>CM077643.1:202895104-204287104 GCA_039707465.1 Rhabdophis nuchalis | reverse complement strand
AGGACGGTACTGGTACTCCTCAAAGATTCCCTCAAAGGCTGATTGACCCGTTGTGACCAAGACTGACAATACCACCATTTTAAACTCTTTTGTTTTGGGCCAGCTCAGTGCATCAAACTTACTAGTCAATTTCAGCATAGATTAAATGTCTATAATTTATTAGAATGAATTGATACAAAAAAGGATATCATTTTAAGATGCAAATCCAAACATAAGAGCAATTCCAGATTTATAAAGAACCAATCTCAAATTAAATTATAGCTCTAAGCATATCCACTACTCAAACAAAAATATAACTTGCTTCTGTTCCCAACTGGCTGATACAAGGGAGTTCACTGAAAATCGAATCACTATTCGTTTTTATTGTTATGTATGTTGTTTTTTATGGTTTTATTTGCCCTGTGCACCGCTCCGAGTCCCCCCAGGGAGATGGAGCGGTCAATAAATTCAAGATTTATTATTATTATTATTATTATTGAGCTGGATTCAGATTCATGCTAAGTAAAGTCCCTTGGGCAACATCATCCTGCTCTTGACTGCACTTGTATCTCTTCCCCCACCCAAGTTTTCAGAATTCTCCCCAAAAATGGTGTTTTGGTGTAGAATGTGCTTGTATGAATTACAGAAGGGAATTTGGAATGGAAAATTATCAACTGTCAGGTCTGCCTCTAACGATAACCAAGAAAGAATCCACTCAACTCCATTTGAAAGAATTAAGAGTACTTTTACTGGTTATGAAAAGATAGCAGCAAGGTAAAGCAAGGTCTGAGAGACCAGCGCGTGAAAACATACATATCAATAATATGTCCAACCCCTTTCCCCTAGCAACTCACACCCCATGGTCCAATGTGAAAACCCCAAAGGTGTCATGTGGGAATCATCTCCAGGAACATCATCAGAATGGCATGTAAGACCGTTGAACTTGACCACCGCATGCCCTAGCCAGTGGTATGCGAAGTAGATGGTGAGAACTTACTCCCTTCTCCAAATCTCCCTCCTGCACCATACAGTCCCAATCCCAATTACCCAAGCCCCTCCCTCCCCGTTTCAATGGCAACCGAAGCAAGCAACAAAGTGGAGGCTGACATCAACAATTAACCAGAAGTACTCAGCAGAACTAGAGAAGTAGCAACAGAAACTACCATATTATAATCTGAAATAACTAATTCCTCAGCTTACAACCATTCATTTAGTGACCATTCAAAGTTATAATGGCACTGGAAAAAAGTGACTTGTGACCATTTTTCAGGCTTGTGACCACCGAGAAGCATCCCTGAGGTCAGGTGATCAAAATTCGGATGTTTGGCAACTGGCATGTATTTATGACAGCTGCTGGGTCCCAGGGTCATGTGTTCAGCTTTTGTGACCTTCTGACATATGAAGTCAATGGGGAAACCTATCTTAGCCACAGCAGTGATTATTTCACAACCTTAAGAAAGATCGTAAGATGGGAGCAAATCTCACTTAACAATATTCTTGCTCATGAACAGAAATGTTGGATTCAATTGTGGTCGTAGGTTGAGGAACACCTGTATTCATTGGGGCGCTGTCTAAATGTTTAGAGTAGAAAAAGGAGAAAACAGCAGCAACCAGCAATAAAACACAAATCAGGAAGTTGGCTGAGATCCAGAAAGATTGTTTCCTGATATTCTGAAGCACGATTAGTAGTTAAAGGAATCATAAGAGAGTTCAAATTCGTAAGCAGCACATAACTAACCAGCAAGGAATTAATGTGCTTCTTAGTATTCAGCATATGAGATTCCTTCCATATAAATAACAATAGTTGGTGGAGGAGGATCGTAGACTGTAAATTGAGAACAGCTGATTGATCATAGACCCCCAAGGACTGAAATTGTCAACATTACAAGTCATTGGAAACAGGCTTCCTTTTCAAGCTTCCCCTTACCTGTAGACATCTCTTATGGAGAGAAATCCCTGTAGACTCCCTATTACAATATTCTCCCCAGTCACACAAAGATCTGACACTTCTTCTTTCAAGCTCTCAGAGCCCAAATACTTCCCATTCACAGAGTAGAGATGCAATGCGTTCTTATCCTGGGCAGAAAACCAAAGAAACAATAAAAGAGAGGGAAAAGCCATGAGCAACAACGCTTCCCCCATAGAAACTTTAAATTCTGTAACAGTATTGTTTGCAGCACCATTATAAAAAGAAGATACCATGGCAAGTAATCTCTACATAATGTTCAGGGTTATGAATTCACCTAATATTTACACATTTCCATACAGGTATGGAAGCCTTATTAGGAACCTGTCTAGGTTAGTAAATGCATGGTTTTATATCAAATTCTGTAGTTGGAGTGTAAGTTATGAGTTGTTAACCTTTCAGATCCCATGGAAATTAAATATTTGTATGTGAGAATACAAAATCTTACAAAATGTGACTTTGTGAAATTCTACTCATGTTTTTAAATAGGAGAGTATGACTGTATTGTAGTCTGCAGAGAACATGCAAATAAAAGGTTGCCAACAGTTGCAGAGAAGTGAATGTTGCAAAATATCAGTTGCAGAACTTATTATTGTATTTTTCGGAGTATAAGATCACCCTTTTTCCTCAAAAACTAGGCTGAAAATCTGGGTGCACCTTATACACTGAGTACAATATTTTTTGCCTCCTAAAGCCCCACCCCCTTCACCAAAATGGCCGCACGCACGCATACCCTTATGGAGGCTTTCAAAGAGTTCCTGGGGGCTGGGGGAGGGAGAAATGAGCAAAAAGCGGGCTGTTTTTTGCTCAATTTTGTCCCCTTCAGCCCCCAGGAGCACTCTATAAGCCTCCGTAAGGCTATGCATGCTATTTTTTTGACAAAAAATGGCCCGTTTTTTGCTCATTTCTGCCCCCACCCAGCCCCCCAGGAGCATTCTGCAAGCCCCCCAAAGGCTATTCATGCCTTTAAAAAAAAAAACGGGCCCATTTTCATGAAAAACAGGCCGTTTTGGGGAGGTTTGCAGAGTGCAAAAAAAATTTTTTTCCCCTTTCGGAAAGCAGTTTAGTTAGAGTGATTGATGAGAATTACATTGATCAAGTGCTGTGCCAGCAGAAACAAAGTTTTAGGTGCTACTGGTTGTCAGCGATTTCCTTCTCCAGCACATGGATAAATACACCTGGAAACTATCTACCTACCTACCTACTCTCTCTCTCCCCCTACCTACCTACTGTATTTCTCTCTCCCCACCCCCTACCTACCGTATTTCTCCCATCTACCTATATACCTACCTACCTACTCTCTCTCTCTCCCTACCTACCTACTGTATTTCTCTCTTCCCCTCTATCTACCTACCTACTCTCTCTCTCCCTACCTACTGTATTTCTCTCTCTCCCCCCCCTCCTTACCTATCTACTGTATTTTTCTCTCTCCCTCCTCTATATACCTATATACCTACCTACCTACCTACTCTCTATCCCCCTACCTATCTACTGTATTTTTCTCTCTGTCGCTCTATCCCTCTACCTACCAACCTACCTACTCTCTCTCTCCCTACCTATCTACTGTATTTCTCTCTCTCTCTTTGTTTCTCTTTCTATCCCTCTGCCTACCTATCTACACACTCTCTCTCCCTATATACCTACTGCATTTCTCTCTTTCCCCCCCATATCTACCTACCTATCTACCTACCTACCTACTCTCTCTCCCTCTCCCTACCTATCTACTGTATTCCTCTCTATTTTTCTCTCTATCCCTCTACCTACCAACCTACCTACTCTCTCTATTTCTCTCTCTATCCCTGTACCTACCTACCTATCTACACAATCTCTCTCCCTCCCTTCCTCCCTACTGTATTTCTCTCTCTCTCTATTTCTGCCTCCCTCTCTATCCCTCTACCTACCTACCTACTTTTTTTTTTAATTTGCCTCTTCAAAACTGTCTTATACTCTGGTGCATCCTATACTCCAAAAATACACTATATTCAAAAAAGAGAAGATATGCAAAGCTAAAATCTACCACCAAGAATCTACAACTTGGCAACTGGTCTCCACCTCTAAATTCTCAAGTGGTATCTTGACATTTGGGAAAATAGAAAGCCACAATTTATTCAATACTGCTAAGGATGCATATCTAGAAGTAAAATGACAACCACACAACTCAAAATTGACTTTTTCCAATTAAATTATAAATACATGATGACATTTGATCTTGAACTTTATCCTAGAACCAATTCTGCAAAATATCATTGCTAAAAATGATCTGTATCAACTATTAGCACCAGTCAATGGCATTTGTGATGCATTTTTGAATGTTCAGTTGACTGTTTCATGTTTAATGAATAAAGTATACAATAATAATAACAATAATAACAACAACAACAACAACAACAATTGCAGCTGCCTGCAATAACACCAGAGGAACTGTGCTACTAGGAACATCATATGTATATGCTATATTTTAAGAAGATACTTGGTTGATAGCTAGGACGCTGACAGCAACCCGTATAAACCATTAACATCATTCAATGGTATTTGTGACACATCTTTAAATTTTCAGTTGACTGAGTTTCATGTTTAATGAATAAAAGAAATAATAATAATAATAAAAATTAAAAGATTACTCTCCAGGTTGGTAGACTGGAGGACTCTTTTTATTATTCCATAGCAACTATAGCCATATTGAAACACTAAAGGGAACATTTAGTCAGCCAAGAAAAGGTAATTATGTTATATAATACTGAGTTTAAGCCAACAAGGATAGTAAATTCTTGGACTGAGACTGTGAAATGCCTAGGATTTGCTTGGGAAAAAGAGCTATAGAAGCTTCCCTTAAGCAGCCACACAATCCTGGATACAGCTTTGGCTGCTTCAGTGAATCTTAGACCAAAGTTACTTTTGTCATTTCTATGTGTTGCAAAGCTTTGCTTCCAAAATAAATTGCACAACCTTACACTAGAGCAGGAGTCTCCAACCTTTGCAACTTTAAGTCTGAAGGACTTCAGTTCCCAGAATTCTCCAGCCAGCTTTGCTGGCTGGAGAAGTCTGGGAGCTGAAGTCCTTCAGACTTAAAAGTTGCAAAGGTTGGGGACCCCTGCACTAGAGGAAGGAGACACAGTCAAGAATGAATTCCAATATTTCACCCATACTAATTAATGTATAGGCAAAAGCTGCTGAATTTTGATTAAGTCAAGTCTATGTAACTGAATTCACACATTTAAAAGGGCTTTCTCATATGATCTCTTTGCCTATTTTTCTAGACAACAAAATATGATTATATGATTTATGCAAACATAAATATACACTATGGGCCCCAGATTACAGGTATATATTTATGCACCTAGACATACAATTATATCAGGAGTGAAATTCAATTTTTTTAAACTACCAGTTCTGTGGGTGTGGCTTGGTGGGCGTGGCAGGGGAAAGATACTACAAAATCTCCATTACCATCCCACTCTGGGTCCAGCCAGAGGTGGCATTTACTGGTTCTCCGAACTACTCAAAATGTCCGCTACCGGTACTCCAGAACCTGCTGGATTTCACCCCTGAATTATATGTACCATTCTATGGTGTGAGGGAGGGAGGGACTAGCCTTGAGAATGCTGAATGACAATAAGAAACTCTTATTACTATTCCAATCACGCAGTTAATTTATCCCCACCTCTAGAAACAAAACCAATGCAGCCCCTGTGCATTCTGCTGTCTTAATACCTTGAGAGTTGTCTTTCCTTCAATGCTGGTATGAATGACTAAGTGTCCTTCCCAAGACAGAGCCAGATTAGGAACCGTGATTGGGAGAGAACTCTCACAGGGTGGCCTCAGAGTCCTCATATGTTGCCCCTTCTGAATTGTGTGGACAATCACAGTTCCATCCTATTAAAACCAAAAAGAGAGATCTCAAAACTGGAAGAATGTGAGAGCCAATTCATGGTGTAGCAACACTAGCCTCTGTGCTTTTAATATAATGGTCAGCATGCCCAGAATGACACACAGAAAAGATCCAACCAGGCAGAGGTTTTTCAATGGATTGTTCTATCTAAGCAATGTTTTATGAGGCAAATAAGACTTTTAACAGCAAGCATTTATAATAGCACTTTATATTAATGATTTTTAAATAATGCAGTTCCTCTCAGCCTCAAATGCTCATTATACATCCACACTGTAGTTTTAAAAACATTCTATATATTTTGTTGAATGCATTCCATTCTTTCTACAGAAGACAGGAAGGAAGGATGTCTTCGAAATACGTTTAAAAATAGAAGACCTTTTTTAAAACCAAACTCCAAAATGGTCTTGTGTTGAACATTTGCCATCAAACTATCATGCATGTATTTTCCTGGAAGCAGATATTCAAAAAGGGAAAAGAAGCGGGCATAGCTTTGCAGGCATCATTTACCACAAGGGAACAACTTAGAAATGTAAATGGCCTGGCAAGAATGAATAGCATATTCAGCGTTCACTTGAGACTGATGAAGTACTTTAAGCTGGGGAAGCAGTTTTCCTTACTTTGAATGCAGACTTAGGAAACAACAAGCAAGCATACCCGGGCACCTGACACTGCCATGTCCAGTTCTGTACTGATGCCAACTGAAGACACTTCACTGGTATGTCCATAGAGAATCTGCAACGGTTTAGGAGCCAGTCCTATTGGCACTCCTCCCTGCAATTAAATATTGGAAAGACGCACAGTTATGAAAAGACAAGGTATTTTAAAGCAGTACATTTGCCCAAAACCGGACTTCATTTTGTTCCAAGCTTTCTACTTTAAGGAAGCAAAATGCTTCTTAATATATTAAAAATTCTTATTATAGGCTACGGCAGAGACTAAACAATTTCTGCAGCCGAGGAAGGAAAGACTTAGCTACCTCTTCCTGCTCACTTCCATCATGATTGTCATTAGCCTACTATTTAGATCCACTTAACTTTGCTTCAAACTTGGGTCCATTTTATTATGATAGCTGCAAGTTTAGAAAGTCACCAAAGGTAAAATAAAATGCAGCTAATAAAGGTAAGGTAAAGGTAGATTTATTTCATCCAAGGTAAAATAAAATGCAGCTCATAGTTGCCTATAAAATGGCAGCTAGTAGGTACTGAGCTGCCATTTTATTGGCCACGGAGAAAATAAAACTGGATCTTCTGAAACTATTACCAAAATAAGTAAACAAAACAAATAAAACAGGAGGAAAACATATCAATTCAATTTATTTTAGGAGTGACAAACAAAACTTTAGCTCAAAAAATTAGAAAATCTCAGGATGTATAAAAGAATAAAAAAGGAATTCTTTCTCCACTTGTGCCTCAGAACCAACTGATACAGCAATAGTTCCATTTTATATTTACATTTACACTAAAGAAAGGACTAAACAGTGAACATAGGACGGGGGCCTTTAAATGCACATTATTATTTTCCAAGGAGTTACAAGAAAAATCAGTACAAGAACAATGTAAGTTTTCATGCACTAATACTTCCTCTATCAGATATGCCAGCATGTATCCCTCGTGGCTCTATAAGCCAGGGGTCTCCAACCTTTGCAACTTTAAGTCTGAAGGACTTCAGCTCCCAGAATTCTCCAGCCAGCTTTGCTGGCTGGAGAATTCTAGGAGCTGAAGTCCTTCAGACTTAAAGTTGCAAAGGTTGGAGACCCCTGCTGTAAACCCTATGCAAATTCCCAACTGTGTGAGACTCAAGTAACCCTTTTATATTTTATAAAATTTGAATAAATGTCTTGTACCTCACATTCTGATCTTTCTGCCCCATCTTTAAATTAATGCAATCAGAAAACACGGCATCCCACAGCACAAACGGCTTGCAGAGTTCCACAAAAGCCAACTCACCTGCTGAACTATTTGCCACACCATACAAGTGGTGTCCCTTGAGCCCGAAATTAAATGGATCCCGCAGAAATCCATGGCTAAGCATGTCACAATGTCTACAAACATAAACAAAGAGAGGAAGACTCAATTCGTAGAAACTGAAATAACCAGATAAAAAAGTGACAGTTTAAACATAGATGTGCTGGCTTTGCCCAAAATGAAAGAACTATTCTACATTGCAAAATGAATGTAAATTCATGACCATTAGATTTTAAAGAATATGAATTAGCAAACATTGTATGTACAATGTGGAACACCTAATTATATTAATAAGGATTCCTAAAGAGAATATTTCTGCCTCTGGGAAAAAAGAGATTTTAAACATAAACGGTTATGTAAAAATACTTTTTCCTCCATCAGATATTATCATTCAAGAATCAACTCTCATAGGATATGGATGTGGGGCCAGTAAAGGCTCACCAGAGCCCTTCGTGCATATTTACTTACCTTCTTTCAAGTTAAATTCTATTCATTTCTATGGGGTTTGTCAGGAAGGAGACATTTTAAATTTATTTTATTTATTTTATTTTATTAAATTTATACCCCGCCCTTCTCCTAAAAAAGGATCCATAAATGGACCCATAAATGGACGAAATCTAGCATGATTTATGCTATTCCAAAAAGTACTAGTCTGTGGTAGCAAAAAACAAAGGAAGAGCCTTGTTTGCCCCATGCTAGGGAAGATTAAAAAAGAGAGACTCTGATGTTGGAGGAAGAATATCTCATTAGATTAATTGATGATCCACTGTCTTTTTAGCCTATCTGTAGAGTTCGCAAAAGTTTTAATGGATCCTTGTGGACAGATAGTGGAATGGAAGAGGCTTCTGAGTCTACTTAGACTACACTTTAGACTAGGCCTAGAGTGATATTACTTTCAAACTTCACTTGGTTCTTGAAAATCAAAAGCAGGCTTCGGTTTAATCATTATTGTCAACCTCATGGGGATAAAATGAGAAAACAAGCTATAATTAACATCTTGAAAATCAGGAAGGTAGCCTCTTTCCTTCTTATTAAAAATAATGCTAATCAGCATAGCAGTGATATAAATATTGTTATGTACAATACGTTTATCATTTCCTGAGATGCAATAAGCAGTAACATCCACCCAATGGTCTCTATATTACACAGATTCACAACATGGTGAATATTCTTTATATATCACAATGGAAGAATACTGTGCATTTGTATCTATTCTCTGTATCCAGAATTAAGATAGAAGGACCAACAAGAAGGCACCACTCCTGTTTGTAGTTTAAGCATTATTTTTGATCCATTAATAGATCCAAATAATTTGTTGCTGCATCCTTTTGTATTTCTAGGGCTTCTTTCTGCTGTAAAGTCAGGACCTCTTTACTTCTGGGTAGACAACACAATTGCTATAAACATCAGTGTTTCCATGGATATCTTGCCTGGCGGTCTCCTTACTTTAATTACATACATGAACGGGATGTGGGCATTCTGCAAAGCAAAGCACAGATGTCTTCTGTATGCGCATGAACATTTCTCAATTGTTAAGCATTTTTGCATTTAGAGTTAGTAGATGGTTGCAGCCCTGTGCTTTGTTTTGGAGGATGTTATTCAAATAGAATATAGTAACAGGTGCTTCAAAGTCCAAGTCTGAGTTTTCCCTTTCTTTCCTCTTATAGGCCAATGAGCTAGGGTCCAGCCAGGCTCAACTTCTGTTTCAGCTTTCACTGTTTCCCAAACTTAATGCAGGCTTATGCTTTCCAAATGATTTCTGCATAGTTCATCTCTGTGGTTCTCTACAATAACAGCCGAGGTGGCACAGTGGTTAAAGTGCAGTACTGCAGGCTACTTCAGCTGACTGCTAGCTGCAGTTCAGCAGATCAATTCTCAGCAGGCTCAAGGTTGACTCAGCCTTCCATCCTTCCGAGGTGGGTAAAATGAGGACCCAAATTGTTGGGGGCAATAGGCTGACTGTAAACCGTTTAGAGAGGGCTGCAAAGTACTGTGAAGGTGGTATATAAGACTAAGTGCTAGGGGCTAGGGGCTAGTGCTACAGTTTGCTTGCCCAGTAAACTCTGTGACTGGCCTGCTCCCTGGAGAAGAAATGTATAAGCAACCCCACCTATTTTGTGGCAGCCATTTTGTGAGAGCATCTCAACATTCTAAATAGCCCCATTGTCTAATCCTCTCTAAATAAACAAACAAATAAACAGACAAATAAATCCCCAATCCCTTACCCATGTGCCGAATATGCTGCGCCATCACTTTTCCCTTGGTGAGAGATGTCACACGAATGCTATTGTCCCAATGCCCTCCACTGAAAAGCAATTTTGCATCATAGGACATCACAAACAACTTTGAAGTAATTTCCAATCCTGGTGCAAAAGGACCACTGATGTTTCGTTGTGTTCTGGAAACAAATACTTAAATTAGATCTATGTTTCCCATTTATTAAAGTATATTGTTTTCCAAAATCATGAAACAAGTTTCAGTACAAATAAAAGTGCAATATAATAACTTAATAATATTAAATCTACTTGCAACTATATAAACATTTTACTTAAGTGAGAACAAAGCACAAGTTTCAACTTCCAGCATAACAAATTCTGTTTTCTTCCAGTTAGAATGGGAGAAGGGAGAGGGCAATAGAGAGGTCAGGTAGAGGGTTTATCCTGCTCATTCGTATAATGACTGACTGTGGTATACTATTATAACCAAACTCCTAATTCTTATCAGTAACTGCAAGTTTCTGAGATCTGACTTCAGATTTTATCATCCATTCTCTTGATCTTGCATTAAAGGAGTCTCCAGGCTCATATCTGAGCTTTGTTCAATCAGGATGCACCTATCCTTGGGGAAAATGTCTAGAGGACAGTATAAAGCTGATTAAATAGCAAAGACGACATGAATTCAATGAGCCAGTTTATTAAGCCAAAATTAACCATGAGCCCATGGACTCCTTCATCAACATTCTCATCCTTTGGCAAAGTCTGCTGATTTCTTCAGATAATTTCCCATAGCATCCAGCTCTGAGCAGAAGCTTTCATCACTTACCCAGAAGTCTATCTTGCAGTTCAAAATAGACAACATACACACTAAATGTATGTATGCATACATACAAACTTCTGCCTGTACACATATTTGTAACTTGAGTCAGATAAACATATTTGTACGTTGTTCTGGATAAACAGATTAAAGACACACGAAGAGCTATGAAAATATTATTTATCTCTATGCATATCCCCAATGAAAGATCACATCGATACATTTTATAAGATGGGCTCTAGTTTGTAAAACGCATGCCAAAATATGTCCCAGAAAATTACGGTTTTTTACTCACTTGGGATTTGTCACTGTTTGATCCTTAAGGAAAGTGAAATAATTAGAAATATTTCGGTCATAAGGCAGCCATCCATGAGTCCCAATAATGAAGTTGAGATTCACTGTTACCTTCAGAAAAAAATGTTTAATTAAAAAAAAAAGAAATATAAACTCAGTAACATCAAATATAAATACAATTTGTCTTTTCTGACTGCTCTTTTGTCAATCTTTGAATTATAGTTCTGAAAGTAGAGAACTATTGATTTTTATGTATTTATTGTATTAAGATACTACATCTACTCAGGAAACATTAAATACAACAATCACACAAATCATGGTCCAAGATACCTCAACACACATTGTAATACCCTTAAACTTGCCACCTTTGAATGGAAACAAGTTAAATATTAATAACAAATTGGCAACAGGCAACAGATTAGCAATTACAGTTTTTATGCACTATGAGATGCTCCAAACCATAAGATGCACCTAGCTTTTGGGGAGGAAAACAAAAAAAATCTGCCTCTGCCTCCCAGTAATTTGCCTTCTTGTGGCCAACAAGGCTGCAAGCAAACAGCCTGGTCAGCATCAGCACAGCCTGATGTAACACTAGCAGTTGGATCAGCTGCTGATCAGCTGTTCCAGGCTATGGGGATCATCAACGTTGCTGCCCATTGGTGGTGCCTATCGCCACCTTCGCATGGCCCATTTTTGGCCTCCGTGCATCCTGATCCCCACTGCCTAGAACAGGGCTTTGTCAAAATTTGCTGTGTAAGATGCACAAACATTTCCACCCATTGGGGGAGGGGGGAGTGCATCTTATAGACCAAAAAATACAGTCATTTTGATAATTTTATATCAGACCTTCTTCCAGCATTTTTTTGCAAATGTTACTCACCAAAAGTTCTGGACTTCCCTGTGACATGAAAGACCGGTATTGGTTCCTGGGAACAACGGCCTTAACGATGGGGATTCCATCACTGATTCCCTAAGGGGAAAACAGATGCTAGTTGGTGATGGTAAGTAAGGCAAATTAATCTGATGTGACATATGCTAGCATGTAGGTGATATTCAAACGTACAGCCAATGGGGATGCTAATATTAAAGGAGTTTCTAGAATAAGTGTTTCTAATTCTGAAGTATAATAGCAGAAGGAACTCCTGGATCTGAATCACTTGCCCAGTTTTTGCTGGAATAGGCAGAAACAGAATTATGCTGAAGACTTGAAGGTTCATTGTGTCAGCTAGTTATAACTGCCGCTTAAATAAGAAAAAAAATGTGGAACTTTTTATATAATTATTGCTAGCTTTTCCTTTTCTCAATTGCCATATTTATCATGGTCAAAATTATCCTACAATATTTGTATAATCCTTTATTTCACATGTGTGAAATACAGCATATAAAGAAATAAAGTATAAATGGGAAGGTAAAAAATCAGAGTATCTCTAAAGAAATGACGACCAGGAGATGAAACATTTTTCTGTTACGTTACAAAAAAAATGTTTGTTGTAATTACACTGAATGTTCATCTAAACCGTAGAATTTTTTTCTACATGTATGCAACATATTTATTATCTTCTGAAACCTACACATCTAAATCAGTATGAAAGTACCCCTTGGCTGTGGCTATACTGCAAGATCAGTACAGTATCTTATTCTCAAATTATTGTAATTCATATTTGACTGTTGTACAGCACAACTAGTCATTCAGTTTATTAGTAACAAAGACAAACCATTGCAATGTTCAGAAACATGCTTAGAAATAATGAGAACAGCAATAATAATTCCCAAAGTACCAACAATCTTGACTTCAATGAAAGTAGACCAGCATTGAAGTGAATGAGCATCTTCTAGAGAATAAGTTGTAATGAGGTCCATATAAGATTGTAGAGAGGTTAATTTCAAGCATACTCAGAAATGTTATCTTGGACCTTTTATGATCTGCTGGGAAAATGTAATCCTCCTAACCAATCATTGTTAAGTGGCTACAAAAGTGTCCTGTAGTCCTCATGCGATTATGGCTTGTACTATGACTGACAAAAAAAAAAACACCCTTCATCATCACAAAAACATATTTTAAAATGTTAAGAATATTTCCTTGTGGCTTAACACTTCAGCCCTCATCCACATAATATATCGACAGTAGAGTTTTAAAAGAAACAAAAGAGAGCCATTCACAGTATCAGGTTTTGTTACCATGGCACAATGGTTAGAATTCAGTATTGCAGGCTAATTCTGCTGACTGTCAGGAGTAAAATTCTCATTGGCTTAAGGTTGACTCAGCCTTCTATCCTTCCAAGGTTGGTAAAATGAGGATCCAGATTGTTGGGGGCAACTCTAAACTGCTTAGAGAAGGTTGTAAAGCACTATGAAGTGGTACATAAGTCTAAGTGCTATTGCTTTTGCTATATTACTATCCTCTGAGTGCTTTTGACCTCTCTGCTTTGCTCTGTTTAGATGTTAATGACTGCTGTAGGTTTTTTGCATTTGCAGAAACTAACAAAACTGAATAGATCTGTTTCTACCATCATTGTAGAAAATGTGTAATGGACAGTCTTCTGTCTATATAGGCATCAAGCTTTTTGGACCTTGAATCCATTTTTATTTCACCCAATCATGTGGGAATGTATTATTTTTATTTCCAAACACCCAAGAGGCTGTTTTTTTAAATATTAAATATGAATAATGTGAAACATTATCAGCTGCAACCTGATAACAAATATCTTTACCTCAATGAAGAAGGATTTTAGCTCAGGGAGATGCTGGAACAGATTGAGGGTGGAAGTTTCATTTTTGGTCTGCTTCTGCAGCACTTCCTCCACAGATAATCTTGCTGGATGAGGCTCCTAGAATAAGTCCAGAGACGTGGGAGCCACAATTACACAATGATTCTTCAACAAATTATTGAAATAAGAGGAATAAAGATTGTGTGATTTGGCACAGTATGTGACTCTGAGGCATAACAGGGAGGGTGTGGCAAGGCCTGAGGGGAAACGACCGTTGACTTACCTAAACGGTCCTTCTATGTGCGCTGCGAAGGGGAATACAAAGCATGGGTTTAACTAGCCCTTTAGCCTAGACTGTATTGCTGGGCATAGGGAACTGCAGTGAACCCAGAATCCCCGGCCCAAAAGGACTGTCTCCAAAAATAGGGCTGGCTCCTAAGGTCCGAACGCCTGTTCACTGAAGGGAGCACCTTCCTCATATCCCTAGACTCAATCAAGATGGGATCAAGAATGGCACCAAAGAGAGATCCCCCTTTGAAAGGGATGGAGGCCAGACGCCACTTAGAGCGGACATCCACCTGCCAATGGCAAAGCCAAAGGAGGCGGCGGGAGGCCACATTAGATGCCACCGCTCAGGAAGCAAACTTGGCCGCTGTGAGCGTGGCATCAGCTGAAAACTCCAGAGCCGCCACCAGCTTGTTAACATCCTGGTGAAGACGGAGGTCCTCAGGGGCCAATCTAGCCTGCAACTGGCTTAACCAGTTGGATGGGAAGTAACAGACTCAGACTCAACCCATCTAAGACCGAGTGGCTGTGGTTTCCGGCCGCCCGATTCAACCAGTTGACTCCATCACTGGCCATAGGGGGCGAACACCTTACCCCTGTGGATGGGGCGCGCAACTTGGGTGTCCTCCTGGATACCCGGCTGTCCATGGAAGATCAAGTGACAGCCGTGGCCAGGAGGGCGTTTTACCAGGTTCGCCTGGTACGCCAGTTGCACCCCCTATTGGATCGGGATGCCCTTTGCACAGTCACTCATGCCCTCGTGACATCCCGACTGGACTATTGTAACTCTCTCTACATGGGGCTCCCCCTGAGGTGCATCCGAAGACTTCAGCTGGTCCAGAATGCAGCCGCGTGAGCAATAATGGGGACCGCTAGGTACACCCATATAACACCTCTCTTGCGCGAGCTGCACTGGCTGCCTGTCGTCTTTCGGGTGCGCTTCAAGGTGTTAGTTATCATCTTTAAAGCGCTCCATGGCACGGGACCTAGTTATCTGCGGGATCGGATTCTGCCCCACACATCCCTGCGACCGATCCGCTCCCACAGAGAGGGACTACTCCGGGTGCCGTCCACTAGGCTATGCCAGCGGGCGACGCCCAGGGGAAGGGCCTTCTCTGTGGAGGGGCCCAGCCCTCTGGAACGACCTTCCCCCCGAAATTAGAACAACAACGGACCTCCGCTCCTTCCGTCAAAAACTCAAAACACACTTTTTCTGCTTGGCCGGCCTAGATTAAGCTCCCGTCTTTTTATAGGGCTTTAGGGGTTTTAGTATAATTTAATTTAGGGGATTTTAGCGCAGGGACAATTGTTTAATTCGTTTCTTAACTATTTATTTTTTCTATGTATTTTATATTGGTTTTTATTCCCTGTGCACCGCTCCGAGTCCCTTCGGGGAGAGGAGGCGGTATATAAATAAATTTATTATTATTATTATTATTATTATTATTATTATTATTATTATTATTATTATTATTATTATTATTATTATTATTATTATTATTAACCAGAGCAAGGAAGACCTATTGAAGAAGGATGCCGCCATGGCAGCCCTCAACGCCCAAGCGGAAGCCTGGTGAGTCTTTCGAATGACCAGTTCCGCCTTGTGGTCCTCAGCTTTGAGGCCCTCCGATATTTCAGAAGGAATTAAAGCCAGGGAGGCCAAAGCTGCTACTGGTGGGTCAACGGTCAGAAATTGCAAAGGAGTGTCCAATTCAGATGTGGAAGCATACAGCTTCCTGTCCCCGTTGCTGGGCGGGGAAACAGCAGTGGGCTGCTCCCATTGCTTTTGGACCATGTCCATAAACAATTTGGGGCAGAGCATTAGATCCTGTTCCCTGACCTGTTCCGCAAATAGACAGTCAGACAATCCCACATCAGTGCTCGCTTGGGCAGAGGCCCCGCCCATGTTGGTGGAAGCCTTGGCCTTGAATAACAAGGACTTGAACAAGGCCAGGCTGAATAATCCTGAATGCAGGGTAGACCCCTGATCCAGACCCTCATCATCAGAAAGTTCAAGGTCAAGAATCTCTTCCTCCTCAGCCAATTCAAGGCCATCGCTATAAGTGGAATGGACTGGCAAGGTGGGGTCAGCAGGGGAAACTGAAAGTTCCCTGGACATGGCCAAAGGCGCAGGGCGATGGGCCCTGTGTTGCATTTCCGCATCTACGCCCTGGGAAATGGCAGCAGCAATCATGCTGCGTATGCTGGGGGAAAGGGCCTCCCCTGACTCCCCTTCAGGCTTAAGCCCTGCTGCTGTAGGGGTGAAGGTGGCTGACACCCTGGGTCTCGAAGGCCCGGGACCTGAACAGGTCTGCACAGGAACCCCGGGAGCCATACCCCCAGATTGATCTTCTTGCTCCGGAGAAACATCTGGAGACCACCCACGCATCACGGGCAAAAGCTCAGGCTGAAGCACAGGCGGTGCCTTAGAGGCCGCACAGGCTGTAGATCCTGCCTTTCCCTTGTCTCCCCGTTTCGCGGCCTTCCGGCAGCTGCAGAAGAGCCACACGGTGGTAGGGAGGAGGCCCTGGCCGTGGCCCTACTCGCCCTCGAGGTAGAAGGGAGGGGAGGGGGGAAGAAGGGCCGGCACCTTCATTAACTGCTGTTTGCTCAGCCATGATAATGGGCAAAGAGGTTTGAAAAGGCTCAATCCGAACAAGGCAGACAAAACCTGATTAGGGGAATAGCCAGCCGAAGCAAGGCCAAAGCCGTTCTGCGAGGAGAGATAGAGGGGGCGAACCGATCACTTCCAGTGCAGGCGCGACAATGCAGCGCCCCGGGTGGGAAATCCTGGGCCGCGCCTGCGCAATACAATCTGGCGCGAAAGTTTCACCTCCAATGGCTGCCTCTGGCAGCAAAAACAGCACCAAATTCAAATCCGCAACCCAAAATGGTCACGCCGAAGCACGCGCACCTTTCGCAGCGACGAGAAGCAATGGAAAACGGCTCTCAACAGTAAAGGAGGCAAGCGGAACGCTTCGCCTCCCCCCCCCCGCACGAAGGAGTAACGCGTTGATCCCACAACGCAGGCCGCTGAAAGGGCCCAGCAGCAGAGGGGAAGGCAGGGGGAAGGGGGCGCGAAGGCACGGCGCGTGAAAGCGAACCCCCCCCCCCGATGCTCCAAAACAATGATCCGACAAGTCCCAAATGTGAAGGCGGCAACCCAGCCTCCAACTGCGGGCAAGCTCTGCAGGTGGCGAACCAGCCTGGCTAGCATTCAAACAAAGTCCTCAAACTCTCCCTTGGCCACTGGAGCCGTTAGGAGTAGGGTAGTAATAGTAAAAAACTCACAGCAGTTTGATGAATAGAAGGATCCCAGTGACATCCAAACTCTTCAGAAGAGGAACAAATAATAAATAAAGAAATAAAACATTTAACCTTATTCTAAGAATTTTCCTGGAGAGGAAAAATTTGTGTCTCTTTAGGCTGGACTGAGTTAAAAAAACTGAGCATGCCCAGACTGAGGAGGCGTGGTCTACAGTTTTAATAACTCAGTCTCTAGGCTAAAGGGCTAGTTAAACCCATGCTTTGGATTCCCCAAAGCAGCGCACAGGAGAACCTCTGAAGCATGAGACCCATGATACACAGTCAAAGACCGTGATATATTCATTTGGATATGGTACCTGGGATTCTTAGTGCTTCCAAAGGATTTACCTTCAATAATTGACAAGGTGTTTGTCCGAAGTTGTTAATCATCCCTTCTAAGGCTTTTCTTTCTTTCTCATCAGTTAAGGCATCCAGGTCTACAGCTCCTGCAATGATAGTCAAATGGCAAACAAAATAAGAAAAATAATATAGCTTTCTATACTTGGTTTCACAAGTATATATTACTTAATATTTCATCACTTGTAGTTGTTATGGGGAGTTGTACACTTGCTCCCTCCCTTGCAATTATTGTAACGTTTCTCCATTCTCTTCTACCATAAATGTACAGTAGCCTCTCTTTCTATCTGGTGTCCTTCATATCTACTCAGACTACAAACTCCAAAAAGCATCAGGTTAAGGAAAACCAAACTCTAGTAGTAAAAGAGCAGATTTCATGAGCCTAAATGCTAACTATTGCGAAGATCTGGGACCAATCTGCCTTATACATTCGGATGCAACCTGAAGAACAAGAATAAACCTAGTTTAATATGATGAAAATGACTGACCCTTGTGATCTGCTCCAGGACGGTTTAGAAAGCATTTCATTTCATTTTTTAAAAGTATTCATTCCTAAGAAATTCTGGTTATTTTTCAACTCGGATTATTCTTCAACGTCATACTAGTTTGGATGATGTGCTAAACTGTGACCAAATAAAAGCAGAAGTTTCCAATCCCCATATTTATAATGGAGCTGAAGAAAAGCATTTAAGGCTCAAGGTCTATTTGGAGTTTGATGTTACACACAGACCACCTCTCAAAGAAGGTCTTCAATTTCTGCTGTGAAGAATCATTTTATCATGAGAGGCACAGACTTCTAAAAGTTGATTAATTTTAACCTTAGAATTTCTATGGCAATCACATCGAGTCTAATAGCATCTTTTCGGACTAAAAGATATCATTAACAAATATAAATTTCCATGAATGCATTTAATGTCATCAGATGCCTGGAAACTGCATGTAGTCTAGCCACTCTATGAACCTGACAACGCTCATGTCGGTTAATACAATTCGCTAGTCAGAAAAGATGTTACTAGACTCTTTCTGACTTTTTTTGCCACCCTAGACTCAACGGTCTCCTTCTGCAGTGTTCAGTAAGAGTTGACTGAGTGAAACATTCGGTAAGAGGACAAGGAGAACATTTAAAATATAAACTGGACTTTTATCACATCAACTTTGTGACTTAAAATCAACTCCCGAAATCTTAAATGATCCATATATAGATACAATGTAGGTAAAACTAAGCACTTGATTCATGGTGCTTGTGAAATGGTGATGCCATGGACATGTCCATAAAACTACACAAACATTGTTTGCCAGGATGTATTTGCAACTTTCAAGTTTACAATTCTGGGCTTTTATAATAGCCTTCCATCAAAATACAGATAGTCCTTGACTTACAACAGTTCACTTAGTGACCATTCAAAATTGCAACAGCATAAATGTGACTTATGACCATTTTTCACACTTACGACCATTGCAGCATCCCCTTGGTCATGTGATTTACATTTGGATGGTTGACAATGGAGTCACATTTATGACAGTTTCCCAGGGTCACATTTCACTTTTCACTCTTCCTTCATGAAATTCAATTAGTATAACCATTTTAAGGAACTGTATAATACTTATTTTTCAGTTTTGCCAACAATCTTGGATTTTCTTTTGAACATTTTTTGAGTTTTATTTTTATCCATATGCAGGAATGATTTTCTGCTATTTTGCCTGCATTTTGAAAAATTTTACCACTTAATGAGTTACCTAGCTTCCATAACAATGAAGCTGGTTTTTCCCACATTTCGTTTTTTGATGTCAGATTTGTTTGTTTCTGACATCTGCCTTTGGAAAATTTCCTTCCATCTAAATTGTTTTTTGAATTTTTGGGTGTTGATTCCAAATTTTTTTTGAATTTTGTACCGTTATTTTTTGCTTTGCCTGTCATTTGAATTTTACTTCTAGAGGAGTATTGGCTTTACTTAATTCTCCGCTTATACAAACAAAGGGGGAACTGCTTGCCATTATGATTTTGCTCCCAGAAGCCTATTCACCTCACACCCCACGGTGGATTTTTACAACCAAAGGGTCTTCGCTAAAAGGTGAATCAATTGATTTCTCAAAAATATGACATGATATAAAAGATTGTTTTTTCTCCATTCCTTTGTATCCAAAGGGTCTTGTCCTGCTTGTAGCAAGCAAACGCATTCTATTCCCATGGGAGTCAATCCCAGAGGAACAGAATGTAATCAAATTTGGCAAATGGATGTTACCCAATATGCTTCCTTTTCCCCATGGAAGTACATTCATGTATCCATTGATACCTACTCTGGGTTCATCATCGCCACCCCTCAAAGGGGTGAGGCTATAAAGCATGTCCTCAATCATTGAATTCGCTCTTTTGCTTTGTTGGGACGCTCAAATGAATTAAAAACGGACAATGGGCCCGACTAGCATTTTGGCCTTTTGTCAGAATTGGGGAATAATCAGATATTCAGATACCAGGGGAAAAGGACCCCCCAGCCTCCCAGCGGTGCAAAACACATTAAACCTTTGTCTTTATGTCTTAAACTTTCTTAACCTCACTGGAAACCCCCCCATGTCCGCCGCTTGTTGTTACTTTTCTTCTTCCCCCTCTGCTGAACATCAACGACCGCTTGTCTATTACCGGCGCCTACCTGACCTGACCTGGCGAGGACCAGCAGAGTTCATCACGTGATAAAGTGGTTACGCCGCCATATTTGCAGACAACACCACTGTCTGGGTTCCTGGTCGTCACGTGCGTCCCTGTCACCTGAAACCATCCCAAGCTGTTCCTGCTCTAACCCTCGCATCAACTCCTTGAATCCAGACCCTTGTTCCAGTCTCTCCAGAAAGGAGCCATAGCTGTCATCAGATGCAAGGATCCGGAACAAATTTATTGTCCTTTTGCCTTTCTACACAGAGGTAAACATGTCAGCCCACACACAGGACATTACATGATATACTCACATCACCCCTGCACAATGACATTGACATTTACAGCTTCTGAAGCCACCATCGGACTGTACACCTGCCAAAGCTTTGATGGAAAACACCTTGTGACCAAAGCAAAAGAGGTGGTTTTGCTAAACTTGGCTGCACATCCACCAGCACCTGACCATTTGACATGAGGGAAAAAGGACATCTTTCCCAACAGCTGCCGATCCCGATCCCATCGTTCGGTGCTTAACCAGGTCCAGCCCGAACAAAGATGGACACATCAACCATTTCTTCAGACATGGCAGATAAAAGAAATTCAGCATTTAACAAGACACAATTATACACATGGCTCCCTAATAGAACATGGTTAAAGAACTTTGTAAATACAATAATTGGTATTGTTGCTATGCTTGTTATGTTATGTTGCTGTATTCAATGTTTGCTTTCATTAATAATGATGTTCAAAGGTTTTATTCCAAAGGTGCGATGAGGTGGAGTCGGATGACCCAACCCAGGAGAGCTTTATTTCTCACCTATAACAATTTCTGACATCCCTACGTTTGATTTTTCCCCTTGGCTTACTACATTATTATTTGCTATGTTAGGACCTGTTATTATGATATTATTGTTATGTACCCTTGGCCCATGTGTTGGAACAAAATTGTTGCGCTTTTTGCAATCACGCTTAAACTCCTTGGGAGATGACCTGACGGAAACGAAGAAACAGGTAATGCTATTAAACTCACATATCAGACCTAATGAAAAAATGCCATTAATGCACTTCTCGGACTTAGACATAAATTCGGCCTCGGATAACGAAGGTATGGATCCAGCGGATAGAGGGCATCCGAAAGGAGGCCCTACATCCAATGGGAGCATGACCACAGTTATCAGCTCTGAATAACCACAAGGTTTAGGAGCGTTCCAAAAAACGAAAACAGAGGAGATGTTGTAACATGGCACTCACAAGTTCCTGTTTACAGAACAAAGGATAAGAAGTCTCCGCTTCTCCGGATGCTAAGTTGTTTACGGAACAAAGTGTTTACAGAACAAAGGAGAAGATAAGTTTCCGTTTCTCCTAAAGCTAACACCTAAAGAGATGTGTGACTCACCCAAAGGATATAACCATATAAGGCAGCAGGAAGGATATAACCATATAAGGCAGCAGGAAGGATGTAGCCATATAAGGTACTAGGATGTAGCCATATAAGGCAACAGGATGTAACCATGTATATGATTGGACCAGGTAGTGCTTCTTTGTCTGAGCCTAATAAAAGAGGATGCGAGACAATGCTCGGGGCTTCCTGAGATTCCCTGGGGAACAAAGAGCTTGCTCGCAATTCTCCTGCAAACACCACCACGTGTCGTTGTCTTCTTCCTCGGAGCCCGCTTAGCCCATGGCTGAGTGCACCCCGGTCCAGGGGTCCCGCAGACCAGCACACTCACCACAATTACATGTGATTTACATTTGGATGGTTGACAATGGAGTCACATTTATGACAGTTTCCCAGGGTCATGTCATCGCCTTTTGTTACTTTCTGACAAGCAAAATCAATGGGGTAGCCAGGTTTACCTAACAACTGTGTTACTAATTTAACAACTGCTGTAATTCACTTAACAAATGTGGCAAGGAAAGTCATAAAATGGGCAAACTCACAACAAATTTCTCAGCAACAGAAAATTTGGACTCAATTGTGGTCAGAAGTTGAGGACTATCTGTATTAACAAGGTCTGATCTTGCTTAGCTTTTTTCTGGAGCAGCCAAATGTCAGTTAGATTCTGCCACCTATCACTCTTATAAGACACAAACATGATGTAATGCATACATATTCTCACCAAATATTTGGCCACTGATACATTGTTAATCATTCTCTCTAACCCTAATTAACCATGTACAGATGCTAATACAAAAGAATAGTAGATAAGCCATTTAATTCTATGCAGCACTAATCAAATCATACAGCTATAAAGATAGCAAATATTTGCAACATTTTATCCATGGCATCTATTGCGATCTCTCCTGCCCTTCCTTGGTTTAACTTTTAAAGCTACTATTAACCTTTTCAACACACATGATCCAATTATGAACCAAGAAAAGATGGGGCTTCATACCTTCATAAGTACAGTAGTAGAAGACATTCAGAGCTTCCACTGCAGCTGGCCCTCTTTGTTTATAGCCAAAAATCAGATCTATCCATTCATGGAGATGAGCAGAAACATATTCTGATTCCTAAGACAGCAAGAAAAAAGTAAGTTCATTAACTGAGTTCTTCAAAAAAAACACCTCTAGACCATTTTATTTTTCAAAAAAAAGCTTTTTCCAAACACACTTTGCTCTCCATATTTACATTCACTGAAAAAGATCATCCTAGTTTTATGATGTTTGCGTAACTGTGAAATATAAGAAAATAAATCCAACTTTCTGCAGCCATTCAGGAGAAAAAAATAGGTACCAGAAAAGTACAATTTAATTCAACTGTGGTAAAACCTCTAAAGATAGCATAACAATTTACATCGCAAAAGAATTATAAAAAGATTTTTTTCCAAAACAGCCAGATTACCAGATACTAACTACAAAGTTTTAGTAATTAAATATTTAATTACTAGCTGAAGGTGCTATCCTTGGACCCAGGTGAGTAGCTGTGTCTTGAAGTTCAATCACACAATAAGCAACATTCTGATTAGGCCACCCAACTTTCAAATATCATTTCTCAATATGGATTCTCTATCCAATTCTCAGTCCAATCAGATCTAAACAGTGGTGGGGTTCAAAATTTTTTACTGCCTATTCTGTGGGTGTGGCCTATTTTGTGGACTTGGCTTAGCAGTCATGTAACTGGGTGGGCGTGGCCAACCTGATGTCACTCACCAGGAGATGTCATGGATTGGGTAAAATGTGGTGAAGCTCACTTAACAACGCTCTTGTTTAGCAATCAAAATTTTGGGCTCAATTGTAATCATAAGTCAAGGACTATCTCTGCCTTCCTCTGCTTGGCAGCCTTGGGCTAGTAAACTCCTTCTCTTTTCTGGCAATTTTCCTCTCTGTTAGAGGCATCAAAATAATCCAGACAATGTAAAGTTTCCTGATGCAGCAGGGGGTTGGACTAGATGACCTCTGAGTAGCCTTCTAGCCCTAAATTGCTGTGCTGTTTTTCTTTTTTTCTTTCTTAAAATAAAATATTACTCCCAGAAAGGCTCATTCCACATGCCTGCCTGATAGATAATGAGATAATGAGCCTATAGAAAGTTTCGCTCCATTCATAAGCAGGGAATGATCCAAACCCTTTTAGAAACACAAAACCCATATTGCACAAACCCCAAAACTTCAGAAACATAGAACCATATAAGAATCCTACCTTTTATCCAATTTGTTGTTCCGTTGACCCAGAAACAAACTGCTGAATGTCACTTTGCAAACTTCCTTTTTGAATTTAAAGCAGGTTTCAATTTAAAGTTTGCAGCATTAAGACTTGTGGAATTCAACTCCCAGAATTCCATAGTCAGCAAAGCAACCTTGGCAACTTGTGGACTTCAACTCCCAGAATTCCACAGCTAGGCATGCTCAGTTCCAATTTAAAGCAACAGTTTTGCCAAATCCCAGTTAAAAAGTGAAATTCCTTCTTTCTTTTAATTTTTTTCTCTCTCCCTTCCTCCCTCCCTCTCTCCTCTCCACCACCCTTTCTCTCTCTTTAGTTTTTAAAACCTCTTTTCTCTTACCTGAACCAGCATGGAAAAGGGGCTTAAAAAACCCCCACTTTTGACAGAGGTTCGGGGGCGTGGCCAAGCCACCATTACTACCAGTCCAGTCGGGTACGCCAGATTTTCATTACCTTTTCTGGCATACCGGACAGGACCGGGAGAAACCCACCTCTGGATCTAAAGTCTTTCAAACAAAGAGTTATTAATGTGGCTACTTAAGCTGACACTGCAGCACTTAAATGTGTCAAATGTCTGAAGTGGCTGGCTCAACACAAATCAGCTCCCAGTTAGAAAAATATCTAACACTATTTTACATGCTCCCTCAACAACTCAGAAGAGTTTTTTCTAGAGCTTGATTTGAACATCTGGACTCCATGGTAAGGCATGGGAGGTTTCATGGAGTCCCAATTGAAGAAAGATTTTGCATTTCTGGAACACCAGCCATTAAAGACACTGAAAACATTCTTGTCAACTGCAAACTGTACCCTCCAGAAACGGCCACTTATTTAGCCCCTCATTTAAAAACTAAAAAATATTCGAGCACCCAGGAAAAACACTCATACTTATTGCAGGGAACAAACCTGCAAATCATCAATAAGTCTGCCGTCCTCATTTAAAAAGGCCACCTCAAAGAGGAAAGAATACCTTGATTAAATTGGAATTAACTATAGGAGTAACAATATAGTTTGAAGTTATGTTTTCTTCTTATTTATTTGCATTTTTGCGTCAGTTTTATATATTTCACACAGTCAATAGACACAAGTTCTCGTCTTCTTCTATTCTACCTTCTATTATATCTTACTTATTTACCACCAATTTATCATGCCTCCTATATTTTATTCTGTTTTATCTCACTTCACTGTAACATATCTCATTTTATTGTAATTTACTGTGGTTGATATTTACATTTGAAGTGGTTGATTGATTAATATAGTATATCATATTGTATCAAGAAAAATGAAGAGAGAAAGGCTACTGAAAATCATTTTACATTATTATGAATATTATTCATTAGTGAATGCCATACTTTTAAATTTTTTAAAACTTATTCATTTGTATACCGCATTTATTATTTTTACAAATTACTAAAGGCAGAAACATATTCAGAATAGCTTGATTTCATTTCCTGTCAACTTACACATATACTCTGTGGTCCTTTGTGCTAAACACACATTTTTAAATCTCACATTATCTTTCCAGAGGGATTATAACTCACCAATGCTTTCCTATGTTTAAAAATGAAGTCTTCTGGAGAATGTGCCCATTTTGGTAGGACAACATTATTTACCTCTTCTTTTGAAATCTGGAGCTGACCAAAATTGAAATCTGCAGATAAGACAAAAGGGTTTCAGGTGCAATTAAGATGATAACATGTTTATTAGAAGTTATTGTTCTCTAAGCCAGATACCACTGAAGGAGAAGATAACAGAAGAAAAGCAGCTAATTGGGAAAATCAATGTCTCACATATTTATTTTAAACAGAACCAAATTATGTAATAAAATAACCGTATTTGTAATAATACGGTAAAAGTGTAATTTAGGAATTTTTGTATGATAAATCAGATTTTCTATTCATTCTATAATCACAGGATAAGAACATTAACCAATGTGTTGCAGGAGAAGAGCAGGCAAAACTGGAGGGGAAGGTAGGGGGAGAAGAGTAAAATGCATCATCAGTTTAGTGTCTTTGCATTGCCACAAGAGATCTAAGTCTAGCCCCCCTTCTCCCGCTGGAATTCTGTTGACTCTTATCTAGGGCCAATTTAGTGCTGGTGTTAGTTAACTAGATTCTTGTATATAGGCTTCAATAAATCATTTATGCTGCAATCCGCATGAATGGTCCTGATTCTTTGCACCTGACATAGTGTTACTTAAACCACAAAAGAGATTCCCCTTGTTCTGCATAGTTCATTATTGATTTAACTTCTTACGATTTTGATTCTCTAAGAACTCTGGCAAGTAGAAAAATTCTGGGATTAGCTCATTCACATCATTTGGATTCTCCATGAGAGCTTGCCAAGTAGCATTAATGGAATGGAACTGTCGATCCGCGCAGTCAAATCTGCAGAGAGAAAATACAAAGGCAAATTCCCCAAATTACAAATCAGTATTTCCCCTGAAATTCCATTTAAATAATGGAATTGCACTTAACTTTAGCTCAATGCTCTTCCTATAAAATCAAATATTGGTGCAATTTTTAAAAAAAGTAATATACCTACTTATTGGGATAACAATGCATATCGGGAGCTACACATCAATTGCACACATTCCTGCATCACATTTGAACTAGCACACAAAACCTGTTCATTCAAGAACTCTATTTAGCTATTAGCATACAAATAAAACTCTGGACAGCAACAAATACGTGGCCATTACAAAACTTGGTGGGAAATTTGGACATCTCCAAGATGCTAAGATTACATGGCAAAGTATCAGAAAGCCACTAATGATTCATAAATTAAACATCTTATGATTACACTTTTTAATATTGTAATCCGCCCAGAGTTACCCTGTGGTAAGATAAGTGACCAATAAATTTTATAAATTAACAAAGAAATAATATTTTTGTTTTATTGGAAAGAAGGCTTATTCTTTGCTTCCTTTACTCAAAGGATCTATTGCATTTGCAGCTCCTCTGAATTATATGCAAGGGGGCTTCTCTTTTGAGAAATAAACATCTCTGCCCCAAGTATGTGAATAAATGATACCTTGTTTACTTCCAAGGAAAATAACACATTCTGCAACTCAGCCATTAAGGCCACAACATAAATTGGTAGATCGCTTAATATCATACCTCCCACTCTGAAGCTGGATATGCAAAGTGGTAAAAGGTTCAACCCGAATGAGGTAATGCATGACCGCAGCTGCATTGGAGTAGTGAGTCCCATAGTGAAACTTGTCAATAATTCCAAGGGGATCTTCAAAGTTATCATATCTTAAAAAGCAAAACAGAAAAATAACTGTAAAACTTTTGTTATTTATTGCTTTATTTACTCAGAGAAGTTATATTAGTATCATTTATCATCTGAGAATGAAGAACACCCAAAGTTTAAAAATAATAGACAAAAAGAATCTGGGAGCTAATCTATCAAGTTTTTCTTTTTTTAATTAGGCTGGGCTTGAAACACTAAAGTAAATCAGTATTGATTTTTTTAGCTTATGACTGTATAGCAAATAAACACCATATGGGTGAGTAATTGAAAAGCAAGGAAAACAATAAATAATGGGAAAATAGAATTTTTTCAATGAAAATATTTTATAAAACAATTTTACATTTTCTATGCTAATAAAGAGTACAAAGATTCTGCCTATCATCCAAAGAATTTCTTTCAATTCCAAAAACATGTTTAAGCATTCATGTACACCAACTTCACAATGTTTCTTCCACTAGGCTTTCCTAAGGTGACATGAAGTCTCAATGATAAACAACCATTATTTTAGCAATATACCATAATTTTCGGAGTATGATTCACCAAGGTTTTGAAAAGGCAAATTAAAAAAAAAAGTTTTTGCACTCTGCAAACTACCCAAAATCGGCCTGATTTTCATGAAAATTGGTCCTTTTTTTCCAAAAAAGGCAATGAATAGCCCTTAGGAGGCTTGTAGAGTGATCCTGGGGGGGAGGGGGACCAAAAATGAGCAAGAAACAGGCCATTTGTCAAAAAAAGGGTATGGATAGCCTTTAGAAAGCTTACAGAGCAGTGATGGCTAACCTTTTTTGGCTCACGTGCCAAAAGCGGAGGGAGCGCAGGGGGGTTGTGCATGGACGTGCCACACCCATAATGCTATGTGCGCGACCCCCTGCTTTTGGTGTGCTTTTTTCGCCCTCCCCAGGCTCCAGAGGCTTTCTAGGAGCTTGGGGAGGGTGAAAACAGACTTCCCCCCCCACCTCCAGAGGCTTCAGGAGCTTCCCTGAAGCCTCCAGAGGGTGAAAAATGGCCTCAAAAGAAGGCCTAAATCATGCGCGCTGGAGCTGACAGGGCAACGCCTTGCGTGCCCTAAGAAATGGTTCCACGTGCCACCTGTGGCACCCATGCCATAGGTTCACCATCACGGTTACAGAGTGTTCCAGGGGCTGGGGGGGGGGCAAAATTGAGCAAAAAGCAGGCGTTTTTTTGCTCATTTCTGCCATCTCCAGCCCCCAAGAGCTCTCTGAAAGCCTCCTAAAGCTATGCACGGCCATTTTGGTGAAGGGGGCAGGGGTTCGGGAGGCCAGAAATGCTGTATTCAGTGTATGAGACGCATCCAGATTTTCAGCTTCTTTTTTGAGGAAAAAATGTGCCTCTTATACTCCAAAAAATACAGTAACTATCAACTTTCTTTTTTGTCACAGTTTTATTATTGCTTACTTCCCTCCACATTCAATATCTGTGCTTCAGTTTTATTGGCTGTGACAATTTTAAATGTTCTTATCCTAAACCTGCCTATCAACGAATACTTGAATAGTTTTCTTCAATTCTTCACTACCATCTGAACAATAAATTCCACTTATTAGTTGGAGGAGGAGAACAAGCATAAACATTAAGAAGAAGCAGATCCATAATAAGGACATCAATTAACTGATTACTTCAAAAGAAATACCTTTCATTTACAGCTCTCACATTCTTTTCATTCACTACACCAATAGGCTTAGACAAATCCCGAAACACTGCAGGATTATTCAAATCCAGTTCGTCTGAAGTATAATCCTGCAGGATCCATGGAAACTTGAACAAAAAGCAGAACATTCTTCAAGTCTCACATTTGTGGGTTTTTTTGATAAAATATAATATTATGTTTAGTCAGAAACAATGGACATTAATAATACTTACAACAGGATATTGTGCAAGATCATTGTAGGTTCGTCCTGCCATTGTATTTAACTGAATGAGGTAATCAAAATTGGATATTTCCCTGTTCACCCATTTCTAAATAAAGAAAACCCAATGTTGAAGCTAATGTGTAAAAAGAGTTAGTGATGTATTTTAGTATAATTCAAGCAAAGAAAATGGTAAACTTAAAGCAGCATTCATGTTTATTCAGATTTTTATGACAGCTTACTCCTACAACCCATATAGAACTAGAAACATATAACCATGAAAATTATTTTTTTAAATCATATTATTGTTGTTTTCCTATATAATCCAACAAACGTGACTTGCAGCAGAATGCTCCATTTAGGATGAGGTTGTGTAAAATAAAGCTAGTATTAGTTTTGTCATCGTTAGGAAGAAAATAGATTTCATCCTATATACATCACAAGTTAAAAGTTTATTGTACTCTTCAAAGTGGGAAACTATTTTTAATAGAGAATAGAAGCAAAAATAGAAGTTATCATTTAAATGTTACATGTATATGTATTTTTAAATTTTGCTCAGACACCAGCTGAGGGAGCTATTATTCCAAGAAAAAAGGGACATGCATTATTTTTTATGTCCCCACTGTTCAGCTTATTATCTTACCTGAGTCAATCCAGAAGTTTTGAATAATTCTTGAGGAGATCTGGTCCCACTAATATTCTGAGAACACAGAGACAGAATCCGGCTATATACTCTGTTTCTTATCTACAATAAAGAAGTACGTAGGTTAATTTATTGAATAACATCATTAGGATTTCCCTATTTTCACATTTGAGCTTGCTGTTTTGGCAACCTGATTGTGAGGCTAATCCATGCAATTCAATTTATCATTTTACTGTAATAAATCCTCATGCATTTCAATAAATCTATTGCATTATTTAAAGGTGCTTTGCCTCAACATCTGTCATCTTCAGCAATGATGGCCCACTACATTAACTGTTAAAGAAGGGCATATGCTCAAGGAAGAGGTTAAAAACAATGATGGTTTTCTTTTAAGCATACCTGCATAAACCATGGCATTTAAACTAGATATTTTGGCTTTCATTATTAAACATGTCAGCTGACCACAAAAATGTTTTAAATAGGCACATAAGATCCTAATGTGAAACAAAACCATTCAATTAATTCACTATCCAAGCTGGGTTCATTTTTAGTACAATCAGGAATAGTGTTGAATTGAACCCATTCATTTGCTCACAAGAGTTCACTGGTCAAAGTCACCCAGTAAAGAAAGTTACATTTATGGATTTCTCTCAAAGTATTCTGCACAAGAAACCTGTGAAATTACATACCTCTTTTTTAAAGTTAAGGAAATAATTAGTCTGGTCAATAAAGAAGATCTCCAAAGCCGACCTCCTCAGATTATAACGGCGCACGTGAATCTCTCGAATTTGAGAAAGAGGCCATTTAAAATCAAAACCTATACCTGTATATAGAAGAATTTTAGTTTATTCTTAACTAAGTTCAAAGAGAAGGTATATGATAATTATGAAAGTCAAGAACATAACATAGTTGAAAAACTAAAAGCTGCCAATTGGAATGGGTAAAAATAGAAACTTTACTAAAAATCATAGCAGGACTAAGCAACCAGAGGCATCAGGATCACGTCATTTCAAACTACCCTTTTATAGTTCCCTGACACTGACAGTCAATAGCAACATTTAGGTTTGAAACAAGATATAAAATAAACAAGAACTGTAGTATAAGTTCCAATTTGTTGTAATTTGTTAAATAAAAAAGAACAAATGAAAAATAAATCTTCCCCAGTAACTCCCCCACCCCCTCCAAAGAACCTATACACTCATAAAACAGATAAAGACAAGATGAAGTGTGAGGCTGCATTGTGAGAGGCTGGAAAAAGGATGGGGAGCACTTTCAACCTGCTTTCTTATAAATGGATATTTACCATGGTGGCCATTTTGAGAGAGTTCTCATGTTATATCCCCCAAATCATCAGCCACAACAGATAAGGGGAAAGTTTGGCAATCAGCAATATTTTTCTCCACCGCCATGCAAATGGAGAATTCTAGATTATTAAGCATTTGAAATCTTTCTTCCAGAAATTCATTCTAGTGTGAAAGTGTGTATGTAGCCAATTAACTACTCCAAAGGTCCTACCTTCTTCTTTTTCAATGCTTCCGTCATAAAAATAAATGTGTTGTGTAGTGACCTCCAGCCTGCCAGATATTATATTTATTATTGTAATAAGTTCACAGTCTTCTGAGAGCACAAGTTTTTCTTTTTGACCTTGCTCTTCTTTTTCATCCCTGCAGTCAGAAATTTCAAATGATAGGCTTGATTACATGGATAATACAAAAATTACAAAACAAGGCATCAGCATTTCTTACAAAATAATCAGTATTTGAACCACTTAAACATATCTTATACAAATGATTCATCGCTAAGTACTAATTAAGCCTGATTAGTCTCAAGTAGGATTAGCAATGTTTTTGCTCTATACCTTAAACAAGTGACAACAGACAGAAAGCACTCCTTAAGAAGAGAAAATCATGAATAAAGCAAAATTTGATTTCAATGAGTAACAAATTTCCCATTTCTAAGTTATGAACCATGATAATTTCTTTCATCACCCTGCCAGCACAAGGGATGCTAAACATAATTTCTAAAATATATTTTATTTAGATCATTTATATAATTAGAAGAAAATAAAGTGTGAGCACGTGGTTCTTGAAATAAAATATTTGCATACAAGAATAAAGTTAAAGGGTAAGCAAGTAGTAAGTAAGTAAATAAAAAAATAAATACAAGTTTTGTTTGAACTTGCTTAGCAGAAGAGATGTGGTATTAGTCTATATTTACTATCTATGGCCAATGTAAAAATTGACAAAGGATATTATATTTAATTTTTTAAACTATATTTTTTTAAAATCATGATATGAAACATTTAAAGTATTTGTTTCCTTGACAATCTGTTTTCTTATTTGTAGCTTTTAAATTTTTTGAAAGGTTTTTTTTTGGGAATGAAACAAATTTTGATCTATCAGAATGCAGCTAACTTTGAACATTCCAACCATCATATTAGGTGGACTGTTTAATTCGAAGTTTAAAAAGAAATATCTTTCCATTTCATGCATATTCATGTCTGAATTTGAATACATTTTGTAGACTGTAGAGACAGGTAAAAAAACTTTTTTGATGAGCATGCCCACAATATGTTGCAGCCATACTCTTTGGAACCTGGTTCTGAATTCACATATTCTTCTACATACATATTTGTACTGGATGTTGGATCTTCATCTGGCAGTTCAAGTATATCATCTTCCATATCACTGACTTTTACTTGCTTCACTGCCTCCAGAAGCAAAGCTTCCCTTGATGGTGGCATCTGTAATACTCCTTGAAAGATGAAGAGAGAATATTCAATTAAACCAATCAACTTCATTTTACACTCTAAAAGAGCATGTATCTCAATGAATAAAATAAACATGAAGAACATTGAATTAAATGCATAAAAGAGTAAAATAAACACGAAAAACTCACAGAACTGAGGAGAAATTTCCTGACTGTTAGAACAATTAATCAGTGGAACAACATGCCTCCAGAAGTTGTGGGTGCTCCCATAATGGAGGTTTTTAAGAAGAGATTTGTCTGAAATGGTATAGGGTTTTATGCTTGAGTAGGGTGTTGGACTAGAAGACCTCCAAGGTCCCTTCCAATTCTATTATTCTATAATGCTGCATTGGCATCACAGTAGGACTGCTTTGGAAGAAAGGATTATTGAACTAGCTGAAGCACTTTATGTATTCCTCCACATGTTTATTTAAGAGAAGTTACTTAGCTGAGCTTTGTGGACTACAATGTTGTATTGTCAATGCTTGCTCATCTGCATTCTTACTTGTAGCCATTAAGTTAAAGAGACAACGAGAGGGGAGGAGCCAACGTCGCGAGGAGATGAACTGTGATCTCAGTCCTGAGACCGCAGTTGATACTTTTGCCACTGGATGGTCCATATGGACCTAAACTGTCCCACAGAGATGGTAATCGGGAAGAATACATCCTGCTGATCTCAGGGACCCTGCAAAGTCCCTGATTGATCCAGGAGAAGTTCTTCTAGCCAATGACAAAAGCTCAGCCCAGGCTGATGAAGTTGAGACAGCTCCGGAACGGAAGGAAACACAAAAAGAGAAAATGTCTACAGCTGGTGAGGAATTTTTACTGTTTTAAAAGAGACTGCCCAAAAAAACACTTAAAGCTAAATTAAACTTGAGATAGAAGAAATAAGCGGTGAAATTAAGCTTTGGATTGCATTGGACAGTGTGTTATCTTATTTTTTAAATGTTATTTTATGGATGGAATCTACGCAAGCCTTTTAAAGCGAACAGATTAGCTTTTCTTCTTCTATTTTTTTCTTTATTTTTGTAACCTATGGATTGAAAGACTTTTTTCTTCATTTCTACATGAGCTTTTTACTTTTTTCTACTTTATTTCATTCAAGAATTTTACTTCGTTTAAATTTGGAATATAAAAAAGATATAAAAGGAATACAAAGAGGGTTGTAACATTAGAGGGAAAAGAAACAACACTGCCACTTGGAAGCTGGAGACTTGAGCATTGGAAACATTGCACTTTCACTTCTCTCTTTGATCATTTGGGTTCACACTTCAAGGCCTTGCAGCTTGTTTATAGAGAGTGATAAGAAGAAGAACATGAATTGTTTATGCAAGTGCTCTTTTGAAGTTTATTGTCAACTAGAAAAAAGTGAAAACAAGGTCCTAGTGTGAAAAATTATAAATAAACTTGTGGTTAATCTAAGAAAAACTTTGAAAGTCAGAGTGGCAGTGTCTAATAGTTGGAAGAATGGCACAATTTCAACACCAAAAAGAAACCTTAACATTGCAAAAGATAATGTTTGAAATTCAAAAATTACTTGAAGTAACAGAGAGAATCAAGAAGAAACTGGAAAACATAGAGCATATAACAGCAAAATATGATGGAGAACTTTTATCAATTGGAAAAAGTGGAGGATGTTTATCAATTGGAAAAAGTGGAGGATAGAGTCCTATAAACTGAAGAGAAAAACAAATACAAAGATAAGAAATTTGTTGACATCTATGGTGAATGGATTGTGGTTGGAAATGAAAAGAATGGAATATGGAAAGGGGAGCTAGATGGTCAGGAACTCTACCCCAGATGACAAGGTACAGAAGAAGAAAAAATAAAAGAATTGATGGACTTAAGGAGAGAAATCTTATCAGAAACACCATTGATAACTAAAGATAAGCTGATTAAGGAAACAGATGGAGGGTATCGAGATTATACAAGAGGTGCAACAAACAAGGAGCTGCGAAGAGAAGTCCACACAAATTTGACCAAGGAGATAATTAGAAGATTAATACCACAAATGGCAAAAGACATAAGATTGCAATATTACTGGAAAGATACAGGTTGATATATGAAAGCATACAATTAAAAATTAGGTAAATTTAGTGAACTTTAGTGATAATGGATATGATTAAATAAACAACTGATAACGATAATGTATACATATGTATTAGTTTGATAAGAGGTAATTGCATATGAATAGTAAATAGCAACTATTAAAGGAAGATTGAAATTTTTGTTATATATAAAAGCTAATAATAAGAATTAAGCTAAATTTAATTAAGCTTTGAGTATTAGGTTAAAAAAATGTGTTATGATAATGATAACGTATATATATATATGTATTGGTTCAATATAAGGAAATTGAATGTAAATTGTAAACAGTGATTTGGAAAGGAGGACTATAAACTTTGTTACTAAATATTATTGACTTTTATTTAGAACAGGCCATAAGAGTCTAATGTTATTGGATGATATTGGAAATAGCTAATGAAATGCCATTATGTGATTATGCTTTAAATTTTGGAATATTCTATGCAGAAGGACATTAAAACAATTATAGTCAAATGAAAATTGAGGCATGATGATAGTAATATGTATAAATATATTTGATTTAAAACATATGATTTGATATGAATTATAGGTGATGACTGTGGAAGAGATGCACGAAAGCTTTTTGTAAACAACTGATACACTTTCTATAGTATGTAAAGAAAGAGGATTTTCTGTGCTGCATTTGTTTAAAAATTAAATTAAAAAAAAAGATAAAGAGACAACATGGGCTCCCTAATCTAATATCCTTCAAGAGAAAGGAGAACAATACCTATCCTTCAAATCCTGAAAAACGTATCGGTTTCTGTTTGTCTGCTGGGCTGCCAACATAATCGTTCCTCCATTCATATAAAAATTCCTATAAGTCACATGATTCTATTTATATTACAGTGTAATTTTAGCAGATAAGCAAAATCAGAACACTTTTAACACAAACAGAAAATAGAATTTTCTATATTTGAGAGAAATTAAAAAGTTCAATGAGAAATCAGGATTGAATATTTTAAAGAGCATCACAAGCATCATAGCCACTTGGCCTCACCTAGATTATCCCTCAGGGCACTGGCTTCCTGGTGAGAGCTGAAATTGTAATTTTGCACTAATTTTAGCCTCATTCGTGAATAATTTTCCACATTTGAAAGTTTCCAGTGAATTAGATTCGGCTTCCTGATGAAAGGAATATATCAAAAGGAATTGAACAACATTAGGCATGTGATGTTACTTTTGGTACTGAAAAGAATGAGAAGATGTGAATACAAGATTTAAAAAAAACAAAAAAAGCAGCAATTAGATTTTCTATTTCATTTTCCCCCTCCATACTGTTCTAGGGGAAGCATGAAGATCCCTCTAGTTGGGGAAAATAACCTGATTCCTTCTTATAGAAAACGACCATCAAGCAAGCTGAACTGGATCACTTTGTTATACTAAAAGCTTACAGGGAATTTTCTATCTCTCTTTGACAATTATGAATTATCTCTGCCAACAGCTCAAAACAGTACAAAACTACTCCAAAAAAAGAGGAGGGGGAGACATTTTTATTTACATGTGAAGTCAAGGCTTCAACAAGAGTCATGAAATCTAATGGACTGACCATGATGTCTCAAAGCAAGAGTGAGCAGAATTCCAGTTGGCAGGATCAACTTTTTTTTCTTTAGAATTCTACATTTAATCAACTGAAGAGAGGGAGACATGAATGAATTAAAAGGCAGGTTTAGAACTTGAGCCCAACTGTGTGCTACTACCGGGAATATCATTTAAGCAGCAAGAGGGAGTTATTTTGCTTCTACTTTGGGTGAATAATAAGGAATGAAATTATTGCAAGTCAACAAACACTCCAACTTCTGCCCACCCTGAAAAACTAACCATGCTACCATCAGATCCCAAAATGTGCTACAAAAATTTCAAGGATTTTCTTTCTTTCTCTCTCTCTCTCTCTCTCCCCTTCCTTCCTTATTTTCTTTCTTTCTTCCGTAAAATATATTTCAAGGAGAAAACATGCTGATTCCCATACCTTTCAGCCCAAGGGCCTTGTTCACAGGTAAGGTAAAGTTTGCCAGCTCTCCACTGTCTCAGAGTTGTCATGTGCTGATTATTTAACTGTTTTAGCATTCCATTGTAACGCATGTTCTCCTGCCGTGTCCTCCGGTTAAATGGCTCTACAAAAAATTCCTAGAGACAGAAACATAATAAATCTTAAAGAAGTGCTTAAGAAGGCCAAAACAAAGGACTTGAAAAACCCGTTGAATGAGAGTTTACTGTAATAACAAAAATAATAATCCAAATTGCGTATAATATGTAGAAGCAAGTGGGGATTTTTTGAGTGATTAGCCAGATGAACAATATAACTATGTGCATCGCCAGTCAAAAAAATAAATGTACCCCAGGCAAACCTTTATATAAAATTTGATTCCAATATCAGCCAAAGGAGAATTAGTGTTATATTTCCTTCCCTTCACTGTCAATGATACAATATTGATGAAAGATACATGGTTGACATCATCGGTCCTACAGAATCCAGTCTCAAAATATAGGGAGTCCTCGACTTACAACAATTCATTTAGTGACTGTTTGAAGTTACAACGGCAGCAAAAAAAAATTATGACAATTTCTTCACTTCTGACTGTTACATCCCCGTGGTCATGTGATTTACATTCAGATACTTGACAACTGGTTCATATATATATGATGGTTGCAGTGCCCCGGGGTCATGTGATGCTATTTTGTGACCTTCTAACAAGCAAAGACAATGGGGATGCCAGATCCACTTAACAACCATGTTGTTAATTTAAAAACTGCAATGATTCACTTAACAAATGTGGCAAGAAAAGTCGTAAAAAGAAGCAAAACTCAATTTAAAAATGTCTCATTTAGTAGCATATATTTTAGGCTCAATTGTGGTCATGATTTTCTTGCTCAGCAGGCAAACTCCTGAGAAAGTCACTCAGATTTTACCTGAAATTTGAGCTTGCTTTCTCCTCTCTCTCGTTCCCGTTTATGGATGTTGACCATTAGTGCCTCAAAGCAATCCTTCCAATATAGTGCCATATGCTCATGGCCATCACTGAAAGTGCTGAGCTCGTACTGCTTCATATTAGGGATAATCTAGTTCATGAAGGATAAGAAGGTTAACACACACTTCCCTTTTTGGAGAGAAAAAGCATTTTAAGAAATCGCTACTTACATATTTAGCGATGTAAGCTTGCCATTCATCAGTTCTACAATAGTCCTGGAAGTCCTCAAAAAAGGAAGGGCTTCCATTAGTAGAAGGCAAGGAAGGCAAGTGCAAGTGCATGAAAAGAAGGTCATATATTTTGGAAATAAGAGTTCGAACTAGCGGGATCAAAAAGGAGTAGGTTTCAGTCTTTTCTTGGATTGATCTGCTCAGGATGCCTTCCAATTTTCCCAACAGGTAACAGGATTCTGCTTGGTTGTCAAGTACTTTGGTCTGAAGGAGAGTGTTGAGCTTGGCTGCAGCCATTGCACAAACCTGGAGCAGAGGCAAATGGGAAGAAAAATAACACTCAACCAATACAGATAATTTAAGTTATGTCTTTTTCCCAAAAGGTATTTCAATTCTCCCTTTACATCTCTTCAAATCCCATACACTTTGGGGTCCTGGGGCACATTTGAAATTTTGAGAGCATACTACAGGGGACTATCATGAAATGCTTTTGATGATAGCCGTAGCCAATCACAAAACACTAATTTAGTAGAAGATAGATTCACAGGGGAATTTGAAGACCAGGGAATCATTAGCTTCGCAAGGACACCATATCGACTGGTGGCCATATTCCCAGATATTCTCAAGATACAAAAAAGATCAGAAGACTGAAGGTATATATCCCTATAAACAAGAACTGGACAAGGTTCTTTTTGGAACAGAGAAAGGGATGCTCTCCAAGTGTTACGGACATCTATTGTTATTAGACGTAGGGGAAGAAGTGGTCAAAGACTGCATGATTGCTTGGGGACGGAATATAGGACGCACATTGGACTTTCAAAATTGGGAAGAAATCTGGTTCAAAAATATGAAATTGACTATGGCAGCCTTGTATAAGGAAAATACATATAAAATGATATATCGGTGGCATCTACCACCGGGAAGACTTGCCAGAATGTTCTCTGGGACCATGCCTAATTGCTGGAAATGTGGTCACAGAGAGGGGACCTATTTCCATCAGTGGTGGACCTGCCCAATGGCGATTAAATACTGGAAAAAAATCAGGCAGTGGTTAATAGAAATCACCCAACATCAATTAGATTTGAAACCTGAAACCTTTCTGTTAGGACTTAAACCCCCAGATATCAACATGGAGATATGGTTTTTGGTGTTGCACATAATTATTGCGGCAAGATTGGCATTTGCCCAGGAATGGAAGAGTGATCAAATACCAATGGATAGGGCAGTAATAAACAAAATTAATGAGTGCGCAGAATCGGACAGATTAACAAAATTAATTAAAGGAAAAAAGGACTCAGAATTCTATAACTCGTGGAAGAGGTGGTATAACTGGGTACGGGAATGACCGAATAATAACAACTGAAGCAATAATATATGTTTAAATCAGATATTGGTAAATAATATCAATCAGAAATTAAAGGACGAATAAGAATTGATGAAGTAGGTAGGTTAACTAGATGGGCTGTATATAGTGTAAATGTTGGTGTTAATATTAGGCCTATTATTAGGACGGTAATGTTAAGTTTGGTTATTTAAATGTTATGCTTTCTCGCGCTGTGACGGCAATATGTTTAAAATTATGTTTGTATGATTTTATTTTTATAAGAATAAATAAAAAAATATTTAGAAGATATACCAGTCATTGTGTTGAAGTCATTCCAAGAGCATTACTGTGCTCTAGAGGTATTACTGAAATGTCAGGTAGTATTTCAAGCTGATGCTTTGTTTTGCAGTCTGTTCGTTCTCATTGATATCATTGTCCCAAGATAAGTTAAATAGAGCAGAAAGCATGCTATTCCATAAGGGGAGAACCTATATTTGCCTTTCCTCTTTATAACTCAAGGCACTGCACACAGGGTTCCCAAATATTCCTGACTTTCAGTTGGCTCAGGTCTTATTGTTAATATGATAACCATGTAAGCACAGCTCAATAAAATTAGACATATCAAAAGCATTTATTTGTGCATCCAGATTATATATTGATTATTAGCATATTCTCAACATACAATGTGTTGTTTATTTATATTTATATTCAAGTCTTCTTCTGAAAAGTCAGAAATATATACAGCTTCTTCCTGAATCCTTTCAAAGTCTCTATGAGGAAGTTAGGATAAAAAAAGACATTCTAAACTAATGATAAACTATGATTTATTATGAAGAAAATACTATGATGAAGCTTGGGTTCACAACTTTTTCACGGGTAGATCGAATTAATATAAAGGACTCTTATCATTTGAAATCAATCAGTGGCCTAAAGAAAAGAAGGGGACCATGGTTTGTACAATGACATATTCTAATCAGAGAAAGCAGAAGCTGACATTTTCCCCCCTAGATTGTATTTAGACACTTTCATACATTTATATATTGCTCAATAATACTTTAAAACCATCCAGCTACCAACGTTCTCTTTTATTTGTGTATTAAGGGGGGAAAAGTAAAGTAAGGATGTTCAAGCCCCAAATTTGCCAGAACATATTTCTTTGCAAAAGAAAATAAAACTTTACCATATTTGTGCACAAAAACCTTCAGTAATGTAACACACCTGTAAATTATCTTGTCCAATGAATCCAAGAAGCAGCTGGATCTGTACTTGATAGAGCTTCACGTTTTCTGGGCCAGAAGAGTACCAGGTTGACAAAGTATCCATGAGTGTCACCAGTTCTTCCAAAAGCTATGCGTAATTACATCCAGAATTAAGACCAAAAAAAAGTTCAGAAGGTAAACTGTGGAACATTGTATGCATGGCCCATGACACAAGAAGGTATAATGTTCAATTGTGTTATTTTAAAAATTTTCTATTCTCTCACAATTAAAAGTATATAATGATTGAGGAAAACTACTATAGAATTAGAATGACCTGAGTTTGATTATTTGACAATGGGAGGATTTTGATAGATTTTACTATCATTTGTTGATGTTTAGAAGAATTGACATCTATTTTTAATGTTAAACCCTTGCTACCGAAAAATGATCCTTATTTTTTTTCCACACCTGGATAAACTTTCAAAGGTGAAGAGTCACTTGGTGTTGTGTCCGAAGCCAATGTGATAAAGCAGTGAATATAGTATTGTTGGGCAGGGACTGAGGTGGCCTGAGATCCGCTATCTATAATGGAAAATCATTGGGTAACTTTGGTTGTTCAGTTGCTCTCCCTTACCCCTAAAGGAGGAGGCAACGGTAAAATCACTTCCAAAAATGTTGCCAAGAAAGTGACATGGATTTGTTTGGATAGTCACAACAAATCAAGACTGGCTTCCAGACACAGATCATAATTGGTATACTCAGGTCTACTTATGAACAACCCTGTCACCTAAAAGGAGGGAGGAGAAAAAACTGGGAAAAGTATATTGGTAAAGCAATTCAATCATTCATTTCACAGAAGCTTTGCAAGTGGAAGATAAATGACAAGCAGAGAATAGAAACAGCAACATTTGTTATCACCGTAGAAGTTCTTCCTCACAGAATCTTTGAAAATCTTCCTCCCGGAATCTTTTAAGGTAAACCTTAAAATGTATTTCTTGACTAATTCTAAAGTTTTTAAAACTTACACTTAAAAATTAAATTTGAAAAAATTATTCTTAGAGAATGTATTGTTGGAAATACTTCAACAATATTTGAGGGCAAATCCATGTAGATTTAAATATAGCCTTTTAAATCAATTTCTTGTATTTTCAAAGTGGGTGGAAATGGCACCAGATAATTGGCATCTTTCCAAAACTTTTCCTATATAGCAGTGATGGCGAACTTTTTTGGCTGCTGTGCCAAAAGTGGGGGGAGCACTGGGGGGGGGGGTGTCCCTCCCGTGCATAATGCTATGCACGGGAGGGACACACCCCACACGCAAGTGCATGACCAGCAACATCCTCCCACACTTTTGCCATGTTTTTTTCGCCCTCCCCAGGCTCCAGAAGCTTTCTAGGAGCCTGGGGAGGGTGAAAATAGCCTCCCCTGCTTCCCTGAAGGCTCCGGAGGGTGAAAAATGGACCTATGGCCAAACCGGAAGTCACCATTCCCAAACTTCCGGGTTCCCTATTGGTCCGTTTTTTGCCCTCCGGAGGCTTCAAGGGCCTTCAGGAGGCTTCCCTGAGGGCTGCGGAGAGCAAAAACCAGTCGTATGAGCAAACTGGAAGTCCATTCCTGAATGTCCAGTTTGCCCATAGGGCCGGTTTTCCACACTCCGAAGGCTTCAAGAAAGCCTCTGGAGGGCAAAAAACAGCCTCAAAAGAAGGCCGGGCAATGTCTCGCGTGCCCTGACAAATGGCTACACGTGCCACCTGTGCCATAGGTTCACCGTCACGGCTATATAGTTTCATACTGACCTTTTCTGTCCAGAGTCTTGAATTCACGAGACCTTCTGCTTGCAGGAAATCCTGAACAATGAACAAGAGTCGGAAAGCATTTTCAGTGTACACTGGGAGAGATTTGGCTTCTCTTGTGTCAGTGACTGCCCACTCCAGCATCTTCTCTAGCAAGCTAAGTTAAAGAGAAAGAGGTGGCACAAAATAAGTAACTTTTGTGAATTTTAGTTACTGATGGAAAGGCAGCAGGAAAACAGAGCTAAACCCAATGTTGTTATTATCTAGCTTTTGCCACTGCAACCAAGAATTTGTATTCTATTCTAGTTATGTTCTCAGATGTTACAGAAAGTTATGTTCTACCTTAATTTTCAAATCAATCACTGTGGATTGTCCAACAGAAGAGTTCCCAGAAAGTCCCGTTGTTTTAATGGGCTGCTTTTGTCAAGCCAAAAACCCCCCTACCCTCCTGTCTTTTTATACCAGCCTGAAACACCTGGCTCTGCCAGTTGCCCTTGAGACCCAATACGGGAATACTACACTAGAGGTGGCTACTAGACTAATAGCAGACCCCCACTTCACCCCAAGCCACCAGCTCCCTCCCCGCCCATCTTTTATTTCGTATTGCTGAACTTTCATTAAGTTTTATTGTTATATTTACATGTTTTCTACTTTTTTCTATTATTGTAAGCCACCCAGAGTAGCCACACAGCAAGATGGATGACAAATAAATTTAATACAAAACTAAATACATAAATAGACTTTTACCCATTCCATTTTTGCCTTGCATACCTTAAAACAGTGTTTCTCAACCTTGGCGACTTTAGGTCCTGTGGACTTCAACTCCCAGAATCCCCCAGCCAGCATAGCTGGCTGGGGGATTCTGGGAGTTGAAGTCCATAGGACTTAAAGTCGCCAAGGTTGAGAAACACTGCCCTAAAAGGTGAATCATCATATTCTGGGTGATTTTCCAAATGGGAAGAACTGACATGGGATGACTGAGGAAAGTGGATTCGGCAAAAATAAATTCTGCAGAAGCTGCCTCTCCTCTCCTGTCACCCCCTCCTTAACTCAAATGCATATTTTGGGGGGAATAGAAGAAAAACATGTAGCTATTTTAAGGGGAGAAGGCCTGCCCATAGCTGCTCTCAAACCCTTTATCAGCTTTAGATCCAAACATCTATTCCTGATGATAAATGAGAAAGGGGTTGGAACCAATCTAGCTCTTTAAACTTTTTGAAACTTCTGTGGAACTGTAAACGGAGTTTGATTATCTCAAAATGCTTACTGGCAGCCTGATCTTTAAGTTATATAAACACCTGCTATTTGGACATTTTGGTCCTGATATTATTGCCATGTCTGAAATTCTGTATTTGTTAAATATAACACAAGAATTGAAGAAGATTTTGTGTTAGCATGCCTTTAAGTAGGAAATGGAAGGAAGCAAGTAAAATAAATATTCACTATTTACTCAGTTTCTGGGTCTAGAATGTCTGATTTGTGAAAACACAAGAAGCTATTTTCTATTGAACTTAAATGCAGTTAACATATGTAAAATTATTTTGCACATGCACATTGGGACTTTCTCACAAAGGTGTAAGCTCCTCTTTTGGACATCTCTGAATATCTGGACCATCCTCTAAAGCTTCAAGGTATTAATTATCATCTTTAAAGCGCTCCATGGCTCGGGACCTAGCTACTTGCGGGATCGGATCCTGCCTCATACATCCTCACGACCGATTCGCTCCCACAGAGAGGGACTTCTCCGGGTGCCGTCCACTAGACTTTGTCAGCGGGCGACGCCCAGGGGAAGGGCTCTCTCTGTGGCGGGCCCAGCCCTCTGGAACGACCTCCCCCCCGATATTAGGACCACCACGGACCTCCGCTCCTTCCGTCTTAAATTGAAAACACACTTTTTCTGCCTTGCCGGCCTGGGATAGCTACTCCTCTGTTTCTAGGGTTTATTGGGGATTTCCAGTTAGATAGTTTTAACGGGTATTTTAGCACAGGTCACTTAATTTAATGTATTTTTAATGACATATGTATATAGTTATTATTCTTATTCCTCCTGTGCACCGCCCCGAGTCCCTGTGGGGAGAGGGTGCGGTTTATAAGAAATAAATTATTATTATTATTATTATTATTATTCTCCAACTTGGCAACTTTAAGATTTGTGGACTTCAACTCCCAGAATTCCTCAGCCAGCAAAGCAGCAAAGTTGGCTGAGGGATTCTGGGAGTTGAAGTCCACAAATCTTAAAGTTGCCAAGGTTGGAGACCCCTGCTCTAAAGGACTCAGGGCTCAAAACCGCATTTGAGGATGAATAAACACCATGCCACCCACAAACAGTGGGGCAGTGGGTTCACTGTACAGCTCTCAATATCTAACAAATAACAAATAATACTATTTAATATGGATTTGTTACAAATCTCTGCTTGTTGATGCAATTCTAGAACTGAACAATTAACTCACATGGTCTGACTTTGCTATATCCTTTCATAACCATAAGAATTATAATACATTGGAAATAAAGCTACAACTGATTTGTGAAATAAGTCCCATTTACTGTACATTACTGAATACTGTAAGGACAGAATTTTTTTTAAAAAAAGACAAGATACTTTTGAGCAATATGGACAAAATTTTAAGTATCTTTTTCCTTCTCTTTAAAAATAACTTTATACTGTATGTTGTGTTTATACTGCTAATTCAGATCACATTAATTAACTTCAAGTCCAATGCATCATTACTCTTTCCTGCTTTCCATTATCACTTTTTTCTTTCCCAAAAACAAATTTTGAAAAAGTAATGATTTGACCTACTTGAGTTTAATCTCATCTGATGGTCGTAGTAATTCATTAGAGATGCCCAATTTGGTAAGTGCAGAAAAAACCTGACCCTTCTCAATCCAAGCTGCATCATCTGATCTCTCGATGCCTTTCCACATCACACAAAGCAAAATATCTGTCAGAAGCTGAAGGAGATCTTCTTCACATGCCTAGTAAAAGCAGACGTGCATTTTAAAAGATTGCAGTATTTCTGAAAAGCATCTTACTAATTTTACTTAGAAAGAGCAGATCAATTCCACTTTCAGAGGAAAGTTTCACAGCTTATATTAAAAACTGCTGGTGTTACAGATTCTAAAATGGAAATAGGCATCTTTTTTGACTGATGAGGCCCAGAAAACTATATAATCATATCTTACACTGTTTTTTAAAAGAAAGAAAAGGCAACATACTGAAAGGGGAAGCCTAAAAATAAGTGCAAAAGTGCAAGAAACTAAAAATAAGAAGATAAATAACCCGAAGAAATTTTGCATGGACAGTTCTAAGAAAGATGCATCTCATTCATTCATTTGTTCATTCATTCATTCATTCACTCGTTCATTCATATTGATTTGTTGAAAAATGTATATGTCACCCACTTTATACAAAGTAACCTTAGATGGCAACTATCAATGAAATATAATTAAATTAAAAACCATAATGCTCCAACCAAAGCATTTCTGAAGTATTAGGAGAAAAGAGGATTTATGGCTTTCTCAAGAGATGCACATCTGGAAACTGGCTAACAACTTATCTGCTTACACTTCAAGCAGTCCAGATGGAGATAACAGCCAGACTTGGGAGAGAAGCAGGAGCATCAATGTGTATTTAAGTATACTGCGGATGTCTCACTGAATTCTTACTCTTTCATGTTATTTAAAAAAAAAATCAGAACAACTCCACAAGGGTATCTTTTAGCCATGTACCTCGTGAATTTCAAATAAGGAAAGATCAGCAGCGAATACCAGGTCCTCTGCAGCATTTGGTTCCTTGTCAAGCTGTCCAGAAAATGTCTTTGTATTCTCAATGGGAGAAGGGGTGCTGGGCAGACTATCAGCCATCTGGCTCCCACTGTCACCCAGTTCATAAGAGTCAACACTTGAGAGGTCTAGGCTTAAATGTGGATTCTTCTGCCACAAGTCCTCCTGGTCCTCAGGCCTAAAGGACATCTCTCCCACAGATGTATCCTCCATCACTGTCACAGATTTGCCGTCTTCTAAGCTCCACTGATCACAAGAACCATTGATAGACGCAAAACTGGCACCATCCTCCCCATCAGCCTTGGAAGTACGACATTGCTGATGGTCTTTGGCAGAAGCACGCTTGTCATCTCCTTTAGCAGAGTCGCTTTTGGTGTCCCTCACACCATTCCTGACATCAGCATGCTCTTTCAGGAACAGTCGAGTCAGTGTCTCCTGCCACCCAAGTTGCTGAGGAATCTGTTGTGCTGAATCTTGTTGGGCATGTAGGATTTGCAAAAGCTACCGAAAACATGGATTCAAATACAATACATTGTAAAAGCTTTGTGTTTTAGATTTATTATTGTTTCCTGAATGAAATAAAATAACTTTCTCAGTTTCTTATACAACTACTTATCATTCTTTCGGTTAAAGACCTATAAACTAACACTAACTTAATAGCCAGGGAAATGTTAAATGAACATGTAACTTACGTTGTAAGCACTAAGCTAAATACAACCATCTTTAGAAAAGCCCCATTTAGATGAATAAGGCATGGATTGTTATTAACTTTATATCCGTTTTGCTAGGGCTCTTTCCAGAGCTTTTCCCCATATTCCCAGCAGCATACTTGCTACATCTTCTTGAGAAAGGGAACTTCAGAAACTGAGGAAAGCGCAATAAAAGGAAAATGAACCAGGGAAGCTAGGACCTGCATCTGTTGGAGAGGGACATAGTGATTGCCTGGTGAGGGTGAAGGGAGAAGTAAATGTTACCACTATGAAGAGCAAAACCATATAATGCTTTCCACTAAATTGCTATTCCTCTTTCAGAGGGAGAGGGAAGGAGGGAGGGAGGGAGGGAGAAAAGGAGGGAGGGGAGAGGGAGGGAAGGAAAGAAGGAAGGAAGGAAGGAAGGAAGGAAGGAAGGAAGGAAGGAAGGAAGGAAGGAAGGAAGGAAGGGGGAGGGAAGAACTCGTTGCTAGTATGGTTTTTTTCTCCAGCAGCCAAAGCAGAAATGACCATGGAAGCACAGAGCCCTGGAGAGTGAGGTCTTGCAACAGGATAATTAGAGACCTGCAATGTTTTGGTGCCTGGGTCAGCAAGGCATGAAAAAGAGGTCCAATTATAGGATCCGTCCCATTATTATTTAAGTTCTAAACAATGATATTTGTCTTTTCCAAAGTAGTAAATTTAATTTCAGTATATACTGTATTACTGTATACTGGGTGCATAGACATGATAAAAATGAAAGCATTGAATGCCAAAGACATAAAACCCACAGAGCATTACTGAAAAATGCTCATCTCAGACTACCTTTATTGTGCTGTGAAAAATAGATGAAGAGAACCAGATGTTGCCAGCCCTTTGAACAGGCTGCACCAGAAAAACCAACTGCACAGGAAAACTAAAACTGTATTTTATTGACTGAAGCTCTGGTAACAGAATCTTGCATGCCAGATTGTGCTTTTCCTGCCATCCCTCTTATATCCCAGTGAATCCAGAGATTCAGTCTGAACCAGTCTGCCTCAATATTAGCTTGTTTCCCAGGATTTAAGGACTGTTTCAACCCCCTTTGTTTATATAACAGCGGTTCTTACCTATTTCCTCAGAGCCATCTCCCTCTCTACAGATATAAAGGTAGGGGTAGCATTCAACAATGCAGATCTTACTCCAAGAACAATGAAAACTGTTAAGAAAGAAAGCCAGTGACTGCCAAGGCTGGCCTGATTTTGGACAGGAATAAGAGTTCCCATCTGTCCCATGTTCTGATAATAGGTTTGCAGACTGTCTTCTTCTGACTTTGGTAGTACTAGCCATCTCACTAGCCATTAGATGTCAATTTCTCTCAGGGTGAGCCATCAGCAGAAATATTATTGAAGATAAACATATTATTTAAGAGAGATGGATGAATGTGCACCTTATCTTCTGCAGTTACCACCACAAGAGCAATGGTCTGAAGAGTTCACTAAGTATTTAAGAAGTACTAATGTCCACCATTATTTTCCAGACTATTAATAGGCTGACCACACTTTAGTATTAATGTGCCCTCCCAAGGAGACTAACCTTTCGACAGGCAGTCACTCTGACGTTGAGATCTGCTCGGTGAGCCAAGTGCACCACAGCTAAAAAGTCCTTGCAATTCACAAATGGATCTGTAGAGTACAGAAGCGTATTACAACAATAAAGAAATTCATTTCTATCAAAATGCCATAAAAGCACAAAATATGGCTATCAATATATGTTTGCTTTTTTGCTAGCTAACCACATTTCTGCTATTTGCAGTTTAAAGCACTTATACTGGGCATATGCTGTGTGGAAAAGCCAATAAACATTCAAGTACCAGCATGCAGAACTTGGTTGAAAAGGTTCTTCATAAGAGATGTGCTAAGTGGAGATTCATTCAGGAGCAGACCCAGTCCAGAATAGCCAACTTCTCTGAGCTTCATACGTTGTTTGCTCCGTTCATAAACTTTAGTGCATTTCAGCATTTGCTCTGCAATCTGCAACAACAAAAAATATGAACTTCTCTGCTGGGGACAAATTGAAAATTCTGCAGTGCCTATGTAGCTTGTATACCTCAAACAAGGTCCACCTGCAAGGAAGACCTTGGTGGAAAAACAGAATTCAAATGAACTTTTCATAGAAAAAGCAACGCTGTTCCTTAACTGTTCTTTATTATTTGCCTGCTGTTTTCTGGAAGTTACACACACAGCACAAAATAATAGTTTCCATAATTATAGCTCATTATTATGACAAACGATGCCTATGTAGGAAAAGGAACCTGCAAATTACAAAGCTGAACTAGATCTGTGTGTGATTTTGCCAGAAAACAAGATGAAGAAACACAAATCTCATACGGAAGTCAGATTAAGCTTTCTTTCCTCACCTCATGGACCTCAGCTACTTAAGCATCTCTCTATATTGTATCCACCTTCCAAATATCTCTCAGAAGTATTTGTCAATTCCCTAAACTTAATGAAAGGTAATTTGAAAGAGGAGTTATGCCTTGTTTCTTCTTCCAAAACATTCATGTCTCATAAAAAATGCACAACCTTGCTAATATTATCAATCCCTTTAGGAGACATGTAAAACAAAATTACCTTGAACACAAGTTCTCGTAGTCTATCAGAATACCTCTGGTTCAGTAGAAGAGCATAAAGGATATCTGCATTTCCTGGCTCAAAAAGCAGTAAGAAAAGCTGGTCGCGAGTTGGGCAGGTGTTAAGCAGGCTGAAAAGCATCTCTAGAATCCCACAGAGCTTGGGGGGAGAGAAAAAAGGCACAGACAGATCATCAGCTATGAATCTAGATTTGCAAGCCATTACTGACATTCAATATCATTCAAACAACATTAGTCACCTGAAATCAGTGTTGGGTTTCAAATCCCATTCCAACCGTTATGGTTGGAACGGAGCAGGTGGCATCCTCATGGACACGCGCAGCGCACGTGCACACACCTGCAGCACGTGCATGTGTCTTAGTGCCTCCGTGCCACTTCGCGACACTCCAGCTGCTCCGCACAGCGTCACACAGACGCTGTACGCGCCATGCACCTGCGCTGAAGTGCAGAAGCCTTTAAACACAGGTAAGGAGCGCAGGCAGGCGGGTGAGCCCTCTGGAGCACCATACCGGAGCAGTATCCGGTGCTCTGGGCTGGCTCCGGTACGCCCGTACCGGGGTGTACCGCCTGCAACCAACCACTGCCTGAAATGTAACAATAATTATATTTTTAAACATACCTGAAATACAGGTATGTTTAAAAATACAAAAAGAAACAACTTCTATTAAGAGTTGCCCCAGTTATTCAGAAACAGGTCCTTTTTTCAGAATATAACGGAGCTTTGAATCTCATCGATATAGCTACTTATAGCAGGGATAAAAAGATCTGCAAGAATAGGAGGTAGGAAAATACATGGCTGCTCAAATAATTTTAAAAAGCACAAGAAAAAGTAATAGATTTTGTTAACGTTTGAGGAGCCTCAGATAGTCCCATAGCCTTCCCAACAATGGTTTTGCACGAACACTTTAATTCTGTTCTAATCTATTACATTATTATCTGGAAAGGCTTATCAGAGCAGCTTTTAAATCTATCAATCAATAAAAAGAAAAGATCTCTCCTTAGGCTTACAGTCTCAAAACCGCAGCATAAAAGAAAAAAAGATGGAGAAAAGGAGACACACATATGCACGTGCACAAAGACGCACGCACAGAAACAAACAAACAAATACACAAACCAACGTATTCTTGCAACTTTCTAACAACCATCTGGCATACAAGAAATGGGCTACTGAAATCTTAGTGGATTTCCACAAAATAAGCAGATTACACAGCTTTCAAAAAAATGAGTATAATACACCCAGAAAACTGATGTTGATATGGGATAGATTTTAACTTCTTTGCTGGGAGTTTCTGAGATTTGACCACAGCATGACATCCTCACCATGAGAAGACAATCTTACTGTTTCTCCTGACAGGGAAATTTCTATGAAGGGAAAAGAAAGATCCAGACTAGATACAGCAGTCATGGATCTAGTTTGTGGAAATAGTAAGCAATTCGTTAACACATGTTGGTTTTAGAGTCTGATTCTTAAAATTATAACAGGAAAGGAATAATAGAACCCTGGATGCTGAGAAATGAATTGGGCAAGATGAGCTTTGGATCGACAATTGGATCGACACTTAAGAGCTTATGAACCACAAACATCACACTTTCACTATGTTATGTGCTGCAGTATTTATTTATTTATTTATTTATTTATTTATTTATTTATTTATTTATTTATTTATTTATTTATTTATATATAGTGACTATATAGATGTGTTTATTTAACACATCTATATAGTCACTCATCTTATACCAAAATTTGGGTACCCCCAGAGCAACATCTAAAATAGCATCATTATACAATTAACATATGCATATATCCTAGCTATCTGCGGGATCGCATTCTGCCCCATACATCCCTGCGGCCGATTCGCTCCCACAGAGAGGGACTTCTCCGGGTGCCGTCCACTAGGCTGTGCCAGCGGGCGACGCCCAGGGGAAGGGCCTTCTCTGTGGTGGGCCCGACCCTCTGGAACGACCTTCCCCCCGAAATCAGAACAACCACGGACCTTCGCTCCTTCCGACAGCTATTAAAAACTCACTTCTTTCGCTTGACTGGCCTAGGGTAATTTAAATTTTAAATTATTAAGGGTTTTTTTAGGGATAGTTTTATTTTCATAGAAGTTTTTTAGCGCAGGGTAAGTTTAATTTGATTTTAACCTTGTACTTTGCTTGTTTTAATTTGTTTTTAATTTCCCTGTGCCCCGCCTCGAGTCCCTTCGGGGGGAGAGAGCGGGTTATAAATAAAATTTATTATTATTATTATTATTATTATTATTATTATTATTATTATTATTATTATTATTATTATTATTATATCGATTAAAACCACAAATAATAAAAACCTGGGAACATAATAAACTTTGACAAGCAGAGCACCTCCCACGCTTTCATCAATCTCACTCTATTTCAATGCCTGGAGGGGAAACCAGTTTTTTGGAAAGGCTAGAAGGGTGGGGTCTGACAAACCTTAGGTGATCCATAGGGCAGGAGCTTCTATGGAAAAGGCATGCTTCCTAGCTTCCACAAAATGGCAATATTTAAGGGAAGGGGTCAGGAGTGGGGCTACTCTTATCAAATCTGGTAGGAAGGTTGATGTTCTTAGGGAGATGCAGTCCCACAGATCATTTGTGCTCTATTAAGCCTCAAAAATAACAAACAGTCCCTTGAATTTTTCTCCGAAGTAAACCAGAAGCCACTGCAACTCATGCAACAGACACCTAATCTGGGTAAACCTAGGGGCACCCATCATTATATATCCTACTGCATTGTGCACCCCATTGGAAGTTATAGCTTCCAGGTGGTTTTCAAGGGCAGCCCCATGGGCAGAACAGAGTCACTCTGAGAATGAGATCGATGGTTCCAAAATTTGACAAATAAATAAATGGGGAAATGACCAAGACATGAGTGATTGTGATCAAAGCCTCCTGGTCCAGGAAAGGGTACAATTGGCATACCAGCCAACTCTGTGCAAACACTGCACCCTCATCATGTTATGTGGTTAATAAAAAGCAATACTATCCCTGTACAATGGAGAGAGGAATTGAGGGAGGTTGGTTACTCTGTGCAATGCATGCACCTTCAATGATTCTGGCTATCCCCTTATTTGTTGCCCCTGTTTTATCCATGGTGGTGCCACCTTCCATCGTTAATGGACAATTACAGCAAAAGAGGGAAGAAGAGATGAAAAGCACAGACATAGTAAGTTACCTGCTCCTCATCACCTGTGGCTGCTATGTATCCCATGATGCTTTGGACTTCCATGTGCGTCCCACCTTTGGTCAAGAAGTATTTGATTAAACCATACAGAGATGTCCTGATAGTCCTAATATCATCTGGAAGCAAGTCACAGTCCTTGGAGTGGTTTCTAACAGAAACAAGGATTGTCAATTAAAACATAATAATCAGTTCTAATATACTTCTTTTCACAAGCCATCCTCTCTTGTTCCTTAAGTACCTGTGTCCATTACACTGATGTCGTCAGGAAGAATTTCAGGGTTGATTTCCAGACTGACAGCAAAATGAGTAAATATATGGATTTCGAATGTAAGAGTTTTAAAAGGCATAAATATAAAGAAATGGAGGTAGGTAATCTTTTATAAAGCCCTTGCTTAGATGTATTTTATTTTTTCCGTTTAAACCTATTTTTAATATGAATGCTATAGTATGATTTTAAATTGAACATTTGTTTATTGTCAGCATTTAGAGGGAGGTCATTTATTTTATTATTCAAAATATAATACAATTTAACAAAACATAAAATCCTAAACGGGATACTCTTCCAAGAAAAGTTTATTATGAAACCTTAGGTAGACTAGTTCATACTAAGCCATGAACTTGGTGGAAGAATTTAGGCCAGTGCTGCCCTGGCTGCACCTACCTCACAGGTTTAATGCTCCTTCAAGAAATGCTAGATCTCAATGTTTTCTTAACTGGTCATCATTTAGGACACATGATAAGATTTAACACATGCCAGGATATCCAATCCAGGGAGGAATTCATGAGGGTTAAGCTAAAATGCAGTTTGCCTAGTATATTGTGTAGACCGCGTAAGGCATTTTTAAGCCATGGTTTATGCAACTAAACCTAGATAATTGTGGTTTATTCAATAAACTACAGTGAAAACCACAATGAAGTAAACCACAGCTTAGTGCAATGTGTGAATTCAATTCAGGACATTCCAGTGCATCCATCCTATATCCAATTATAACTGATAGAAGAATACAACTGCTGTAATGTTACAGACACTTGCCAGCTGCAGTTCCCAGATGAGAGCAGCAAGTATCAACTGCTATTTTAAATTCTATTTATATTAGAATTTCAATTTTAAACAAAAGCAAGAAATTTTGGACACCTACTAACTGGATACATCCTTAGACAATTTGGAATTGGTATGCATGTATGCACTTGAAGGCACTTGAAGGTTCCCCCATATAAAATCATAATGAGTTGCAAACATTATGAAATTGATAATAAGGAATTCGAAAAAGATTAGACTCCTCCCTGAAAGGGTACAAGCACTGTCCTGTACCCTTTGCATTTTTCTTTGGAAGAGTCCCACAGATGTAAATGGACAGTGTTTCTTGAAAGGATGCAAAAATAGATACTAATCATAATATGCAACTATTACAACAGCAACTCAATATTTATATGATGTCTTTCAAAAATTCAAAAAGTTTCCAGCATGTAGAAAAAGACTTTGAAAAGCAACGCCCAAGTCAAAAAAGGAATACAAGATTCCATACCCATAATAAATTCTCAGAGTATCCAACAAAAACTGCACACCATATTTTTTCCGGAAGAGCCTTCTGCTATCTTTGATAATTGTGGAAAGGTATTGGATATGGCCTAAAAAAGAAATCATATATCCTGATTAGAACAGAATTGTATTAGCTACACTTGTAAATTGTATGGATTACTGATTAGATATAGATAGTCCTCAATTTAGGATTGCTTCTTTAAAAACCATTCATAGTTATAATGGTTCTAAAAAAAGCAACATATGACCAGCCCTTGCACTTATGACCATCACAGTGCCCCCACATCATACGATTAAAATTTGGACACTTCGCAACCAATATGTATTTACAACAGATGCCGCATTCCAGGGTCACATGATCACCATTTATGACGTCTCAGGGAACTTCCAACAAGCAAAGTCAAAGTGAAAGCTGGTTAGAAGAACACTTTAAGCCATGGTTTAAAGTAAGTACAGCTTAGAGCTTAATTTGTTGCCCCAGGAAGTCTGATCTAAATCCAGAAAAGGCCATTCATTCCATAAAATCCTGTGGGCATAGATTCTACTGCTTTACTGTTCTTCAAGAAAAGGAAGGGGAAATACTCAAATGATATGTAGCTCCCTATTTGTAGCTCCAGCAGCAATGGGGTCAAATAAAAGTCTTGCCTTTATCCCTTTTTCATTGCATTCAACCTGTAACATGCCAGCCTAATTATATTAATTTAGAACTAGGCAGGGGCCACTATAATCAAAGCTTTTATGTTTCAATGTCCACTTTAAGAATATCTCTCCATATACTACTATAACTCTCCTGTTTGTCTATTCGTAACGTTCAATTAGCTAAAAGAACATCATTGCACAAAAGATTTTGAATAAGTTACCTCAAATTGGCTAACTTACAGAGTGCATACAAAATTCAAGACTCATTACTCCCCTGTAACTGAAATTTCAAGGATCTTGATCTCTGTTGTACTCACAATGTGGCCACTACACTATCACAATGTTCAGTTGATTGTAATTTCCAATACTCACTGCCAGTTTCCCACAAGCAAAGTCAATGGGGAAGCTGGCAGGAAATCAGAAGTCACTCTCATTTCCATTACTTTTTTTACCCACCGATGCTCATTCTGGTTAGTTTGGGGTTTTTGTTTTGTTATGATTAGGTAAGCAAATACTTCTAAAAGATGACCCAATGGGTCATGGGTTGTCTAGTAAAACTATATTCCTTTTGATTTCAGTTGTACTGATGTTATTGTTCTGCTTCCTTGAGTGCTTATAAAATCAATAAACAGAGTGTATAACACTAAGTAAAATCATAACTGTTACAACATTTACAAGCTCACCAATTCGGAATGGGAAGTCTCCACGGTTCCATATGCTGAAGTCAAAAAGTAGGTGCTGATGCATTTGCTGCAAAAGCTGGACATTTTTTGCCACAGAGACCTGTTCTATCAATAGCTGGACTGCCATGAGTACATTCACATCCATGTATTTGCTAGGCACCTTTGAAAAGGAAGGACTATATTGTTTATTAAGAAAAAAAACCCCAAACAGTAATTTCTATATTTCAAACAATAGGGTATTGTCAAAGGTTTTTTTTAGTCACTTTTTAAAAATCGTTTCCTTGTTCATTTGTGAGAAAAGTCTGCCACATTTTCAGCAGAAATGTTTATAGTAGTTGTCCTCCCCCAGCAAAGTTCTCCCTGACAACCTCCCACCTACCCATGCTGGCCTTCAAGCATCAGCATCACAATGTTATGCACAATCTGAGTGGGAGTAAAGTAAGCAAAAAGAGATTATCGTCCAGCTCAAATATGGTATTGCTGGCTTCGGGGATTTTCCCGTGTATATAGCATGGAGATGTTATTGCAACATTTCGACAAGATCTCACTTGTCATCATCAGGCAGGCTTCTGTCTGTGACTGTGACTGCGGAGGCATCGCCCCTCTTTAAATCTTGGTGGGGGGGAGGGGGGGAGTGCTGACTATTGTTGTGAATGGGTTGATTGGCTGTGCAGCTGCATCATGACTGGTAGATTGATGCTGATTGGTCTCATTTGTATGTTTCTCCTTGTTTTGAATTTCAACGGCTTGGGTGGAGGGTGGGGCTCGTCTGCTGGTCAATGCTGGTTTCCAGATGTCTGGTAGGCGGGAGGTATCATCACGTTTGTTCATACTGTTAGATTGCTTCTCTATTTCAATGGCTTCTCTGATTATTCTCCTGTTGAGCTGTTCCGCCTTGGAGATCATTTTAGTTCCTTGAAAGTCAATGTCATGTCCTGTAGTTTTGAAATGTTGATAAAGAGATGAGGTATTAAGATGATTTTTTAATGCATTTTTATGTTCAGCAATACGTGCACTAATCCTTCTGTTGGTTTGTCCTATGCAAGTGGCAGGGCAGATTTTACATGGAATTTTGTAGACTCCTTGGCTTTCTAGCTGGATCTTATCTTTGGGGTTCCTTAGGATATTGGTTATTTTTTGGTCGGTGTTGAAGGCTGTCTTGATGTTGTGCTTGTGGAGAATTTTGCTGATTTTGTCTGTGGTACCTTTAATGTATGGGATGAGGGCAATGCCATTTTCCTGTTCTTTGTCTTGGTTCTTGGGGGGTGTCTCTTGTTGGATTAGTTTGGTGTTTGTTTTTCTTCGGAATCCGTTGGATATTAATGTATTTGTGAGGAAGTGTATTTCGGTTTTCAGATGGCCTTTGTCAGCTAGGCGTTTGGTTCTGTGTATGAGGGTTTTGGTTACAGAGTTTATCTGTGCAGGGTGGTGATGGGATTGTGCATTTAGGTAGCGGTTGGTGTGTGTTTTTTTCCGGTAGATGGTGTGTCCCAGGGAGCCATTAGGTTTTTTGTAGATTAGGACGTCTAGAAAAGGGAGTTGGTTGTTGGCTTCTATTTCCATGGTGAATTGTATTTTGGGGTGTAGGGAGTTGAGGTGTGTGAGGAAGTTGTGCAGTTTTTCTTTCCCATGTGGCCAAATTACAAAAGTGTCATCTACATATCTGAGCCAGGGTGTGTTCAGATTTGTCTAGGGCGTTGGTTTCAAAGTGTTCCATGTAGAGGTTTGCGATGACCGGTGAGAGGGGTGATCCCATGGGTGCTCCTTCTATCTGTTTGTATCTTTGGCCATTGTGAATGAAGTATGTGTTGGTTAGACAGTGGTTGGTCAGATCCAGGATGTGCTTGGGGGGGTTGTATTTGTTCTGGATGGCTGTCAAGGCTTCTTTTATAGGCACTTGGGTGAAGAGGGATATGACATCAAAACTCACGAGTAGATCGCTGGGCTGTAGATTTTGTTTTTTTATTGTTTCTATGAAGTGGAAAGAATTTTGTACATGTGAGTTGATGGATTCTGCATAGGGTTGTAATTCCTTTGCGAGGAACTTGGCAAGATTCTGTAGAGGTGAGCCTATGGAGCTGACTATGGGTCTGAGTGGTGTTCCTTCTTTGTGTATCTTGGGGAGGCCATAGAGTTTGGGGCATCTGGAAGATTTCTCTCTGGGGATGATTCTTTGCTGGATCTCTTCACTGATGGGAGAGGCTTTTATTTTGGCTTTGGTGGTTTTTTCCAGGTAGGTGGTGGGGTCTTTGTTTAGAGGTTTGTAGGCAGGGTCTTGGAGTAGGTTGGCTAGTTTGGTGTGGTAATCAGATGTATTCATCACCACTGTGGCGTTGCCTTTATCTGCTGGGAGAATGATGATGTTGTTGTCCTTCTTCAGGTTAAAGAGAGCTTTCCTTTCTTCTGCATGTAAGTTGTTTCTGGGTGGATTGCTGGAACAGAGCACGTTAGTAACTGCAAGTCTGATTTTATTGGCTTCATCTGGGTTGATTTTGGTGAGTGAGGCTTCCACTCCGCATATGATGTCTTCTGTAGGGCTACGTTTAGGGGCGACTGCAAAGTTGGATCCTTTGGAAAGGACATCGGTTTCAGCTGTGGTGAGGCTTCTGTCTGATATGTTGTGTACTGTTTGTTTCTGTCTGATATGTTGTGTACTGGTAGATTGATGCTGAATGAGACCAATCAGCATCAATCTACCAGTCATGATGCAGCTGCACAGCCAATCAACCCACTCACAACAATAGTCAGCACTCCACCCCCCCCCACCAAGATTTAAAGAGGGGCGATGCCTCCGCAGTCACAGTCACAGACAGAAGCCTGCCTGATGATGACAAGTGAGATCTTGTCGAAACGTTGCAATAACATCTCCATGCTATATACACTATATATATATATAAGATAATTTGTAACAGAATGAAGACTAGGCAAATTATCCAAATAAAATATTTGAAAGGTCCATAGCCTGAAACAAAAAATCTTCATTATCTTTTTTTCTATGAGCATTTTTGTTATTCCTAAAACAAAAGGCTTACAAAAAGCTTAGGAAGATGAACCTCTAAAAGTATTTCAAACTTCAGACCAAAATATGCCCCCCAAAATGGTAATTTAAAGCAATTATAACTTTTCAATCTCAGAGGTGCAAAATTGGGTTTGATATTCAAACAAAAGCTCACAATACACACTATTCAAATTGTTTTGTAGTTTTTGCAATACCTTTTGCAAAAGGACCCCTAATGTTGCAATTCCATGAGTATGAATAAGATTATCTTGGTTGATTGGATGCCTTTGAATAAAATGCTTTAGCATCAAGATGAAGGTTGCAATGATGTTCTTCTCCAAACGAGCCTCTGTGAAAATGGAATGCAGACTTTAGCTCAAGGGCAAAAAAAGTAGAATGATCATATAGTGAAAAAACATATTAAAACCAGGGAATGCATCTCTGTTTGGTCTACTGCTCCCTTTGAAATAATGGAAAAGGCTAATTATGTCCTTACCTGAAGCTTTGGTGGAGGTTAATACAACCCAATCTCCTTCAACAGGTGTCAACAATTCATGGGGCAGAGCTTCTACCTCTGGCCTCTCAGGCAACTGCCCATCGAGGTAACTGATCTGCTCCAACAATGGGAACAGAACATTCAATCCACCTATGCAGTTGATCATATCCTTTAGAAATACAACAGGGTGAGGGAAACAAAGAGGAGAAGGAATAATCACCAGTCTGAAACCAACAACAGGAAAGGCTTTTTAAAAACATGTAATGCCTGCATAGAAGTATTAGAACACCATAGAGCAATTGATGTGTCAGAAATATCTGTATAGGTATTAGAGAGGTTTAGATGTTAGGGGGGAAATGAGCAAATTTTTCAGAAAATAATCAGTGCATGGCATCAATGCAGATAAACACACCTTTTAATGCATTTTCATAGGAGAAAATAAAGATCCACAAAAGACTACAAATGGTTCCAGATTAACCAATCAATAAAGAGCTGTTGCATTTAGCTCAACTTCTCAGGGGAGTAGTTAGCTAATCCAGATTTTCAGGTTTTAGCTAAAAAGATCCAACTTTTAATTTCCCCCCCCCAAGATATGCAACAAAAAGTCCAATTCTTTACAAATACTTTAAGAAAAGGGAGTGTATGCACACTTTTCAATGATTTAGCCAAATATATTAGTCATGACTAACATTCTATAGAACTACAGAGATGTATCTAAAGTCCATCTGTCTGCAGAAGGAACTTCTTTTATCATCTGGAAATATCACTATTAAGCAGAAATCTACCACATCACATCATTTTGGAACATGTGCAGCTTTATATTTAGTTTTTGTCATGTTCAACCCTTTTTTATATATATTCCCCTCACCCCCAAATAAAAATGGAATGGGAAATCAGTTCCTGATTCCATACATTGTTACTATACGATATGGAAGCTTCTCATGACATTGCTTTCATCCAGGTCGTATAAAGCAACACAGCTTTAGCATTAAATCACTGGAAATGCTCACCTTGATGTCCCAGTTCACTATTTTGTTCCCTGTTAACCTCCCATGTAAAAGATTTGCAGAAAGATCAAGACAGATAGGGCTTCTGCAGGCCTATCCATTGAAAAAGAGGGGGGAAAATGGGCTATTACACATTCATAAAGCAGACCAGAGGTTATCTTTTGCACTCTTTTTTATATGAAACCCAACAAAACACAACTCCTGCCCCCCCTCCCCCAACCCTCATGAACCAGCAATACTTTCTATGTGCTACCATAACCATGGGTTATTCTGCCTGTGCCATAAGATCTGGCAGAAGAGGTACGCTGCAGTTCCCATCTATTAAAAAGTTCCATCTGGTGAGAGTCAGGAGATGGGCCTTTTCTGCCATGGTGCCTGCTCTGTGGAAATTCTTTCCACCTGAAGTGAGACTGATCCCATCCTTTATAGCTTTTCCTCAAAAAGTGGTTGTTGCCGACAGGATTGGGGATCTCAAGGAACAGTGAACTGATGAGGTAGCTACTCTGTCTGCAACATTGAATACACTCTCTTATAATCTTTGAATAATAATATTGTATTTTAATTGTGGATGATGTTAAGATTGCTCATTTTATGGCTTGTTTTAATTGTACGCTACCCAGAGTCACATTTTGTGTGAAAGGTGGCTGAGAAAGAAAGAAAGAAAGAAAGAAAGAAAGAAAGAAAGAAAGAAAGAAAGAAAGAAAGAAAGAAAGAAAGAAAGAAAGAAAGAAAGAAAGAAAGAAGATTTTGCTCTTAATTCAGCAACTATACACTTGCCAGGCAGTTACAGACCTGTGGCTGCTAAGTAGATACTTATCCCAGTAAAGAGGGAGTACAGATTCATGCCCTAGTTGTACATTCAATCCCAAACTTATTATTATTATTATTATTTATTGGACTTCTAGACCGCCCCCTCTCCCCGAAGGGACTCGGGGCGGTGTACAGGTACAAATTAAAACCATACAATCAATAATACATATAACGAAAATCGAATTAAATAAACCCCTGTACAAATTTATAAAAATTAAAAACATAACCTTAAAACCAAATCACAAAATTTAAAAATACAAACTGAGGTGGGAAAGCTGGAATTAGGCCAGGCCGGCTAGATGAAACAAGTGGGTTTTGAGTTTCTGGCGGAAGGAGCGGAGGTCCGTGGTCGTTCTAATATCAGGGGGAAGGTCATTCCAGAGGGTCGGGCCCGCCACAGAGAAGGCCCTTCCCCTGGGCGTCGCCCACTGGCACAGCCTAGTGGATGGCACCCGGAGAAGTCCCTCTCTGTGTGAGCGAATCGGCCGGAGGGATGTATGGGGCAGGATACGATCCCGCAAATAACTAGGTCCTGTGCCATGGAGCGCTTTGAAGATGATGACCAACACCGCGAAACGCACCCGAAAAGCCACAGGCAGCCAGTGCAGCCCGCGCAGGAGAGGTGTTACATGGGAGTATCTATAGACTCCCGAAACTGCCCGTGCGGCCGCATTCTGAACCAACTGCAGCCTTCGGGTGCATCTCAAGGGGAGCCCCATGTAGAGAGCATTGCAGTAGTCTAGCCGGGACGTCACAAGCGCATGAGTGACTGTGCGAAGGGCGTCCCGGTCCAATAGGGGACGCAATTGGCGCACCAGGCGAACCTGTTGGAACGCCCACCTTGCCACGGCTGTCACATGGTCGTCCATTGACAGCTGGGCATCTAGAAGGACGCCCAAATTGCGTACCCGATCCACGGGGGCCAGATGTTCGCCCCCAATGGCCAGTGATGGAATCAGCTGGTTGAACCGGGGCGCCGGTAGCCACAGCCACTCAGTCTTGGACGGGTTGAGCTTGAGTCTGTTACTTCCCATCCAGATCCGTACGGCTTCCAGACACCGGGACATCACTTCGACGGCATCGTTGGGGTGGTTTGGGGTAGAGATGTACAACTGGGTGTCATCAGCGTACAGATGGTAATCTACCCCAAACCCACGTATGATCACACCCAGCGGCTTCATATATGCATTGAACAGGAGAGGCGAGAGGACCGACCCTTGTGGCACCCCACAAGTGAGCGGCCTCGAGGTCGACCTCTGCCCCCCTGCCAATACAAATTGCACTCGACCAGAGAGGTAGGAGGAGAACCACCGCAAAACGGTGCCCCTCATCCCCAGCCCCTCCAGTCGATGCAATAGGATACCATGATCGATGGTATCAAAAGCCGCCGAGAGGTCTAATAGGACCAGGATGGAGGAACAACCCCCATCTCTGGCCCTCCAGAGATCATCCACCAATGCGACCAATGCCGTCTCCGTGCTGTGGCCAGGCCGGAAGCCGGACTGGCGCGGATCCAGATAATCAATTTCCTCCAAGTGGCGTGGAAACTGTTGTGCCACCACACTCTCTACAACCTTCGCCAGAAAGCAAAGGTTGGAGACGGGACGGTAGTTGACTAACAAAGCTGGGTCCAGGGAAGGCTTCTTGAGGAGGGGCCTCACCACTGCCTCTTTCAAGACGGCCGGCAAGAACCCCTCACTCAAAGAAGCGTTGACTAACTCCTGGAGCCAGCCTCATGTGACCTCCCAGGATGCCAGTACAAGCCAGGAGGGACACGGGTCCAGTAAACATGTGGTAGCTCGCAGTCGCCTACGCAACCTGTCTATTTCGTCGGAAGTAACAGAGTCAAACTCCCCCCAGAGTGGAACCTCAAGATCCGCCTCCGACGTTCCCTCCAGACCACTAGTGGGGACCAACTCGCTTCGAATCTGAGCGATTTTGTCCTGCAGATACTCCCCAAATTCCTCTGCTCTACCCTGCAAAGGGGCTTCCCGCGGCCTCTGTTGAAGGAGGGAGCGGGTTACCCCAAACAGGACGGCAGGGCGGTTATCTGCGGACGCAATAAGAGTGGCACAATACTGATGCTTGGCCACTCTTAACGCCACAAGGTAAGTCCGTAAATGGGCTCTCACCTGTGTTCAGTCAGATTCAGAGCGTGACGATCTCCACCTGCTCTCTTGTGGCGTTTCATCACCCTCAGCTCCTCGGTAAACCAAGGAGCCTGGGTGGTTCGCTGCCGCAAGAGAGGCCGCAAAGGTGCAACCCGGTCCAAGGCCCAAGTGGCCGCACTATTCCATGCGGCCACTAGGTCCTCCATCCGGGTGCGGGTCAGGGCTACAGGAAATGGCCCAAGCTCCGTCTGGAACCTATCAGGTTCCATCAGGCGCCTGGGGCGGAACCATCTTGGACATTCCGGTTCCGCCTCCCCGCGGTGGGGAGTAGCGGCTGGAAAGTCGAGCCGGAGAAGTGAGTGATCTGACCATGACAGGGGTGTGATGACTAAATCCCCTACACCCAGATCACTCCTCCACTGGCCAGAGACAAAGATGAGATCCAGTGTGTGTCCTCCCTCGTGTGTGGGGCCCTGAATTACTTGGGTCAGGTCCATGGCCATCATGGAGGCCATGAACTCCCGAGCTACCTCGGATGTCTCCCCTACCGATGGCAAGTTAAAGTCCCCCATGACCAACAGTCTGGGGGTCTCACAGGGGTGGGTTTCTCAGGGCTCGCGGGGGTTCTCGCGAGCCCTTTCGTCAAATTTTCAGAACCCCATCGATCCCTTTGGACCGTGGACCCGGAAGTTATTTATTATTCAGCGTTTTTCCTACCCGCCTGCCCTTCCAGGAATACGAACTCTCTCACCTTAACTCTTTGGAGGGGATTAGTCTGGCTGACTTGGAGGGGTCCTGCCGGCTAGGCGCGGCGGAACAGCGCGCTAGGGTGCGCGAACGCCCCCCCCGCCCCCTGCCAGTCGCGCTAACAGGGAAAGTTTTGCCGCGACTGGGGGGGGGGGTTCGCGCAGCGTAGCGCGCTGTTCCTAGCCGGCAGCCTTTGAAGCCTTTGCTTCAAAAGCCTTTGCTCGCTCGCTTGCTCACCCATCGGACGCCAGGTTCCTTCGTCCGGTGGATGGGTGAGAGAGAGAGTAAATACAGCCAGTGGGTTCTCTGGCTCTCTGGTTCCCCCCTCCCTCCCTGTCTCTCTGTGTGTCTGTGCCTCTCTCTGTCTGTCTGTCTCCCCCCCCCCCCACAAACCTCCTCAGCTCCTGGAAGTAGCCTGACCGGCTACTCTCGCGCTCTCTCTCACCCATCCACCGGACGAAGGAACCTGGCGTCCGATGGGTGAGCAAGCGAGCGAGCAAAGGCTTTTGAAGCAAAGGCTTCAAAGGCTGCCGGCTAGGAACAGCGCGCTACGCTGCGCGAACCCCCCCCCCAGTCGCGGCAAAACTTTCCCTGTTAGCGCGACTGGCAGGGGGCGGGGGGGGGTTCGCGCACCCTAGCGCACTGTTCCTAGCCGGCAGCCTTTGAAGCCTTTGCTTCAAAAGCCTTTGCTCACTCGCTTGCTCACCCATCGGACGCCAGGTTCCTTCGTCCGGTGGATGGGTGAGAGAGGCTGAGGAGGCTTGGGTGGGTGGGGGGAGACAGACACAGAGAGAGAGGCACAGACACACAGAGAGACAGGGAGGGAGGGGGGAACCAGAGAGTGACAGACACACACAGAGAGACAGAGAGTGGGAGGGAGGGAGAGAAAGATAGACAGACAGAGAGAAAGAGAGAAAAAGAAAGAGAGACAGAAAGGAAAGAAAGAGAAAAAAGAGAGAGAGAAAGAGACAAAGAAAAGAGACAGAAAGAGAGAAAGAGAAAGAAAGAGAGAGAGAGAAAGAGAGAAAGAAAGACAGAAGGAAAGAAAGAAAAAGAAAGAGAGAGAGAGAGAGAGAGAGAGAGAGAGAACTTATGACCACAATTAAGCCCAAAAGTTTGGTTGCTAACCAAGACCATTGTTAAGTGAATTTCACATTTTCCAAATTGGCCACTCCCACCCGGTCACATGGCCGGCAAGCCACTCCCACAAAGCAGGCCACACCCACAGAACCTGTCCCAAAAATTTTGAAACCCACCCCTGGGGTCTCAACTGCCATCTCGGCGATCACCTTGAGGAGCTCAGGCAGGGCTGCTGATGCATAGCGAGGAGCCAGGTATACAATCAGCAAGCCCAACTGCCTCCCTGGCCCCCACTTCACGCACAGGGACTCACAACCGGTTATCTGTGGCACAGTGGTCTCTCTCGGCTCAAGACCTTCCCTCACAATGGCCGCTACCCCACCACCCCTGCCTAGGGCCCGTGACTGATGAAATGCGCGGTAAACTGGCGGGCACATTTCCACGAGAGGGAGACCTCCCTCGTGGCCCAGCCAGGTCTCCGTGATTCCTGCCAGGTCCGGCTCCCCCTCCGACACCAAGTCGTTAATGAGGGGGGCTTTGTTGACAACGGACCTGGCATTGCAAAACATCAGTCTCAGGCCCTGGCTCTGTAGGTCCTGACCACCTAGATTGCGGGGGTTGGGACATATGACCGGCCGTACGCAACGGCCACGGTCTCCCAACCGGTGATGAGATCTCTGTCTACCCTCGCTGATTGACTTGCTTCAAATCTGCATTGTTAAGCAACCTCCACCGCATGCCCACTGTGTCTACTACTCCTTTTGAAGAATGCCTTTATTTATTTAGGCTTAAAAGGCAGTCTTCATTGTATGTATTGCATTTAAAAGCAACAGGGTACTTTACTAAATCTGAAAAATATACTGCAGTAGATGATCTGCATGAAGCTTTTCACACTATTCTTATAGCAGATGAATAGGCTTAAAATTTCAAATATTCGAAAAATATTCGAAAGTATTCGAAATGCCACAAAGTAGGAAAGAACTGCTTTAGAATGTCATTTATTCTTAGCAACTGGCATTCTACTTTAGAAGAGAGATTTTTTTTGCTTGGTTAATGTGGCAAATATCTGGAGGTTAAATGACCTTCCTCCAGTTTCTCTACTTCTAATGCTAAATCACATATACAAGAGAGATGAAAAATATATTGAATAGTACCTTAGGAGTATAATGAAGAAGTGTTTTGCTGGGCAAATCTGCCAGTTCAGATTCTTGGGACTTCCAAGGAGTTAAACAATTTGGACCTTCAACATGGGAAACAGATATTGACGTTTACGCTTATGGTCACTTTTTTAATTACGTTCTCTATTGTTTCAAATAAATTAAGTTTGAAACTGTCTCTCCACACTAAAAACAGAAGACCAATTCACAGAGGCAACAGAAAGGTGAGTGAATGCCTCTATTTGCAGGTAACATTTCAAATTTGTTTTCTGATCCAAATGGGGAATTTCATTTCTTTCTAAGATCATACTTATCTTAAAAGACAAGTTGCATGTTGTTTAGATTTAGCATTTCATAACCTGGAATTTTGCAGCTGTATTGAACTCCCATAATTCTCAGACAAACAGAGAAAAGCAGTGGTAGATTAGATCAGGGATCTCCAACCTTTGCAACTTTAAGTCTGAAGGACTTCAGCTCCCAGAATTCTCCAGCCAGCAAAGCTGGCTGGAGAATTCTGGGAGCTGAAGTCCTTCAGACTTAAAGTTGCAAAGGTTGGAGATCCCTGGATTAGATCAACACGTAATACTTTTAGCAGCCAATCATTTTAATCTTCAAAATAAATTAAAAACATCCCCCAAGGGGGGACGGACTTCATCACTACTTTATACTTATTTTTGGAATAAAACAGAATTATTGGAGTCACGATACTCAACAATCCAACATACACTTCATGCTTCTACAATTCAGCCAGAGAGCCATGAACATTGTCTGCAAGCTTTTACTATGCTAAACCCAATATTGTCACATATGTGAGTCAGACATGGGTCAGTAGATTATCCAGGGTTCCCTTTTAATAAGAATTTGAAGGAGGATTTGAAAAATGAATACTACAACATATGCATTATATTGTGTGGGTGGTTAAGTCCGTAAAGTAGTGAGAAAGCAGAACACAACATAGGAGGAAAAATCAAGGCAAGTTGTTTCTCATGAAAGGCAAAACATACCAAAAATTATATGTGAAATAGTTATGAAAAGCATTGGTCAGATCAGAAAAACAAAGAGATAAATAGCAAAGAGATAAACAACAGCAGGGAATAAGTAATATCCCATCGAAATTGCTCACCTGTCAAATATAAGGCTTTGATGTGAGATAGCTGTAAGGCTTCATGGAATATAATAACAGAGCCAAGCTGGCCTTCCAGAGAAGTGGGGCAGCCCCACTCACTATCTTGAGTTCCTGCAGAGATCAGCTTAGTGACAAGTTCTGGTTTCCCCAGCAGGCCACTCCAGCTGCCTGGTCCAAGAATCCCTCCAAACGAGGCCCGAGGGGATATAATTGGGGATGAAAAAGGTGGGTCCGGAATTTGAGATGGTGGAGGAAGAGTTGTTCTCTGACCAGCTGAACCAATGCAGCAAGAAGTAAACGGCTAGAGAATTTTTTTCCCCAGTGGAAAAAAAGAGATGAACAATTAAAATCAGATTGGACGCATTCAAATTTAAAGTGGCCAATATAATCTAGAGAATGAGTTTAAAAGAAGATAACATATGTATGCACCCAGAGTCTTTTGTTTCACTGGCAAAAGAGTTGTCTGTATAAGCACCCATATATATGGCAACAGGGTTTCAGGTACCTAAAAAAGGACTCGAGGATCCACAATATGCCTGTCCCTGATTGGGAAATAGCTGTAATTTTAAGGTGCTTCTTTAAATTACCTTTGACATTTTAAACCCTGATTGTTAAGGAGTCCCATCTCACAGGTCCCAGGACTCCAGCCTTTGCAGCCATGGCATCCACTCTGTGGGACATCATTCCTCCTGAGGTGAGACTTGCCCCATCCTGATGTCCCTCAAAACATGATTGTGCCAACAGGTTTGGTAATCTCAAGGAAGGGTGAACTAGTGAGGTGGCTACAATGTCAGCTATACCGAATATGCTCTCTTCTAGTTTTAATAATAATATTGATGTCTTTAAATTGTAGGATGTTTTTAATTTGTTCATTTTATGATTAATTTTTAATTGTATGCTGTATAGAGTCACATTTTGTGAGAGCTATATAAATATGATGGATGGATGGGATATTTTCACTGTTTTGGAAATTAATTTGTCCCTAATTTTATGCTACATACAGTATGATACTTTTCTCTGATAAATATGCTCATTTACTGTAAAGTCTCATTAACATTTTATACTTTATCCTTTTATCCCTTATTAAGACTTAGCTGATGTAAACACTATGTGAAGTGAATGGGAAAGCAAAGAAGAATTCATTATACCTATAGACACACTGTCCCAGTTATTTCTACAAAACATTAGTATAATGTTTTTCATTTCAGTCCAGAGCAGCTGTTCGATCCCATGTTTTTTCTTCTGGCGGTGTTTAAAAACAGATGTTTTGGTTGCAAGCTCCATTTATGCCATATTACATTATAGATGCATGCTGCTAAATTTATAATTTGGGTCATTTTATTTGGAAAATGAGAAATTTTTTTTGTTCGTTTCTCATTAATACAGAAATAGGTCAAAGAAGAATGGAAGACCTGATCATGGAGATAAATATTACTCAATATAAACTTGAGTTTTATATTCCCAAATAAATGTCTATCAAGGATTCTAGAGAAAACATTAAGAAATTTTGGAGTTTTGAACAATACAAGAACTAAAATTTATCATTTGACACTTACTTCTCCAAATTTGCAAATATATTACCAATAAAAAGAATATTATTGGTAAACCTATACAAACCCCCCATGTTCGTGAAATATTTCATGAAACATTATATTTTAAAAAATTATATTTCTCTGGTAGACAAAACTGAAAAGAATATAAACATTTGGAGAAACATACAAACCTAAAACATGAGGGTGGGGGAAATTAACTTTGGCAAACCAAACCTGACAAATTCATAAGTTTAAGAAACTTAAGAGAAAGTAACATATTGCCTTAGCAGAAACACTGCAGGGTCTCAAAGATTAAGATTCTACCTTCAATGAGGCTAGAAATACTGAAGGGCTGACATTGCTGCACACAGAGATTTTCCCTACTCACACAGAAACTTGTGATCATTCTGGAATGCCTCTATAGGAGGCCCTCCTATTCTGAGGTGACATGCACATGCCAAATTAGCCCATTTTTGTTAGCTAGACAAAGCCTATGTGACAAATTCAGATAGGTATATATTTGTTGGTGATACTTCAGCAAAAGCCTTTAAGGAAAAGGAGAAATATAAATAATAACAAAGAAGAGACTTACTTCATTCAGGGCAGGAAATCGAAGTGGTGCTGAGACTTTTTGTTGTCCATTTACATAAATATAGACAAGACTTTGACCAAAGGGCCTTTTCCCAGGCACGTGAACAATGCATATATTATGCTGTTGAAAAAAATCACGTAAGCAAAGAATCATCATCAATTCTAATTACAGGGAGCTAATCGATGTTATTCTTTTACACCAAGGAACATTGACTCAACCTCTGCCAAACATCACACAGGAAATTCAGTAATCATGCTAGTACTATGATTTTCAAATCCCCAGCATGTTGGGGAACTCCCCAATCACAGGGTTGACTATGAAGATGGGATCGGGGGGGGGGGGGGAGGAATATAAGTATGTTGGCAATGGGAACTTTGTTGTTTAGATTGGTAAAAATGGCTAATGTTGAAACCAGGAGGAGAGAAAATTTAGAGGGCAGATAAAAGTATTCCGCAAAACTGCAGAAGAAATCCTCAAGGGCAAAAAACAGACTACCCAGATAGTCCCTGATTTTATTCCGAGCTCTTGTACAGATGCATCGTTTCTCTGGCTAAGCTGACTGGGCAGGAATTCTGTAACTGTACCCTCACTGCACTCATCTCGCATCCTTGCCCTGCACAAAATCCCTTAAGCGTCTCTTTCTCCTGGCTGTTTATATTGACAAGCTTAGATTAAATCAGTGCTTCTCAAATAGTGGGGCGCGCCCCCCAGGGGGGGCGCGAGGCTCCATAAAGGGGGGCGCGTTTGACCTCGGCAAACACTGTCATAACAAGCCAAGCCCCGTGTTTATGTCTCTGTATCCAGTCAGATGCTGACAAGGACCTTCTCCTGTGAAACATAACGCTGCCCCAATTAATCAAACTTGCTAAAGAAATCGGGCTACCGCTGCTGACATTTGCATCGATAGTGAGCATTAAGCCAGTACATGTGACTGCGCATGCTCCTCCCTTTCGAGGAGAACAGACCCGATTGGATAGACATGATGCTCTATCCTGATTAGCCAAACCCGCCCGTGCGACTTTTAGACCCAGATGATACTATTTACAGTCGCGCGGGGGGCGCGAAATGTTTTCTTCTTCCTAGGGGGGCATGACAGAAAATAATTGAGAAACACTGGATTAAATGAACATGGGCCACTACAAAGAACCACTGCGCATTTCAGATTAAAGCTATCTGCTGCAAAAAATGTTTCCCAGGCTCATTTAAATCAAGATTAATGCCAGTCAGAATAATGATTTATGAATCATGTACTATGATTATTTGGACTAGACTTGTGATAGGCAGAGAAGACAATGAAAGGGTTGCATGTAGCTCACCATATTTTGGTTTATAAGCAAAAACAGTCAGGAGCACTGCATCTGTGTATGCAACCCTTCTCTGCCTTGAGAGATAATAATAATAATAATAATAATAATAATAATAATAATAATAATAATAATAATAATAATAATAATAATAATAATAATAATAATAATAATAATAATAATAATATAATACTTATAGACCGCACCCTCTCCCCACAGGGACTCGGGGCGGTGCACAGGAAGAATAAAAACAATGACTATATACAACATTTCATATTAAAAATAGATTAAACAGTACCTGTGCTAAAATACCCGTTAAAACTAACTAGACTAAAAATTCCCCAATAAACCCAAAAACAGAGGAATAACAATCCCAGGCCGGCAAGGCAGAAGAAGTGTGTTTTTAGTTTAAGACGGAAGGAGCGGAGGTCCGTGGTGGTCCTAATGTCGGGGGGGAGGTCGTTCCAGAGGGCTGGGCCCGCCACAGAGAGAGCCCTTCCCCTGGGTGTCGCCCGCTGACAGAGTCTAGTGGACGGCACCCGGAGAAGTCCCTCTCTGTGGGAGCGAATCGGCCGTGAGGATGTATGAGGCAGGATCCGATCCCGCAGATAGCTAGGTCCCGAGCCATGGAGCGCTTTAAAGATGATAATTAATAGCTTGAAGCGCACCCGGAAGACAACAGGCAGCCAGTGCAGCTCACGCAAGAGCGGTGTTACATGGGTATACCTTGTGGTACCCATAATTGCTCGCGCGGCTGCGTTCTGGACTAGCTGAAGTCTCCGGGTGCACCTCAAGGGAAGCCCCATGTAGAGAGAGTTACAATACAATGACCCATTAGTTAAGTAATGAACCAATCAATCAGTCAATCCTAGTCCCATTCAATTAGATTTTTATTGTATCTAAACTGGGAAGATATTTCAGTCTGGATGCTAAAGGAAGTTATTCTTAAATGAAGACTTCTAAGCTTAGTGCTCTGATCCAAGGAAAAAAGATGAAAAAGGCAAAACAGGAATTAAGAGGGCAAGAAAAAAGATCATCTGCATTTCATTTTAGAGAAATACTCTCAACCATGGGTGTCAGACTCAAGGCCTAGGGGCCGGATCAGGCCCACGGGGTGCTTAAATCTGGCCCATGGGGCTGCCTTGGAAACAGCGAAGGGCCAGCCCACAGTGCCACTGCCAGCAAAAATGGAGCTCGGGAGGGCAGCGAGCACTTGAGCCACAAGAGCAACTGACACAAGTGATGTTGAGCTGGCCATGCCCTCCCTGCCATGCCCACCCTGCCTCCTGAGGTCAAACACAACCCTGATGTGGCCCTATGAAATAGAGTTTGACACCTCTGATCTAAACCATGCTAATAGCACCTAACCCAGGGGTGTCAAACTTGCATTGTGACATTGTCATCATGTGATGTATTGTAACTTTCCCCCCCTTTGCTAAAACTGGGGTAGGCGCGGCCAGTGTGTGATGCATCTGGCCCGCGGGCCACCAGTTTGACACCCCTGAGCTAGCCCATCCATTGAGTCCCTCTTATATATCTGAACAAAACTCAAAACATCTGCTCTTACCCAAAGAGAATCATAGAAGCAATGGTCTGATAGCATCACAGTAGCATACTCCTTCTTTGTGCATACAGCAACGACTAGCATTCCAGAACATGTAATGAACGCTTCAAATCCCATCCCACTTGTTGTAAAAAAGCTATAGAGAAAAAACAGGTTTTAAGACATGGAATGTTGTGAACTATACACACACAACCTATTAATGTACGTATGTACACATACTTTCCAGTTCCATCCTGGATCTTTGGTACAGTAGAAAAACTTACTAATTCATGTCAGGGCTGGAATCTTTTTTGAATCCAAGAATTACATTTCTGAGAAGGCAAGCTCTCAGGAACCAGATTCCTCTGGAGCTGAAGGTAGAACACCAGCAGCACCAGAAGCAAAATGTGGAAAGGCGTTCACCCACAGACTCAGAAACAAATACATAGATTCATAACTCACTCAGCAAAGCAATAATGGAGTTGGCAAGGAAGGAGAGCTCTGAACATCCCTCTCATAACCCTCTACACCCTATAGCCAAATCCAAGCCCAACTATCAAGAGTTCTTTACAGAATAAGGCATCTTTATTCTCAGATAGACACACTTAACATTTGGGGGTGAGGGTGGGGCTGTCACAATTATTCACATCACTGATAATATGCTATGGAAAAGTTTGTCACAGATCCTACCCTACTGCACACCCAGCTTCTTCTAAAGGTGGCCCCACTGTCTGCTTCCTATAAATTTGTTGCAGGAAACATTCTATAATTCCATAGGTGCCACTGTAATTTATCTTTATAAAATATTTGATTTTAAGGCACAGAAACTGAGTGGATCTATAGCACCTTTAAAATGCATAAATATATAGTAAATGATGATCCCACTTCAGTATGTGGCCCTCTTTTCCAGTAATGCTGTTAATAAATTCCAAACATTCTAATATAAACAATATGCCATTGAACATAAATAGGTCCTCTGACAATTTAATCAAAACTGGACTATTTGTAGAAGTACATATATCTGTATATTATCTGTATATATCCTCATATAATAATATCTTTGTATATTCTGTAGGTTTAAATAACTCACAAATATGTTTTAAGTAATGTCACCCCTAATTGTTTATTGATACAACTGTATCAAAATACGAATGAAAATACCATTTTTTCTCCTAGCCAATTTTCCTATATTATTTTTCAATTGCCCATTTTTTAATTCCACTTGAATGGTTTTTGGGATTGCATTTTTCTGTGTATTTCCGCAATGCACTATTATTCCTATATTTAGAGTTGTTTTAAGTTTTTTTTAATACACTATATGGGCAAGTCATTTTTATTAGGTGGCCTTATACATTGCAGTTTTCATTATTTTTACTTTATTAATACCTACTGCAATTACCATTGTACTTTTGTGGTCTTGGAAAACTAATTAAGAATTCATTAGAAACTCCTGTCTTTGGTAACTACAGAGTATGCTATTTGGGACATCCTTTGAAGCATGCTAGTTTTCTTTCTTTCAAACAATAATAATACTTGATTAGGGCAGTACAGTATAGGATACACAGAGAAAATTAATAAATTAGTAAAAATATACTCCTCATTCAGACCACCTAGGAAATGTCACTGAACATAGGCTGGTTCTTCACTTTTCCATCCTGGAAGCCATACCTGTAAAGTTGCTTCCTCTTGCCACCCTTGCTGCTAGCATCTGGAATCATCTGATGTTGATCCAGGCAAAGCCAGGCATTGAAAGCAAATGCAGAACCCGGCCATTTGTGAATAGCCGGCACTGCTATGCCTGCCATGCTATGGGACAAGTCAAAATACTGCAAGGCGTTGTCCAAGCTTTGCTTTCGAGCCATTGTAAGAATTGCACGCATCACAGGAACGACGTAAGGATGAGCCAGCTTTGAGTCTTCGGTCCTTAGCAGCTGAATCAGCTGATGCAGTTCTTCAGAGCTCATTGACAGGCTCCCCAAAGAACCCAAGAGGGCAATCAGGTTCTCAGCACAAACTCCATGAAGCTGAGGGTGCTTGTTGAGTGTTTCAATGATACGGATAACCATGTTTGTGTTGACGCAAATTGCACGACTCTGTCTGTTGATGCAGCAAATCCGCTTCAGCAAAGTTGAAATGAAGATTTGGAGATCATGCGACTCCAGCTCTGGAAGCCATTGGATGAGCAGCAACAAAGGCTGAACATTGTTTATGCCCAACATCCCAACTGATGCATGGTCACCTTCAACCGCCTTGGTGAAAAGCAAATTAAAAATTACTGAAAGCACTTGACATACATAGAAACTCTGCTTAAGAACAATATTTTTTAAGACAGACTACAATAAGGAACCCCGTGGCCCCTCAAAGATATACTGATTTTTCTCAATAATTTTTGCTGACCTTTGACAGATCTCTGTTATTGATTGTGTAGCTCTCTGGAATTAGTCTGCCAAAGGTTAGGTATTAGTAAGCCTTTAAAATGATACTTTTTAATTTTTTATTTGCTGCAGTAAAGTAAGAGAGGTTTAGATAATGCGGAATACTGAACTGTTAACAAGAGCCCTGAATGAGCAGAACACTTACACAAGCCTATGCATATAAAGTACATATGTTTATACATAAGTACATACTTTTATAAATTCATAAAAGTCATCAAATGGGGATAAAAAGAACTGGAATTAAATAGCAGTGAAGGACATTCTTATGCAAATCCAAATGTTAACTAAGATAAGAGAAAGTAATGTTGTCATTTTAATTTATTCGTGTGTGTGTGTGTGTGTGTGTGTGTGTGCGCGCGCGCGCGCGCAAATTGTAGGTTATATCCAGGGGTGAAATCCTCCTAGTTTGGCCAAACCGATAGGGACAATTGTCCCTAGTTCTGTGAACTGGTAGTAAAAAAAAGCTTCCGAGGATCGTGCAGATCAGCTGTGAGCAGCATGATGGGGGGAAGATTCCCCCCTCCCTGCTTTTTAAAGCATTTTTTTCCTGCCTATTCGCCCGAAATGGCAGAGAAAAATGCTTTAATAAGTGAAAAAAAGTTGGCCACACTCACCCAGTCACAACACACACACACACACACCCCAAGCCATACACACAGAACCAGTGGGCAAAAAAATTAGATTTCACCACTGGTTATATCTCAAGCAACTTGTCAACATGATTTGGAGGTATAAAAAGTACATTTTGATAACCTTTAAAGGAGCAGAAGATTCTCTGTTATTTTGAATGCAATAATTTAACATAGGTATTTTATTTAAAATTATATTCAAAACAAGAAAAATACTACACCATATTCAGAAGTTCTTCAAGTAACTCTTGTGAAGGCTGACCCATAGATTTTAGAACTTCAAATATATGGGCATAACCAATTCGTTCCTTGAACACTTCCTAAAGAGTAAAATCATCAGTATATATTAGCACATATACCTAAGAAAGGCAATGGTTATCATAACAAATAATAAAGATTATTATTTTTATTACTTATTATTAAGGATCAATTCAAATTCCACTAGTATAAGCCAGCATACTTTATATATGTGATCCCATACAGTATATGCATTTTGACAACTTTGTCAGATACGGGAAATTGATTCAACTTCCTTCAGTGGGCAAAAATAGGTATTCTGCAGAGGAACGCCATTGAATTGACTTTTTAGAGCAGCAAATAATACATTCTATCTAGCCAAGGTGAATGCTGTGATAGGCAAAAACTATCTGAAAGATGGGAGATTGCCAGAAAAGATCCAGAGACAAATATCCTGTGGCAGAATAAGACAGTGAAGCCACACAATGACATACAGTGAATCACAGATGAAGAACAGGCAAAGAACATAATTTCTAGATGCCCTGTTACCATATAGGAACAAAACAAATCACAGCCTGACATTTGTATATTATCATATTAAGATGAAAAATTATAACCTAGATCCTTTCTTGAGGGGCTGGATTTCTTAAAATACTTCTTTGTAATTTAAGAATTATCACACCCGTCATTCAGTCTAGTCCATTTTGCTAAATGGTGATATCTGCCTGAGTAGCATTGCCTCTCTGTACTGGCATTTGCTTGGCTGCATTTTCCGTAATTTGTTTCAAGCTATAATATGACTACTGTTAGTCCTCATCATTTCAGCAAGTACAATAAAAGAGGTATCCAAAGACAAGAATTCCAACTGCTCTGATGAAGCCATGCTGACCTTGGCAGCTGGAGATCTGTGCATCACTGCTGTGAGAGCCTGAATAGCTGATACTGCCAAATGGTCCAGCTGCCCCTGGAATACCTAAGAACCAAAAGAGATACCCTGTATTAGCCATATAAGGACAAATTTGACACTCCAATGGGCACACCCCACCCTTCTTGTGCCACAATGAAGAAAAACGTTCCTTGGCATGCTTTCCAATCATCAACCCAGAAAAAGAATTGGATTTTATAACACCGCAACCTATAAGCAAGATGACACAAGAGAAGGGAAGCAATTTCAAGGAGAAGATAACCCTTCACATGTACTCATTTAAGACAATCTGACGGACAGTTTTTCCTCATGCTTTAAATGGACAATCTCATGTTTTAAATGGACAACCTTGAAAGGGTAGTAGGACAAAGGAAAATCTTTGGAGCTTCTTATCAAGCAAATTTTGTCACACACGTTGGTGAGAAACAGTTTAGTCTTAGTGGATAGTTAGGGTAGTATTAAAGTGTGCATAAATTAATTCCTTACTTCAATTATATCTTCACTTCGTAGCCCATGCCTCACAAGAGATATCACAGTACTTTCCTTTCAAAAGAACCATAAGTCTTTTGATTTCTTTATCTTATTGGTAGACAGTTTTATTGTTTAAAATATGTTTAAAATAAAGAGTATTGCCATTTAAGTCAGTTGGTTAATTTGTGAGCCTGAACAATAAATAAAGACTGTCTCATCTGCAATGCAATACATACATATTAGAATTAACCTTTATGCAATAATTTATTTTGCTTGATTGCTATTACATTAAAAGAATTGGAGTTTCACATTAATGTTTACATTAACTTTTAACTATATGCAAACTTCTTATATTAAGGCCGCTAGATCTTTTTTTAAGGAAGAAAAAAAAGGGGGGGGGAGAACTGACATGGTTCAGTTTTTCACAAAGGAAACATTAAAAAATAAATCCCTCAATTACGTCTCCCCTCTCAGATTCAGACTGTCCGTTGAAATATGAACTCTGATCTTTTGGCAATAGAATCAAGATTTCAAATCAAATTCCAAAGATACCAGAAAGCCCACAGCTTGTTACACCAGAGTGCACAGAGAAACAGATGAAAGGGTGGGGGGGTCAAGAAAGGAGGGACAGGTAAAAAATAAAAACAAGAATCACCCAGTTGATTGTTTTCAAATTTGAATTCCATTCTTGGACTTCACTTTTCAGTTTTAGAAACAAGACATGGAGTATTATATGGATTAGATATCTCATATCTTGAAGTATAATAAATTTAGATTTAAAACATGGGGCTTGGGTTAACTAAAATAATAAATTGCATGTGAATACTGCATGTGAGTAAGTCAAAACTCATCTTAGTTTTTTTCAGGAAGCATATTCAAAGTGAAGTCCAGGAAATAGTTCATAACCACCTGCCATGGGGACCTTGACTTCAGCTAAGAACAGAATGGAACTCGCAGGAGATACCTGTTCCTGATTCATTTCTGCCAGCAATTTGTTGGCATGGTCTTTCTCATTCTTGTCTGCCACCTTATTGTTAGCATTTAAAAATAGCTGTTAAAATGGGAGATAAGAATAATGGTAACAGAAGGGTTAGTTAGCTCACCACGGCCAGTGTAATAAGTTCATAGCTTTCCTTAACCTCAATATCTGTATATTCCGAATTTGGCAACTTTAAGCTGTATGAACTTCAGTTTCCAGAATTCCCCAGGCAGTGTGACAGCTGGGGGATTTTGAGAGTTGAAGTCCATACATCTTAAAGTTGCCAATTTTGAAATGCAATGGCCTAGATGCATTGGGCAACAAACTTCATCATCCCCATCAGCATGTAATGAGAAAGAGGAGATGTAGTCTAATACATCTAGACAACCCAAAGTTGGAGAATAAACGCCAAGGACATCTCTCCATGTCAAATTAATGGGATATAGAAGACACAGTTTCCAGGGGACAACGGGTTGCTGACTTAATGGCACTGTGCCTGGGAGGTAGGCTATGAACCAAAACCACAGCAAATATGTTAACTGATTTTTGCCTGCCTGCCTGACTATTTTTTTACCTTGAGAGATTAGTTGCTACCTGAAAGAATATTAGTGAGATTAGCTCAGCATTTTTTAAAAACAAGTAAAAGAAATCTTCATTGAAATAAAACCCTAGATCAGTCCAGTACTTTTATGGCACCAGGATGAAAAACAATGGAGGAGAAAGTTTGTTACAAGTTCCTACTGTCCCTATGGTCAAAATATTTAAATACCTTCCAGTTTTCTTTTGTCAGAATCTAGCCAACTTGAAATATACTATATTTCAAAATGCATGTTTAACATAAGCTTAAAACAAAACATAATTTACATGTTGTGTACACCCGTACAAATTACCCGAATACAGTAGAACCTCTGGTCCTGACTGTAATTTGTTCCATAACTTTGGTCGCATCCCAATTTGGTCATGACCCGAACTTAACCAAAATTAATGCAAAATTAATGCAGAGGTCCCATCTGGGTTGCTGTTGTCTGTAAAAGAACAACAGAAAATTTGGCACTTACAAAAAAACCCAATTTGGTCGTGGTCAGAAGCGTTTGTGACCAGAGGTTCTACTGTACTTATAGCAAGTAGTGTAAGGGTTCTCTTTGCACACAAAAAAATAATAATTCTAGGACTGTTGCTCTTTTCCAAATGAGCTCACAGCAAAAGCAAATGTGAGATAGCAGTCCTAAAGGGTCCATTGAGGTAGAAAAGAAAAGTGCCAAAATCTGGCATTTCTCTTCTTTCCTGTCGCTCCAAGCAATATATTAATAATGAACTTGCAAGTAAGTCCTATGTCTAAATTCAGCAGGTCAACGGAAAATATTGTCGTTGTTTTCAGTAAAGGTGTATAGAATGGTTTTCTCCAACAGCTTTCCTTTCTGACAGATTATTTTTACAGCTCTAGCGATCTTAATGATAATTAAAGGTTTACAACCATACTTACAGCTAATACATATTTAAAGTTTCCTCTTACTGAGAATTTGCAATTCCATGTTACTTTTTAATTTCATAACCTAGTTAAGGGAAGATATTAGGTAAGTACTAGCTGTAGTTGAGGCTGAAAAGGGAAGGGGTGTTAGGTTATTTTGCCTCAAAACCAGCAAGCTTTGGTAAGATGGCCTGCATGATTTTTATGACATGTTTACATTATCTGGAATGACTGAGAAATTAGGAGCGCTGGTATGTGACAGAAGTAATCAATAGGTACCACACACAAAAACCTAATACTATGCTTCCTTTCTTCAAGGAACAAACCCAAGAAGAGATAAATATGGTTTCTCAATGATCTTCCAACTATGACAGGCCAACTTTGATCTATTTGGAATTAAAATAAACCCACACAATATGGGTTATGAAGATTGATTAATCAAAAGGTATTCCCCTATTCATGTGCAGAATGCAACATGGATATGAAGCATGACCAACCTATAGATGTTCCCCCCAGTCCCCTGTATATATATATGCAATTGTGCAGCAAAACACATATCTAACAAAGACTTTTGAAGTAAAACCCTAAACTGCAAGGGAACTAATTATAGGGGTTCATTATCTGATTATCTCTAATGTTAAATTCAGTTAGCTGCATTAGATGGAACAAGTTCATAAACACTGCAAAAATAATGACATCGTTAATAAAATGCTGAAATAAATTGTTTTTCATTTCATGATAGATAACAGATTGCATATCAGGACTGACTATATTGTGAAGACAAACAGAAACAATTTTTTTCACACAAAATAAAATTAAGTCCAGAGTTATTTATGTCTGCCCAGAAGTCCTATTGAGTGAGAAGAATATTAAAATGACAAAAGAGCCAAAGTTCCTAATTTATTAGAAAAACTACATTGCAACTTCAACTCTCCATTTAAGAGGATCTTTTGGAATTTAAGTTCAACAAACATATTGCTCCCCTGATGGGGTGAAAATGTGGTCCCAATTCCCATTAAAAATGATGCCATTTGTTTGAACTATGCAGAGACAGGTATGGTACTTGATCATCAATCTTTCCACATAATGTGGGGGACAAATTAACAATCTCTTGATATGAGTCACTTTTACCTCTCTGTGTCAGCTATTAGCATGTATTTGAATGTGCTTCTGCAGCATTTGTCTGCAATTCCATAAAGCAGCTGCATCTTTTCCTGGAATTGCTTCCATGATTCCAGGAAAAGATGCACTTCATTTAAGAAGCTGCCTGTAGAACAATTTGAGCACCAGGACACTAAGCACTTTTTCCTCTTCAAATCTGAAATACTGCACAACCCCTAGTCCTCTAGTTGTAAGATCTTTGTATAGTCTTCATTATCTACCAGTGCCTCTCCAGGTTTTTAGACAGGAAATCCTACTATGTACACTTCTTCTTTCTTCTTTTCTCCAATATTAACACCCATGTCACCATTATCCATGTTTTGTCCAACTGGATGACTTCTAGATGAATTAGAATCTATATAATTCTCACTACAACTTGTACAATTCTAAGGTTTTCTCAATTCACATAGCACAGCAGTTAAATGAAAAGGCTATATATGGAAGGGATCCTTTGTGAGAAGTCTTTATTATTCATACTCTTCCTTGCTACTGGTGCTATAAGGACAAGACACTCCTCTGAAAAACTATTAAAAACTAGGTCACCATAGAAGTAAGCTGGATCCACTCTTTGAACTAAATTTAATAAAGAATCAGATTTTCTCCTAGAATATAACTGAAATGGTTCACAAGATTATGAATATATTTCTTACAATCTTTTGTTTACCTTGCAATTCTGCAGCAGTCGAATAAGATGCTCAAAGCAGTTACTATTAAGGAAAATGGCTTGCAGAACAGGCCGATCTGCGCAGTCCAACATAGCAGTGATTGCATCTTAAAAAGAGAAACACTAAAAATTAAAGAGGAAAGAATCATATCTTAAAATAATTGCATTACTTTAGTCTCCCTCCAAAGGAATTAAAGTAATTTGTTAGCAAAAAAAAAAAAAAAAGCAGGAAATACTTTTTTACCATTAACATTATGTTACTATTTAGAAAAACCTCTAATGGATCAGAAATATATATATCTTCATCTCTTACATTGGACAATCAGATGGGACAGAAAGGCAATAGCTAATTATGTAGGAGTAATATTTCATATTTAAGCATACTGTATGTATTTATATAAAAGTAAGGAATGAATATACCAGTGATGGCTAACCTTTTTCTAAAGGTGTGCCAAAACTGTGTGCGTGCGCTATCGCACATGCCTGTGTGCCCACCCACCTGCACATGCGCGAGCAACCCCCCCCCCACCTGCGAATGCACAGGGGACCTCCCCCCTCAAGAGAAGCCAGAGAAATGTAGCTGAATGACACTCATTCTCCTGAACTTTCTTTATTCTGCAAATCATGCTAAGGAAAAGGAAATAGCCATCAACTGAATCTCTCTTCTCGATATCACTGCTTTAAAGAAGTGCAAGAATACAATTTGTTGAAATCCTTAAGACAGCCTATCAAATAATTGTTAAATACCTGTGGGGAATCTTTCCGCCTAGAGAATAGGTGTTCTATTTGCCTTTCCTGAGTGAACTGGACAAAGAACGTGGAATACGTAGCTGATTACAATTCTTGCAATTTGCTTCTAGTAAGCCACACTAGGGATATTTAGTCCGCACTGAAATTATTTAAATAGGTAGAAATTGCACTTACTTCTCAGTCAGGGACATTAACTGAAACTCACAAAAGAGACACTTGCTGTATTGGCATGGAATGGTTAGTCAGTACTATAGAGTGCTAACATCCTTGAACACACCACACCACACCACTTGGTTCCTCTCACTAGTGAAGTTCTCTTAACAACCAATTTGTCTAGTGCAGGGGTGGGCAAACTTTGCAACTTTAAGTCTGAAGGACTTCAGCTCCCAGAATTCTCCAGCCAGCAAAGCTGCCTGGAGAAGTCTGGGAGCTGAAGTCCTTCAATTTGAATTTGAATTTTATTCAATTTATATACCGCTCCTATCTCCATCGAGATAGACTCAGGGCGGTGCACAGGAAATTAAAAATCCCCCAACAAATAACAATAACTACAATGACACTATTAAAATAAATTAAATTAGGTAACCTGGCCTAAAAATATTTCCCATTAATAAAATTATAAAATCCAATTACTAATTGCTAAAATCATGATGCATCTGAGCTCTAAGCTCTAGGCTAGACCGGCTTGGTGGAAAAAGTATGTCTTAAGGGAGAGGCAAAAGAGGGGAAGGTCCGTGATAGTGCGGAGTTCGGGGGGGGTAGGTCATTCCAGAGGGCTGGACCTGCCACAGAGAAGGCCCTTCCCCTGGGCACCACCAGCCGGCATTGACCGGCGGTTGGCACCCTGAGGAGACCCTCCCTGTGGGAGCGGATCGGGCGGTGGGAGGTGTGTGGCAGGAGACGGTCGTGCAGATAACTAGGCCCCGTGCCATGGAGCGATTTGAAGATGGTAACAAGCACCTTGAAGCGCACCCGGAAGGCCACCGGCAGCCAGTGCAGCTCGCGCAGGACTTAAAGTTGCAAGTTCAGACTTAAAGTTGCAAAGTTTGCCCACCCCTGGTCTAGTGTACCACTTAAAACCCTGGACTGATATTCCCTAATAAGCTCGAAATCATAAACCAAAGACAAACCCTACTTGATAATCCTAGCTTCTACTTCCTGCCCAGAGAAGACAATTAAAATAAGTTTCTACTTTAACTGTTCATCTAGTTGTTTTTTTTAAAGAACTTTGGGCAGAGGTCTAAATGTCCTTGCAGAGAAGCATGTGGCCCCCTGAAAATCAGAGAAATAACTTACTGCACTGATTACTGAAGAACTGTCATTTTGTTGTACCTATGGACATTTTAGCTGCTCAATGTTGGTTGTGGCTCTATGTTTCAAACTGATTCTTATTCTAACACAGTTTTATTTCAAAAGTGGTCCCACCGCAAAAGCCACACAGAGAGGAGAATGAAATGGTCAGAGCTCCATTTCCTACTGACATGTGGTCCTAGCATCTCATCCTACCTGCCCTTCTCCTCCCACAAAGGATCCTGTTACTCACTCAGCATTTGAATCTGCAGTGCAATGAACCTGCTTTCCCACTGACGGGACCTTCTTGAATTGGGCAAAGCCTCATGATCCGAGTTCAACAGCTTGAAATAGTTCTCCAATATGGTGCTGGTTTCCACTTGCCGCTGGTCCGAACTACTAGTGAGAAGAATGTGCACCACTTCCGTCAGGCACTTCAATGTTAACTCAGCCTTCCTGCTCACTTCATCTGGGTCTCTGTTATCCCACATATCACAATCTGCCAGGACACGCATCAAGACTTCCATAGTGGCAGGAGAGATCGCTTGAAGAGCATTTCTCTAAAGTTAATAATAAAACTATTTCACTATCAAAATAATCAGGAACAATTCCTTTTTAAGAAGCGTAAGCAGGCACACGAAACAAGTTTGAAATCATGTGACTTAGACAAAATCAGCAAGTTAATCCTGTGGTTGAATACCAAATATTTTTTCCTTTGATAGCGGAGTCACATAAGAACTTACTGAAGATATGTTTTGTGTTTCACCCTAACCATCAAACATTCTCAGATTGCCTAGAATTTCATGCCATCAAAATTTGGTGATAATTGCGAAGCCGAGGCAATGTTTTGTTATTTGTGGGTAGGAAATGAAGCAAAAATTGCATAGTATGTTAACTGTTAAAAATATATAATTACAAAATAAAGAATGCCATGTGCTTACTGAGCCATGTGGTACCATTGTTCAAATTCATTCTCTCTCTCTCTCTCTCTCTCTCTCTCTCTCTCTCTCTCTCTCTCTCTCTCACACACACACACACACACACACACACACACGCACACACGCACGCACGCACGCACACAATATCTCTCTCTCTCTCTCTCTCTGCGTCAAAAGAAAGCTTTTCTCATGAGACATTTTGGAAATTCAGACAGTTAAAGAAAATAAAACACTGATAGACTGCCTAACTAGTGTAGCCCAATGTATAGTCAGTTCCCCATGTTCCCATAGCTGAAATGCTTTCCACTATGATAAGTATTGGTCAGAAGTGTTACATTTTCAGTCTATTCTTGTAGAATAATTCTTACCATTAAATTGCACATATCTTTACACTACTTTGCTTTCAGTACATTATGCTCACCAATCTCAGGGGAAAAAAACCACATTCTTTCTCTTTGAGCCTAATGGCACTCTTTTATTTACTTAAGATATTGTCTCAGTCTTTTAGGACAAGCTATTTATAACGCATTTTCATTAATTATACATCTTTGCAACTGGATGAAATCAGATTGCATAAGAAAAATGGAAAAGAGTCACTTTCACTACTAGAACATCTTAAGTAGAATTGCTTTAATGTTAAACCAAGTCCTGATGAGAAAAACAAGATATAAAATATGATTTTAAACCAAAACATCTTTGAATTCTAGCATACATACAATATATCTATAGTTTTTCTTACTTTAATTCAGAATAGTTTCAGCTGCTTTGCCATAAATTCAGGCAGCAGGAAACAACAGTGTGGTGCTCAGGTATTGTATGACAGACTAATAAAGACTCTCTTTTATTATTTTAAGCAATTAACACATGAGATTTCGACCACAGAGTTCAATCACTGCATGTTGGACCATTTTGTTCCCCTTCATTGCTCAGTTCTGTCTCCATTGGAAAAGATCTTTCTCAAGATATTAAAGGAGCATGAGTGCATTTTACCTGTGAACTACAGTCTGTCCCATAAATAATAATAATAATAATAATCTTTATTGTCATTGTAAAAATTACAATGAAATTGGTTAAAACAACAATTACACTCCACCTTGTCATAGCTAGTTTATTTCTGCTCCAAATTCTTCAGTCTTGGAAAGTGTTCATAAAACATAAGCCACAAAGTAATGATGCAATAAAGATATAAGTCCCACATCCCAATGATTAAGGAAAAGATATTAACATCTACTCACCTGCCCACCAGCCACAATAGCTCCAAAGAGATGTAACAGACAACATTTGAGGCTCTCTTTGAGATGCTCACTTTCTTGAAAACACTCTGAAAACAAAGAACAAATTCCTTGTGTATGAACTTTCAGCTCACAAAAATCACTACCAGAGAAGGAATTATAGATTGCAGCCTTTCATCCTACACTGCAGTCACAAATATAGGGGAATCCAATTCTTCCTAACTGGGCAAAGCAGGCATAACCGAAAAGCTAAGAGATAAGGTTGCGCTTGGCCATCTCATCCTGCAAGAGAGATTCTTGCTTATTCTGGTGGCAGCTTACACACAATAAATATATTTTAATCAGTGAAATGTATCTTGACTATACTAGATAAGTTTGGAAAATAAGATTGTGTTAAATATTAAAATGAAATATTTATATGTAAAATATAAAACATAAAAATGAGGTGCAGTGAGCTTCAGGTCTTCTCTCTCATCCAAGAAGTCACTTTTAACCAGTGGTGGATTCCTACTGGTTTGGACCAGTTTGGCCGAACCGGTAGTAGTTTGGCAGCCTGGGTCACTGGAACCGGCAGCAACCCAGGCCTGCCATGCCCTCAACCAGTTCTCCCGGCGGAGCTTTAGGTGCCGCCATCTTGTTTTTTCTTCTGCGCATGCGCAGAGCAATTTTTATTGTATTTATGGACAAATGCACAATGAACCGACAGTAATGCCGGCAGCAACCCTCCCCTGCTTTTAACCATAGTTTAGTAAAATATAACTAAATTGTGTTTAACAGGCCACCATTATAAATTAGAGAGGTCTTTCTTTCCTAATTCTAGCTAAGACTATCTGGTTTTAAATTCACACTGAAAAGTGCAGTTAGTCTGGAACCAAAGCAAAAGACTCCAGATGCTTATTCAAAATGGTATCATTCAGATGCTTTGGAATCCCAACAGGCCCACCCACCCTACTCAATGACCAATTTGTAGAAGTTGTGTTTCAAAATCAGCAGGGTGTCAAACAAAATGATAAAACAATTCAAAGGGTTATACAGCTTTTAGATACTTAAATAATATAATGTTTAACATCATGAAATCTCTTTAGTAGCCATAGATAGTTCCCCATATTATTTTAGGGAAGGCTAATGTTTTATGGCCAAACTGGATGTTGACACAAATTGCCACTGAAAAAACCATTATAATGTATCTAAACTTAAATCTTACCTCATAGAAAGCAATTACAACTGACCTAAAGAATTTTTGCTTAGCAATAAACATTAACCTGGAAATTGTTGCTATAGCAATAGCTTGACCCATAACCTAGCTGCTGCCAAAACTACCACAGATTATTTTTTTTGGAATTAGCATCCTGAGACGTTCCCAGTAATGGCAGAAGGCTGCACGGTTAAAAAGTCACTATTTAATCTTCAAGAGAAATGCAAATGCAAAACAAGTTTCGAAACAAAAAGAGCATTCAAAAGCTTAACTGTGCAAGTTAAAAAGCACAGGGAGATGCACATTAACACTGAAAGGGATTTTAACTCATCTATATAAATAAAAATGTAAAATAGTTTGTACAAATCCACTAATCTCAAAAACTACTGAACCGATCTGCCTCAAATTTTGACACAATGTTGCCAAGGACTTCCGATATTAGAATAGCTACTCATTTTGTGCCTAGCACACGTGTATCGTGTGCAAGCACACATATGTAAAATGTACCCAGTGAAAATGTTTTTACCTTCCTGTAGCTCCTCCCATCCGGCTAATACATCACGGACACGTAACGGCAAAAAACGGCCTTGCGAAGGAACATTGCCAGGGGCAATGTGGAAAGCAAAGCATGACGCATGCGCCTCCCTGTCTGCCTACAGCCGCTCTCTTCCACACACACACACATGCACGGCCACAGGATCACAAGCGTCCCAGCTCTGGAAGGTGCGCCGGCTGCCTCCTCCCACGAGCGTGGGGGCGTGGGCAGCACCCGAGGCTGCGGCTACCTAAGCACCGCCGACGTCGTCCAGGCGCCGCATGCCCACCTCCCTACCAGCCCCGTGTCGCGGACAGCCCGGTGGCCTCTGCAGGCGGCTGTTGCTTATTCTGCTGCCCTCGAGCCCTGCGACATGCAGCTCTTGCTGTCCGAGGTCGCCTGGCAGGCGCATCGGGCAGGACAGCTGGCCACGTCTCCACCAGTTCTCTCCGGCGGCTCTGGAAAGTGCACCTCGATGGCCGTCGGATGGAGCTGCCGGACGACCACGGACGGCGGCAGCAGCATCGGCAACAGAGGCCACCGGGCTGCCCGCCACACAGCGTTGGTAGGGAGGTGGGCGTGCGGCGCCCAGACGGGCTCGGCGGTGCTTAGGTAGCCGCAGCCTCGGGTGCTGCCCACGCCCCCACGCTCGCGGGAGGAGGCAGCCGGCGCACCTTCCAGAGCGGAGGGAGGGAGGGAGGGAGGGAGGGAGGGAGGGAGAGACAAAGAGACTAATGACTTTGCCCACCACTGTGTTAGGCACAAGGGAGGGAGGGAGGTGGGCCTGGAGGAGGTTGACTGTGGGGCGGGGGGCGGTCTGGGGAGGGGAGGGATATTTATTTAGGTAGAGGAATATAGAGAGAGGAAGAAATACAGTAGGTAGTTAGGTAAGTAGAGGGATAAACGAGAGGGATGAATACAGCAGGTAGGTAGATAGGTACAGGTATATATAGAGAAATACAATACGTAGGTAGGTAGGTAAGTAGGTAGGTAGGTAGAGGGAGAGAGGGAAGAATACAGTAGGTAGGTAGGTAGGTAGGTAGGTAGATAGGTAGGTAGGTAGGTAGGTAGGTAGAGGGATAGAGAGAGGGAGAAATGCAGTAGGTAGGTAGATAGGTAGGTAGGTAGGTAGAGGGATAGAGGGGAGAAATGCACTAGGTAGGTAGGTAGGTACAGGGATAGAGAGGGAGAAATACGGTAGGTAGGTAGGTAAGTACAGGGATAGATAGAGAGGGAGAAATACAGTAGGTAGGTACAGGGATAGATAGGGAGAAATACAATAGGTAGGTAGGTAGGTAGGTAGAGGGATAGATAAGAGAGGGAGAAATACAGTAGATATGTAGGGAGAGGGATAGATAGATAGGGAGAAACACAGTAGGTAGGTAGGTAGATAGAGGGATAAGAGAGGGAGAAATACAGTAGGTAGGTAGGTTGGGGGTTATATGGTGGTTCTCTATGTGTGCAGGTGTAGATCTACACACAGATTGGTTGGCCATTTAACCAGACTGGGCCACAGCAACGGGTATAGCTAGTAAATAATAAAAATAAAATCTTTTTTTTTTTTTTTTTGCTTTTTGCAAACTACATCCAAATTTCAACAGTGGTGACAGGTTTCCCCGCCAGAAATGTATGGATCTTACACTGCAGACTTGATTTCAAAGGAAGAAATGTAGCATACACAATTACTTTCAAAAGGTGCTGTTATGACTGTGCCAATAACATGTGACAGTCATTTTTGCAACATATTCCACAATGTTTAAACTGGGTTCTGAGTTATAGATTATGAGTCTTCTTCACACTTCATGAAAAACCACTGTTCTTGGTAACACCTATTTCAGATCTAAGGTGTTTTAATTAAAAAAAGAGCAATTAAGCCAGTTGTAAATCTGTGACTCATGACAGATCCATTAAGAGGGAAAATAAAAAACAGGCGGCATTTATGATTCATATGCAGACAAGTTTCTCGGGCACCTCTTGTGAGGTCTCAAAAAAATGATACCACATACAGATGGATGCTGTGCTGTGATGTATCCCAGGACTCCACCAGGAATGGAGGAGGCTTGGACAAGGTACTTTCTATCACAGACATCCCAGGACAATGCTGCAGCATTGAAAATTCACCTTTATTATCCAGAACGCATCTGGGTCAATAATAAATTGCTTAATTACTTATCATCTTCAAATTACTGATAGAAGAGAATACTTGTAGCTCAGGGATGAACAGCAGGATCTTTGGTGCTCTCTGAGCTAAACCAAGTTCAGAGACCACCGGGACCCCATTCCTTCAAAAGGAAAACTATGGAATAAATCTTATTTCTGAAAGATTCTCACTTTAAAACAATTCTGAGTGGTAGGACATTATAATAAACTACTCACGGTAAAAGAAAGGGACAAATTCCACTGTGAGTAAAGCTGGTTTGTATTTTTGTCTACTTTTTTCAACTGTGCTCAGAATGCGCCTACAATATATTGAGAGAAAAAAACCATATTCATTTATAATAAAGCTTCAAAACACATTTTAGTTGTACCAAAACATAGGTTCATTAATAATACATAGATTCTGTGTAACATTTATTTCACATAACATTCTTAAAATACCGCTTGGGTTGTTTTTATTTCTGCATCAAGCCAAAAAGCTATAAACTTTAGGGAAATGTGGCTTTAACAGTGCAACTTTTATAAATATATCTGATCTTATTCACATAAAGATTTATGTAGTCTAAAGAGAAACAACAATGGGGCTTTACACAAACTCCTGTAGTTGTGATGATACCTGTATGAGTATATCTCCGTTTTAAAAGCCCAGATCCAAAAGAAGTATTTTCCTATAGAATCTTCAGGATGTGAGCAATAAAACAAGTAAATGTTTAATTGATTTCTTTGATTTGATTTATACTCTGCCTTTTGCTGTGATTTTATGATTAGTATTCTCTTCTGCCATTTTAAAAGAAGCCAGAATTAAAACATTGCTTTAATTTATTGTTTAGCATCCTGTCTTATTCCAAAATGGGTAACCATTATTTTCCATCTGATGCTATACTCAGAATATCTGAGTGTAGCATCAGATAGAAATTTGACTATTTTATGACATAATCTGTTCAAATTTAAAGAAAGATAAAGTCCATCTAATCTCCTTAATAGCATAAACTATAATAGTGCAATGTTTCATTCATTCTCTCTTGTGGTGGATGATACAGAAGGGTCCTGATGCATTTGACTGGCAGGCTTATACTGTACTCTGGTAGCATATCACAAGTGTAGACAATTTGACGGGCAGGATTACATGAAGCCCCAATCCTCTTGTCTAATCAATATATTTTCTATTTAGTGTTACATTTTGGGGGATTATATCAGTGGTGACATTCAAAAAATTTTACTACCGGTTCTGTGGGTGTGGCAGGGGAAGGATACTGCAAAATCTCCATTCCCACCCAACTCCAGGGTAAGGATACTGCAAAATCCCCATTCTTTCTCCACTCATGGGGGAAGGATATTGCAAAATCTCCATTCCCACCCCACTCTGGGGCTAGCAAGAGGTAGTATTTGCCGGTTCTCCAAGCTACTCAAAATTTCCACTACGGTTTCTCCAGAACCTGTCAGAACCTGCTGAATTTCACCCCTTGATTCTATATTTTGCACCTTTACTTTAAAGAGATTAAAATAACAAGAACAAAGTGTTAATATAATATTCTCACATACCCTGCAATTCTTTGCCTCCAATTTCTATATGGATCATAAAGACTTTCACAAAAAGCCATTGCATGTCGTACAAACTCTTCTATAGATGTTTGATCTGCCACTTCTTTCTCTTTTGTTTTAGTCTTCAGCTAAAGAAGTAACAAATAAGTTCTTCATCATAGTGTAGAATGCTTTATAAGTGTTTTACAAACATTTTAGTGGTTTGAATTAAAAACATTCTGTACATCCTCAGTTTGCTACCTTTGTATACATGTATCCGTGCTGCTTTTTCAGCAAACCTAGCTCAAACAAACCACAAATTATATGTGAAACAACCCATGGCACATGATCACTATGAACATATATAAGATTGAAAAGGTCTTAATCCTACTTGTTTTGCTTTCCTGTTTTCAGCTATAACACAATCAGACAAATGTTTTGATCCTAAGAGAGTTAGTCATGGCCTGGTGGAGCACATACCAAAAGGAGGATAATGACACATTTAGGCTACCTCCACCTCATTGATTTCCCTGCCAGCTAGCCAGTCATTCATTTCATTTCATTTTCATTTATTCAATTTATACCCCGCCCTTCTCCAAACGGACTCAGGGCGGTGCACAGGAAAATTAAAAATACATACAAAAACCATATAAAATTTTAAAAACTTTTAAAAAAATTAAAAAACTTATTCAATGAAATCACTTGATTCACAGGCTGCTGAGATGGATGTGGCTGTTCAGTCTAACCATAAACTACAAGAGCTCACCAACTGGCATATCAAAATATAAGAACAACATCTGTGGCAGGTTATAAAAAAAATTTCAAGTTGTACAAAGTCCTCACACACAATGTGCTGGTCAAATAATTCTTATTATTTGATTCATATTCCACCTTTTGTTCCTGAAGCTCTAACAATAATTAATCTAACAAATCATAAATAAAGTACACAAATTGCATAATGAAGTTCCAATCACTTCCTGACATCATGCCCCTCAACAAAAGTAAAAAAATAAAATGCTGAAGTAATGCTTTTTGGCTTAGTTTAGAATAGTAAACATACTTCTCCTCTCTCCCCCTTTCCAAAATCCCAACCCTGAAGGTACTGAAAAAGGAAAGCGCAAAACTAGAACAAAAAGGAAACACAGCAATAGTTGTAGAAACACATATCCTGTCTATATCTAAATATACATCATTGCTGACTTCAGTTTTAATATTTGGTTTCCAAGTGAACAGACTATTCTGAGGATAAATTTTAGCCTCCGTTTGCTCCCACTGCATAACCCCTTTAGAGTTCTAATAAAAAATTGTGGTCATCCTTCTGGCCATTGCATAGTCACTTACCTGCTGAATGTAGAGTGTGGTCATTGTAATCACATGGTTAATATAGGAACAAGTCCCAATCTCTTCCACATTATCTAAATTTCTGAAACAGAATGAAATGCGTAAGAGGTGAAGCAATTGTATGATAGGAGAGGACTGATGGAGAAGAATATCTACAGATTTCTGAAATGATTCTTACAGAAATTTTTAAATATTTCAAAATGCCAAGTATGAGGTGCTATATGTTTTAAAATCCCACTTTTCTCTGTAATATAGTCTCAAAATAATTCAGAGTAGTAAAGTATATAGATATATACATATTGTCATGCTGGACAATAGCAATATGTAAGCTTAGACTTGATATATCATATGTGTTAATATCAGAATGACCAGTTATATTTTCAATAGCTGAAGCCGCATATTATGCTAACTATAATATGGTTACTTCTGGCTTAGAATGATATAATAATAATAATAATAATAATAATAATAATAATAATAATAATAATAATAATAATAATAATAATAATAATAATAATAATAATAATAATAATAATAATTATTATTATTATTATTATTATTATTATTATTATTATTATTATTATTATTATTATTTTAATTTCTAGACCGCTCCCTCTCCCCAAGGGGACTCGGAGCGGTGCACAGGGAAGTTAAAACAATAAATATACATAAATATACAAAACAATTAAAAGCAAATTAAACAGTAAAACCCTGCATTAAAATTCCCAATGCCAATTCACTAAAACCCTATAACCCTATAATACTATAGTAGAGAGGCTACCCTAGGCCGGCCAAGCAGAAAAAGTGCGTTTTCAATTTCAGACGGAAGGAACGGAGGTCCGTGGTTGTTCTAATATCATCTTAGCTTTGAAAGCAACTTATAGCTTAACATGAGTTAATAGGAGTTGGTTCCAATTATGCCTTTTTCAAGAGATAAATCAAATCATGACTGAATATGATTTTTAAAATATTTATTTTGATAGGACACAGCCAGGCTCTCATCAACGTGGGCAGTTCATAATATAAAAACAGAACAACAAATATACAAACCAGATAAAAGTATAGAAATTTTGATAATGTGGATTCAGTTACCATAGGTATAGTCCAGGGGTCTGCAAAGTTGGCTCTTTGAAGACTGGTGGACTTCAACTCCCAGAATTCCCCAGCCAGCCTGGGGAATTCTGGGAGTTGAAGTCCACCAGTCTTCAAAGAGCCAACTTTGCAGACCCCTGGTATAGTCAATATTGTAACTCCCAGACTAATTTGATACTATACTTCCAAGAAAGAAAAAGAAATTGGGGGGGGGGAGGGGGGGATGGAAAGAATACAGAAAGAGAGGAGATTGAGCAGGTACACTCGGAAATCAGTAAGCAAAAAATCGAAAGAAAAGTAATGGAAATAGGATATATCAGGGTTCTCTTTCTTGACACTCCCTGTATTTTGAAAAGACAATTAGGTGAAAAAAGATACCGGCAAAGAATGATGAAGAACTTGACTAGGAGAAGCGTCAGTGCTTGCTGTGGCTCCTCCAACCCTTCTGATAATTTCTGGACGCAGTGCAGCAGCTGGAGCCTCAAAACTTGAAGAATGTTATCAGGAAGCAGAGATATTCCAGGGGGAATGTCATCCACCCTAAAATAAAGCCAGTAAATATGAGAGACACAAAACAACAGTCATTGACCTAATTGTAGCTTTGGACCTACTCAACTACGACACTATATTCCCCAGGTACAATCTGCCTGCATGACAAGGTCTCTCAAGAGCTAAAAGAAAGTTGGGGTCCAGAATATGACCTTCGTGTCAACCTCCTCATCGAGCAGCAGCTTTCTCCCTGAAGGGAGGCCCGCTCCCTTCCCGCTATGTTTTACGAGAAAAACTAAAACCAAAGCTAAACCAAAGTAAAGGATTGAACCCAAGTCCGACCTCATTCAAAATAAATACTTGATTGATCCTCCTAGAATTAGGCCAAAGAACTGTGAATTCAGGCTGGTATTCACAATGATATGTTTTTAAACTTTATATTCCAGATTTAGAAACCCAATCAAAGAGAAAAGCAGAGAACTTGTACAACTTATCAAGGAATAGAGGGGGCATTTTTTGTCAGAATTCCAGTTTATTCCTAGGTGCTTGATTTTTTAACAGTACTGTAGATATTTATTTTAATATTCCTTTGGGAAAAGTTCCCGTTTCTCAATGCTAAATCACCTGTCAAATTCCTAACAGTGGTATATGTAATAATGATGATGATGATTAATCAAACTTAAGCACTGGAAATACATTGAAGATTGCAGAAAAAGAAAATAATTACAGAAATTCTTCCACTATTGCATGGAGCTTCTATTATTCCTCTCAAGATTTTCCTCAATGTTTTTCCCCACTGACTCCACACCTACAGTACATGATAATTCAGAGTAATTAAAGTATAACACTAGATTCCTCGTGATTAGGTAACCTCTAAACAAAAAGCTTGCTGTAGATTACTGCATTTCTATGATTGTTTTACATGGAATCAGATTCCGAAACTGAGATAAACGTCTCTATTATTAGAGTCACCTTAATAGCTGGCACGCCTACTGTTTAACACAGTAATTAGAAAAAAGAACCTGACATATTCTTATTTACTTCCCAATAGAAAAACTCTCCCCTGCAGTAAGGCAAACAGATTTGCACCAGATAGGTAGGTTTTTACTTTTTCAGATATAAATAAAACAACATGTCAAAGGAACTTTGAAACATACATTTAAATATGAGCCAGCAGTGTGCAGCAGTTGCCAAAAAAGCCAACACAGTTCTAGGCTACATAAACAGAGGGATAGACTCAAGATCACGTGAAATGTTAATACCACTTTATAATGCCTTGGTAAGGCCACACTTGGAATACTGCATTCAGTTTTGGTCGCCACAATGTAAAAAGATGTTGAGATTCTAGAAAGAGTGCAGAGAAGAACAACATAGATGATTAGGGGACTGGAGACTAAAACATATGAAGAACAGCTGCAGGAACTAGGTATGTCTAGTTTAATGAAAAGAAGGACTAGGGGAGAAATGATAGCAGTGTTCCAGTATCTCAGGGGTTGCCACAAAGAAGAGGGAGTCAAACTATTCTCCAAAGCACCTAAGGGCAGAATAAGAAGCAATGGGTGGAAACTAATTAAGAAGAGAAGCAACTTAGAACTGAGGAGAAATTTCCTGACAGTTAGAACAATGAATCAGTGGAACAATTTTCCTCCAGAAGTTGTGAATGCCCCAACAATGCAAGTCTTTAAGAAGATGTTGGATAGCCATTTGTCTGAAATGGTATAGGGTTTCCTGCCTAGGCAGGGGGTTGGACTAGATGACCTCCAAGGTTCCTTCCAACTCTGCTATTGTATTGTAAAGGAGGAGAGAAGATTAATCTTTCATGTTCCACCAGCATAGCTGCCAAAAGACTGATTGTAATATAGAGTGCTTGGCTTTTCCTCAAAAAAGAAACAAAGCACCATGAATGATTTTAGTCTATACATTCTTACAGGTTTGTACATTCCCAGTGAATAACATTCATCCTGTAATATAACACAACCTTGTTTGTTGACTTACCTTGAAAAAAAAATGGGTGAGAAAAAAATATTAGGAGAATATCTACAAGACAGGGTGCCCTTAAGTCATCCTATGCTTTTCAAATGTAATGGCCAAGAATAATCTCACAGAATCCTAGAGCTACAAGGGAACCATTGAGCCACTCAGTCCTGCCCCTTCCTAGAACAGTCTCCCAACTCAAAATATTTTTGATAGGCAGCTGTCTAGCCCCTTCTTAAACTTGTCCACTGTTCATTGTCTCCTTTAATAGCGAGCTCCCCTGTTGAATTACTCTTACTATCAGCATTAGAAAGTTTCTTCAACTGGAATCTTCTGTAATTTAAGATTGTTCCACATCCTGCATTCCAGGATGAAAAAAGAACAGGATCTTCTTCTCTGCTACGTTCTTTTAGTTGCTTAACAAGTGCTGTAATATCCTCCCAAACATCTTTTCTCAAGGATCAACAGTTCCTTCTGTACCTCCTTGTTCTTCCTTGCACTTGTTTCAGTTTCTTTAAATATTAAAGTGTGATGCTTTAAATTAGACACAGTAACTTAAAGGGGAGATCTGACCAATGAAGAACTATTGCTTTCCACTCTACTGATGAAGCCTAAAATTGTTTTTACCTAATCCATCCACACAGGTCACCCATTATCAACTTGTGATCAACTATAATTTCTAGATCCTTCATACACATATTATTACCCAAGTCCAGTAACCCTCATCCTATGGAATTTATCTATTTAATAACTCTCCATTTGCCTTTATAAAAAAAATTACTAATCTTCATTCTACTTTCAGTATCCTGTTTTCACTTAAGTCAAACAATGAAAATCCATCCATGATTCTACACCCTGATGTTCAGTGAAGCAAACTAGTAATTTTAGAAGTAAGACTTCATGGTCTCAGACTGTGTAGCTGGACTACTGTTGTGCTGCATTTGAGGACATTCCTGATTACTCTACTGGGGACCAGACTTCTGTCCAAAATGCCATACAACTCCATGTCTTTATCAATGAGTAAGCGCCACTAGAAACCACAGGGAGTGACCTTTGAACAAGCACACAAAGAATTCATTCTGCTAAGAGAATGCATTATCTTAGGCTAAGTAAGTACATTCAAAAAGCACATTCCAAATAATTTCCTGGTTTAGAGCAAACAAGAATGTTTACTTGACTCTATAATTTAACAGCTCAAAGCCCATTTTTGAAAAATGTAAGCTAGGACAAGAAATACCAGTGTGGAACAAAGGAAAAATATCCTAATGTAAAATAAAGTTGATTAATACCACAACTTTACCTTGGGGCACTGCTGATTTTGATCATTTTGCCGACTGTTGACCTGTAAAGGTATGAGATGAAACGGACTGGAACTTTTGTGTGTCAGGTTTCAAGTATACTTTGGAGGAGAACAACAGCTTAGGTCTTCAGGCTATGTGATTTTTGTGCATTTTGTGTGCATCAGAATCAAAATACAGGGGGGCATGAGCTATCATTTGTATATTCAAATCTGGGGATAGTACCATATTTTTCAGAGTATAAGACGCTCCGGAATATAAGATGCACATTAGTTTTTGGAGAGGAAAACAAGAAAAAAAATTCTGCCTCTGCCTATCAGAATCCATCAGTATTCATCCGGCTAGCGTCCTTTTCATCAAACAGCAAACAGTCTGGTCAGCTTCAGCACGTTATCACAGCGATTCAGCACGAGCAGCTGATTAGCAGTTGGATCAGCCTCCCAGAATACCACCAATCAGCTGTTCCAGCCTGCGGAGATCAGCACAGCCCATCACCCCATCCGTGTGTCATGTTTTTGGTTTCAGCGTGTCACATTTTTGGCCTCTGTCCATCATGTTTTTGGCCTCCGCATGCCCCATTTTTAGCCTCTGCGCATTGCGTTTTCGACCCGTTCCAGGCGGTGGCAATCTGGTTGAAAATGTGACATTTGGCCAAAAATGGGGAGCGCAGAGGGCAAAAATGTGATGTGCAGAAGTGATGATTGGCAGCAATGTACTGTGGTGATCCCCAGCGCCTGGAATGAGCTATAAATGGGGTGTGCAGAGGCTGAAACCGTGACATGCAAAGGGTGAAAACAGCCGAAGGATAGAGGCTGGAGGATGGGATGGGCTTCGGCAACATTTGCTATATAAGACACACAGACATTTCCACCCACTTTTTTGGGGGGGCGTGTCTTATACTTGGAAAAATATGGTATATTGATGCACATGTGCAACACACATCCCCAACTAAATCTGGCAACCAACAGAAAGCTTTGCTGTCCTGCAGGGCTTCTGCATAGAAAAATCAGCAGCTAAGAGTTACTATTGTAACTCTCTCTACATGGGGCTCCCCTTGAGGTGCACCCGGAGGCTTCAGTTAGTTCAGAATGCGGCCGCGCGAGCAATTATGGGCACCTCTAGGTTTGCCCACGTAACACCGCTCTTGCGCGAGCTGCACTGGCTACCTGTCGTCTTCCGGGTGCGCTTCAAGGTGTTAGTTATCATCTTCAAAGCGCTCCATGGCTCGGGACCTAGCTATCTGCGAGATCGGATCCTGCCCCACACATCCTCACGACCGATTCGCTCCCACAGAGAGGGGCTTCTCCGGGTGCCGTCCACTAGACTTTGTCAGCGGGCGACGCCCAGGGGAAGGGCGCTCTCTGTGGCGGGCCCGGCCCTCTGGAACGACCTTCCCCCTGATATTAGAACGACCACCGACCTCCGCTCCTTCCGTGTAAAATTGAAGACCCATCTCTTTCGACTGGCCGGCCTTGAATAGTTCTCTCTGTCTTTTAATTATAAATTTTAATGGGTTTTTAATTTATATTTTTAGCACGGGTAGATTTATTTAATTCTATTTTAAGTAATATTTGTATTATTGTATATTGTTTTTAATTATGCCTGTGCACCGCCCCGGGTCCCTGTGGGGAGAGGGTGCGGTTAATAAATCCCAACTTATTATTTATTATTATTATTTTGGCAGCACTGTCCCATTTACTGCTGCTTCACATTTTAGATTTGCACGTGTGCCTGAGTGTCCATGGAGGGAGGAGTCAAAATTTCCAAGATGGTGTGTTCATGGTCATGGTAACAGCTCTACCCCTTTTGTACATATAGCACTGTGTATCTATGTACAATTCAATCATGATACCAATCCACCATCTTGCAGATCTAATCCACCTATATCACGGTGTGTTTTTATATGTGTGTGGAGGCACATTTTGAGTTCTTTAAGAGACATTAATATAAAATATGATTCAAAGAGATAATAGAGTTAAGAGTAGAGTAGTTTGCATTTTCCAGAAAGAGCATTAAAAGGTGAGGAAAAAATTAAAGAAGCACAAAATGTGAGGACATTATATGTTTTATACATTTTATCAGGATTTAAGAGTTGACTATCAGGTAAAAAGATGTGCTGAATTCTTCAGTCTGATTTGTGCTTTCATTACAGTATGTGTTTGCACATGTGTTTGTATTATCACAACAATTTTATATCTATTTAGCCATGTTATATATCAGATCAAAATAGATCTAATTCAACATACCGAGTGGGCAGCTTTTCAAAGTCCACATCCAGAAACTGTTCATAGCTAGAAACAAAACTGTCCAACCAGAGCTTCAAGTAGTCTGGATCTTTCTGTGAAGAAAAACAGACTGTTTTAATACATTGAATTTGTTTTAATCCCAGAAATATTTGAACATGTTTTTGTACCTTGCTTGCTCCAGTATATTCCTTCTGACATGACTAATTTAGATGTTTCTCATCTAATCATCAATTTGAATAGTATATGTTCATGAACTCATGAATTCAGCTCAATTTAAAAGAAACTTTATCCAAATGAGTCAACAAGGAGAAGCAATTTATTAAATTGTGAAAAACCTGGCCCAACCAATCATTTAAACAAGACATGAAGAGTAAAGAGAAATGCACAGGTATCAGTAGTAGGGTGTGTACATTAAAAAGACACATGTTTTATACCTATCACTTAAAGCAGCTTACAGAAAATTAACTGGAAAAGACTTGGATATCAGAGAGCTACAGCCAGCAACATATGAGTGAGATGGATCAATGATTTGATTCACTCATCTGCTTCATAAAACAAATCCAATCCACGCAACAATGTGATGTGTTTCAATCTGGCTTTATATGTTATACAGTACACACTCAGCTTCTATAAACTGCACTAAGTCAGTGACTAGTGTGAAGAGTGAACTGTAGTTTGCTTAATAAATTATAATCAAACCTTGTAGTATAAAATCTAAATCAAATAAGTGTAAGTAACTACAGGCTTAAGATACCCTTCAATATTGGATCATGCTTATCAAGGCATTACACAACTAGTTTATAAAAAAAATTACAGCACATTCTTAAATCATTGGGTTTCTTCTCTACAATAATTTTCTTCTGCTTATTATTGCAATTAATTGGATAAGCGGTTCATGAAAATCAATATAGATTTTGCAATTCCAACTATCAATATCAGATATATTTTGTAAATACAGCCAAATTTTCTAGAGAGCTTCTGAGAGTCACTTGCTATAAAATCCTTCTTCTGCACACCTTGGCACCATCATCTAAACATCTTACAACATGAATTAGGAAAAAACATTCCTTAAACATGGTAACACAGTGATTTTTTTTTCCTGGTGAGGGATTTAGCTACTGACAAAAAGTGGACACTCTTTCGGTATCCATGGAAATAAAGAATCTTTCCCAAAATCAGGAACATGAGAAGCCATTAAAGCTTCATACCAAGGCAAAAATATATCTTGAAAAATCAGACTAGGAGGGTGACTCAGTTCCAGAGTAAATAGGCATCCATCACTAGACTCTTGTGATATTTTTAAAACATTTCTGTCTTTCCCAGATGACAAATCAGTATATACCCCAACGTGGCAATAACAAACATGCCAACTCAAAGAGCTAGAAATTTGCCTACATTACAAGGTCCTCTCCCAAGAATAGCCAACAATGCAAGTGATTAAGCTATTGTCTTGTTTTTGCTATACGTTTTCTTGGTTGTGACATCACAAACCTCCATTTAAAGCAGTGGTTCTCAACCTTCCCAATGCCGCAACTCTTTAATACAGTTTCTCATGTTGTGGTGACCCCCAACCATTACATTGGTATCTCGGTTCCTAAGACCATCGAAAATATGTGTTTTCCGATGGTCTTAGGTGACCCCTGTGAAAGGCTCATTCGACCCCCAAAGGGGTCACAACCCACAGGTTGAGAACTGCTGATTTAAAGGAAACAAACAGCTAGGAGGTTTAGTTGTTCTATTCTTTATTATGTAGCTCCAAAGTTATTTATGTTGCTCTAGCCAAAAGGGCATTGAATTATTTTAACATCATGGTAAGCAGTCAGGAGAAAGCCAGTTTGGACTACTGATTAAGACATCAAGCAAGGATAGCAATAGCAATAACAATAGCAGTAGCACTTAGACTCCCATACAGCTTCATAGTGCTTTGCAACCCTCTCTAAGCACTTTACAGAGTCAGCATATTGCCCCCAACAATCTGGGTCTTCATTTTATCATCCTCAGAAGGATGGAAGGCCAAGTCAGCCTAGGAATCAGGAACTGAGTTCTAGTCCTCCTACCTTAGGCACAATACCAGTGACCTTGGGTCAGTCACTCACTCTTAGCCCTAGAAAACAGACAATGGCAAACCATTTCTGAAAAAGATTGCCAAGAAAACTGCAGGGGCTTATCCAAGCAGCTCCAGACACAAGTGAACAGAAGGGGAAAAAAGTAAGCAAGACATTTTTTTTAAATTGTTTTATTCTCTATTGAAAGGCAATGAGTAAGTGCTGTTTTTGCAACAATCTACTTCTAATTTACCAGAAGGCAGGGAATAATTGGCATATTTTACTACTAGAGGGTTTTTTTTTCCATTCAGGCAGAGCATATCCACATCTATTTATATAGTGCCATCTGTATACAAGGGCCCATTATAAAATGCAAAATGATAGATGCCCCAAGAAATTTACAATCTAAAATGCAAGTCTTCCTCATTCATTCTTTTGGTTACCATTATCAACAAATTAATGTTGAAGAAGCAATGACAAGTATAAGTGTTTGGTTAAAATTCAAGCAAACTTAACAAAATATACCGTAGCTCTAAAAGACCTTGCTTAGGTAAAACAGAAACAAACTAGGCTGAACACATGGTAAAAAAAAATAAATCAATCATTTCAAAATATTTTAGCAATCAATTGATAAGTAGATTTTTTTCCTTGAGACTTTTCTTAGAATTATTCAATATGGAGGGTTTTAAACAGATTTGCTAGTGCCACCTAAAATCAAAGCATATCATCTTTCATAGAAGTAAAACCTCCTAATTCAGTACAACTAGTAGCCAGACAAATTTAAAAACATATGATCATCACCATCATTCTTTGCAACAACCAAAGACAAGTAAACACATGTTAAAACAATTTATTTACAATTCCAAAATATAATAGCATTATACAAAAAACAGGCCATGTGAGTAAAATAAAAACAAAATCTCTCAAATAATTATTGAATCAATACAACAATCATGTTTAAAAGAGAAATACAGCTCAACTTTCCAACAACAAATTAAACCATGGTAGCATGAAATCATCTTCCCTTTGAGCCAAGAAAGAGATAATTCAAAGGTTGAGGACTCAAGGAAACCATAGTTCACCCCATAGTTCACCTTTATCTTTAAACTGAAGTAAAGTTTGAGCAAACTACAATTTCTCTCTCAAAAGCACATTCAGAAACAACTGTTTCAGGTATGTCTCTGGGGCACATATGGACAGCTAAAAACAGGAAAGAATTTGATGAATATAAACAGAGGAAAGCCACCTGCCTTCTGTGTTTTATTACTTACTGTAAATATAGTTTTCCATAGATATAATGTGGAACGCTCGGTATGTTTTTATTGTTGGAATCCCCTTAAAGGTAGGATACTCATTTGACTAATATCAAGAAGACTCAGATTCCAATTCCCACCTGAGTGGAGGATTTTTCCCCATTCAACCTGTTCCCCCCAATTCCCCCAAGAAAGTTGCTAAAGCCAGAGAGACAGAATTTTATTTCAGCCATTGACCAATAAAAGTACAATCAATAAATGAACAACACAAAACTATCCCATAACAAGAATCATTAGCAACCGTTAGCAAAGTTTACACATTAATAATCTTATTTTTAATTTGAATGCAAAGAAATAAATTCATCTTAACAGATAGTGCCCCAGAAATTTAAATAAAAGAGATGTAATCAACTTGTGACAAATGTTCCTGTAGAATTGGTAATTCAGAAGAACACAGGTTGTGGGGTTGCCGTGGGGAAATATTGGAGGAGGTAGTTCCATCTACACTGCCTTGAACTTTTTGGAGAAAAATTGTGTATAAATCTAACAAGTGGACAAATAAATAAGTCAATAATGTGGGATAGGTGGTTATATAAATAGAATACATACATACATACATACCGTCTTATTTTCTTTTGACACCCCCCCCCCCCAAAATAAGCACTTGGCCTTATTTTCGGGGAGGACTTATTATTTTTGAGATACAGAAGGCGGCGAGTGTGGTCACCTCATGGCTGCTGCTGTATTGCTATATTTTTGTGGAGGGCTTATTTTCAGGGGAGGGCTTATTTTAGCACATGCACTCAAAAGCCTGATTGGGCTTGTTATCAGGGGAGGGCTTATTTTCAGGGAAACAGGGTACATACATACATACATACATACATACATACATACATACATACATACATTTCTAGTACTTCCATGGAGAGCTTCATTTATTAGCTGAACAGAATGGCCTCTAGGTTGCCCACACAAATTCCTATACAGAATAAGTTGCAGGCAAGAAGATTGGGGCTCCTATTTCAGTGCACCCAAAATGACCTACTAGTACAAGTGGTCTTTGTTTAGTTTGGTATTCATTAAAACTGTTGGTTTTATGATTCCACAAAGGTTGAATAGTGGAAGTCAGGAAACAAGGAAAACTCAGTAAAAATAGTTCATGGGAGACTCTAGGGCAGGGCTTTCAAACCTGCGGCCCGCGGGCCAGATGTGTCACATGCCGGCCACACCCACACCCAGATTACCGGGGGGGGGGGAGTCTCAATATTCATGTGAGACCGCCATGACACCACAAGTTAGACACCCCTGCTCTAGGGATAAGCCATTTTGCCACTGAGCTGAAAGACCAAACACTTTGTCTTTCCTTATAAAGAAACAGAGTGGCAGGCCAAGTAAATCAATCCCTACCACATCTGAAGAGCCAACTATTGTAATTTAAGGAGTGTAGAGCATAGTCTCTGGCAAACACAATGGTCACAGCCAACTGAGTTAAGCATTTTTTCTTTGCCTAATGTCAGGGCCCGCCCAGGGAGTGTCACCAGAGAGTCTCATTTTGTCAATGACTAATCCATCAATCAGGTCTTTATTATGACCAAAGACCAGCAAAAATAACTTTTCAAAAGCAGGCTTATCATATCTTATGAAAAAGTATATAGCTAGTTCTTGACCTACAACCACAATGGAGCACAAAATTTCTGTTGCTAAGTGAGACATTTATTAAGTGGGTTTTACTCCATTTTATATGACCTCTTTTGCCAGAGTTGTTGAGTGTAACACTTAACCATGTTAAGTTGCTAAGTAAATCTGGCTTTCCCATTAACTTTGCTTGTCAGAAGGTCCCAAAAGGGGATGTCTGCAGAGATTCTCAGTCAACCTGGTCATAATTGTCTCAAAGGTGCTTATTCAAAAGGCAACTGATTTTTTTTCCTTGAGGAAGAACAAAATGTTTTGCTTCTTCCTCAAGGAAAAAAGTCTAGTTGCCTTTGGAAAAAGCACTTTTGAGTTACAAAAGGGGATCACATGCCACCCCATCCCCAACATTGCAACCATCATGTAAATATGAGTCACTTGCAAAATGTCCAAATTTTGATCATGTGACCAAGGCGGAGCTGCAATAGTCATAAGTGTGAAAAATTGCCATGTCACTTTTTTCAGTGCTGTTGTAACTTCAAACAGTCACTAAATGAACCATTGTAAGTAAAGGACTGCCTATATTTGCATGAAGTTATTTCAAATGGACTTTTAAAATCTAGCTTTGCCTTTGGAATAGTCTTGTAGAAACTTGCCTCTGGAGTCAGAATGTCTTCTTCAATATTCTGATTTTCAAGGGTTTTTTTCTAATACTTGAAACAATCTTAGAAATGCTAGGAAAAACTTGTCCTACTAAATCAAACTGAAGGCACCTGTCATTCATCATTTTTTGATCGATGGTGCCCAAATGAACTTTTTAGCACACATATACAGCAAGAAACCAAGACAATGATGGATTATTCCAACATTCAGTTCACTGATTTCCTGCATATATTTACTTATAAGGAGACAAATGCATGGCCTATGAACATGGATGCTGGTGAGACGAGCTGTGTCACACCCATCATGACTTAATTGCATAAATGATATGAATTATGTAGGGTATATAGTTTGTGTCATGATAACAAACTACAAATAGCAAGATGCATAATCCATGTGGTTTGGATGATAGCATCATGATTTGTGAAATGTGGTTGTGGTTTCTATCAGATGTTATGATCATGAATTTATCTAGTTGTTTTTAAAAACCACCTTAGCCCACAATTCTAACTACATAGAATTTATTTAAAGCCTTTCCACACTGTTTTAGCCAGAAATAAAACCCTAGATGAGCTTTACCACAAAGTACTAATATAAGAATCCATTGCGTAAATTGTAAAATACTTGAACAGAACAAAAATGAAATAGGATGAAAATTTAAAACAAAACAAAACACTTCGTTACAATTTTTATGATGACGTCTTGGGTAGCCTGGAGAATTGCCAGCAAATGAGTTCCGACTAAAGGTAAGATATGAGCAAATCAATCTGCTTCTTTGTTCTCTGTTCTGCGAGTTATTGAAGTGACTTGTCACTAAGCAACCATTTTGTGACAGTGAAACTAATTTTGAATATAAAATTTCCTAGGAGAATACATACATAAGAAACATCTTCTACTGCCTGATATCAATTGCCCTTAATATATTTGTATGATTTGCTAGCACTAAATAGACAATACTCTAGTCCAGGGTGGGCAAACTTTGCAACTTTAAGTCTGAAGGACTTCAGCTCCCAGAATTCTCCAGGCAGCTGGCTGGAGAATTCTGGGAGCTGAAGTCCTTCAGACTTAAAGTTGCAAAGTTTGCCCACCCCTGCTCTAGTCTGACAACTCATTCAACACAGTCCTCAGCAATTCAAGCCAATCACTTCATGTCCCATATGAGGCATAGAATCTGCTGGGAGATTTTAATGGAGTCTCGGTCTTACTTATATATCCAACTTACTTCTTCAGCAACTGTCTTTTTGGATTTCAGAGACAAAGGCAACTAGCTACATCTGGAAATTACACAAAACAGGAGACCACAATCTCTAGTTTTACATTGACTTGAAAAGGAAAAAAAATGTACGCATGAGATATTTGCAGTACAATTAATGATCTTTAGACAATTTGTTTTCCATCAGTTTCTTTTTAGAAAGCAAAAGTTAAGTATAAGAAATAGGTGCCTTCAATGGCCTTAGGCCTTAGCAAGAGATTTATTTTGTATGAACAGTATGCCCTGCTAATCAAGATTTTTGGTTACCCAAAGCCAAATCCCAAAGTTGTCCTCACAGCTTTCTCTTCGCCCCTCTACTACGATAGAATAGAGTAGAGTAGAGTAGAATAGAGTTGAGTTGAGTTTAGAATGGAATAGAGAATAGAGAAAATAATATAGAATAGAATTCAGAATAGAATAGAATAGAATTCAGAATAAAATAGAATAGAATAGAATTCAGAATAGAATAGAATAGAATAGAATTCTTTATTGACCAAGTGTGATTGGACAAACAAGGAATTTGTCTTTGGTGCATTTGCATTTGGTGCACGCTCAGTGTACATAAAAAGACAAGATACATTCGTCAAGAATCATAAGGTGGAACAATTAATGATAGTCATAGAGTAAAAATAAGCAATCAGAAAATTCAATCAGGAAATAGATATACAAATTCCTGTTTTAATTTGTCTAACACTTTAAAAAACTGATCTTGTGAAATCTGCCAGATAAAGCAGTTCATCTCCTTTGCCATGCCACAAAAGGCTGGGGAAGACCACCAGCTACTTTAACTGGCTATTAAGACCTATATTTCCCTAAACTTTGAAGAATCACCCATAGTATCTATTGAACTTCAACCAGACTTGATGATACAATTTGAAGAGCAAAGTTCAGCAGTTTATTTTCCTATCAGGAAGTGCTGGCTGCTATAAACAAAAACTGGATCAGCCGGTGGCTATTTTCAGTACAACATTCCACTCTCTAAGAGGAAAGATCTGTCACTTCTCAAATCAGAAATAAACCATTTTGCATCATGACTCCACCAATCATTACATTAGTCACTAATCATATTCCAGCCAAGTTTTAAAATAAATAATAATTTCTAATCACTGTTTCAAAAGTCAGACAGTGTATGTTTATTCAAAACTTAATATATTTCATGTATTGGAACTGTAATAGCTTTTATCCCAGAGCTATAATTGCACTCAACAATGAACTAAAGGGTCACCATCAGTGAGCTATTGGGCAGCACTACTTGGTCTGTTGTGTGGATGTTTGGGTGGTTTAGGGGCAGGGGTTTTTTTGGTGGGTGGGGTGTGTTTTGGGGATTGTTATGGGTGTTGGGCCTGGTCTCTGGGTGTTATGTGAATTTCGTTGTATGTATAAACTGTGTATATACATACAATGACAATAAAGTAAAGTAAAGTAATCCTATTCCAATACATTAGACAGAGTTACATATCACGTAGTTTTTGATTCTGCATGTAAAAGGTTGAGCCAATACAAAGTTTCCATCTTTGATAATCCCCACATTAATTTCTCATGTTTCACTTGAACCTGTTGATTAGCAACAGCAGAGGAGAATCAAGTTTTAAGTTCCAATTCATTTCTCAAATAAGAAGTAATTAAAAATACTTTCTCAGACATTTCAATCCAATTAAATTGTTGTATAGCTTTCTAAAGAAATGTCTTTTAATATGAGACATTGGAGTTATCAGGCTGTTGGTCTAGACTTCTCCAGAGATAAAGGAAGAATCAGTTATGTTTAAGCCTACTCAGCATAGGCCCCATTCATTGAAAGAGGAAAAGTTAATTCTGAATTATTAGACCTTATTTGTTTTTGCTTATAGAAAATTATGTGCAACAGATGTACTTTATATCCAATATACTGAATCTACTTTCTCTACCAAGAGAAAGAAAGTTTGTTCTCTATAGTCAAGTGTAGCTTTCTTGTAGTTCATGCAGATATTATTTCTGTAATTTCATACTAACTTGAGTCTAAGGCAACTTGGTCTCCCTATCCATGTTTTAAAGGTTTTTTCCCCTTGAGCTATCTATACAAAAATCAAAGCCTTGTTTAAGTATCACTAGCAAGTGGCTCCAGAGATTAAGATGATGGGAAAATTAGATTGTACAATTTGCCAAAAGCAATATAAAGCTACCTTCCAATAAGCAGCTTTTTGCTATTACAGAAGAATTAGTCTTCAGCTAATGGAAACTTTAAAACATATGTTCAAAGATATTTTGTATTTATTTCCTTAGAATCATGATTTGTATCTATAATTTCACTTTAGATTATCTTTTTTAAAAAGCCCTCAATTATCCCAAAGCATTTTAATTTAAACTTATAATTTCTTAAGTATGATTTTCTGTATCCTCAATGTACTATTTTGTATATTTTGTACTATTTTGACCATGAGATCTAGTCTTGGCTTAGGCACCGAGCCAGTTGGGTCACCTTAGGCCAATCACTTCACTAGCCATAGGCAGGAGGCAGTGGCACTTTTGAATAGTGGATTTTTAACCAACACAACATATATGCACACTTTAAAACCAGGAATACAAATACGCAGACACTAACAGAGCAATGTGGCATATGCAACGCACTACAATAAGACATGTCCAGACCAAACCACTAAACCAGGGGTCCTCAAACTTTTTAAACAGGGTCCCTCAAATTGTTGGGGGGATTGGACTGGCTGGCTGGGTGTGACTAGGTGGTCATATGACTGGGTAGGCATGGCCAATTTAGCAGTCCAGTAAACAATATACAAAATTAAACTTTAATTTGTTTTGCTCCTGGGGGTGTTTTATTTACTTTTGTTTGCATGTTGCTCTTTTGGTTGACTTTTCTTTTTATTATATCGTTTTTTAAGTTGTTTAGGAGAGTAGTGGTCCACTTCAGGAAACTCACTCTCTCTCCCTCCCTCCCTCTCTTCCTCCCCCGTCTTTCTCTCTGTCTCTCTCTGTCCTCAGGGTGGGGTCCCTTGAACTGGGGCTGGGTGGTGGAAATCTGATGTCTGGAGGCCAACCATTGGCGTGCCGAAGACCAGCTGGCCGGTGGGGAGTCAGGGCAATTCTTCAGTCTCCTCAAAAGTAACACATCTCTTTTGATTGAAACTAGTCTGGCTGGTAGATGGGCAAGCGGGTGGCCCTCCTCCTCCAATCCAGTCCTCCCGCAGCACTCTGCCAGCTGCATGGAGGCTCCAGGAGGCCTCGGCGCAACCCATTTTTGGCCTCCAGAAGCCTTCTGCCAGCCAAAAACAAGCCCGTTTTTGGCCTCCCCATCTCTAGTAGCACTCTAGCTTACCTTCCAGTTCCAGCCCATGGGGCTTGCGAAGGTAAATCCTGCAATCAGCTGAAGGGTGAGGGCCAGTGGGTGGGTGGGGCAGCCTCGTGATCCCATGCGGGCCGGATTAATGGCCCACAGGCTGTAGTTTGAGGACCCCTGCACTGCACAAATGCATGGCACGACAAAGAGCAAACTTATAAGAACAGGATTCAGCAGTTCACCTCCATCTTAAAGACAAGGCTCATTCTTTTGAAGAGAGAAAAGTTCATATTCTGGACAGAACCACTGGTTTGAAAGAGGAGTCAAAGAGGTCATCTATATTAAAATTGGAGGATGGATAAGACACCACCTATCTCCTGTTTACAATGCAGTTGTTTCAGCAGTCCCAAGAACCCATTTACACTCTGATTCAGGTGACCCTGAGAATACAGATAACCCCCCAAGTGGCCTCAACAATTCTCAGAGAACTAACCCTCAGAGTGCTACTGACCTGATGACTGCAAAGAATATAAATCCTTTCATTCCCCACCAGTCAGTTAGAACTGAAGAAGCTTCCCGGATGAGAAGTAAAATCTTTTCAAAGAAAAAAACCAAGAAAGTCCAGTTGCTTTTGGGAAAAGCACCTTTGGGACAACGATGATCCAGATGATTGACAATCTCCATAGACACTTTAGAATAACTTTGCCAAGAAAACTGGTTGACTTTCCAGGAATTAGACAAGACTGAACCAAAGGGGAAAAAACCCCTAATCACTTAATTGTGCAAGCCCAACTATTAACTCATACATTAAATTTCCATGGCAATAAATGCATGTCTTTGTCATGAGAGCTCTCATAGCATGCCTGACAAAGATCATCAAACAACAACAAAAGAATGTTGAAGTGATTTAATGTTTATAGACTTCCTAAGAAAGAATGTTGAGGAGTACCCAAGTGAAGCATCAGCTGGGATCAATTATTCTGAAGATTCCATTACAAGGACAGACTTTTCTCATCATCTGCTTTTGAATCCCTGCATCTTCCTCTTACCTCTTCTACCTTTGGACAGCTCTCTTTGGTACAGCAGATGGGTGAGGAGGATTGGGGATGACATGACTGAGCATATTATGTCTTTCACTTTCTGAAGGAATTTTGGTGGGAGGAACAATTCCTAAACAATCGGGTGACTGTTGCGGTTGCTCTACAAGAAACCCATTACCAGAATCACAGACTATTTGATGACAGACACTTGACTGCTATAAAAAAAATGGCAAGGCTTATAATGGCGCATATATGAAATGTAAGTACTGATACAACAAATAGTGCATTGAGACAGGGCATCATGGTGGTATAAAGTTCTGCCTCTACTAAACTACACACACTGCATAAGAGACTCTATGACACCCTAGCGAAAGTTACATTAAATGGGACAAAACCTTTAAGTAAATCCATGGGAAACTTCTTTCCCTCTCCACCTGCATGCCTTTCCATAGGGAGCTATCAGTGGCATCTGATCAAATCAATCAAATGTCATCCCACTCATGCTACCTAGCCGATTGAAAGGTTCTGGAAATTTTATTTTTTGTTTGTGTGCTATGTTGATTGGTTGTAATATAGGGCATATAGGGGCTGTCCAAAGTGATTTTGCTGTCAATCAGAATCTGCTCATTGTCAATCATGGACAGTAAGGGGAGAGTGAAACTAACTATGTTATCTATGAATCTCCTTATAATGGAGAGAAAGCTGTCTATAGATAGAACTTTCTCTATATAATCACACAATACTGCTCTTATAAAACATTTGATCTATTTAGTGTTTGATATAGTACGTAATGTTTATCAGAACGATGCTGAATCTTGGTTTCTTGCAATTCTTATCTGGCCACTTGAGGCCATATTTATACCTCAAGCCCATAAGACATACAGTATATGATTAAGCATATATGAAAAAGAATAAATGAAAAGAGCAATTAAAAAAAAACCATTGCAAAGAAATTTTAGTGCTATTCACTTATCACTTTTTTAGCCTCCCATGCTAACTAACACTTAATGTCATTTGTGTGATTTTGATTAAGCATATTAGTGAGCCCAGCTATTGCACTGAGCAATTAGTAATTATGATTACTAATCATACACAGTGTCTGAGTCAAGTTAGTGTCACAATGCCCGAGACCTCAACCCAATTAAAATGAAAGCTCTGTATCCCATTCATAATCTAGCAATATGCCTTGGAAAAGATAAGCCAGAAGCAGATATATAGCATTGTAAAACAAGAAAAAAATATTCATAAACTAAGCAAGCAGAATGATTTTGTGAAAACACACCTATCAGAATTCAAAACTTAGCCTACATGGAATACTGCAACAAAGAAAAAATGATTGTTTTTTAGTTTGGAGCTCCAGCTTTCTCCAGGCAGACAATGGTAGAATCTCCTTTTTGGACATCATTTTAAGACAAACTAATCAAGCAACAGATGGCTCTCAGTTTATCATATTTGTTGAAAAATCAGCTTTCTGGCTTTGTGTAACACATGGACTGTCTCTTACTGTCTCTTGTTATAGATAATGAAAGCTATGGATTGTATAACTAAGAAAAATGTGAAAAAACTTATAATAATACAATAATACAATAGCAGAGTTGGAAGGGACCTTGTAGGTCTTCTAGTCCAACCCCCTGCATGGGCAGGAACCTTATACCATTTCAGACAAATGGCTGTCTAACATCTTTTTAAAGACTTCCAGGGTTGGGGCATTCACAACTGCTGGAGGCAAGCTGTTCCAGAGGTTAATTGTTCTTACTGTTAGGAAATTTCTCCTTAGTTCTAAGTTGCTTCTCTCCTTGGTTAGTTTCCACCCATTGCTCCTTGTCCTGCCCCCAGGTGCCTTGGAGAAAAGTTTGACTCCCTCTTCTTTGTGGCACCCTCTGAGATATCGGAACACTGCTATCATGTCTCCCCTGGTCCTTCTCTTCATCAAACTAGACATACCCAGCTCCTGCAGCCGTTCTTCATATGTCTTAGTCTCCAGTCCTCTAATCATCTTGGTTGCTCTTCTCTGCACTCTTTCCAGAGTCTCCACGTCTTTTCTACATCGTGGCGACCAAAACTGTATGCAGTATTCCAAGTGTGGCCTTACCAAGGCACTATACAGTGGCATTAACACTTCACGCGATCTAGATTCTATCCCTCTGTTGATGCAGCCTAGAACTGTGTTGGCTTTTTTGGCAGCTGCTGCACACTGCTGGCTCATATTTAGATGGTTGTCCACTAGGATTCCGAGATCCCTCTCACAGTTGCTACTATCGAGCAAGGTACCACCTATACTGTACTTGTGCATTTGGTTTTTCTTGCCTATATGTAGGACCTTACTTTTTTCACAATTGAATTTCATTTTATTAGACAGTACCCAATGTTCAAGTTTGTCTAGATCCTTCTGTATCTTAAGCCTATCTTCTGGAGTGTTGGCTATTCCTGCCAGCTTGGTGTCGTCTGCGAATTTGATGAGTTCCCCATTTATCCCCTCATCCAAATCGTTGATGAAGATGTTAAAGAGTACTGGGCCTAAAACAGAGCCTTGGGGGACTCCACTGCATACTTCCTTCCATGTAGATGCAGTTCCATTGAGGACTACACGTTGAGTGCGGTTGGTCAGCCAGTTGCGAATCCATTTGGTGGTGCTGCTGTCTAACCCCCAATTTTCTACTTTATCTAATAGTAGGTTATGGTCTACTTTATCAAATGCCTTACTGAAGTCCAGGTAAATTATATCAACAGCATTCCTCTGGTCCACTGATTTTGTTACTTTGTCAAAGAATGCAATTAGATTCGTCTGGCATGATCTGTTTTTGACAAACCCATGTTGGCTTTTGGCTATTACTTTGTTTGCTTCTAGGTGTTCACTTATTTGTTGTTTAATTATCTTTTCCAGAATCTTTCCTGGTATTGAGGTCAGGCTGATGGGTCTATAGTTTCCTGGATCTGTTTTTTTTCCTTTTTTGAAGATGGGAACCACATCTGCTCTTTTCCAGTCTTCTGGCAGTTCCCCGGTGCTCCAGGATCTCTGAAAGATATAGTTCAGTGGTTCTGAGATCTCGTCTGCCAGTTCCTTCAGAACCCTGGGGTGTAATCCATCCGGTCCTGGTGATTTGAACTCGTCCAGGGCAGACAGGACGAGTTCTTGACCTATCCTATATATTTGTGCAGACAGAATGCTAAATACTTCTTCAGTAATTAAGAACTCTTCATCTGATGGGTACTCCTTACTTAGTTCATTTCTGATTATTTTTGTAGCCATTGTTTGTTATGACAAAAACCACAAATTTGGTTTCATCCAAATTTCTTGGCTTTTAATAATACTATATTCAAGGGAGCCATATAATACTATTAATTAATTCAGAAGTATATACAGTTGATGATTCTAAGTAGAATGTTTACCATTTTAAAAATATTTTATTTATAATCTACAATCCTGATGTTCAAATATAAAACTCTGTTTTTCTGAGTAAAAGAATACCCAAAATATGAGAAAAAATTCATTAGAACATCAAAATAATCCGTTTCCACTAAACAGTAATCTATACAGAGGAAAATATCTTTCTAGTTTTTTCATAACAAGTTTCATAAAACAAAGACTGAGACATTCAGCTTATCAATCAATGAAAAAACATTTACATAGCCCAGCCCTAGGAAATCAAGCCAAATTGTCAAGTAATTGCCATCACTAGAGCTAGCTTTACAATAAGAATAATTCCAAAGTATTGAAAAGTGAATAGCTCTTCTGACTATTGTGAGAAGCAAATATTTTATTTTAGTAGAATTATAAAGATGAATGGATGATTCATTTTAGAAATTTGGCATATCGTTGTGACAAGATCAATGCTGGAATCAAAATAAACAATGATACGCTCCACTTTCCACAACAGTTAAAGCTTCAAATCCATCATAAGTTTCAGAGTAATTCCTAATGACTAGACTATGTAGTTTGGATTTCAGATTAAAATATAACTCATTTCCCACTCCCCGTCCTGCATTTGCAAAAGGATTAGATACAGCAGGAAAAAATGACACTAAGTACTGCAAAAACAATTAAAATGCAGTTAGAGAAAAGATTGGTTTATGAATTTTTTGTAAAAATGTTTTATGATGTGCAGCAGATGGTGCCAATGGCTCTACGCACGTGGCATTCAGCAGCACCCATAAGTCTTAACCAAAGAAATGCTCTCTCCCTTCTCTGCCAGATACCTAAAATGCAATTAAGATGAATTATATCTAGTAATTTCTTTGCTAAAGAACTTTATTTTCTTCCATTCCAAAGCTCCAACCACAATTTCACTGACAAAAGTATTTGTAACACAAGGGCTGTCTATTGACTTTTGCCTATAAAGGCTTTTAAATTACTCCCGGAACTTTTCAGGACATAAAGTTGCTGATTCAATAGCTTATAAGGAGAGGGTTCTATTTATTTGAAGTATTTTTAAATACTTTCAAGTAAAGTGTTTTGAAATTTTAAATTCTAAAAATATTTTAATACATTGTGATATATTAGTTTTTAAACATTATCTGAAAAACAACCCTTTACCTAGTGTAGATTTCATTAAACCATTTCCAATAAAAAAATATGCTTTCTAAAATTATGGCAGAGCTGTCATATGGTTTTTCCAAATACATAAAAATCCAATCACTTCACTAGCTCACCTGGAGAACTAAATGAGAATCTCAATAATAGAAAGCAAACACCCTGTGGGTGTACTGGGGTACAAAATGAGAACCTGAGATTTGATTTACACCCCAAACACAAACATCCTGGTTTCAAGGCCAGCACTAAATTTTACAAATAAAAATTAACAAACATTAAAATTACATAAAAGAAATGAAATCAACAAACACTGTTATATATTTATAGGTGAAGTAAAAAAAGAACATTCATACTATATAATTGTAAAGTGGTTTATCATGCTGTTTATCATGATGGGGAAGATTTGAAATGTGATTTGAAAGCATTTACCATTGAAGTCTATATTTACTAATCAGATTTACAAAAAAAGAGTCCTGTCGCTTAACTTTTCTCATTGCCATTCTCAGAATCTGCTCACAATCACTTCCATCAATTAGCCAACTTTATTTAATAAGGAAGTTTTTAACACTTTCCTAAATGTATCCAAAGGTATAGAGAGCTGGAGGTGGGGAAAACTATGTTCTCATTACTGTTTTTTTTGGCACAACAATGACTGAATTGAAGAATTAGAAGACTTTTGAAGTTGCCGATAGCAAAATACACTGGCTAGAGGAACTTCTACCAACCTTTAAAATATTTTTCCCCCTCTTGTCTTTTCTGCAGGGTATTTTCTTGACCGACCAATTTTTTCTTCATCTCCTTTCTAACAGGAAGATATTATAGGAAGATAATCTAAACATACATCTTAAAAAGGAACAAATTCTTTATGTAATAAACCAAATTACAAATTTGGTAAAAAAAGAGGAAATATATTCAAATTTTCTACAGAAATCCAAAACGCACTCTGGTCAAAGTTCTAATAATTTAAGTTGTGAAAATGTGGAGACAGATATTGAAAACCTCTCCAATTTTATCTACTATATACTTGTATTTAGTCTATGGGACCTGGTAATTCTAGCACTAGGAAAGAGCCTTTACATTGACTTGGGTACTACAAAGCAGGAGCAAAGTGCTATGTTTTTCTGTATCTCCTTGTTGCCATCTAACAGTCTGCAATTGAGATCTAGCCATTATTAACTTAGTTATTATACAATCCATGGAATGCAGTAGCATGTCAGAGTAAGCCAGATTTCTCCAGAGTTATAGTTGCTGTTCATCAAGGTGTCCTGGTATACCTGTCTGGCTTCCCGTACCAATGAGGGCAGTGGAACGAACCATGGAAGCTCTATCATTGATTTATTTCAACATGTTACTGGCTGAGAGACAGAAATTCCAAGATCTGTTCTTGGCTTCCAATTCCTAGCTTATCTGAGAGACAAGCCGGGATCTCATTTTACATATCACAGTAAATAACCAACAGAAAGAACTCCGATTTGTTCAACACCTGCTGGCAACAGAAATTAATGCAAGCCTGAACTCTTAAGAATGCTGGTTTATCATGATGGGGAAGTCATGTAATTTTAAACCATTTAATATTAGATTTTGATATTAAAAACAGATGTATTTCTACTATTTATGACAAAAACTCATGCAATTGTTTCTCTAATGCCATAAACCTATCCTCAATATCACTTTTTACTTACTTAGTCTTCCTTAAGCAACTGCTCTCACATCATTCCTTGCATTGTTAGAAAGTGTGAAACTCAACTAATAGTTGAGATCCAATAATAAAACATGTAGATCCAAAATAAAAGACCACTCCAGTAAGAAAATTCAGAGGCTGATTTAGCAATACTTGTCAGAAATAGTTATGAATGTAACTATTATTTGAAAGTAAAATTCAATTAATAATCATATAGGGAGATGCTAGTACTAAGTGGAAAAGGAACCAAAGAATTGCATGCATGTTGCAAAGCTATCATTATCTGAATAAGCCATGAAAGTTGAATTAGATATACTAAAACTTAAACCAAGCTAATGACCTACAATGAGCAAATGTACACATTGCTCCAAATCAAATAACCACATCAATATGTAACGTCAGTAATAGAAGATAGAGAATAATTGGCTTTCTGATATTTTTAAATGTTCTTAGAACCTATTGCAACTTACAAAGATACAGTAAGAATGAACTGGCTCATGTCCATTCTTGCATTAAAAGGCTACAGTTCATTGTCATTCTCTTGGATCTATATACCACATACATAAGCATTGTAATTAGCTTTGTAAAAGCAGATAGGATGAACCACACAATATTTTGGTGCATCTTAAAAGAAGCAATTCCTGGAAAAAAACTGGATGCTTTTTGTCACCAGAATTACCACCTTGTTTATTTATCAGATTTACTTGTCACCATCTTGCAGTGCAGGTGACTCTGAGCATTGATCATGAGGCTATCCATCCTGAGTTTTAGCTCAGGAATCTCTCAAGGTTGTCTTCTACAATGGGGTGTTCTTCTCCCACCACAGAACAAATAATTTCACTGTTATCATGTTTAGATCCCAGATAAACTTTTTCAGATACTTTCCCCATAAAACAGCTATCTTAAAAAAGGATAAAATATGTATTTAATTAAACTTCGTTATTTGATAGGCAGTAAGTTATTATCAGGAAATATTTATATGTAAAAATAATGCACCACATGAAAGCACAAGTGATTAGAATTCTTTGAGGGGGAGGGGGTAGAAATTACCCGTACTTCAAACTCTAGTTCAGTAACAGACTTTTTAAAAAATTATGTTATTAAGTACCTGCTCATAAGCTTGGTCAAACAACAGGGCATTTATATTTGAAAAGCTTGCCAGCTTAGGCACCATAACCTAAAAATTCAACAATAAATCTTTGCTCAGAGAAGCATTACTGCAAGCTTTCTTTTTGCTACATAATAATGAGCACACAAATGTCATACTGTCTGAACAATAAAGCTGTTGAGGAAATTGCAATGGTTACAAAATGAAAGTCAAGGAAGATACAAGAAATGTACTACATAACGAAACTAAGCATAATTTCTACAAATATATGATGGTGCATAAAATTGTTGATGCTCATATATCATTTTGTTAGTAGGCAGCTATTTCTTCAGTTAAAGTCTTTTTCAGCATCTTCCATCAAATTTACACAAGTCTAAGAATTATTTGTGCAAAAACAAGGCTAAGTTTGCCAATGCATCTATAAAAAATTGCTAATACAAGGCCTATGGCAAGCATGGTGCTATGGCCTGCATATTTATTACATTCACACTTTACAACCTGAATGAACAGAAACAATTATAATATGTGCAACAGAACTTAATTATTAGTGGCTAATTCATGATACTGGAAAATACACTCTGAAAAATATTTTATCACTATATTATGCAGTATTTCTATTGTAGTCTTATTCAGTATCTAGAAAACTGTAACTGATGTACGACTTTTTTTTAAAGAAAAGTTACCTTATTACAGTAGAGCATCCAAAGTTCATAAAGCCTCTCCCTGGATGCCATCCTACACTCCCTCTTATTTGGTTGGGAAGTATCCTCTAATCAGGATCCAAACATTCTCCGTTTCAGTTTAAACTATTGGCTTCAGTTCATGGACTCAACCAAAAAGGAACAGAATTAGTCTCTGATGCCACTGCACAGTTTAAATAATAAAGTGTGACAATTTGCCCTTTCCTTTTCATTAATGGCACTTTGGAAAATCTGTCCTCTTCCAAATAAATTTAAGTTTGTAGATGGATACAGAATATGCAAAAAATAAAGGAAAATTATTCAACTCTATATTATAAAAACCATGACTCCAAGAGACTCCAAGGAATGTTCTTGTGGCTTGATTAAATGTCAGTATAATCCCATTTAATTTTAGGTCTTCAGCATCTTTCCAATTGTGATATCCTGGGATACTCAGTAGTTGTTAGCAATAACAGAAGACGTCTTTTTAATTCTCCAATGAGGCAAACAACATGATGGGACACCTGCCAAAAAAAGAAAGACTGCCAATAAAAAAAAAGCCTGCGTTTGGAAACATAAGCCCAATGTCAATCACCCAAACTGCTTTCCTAATTACATGAGTGTTTGCTTGCTTTATTTCTTTAAGGAAAGATGCAAATCAAAGACACCTTGCAACAATCTTTTTTCCCCACGGAAGGCTCGGTACTTCCCCACCGTGGGTCTAATAATGCTTTCCTTTTAATGCTGAATATTAAACTTCAAAGAAAGCGTCTCCCCTTCAAGCTTCAAACATTGATAAACAAAATGAGATGGTCAACTGATTGAAAACAGGATACCCTCCTGCTGTAGGCACAAGTGTAATTCCTTACCCTCTTCCAAAATAAAAGTAAATAATCGGAAAGCCAATCTAGCGTTCCGGTTTCCAATGTTTACCCTCCGGTGTGTCCCCCCCACTCTTACTAAAAATGCTTCCTCTCGACCCAACCCACCCTCGCCACCGCTTTTCATTTGCCCTGGTTAAGTTTTACTCCGGGCTCGGCGATGGTTTTCCTCTCCTTCGTGTTCCCTTCTCGTTCCGAGCCCTCGGCTCCTCCCCGCCCAGGCGAGCCCCACCGCCAACCCTGCGGTGCAGCATCAAGAGCGAGATTCCCTCCTTCCCGGTTCCTCGACCCTCCCAGCCTCCGGGACCCCTTTCCGTGTCTTGCCTCCCGGTCCCCATCACTCCGGGCAGCCTCTTCGGGGAGCCCCCGAAGTAACTTACCGGGGACCCCGGGAGGAGACTCCCCGGAGAGGGACTTCGCCTGCCACGGTCCGATTCAGCCCCGACGGAGGAGTCGGCTGCTGCGGCTGCTGGCAAATAGGAAGCCACATCGCCCGCTTCGCCGCCCCGCCCACATTCCAGCGCTTCCTCGGCTGCCCCGCCCGCTTCTCTCCTCGCCACACCCGCCCACTCCCTCTGCAGGCGCAGAAAGATGGTGTCATCGGAAGCGCCGGTAGCCATCTTCCTTCCTGGCATTTGTGTTTCGCCATTTCTCTCGCCCCAGCGCTTCAGAGTTCTCGGGAACTTTTTCTTGCTGCAGGGGCTTTGGTGTTCTAGCCTTCCTATTTTCCCAGAATGGAAGGCGAGAGGAAATAGAAAACAACTATTCGAAGATCTTAGGATCTGAATGAGCACAGGGAGGTCCAAGGAGGCGCAGCGCCATACGGACGCCGCCCTATTCACATTTGCTTAGTTTATTCAGCGCTGTGTGGCATAGCTGGGAGTGAACCTTCTGGCTGAAGTGGTATCCTACAGCTGATCAGCTACAAAGCAAGGAAATATTTTTTTTCAATAAGTATTTTGTGTAGTGGGACAGTTGGCTGGAGATACAGACATAGAGATGCAATCATTATAGGTGCTTGTTTTATTATTTAGTATTCCGCCTTTATTATTTTACATATTACTCAAGGATTATCTTATAATTATGCAGAATGGAGAGATCCTACTTACATACTAGTAAGCTCTCCTCTTTGCACTATACTGTACCAAATAATTAAGGAATGCCTTGCAGATTTGGCCACATTGTTTTATACCTCCAGATAATTTTTAATCTAAGTAAATACATTGAGGTGTTTTCATTGCTTTCCAAGCAATGCTGTTGCTTTAACCTTAGATGAATCCCATAAAAATTAATGATACTGCACCTCTGCTTATATCTCAGATTTGAATTCAAATCCAAAACAATGACAAATCTATGCAATGTACTATACCTTTCAGAGTTAAGAGTGAGGATCCTGAACTACCATAACCACTTTATAGGAGTTGTCTCTACTTATAGGAGTCTTCGCTACACTTCTCATCGTACATTGTTACGAAAAACTGTTAACATGGGGGGAAATTCAAGAATGTGTGTTTCTTAACCAATTTCATTGTAATTTTAAATTTTATTACAATGACAATAAAGATTATTATTATTATTATTTCTTCTATTTTCAATTACCATTTATTGCCCTTGCCAAGTGGAGATTAGGTACCAACACAAGGTACTTCTTTGTGGCTCAGTGTGACAATACGTAATAGCTAACTAGCTTTTATTACTTCTAAAACTATCTGTAGTTTCTAAAAACTTTTACTCCGAAAACAGTATAAACTGTGTAATGTAATTATTATTTGATATTATTTTATTGCTTTGTCATGGATGCACTTGGCATACAAGATGGATTTGTGCAAAAGGCCTTCTGACCGTGACTGCTACCTATTTTCCAGCAGAAGCTGTGAGTTCATATAGACCCCCTCCCCAAATGCATACCATACAATTTGGGAAGCTATCCCCTCCCCCCAGAAGAATGAAATATATTGGGGAATATTAAAATGGCAGGATAGAATATTTCCCCTAAAGGAGAAGTGGAAAAAGGTTTTAAGGGATGCAGAAACCAGCCCTAGTTTTCCTGACCCCAAGCAGAAACTGAGGAGGCCAGCTTTTAGAAATACAGATTTCGTAATCCGTTCAGAAAAACTGGGACAGACAGGAAACTCCAAATAAGCAATTAGGCAAGCCAAAAAGGTTGAGAAGATTAGCTCAGACAAGCACCTACAATTTAGACAAGCACCTAGAATTTGCATTTCCCATTTTGCCAATAGAGGCAGCCATGATCCCATAGGAATTTGATAACAACCAATAGAATATTAAAGGATATGTTCTTGCACAGGAACAGGAAGCTCAAATACAAAGCCCAAAAGTATATAGACCCGCTGACTCTCAACTCCATTTTGTCAGGTGCACCAGAACCACAAACCCTGCTTGTTCTGTTCATAAATAAATAGACCTTTCCAATCAGTCTCTATTATTTCCAGGATCTTTCTCCCAGCTTGGAACTGAACCAGATGGATTTTCCTTCCAACACTGATTACACCAAGTACAATGCCAGTGAATGACCTTTCCCAGTAGCTTCAAATAGCTATTATATAGAAGAGAAAAGAGACTTGAGTCCAGAGGCAGCCCCACAAAGGGGCTGTAGGAAGTAAAAACCCACCCCTCTCCTAGAAAACGGAAATATCCTGGGAAATATTGAAAAGGCAGAATATTATATTTCCTTGGATAAGAAATGGAGAAACATGTTTTAGGCAGGAAACAGACTCACTCTTAATAGCCCCCACCTTTGTCAACGGGCCACTAAAAGCCTGAACTAGTCTAGTCTACATCACAAAGGTAGAATTATCCTACAGAAACTCACCACAAGGCACCTGGGGAAATTACATCAACCAGCAAGGCAGCCAAACCTGGACGCAAATCAGAGCCTAAAGAGTTGTCCCTGCGTGGCCCCATGGGAGTCTGACAGCCAATCACAATACAAGATCAAAGGCCAGAGAGGGCATAAAACCAGGAACATTTCAGCATCTCAGTCTCTTCTTCACCCAACATCTTGAAGCATGTGATTCCCCTTTTCTGTTCAGGAGCTGTATGTAATCCCATGTAATCCTGTCCACCATTAAACCATCTTTCCAGGCAGCCTCCATGTTTCCAGTGTCTTTTTCCCCACTTGGAACTGAACCTAGAAGGACATTTCTTCCAACATGGCCTAAGGCTGGATCTCTTCTTCCCCATTAGCACTGATCGATATCAATCAGGAAAAAAGGGGAAGAACCACAGCAAAACAGTGGGAACCCACTCCCACTCCTCAGGGCTGATCAGCAAACTACCTGTCAATGGTATCAAAAGCCTCTGGGAGATCCACAGGTGCCAGGATGGATACGCCAGCCCCATCCCAAGACCTCCAAAGGTCATCCACAAGTGCAACCAATGCAGTATCTGTATTGTAGCTTGGCCTGAATCCTAACTGAAAAGAATCCAGATAAATAACCTCATCCAAGGTCCTCTATAGTGGGAGCCCACCTCCTTCTCTGCAACCCTTTTTTAAAAGGGAAGAACAAAAGGTATCTAAAACCAAAGCTTCCAAGGATGGCCGCCTGAGGTGAACCACCACCTCCTTCAAGGCTTGCAGAAGGGCATGAGTCCAAACTCCAAATGGCAGAAATCTCAGCAGTAGAACCTCTGTCTACTTATTCAAAATTGACCAGCTCTTTTTACTTGTTTTTATGTTGAAAATTAAAAAAAATATTTTTTTAAAAATTGACCAGCTCAAACTTCTGCCAGATAACCAAGCTAGGATGTGACTCGGCCATTTCAACTAGAACTGCCTAGCCAAAGTCCACACCAAACAAAGACAAGAAACTTTAGCCAACAAATACCTAGAATATTTCTTACCATTGTTGTTCTAGGGTCAAAATATGCAGGAAAGGTGTCTATTATTGTTTGTTTATCCATCTTCTGCATAAATAGGAACAGGTTATAAATCACCTCTGCCTCTTTGCAAGCAAAGTGCAAAAAGCCCTGAAGTTTATTTTCTTTTTGCTAGGACCTGCAAACAGTAAGATTGAATTGAAGTGCTAGAGCCATTTTTGCCAATTATTAGCAGTTTGCTAATTGGAGATTAGAAGTGATGCCACTTAGAGTGCACTCACTTTTGACACAGAGTAGCTTTCATTAGTTTAACACCATTCTACCTTAGATCTGATATCCCCAGGCACTTTGGATGACAAGCAAGTCCTTTTTAGTCATAGAAGGGAGCCAAGCACACACACAGCAACCAGTATATGTAAAGTCAGGGGTCTCCAACCTTTGCAACTTTAAGTCTGAAGGACTTCAGCTCCCAGAATTCTCCAGCCAGCTTTGCTGCACATTACTGAGTCCTTCAGACTTAAAGTTGCAAATGTTGGAGACCCCTGTGTAAAGTGATTGAAAGTACCTCAGAAAGCACCTTGAAATATGTAAGTGAATCAGACTAACTAGAGGTAGCTGTCTAATGGGCATCCACCAGCTATCAACTCTCCTTAAAAGCACAATACTCTTATTCCACGTTGTAGCATCCATCATGTGTAGCACTGCAGAAATGGAAGCCTAAGGAGACCTGGAAAACCACATCTCCATTTCTAGTCTATTCGCTTTCCAAAGACTCTGAATCACTTTAAATTATGACCAGAGAACTTTATATTGCTATTTGATTATACAGCTTGTAGTCTTAAAATGTTGGAATATATGTTTCCTTTTCAGTCTCATGTTGAAACAGTAAGTCATGCTTATTCAACCATGTATGTTATGTTAACATGAAATTTGCAAGATATTTCAAGAATGGTGAGATTCAGGAGATCAGCCTACAGAAGGAAAGCTAGATATCCTGTGGCTTTTTTGAGCATTAAACTACCCAGAGTTACTTTATAGCAGAGGTGGCTGGCATAAACATTTAATAAAGAAAAATAAATTAAATATAGAATATAAGCATTTCAGTAGTAAACACAAAACATGAATTTACTGATGCATGTATATATGCATGGGGAAACCTACATTATAAAATAAATTTGTCTCCCTGCAATATCAGAAAAAAATGAAATGGAGCAGATTCACAAATCATTGTTATCAACCAATTATAAAAATAAATGTAATGTTTGACAATTAAGTGCATATTTATGTACAAATAGCCATAAACACATAAGTAGTATCATCCTTCAGTCTTTTATAGCTGTGTCTAAGTGGCTGACTTACACATCCAAACCCTGATGCTATTAAAATGCGCCATCCAAATTGGGACGCACAACTGTGATGCCATGAATCAACTTTGGTAGAATAACTGGTAGACTTTCTCTTGTTTGGGTTAATTGAACAGGAACGTATTTGAGTTTAGGTGGCGGATGTGGTATTCTGTAACACAAAGAAGAAAGATCCAAGATTCCTTCTTGATTCAAACTCCAGGAATCAAAGACTTCAGCTGAAGGGCATGGATGTGGAGGATGTACCATCTTCATGAGTTTGGGCTCCATCACAAGTTTCAATAGATCTTTCTTAAACATTTCCCAAGCATTCTGTCGAAGGAACATCTGACACAGCTCATCGTCACTGAAAAGTGAAAGCAATATTAAAAACCGGATCACACAATAGCAAACACAATAGTTTGCAAAGTATAGTACTTAAGAAGCAGAGCAGTTCCCAAAGTGCTTACAAACAGTATAGTACTGTAGAATAACTAAAAAAAATATTTTAAAATACTTACAGAAGCAATTCTAGCATTCAATTCTACCCGAGTCCTCAATCCTACATAGCATCAAAACAAAAACAACCAAACTCGGCGTCCTGCCAGCTGCAAAAATCATTGGATCTTGTTTGCCATGTGGCCAGGGACAAAAAAAACCTCTGCCAACTTCAGAACATTGCATAGCCCCAAACAGCATAGGCAAGTTAAAAATGGCCACCACTGCAGCAGTGACTGACTCCAAGTCACATGGCTGCAGAGGCCTCTTTTTTTGGTTGCATTTGGTTTAATTTCTAACATAGAAATTTACTTTCTGAGTAAATTCATTCTTGTGAAAATTAACTAAATGAACATTCATACATGTATTGTTTAGTTGTTCAATAGATAAATTGTCTTTTTCCAGGAGAACAAGACAGTTTCCCTAGGGTTCCCCCTTCATTTTATCACCCCAACCACAGTCCTGTGAGATAAGAGAGGGCTAAGAGCATGGGACAAGCCCCATCACTCAACGAGTTTCCATAGCTGACCGTGGACTTGAACCAAGGTCCCTCCAATCCTAGTAGAGCGCTTATCCACTATATCACACTGGTGATAATTATGTAGAATGATTTATTTTTCATCCCAAAGAAAAAAAGGAAGCCAGCTGCTTGGAGTTCTACACAAAATTTTTACATTTGAATTAAATTCATACTGAGGAAGCTCTGCAAGACATTCACCAAATACAGTAAATGATGCATAAACCTATTTGACTGTGATTCAGTGGTGAAATTCAACCAGTTTTATCAGGTTCGAGTGATAGTGGCAGGAGGCTCCCCCCACCCGCCCATACGTCATCAAGTCCCGTTTTTTATGCTCAGTGCATGCGCAGAAACTCCTGCGCATGTGCGCTCACATTTGCAAACCGGTAGCAAAGGTAAGTGGATTTAATACCTGCCATGATCCACTGTTGATCATGAGCATTTTCACAGGACAAACTACACCCACCTGGGATATTTAATCTTTAGTTTGTTCAATTTCATGATAATGGCATCATCAGCCCATGCCTCAATCTTTTCTTTTTTCAATCGGATTATCTCAGTTCCATGACTGACCATAACAATGACACGACTGTCATCCAGATTTACCTAAGAAACACAAACGGTGCACCTGTCAGCTTACATCATGGATACAGTAGCCACATTTTCTTCTTATAAAGAACATTATTTCACAAAGATATCCTTTGGATCTATTTTTCAAAACCTCACTTTTGTTCTTTATTTTGGTCATTTAACTTTTAACATACAAAGAGTACCATTTAATGCACAGTCTGCAGAAATACTTGCTTCTAATAGCATGTCATGCTTTTTAGATATAGAACATGTGCTTTTATATATTTTTTCTTGATTTTCCTCTTAAATCTTCCTTTGTAAAGCAAAGTTGTAACATCAGCAATTAATCATTTTTATCCTTATGAAGCTCTCAGATTTCCCCCCCTTTTTAGGTGTGTCCTTTATTTTTTTCCAAGAAAATATGGTCATTGTAGCCATGGAACAACTTTTTAATGCTTCCAATGGTCCAATGAAATATTGAGTGGGCAGGATTCCAGTGCTGTATATAGACCATACATACAGCCACTTCCATATAGGTTCAGATTTTTAACCAAATCTAACTTTAAATCTTTAAACTTATATTTTTTTTCTTGTTTTAAGGAAAGAGGTGCAACCACTGCCATTATAATTGGTGAGTAAATACTAGCAGCTTCCTATTCGACTATTCCTAGTCGTAGAAAAGTCTTACCATATTTTAATTACGTTCTCTCTTATTTCAAATAAATTAAGTTTAAAACTGTCTCTCTACACTAAAAACAGCAGACCAATTCACAGAGCCAACGGAAAGGTGAGTGAATGCCTCTATTTGCAGGTAACATTTCAAATTTGTTTTCTGAGCCAAATGGGGAATTTCATTTCTTTCTAAGGTCATACTTATCTTAAAAGACAAGTTGCAAGTTGTTTAGATTTAGCATTTCATAACATGGAATTTTGCAGCTGTACTGAACTCCCATAATTCTCAGCCGAACAGAGAAAAGCAGTGGTAGATTAGATCAACACGTAATACTTTTAGCAATCAATCATTTTAATATTTAAAATAAATTAAAAACATACCCCAAGGGGGGATGGACTTCATCACTACTTTATACTTATTTTTGGAATAAAATAGAATTATTGGAGTCATGATACTCAACAATCCAACATACCGTATTTTTCTGAGTATAAGACACACCTTTTTTCCTCTAAAAAGAGGCTGAAAATCTGGGTGCATCTTATACATCAAATACAGCAATTTCTGCCTCATGAAACCCCGCCCCCTTCACCAAAATGGTTATGCATAGCCTTATGGAGGTTTCCAGAGAGCTCCTGGGGGCTGGGGAGGGCAGAAATGAGCCCATTTCCTCCCCCCTCAGTCCCCAGGAGCACTCTATAAGCCTCCATAAGGCTATGCATGCAATTTCTTGGGGAAAAAATGGCCCATTTTCACAAAAAAAGGGCCTTTCTTTGCTCGTTTTTGCCCCCCCCGCCCCCGCCCCAGGAGCACTCTGCAAGACACGCCCACCAAGGCTATTCATGCCTTTTATTTGAAAAAAAATGGGCTCTTTTTGCAAAAAATGGGCCGTTTGGGGGAGGTTTACAGAGTGCAAAAACTTTCTTTTTCCCCCTTTCAGAAAGCTGTTTAATTAGAGTGGTTGATGAGAATTACATTGACCAAGTGCTGTCCCAGCAGAAACCAAGCTTTAGGTGCTACAGCGATTTCCTTCTCCAGCACATGGATAAATACACCTGGAAACATCTACCTACCTACTCTCTCTCTCTACCTATCTACTGTATTTCTCTCTCTCTCTTTTTTTTCTTTCTCTATCCCTCTACCTACCTACCTTACACTACCTACCTACCTACCTACTGTATTTCTCTATCTATTTCTCTCTCTCTCTCTCTACTTACCTACCTATCTGCACTCCCTCTCTCCCTACCTATCTACTGTATTTCTTTCTCTTTCTCTCTTTCTCTCTCTCCTTTTATCCACCTACCTACCTAACTACTCTCTCTCTCTCTCCCTCCCTCCATATTGTATTTCTCTCTCTTTCTCTCCCTCTCTATCCTTCTATCTACCTACCTACTTTTTTAAAAAAAATTGCCTCTTCAAAACCTGGGTGTGTCTTATACTCCAAAAAATATGGTAATTATGTTGGGGTGTTATAGAACAAACTCTACAATCTAAATTTCTAAGAATTAGAACTAATTAATTAAGAATTAAGTTTGCCTAGAGCAGTCATTTGTCCCAAATGTGGTCTGATTAGATTGGAGTCCAGCAGGTGGCTGTACATATTTTCATTTTGGTTGAAACAACAGTTTTCTTTTTTTCCCTCCATGGTGCTTGAGCCTTGATCAATTTTTATTTTTTTAAAAATGGAGTTCTAGTCACTGATCCTGAAAAAGTACTACATGCACCGACACACAGCATTTATATGGCTATAAAAATATATAATAAATGAAGTAAAAGAAATACATTAAATCACACTTATTCAGATTATTTTTGCTTTTTTCATGTTAATGTAGCCATAGTATCTTTATCACTATCCCCAAGTTTACAGATTTACTTACTATGTAATCTCCTTTATAGAGTTGATCTAGTCGGATATATACCGCCGCAGCAACAGAATTTGGCATATCTCCATAGGCTGTAGAGTATGATCTCTGTTTGAAAACTCCTGATACAACGTTCTGTACCCTCTCTTCTTCCTCATATTGTACCGATAAATTAAGGATGCTTGAATTTAAGCAGATAAACTTATATATTAACTCTTGCTTGGTCAATGTAGGGTTTTACTCTCAAAGACCAATACTTTCCCCTCTGAATTCACAGCAAGAACCAACTTTTTTAAAAAAATTGAACATCTTCACAACAAGGCAGCCTCTGCTGTTATTTTCCTTCACTGTCTAAGCTTTTGGAGAAAAACCAAATTAAGAAGCAAATTCTACAGGAGAACCAGATTTCTACTTTATTTAGGTGGGTTCTAATACAAATGCCTGCAAGTCTCATTCTGTTTCTTATCCCCTCTCTCTTATACCCTGGGAGACAGAGAGGATCTAACCCGAGTCTCCTCTTAATGCAGTCTCCATTCCCAAGATTAAAGGAATGGACCTGTCATCAGTTTCTGAAGATCTGCTTCAAGGCCATTTCCCTGGCTCTCTATGTCCTAACGTTCAGGTGAATCTGAACCACAAATCTCACAGTCCCCAGTCAGGAAGAAGCAACCTAGAACTAAGGAGAAATTTCCTGACACAACAATTAATCAGTGGAACAACTTGCCTCGAGAAGTTGTGAATGTTCCAACACTGGATGTTTTTAAGAAGATGTTGGACAACTATTTGTCTGAAATGGTATAGGGCAGTAGTAGTTAACCTGGTCCCTACTGCCCACTAGTGGGTGTTCCAGCTTTCATGGTGGGCGTTAGGGTTTTGTCCAATACTGAAGCACTTTCCCTTTTTAAATTTAATTGACTTCCCTACTTTATAAATCACCATTACTGTGGAACTGGTGGGCGATTAGAAAGTGTTACTACTAACAGAGATACAAAAGTGGGCGGTAGGTATAAAAAGGTTGACTACCCCGGTATAGGGTTTCTAGCCTGAGCAGGGGGTTGGACTAGAAGACCTCCGAGGTCCCTTCCAACTTTGTTATTCTATTAAATAGAACATGCAGGGAATCTATGCAGGGAATCCAGTTAAGCAAGTTTATTGCCATCATTCTTTCCCTACAAAGTCTAGGCGGCTTACAAATACACATATAAACCAGTAAAAGTAGGTAAAAATATATAACCTCACAAGCAGCCAGGACTAAAATAATCAAAGAGTAACAACTCATACAAGAGGCCCCACACTGCAATCTCGGGAACAAAGCCAGGTCTTAAGCACTTTTTGGAACCTCAGGGGAGAAGGTGGTGTGCACATCTCTGGGGAGATGTTGTTGCAATGGACAGGGGTTATGACAGAGAAGGCCTGCTTCCTCAGTCCCATAAAAGGATATTTAGTAAAAGAGACCTGGAGTATCCACTTTGCCAGAATGTGCTGGGCAAGAAGAAATAGAGATAGTTGTTAATTGTTTCTTCAAGGTTGATTTCTCAATCTCCTTCCCTCACTTCCTGGCCATATGAGCCTCTTCTAATCCAAAGCTAATCTAGAGAGCAGAAGGTGTAGCTTTTCAGTTATATGCTAAAGGCTCCTTCAAGCATTGGTGCAGCTAGCTAATCAGGGTGGATAAAAATCAATATTTGTTTTAAAAAATAAAAAAATCAGATTTTTAAAATTTAAATCAGATTTTTTAAATTTAAATCGGATTTTTTTTATATAAAATGCTTTTTGAGGAAAATATATTACCATCCAAAGGTTATTCCATCATGAAATAAATACTTGTTTTCTAATTATGTAGAATAAGGCTGTATATGTTTAATTTTTTTGGTAAATAAATTCCATTAATCCATTCACAATGTCATGCTCTTCCAGAGGTTTTTGTAAGATTATTGGGCAGTTTCTCTGCCTAAAAGATGCTTGGTTTACTTTTGCAGGTCTCAAAACTGAATTTGACTCAGCAGAGATCACATGCCTCTACTTCACAGCAAAAATGTTATAACATGAACAGAGTTGAAAAAAAGACCTTAATCCTAACTTCTACAAACCTATGAAAACAGAATCAACCCCTTCAGTGCTAAGTTTCAAGAAGTTCAGTGAATAGAATAGAAACAATATTTTTCTGATTGTTTGGAGTGGAATAGATCTGCAGAAGAAGAAAGTGAAGCTAAGTGTGAGGAGGAAGTAGATGGCACTGTCACGGCCAAAATCCTCACCATTGGGCTTAAGAGAAATGTTGAACATATGCTGAGCATCCTGAAACCCATCTCTGAAGCTTTAAACAAAATACAGAAAAATAGCTGCTTTATTGCTGATGCTGTTGGAATTTGGAAGAAACTGAGTGAACACTTAAAAACAGAACTACACATGGACAGAATTAAATTACAAGCATTAAAAAAACGACTGGGGCAAGGACTGTCTCCAGCTCATTTTTTGGCAAATATTGTCAATATCCAGTATCAGGGTCAAAACTTAAGTGCTGAGGAAGAGGAGTTAGCTATGACATGGGTATCCAGCAATCATCCATCTGTAATGCCAACTATAATAAACTTCAAAGCTAAGGGGGAAGAAATATATGTTTGCTGAAGATATTTTAAAGAAAGTCACACCAGTGAACTGGTGGAAGTCACTTAAGCACTTGGATTTAGAGACTGTTCAAGTAATGATTTCACTTTTAACAGCAGTAGCTTCTTCTGCAGGCGTTGAAAGAATATTCTCTTCCTTTGGACTCATTCATTCTAAATTGAGAAATCGTTTGGGTCCCAATAAAGCCGGAAAGCTTGTTTTTCTTTTCCAGATTATGAACAAAGAAGAAGATGAACATGACGAGTGAGCTACAGAGGACAGTATTTAAGTTTTTCATGTGTAGGCTGGGCTGACAGTCTAAGTTTCTTAAAATATATATATTTTGTTTAGCCAAATTAGTTAACAAACATGGATGTTTATTTAAGCAAATAACATATGCTGTAATGTTATTGTTTCAATTGAATAAAGCTATTTAAATTGTTATTATTAAGGTAATGATTATTTTTTTCCTTCCTAAGTACAACAGAAAAGTTGTCCAAATATGAATGATTAACCTATTAAACTGGGGATAAAAAAACTAATATGAAAAGTTGTTATTCTAAAAATCTTCATCTACTTGCATATTATAAGTTATACCAGCAAGAAGTAGTCTTTATGTAGAAAACTATGATTTAAATCAAGCTTTTTTACTAGTGATTTAAATCATGATTTAAATCGTGATTTAAATCAACTTGATTTAAATCAAATCCACCCTGTAGCTAATTAACTGTTATTACCTTGCAGGAGCAGTCTGTAGATAACACCTTATTTCTTATCAAAAGAAGCACAATTTTGTCTAAAGGAATAGTATATTTTCAAATATAAACAAATTAAAATGAGAAGAAAAGAAGGAACAGGGAAATACTGTGGACATAGTTTACTTAAACTTCAGTAATGCATTTGACAAAGTAGACCACGTCTAATTCTTAGTAAGATAGAAAAATGTGAGATAGACAGCATCACTGCCAGATGGATTCAGAGCTGACTGACCAACCAATGTGTAGTCCTCTATGGTACTACATCTAAATCGGGAAGAGAAGCATGCAGTGGGATTTCTCAAGGTTCCGTCTTAATCCCAGTACTCTTCAACCTCTTTATAAAATATTAAGATGAGGGTATAGAAGAGGAACATCAAATTTGCAGAGTACGACTGGGTGTCATCCACATACAAATGAAATTCTATCCCAAAACCACGGATGATCTCACCCAGCGGCTTCATGTAGATGTTAAACAGGAGAGGCGAGAGGACCGACCCCTGCGGCACCCCACAAGTGAGGGGCCTCGAAGTCGACCTCTGCCCCCCTGTCAACACAAATTGCGACCGGTTGGAGAGGTAGGAGGAGAACCACCGAAGTATGGTTCCCCCCAACCCTAACCCCTCCAGCCAGTGCAATAGGATACCATGGTCGATGATATCGAAAGCTGCTGAGAGATCCAACAGGACCAGGATACAGGAGCAACCCCTATCCCGAGCCCTCCAGAGATCATCTACCAACGCGACCAATGCCGTCTCCGTGCTGTGTCCGGGCCGGAAACCGGACTGGCGCGAGTCTAGATAGGCAGTTTCCTCCAGGTACTGGGGGAATTGTCGTGCCACCACACTCTCAACAACCTTAGCCAAAAAGGAAGGTTGGAGACTGGACGATAGTTGGATAATAGAGCTGGGTCCAGGGAGGGCTTCTTGAGGAGGGGCCTCACCACCGCCTCTTTCAAGACCGCTGGCAAGAACCCCTCGCTCAAAGAAGCATTTACAACCCCCTGGAGCCAGCCTCGTGTAACCTCCCGGGAGGCCAGTACAAGCCAGGAGGGACATGGGTCCAATAAACATGTGGTGGCCTATGGTTATGGTTGGGGGTCACTACAACATGAGGAACTGTATTAAAAAGTCACGGCATTGGGAAGGTTGATACCCATTGGACTAGAGGGTCCCTTCCAAAGTCCCTTCCAACTTTATTATTCTAATATTCTATGCTCGGTGCTCTTTATAAACATAATGGGCATCAACCTTGATATGGCCATCAAGCTGAAATGGTGCTGATGTTTCCATCTCCTGTTTCTTTCTGTGTGGTGATGATGGCTGGAGGGAGGGCTTGTTGCAGATCATATTTCCTAGGAATTTGACCCCCCGGTCCAAATTAAGATAATCCTGCCTTGGATCTCCTCCATATAAGAAGAGGGTAAAGAAAAACATGTCAAGCTTTCAAGATATTCTACAATTACAAAGTTCCAATAGTCCTTGGGGTGTCTGCTTCCAAATCTAGCCTGCTTCAAAGGGATGACATCAATCTTGTATGCTTCAGTACTCTACTCAAAGATGTATCTAATTATGTCTTTGATTGTGGAAATGGGCATCGTGTCCTTGGGGGGAGGGGGCTGCCCACAGAACAACTTGCTAAAACATTTTTACAACATTAATAACAGGTGGATATATAAATAACAAACTAACGTAGCATTTGGGAGTAGGCTTGCCCAAGCAAGAAACACTCTTTTCAGTATTTCTTCACTTCAATGGGATTTCGTCAGAAATATTTTTAGGAGCCCAGGATCAATTTCTCACTTTTACAATTCATTGCGAATTTTTTGTGACATGTCAACCTGCAGAATTTCCTATAGATCATGCCATTGACTTTTGTTCTGAGCCAGCTGAAAGAAGGAACATTCAAATGAGCTGTGCTAGTCATTGAGGGCCACGCTTCTTTAATGGAAAATTACCAGAACGTTATCAGAGATCTATGCTTTAGTAAACAAGCTTTGACTAAATATCCTCTTGGTTTACTGTTGCCCTCTTAGCTATGGCATCAGTTCTAAGTATTTAAGACTTGTGGACTTCAATTCCCAGAATTCCTCCTCTCGCTCTTCATCTTGATGATGTGCGGACAGGCGGGGGAAGGGAGCTGGAACCGGTTCTAAGCGGCTCTGTAATTTGTGGAACCTTTTCTATAGAAGAGGCTAGAACTGGCAGGAACCCATGCCTGCTACCAACCAATGTTCCTTGGCTGACAGGATATACCAAACCTGCCTAACCAAATTGGATGGATAGAAACGACTGGGAAAAGATGGTCCCTAAGTTGATCTGGCCCCAAGCTCTTAAAAGAAAAGCTACATTTGGCTAAGGCAGTGTGCAAGTACACCACAGATTCATCCAAGCAAGAGGATGTCAAGATTGCAGTGGGGGATTTGGTGTGGCTTTCCTCTGGATTTTTACCTTCTGTGCCCTTGTTTAAGAAGCTGGAGTTAAAGTTTATTGATTCTTCCCAGTTACCCATTAAATTAGCCCAGCAGCCCTTGATGTAAAAGTGCCTACTTTGGTGAAAATTCATGCGGTTTTTGGTAAAGTGAAACACACACACACACACACACACACACACACACACACACACACGCTTGGACTCCAAGGCAACTTGCCCTCTCTCAGCAAGGCCTCAAAACTCCCAAGAATAAAAACTGAAAGTGCCAACAAATATGCCATCCTTCAGAGACACATGCAATGCTCTTCTTACCTTTTCTCAGGCTTCTGCTCACTTATCACTACACTTTTACAACTCTTATTGGAGCCATAGATCTGCTTTTCATAGCTTTTATAGTTTTCACAGGATAAATTCTTCTTCTGTAAGTAATAGGTTTTCAGGTCCCTCAATCTGTGTCCAGAGTAGGAGCTCCACGTACTGCTTTTGAATCTATCAACACAGGCAATCTCTGGAAAGTGTGGGGGAAAAGACATTGCAGAAGTTACTCAATCCACGTCTATCCTTTGTTTTCATACCTGGCTATGTTTTAAAGTTAAATTAGAATATGTTCATCTTCCTTGTTTGTTTGTTCTTACAGTGTTTTCATACATGCAATACTGTATTGAGATTCGAGCAGAAGTGAACACAGAAAAGGCAAATAAATATGATAAGAATGAAATTTTGATAATAGTGCTGTCATGCAGTTGTAGCAAATTTCTGGGTAAAAAAGTTATTGAAGCCAAATGCTGATTTTGAAAGGGGGGGGGGGAGGAGAAGGAATATTGTATTTTCCAGAGTATAAGACGCATCTTTTTTCCTCTAAAAAGAGGCTGAAAATCTGGGTGCATCTTATACATCGAATACAGCATTTTTTGCTCCTGAAACCCCGCCCCTACACTAAAATGGCCATGCAGAGCCTTATAGAGGCTTCCAGGGAACTCCTGGGGGCTGGGGAGGGCAGAAATGAGCCTAAAACGGGCCATTTTTGCCCCCCAACCCCCAACAGCACTCTATAAGGTTCCATAAGGCTATGCATGCAAAACAAATTTTGACAAAAAATGGCCCTTTTTGCGAAAAACAGGCCGGTTTTTTTGCTACTTTCCCCTCCCCGAAGCACTCTGCAAGCCCCCCCAAAGCTCTTCATGCCCTTTTTTTTGGAAAAAAAGCCGGGCCTGCTTTCACAAAAAATGGACAGTTTTGGGGAGGTTTGCAGAGTGCAAAAACACTTTTTTCGCCCTTTCGGAAAGCTGTTTAGTGTTAGAGGGATAGATGAGAATTACATTGATCAAGTGCTGTCCCAATAGAAACAAAGTGTTAGGTGCTACAGTGATTTCCTTCTCCAGCACATGGATAAATACACCTGGAAACATCTACCTACCTACCTACTCTCTCTCTCTCTCTCTCTCTACCTACCTACTATATTTCTCTCTCTCTCCCTCTCTATATACCTATATACCTACCTACCTTCTCTCTATTTCTCTCTCTACCTATCTACTGTATTTCTCTCTCTCTATTTTTCTCTCTCTATCCTTCTACCTACCTACCTACCTACCAGTGGTGGGTTTCAAATTTTTTAGAACCTACTCTGTAGGTGTGGCCTATTTTGTGGGAGTGGCTTGACAGTCATGTGACAGGGTGGGAGTGGCCACCTTTTAAAATGTGGTGAAACTCATTTAACAACGCTCTTGCTTAGCAACCAAAATTTTGGACTCAATTGTGATGATAAATTCTTTCTTTCTTTCTTTCTTTCTTTCTTTCTTTCTTTCTTTCTTTCTTTCTTTCTTTCTTTCTTTCCTTTCTTTCTTCCTTTGCTTTGCTTTGCTTTGCTTTCCTTGCCATTGGGTCACTGGCAGCGGCGGGCCAGATTTACTTCCAGGTACGCCAGTGGAACCCCCTCTCACCGGTTCTCTAAATTTCACCAACCGGATCTCGCGAGTAGGTGCGAGCCTGCAGAAACCCACCACTGCTACCTACCTATCTACACTCGCTCTCTCTACCTACCTACCTATTGTATTTCTCTCTCTCTCTCTCCCTCTGTATCCCTCTATCTACCTACCTACTTTTTTAAAAAAATTGCCTCTTCAAAACCTGGGTAGCTTTCATAATACAGTAGCTTTCAGTTTTGAAGGATGGACATTTTTCTTGTTTTTGTCTCTTTATTCTTCAGTAAACTTGATATGATAAACAAACAAATAAAACTAGTTTCCATTTTTTCTCCCATTTCCTACATTTTACCTTAGAATTTGCTCCTCCCCTCCCTTTCTCTCACTGATGCCACATATAATGTAGGATTTTTTTAAAAGGCCCTACTTTGCTTATTCTTTTCCTTCTTAGTTTAGGTGAGCTTCCAGTCTTCAAGTATTTTTAATTGTACCTTCTTTAAATAAATAAGTCATTTTCTTTCTATCAACATCTATTTTATAGAAACAGGTTTTTCTAGAATTGCACAAGAATGTTCCAAAGAAATGAAACTAAATTGTTTGATTACATGCTTTCCTGAAAAGCATTTCATGCAAAGATTAGCAAAGGAGAATAAAACTTGGTAGAATAGTATGACATAATATCTGTTTTTTTAAATCATAATCAAAGCTTAAAATTGTAGTGTCTAATATTTTTAGATTCCCACTTGCAAATTAAATTGGGAAAGTAATTTAATACTGAGGTAAATATATAGTTGCATAATTTGATTTGTGTTGGTGGGTATACATGTATATACACAATACATCATCAATAAAAAACAAACTAAAAAGATTAAGGTAGTCCACAATTATGTTGGCAGTTGGGACTGAGAGCCAAGCAATGCAATTATAAAGTGTAATGTCACATGACCTTAGCCATGGCAATTCCAAAATCCCAGAAATTGCAATCATGTGACCACAGCTTGCTGAAACGTTGTAATTATAAGCTGGGCAGAAAGAACCTTGATCATGATCATATGACTGCTGAATTCTCTTTGCAAGCTCCCCTTATTCGGCACTGTTATAATTCTGAACAGTCATTGAAAAACTAATCATAACCTGAAGACTACCTAAAGTTGATATTTTCACTCTATCTTCCAATCAAAAAGTATTTTTGCCTTAAATATTTTGCCCACAAATAACTAATTCTTTGGACTGTAAGACGAATACCATTACCATACCTTGTGTTTACAAGAATTACACCTTTATAAAAGTCAACATGTAACATACCCGAATCCATATACTGCTTTTCTTTTGTGGATATTTTGTTTTTGGGTAAATGCAGCTGTTTACTGATCCATTTTTGATAAGATGGACAAGTGCTGAGGTTAACCAGTCGCAATACTTCGCAAATGCCCTGATGAAACAAAATAAAAACAAAAATCAGTTGTTTTGTCTTGTTGAATGGAGGTCTGTGAGGTGAATGAATGAACAAATGTGGTCTCAAAATGTAGGCAGCTTATAATGTCAAGAAACTTGCTCAGCTAAATTATCAGTCAGAGTTTTAAAAATCAATACCTAAACCAGTAATTAACAAAGTTATACAGAGTCCATATATGATGCAAGACCCTGTTTGAGGGGTTCATTGACAATCCGAGGTAGACCAATGAGTTACAGTAACAGACTGTTGCAAGTCTGAAAGTGACTCACACCATCCAACTTTATGCTAAAGAGAACTAGGGAGAGTCAATTTTGAATGCTTTCTCAAATTACATTTCTGCCTCAGAACCAGATTTCTCTTATCTGAGGGTTTCCTTGGCTCCTCTTCATTCTGTTCTTCGACGTTATTTGCATATCCCATTATATTCATGGAGCTTCCCAAGAAACAAACTCCTTTTCAATGTCTCCCTCTGCAATGGCTATCCCAAAAACCTCATACCCCGATGCATATCATCCACCACTTAGGCAACCGCAAAACGGATACAAGTCCTACCATACATCAAAGAAACATCAAAAATGGCTGCCAGGATTCTACAACCCCCGGGAATAATGGTGGCTCACTAACCCATGTCCATACTCTCCCAAGAGCTAAGATCAAAGACAAAATACAGAAGGAAGACATCAGCTGCAACAATTGTAAACAGTTCTATGTCAGACAAACAGGATGACAACTAAAAATAAGGATTCATGAACATTGGCTAGAAGTTAAATAACACAACCAAAAATCACTGATCTCGACTTATATCGACACTAAACAACACCAGTTTGACTGGGACAGAATGAAAATCATCGGCCATGCCAACGCTCACCATGCACACCAATTTGCCGAAGCCTGGCATTCTACAAATGGTTCAATCTATAAACATATGGATTTGGAACCAGCATATGAACCTATAACAAACTGGACTATCAGAATGACCAATCAATGACAGAACCGAGCACCCCCACACCAGCTGACTTTTGCTCCATGTGACCAGCCAAGTTACATGACTAACTGACCATTCCACCATGCAAGATCTATTTAAGATGAAGAGAAATGAGACAAGATACTTCAAACGAAGTCCTGCTGATGATGTTACCTAGCCTGGTAACGAAATGTTCAGGAGCTAAACAGCAAGCTTGGAGTGCAAACCATAACCAAAATCCTTTTCATCTTTAGTATAGGAGTGGTTGTTGTAGTATCTCTCTGTGCCCAGATTATGCAAATTACAAAACTCTGTTATTTGTGTGATTATATTATAACATGCATATCATCATTTTGACATCATGTTGGCTATAATAGATACCTAGGGTCCAGGGACCACCGGTAGTCTGTACTAATGGAGTCCCTTGGTTTGGCATAGATATATTTTTAATGGATACCTCTCAAGAGACTGCCAAACCTTACTAGATTTTGGTGTTCCAGATACAACATCACTGAAATAATCTGAATTTTGCATAGATCAAGGTTCATAGATTTTGAGTTAGGAACTGCTGACTTGATCCAGTGTGCAAATCCATCCATTTTTGAATTGGTAGACTTAAAAAAACCTGTACCTAGTAGTTAAAAAGAAAATGGTGCAAACCATACTATATAATATGAAACTAAAGTAAATCTCACCTTGGTAATAAATACCATACTGTGGGTTTCTGCAAGGTCAGTGGTAATCACCTGTCCAGAATAGAATCTCTCAACTTTGCAGTAATTAGCTATTTTATCTATTGAAGAATCAGGCAGTGTTTGAAAAAGATCGATAGCCCTGAAAATAGAAAAAAATGTGGCTTTTCTCATCAACTGTTTATTTAACTACAAATTGAAAACTTTTGGCTAAGTACAGATCAAAGCATTCAGTTATGGCTCTGAGATATTCGCCTCTAAATTCATGTCTATTCCACTATATAAGGAATTCCATTAAAGATAAAGGGGAACACAGGCAAAGAAAACCCAATAATCACTTGTTTCTAAGTCTAGCACCTGAAATAGACTTGTTATTTTATTCGCTTGATGCAGCTCAACAGACAACCTACCATTTAATTTCTCTGAACTGTGCTATATGTGCATACTGTCCTGTAATCTGGAAAAATGAAAATGAAGCCTGGAGCAGATGCTTAAGCTCTAAATAATATATAACACTGCTGCTGCTGCTTTTAATTTATTTCAATTTATAGAACTTTATTTTCCTTCTTGTTCCCAAGCTACAGCAACAACAAGAAGTCACAAATGAGGAGGAGGAGGAGGAGGAGGAGGAGGAAAGAAAGGAAGCCCAGGAAGAAGAAAAATTGAAATAGTTCCTGTCAGGTTTTTGTAGGTAGCCTTGGAGATGACCTTGGAGAAACCATTGAGCAACTGTTAAGAAAACAACAGGTGCAGAGGAAGTTTGTGTTAAGCTCTCAAGACAAGAAGAGACTCAGGCCAGCTCTCCTTTGACTCTGGAGCATAAAAGAGATGGCAGGGAAAACATAGGTGGACTTGCAAGCTTCTGCTACTAGCACCTATCTCAATAAAGCTGAATTATGGCTTTGTTGTGGAATCCATTCTCTGATCTGGCTCACCTACAGAGCTGAAATCAATTTTTCTCCAAGGTTTTGGAAACCGTGGTTTCCGACAATTTCAAATCAGCAACATTTGATTTGTGAAGCAAAAGTTACAGGTAAGGTAAAGGGAAGGTCTAAAAGGCCCTGGAGCTAAATTTCAGATGTATTCCTACCACTGCAAAGAAGCCATGAACTGTGAAGGGTAGCCTGCAATAATCTGAAATGCTGTAGCCAAGATGGACAGGAACGCTTGAGGCAATATAATTAGGGGAACTATACTGCGGAAACAGGTGAATGGGGATTCAGAGGGGGTGAAGCTTCTGCCTTCCAGAAGTGGCTGCCCGGATGTTCTGGGGTTAGGCAATACTGTAGCTGAGTCGCTAAATATACCAAAGCAATTTGCATCAGGCAGCCTTATGGGGAAGATATCATGAAGGCACAAATGGGTGTCTGCTACTGCAAAAGTATTATTCGCTTGTTCTAGATAGGAAAGTGGCACCATTTGGATTTTCTTTTCAGGCAGCAACATTGGCGTTTCTCTCTTTTACGAGTATCCTGAGCAAAAAACAGAGCTAAACAATATGGACAAATTCTGCAATACTGCTTTATTGATTAAAAAAAACAGTGAATGCTTAACAACCTGATTCTTTTTCCACCCACCAATAAAATGAAATGAGTCCAAAAGAAACAATAAAATAAAGGTGGGATGATTAAAGGGAAAGATTACAAAAGGATAGGTCAGAAAGAACTGCATGTTTAACTCTCTGTAAATGGGGAAAATAAGAATAAAAACCCCTAACTGTAATTTCTGCTGCAGTGCAATAGTAGCTAACTTATTTTTGTAAATATGAGCCTAAATCATCCCTAATTTATCCTCAGCTAGATGAAGGCCTATTCATTGAAGGTCATGGCCCTAGTCATTGGCCCTAATTTACCACATTGGTCCAGTGAAATTTGATAGATGGATGTTTTCTGTATTCCCAGCCTGAGAGAGAGTAATTGGCCCATCTCATCCAGCTGGCTTCCATGCCTAAGGCAGACGTGGAACTAGGATCCTTCCACTCAGTTTGCACTTTAACTAGCTGTCAAACTGGCAGGCCGATTATTTTATTTATTTCTTACAAAGGTTTATTTAGGCTTCCAACTCACACACCATGATTCTGGCAGGTATACAACATTAAAAATCCAGAGTTAAAAGTCCACAATCTATATCCCCACCTCACCGCAAGGCGCATCAACAAAAACAAACAAGCCACTTGATTGGCTCGAAATGGGCTCCCCAAGCCTGCTGGCAAAACCATGTCTTCAAAGCCTTGTGAAAAAGCAACAAGGTGGGGGCCAATATTATCTCTAGAGGAATGATCTTTCAAAGGGAGGGAACCACCACAGAGAAGGCCCTTTTTCTAGGTCCCACCATATGTAGTTCTTTGACAGTTGGGATCTGCAATATACTTTGCCTTCCTGTTCTGATGGTCTGGGTTGACATAATTGGGGAGAAGTGGTCCATTATATAATCTGGCCCCAAACAATGCAGAGTTTTAAAGGTGATAACTAGCACTGAATTGTGCCCAGAAGCAAATTGGCAATCAGGGCAGTTCCTATAAGAGTTGACACTTGTGTAAATTGGGACTTGCACAAAACCATGAGGGTGGCTGCATTTTGAGCCAACTCAAGCTTCTGGATGCTGTTCAAGGGCAGTTCCATGTACAGCGCATTATAATAGTCCAAGTGGAAAGTGACCACTTTGTAGGTGACCATGAGAGCAGACCATTTGTCCAGGAATGGGAATAACTGGCATACCACACACAATTATGCAAATCCCATTGACAATCAAAAGTTAAAATTTTCCAATGAACCAAGAAGCCCCAAATCCAAAGCCACTCAATCTAGCTAGTTTTAAGATGCTCCTCCCCATCCAGGCACTGAGAAAGGGTAGTTGCAGCATAGCTAAACTCACCACAGAAAGTGAAGTACAATTGAGTATCATCAGCTTATTGATGATATCTAACCCTATGATTCAGTGGTGGGTTTAGAAAATTTTTAGAACCTCTTCTGTAGGTGTAGCCTACTTTGTGGGAGTGGCTTGCTGTCCATGTCACCGGGTGGGAGTGGCTTGCTGGCCATGTGACTGGGTGGGAGTGGCTTGGCAGTCATGTGACTGGGTGGGAGTGGCCAACTTGTAAAATGTGGTGAAACTCACTTAACAACGCACTTGCTTAGCAACCAAAATGTTGGCTCAGAAACTGTCATTTGAAGCATGCAAGCTGTCAAGTTACAAGACCCTTGCACCCCTAACCCTTTAGAAAAAAAACCCCAGGAGCGTTCAAACTTGACAGCTTTAAGATTTGTGGACTTCAACTCCCAGAATTCCTCCTCTCGCTCTTCATCTTGATGATGGGTGGATGGGTGGAGGAAGGGAGCTGGAACCGGTTCTAAACGGCACTGTAGATTTGTGGAACCTCTCCTATAGAAGAGGTTAGAACTGACAGGAACCCACCCCTGCTACGATGACAAGTGATCTCATCCAGCAGTTTCATGTAAATGTTAAATGGGAAACGAAAAAGCACTAACTCTTGAGGGATCTACAGAGCAGGGACTGAGGGTCAGATTTCTCACTCCTGATCAACACCCACTGGAAACAGTCTCAAAGAAAGGGGGTAAAGCAAAGCAATACTGTGCCCCCGCCCCCAGTCTCTGAAACCATTTGAGAAAGATACCATGGTCAATGGTACGGAAAGCTGCTGAGATGTTGAAACGCTTGGTGTCTTATTGAAAAAGAAATAGTCCTTATCTATAAAGGTTGATTAGTTGAAACAAATCCAAACCAATGGAAACAATGGACAAGAACAATATAATATATAATACCTCAAATAATCATAGCGAACTTTGAATTCCCGTTGAAGTTCCTTATCTAGTTTATAGGCAAAAAAATCCTTTTTATCCACCACCAGCAATTCCGTTTCCTCCATACAGACAACAGTGGCAATTCTTCTTGTTTTTTGCAAAAGGGCAATTTCCTGTTAATAAGCAAGAGATAAACGAGAGCGAATATTGTCATGGCTGATTCTTCCTCTTTTCCTATTATACACCTGATCTTTTTCCGTTTATTTAATTTCTCTGTTCTCATTCTCCTGACTGGTGCATTCCCCCTTCATATTTCCTAAACTGAAGCGCTTCCCAGCTCTGCCTTTCCTTTTGCCTAGACAGCAGAGTAAATATATCAATAGAAGCCTTCCTGAAGCCACCATCATTTTTACTCTGTAATGCCTCTGAGTCTATCTGGAATCCTACAATACTTTAGGAAATACAGATGATCCTGGATAATGGAGTTGGCTTCACAGTATGCCACCTTGATTTTGAAATGTAGGCAAAATTCATTTTTGTGATAAGGATGTTATGGTCCCTGGACACTTTACATTGTCCTATCTTTGTAATTCATCAACAAGATTTTCTGACTATCAATTTTCCTGAAAGTTATCTGATTTCACAATGCTACCAGCTGGATTCTGAAGCTGAAATTTTCCAATGCTTGGGAAGAGCAACATCTTCAATTGGAAAAGCAATAGTATAATTTTTATATATTGAGAATGGTTAGATGGTTTAATTTATATTTTAAATTGTGTATTTATTTTTGTATTTTGTATGTTTTTTAAATTTCCTGTGCGCCGCCCTGGGTCCTTTGCGGAGAAGGGCGGGATATAAATGTAAATAAAATAAAATAAAATAAATAAATAGAGGCATAAAATGTATTAAAGCTTATAAATGTACATAGGTATTTCCTTTGTGGAAAAAAGCGTCTGTGTGCAGGTGCAGATGTTTGGAGAGAACCATTTTCTTTGCTAATACTGAAAACTTGAGAACCGCAGTTGCAGATCACACTCACACCAAAAGAAACACCCCTGGGAATCGTAGTTGGAGCTGTTTCCACAAAGGCACTGCTACCATCATCATCATCCGTGATAGCGACTGTACCACAATAAATGAAGTAAAATGCAGTTGCTTCATGCCCTTTTTTAATGACCACTCTTCTGCGGCCGAATCTGGAAAACAGATCATCAGATGACATCACAAGCTGGCAAAAATGCACCTGAAGAAGACAACTTAAAACGCTAGCAACATTTTGCTAGCCTTCCTCAATCTGATGCCCTTTCAAGTGTGGATTTATTTATTTATTTTTCAAATGTGTACATAGTAGCTGCCCACCTCATAAAATAAGGGACTCTGGGTGGGTTAATAGTAGAGTTTCAAGAATTCCAGGCCAACAAAGCCAAAAGCTGGTTTGAGTCTATGTAAAACATCTGGTTTTTCATAGACTCAATGTGGGACATATCCAAACCATATGCCCTATTTCCCTGAAAATAAGACCTCCCTGGATAATAAGCCCAATTGGGCTTTTGAGCTTTTGACCTAAAATAAGTCCTCCCCAAAAATAAGCCCTCCCTGAAAATATTGCAACGCAGCAGCAGCAGCCATAAGGTGACCACGCTCACCGCCTCCTGCACCTCAAAAATAATAAGACCTCCCTGAAAAGAAAGCCAAGCGGGGAAACATAGTAATTTTCAGTTGGACACTGAAATAATGCATAGGTTATATTCTTCTGCCTTTCTACCTTTCTTTTGTTTTCTATTTCTTATATAGTATGCCACAACTACATTTTTCAAACATAAGAGATGGCCTTCCTTTAACAGGCATCTTCTTTTTTGTCTGAATAAGCATCATTCTTAGAGAACAATTGCAATCATTATCTGTTCCTTTTTTCTTTATTAATGTCAGATTAAAGCCAAAAGAATAAGATCTTCTGACCACTTGACTAAAAACACAATCAGCAAATTGGATATCTTTAGAAAGTGGGGAAAAAGAGACAATCTAGACCATGAATGTCCAACCTTTTGGCTTGCCTGAGCCACACTGAGTGAAGAGGAATTGTTTGGTTCCCTAATATAATATATAATATACTTAGTGCCTATAAATCACATACTAATGTTAAATGTTTACTATCTTGTGGGGTTGCATTACTAGCTCACCAGGGCTGCATGTGGCCCGTGGACCGTAGGTCGGACATGTCTGATCTAGACATTGTAATAATGATATCCTTCAGTGTATCTCTTTCCAATGTCTCCCTCTTTTCTCTACAAAAGCAGCTATGAGATACTCAAGCTAGATCTGATCTATATGGAGAAGAGATTTAAAGGTTGTTTTTTCCCCCCCTACCATTAGTTAGCAATTACTGGGAAGCAAAAACAGAAGGATGCTGCTGAATTCCCTTTTATGCTACCAGAGGACTTTGTCACTCTGGGACTAGAACTCTGGCCTAAAACAATTCGTCTGATACTCTGAATAGTATCAAAGACACTTGTTGTTATCTTTTTGATGACAAAAACCAAGTCTGATGTGTTCTATCAAATCCTAGGAATCCATAGAAAGCCCTAAGCTAGAAAACAAATAACTTTGATTTATTTGAACGATACATGCAAAATCACAATGCCACCATAGGGCAGTAACTGGGAACAGATTCAGTGGAGGCAAGGTAGAGATAGGCAATGAAGATAGTAAATTTTATGCCAGCCTAGTTCAGATAAATGGCTCTTTAGGTAGCTAGAAAGGCAATATCTCTATTTCAGTAGGTCAGGACTGTAGGAGAATATAAAAAGAATATAGAATATAAGGGGAAAACATGGCCTAACTAGCTTCCATGACTAAAGGAAATATGTCCATTTAGCAAATGTTTAGGAAGCACACTGATCTGTACCGAAGATTACTTAATACATGTACCATATCTGAGAAGGTGATCTACCTGCTTTATTTCCTCCTCTCCATCTACGACCTTTTCTAATGGCAGCAACTGGGGGAGAATCCCCCCCCCCTTACCAACAAAGGAGTGCTGGGCACTGTCGGAAATGTTAATAGGATGAGCAGCTTTCCAGAGTGAATGAGAGTCAGGAGAATACAGGACAACAGTCCCAGAAAGCAGACTGAGACCTTGCAAAGATTTTCCATAGAAATTGTGTAGTTTTGATAAAGGTCTTCTGTGATATCAACAGCAGAAGAATGCAAAATAGGAGGATACCTTAGGCCAGGGGTCTCCAACCTTTGCAACTTTAAGTCTGAAGAACTTCAGCTCCCAGAATTCTCCAGCCAGCAAAGCTTAAGTCTGAAGTCCTTCAGACTTAAAGTTGCAAAGGTTGGAGACCCCTGCCTTAGGCTATTCCAATTCCTGCAATAAAATAAGTTGGGTAACCTTGATGGCACATTACCAGTACCTTTAATTGGGATACTTGGAGAATTTTAAAGCTACAGAAATGGTTTGGATTGCTCTAAAGCCATTATTCTCTTCCCCAACCCACCTTCCCTTCCCTATTACCGTTCAAAGCGAATCACTTTGGCCAACAGATACTGCAGTGTTGGGCTATATTGACGGAAACTTTCTAAAAGCTGTAAACGGTTGCGCAAGTGCTTTATTTCTGACTCAGTCCTCCATGTTGGTGGCTTCTTAGTTATTTGGATTGCTCTAAAAGGGAAATGTTCCTGAAGGCAATATCAAATACATTTTAAAATAAATATTCACAGGGGCAGCAGTAAAAGATGCAATGTCATTCTCTCAAGACACTAGGCATTATTAGTCCTCTTTTTCTTTGCTTCCCTTTAAAAGATGTAACTTCAAAGTTCTATTATTATTGTTTGCTAGTTTGAACAGTATTTTATCCTTGTGGTTACTTCTCAGTTCCATGGAGAATTGTGTGATTTCCATCTTCACAAAATAGCAATAAAGTTCCATTGTAATGATTGGCACTGAATGAACTTTGGCCTCAGAATTTCTCCAGCTTTCCCAATCCACCCAAGCCCTTCCCATCCTACAGTCAGTAAGAAGCCTGTGTAACAAGCCTAAGTTAATGCAAATAAGTTGAAGTAATTAAAGTAATGGTAGGGGGAATTACTGCTTTCAGGGAAAAGCTTGTGTAATGTTGAGGCATTCTTGCAACTGGGAAGGAAGCTGGCTGTGGAAGTAATAAGTGGAGCATCCGCAGGAGAGAGAAGACATTAAAGTGGATTCAGGTCTGTATTACATCTTTAAAAGGGGTGGGTCCTTGATAATGCAGTCCCAGAGGCCATTTTGATGCCCTCCCCCACCTGCAGATGCTCTTGGAAATAAGATCCCCTCGGGTGACTCGTGTTTACATTTTAACAAAGTATGGAGGAATGGTTCAGATGACTGTGAATTGGATTTCAGTTCAGCAATTATGTGAACATTCCCTCCTGGCCTTTCGCTATGCAATTATTGGACTATAATTCCAGCATTCCCCAGCCTACATGGTCACTAAGGGGTTGTGGCAGAGATAATACCAATCAATCCAAGGATTGGAGGAGACAACCTTTAATCCCCGTGCTCAATTGCACTGAAGTGCATCTACTTCAGTATATTCCATTCACTCTTTTGCACACCTTTCCTCCCTCAAGCATCTCAGACTCACCTCCAGTCAAGCTCAAATACTAAATCCGCTGCAGCAGACAGACAAGTTTTTGCTATTGTGATTCTGTAAAGCAGGACTAAATAACAGTAACAGACATGCGGGAAGTTGAGAGTGTATTTCACCTTGAATTCAAAGCCTATTAACTCAACTAAAACTTTGGGTCAAAACATTTTGAATTGTTCTTCCTGTTTTTAGTCTTCTGAAGAGATATTTGTTCAGTTTCCCTACTGCTATATTCCTACCCTTGCCCTCTAATTGTCTGTCACTGCAGATGCAAAACAAATCCAAAATACATACATACATACATACATACATACATACATACATACATACATACATACATACATACGTGGCTTATCCATACCTTTGAAACGCTGAATTCATGTCGATCGAACACAATATTGGTGCTTTTGATGTCCTAAAAAGCAGGGATTGGATGGCAGTTAATTTTACATAGAATTCTGGGGGTGGGGGTGGGATGGGGGCCTTAAAAATATTCTAAACTTTCCTGTTTTTAACAAATAATTCTATTTTATATTTGTGGTTTGTGATTATATTATAAAATGCCAATGGAAGTTAATGTTAAAAAGCAATAGTAAATAAAATCAATAATAAACAAAAGATCTTCGGTTATCTTTGTGGAACCCCTTACACCTTCAATTTGCCGACGACAGTCTTTCTCTATCAGGTCAAAACCTGCGAATCCTTTCAATGCGCTCCGGAATCCTCGGCATGCTTTTATCATCAGAATAATGTTCACAATGAGCCTGCGAAAATTCTTGAGGGAAAAAGGCAATAAATTGGCCACATATTAAACATTTGTCATCTGTATCACCACAACTCCTGCAACAGAGTGCCTTAGGCATGCTATCCCACTGTCCTCTTTAATACATGTCTGATCCTTGGAGAGAAGAAAACAAAATATCCAGTAGTGGGATTTTACAAGGGCAGCTAAAGCAGATTACTGTGTGGAGCAGTTTTTCCTTCAGCACAATGGCTCCACTTTCTAAAAAGCTGATGATCATTTTACCCATCTCTTCCCTCTCGTCATCACTTCATATGGTTACAGAGACAATCCTTAGACTAAACAGTACAGGTAGTCTTCAACCTACCACCACAATTGAGCCCCAAAATTTATGAGAGACCATATTAGGACTTACTTAGTGGCGATAAGAGTGGCCAAACGTGAGTATTGTGCCACTCTTATTGCATCCGCAGATAACCGCCCTGCCGCCCTGTTTGGGGTGACCCGCTCCCTCCTTCAACAGAGGCCGCGGGAAGCCCCTTTACAGGGTCGAGCAGAGGAATTTGGGATTTATCTGCAGGAGAAAATCACTCGGATTCGGAACGAGTTACCCTCCATCGACAGTGGCCCAGTCGAGCGGGCCGAGGCTGTTCTTGTGACACCATCTTGGGAGGAGTTTGATTTTGTTACCACCGAGGATATGGACAAGTTGTCAAAGAGACTTAGGGCTACCACATGTTTATTGGACCCGTGTCCCTCCTGGCTTGTACTGGCATCCTGGGAGACGACACGAGGCTGGCTCCAGGGCATTGTCAACGCATCTTTGAGTGAGGGGTCCTTGCCTGCCGTCTTGAAAGAGGCGGTAGTAAGGCCCCTCCTCAAGAAGCCGTCCCTGGATCCAGCATTATTAGAGAACTATCGTCCCGTCTCCAACCTCCACTTTTTAGTGAAGGTTGTTGAGAGTGTGGTGGCTCAACAGTTTCCGCGACACTTGGAGGAAGTTGATTATCTAGACCCGCGCCAGTCCGGCTTCCGACCCGGGCACAGCACCGAGACGGCATTGGTCGCGTTGGTTGATGATCTCTGGAGGGCGCGGGATAGAGGATATTCCTCTATCCTAGTCCTATTAGACCTCTCAGCGGCTTTTGATACCATCGACCATGGTATCCTATTGCGCCGACTGGGGGGGTTGGGGTTGGGAGGCACCGTTCTGCGGTGGTTCTCATCCTACCTCTCTGGTCGGTCGCAATATGTGTTGACAGGGGGGCAGAGGTCGGCCTCGAGACCCCTCATATGTGGGGTTCCTCAGGGGTCGGTCCTCTCGCCCCTCCTATTCAACACATATATGAAGCCGCTGGGTGAGATCATCCGTGGTTTTGGGGTGGGATATCATCTGTACGCTGATGATACTCAGTTGTACTTATCCACCCCAGACCACCCCAACGATGCCGTCGAGGTTATGTCCCGGTGCTTGGAAGCCGTACGGATCTGGATGGGTGGTAACAAACTCAGGCTCAACCCGTCCAAGACTGAGTGGCTGTGGCTTCCGGCGCCTCGGTTCAGCCAGATTATTCCAACTCTGGCCATTGGGGGCGAAACACCGGCCCCCGTGGAGAGGGCGCGCAATTTGGGTGTCCTCCTGGATTCCCGGCTGTCTATGGAAGATCATGTGGCAGCCGTGGCCAGGGGGGCGTTTCATCAGGTTCGCCTGATGCGCCAATTGCGCCCCTTACTGGACCGGGGGGCCTTACGCACAGTCACTCAAGCACTCGTCACCTCTCGACTCGACTACTGTAATGCTCTCTACATGGGGCTTCCCTTGAGGTGCACCCGAAAGCTGCAGCTAGTCCAGAACGCAGCCGCGCGGGTGATTACGGGAGCGCCTAGACACTCCCACATAACACCTATCCTGCGCGAGCTGCACTGGCTTCCTGTGGTCTTTCGGGTGCGCTTCAAGGTTTTAACGACCATCTTTAAAGCGCTCCATGGCTCGGGGCCTAGTTATATGCGAGACCGCCTCCTGCCCCATACATCTCTTAGACCGATACGCTCCCACAGAGAGGGCCTCCTCAGGGTGCCGTCGGCTGGACAATGCCGACTAGCGACACCCAGGGGGAGAGCCTTCTCTGTGGCGGGCCCAGTCCTCTGGAACGACTTACCCCCTGAACTCCGCACCATCTCCGACCTCCGCCTCTTCCGCAAGTGTCTGAAGACACACCTATTTCACCTAGCCGGCCTAGCGTAACCTCCACACTGACCATTAGATAGTTTTTAAACCTGGGATTTTAATTTGGTTTTAGCGCAGGGTTTATTTATTAAAATAAGTATTTTAAATTTCATATATTTTATATTTTGTATGTATTTTAACATCCCTGTGCGCCGCCCTGGGTCCTAATAAGGAGAAGGGCGGGATATAAATTTAATAAAATAAATAAATAAATAAATAAATGTTACTAAGTGAGAAATTTGTGAAATTCCATTTTGCAACTTTTCTTGCCACATATCTTAAGTGAATTGCTGCAGCTGTTGAATTAGTAACATGGCTGTTTAAGTGAATCTGGTTTCGCCCTTAAGTTTGCTTGTCAGAAAGTTGCAAAAGGGGATTGCAACTGTCATAAATGGGAGGCGGTTGTCAAACAGCCGAATGTATATCACGTGACCATGGGGATGCTGCAGTGGTCATAAGTGTGGGAAATGGTGATAAGTCACTTTTTTCAATGCTGTTATAACTTTAAAAGGTCACTAAGTGAACTTTTGTAAGTCGAGGACTACCTGTATATTGCAAATAGATCACCCAAATCTGTATATTTTAGAAAATGTTCCTTCTACTCTAAGCATTCAGGTATACAATGTACCAAGACAAGATATAGAGCTAATCTCAGGTGTCTCGGTATTTTTCACATTCTAGAAATCTGCTGTGAAAAAAAATTTAAATATACCTCCTCAGAACTGTTTGGGAAGGTGTTAGAGAAAGGGCGGGAAATAGGATTAAAGAACATCACTGATTATGAAGTCATCCCAAATGTCTAAAAAATATTCACTTAGAAAACAAAAAACATGGTAGAACATCTGTACATATCTACACAGATTTATAGCTTACCATTCTGATGCACTCATTTCGCTGCAAGTAGTTATTACCTTAAAATTCAGTGTCTTAAATGTTAATTTTTTACCTTAAATGTTAAATTTTAACATTTAAAATGTTAAACGTATTAAAAAACAATACTAAAAAATCTATAACAACAAAATTCAAAAATATCTTTAAAAATTTACAAAGCAGAGAGTAGCTTCTGCTGATATTTTTTTTTAAAAGGTCTTGTTGGTTGGCAGGGGAAGGTAGTAAGGTGGTTTCTTCATTTATTGCCAGGTGGAAAGTTTCAGAGTTTAACAGAATAACAGAGTTATAAGGGACCTTGAAGGTCTTCTAGGCCAACCCCCTGCTCAAGCAGCAGGCCCTGGCCTATACCATTTCAAACAAATGGTGTCCAATCTCTTTTTAAACATTTCTAGTGATGTAGCACCCACAGCTTCTGAAGGCAGTCGCACTGTTTTATTGTTTTCACTGTCAGAAAGTTCTTAATTCTAGGTTGCTTCTCTCCTTAGTTTTATTTCGTGTCTTGCCTTATGGTACTTTGGAAAATAGGTTGACCCCTTCTTCTTTGTAGTAATCCCTCAAATATTGGAACACTGCTATTATGTCACTCTGGTCCTTCTATTCACTACACTAGCCATACCCAATTCTGTAACTGTTCTTCATATGTCTCTGGACTCTTTCCAGAATCTCAACATCTTTTTTATATTGTGGTGAGCAAAACTGGATGTAGTGTTCCAAGTGTGGTCTTATCAATGCCTCATAGAGTCATTAGATGTGGTCATTCTGTCATTCCAATCAAATATGCCTGTTCTAGAGGTGGGACATAAGAGAATGATTTCTCTATCAGATGACAGGGGAATAGACAGGCCAATACGGGAGAAGTAATTTCTGAAATACTATTTACCTAATTTGTCTGGAGTTTTAAATTTTATCACCAACATTTCAATTTGTTGCTGAAAATAAATTGGCAGCTATCATAACTCTTACAGGATGGCATAATATAATCCTCCCAACGTTTTTCGTAGTTATAGTTTCCAGAGATTTTTCAAATGTTATTTCTGAATATAACACATTGTACTAATCTGATCTGGCTGTAACTACATAGTTACATATCATCTGGCTGTAACTATGATACTACGTATGACCAGAAGGATACCCCAGTCAAAGGTACTGAATGCCACTAAGAAGCCCAGCAGAACCAAGTAGATGTATTCCTCCTCTCTCGTTCACGATGTAGATAACTTCACTGTCATCATAATTGTGATCCTACTCTCTGTTCTGGTTCTATTCCTGGAATCAGATGAAACCTTCATAAATTTGCAGTTTTGTGCTAAGGATTTCTGCCTTAATAGATTACCTCTGTTCAGGCAAAAAACTGATCAGAAATAAAATGAACTGATAATGAAAGATGAAAAATATGTCTTCAACTCAGTTAATAGTGATTGTCCATAATAATAATCTTTTACTGGGACCCCCCTGGGAAAAAAGGACTTCTGCTAGTAAGATTTAAATTGAATTAAATTATTACTTTTCCCAACTCCTAAAAGAAGGTGAAGCTGGGAAATACATGGAAGACGAAGACTCTTACCTGGGATAAAGGTCCCCAACTGGACTCCTCAGAAGATACGCTATTAAAGATACTCTGTTTCCTGATCAGATCTTTTAAAATCACCTACTGTACTATCTCAGTCGCAATTTCTATCCACATAAACAGAGCTGCACACATCAACAGAAGAGGGGCTCATGGGAGGTCAACCATCTTTTTTCATATTTATTTCTGATGCATGGACAATCCTATTCTTTATAAAATTATTCACAGTTTAACTCTGGTTTACCCAACACACTAAGCCATAAAATTTGACTAACACACACAAAACAAAATAAAGGCATTGTTGCATGTGTGAATACAAATTACCCTAAACATACATTCTCCCTTCAGTTAGTAATGCATCTGTTTTCATTATCACTGACTATTGATGATATTAATGTTGATGCTTTTCCTTGTTTGAAAATATGTACATAGGAGAAGTAACATACCTTAATTCCCCTTTTGGGGTTAACCCTTTTGTCCTTGTAACCTGTAAAAGAAAATGGCTATGGACTTTATTTTTCTTTAATATATTTTCCATCAACTGAAATTCTCCCATTTTATTTGTACTGAAAACATCTGTGTGTACAGAGATAAATATTTCTTCCTATCTTTTTTCTTTAGCCATGAAAGGAAAAATATACCAAAAGAAAGAAGATTTCCCAAACATATGCAATAGCCTATATCCTTTTTCACTTTTTCCATTGTTTATCAGATCGACCAATTCTAAATAGAAGAAATGGACTATCATAGGACCAGCAAGGAAAGACATGAAATATTGTTGGATGTAGTTTGTATAAAGATTCGACCTGCAATTGACATCCCATGAGAAATGACTGTCAGGTACACAAGTTAAATCAGGGTACTCTTACTCTACCCTCTACTGGAATTGGAGAAATGTTTTATTTTTATTTTTTTAACACAGAGAGAGTATAGTAAAGAATTGGGCTTTTATCATCCATAGCAGCTTTGATTCACACTGGGAAATCCAAGTGTGGAAGTCTATGCAATTGAGGCAATGGGTGCTGCTTTCATTTGCCACTCACATAGTTCCTTAAATTGCTCCCTTGCAGATATCTCAGAATGATTGATTGGAAAAAAAATTCTAGCAGTACAGGTAGATCTTGGGTTATGACTTTAATGGAACTTTCCCATCACTGTTGTAACTCATGATGGTCATAAAGTGGGCCAGTCACACGATGAACACAATAGTATGATCTTTTTTGCAGTAGTCATTAAGAGAACACTGTAGTCATTACACAACCCAGGATTTACTATGGAAATATAGTCTTTTTTGAAATATCCCATAAATATCCTTGAGCTTTTGACAGAGAAGTGTCATTGGTTGACTTCTTTCATGGATTCCATCAAGTAAGAAGCAATATAGGTCAGGTGCCGAAGCAACTGGCCTATAATGATTCTTTAGAACCTCAGTTTTTCCTTTAGCATCTTTCAGAAGATAATAAAACTCAATGTTAGGAATCATTGCTTTTTTAAGATAGCCAAGACACAGATCACTGGTGAAATGGATGGAGATTGCAAAAGGATAATTTTGAAATTGTATTTCTCAGTCAAATATTACAAAAACATTGCCCTTCCCCAATTATGGAAAGATTATGGGGGATGAGAACTCCCAAGGTTCAATTATATCAGAGTGGATCCCTGTGTTCAAAACTGTTTTGAAGGTTATTCCTAAACACAGCAAAATACAACAATCTCTTTGGAGGAGCCTTTGACCAAATGTTTAATGTTTTGATATTTTAAGCACTTCTCTGAGTCTCACTGTACAATATTTAATATGAAGATGATTTGCATTTTATCACTTTTCTAGAATGCTTACATGAAGCAATAGGGTGGGAGATCTCTCTCACACTCTGAGGTAATGGTGTGAATACTTAGTGAGATACCCCCTGGAGTATAGCTGATAGCAGCAAAAATTATTGAACTGCTACACCAAAGCAGGAGAGGGGACCAGGGTATGAAGAATTTGAGGGCTTTCAAGACCACCAGCCTTTTAGAAAACAGGCTTAAACACAGGCATATTATAAAAATTCAAATGAAAAATATCAAGTGACAGTGTGTGGAATTTGGTAAAGGCCCATATTTTGAGCCACAGTGTGGCAATGGTTAGAGTGCAGTACTGCAGGCTATATCTGCTGACTGCTGGCTGCCTGCAATTTGGTAGTTCAAATCTCACCAGGCTCAAGGTTGACTCAGCCTTCCATCTTTCTGGGGTAGGTAAAATGAGGACACAAATTGTTGGGGGCAATATGTTGACTCTAAACCGCTTAAAGAGGGCTGTAAAGCACTGTGAAGTGATATATAAAGTCTAAGTACTATTGCTATTGCTATATTTGCAAGAAATAGGAAGATGATCTACAGAACATTTCTCACACCAAAGCAATAGCCATGGTTCATTAGTCCCTTCCTTTTTGTTCAGATCCCAGCAAACTTTGTGGTGGCCTCAAAGATTAATCACCAAAAGCCCATATGAGGTTGAAGCCACCAACTTCAAAGGAGGAAAGTTAATTCCTGCAGTCTGTTCAGTTTTCAGAACAGAACCTCTGCTTATCATTAGAAAAGGTGAAAAACAAGCAGAGATACTGTTATAGATCAGCTTTGCTAGTATCCCTAAACCCCATCCTTTTGCCAAGGACAAATCCCTGGTTAAACACAAGCTATTATTAGTTTGGGTTTGTACTATTACTTAGCCTAATCCATCTGGCAGAATAGCCAGAAATATAGAAGAAGAAGAGGAGGAGGAGGAGCAGGAGGAAGAAGAAGGTATCATATATTTCACTCCAAGATTTCCTGAGAAGACTGTATGAGACAAAAGGAATATATTCGGTACATAAAATGATGATTTTTAGGAAATTGAACTCTCAAAAAAATGATTTCCAGCTGGAAGTGATGAAAAAGAGGATTAGCCATGACAATGGCTATGGAAAAAAAATACAATGTGCAGGTACGAACTCAAAATTTCCTCTTTCCCTTCTACCAGGTAATAATAAATTATTCTATTCTATCTAATGCTCACTAAGCCAAGGACGCAGCAAGAGTCGTGTAGTAGGTATGCGTTTCTTCCATAGTGAGCTAGGCATATTTAGGGATTTTCTCTGGTCATCCTTCTTGCAGAAACTAAGATGACTTAACCCAATGCATTTTGTAATAGGATCAGAACCAACTGTAACAGAACCATCCAACAGAATTCTCCAGACAATCTTCATTCCATTTTTTTTTTCAAAACAGCTAAGAATGACAGTAAAAATCTACCAGATTGGAAGTCCACTTCATGCAACATTCTGGTTCAGTAGGAAATTATCCAAATAATGATGAAATTTTATAACTAAATGAAAGAAGATAGTAATCTGTTCTTTTCACTGCTTTGAATGGAGTACATGGTAATAGCAATAGCACTCAGCATTTATACTGCTTGTCTCTTTCCACACTCAAAACTTGTGGCTATCACAGTTTAAGAAGTTTAGTATTTAAAAACTACTTAGCAGCTGCATCTCAATTTCTTACAATACACCTAAAACTTTTCCCCTCCATTTAACAGAATTAGCAGGTTTTTTTTAGAAATGTCATGCCAAAGTTCAAGTTTAATCAGTATCCTTCTTTGTGGTGCTTCATTTCTTACTTGGAATATGTATAGCAGGGGTCTCCAACCTTTGCAACTTTAAGTCTGAAGGACTTCAGCTCCCAGAATTCTCCAGCCAGCTTTGCTCGCTGGAGGATTCTGGGAGCTGAAGTCCTTCAGACTTAAAGTTGCAAAGGTTGGAGACCCCTGATGTATAGTATATACATTATTACATATATACATACCAGTGGTGGGATTCAAATTTTTTTTACTACCGGTTCTGTGGGCGTGTCTTGGCTTGGTTGGCATGGCTTAGTGGGCGTGGCAGGGGAAGGATACTGTAAAATCTGCATTCCCACCCCACTCCAGGGAAAGGTTACTGCAAAATCCCCATTCCCTCCTGATCAGCTGGGACTCGGGAGGCAGAGAATAGATGGGGGCGGGACCAGTAAGATGTGGTATTTAATGGTTCTTTGAACGACTCAAAATTTCTGCTACCGATTCTCCAGAACTGGTCAGAACCTGCTGAATACCACCTGTGATACACACACAAACATATACAATGCCACACATATGTGAATAGCTGGCACTATGCAAAGTCAACAAGACACTAAGGATTTCTTCAAGAACTCAACAGGACTGTGGAAGTCAACACTGGAAGGCAACTCAAGACAGTTCATATATGGTAAACGGTCATCAAGTATGGCATATACCAAAGTTATGCACTGTTCCCACTATTGTGCTGCATAGGCTTGAACCCCCTCAGCCAGATATCTACAAAGCCTGGGTATGCATACAGGTTCAAGTATTCAATTTTTGCTACATCAATGCAAAAATTGAAAATTCCATGAAAATGGAAATTGGTGATCTAAGAAAGGTCTATTTGTAAACAGTGATCAGGATTATATTTTGAACATAATATCTAATGTATCATAATTGGAATACTAGCTTTACCATTTCAAGTATTTTCTTTAGAAACATTCAATTTTATGTAAAAAGAACTGGAGGTTTGCATTTCAATATGAATATTTAATATATATAACAAATAAGCTACACATTTGTATCAATTGTTGACTTTTTCATATTAACAAAATCAAGTGTAAATCCTTTCAGCTTAAAAATGGTGTATTCTAAACCATTTTAAATATTAGAAGCTACTAAGAGCAAACAAGAATGTTAATCATTTCAGACAGTCGCTTTGCATAACAACAGTATTAATTTGTGTATAACTTGTGCTTTATCGTAAATTACTTTCATTTAACTCATAGATATCTGAGTAAGAATCCCAATTTTGGAACACTATTCCAAGCACATTGACTGTTTATTGTAAAAGTGGACTTTTGACACTTGATAGTCTATATATGTTTACTCTTTCCCTCTAACAGTTTCAAATAAAAGGAACAGCAGCTGCCAACGTATCTTTATGACTCATCTAGAAAGATAATGGCATCACATGTACTCACATTTATATTTGAACAAAAGCTACACCGTTGACTTCTGAACAAAGTATAATAAGTGAAATAAATGTTAGATTTATTTGAGAGCCATCAAATAACTCCAGATCATCAAAAGACTGAGTGTTGCCAATTCCACATTTAAGGAACTAAAAAATCAGCTTGGTTAGGCATGCTTCTCCCATAACTGCGGAACAAAAATTTGGGAAACCATTATTAGTGAAATTGTTCTGTTAATTGTTAAGTATAAGGAATTGCTGCTCTTTATATACTTCTTGTTAACCTGGACTCATAAAATGTTCCTTTTCACACTTCTGAGCCATAAATGAAACTATCAGATTTCATCTTGCATCCAATGCTCAAATTGCTGTTTGTGGATATACATTTCCAAAGTAACAAGACAGAGAGTATCAAACAGTATGGCAAGTTCTAAGAATCAATCCTACAGAAATGATACTTAAGATAAAAGTCTTATTGGCTTTATAAGACAAATGATAGCTTGATGCTGCTAATTGAATGAAGATTTAGTTATCCATACAATGTTTGTATTAAACTGTAAAATACAACATTTGGAATAGTGAAATAATATTTTAACTTTTTCCCAAGCTCGAAATGGAGCAATAGGAGTCAGGAACTTATTTAGAAATGGGGGCCATGAGCAAGCATCTTAATGAACCCCACTCCAAACATCCCTAACTTTAAAGGAAAACTTTCTTAGGAAACTGATTTCATACAAGGAATAAAGATAAAGTTCAGTTTTATGTATGTGCATACAGAACACAGAAATTACATTTACAAACACAGAACCATTGCATTGTTTGGCATTTCAAACTTCAATAATGCTAAATTCTAACTTTATACAGATAAATATTCTACCATAATTCTTTACAATATAAGCAAAGTAATCTTCTGACTTGTTCAGAGCTCTGACATACAATCACTCTTTCACTTTGAATTTCATGACTTTTCAGAAAAAGGATTTTGCATTTAAAAAATGTTTACTGCGTGGAAGAAAAATGGAAAATATAGATAAAACTCAAACTATTCAAGAAAGCTATAGGTAGGACAATAATTTCTTCTAAAGTGAAATGTATTGAAGATTTTCTCCTGCACAGTAAACTTAAAAGACATGCCTTGGTATCCCAAATGTGTCCCAGAAAGTACAGGATAAACCGCACAAAGCTGAAATGTAATTCACCAGGTTTTCACCAAATGTATCAGATGTACTTAGTCTGTATGATCCATTAGTCATAGAAGCAATGTTATCAATATGCCTAGAAGTTAGAAGTTAAATGCATTGGATGAGAAAGTTTTTCTTCCATAATTATTTTGTGACTTTTATTTCCTGTTGTTTAGAACAGGAAAGTTTTCTTGGAAAGTACTGTAATTTATTTTCCCACGATCTGCTCTCTCCCATATTTTGCATTTTTACTTTTCACACACACCCTCAAAGTCAGAGAAAGGGGCATCTACTTATTAATTTTTTGTAAAACAATTTCTATTAGATATTGCAACTGAAATACTAAAACAAATATCCATTTATGTATCCCTTAATTAAAAAATACAACATCCAGCAATCAAGCAACTTCATATGAGAAATCAGCCATAAATAAATCAGCCATAATTAAGGTTGTGGAGATCGGGATCCAATGGTAGCTGCAGAAAACCCTGGATGAAATAGATTAAGACCCCTTTTCAGTGGTGGGTTGCAGGAGGTACGCCCCGGTACGGGTGTACTGGAGCATGCCCGGAGCACCGGGTACCGTTCCAGTACGGTGTTCCGGAGGGCCCACCTGCCTGCCCATGCTCCTCACCGTGTTTTAAAGCTGTTGGCGCTTCCGCACACGCATATGGTGCCTACAGCACCTGCGCGACGCTCTGCCAAGCAACTGGAGCATCGCGGTACAATGCATGTACGCACCACGTGCACATGTGCACGCGTCGCACACGTGCATGTGGACAACACTGGGCACGTTCCAACCGTACCAGTTGGAATGGGATCCAGGACCCACCACTGCCCCTTTTATTCCAGGCTACAAGTGCTTTTAAAAGCATGTGCTTTTAAGATAGCCAGAAAACTGTTATATTCAAGTACAATATAAAATATTGTCAACTTTGGATAAATACCTAATTTATAAGGGAGTGTTTGATGGAAGAAAGTAACTGAAACAAGAACATGCAGATCTATGGGGACACATCATTCTGTTCTTTAAAATGGCAGTTCATTTATCAGTCTAACCAATGGTGTTTTTTTTGCAGAAACTACAACATGGTTCTTAAAGCTTAAGATAACCACATAAGCCAGCAGATGGCAACTCAGACCTGTGGTTATCATGGCATATATGATAACATCCATAAAACCACAAATTAATTTTAAGATGTTAAGGTCAACATTTAACAGATTTTGGTGTTCCTATCTACAGATTATAGCATATATAAAAAAATGATTGTGACCAGTACTTCTGCAAATGCCTTTACTCCATAGATGATTCAATCAGCAAAATAGTGTCATCAGAACTAAGCATCCATTTGGCATGTGAGAATTTTTAACAAGTTTACTGTTGGAAGAAATGTCCTTCTGGGTTCAGCTCCAAGTGGGGAAAAAGACACTGGAAACATAGAGGCCACATGGTTTGAGGTCCTGGGGGAAAAGGTGACCACATTTCAAGATGTTGGGTGAAGAAGAGAATAGAGAGCGAGATGCTAAAAGTCCCTGGTTTATGCCCTCTCTGGCCTTTGATCTTGAATTTGGTTGTCAGACTCCCATGGGCCATGCAGGGGCAACTCTTTAGGCTGTGTTTTGAGTCCAAGTTTGGTTGAGCATTGCTTCTTCCCAGGTGCCCTGTGGCCAGATGGGTAAAGGGCTAATACTATCATACCTTCATCCCATCACCCTGGAGCTGAAGGGGGAAATCTTTGTTATGTAGAATAGACTGGCTCAGGCATTTTAATGGCCCATTGACAGGCAGGGGCTATTAAGAGTGAGTCCGTTTCCTACCTAAAACATTTTTTATCCAGGGAAATATAATAGTCCACCTTTTCAATCTTTTCCAGGATATTTCATTTTTCTAGGAGAGGGGTGGGTGCTAAGTTCCTAAATTACAAAGTACAATTTTGAGCAAGCAAATCATGTTAAATATTTGCTGATAGGTTTCCACATGCAATTATCGATATTGTAATTGAGTCATTACAATTCTTGTGCATCCTTTACTTAGAACTACTTCTCTAAGTAAATGCTGTTACGATAAAACTTTAATGTCAGCATTGGCCAAAATTGCAAATAGTACAATCACATGCGTTTTTAATTTAAACAGACTTCCTTTTCTATTCAGTGCGGGTCCTTTTCAGCAAAATGAGTCTTGCCTCTAAATTATTATAAACTATTATGATTATTATTAATTTGATTTGTATATAAACTGCACGGCATACTGTATTCGTACGGTATTACCCAATCTGTTTTTGTTTATTTTTACATTTTCAAAAGCACTGTCCCATTTTGTATTCCAACGTCTTGTTAACAGGCGATAATGGGAATTGTAATTCAACACTAGAGGTTGCACTGCAAGAGCTGGTTACAGAAGAATGGAAGGCTAATCCCCGGACGACTAACAAATCCTACAACCGTCTTCTCCCTCTCATGTTTCTTGCCTGTCTCTTGAGTAAGCAAATGTCGACGACGGGGGCATCTTTACACAGCAATCACGGGGAACAAGCCTCACCCAAAGAGGAGGAGGCCGGAAGCTAAGAACGAGACTTCCAACACTGTCATGGGGAGGTGTGACTCCGCCTACCCCAGGGGGTAGGAAGAAGGAGGCGGCCAGTAAGTGGAGCGAGAGACTTAGCCCTGATTCAGCACGCAATCGTCACGTGGCGGGAAAGGGGAGGGGGGAATCCAAAGCGAGTCTACCCAACCCCGTCTTGGAGCTTAGCACTCACGCAACCACTCGTACAGCGCAGAAGCAGAATTAGCAACCACTACGCGAACGCTTTTCAAGGTAACCTAATGGGCCACCGTACGTCCCGGAAATGTATTGACGGTGATAGCCAAGCCCCTGGAAGGCCTTTTTTTGTTTTTCATCTTTTCCGGTTCCGATGAATATTAGGCCATTAGCAGAGATTTAGAGGCGTTAATAAATAAAAAAGCGGATCTCCGTTACCCCGTATCCTTCACTGATTGTTGGAGGGATTTTATAAAACGTTATTACAGAAGAGATTTAGCCTTTAATGTGCGGCTGGATCAATCGGAGAAAGATCACACTCGACTTTGCTCTAGGGCAGCATTCGCTGGCTGGGGAATTCTGGGAGTTGAAGTCCGGACATCAAATGGCCAAGGTTGAGAAACACCGCTCTAGGGCTTTCTCCTGATAAAAGTTGTGTTCACAAAGAAAAAATAAACGCTCTCAGGCGGAATAGGTTTGATTTCCCCAGTGCGGGTCGTATGTGTTATAGTTTATTTCTTAGTATAGCTATTGACAACTGCATTATATTATTATTGTTGTTGTAGTAGTTATTATTATAACTACCCAAAGAAATGTTCAGTTGTTAATCTCTCAAAAGATTTGAATTAATTGCATAATCAATTTCTTAAAGGTTAAGATTACAGTGAACTAGAGCAGGGGTCCCCAACCCCCGGGCCGCGGCTTGATAGGAACCAGGCCGCAGGGCTGGAGAGGAGGAGGAGAGAGAAGGGGACAGCCCCCTGGGCAGAGCGCGCACCAGATGCGGGACAGCGCAGGCGTGGCCGTTCACGCCGTTGGAGGCCCTAGAGGGCCGAGTGAGCCAACTCCCCCCCGCGTGCGCATGTGCAGGCGTGGCCATTCGCACCGTTAGAGGCCCTCCGATGTCAAGGCAGCCCTGAGAAGGGGAAAGTCTTCCCTTCCAAAAACAGCACTGTTAAAACAGCGATGTTTTGAGAAGCTTCCAATCGCAAGGCAACCCTGAGAAGGAAAAACTCTTCCCTCCCCAAAACAGCGCTGTTAAAATCGCAAGGCAGCACTGAGAAAAGGTGGTTTCCCTCCCTCTCAACGCAGCGCTCCCCTCCCCCAGCGCTGTTTTGGGATTTGAGGCCAAAAGTGGGGGATGTTGCACACACATCCGCAAGGCGAGCACAGGGGTGGGGGTCATGCGCGTATGTGAAGGGAGGGTAAAGTGCGCGGAGGGGGTGTCACACGGATGTGCAGGGGAAGGGGCATGTGGGAGCATTGCATTATGGGTATGGGCACGCGAGCACGCACAACAGTGCACGCGTGAATGCTTTCGGCACCCAAGGAAAAAAAGGTTCGCCATCACTGCCCTAGAGGGCTGAATGAGCCGATTCCCCCCCCCCCACATGAGCATACGCTGCCTGTTCCCCCTCCCCCCCCCCTGCTCCTCATCTACGCCAGCCGGTCCGCAGAATTTTCTTTGAAATGAAACCGGTCCCTGGTGCAAAAAAGATTGGGGGGGCCTGAACTAGAGGACAAGCATTCTCAAAATTCAATAGTCAGCTTTCATACTGATTTTCTATCCAACTGGCACTTTCACCAAGATTTCACTTTCTATGTAAAGGATCACATACAATTTTATGAATGAGATTTTTTATATGATTTCCAGAGAGAAAATAGCACATTTCAATTCTGGACTGGAAATCAATTGTTAATAGATTTAAGAAGTACAATTTGTGGAATTGCAAGGTTGTTGGTTTTTTTAAAGAAATTTGTTTGGAATGCTGTCCAGTGCCAATATACAGTACAGTATATACACTATATCCAGGATAGAGAAGCTATGGCACGTGTGCCTCAGGTGGCATGCGGAGCCATTTGTCAGGGCACACGAGGCGTTGCCCTTCAGCTGGCCAGCATGCATGTGTGTGCTGGCCAGCTGACTTTAGCCTTTGTTTGAAGCCATTTTTCGCCCTCCTCAGGCTACAGAGGCTTTATAGGAGCCTGGGGAGGGCAAAAACAGCCTTCCCCTCCCTGGAGGCCCTCTGGAGCGCAAAAAACTGGCCCTATGGGCAAATCGGAAGTTCAGGAATGGACTTCCGGTTTGCTCATAGGCCAGTTTAAGCCCTCTGGAGCCTTCAGGGGCTTAAACCGGCCCTACGAGAAAACCGGAAGTCACTTCCAGTTTGCTCGTAGGGTCTTTTTTTGTCCTCAGGAGCCTTCAGGGAAGCCTCTGGAGCCTGGGGAGGGTGAAAAAAGCATGCAAAAAATGGGGGGTCGTTCCTATCATGTGTGCATGTGTGCTATGGGAGTCACACATTGCATTATGGGTCCGGCACGCCCCTGCACTCCCCCCCCCTGCTTATGGCACGTGAGCCAAAAAAAGGTTTGCCATCGGTGCATTATATACTACTAAAACTCAGATTCTTGTAACCTTTAACTGGCCAAAACAATGGGCAAAACATTTTGAATCCAGGTACCTCAAATGGCCTAATGAACAGAATGTGTCCAAAATCTGGGACCTTTGACTCTTGTAGAACTGAAATTTGGCAAATTTTATAAAACATTTTATGAGATAAAAATGATCAAAAAGCAGTTTATTATATAATACAAAGTCATAAAACATTTCCAGTGCTGAAGTTCTTGCTGTACAGTTTAACATGTTATTTGCAAGGCAAATATATTTCTGAATCTAACTTTTGCAATGAAAGCAGTACATCAGAGGCTCTGTCTTGTGAAAGATACTGAGGATTATGGTAAGGAGTCTGAAACGGTGACCCAACAGGACATGGGTTATCTAGTAACATACTATACTTCAAGTAAGCTGGGCATCCAAAAACTACATTATAGGGCATATATCAAAAAGTTTGAATTTTAAAACATTTTTTCCAATATTTTCATCCTGCCTGTGATGGTTTAATACAATATAAAAGCAGACAGCAAGGAGCTTGAACCAGAGGCTTGTCTTTACTCAGCAGCATCCATTTCACAACAACTTCCTGCCCCCAGATCACATGACTAGAAATGTTAACTGTTTCCTAACATGCATAAAAAAACTGGGCATAACAATCGAACTTGAGATATAACATAAAGCATACCCATCATTACACTGCCCGCCCGATGAATTTATCTAACGCAGCCCGGAATTCATTTATATATTCGGTATAACTTATTACTGTAAATAGTCCCAGCTTTTGTCTCAGATAAAAATAGAATGGAAGGCAGGCACTGAAGTCGCTGCTCGAACGTATGATATAGTCGCGAGTTGCTTCATGGGAATTGTAGTCTAAGGTGGCTGCGCGTTTCATTCATCTTGCTCTGTCCTAAATGCACGCATTTTCCGTTCATTTCATATTCTTTTAGCGGAAGAAAGCGGGTGCGCGGCTTAAACTTCAACGTGACTCGCCCTGACGAAAGAGGGAACACGCCTAAATTGTGCGGTAAACGTAATGTGATCCTCCAGATGGGAGCTTCCGTAGGGTCTGAAAGAGCTTTCTTAAATCTAATTCTGCAGAGAGTTGAAATGATAATCGGCTAACGAAATAACGAAAAGGAGTACAGTAGCTGGGAAACCCGGGCCTCATCAGAAAATTAAGGCAACTTTATCAAGCCTGTAGGGGTTGGATTTCAGTTCTCTTAATTCTCAGGCATTTCAGAAAATACTAGCTTTGGAACGGCTGAATTACATAATTCAATTTAACCGAGTCTACAGAAATGTTAATTTGAAGGTGGCAGTAAGGCAAATGTTTGCAAAAACAAAACATGCACATACAAAAAAAGAAATAAGTAAAAGAAATGACTCTCGATTTTCAGGACACAGTTTTTCTTCCCTCCATTGGGCCACTGTATTCAGTGCTACGAGATAATAAAATATAAAATCCTGGCATTGACAGAATCACCCTCTGTCTGGAATTGCTATGAGCAGGGCTTTAGCAAACTCCTACGAACACCGCTGCAGAATGGCAGAGCATTGTTTGTGTTTGTCAAAAAATAAACGTGCTGGAAGCTCAGGGTTGGAAGAGTGTGAACCACTTCCACGCGGAAGTAACACGCGGATTATAGAAGAGAAGTAAAAAATAAAAACAGCACCGGGGGGAGGGGGGAGAGAAAATGCTTCCCAAATGAGGGATCTCTCCTTCCTCCTCGCGGAAAGAACTATTAAAACGCCAAGGCTGGGTTTTGACCTTTAAGAGCAGACCTTACTAATCACTCCCGGAACTATCCATGAGCCTAGCAGGACTGGGCGAAGGGGACTCTCAGCCACGTGGGATCTTCGGATTTGGAGAGGCCGGGCATCTGTTCGCGTGTTGCGTGACCGCTGTGGCGCTCAGCAGCCGGAATCTTTGATATGGCACAACTTCAGGCTCGCTTCTTCACCGGCAATACGAAGTAAGTGGGCACGGAAGGAGAATCGGAGCTGTCACTTTTCAAGGGTCTCCTTGCGTGGGACCATCACCAACTTAATTTCGGCTCCCTCCCTCACCCTTTTGCCCCAAAGTGAAACAAAGCTTTTGCCTTCCTTCGTCTTAAAATTCGAGACGGAGGCAGAGGGTCATGCCCACCCAAGCAATTTTGGAAAGCGATCTCCAAGAACCTGTGCTGAGAACGGGCCGCTCTTCGTAGCGCAGCTGGGCTTTGTAAAAGTATCGTTTTCTAACCAAGCTTTCAGTAGTTACTATGGCACTTTGATAACTTAGGCAGTTTGTTTCAGAATGGCCATGTAGCCTTTTTGGGGGGAAGCCTAAATGTAATTTGAGTGATTAAAAACCCATCATCCACGATTTACATTATTCAACTTAACCGAGTCTACAGAAATGCTAATTTGAAGGCGGCAGTAAGACAAATGTTTGCAAAAACATTTCCCATCACTTCGGTCTTGGGGAGGGGCAGGGGCAGTGGGAGACGGGATGGACACCGATTGGAGGACCGTGGCCGCTGGTTACAGGCGGTCACGCGCCCCGACCCCCCATGCTCCCATCGCAGTCTAGGTGGGCAAGAACCACAGACCCGGGGCCCTAGGCTGATGTTATGCAACGCCAGGTCCGTGGTACAAAAAGCCCCCTTCATCCATGACCTGTGTCAGAGGGGAACCCAGACCTGGTGGGTATTACGGAAACCTGGTTGGGCCACGAGGGAGGATTACCCCTCGTGGAAATGTGCCCACCAGGCTACCGAGCCTTCCATCAGCCTAGGGCCCTAGGGAGGGGGGGGGGGCGATTATGGTTAGGGAAGGTCTTGAGCCGAAGGAGACCACGATCCCTCAGACGACCGGGTGTGAGTCCCTCCTCGTGAAATGGGGCCTAGGGAGGCAGTTGGGCGTGTTAGTTGTATACCTGGCTCCTCGCTATGCAACAACAGCCCTGCCCGAGCTCCTAGAGGTGATAGCCGAGGCGGCAGTTGAGACCCCCAGACTTTTGGTCATGGGGGACTTTAACCTGCCGTCGGTAGGCGAAACCTCTGGTGCAGCTCGGGAGTTCATGGCTTCCATGACAGCCATGGACCTGACCCAGGTAGTTTTAGGCCCTACCCATGAGGGTGGACACACCCTGGACCTTATCTTCGTCTCGGGACAGTGGAGTCGTGATCTGGGAATAGGGGATTTAGTCATCACACCCCTGTCCTTCGGCTCGACTTTCCGATCGCTGCACCTCACCGCGGGGAGGCGGAACCAGACATTCCTATATGGTTCCGCCCCAGGCTCCTGATGGACCCGATAAGGTTCCAAAGGGAGCTTGGGCCAATTCCTGTGGACTTGCCCCGCGACTCGACTGAGGACCTAGTGGCCGCATGGTTAAGTGCGGCCACGGGGGCCTTGGACCGAGTCACGCCCTTGCGGCCTCTCTTGCGGCGACGATCCACCCGGGCCCCTTGGTTTACCGAGGAGCTTAGGGAGATGAAGCGCCACAAGAGACGCCTAGAGAGCAGATGGAGATCCTCTCGCTCCGAAGCCGACCGAACACTAGTGAGAACCTATGTTAGGACTTACTTGGTGGTGATAAGAGTGGCCAAACGTGAGTATTGTGCCACTCTTATTGCATCCGCTGATAACCGCCCTGCCGCCCAGTTTGGGGTGACCCGCTCCCTCCTTCAACAGAGGCCGCGGGAAGCCCCTCTACAGGGTCGAGCAGAGGAATTTGGGATTTATCTGCAGGAGAAAATCACTCGGATTCGGAGCGAGCTGCCCTCCATCGACAGTGATCCAGTCGAGCGGTCCGAGGCTGCTCTTGAGACACCATCTTGGGAGGAGTTTGATTTTGTTACTACCGAGGATATGGACAAGTTGTCAAAGAGACTTAGGGCCACCACATGTTTATTGGACCCGTGTCCCTCCTGGCTTGTACTGGCATCCTGGGAGACGACACGAGGCTGGCTCCAGGGCATTGTCAACGCATCTTTGAGTGAGGGGTCCTTGCCTGCCGTCTTGAAAGAGGCGGTAGTAAGGCCCCTCCTTAAGAAACCGTCCCTGGATCCAGCATTATTAGAGAACTATCATCCTGTCTCCAACCTTCACTTTTTAGTAAAGGTTGTTGAGAGTGTGGTGGCTCAACAGTTTCCGCGACACTTGGAGGAAGTTGATTATCTAGACCCGCGCCAGTCCGGCTTCCGACCCGGGCACAGTACCGAGACGGCATTGGTCGCGTTGGTTGATGATCTCTGGAGGGCGCGGGATAGAAGATATCCCTCTATCCTAGTCCTATTAGATCTCTCAGCGGCTTTTGATACCATCGACCATGGTATCCTATTGCGCCGACTGGTGGGGTTGGGGCTGGGAGGCACCATTCTGCGGTGGTTCTCACCCTACCTCTCTGGTCGGTCGCAATATGTGTTGGCAGGGGAGCAGAGGTCGGCCTCGAGGCCCCTCGTATGTGGGGTTCCTCAGGGGGCGGTCCTCTCGCCCCTACTGTTCAACACATATATGAAGCCGCTGGGCGAGATCAACCGTGGTTTTGGGGTGGGATATCATCTGTACGCTGATGATACTCAGCTGTACATATCCACCCCAGACCACCCCGACGATGCCGTCGAGGTCATGTCCCGGTGTTTGGAGGCCGTACGGATCTGGATGGGTAGTAACAAACTCAAGCTCAACCCGTCCAAGACTGAGTGGCTATGGCTTCCGGCAGCCCGGTTCAGCCTGATTACTCCAACTCTGGCCATTGGGGGCGAAACACCAGCCCCCGTGGAGAGGGCGCGCAATTTGGGTGTCCTCCTGGATTCCCGGCTGTCCATGGAGGACCATGTGGCGACCGTGGCCAGGGGGGCATTTCATCAGGTACGCCTGATGCGCCAATTGCGCCCCTTGCTAGACCGGGATGCCTTACGCACAGTCACTCAAGCACTCGTGACCTCTCGACTCGACTACTGTAATGCTCTTTACGTGGGGCTTCCCTTGAGGTGCACCCGAAAGCTGCAGTTAGTCCAGAATGCAGCCGCGCGGGTGATTATGGGAACCCCGAGGTTTACCCACGTAACACCGCTCTTGCGCGAGCTGCATTGGCTGCCTGTCATCTTTCGGGTGCGCTTCAAGGTGTTAGTTATCATCTTTAAAGCACTCCATGGCACGGGACCTAGCAATTTGCGGGATCGGATTCTGCCCCATACATCCCTGCAGCCGATCCGCTCCCACAGAGAGGGACTTCTCCGGGTGCCGTCCACTAGGCTATGCCAGTGGGCGACGCCCACTGTGGCTTCCTGTGGTCTTTTGGGTGCGCTTCAAGGTTCTGACGACCATCTTCAAAGCGCTCCATGGCTCGGGGCCTAGTTACATGCGAGACCGCCTCCTGCCCCATACATCTCTTAGACCGATACGCTCCCACAGAGAGGGCCTTCTCAGGGTGCCGTCGGCCGGACAATGCCGACTGGCGACACCCAGGGGAAGAGCCTTCTCTGTGGCGGGCCCAGCCCTTTGGAACGACGTACCCCCGAACTTCGCACCATCTCCGACCTCCGCCTCTTCCGCAAGTGTCTAAAGACACATTTGTTCCATCTAGCCGGCCTTGCGTAACCTCCACAACTGACTTTTAGATAGTTTTAAATTTGGGGATTTTAATTTGGTTTTAGCACAGGATTTCATAGAATAGGTTTTTAAATTTTTTATATGGTTTGTATGTATTTTTAATATTCCTGTGCGCCGCCCTGAGTCCGTTAATAATAATAATAATAATAATAATAATAATAATAATAATAATAATAATAATAATAATAATAATAAATTTTATTTATAGACCGCCTCCTCTCCCCAAAGGAACTCGGAGCGGTGCACAGGGAAGTTAAAAATGCAAATATAAAATACATAAATAGCTAAAATAGAAAATTAAACCAATTATCCCTGCGCTAAAACCACTATACTAAAATTAAATCCCCCCCTAAAAACCCAATTAAAAAACGGAAGACTAACCTAGGCCGGCCAAGCAGAAAAAGTATGTTTTCAATTTTTGACGGAAGGAGCGGAGGTCCGTAGTTGTTCGAATTTCGGGGGGAAGGTCGTTCCAGAGGGCGGGGCCCGCCACAGAGAAGGCCCTTCCCCTGGGCGTCACCCGCTGGCATAGCCTAGTGGACGGCACCCGGAGAAGTCCCTCTCTGTGGGAGCGGATCGGCCGCAGGGATGTATGGGGCAGAATCCGATCCCGCAAATTGCTAGGTCCTGTGCCATGGAGCGCTTTAAAGATGATAACTAACACCTTGAAGCGCACCCGAAAGACGACAGGCAGCCAATGCAGCTCGCGCAGGAGCGGTGTTACGTGGGTAAACCTCGGGGTTCCCATAATCACCCGCGCGGCTGCATTCTGGACTAACTGCAGTTTTCGGGTGCACCTCAAGGGAAGCCCCATGTAAAGAGCATTACAGTAGTCGAGTCGAGAGGTCGCGAGTGCTTGAGTGACTGTGCGTAAGGCATCCCGGTCCAGTAAGGGGCGGAATTGGCGCATCAGGCGTACCTGATGAAACGCCCCCCTGGCCACGGCCGCCACATGGTCCTCCATGGACAGCTGGGAATCCAGTTGTATTTATCATACTGGCTCTCTTAGAATCATATTACTGCAAAGTGTCAATTTTATACCACTGAATCCAACCACCAACTTACTATAAGAATTTAACTTAAAATATCTAGACAGACAGTTGTCAAGACTCTGCTTGAACACATTCAATAAATGGGAATTTTTCCTAACATTGCATTTGTCTTTTTTTTTTTGCAGCCACATCAAACTATTGACTTGTATTTGATTTGCAACCCATGCTATTTCAAGATTTTATTTCATCATAAGCACCATTACTATGCCAAATATTCATCCTTAAATTTGATTTTTCTGTTAAATATCATTTTATTATTTCATTTATCTCACCTGAGATAGTTTTGAATTTTATTTCTTTTGTAGGATAATTAGCATATTTTTGCGTTGTCTACAAAATTGATTAACATTTCCAATATTTATTTTCATCCAACATTAAACAAACAAATAAATAATCCCAAACTGATCATTGTGGCACCTGTTTCCAATTTGGTGAGGAATTTCCTGAAATTGAGATATAATATAGAATTTCCACACCAATCAACCTTTGAGATAAGAACCAATCTTGTTTAGATTATTCTTAATGCGGACTTATGCAAAGTCTCATACTTATTATGTTGTTTCTAAGATCAATATCTTTATAATCTTCTCTGGAGTCTACCTAAGTATCAATTCCAGACTGATTGGTTTATAGTTCCCTAAATCCTTGCTGCTAAATTTAGAGATTTTTACTTTTCCTAGGCATCTAGCATTTCATTAGTATGTTAGAATTTCTCAGTGATAGCACCTAAGAATTTAGCTGTGAGATAGTTCATTCATTATTCTAATATACAAGTTAGCATTCTGGAGATACAAACTCATTCAAAGGCAAGAGGAATTCTATGACCATATTTCTGTCAATCTCAAACTTGCTTTTGGTTCTTATTCTACCTCCTAGTTTTGTTTCTATGGTTGATGCCAGTTTTTGCTATAGAACTGGGTTTGTTTGTTTGTTTTTTATCAAATAAATCTTTTTTTACACGCCTTACTGGGTGGTATGTAGGCTTCAGGGGATCAATGTTCAAATGTTAATCAGAGTTATTTCCAGGATGTTTCACTCATACCCCAGAGAGGCCTTTTCAGTGCAATCATTCAGTAGCTGGGATTCTCTTGTAAGACTTCTACTAGTATTCAGCTAACTATTATAGCAAAATTACTCATTCTTGTTCATCCATTAAAGTGTGGAAATTAACTGCTCTGGTCCTTTGACTTTTTCATGAAAGATACCTACATGCTTGCATTGGCTATAAATATATGCTTTATTCGGGCAGAAAGATAAATATGCTACTGGAATTGCAAATCACAAACACAGATTACATATATTAATCTTTGCTTTGGCTGTTTAGGGGACCACCAGTACAAGGGCTTTAATTTTTCCCTGTTTTCTCCTCTGATTGTTTCACTTAAGGAAAAAAAATGGTGCAGATTTTCTTTGGGAAACATCCCAGAGTTTGCTCTTTTAGAACCAGGTTGTATTATATTTCTCTTAAGAGTTGCTGGTTACTCTGTAGGATGTAGTTGGTCAGTCACCCACACTGGGCAATGAGCATATCTCAGTAGGTCTGGTAAACAGAAGCCATTCGGGAGAGGACTGTTTTCATTGCTCATAGCTAAGCCCACCATCATGTAGAATACAAGATTTTGAAGTTACTTTCTTCCTCCTGTGGAATTTGTATAAAAATGTCTGTTAGTCCTCTCTGTTTGTTTCCTCTCTGAGCAGAGTCTTAAAAACCCAAATTATTAACCATATTTTCCCCTGAGGTCTGGGATGCCATGTTTTGCTAAAATATGTGATTCTTTTCTCTCTTTAGATACACAGTAGATGATGTTCCCTTTTCTATCCAAGCTACCTCTGAAGTTGCTGACCTCAGTAACATTATCAACAAATTGTTGGAAGCCAAAAATGGTATGTTTATATTTGAGATGTGGTGCCATCAATATTAATTCTAACCCTCTGGGGTATTGGAAAATCAGGTATCAAAAGCATGCAAATAATCACATTTATTTTGGATTTATAATTATACAGATTTAACTTATTTTGGAGATGATGGAGTTTTCCGATTCAATACTATTTAATCAAACAAATTAAAAAGGATTATAATGTAATCCATGCACTAGTTTATAATGGATTGTTTAACAGTTGATCACTCATGCTTTCTTTCACCAGTCCAGGCTATGGATATGGAGTCTCCCACAGTATGGAAAAATAGATTAGACTAAGAGATAGTGGTGTCAGGCTGGATACTCCATTCAAAATATAGTAGTATTTGCTTACGGTTGAATATTCATTTGCTTGAAATGAGAGCAAACGTTTAAAAAAATTCTTTCTCTCCCTGGATGCTTCTTTACACAGACAAATTTTTATCTCTGCAGCTTTGGAATGAAGCCAGATTGTCTGCAGTAGCAACTCAGTTTTGTTCTCATGATTGTTTTTACAAAGCAATCAAGAGCAAGTAATATATTTTGAAAAGGAGTCTGGCAAAACATGTGATTGGGAAAAAACCAAGATTCTGCATTCCATTTTGTGTGTATTGGTAATGTTACTAGCAGTCTGGAGAGCAAACTTTTTAAAAGAAAATATGGCTATTCAAGAACAAAAGACAGACTACATTTTAGAGACTATCTATTTTCCAAATCTGCTCTTAAGTAACTTGATACCTTTGATTTATTTCTAGACGACCACAAATATGTGGAATTTGACTTCCTTGTCAAAGGACAGTTCTTACGTATGTCTTTGGTCAAACACATGGAAATGGAAAATATTTCAACAGTAAGCCATTTTAAAGTTTTTTGAAGACGGAGGTGAATGTTATGGATTGTAAACATTTCTCAGAAATGTATTTTTAAAAATGGTCTGCAATTTTCTATATAGAAGCTATGCAGAAGACTAATGGGTTTGCTGCCTTTTATATATTTTTAATCTCTGCCTCATGCATTTGTAGAGTTTTGAGATACATAATGCCAACCAGTATTCACTTACATTAATAGCTACATTGGTAGCCACTTCTAGTAATGCCTTTTGTAATGACTTAAAATATCAGACTTGCAAGCATTCAGTTGTAGGACCAATACACTACAGGTGATGTTCAATTATTGACATCTCATTCAGTGACTGCTGGAGGTTGTGATGGCATTGAATTGTTGTTGGCACTTCCAATCGGTCCCCAAAGTTACAGTTGTCCATAGTATTCCCCCCCCCAGTCATGTGGTTGTGTTGTAGCCACTTAGCAATCAGTCCAGATTTCAGAATATTTCATTGTCATGTGTGATTGTGACTTGTAATCTCCCTGCTGGTTTTCCACAAGTAAAATCAATGGGGAAGCCAACAGGAAGTCTAAAATGAGTTTTTGCTTAACAATAGTAACTGGGTACTACCAAGTGCCTATAACCATTTTTTAAGCAAAGACTATGGTGTATTTTATTTTGAAAGTGTAAGATTCAGTCTCATGTGAATAGATTGAACATGCCCAGCAACAGAGTTCCTACCTGCCCATACTCAGCACCACCCAGACCTATACAAAAGTGTCCCCCAACTATCTGGAACATATTTGGAATAAAGAAAAAAAATCAGATCTGTTCCCTTGTACCTGTTATGGTGATGGAAGACAAAACTGGATACAAACAGCATTTGTCCAACTTTTCCCAAACTCAAAAACAGTGTAATGAAAAGTGAATGACTGTAAGAAGTAACTTTTTAAGGTTATACATTTAACTGTATTTTTGACCAGTAGAAACTTTATACTACTTTTCTGATTCTAACTCAGTGATTTCCACCATAGAATTGACAGGTTCTAGAATTCAAATATAATGGATGAGCGAATAGGCAGTGGCATGTTGATTTGGAAATATGGTCCCTTGATTCCATTGAACAACAGCAAAGGATTGTAAATAACAAGGCTAGGGAACTTGTCATTTTCTAGATGATGATGATGATGATGATAAAACCTCCCAGCATTTCTAAGCATTGGCCATGTTGATTAGGATTGATGAGGATATATTTAATACAGCAACATGCTTTCCATTCCTAGGAAGTGGGACTGTAGGCTTAATTCTTACCTCCTAGATTTTGTTTTATAGTACAGTAGTTGATTTTTCTTCCTTCCGTGTACAGGAAGATGTAGTAGAAATTGAATATGTAGAGAAGTATACACCACCCCAGCCTGAAGAATGCATGCTACATGATGACTGGATCAGTTCCATTGAAGCTACAGAAGAATGGCAAGAGATTTTTAAATTTGCTTTTGGCTTTTTTTGTTTTATGATTATCCATCTTTCCTTCCCCCTTTTTCTCTTCTGTGTATCAATAGCTTAGGAATGAGATGCTCTTATCAGCTATATTAGTATTGTCATTGTTCTTTGCCAAAAGTTTTAGATCATTTTTAAGACTAATTTCTCTGAGGGACTGTTGCTTCTTTCAGAAATTCTTATAATTCATCTTCCCTACATCGGGGGGTTTAGGTAAGTGATGCATTCAATGAAGGTATATCCTACGCTTAATATAGCCAGGCAAAATAAGAAAAATTCTATTATTTAGAAATTTCACTGCTATTTAGAAATAGCAGCGAAATTGAGCAGTGCGGTTGCCTAGAGGTAGAGCTCTCACTGCAGAATCAAGAGGCTGTGAGTTTGATCCTAGATAGCAGCAGATCAGGGGTGGGTTTCAAAATTTTTGGAACAGGTTCTGTGGCTTGCTGGCCATGTGACTGGGTGGGAGTGGCTTGCCGGCCATGTGACCGGGTGGGAGTGGCTTGCCGGCCATGTGACTGGGTGGGAGTGGCCAATTTGGAAAATGTGAAACTCACTTAACAATGGTCTTGGTTAGCAACCAAACTTTTGGGCTTAATTGTGGTCATATGTTCTCTCTCTCTCTCTCTCTCTTTCTTTTTCTTTCCTTTCTGTCTCTCTTTCTTTTTTCTCTCTTTCTCTCTGTCTGTCTTTCTTTCTCTTTCTTTCTCTCTCTCCCACCTTCTTTTTTATCTTTTTCTCTCTGTGTCTCTCTCTCCTTTGTTTGCCCATCTGTCACTCTGTGTGTGTGTGTGTGTGTGTGTCTGTCTCGCATTCAGGCACTTAAATCACTCATTCTGTGTCTCTGTCTATCTTTCTCTCCCTCCCTCCCACTCTCTGTCTCTCTGTGTGTGTCTGTCACTCTCTGGTTCCCCCCTCCCTCCCTGTCTCTCTGTGTGTTTGTGCCTCTCTCTGTCTGTCTGTCTCCCCCCCCACAAACCTCCTCAGCTCCAGGAAGTAGCCTGACCAGCCCGCCAGCCCGCTGGCTGTATTTATTCGCTCGCTCTCTCACCCATCCACCGGACAAAGGAACCTGGCGTCCGATGGGTGAGCGAGCGAGCGAGCAACCGCGCCCAGCGGGCCAGAGGATTTTTGGGGCGCGCAGCAACTTTCCTTACCCGCCCGCCGGCCAGTCGGCCACTCACTCGGACCTCCCCAATCTCCCTCCTGGCCGCCCACGCCAAAGTCGGGGACCCCCTTCTGCACCCCTTCCCCCCCCACAAGGCCAGACCCCCCTCCCTCCCCAGACCCCTCCTCTTCCCCTTCCCCCCCCTCCCCTTTGCCCGGGACCCTCCGGGCGCCGCTCACCTTCTGCAGGGCGCGCATGTTCTCCTCGCCCAGGAGGCCGCTGGCGCCCTGGTAGACGCCGCTGGCCGCCCTGCAGAGGCTGTTCTGCTTGTCGGCGCCCCGGGACCCCCGCGCCCCCGGCCCGCACAGCAGCAGCAGGAGCAGCGACAGCAGCAGCGCGCCCCGCGCCGGCTCGCCATGGCGCTCGCGGGTGGCTCGTGCGCTCCAGCCGGGCGCGCTTGGCTCGGCTCGGCGCGAAGCCCCTCCAAGCCTCTGCATTCGCGCCAGAGGTTTTGACGGAGCGAGCCACGTGTTCCGGAAGTACCGTAACTTCCGGGTCCATCGTCCAACGGGATCGGCCAGGATCTCTAAATTTTACCATCGGGCTCACGCGATCCTGGCCGATCCCCCAGAAACCCACCCCTGCAGCAGATATTTCTCTCTCTTGATGCAGTGAATAATTGTTTGCTGCGAACTCCATGTAGGCATCAGGAAGGGCATCCGGCCAGTAAATTCTTAAACTCTGTTTAGTTGCTCTGATTCCACTTTGATGCAAGAGATTACCAGGACGTTAAAAGAAAAAAAAATGAAGCGGTGAAATTAAATGGCATCACCAATAAGGTTAAAATGATTTTTTCAGATATACAACTGGTGTCGTAGAAAAAGTTGAGGCCTCAAAAGTAAGGGTAGAAAGTTTAAAGCTCCTTCAATTCTTTTCAGACAAATCCCAAAAATGACTGTACTTTTGCTTTAAATTGAGTGGGTACATTAGACGTGTGTGTTATGTTAGTGGCTTTTTCTCTCACAGAATGATTGGCAAAATAAAAGTTGATTACTTTTTTTGCCATGATTTTCTGTTTTCTTTTTCCTTCATAAATTAATAAGAGAATGAATGGGTATGGGGTGGAGTTGCCAGTAAATTTTCAGATTTGTAATAGCCAAGTTCTGGCCTGACTTAAATTGCTTTTGGTAACAAATCACAAATATGGAATTTCTAAACAGTGCAAAAGGTGTTTGAACCTCATAAACACCTTGACATGGCATAGTAAACTATAATGGTTGCTATATGGTTATATGGACAATAAGAATTATTGGAGAATAGCTATATTTTCTAGAAACAAATGAGGGAATGCTAGTTGCTTTGAACTAGGCACAGTGTTTATAACTCTCTGTTACCCGTCACATCTTGGCCTGACATTTACAAAAATATGGCTTTGCAAAGCCATATTGAAAGTTCTGTTCAGTAGGTATAATTGAAATTTTTAGAGGCAAAACTGCTGTGCACACCTTCAGAAATGTTCTTTACTTCTGACTTCCATAGGATCTTGACTGGTTCCTATGATCAGACTTCCCGGATTTGGTCAGTAGAAGGCAAACCTATCATGACACTTGCTGGGCATGTAGATGTGGTAAAAGATGTAGCTTGGGTTAAAAAAGGTAAGTAAAATTCATTGTCCTTTGGGCAAAATAGATTTCCTCCAAAATCTTGTTATAGACTTTTATTATAGTCAGCTCAGGTTTTTTGTTGTTGTTGTTGTTGTTGTTGCTACTGCTGTTTCGATTATCACTAGGTAATGGCTGTTTCTTTGTTGTTAAATCTTCAGTTTAAAATTCTTTCCTTCACATTTGTTAAGGCTTTTTGGGGGGAAAAGATCTGCAGCATCCACATCTTTCACAGATTTGACTGGGTTGTGTTACTTTGGTCCTGATGTTGTTTACATGCAGGAACAATAGTGCAAGAGGCTTCAGACTTCTGCTTACCTGAAGTCATGGCATTTCTCCTGACCTCTCCTGTTTTGAGAGACAATTGATAAAACTGGAAAAGGGGGGGGGGAGTGTTTACATTATTTAAGGCTGAGCTGCATGCTATTGTAAAATGCATTAAAATGTGGTTTAATTTTTACTCTAGATTTAGTGAAAGAGACCCAGCCTTAGTATAAAAGAGGATGTTTGGTTGGCTTTTGTCCTTCAGCTGTGCTTCTGACATAGATGTGGATGTGGCAGTGAGGCTGTATCTCTAATTTACAGTGCTAGAAAATGTTGTATTCTTAGTAATATAAATTTATGCAACATTGATCCATGTTGGCATTTCAGCAAGATGCAAAGGAACATAATAGCTGAATTCCTTAAGTTTACTGAAAAGTAAAATAAAAAACAACCGGATTTTAAAGCAACATCTAGATTTCACCTTTAGAAACATAGGCAATCTCTGTCTTAAGAGGTTGTCCTTCAAGGGCTAAGAGCAGCTGTATGACCTAACAGGCAACTTAAACAATTCTCAGAATCCAATATATTCCTATTACTTTTTCAGACAGATAATACTTCTATAGGATTATTGGTTCATACAATAGTAATCAGTAGTTATGGATTACCACTGATCTTCATATTCCTTAAAATGTATGTATTATAGCCTTTAGGTGTAATGGAGTGTTCCATTTTAAATACCCTAAATCTGATTATGGTTTTGATGTACAGTTTTGCTTTTTTTATCCTATTACCTGATTCTGGGATAGAGTGAAATTGGATGATTAGTTTAGGAAATGCTCAGTATACAGTATTTCTATTCTTGCCTGTATTCTTCAGACAGCTTGTCATGCTTGCTGCTCAGTGCCTCTATGGACCAGACTATCTTGCTCTGGGAATGGAATGTGGAAAGGAACAAAGTGAGGGCACTTCATTGCTGCAGGGGACACGCAGGAAGTGTAGAATCTGTAGCTGTGGATAGTTCAAGGACCAAAGTAAGTTATATGCCTTTCTCCTCTGCTCTTGTGTTCTAAAAAGTAGACAGGTGTGTTATACTGTAAGCACTACTGCAGTTCTTTTGAACATTCCAATCAAAACCTCATAACATGGCCTTGTCAAGCTCTGAAAACTAAGATAGACACCTTGTGATTCTTGTGAGCAGATTTCTTTATTGCGCCTCACTTATCGATAGAAATCTTGCATCATACATCATATATCCCGGGAACTATTAGGGAGGATTCATCTGAACCCTCTGTCTCTTGCTCTGGGAGTTGAAGTTCACAAGTCATAAAGTTGTCAAAATTGGAGACCCCTGATCTAGATAACATTGCATCACAGGTCTTGCAAGATGATAGCTTGCATTGAGCCCTCTAACTGACTTTTTCCAAGTACTCCTAAGGATGTCATTTTTTAAAAAACATCAGATGTAACTGCCAAGGACTTTAAATGCAATTTGCTTTCAAGGTTTTAATGAAATACAGTTGTTAAGAGTTTGCAAAAACTGATGGATTCGGACTAGAGGGATGTAGGTTCAGGTAGGGGAGAGGAGGGATATATATGTGTGTGTGTGTGTGTTAGTTTTATGAGCTGATCAATAAATAAATCAGGGAGACTAGATAGATCTATTTCGAGCTTTTTAGCTCTCATCAGCTAGCCATACCCTCACTGGGATTCGAACCGGGGCTGTATTGCATGTCAGGCAAGAGCCTTTAGCCATTCAGCCAGCCAGGTTCTCTTATTGCATCAACTGAGACAGGAGAATTAGTATCTATAATTGTTCCACAACACCCTGTTAAGGCCCCAGTTAAGGGAGGAAGCATACTGTTTCCTTTTCTGCCTTTCGGCTCATCACCAGAGACCATCTAGACAGAAAGCCATGAGTTCCGTTGTGTGAATTTTTTTAATATGTGTGTTAGTTTTATGAGCTGATCAATGTGCTAGTCTTCCTGATTTATTTATTGATCAGCTCATAAAACTAACACACACACACACACACACACACACATATATATGTGTGTTAGTTTTATGAGCTGATCAATAAATTGATATAAACAACATGATGCTGGTTTTATGTCCTCCCTTTCTTTCATCCTTGAATGTCTAGGCCAGTGATGGCTAACCTTTTTCCCATTACATGCCAAAAGTGGGGGGAGGGCAGGGGAGTTGTTGCAGGCATGCCCACACCCATAATTCTTTGCGGGTGACCCCTGTGTGCATGTATGTGCAACACTCACCCACTCGCGTGCATGTGTGTCGACCCCATCCTCCCTCCTGTTTTTGGCTGATGATGGACCCATTTTTCGCCCTCCCCAGGCTCCAGAGGCTTTCTAGGAGCCTGGGGAGGGCAAAAACGGCTCCCCCCCCCCCCAGGCCCTTTGAAGACTTGAAGAGGCTTCCCTGAAGCCTCCGGAGGGAGAAAAACGGCCCAATGCACAAACCGGAAGTCCGTTCCCAAACTTCTGGTTTGCATGTTGGGTTGTTTTTTGCCCTCCAGGGGGTTCTGGGAAGCCTCCGGAGGGCGAAAAACAGCCGAAAATGAAGGCTGAAGTCAGCTGGCCAGTGTGTGCATGCTCTAACAGCTGGCCAGCGTGCACATGCCCACGTGCCCTAACAAATGGTTCTGCGTGCCACTGGTGGCACACGTGCCATACGTTTGCCATCAAGGGTCTAGGCATTCCTGTCATATCATGTATTAATTGCATTATTTGTTGATGACACTGAAGTTTCTTTATTTGAGGTGGAGTTGGATTAGTGAAATAATGGGGGGAAGCTGAGTTGGGGAACATTGTGACAGCAGAGATATTACATTTTAAGACTATAAAGATCCTGGAGGCTTCTATGCAGTCGGTGTGATTGGGGTCATTGAGAATAGTTTTCTGTCAATGTCTCTGCTGCAGCAGCAACTCTACCAGGGCAGGTTGGACAAGTGGGGAGAGCTGATGAGGAGGACCTTTCCCTGGATTCAGTGCAAATCTGGCTTAAACACAGACATATTAATTTAAGTTGGAATCAGACTAAATCAGATATTTACATTTTTATTCAAATGTTGTCCTTTTCATTAGTTTTGCAGTGGCTCCTGGGATAAAATGCTGAAGATATGGTCTGCAGGTAAGGGAAATATTTTAGATACAAGAATTATTCTTTCCCACATTTTCACCCCTCCAGCGTGCACATCTTCCTAACCCTTGTGAATGTACTTCCACCGTGCAAACATGCTGCCTTTGTTGTCTACAGACAATTCTAAATGTAGTATTTTAGGGCAAAATTGTAGATCACTACACATATGATGCTACTTTTGACTCTAGCTGCAAAGTATGAAACAGTCTATATATAAAATGGCACAACTTGTAAAGCATATGATAAGCCAATTTCATGCTGAGAAACCTGAATAAATGGAATTAAACTTCAGTTCCATCCCATTTAATCTCATTTATACAATAAAGAAATGAAGGCTAGCAAAGTGGATTTCATGACTAAATAGATAGAACATTTCTGGACAAAACAAGGTGGTCTTTTTCAAGAGGCTAGATTTGAATTATCCTCCACATTCCATAAAGTTGAGGACAATGCTTAAGAAAATGATAATAGGTAGGTAGGTAGGTAGAAAGAAGGACGATAGATAGATGGATGGATGGATGGATGGATGGATGGATGGATGGATGGATGGATGGATGGATGGATGGATGGATGGATGGATGTGAACGGAGATAGACAGAGCACCTGCTTAATTATATCCAAGAAAAGATCCAGATCAATTCTCTTCCGTTTCCTACAATGAGCTTTGAAAATTTATTGAAACCCAAGAGGTAAAAAATAACTCATAGGTAATTTAGGCTACTTATGTTTATTTGAGATTATGAGTGTGTGGTTATTGCCCTCCCTGTTTTTGTCTTATCTCATTTTCATTTCAGTGCCTGCCGATGAAGAGGATGAAGCAGAGATCGAGGACGTAGTAAACAGACCAAGGAAAAAGCAAAAAACCGAACAGCTGGGACTAACGAGAGTAAGAAAGGAATGAATGGAGTCAGACCTGGCCTGACTGTTTTTCATATGGGCAGTTGTCAGGGTTGATGATGTGATAGTGATGCCTCCCCCACCAGCTTTGACTTCAAAATGAAATTTGCTGTAGCTGTTTATTATCTTAAGGCTTTCCAAAGAGCTTTAAATCAAAAGTTCAGTTTTGTTCTGGTATGCTCTATTCACAATTCACTTAAATAACTGAATTCCCAACTATGACTAAGACATGCCAAGGTTCTATTCAGCTGCCCATGTACCAATATGTTTTCTGCTAATGCTGCTAAAGTAACATCTCTCTCAAACTTTTAGAAAATTCCATGTTACTTGGAGTTGTTTGCCATTGTCTTCTACTGGGATGTTCCTGTTCACTTCCCCAATCTAGTTTTAATTGATAATCAGATTTTTCCACTTCTAAGAAACCCAGTGTTACCCATTTTTAAAAATTGGTCTTTATTCCTCATGTGTAGACTCCCGTTGCAACTCTCTCTGGCCATACAGAATCCGTGTCTTCCGTACTTTGGTCAGATACAGATGAAATCTGCAGTGCTTCATGGGACCACACCATTAAAATTTGGGATGTTGAAACGGGAAGCTTTAAATCCACTTTGGTAAATACCACTTTAACATGACTTCTCTGCATTTAATTTGTTTATTTTTCCCCAAAAGGGGATTTCTATAAAATGCAACTTATCATATTTTTTATGGTATCATAGACAGGAAACAAAGTGTTTAATTCAATAGCCTACTCACCACTTTGTCGACGTATAGCCTCCGGGAGCACTGACAGACACATTCGGTTATGGGATCCTCGGAGCAAAGGTGAGTAGAAGTGAATATATATATATTTATGAGATTTTTTTCAGTGCCTTGATTTTTCAAGTTTAAGGTCACTGTTGAGTTGAGTAATTGACTTAGCATTGTACAGCGTTCATATGCTTTGGAATGTGCTTTCTAATAAGGGTTTATTCCTTGAATAATAATGTGGCATTTTTTTTTTTGAAAACAATTTTTATTGGTTTTACAATATATAAAAAGGAAAAGGGGGTATATAGGGTATTACGTTAACATTTTAGGACTTCCATGTCAGGGGTGGTGACTACCTCCGAGTCTTCGTACAAGATACAGTTAAGTAAATGGTGGCAAGAGATACATATATATCACATCATAAACTTCGTACATTCAATTTTTTGTTTCGTATTAACATCCGTTCAGGAATTACAATAATAGTTTCAAAATAAATTCATTTTTGAGATCTGAGTCTCTTTGCTATTGTTTCTTCTTCCTCCTTCCCGCCAGTGGGCGGGGTTGTGGCCCCTCCCGTTCCCTCTTCTTCATCTCCCAGGATTAAGGAATGTTTTTTGAGAAAGGCCTCCGCCTCTCCTACTGTTTTAACTCTAACTCTATCCCCATCCCAGAATACCAACATTTCTTCAGGCATTAACCATTTGAACCATACTCCTTTTTTGTATAATTTTTTGGACAAGAAGGAATACTTCCTTCAAATCTCTCGAATTTTTTTTGGAATTTGCTTCAATATGGTAATTTTTTTTTGTTGATATTTCAACAGCCCTCCTCGTTGTGCCCTCAGAATCTCATCCCTTGTGGACCTTCTTAAGAATTTAATATGAATCTCTCTAGGTACATCATTTATTCTAGCATATGTGGAATTAATTCTGTAAATTAGGTCTATATCCCCCCAGAGATATTCTTTATTCTTTTTAGTATAATCTGCTAAGATTGTGCTCATTAAATCCTTAAGGTCCTCTCCTTCTGACTCTGGAACGTTCTGAAACCTTAAAAAAAAAGACATTCTTTCAAACTCCATCCTTGACATATGCCCAGTAATATCTATGTTTTCTTTCCGTATTTCCCTTATCTCTTCTTTCATCTCAACTGCTCCCCTCTCTAACACCTCAATTTTTTGTTTATTATCTGTTATGGCTCTGTGCCCTCAACAATTCTAATCTTGAATTTATCAAGTCTTTCCGCATTTCTTTTATTTCTCTCATTATGCTTTGGAGCATTTCATCTGTCAATGATCCTTGGGTGTCGCTCCTGCTGCTTTTTGTAGCATTGTAGTAATCTTCGTCTGCTGTAAAGTTGGGCTGGCTCTAGTGGAAGCTGGAGCGGAAAGGGACTTTCCAGTCGGTGGCTTTCTTGCTGCCATTGCTATAGTTTTAAATTCTTGTAGCAAAAGATGGCGTCAGGGAACAAGCAGTCAGTGAAGTCCGAGATATCAGGAAAAGTCTGAGTCAGGGTTCAAACCATGTATTGTATAAAATCCAGAGAGATAATTGTATTATCAAATCCTAAAGGAAAAAAGAAGAGTCCACATATTGGGAGAAACGCTAAGATCTTCTTGAGGGGGCTTTAAGTATAAGGTTTTGTGATCTTATAAGGCAGGGGTCTGCAAAGTTGGCTCTTTTAAGACTGGTGGACTTCAACTCCCAGAATTCCCCAGCCAGCAGACCCCTGTTATAAGGCTGAAGGAATGTCTCATGAGTCAGAAGAAAGTTTTCAGCTGGGAACAAAGAAACGCCATTTTCCCGCCTCAACGCCGGAAGAGGAGAAGTAGTGAAAGTTTCATTTCTGTTGTATCGAGACTCAGCTACAAAGTTGCTACTGCAATTCCATAAGTGGAAAAAACTTTCCTTTTTAAGTGGTGCTGGATCGGATGTAAGCAATCCTCTCTCTCCCCGGTCTGGGGAGCATTTTAAGTCACCGCTTTTTACGAGGGGGGGTTCCTGCAAACAAACTCCCCCCTCTATTCTTCTTTTTCAAAAATGATTGAATGTATTTAAAAAAGAAAACTCACAGTCCACACTGTCTAATCCAGAGCCCCGGTGCATTCCTCCGACCCTGGCATTTCAGCCCGATCTTCCATTGTGCAATTCTTCCGGCGTTTGTTGGCGAGAGGGCGGTTTCCCCCCCGCTGTCAGCCCTCTGGCTCCTGGGGCGAGACGGGAGAGACACCCAACCGACTACCGTCAAGTTGGGGTTCTCCCGCAGCCGCCCGTACGGTTGGGGGTCACTCTGGAGCCCCCAGTGCCCCCGAAGGCGCCCACCAGAGCAGCAAGCGGTGGACGTGTCCGAAAACACGTCCGTTGCCTCCGGAAACCAAGTCATAATAATGTGGCATTCTTGATGTGACAGACAAATAATGGCCACGTCTCGCTTTCTCGGCCCCTTCTTGTAAACACAATGATAGAGGACATACTTTACATGCCGAAGATCCTAGCATCTCCAGATCAGGGTTGGGATGATGGGAAAGAACTCTACCTGAGTCTTTGCAACATTTATGCTAGTCAGATCATGTTAGTGAAGCTGATATGGCAGTTTCCCCTATCTCTCCTGATGGCCAATAGGTGTCTAGTTTCTATAATCCTATCAATATCATGACACTTTAGTTTAACAATCTAGTTTACATTTTGAAGGAAGTTATTCAGCTCATGAGCGGCTGAGCTCTGGAATGATGGTCACAAATAGCATAGGTAAGGCTGTGTTCCCCTATCATTCTGTCTAGCTGATTCTGTTATCTGACATTTGCTAGTCAGCATCTCTTATCCTCCTCTCCCAAGGTCTTTCCCACATATCATTACAGATTGAAAGAAAATGGCTGTCACCCAGCTGGCTGAGTGCCAACAAGACTAGAACGTAACTTTCCCCATCCATAGTCCAGCATCACTATACCAAATTGGCTGTCAACTTCTATCTTAGCAAACTAAAATCGGAATCCTACGAAGGAATAGGCTTTTGTATTTCTGGCATTTTTTTTCAAAAAGACCATTACAAGCTTCTGTGACAAGTATGCATTTATCTTGGCTTCTTTTCAGTAACTATAAATCATGTGCTATATTGTACCTTGTGGCTATTGAATCTGTCTCATTTCAGATGGCTCTTTGGTGTTACTTTCTCTCACCTCACATACTGGCTGGGTAACCTCAGTGAAATGGTCTCCCACTCATGAGCAGCAACTTATCTCTGGTTCTTTAGATAACATTGTCAAACTCTGGGATACAAGAAGGTAAGCTGAAATCTGAAGTGCTCATTTACTGCATTTTATATATGATTTCAGATTACTATATGACATGCAAAATGAAGAATCTTTTTTAAGCTTTTGAAAGTTCTTATTTTAAAATGCACTCATTGCTTGATAAATCGTACTTCACATATACTCTTGGTGGGCCATTAGATTTGAATATGCAAGTGAATTGTGCAAATTGTGCCTTCAAATTCTCTACCAGAAAGCATTTGCAGTACATGATGTTGTCAGCCACTCGGAGTCCAGTGACTGTGAGATGGGCGGCATATAAATTAAATAAATAAAGTGATATAATCACTTTAACTTGTGAATACTGTAGAACCTAACATATTTTTAAATTTGAATTTAGTACTAAAGTACTTGCAAGGCTATCATACCATGCCTGATCTTGAAAAGGCTACATGGTACATTGGGAAACTGGGGGGGAAAACAGAAAAGAAAATGGCGTGTCTATGAACATTATCAGGAGTCAAGATCAACTTAAGTAAGATATTTGTTTCATCTCAGATAGGTGGACAATATGTGTCTCCTGATAGATTTACATTTAAAGAAAAAGAAAATAGAGAAAGAGGAGATGGAGACAAAATAGATTGAGAGGGAACTTTGTTTAAGCAAAAAAGCATCAGAATCATACAGCTGAAGTAACAGCACAACACTAAAACTGGCTTTAATAATCTATATCTCATCAGTTGCAAAGCTCCTCTTTATGACTTGGCGGCTCACGAAGACAAAGTTTTCTGTGTGGAGTGGACCGAAGCTGGGGTAAGAATTGATATTTCAAGAAAGTATAGAATCGGATGAAACTTGAGAACAGAGCTAATGTTTAGCTCTGCATCACATAAAATATTCCAGGACTGTTGTCAGTATCTTCTGTTCACGTGAACATATAAACTTGTGTGGGTATAGAAACAGGTGACAGAACAGGTATGAGACATGCAGGAATCAGGTGTGGGCACTAAAAATCTTTTAATTATAGACATTCTCAGGAAGAAGGTATTGTAGCCATTATCCAAACTCGCAAAAGGACACTTAATATTGATTAAAATTACTGTTAATGTTAAAAGGTATAGAACTTAGTATTGCATGTGTCAACTAACATGAATCTTTCATGAATGCATACATATGCATAAATGCTGTAAAAGGGGAAAATAGCCCAGGCAATAAAGGGGCAGTGTCAGGTTTCTTAGGGTTAGGATTCCACTTGTTTTTAAAGTCAAGTAACGTGATATCTCAGATGGCTGGATCAGACATTGCAATCTGTTAGGAGTTGGTGGTTGGAGGATTTAAGTCTTCAAGAGACTTAAGGCATTCCTTTTTTTCTTAATGCCTCCAAACTAGGAAGAATAAAGACAATTCGTTGTTTTAGAATGAAAGAACTCCTTAAATTCTCCAGGATTACCTCAAAGCGCTAAGATAACCTAAACCCCAGGAATCTTCTATAAAAATGAGGGGTAGTTACCATAACAGAGAAGGCAGATTTTCTGACTCCCATCATATGACGGTGTTTGATTGTTGGGGCATAAGAACATACTTATTTTATAGCACAGATGTCAAACTCATCCTGTTGTGACATTTCACAATGTTTTTTCTCTGTGTGGAGCTGGGGTGGGCGTAGCCAGCGTGTGACGCATCAGGCCCACAGGCCGTCACTTTTACATCCCTGCTTTATAGGATTGTACAGGATGGGTCAGAGATAGGTAATTCCTCAAATAGCAAGGTCCTATGCCAGTGATGGCTAACCTTTTTGTTGAGGCATGCCAAAAGTGGGGGGATTGCATGCATGCATGCCCATACCCATGATGCAATGCCTTCCCCCCCGCAGTATGCACACATACTGAAGCCTTGGGAGGGAGAAAAACAGCCCAACACACAAACCGGAAGTTCAGGAACGAACTTCTTAGTTGCCCGTTCAGCCGTTTTTCTCCCTCCAGAGGTTCCAGGGGACTTCCCTGAAGCCTCCGGAGGGCAAAAAATGGCCAAAAATCAAAGCCGAAAATCAGCTTGCCAACGCACACATTCACACTGGAGCTGACAGGGCAACGCCTCGCGTGCCCTCAAAAATGGCTCCGCATGTCATCTGTGGCACGAATGCCATAGGTTCGCATCACGGTCCTATGCTATGAAACGGGGATGCGGTGGCTAAGATGCTGAGCTTGTTGATCAGAAGGTCAGCAGTTCAGCGGTTCGAATCCTAGCGCCGCATAACAAAGTGAGCTCCCATTATTTGTCCCAGCTTCTGCTAACCTACCAGTTCGAAAGCATGTAAAAAGGCAAGTAGAAAAATAGGGACCACCTTTGATGGGAAGGTAACAGTGTTCTGTGTGCCTTCAGCATTTAGTCATGCCAGCCACATGACCACAGAGACGTCATTGGACAGTGCTGGCTCTTCAGGTTTGAAACAGATGAGCACCGCCCCCTAGAGTCATGATCGACTAGCACATATGTGCAAGGGGAACCTTTACCTTATGCTATGAAGGCCTTTTTTAAAATAGTAATTTTATGAAAGATTAAAATTACACTGGTACCATGAAAGCCTGCACAGGTAGTCCTTGACTTCATGTAGTGACCATTTAAAGTTACAATGGCATTGAAAAAAGTGACTTAGAACCATTTTTCACACTTATGACTGTTGCAACACCCCTGTGGTCATGTGATCAAAATTCAGATGCTTGACAACTGACTCCTTTTTATGATAGTTGCAGTGCCTCGGAGCCCTACGCATTGACAAGCAAAGTCAATGGGGAAAACAGATTCATTTAACAACTGTTACAAATTTAATAGCTACAGTGATTCACTTAACAACTGTTAAGCAAGAAAGGTTGTAAAATGGGACACAAATGTCATAAAGGAGCTGGTATCTGAAAGCCAAGTAAGTAGTCACTAGAGAAGCTTGTGGAGTAGCAATGTTACAGTCACAGCATCCCCTTCATCATTCACATCCTCCATTTTGGACCAGCTGCAGCTTCCCAGTGGTTTCCTGGGGCAGCCCTGTCTATAGCCCATTGCAGTAGTCCTCCCGTGTGGTGATTGGGGTGTGAATGACCAGTGCAAAGGCCTCCCTGGTCACAGCTGTCATTTGTTCTTTGAGCATAAATTTTGAGGGTAGAAAAAATCAGATTGTGCACAAGGCCCAAATGGGGATATGTAACCCCATCCAGAAAATGTCTGGGATTGGGAGCTCAAATACTGAAGCTACTCAGTTTTGTTAAGGTTGAGCCTGAGTCGGTTCCTCTCCATTCAAACTCTTACACCTACCAGACACTTGAACAAGATTTTGACAGCATTGTTGTCAACCCCAAACCAATGGATGACTCACACACAGCCTCATGAAACTAATATTAAACAGAAGGGGTAAAAGTGTTAAGATTTGAAACACCCCACAAGGTAGGGGCTTCAGTTTCAACCCCTTCTACCTCAGTTGATTAGAACAGTACTGCCCATAAAGAAAGGGAAGCACTGTCACACCATGCTGCCCCCCCACCCACCCCGATCCTTACAGATGGTCACTATGGTTAACTGAAATCTACTGAGGGATCAGTGAGAATGAGGATGACAGCACCACTCCATTCCAACTCTGGATTATCTTTTTTTTCAAAAAGGGCCATCTGGAGCTGTAGCCCAGCCACTTAAAAAGGACAGTTGAAGACAGGATAGAAATTTTCCACACTGTTGGATCTAGCAATAGCTTTTTCAGCAGGAGGTGCACTGGGCTTCCTTCAAGGCAGTCAGATCCACCCCTTCCCTCCAAGAGGCTGACACTGCTGCATGGATCCAATCGCACGTCACCTCAATAGCGGCCTTGACAAGCCAGCAGGGACATGGATATCATAAATGAACGGTTGAGCTTGCAGTCCCAAGGGCCCTGTCCTCTTCCTCAATCTCATCCCAGCTACTAGACATCTAAATATTTAGAATTCATTTTCCTTCAAAACCAAGGGGAAGCTATGTTAATGAAAACTGGCTGAAGCAAAAGATAGTAAACTGGAACTGACTTTCAACAGATCCAAATTATTTATTACCTTCCTTCTCATTCTTGCATCCAAGTTTTGTTTTGGGTTTTTTTGCATTGTGATTCAATTAATTTTGTATAAAGATCCCTTTGCAAAATTCCCAAGCAGTTGCAGCCCCTTCACCACCCACTCTAACAAAATAAGTTAAATCTTTTAGTATCAGGGGTTTATAGGACAATTAGATAACATTATTTTTACTTTAAAGGGGAAGCGCTACTTTTCTCCCAACTCTGCACAAATTCTCATCTCTCTGATAGACCAAAGGTTAACTCAGAATGTCCCGATTAAAAGAACATAATGTGATTTGTTTCATTTTTGCTTAAATATAAGATGAACGTGACCATTCCACATTGAAAATTACTGTTACTCATGTATGCATTTATTTATTTGCTTACTAAAACTGCCCTTCTGTGCTTGATTTAACATTTAGGAATCAAACCATGATGGTTTACTTAGCAAGGTCACTCCTCATGTGAAGTATGATTGTTTAACAAGACTTGCTAAATAAACCATCATGGCTTGATTCCTAGATTGCAATGTTCTTTCCACTAGGGTGCCCTTAGAGGTACTTAGAAGCTCCAGCTGATCCAGAGCACACCGGTGTGGATGGTGGTAGGCATGCTTTGGTATGCACGTGGAACATATCTGCTAGTCAGATGCACGGGTTATTGGAATGCTTCTGGATCCAATTCAAGGTGCTGGTTATAATAATAATAATTTTAATTTATAAAACCGCTCTCTCTCCCCAAAGGGACTCGAGGGAATTTAAAAATGCATACATAAAACCAACAAGCATAAATACAGTTAAAATAGATTAAACTAGACCCTGCGCTAAAATCCCAAACTGACTAAAACTAGACCCCAAAAAGTCCCTAATAAAACAGTTCAATTACCCCAAGCCGTCCAGGCAGAAGAAATGAGTTTTTAGTTTTTGACGGAAGGAGCGGAGGTCCGTGGTTGTTCTAATTTCGGGGGGAAGGTCGTTTCAGAGGGTAGGGCCCGCCACAGAGAAGGCCCTTCCCCTGGGCGTCGCCCGCTGGCATAGCCTAGTGGACGGCACCCGGAGAAGTCCCTCTCTGTGGGAGCGAATCGGCCGCAGGGATGTATGGGGCAGGATGCGATCCCGCAAATAGCTAGGTCCCGTGCCATGGAGTGCTTTGAAGATGATAACCAACACCTTAAAGTGCACCCGAAAGGCGACAGGCAGCCAATGCAGCTTGCGCAGGAGCGGTGTTACATGGGAAAACCTGGAGGTTCCCATAACTGCCCGCACGGCTGCATTCTGGACAAGCTGCAGTCTTCGGGTGCACCTTAAGAGGAGCCCCATGTAGAGATCATTGCAGTAGTCCAGTCGGGATGTCACGAGTGCATGAGTGACTGTGCAGAGGGCATCCCGGTCCAATAGGGGACGCAACTGGCGGACCAGGCGGACCTGGTAAAACGCCCTCCTGGCTACGGCCGTCACTTGATCTTCCATGGACAGCCGTGCATCAAGGAGGATGACCTATAAAGCGCCACATAGCCTAGCTGTGTCTCATGGTATCAGGTTGGCTGGTTCAATATACAAGAGTTGGCATACTGAGACCTTTCAATTAAACTGTCATCTCCTGGCAACCAGGAAATGTGCCTTCTCTGCAATGAGGTTCCCCCTGCTGTGTGTGTAGTTGCTATTCTGATGACATCTGGAAAGCCTTAAACACCTGGCTATTCTTCCAGGCCTTGCTTAAGGTATTGGGGATCCTGTCAGATTGTGTGGAGGTGTGGTTAGCTAGACTCACTGTTGGTCCTTGTTTTTTTTTAATTCTTATTTATTTTATAATGATTGTATTGTACTTTCTGTACAATAATTTCTGTATTGTACACCGTTCAGACTCAATTTGGAGTTGAGTGGTTCTTATGTTAATTATTTGTATTAAATTAAATAATCCCCATCGTGATACAAAACTGAGCTGGAGTTGCATGAACAAGAAACAGAACATGACTACGCAATTATAAATATTATTGCATATAAAGATGCTTCCTTTTCAAGTACAGGAGTAGAGATTTTCCAGGGATACACTACTTTTTGAATCAAGTTGCTGGTTTTTTTTCTTCTTGTGGCTTTGAAGATCTTACTCTGATGATATAATAATCAAACATGAGAATATTTTTTCTATGTTTTTTCCATATTGGGGCTAATGCTGTTAGGAGAATATTTCCTGAAATTTCTTATTCGGTTTTTAGGGGGTTCCAGGGAGGGGGGTGGATTAGTCAGGCTGAGGGCGGGACCAAAACCAAGCCGAGGGGCGGAAGTAAAAAGGCAGCGGATGGGTCTATTACGACTACGGACCTCCGCACCTTCCACCAAAAAGTAAAAACCTATTTGTTTCATCAGGCCGGCTTGGCCTAATCTACGCTTCTCGCCCCAGTCTGTTTTCTCAAATTGTTTATTGGGTTTTAATGGGTGGTGATTTTAATGGTTTTTAAATTTTGTACAGGGTAGTTTAATTCGTTTTTAAATTTGTGTGTATTGTATGTTTTTAGTTGGTTTTTAATTTTCCTGTACACCGCCCCGAGTCCCTTCGGGGAGAGGGGGCGGTTTATAAATATAATAAATTAATTAAATTAATTAATTAATTAATTCCTGCTATTTGGAAATGATTGAGATACAAAAGTCATGGTGATTTTTTTATTATTTAAATAATACTGTTTTCATGGACTTTTGTACCTTACATTTTTATCCCCTTTGAATGGGAAAAAAATTAGTTTGTAATAGTGTCTTATTTTAATTTGATCCTCTACCCCTCTGTTACAGTTGCTGCTGAGTGGTGGAGCAGACAACAAACTCTATTGCTACAGATACCAATCAGCCACTTCAGATGTTGGAGCATGAAAGTGAGTGAGAGGGCAGTTAAACCAAAAACTCTTCCCCTGGAATCTACAGCTACCTTGTTTACCACATATGTAGAAAATGGGTTGTTTAATAGCTAGTAAAATCATGTGGTACAGTGTTTCTCAACCTTGGTGACTTTAAGTCCTGTGGATCTCAACTCCCAGAATTCCCCAGCCAGCATAGCTGGATTCTGGAAGTTGAAGTCCACAGGACTTAAAGTCACCAAGGTTGAGAAACACTGATGTAGTAGATCCCAAAGTCCTTGTGAGTTCAACACTGCCTTTTACTTGAAGAGGGTGTTGTCTGTCCATTCCTTATTTTTTTCCCATTAGACGCTAGTGGTTTTCCAGAACAGTGTGGGAAGTGACCTAGGGGTTAGCAATGATGAATTGGTAAAATTTATTTTCTTCTCCCTCTAGGGAGGACCTCTTCGCTGGATCTACATCTCATATTTGAACAGAAAGTGGCCTGCTATTTGTAGAAAGGATATTCTGGAGTCAGTCAAATGTGTATTCTTGTGGCATGCAGCAAAATTAATTGCCTTGTCTTTCTTCAGGGTTGAAATTGCTGTCCTTGTATTTAAAGCTTTTTTAAAATGTACATATATGAACTGTATAAAAAAAATAACCATTTAAACATGATATTGGATTTCAGTAGAGTATTTATGTTAATCTTATTTTGTGCATCAATATTTAAATGTTTCAGTTCATTATCATTTTCAGTTTACCATTTGAGATGAAATGTCCTTAAATTGGAAATCTGTTTATTGCAGATGGCTAGTGATGGATTCTATAAAATGTATGTTTTTAGGAATTTTTAATTAAATAAATACATTTACCTTTGAGAAGTGATGATAAATTGAAGTCCATGGTTATTGGGGGGATGGGGTGGAGCTTTGGAGGCTTCCATTTCAGCTGACTTATGAGGAGCAACTGGGCTCAGAACATTGTCAGTCTTGCTCTTGGTTAAGACATTTCCTACTGATAGCCTCAAAGTTTTCACTAATATATTATTGTACCTATTTGAGGACTTCTTTGATGGATTGAATTTGAAATAGGCTCTGGAAGCACATGGTCCTCCAAGGACCAAATTGAAAATTTCCTCTGACTTCATGGACATTTTCTGAATGTGGTCCTTAAGGGACTGGAGAGTTCGCTGCAGAGGTTGGATGTGATAATACATACCTCTGCTCATATTTCTTTCTGAGATTGCCTTGCACTATATAAATACCTTTTCCTCTTCTGGTCAAAACTGAATAAAATCTTGAATTTTTTAAGACTGTTCCTAGATTACCTATGTAATGTTCAGCAAAGTACCTCATCTTCGACACCCAAGAGCAGTTGCTTTGAAGGGTTTTTTGTGATGTGTCAGTCGGGCCTTTCTAAAGTCCTGGGCAACATTTCACATGGATTCCTTGGCCTCTTGCCTTTGACTTTGTAACTGGGTGCTGACACTTTAACAGTGTAAGTGCACCTTTAGAGACAACAGAAGCTTTCCAATTCAACAGAAAATTCTTTTTAACAATCAGCAGCATTTGTAAAAGACTCGCACTTTGGGGCCATGGAGAAGAAGGGGGCTGAGTGTGCTTCCCATTGCGTAAAAAAGTGTTTTTTAAAAATATTAATTTATCAAAATCTATATAAATAAAAATGTAACATTGAGTTTATTCAAAACCGCTACTGCACGGATCGCTTCCAAATTTTCACACAACGTTCCTTTCAAGTACGGCACCAATGATATATATAGATGTCACACCTGTGCCAGGTACACAAAACGAAAATGTAAAAAATTGTAAAAAAAGGTAGGTAGATGGATGCAGAGAGAGCAGTAGGCCACAGGTACTATGTCATCCTTTATGACATAAAATACTCTGTCCATAAGATGCAAGGAGAAATACAATAGGTAGCTAGGTAGGCAGCTATAGGGATAGAGAGGGAGAGAGAGAAATGAAGTAGGTAGGTAGGTAAGTAGGTAGAGGGATAGAGAGAGGGAGAAATACAGTAGGTAGGTAGGTTGGGGGTTATACGGTGGTTGTGTGTACATGTTTGTGTGTGCAGGTGTAGATCTACACACAGATTGGTTGGCCATTTAATCAGACGGCCACAGCAAAGCGTGGCTGGGAACGGCTAGTATAAAATACAGAAACACAAAGAAAAAGTGAAAATAATGGGAAAATAAGGGAGGGAAAGAGGAGGAAATGTGTAGGGTAGAGGGGGGGGGGAAGAAAATTAAACAGTATGAAAGGATACCAGGCAACCTATCACATTTGTTTCTAAATTTTCATCGTGTTTCATTCAAGAGCTTGTGCAGAGTGCTCCAGCCGTCTTATTTTTCCCCATAATAAAAAAATTAAACTGAGCTGAGAGAGTTGATCAGCCAAAGTCATACAGTAAGTACCTTATATTTCCATGGCCAAGGATTGATTTGAAGCAGCATCTCCCTCATGCTAGTCCACCACCCTAATCACATTATATTAGCTCTCAAAAGTTTTTCCCTGTCCAGATTGAGCATCCCAGCCTGATGTAAATACAGGTACAACCATTTATATACTGACCATTCAAAGTTACAATGACACTGAAAGAGCTACAGTAATTTGCTGTCCTTAGTAACCTTTGTATTTGGTTTGCAACTGGATGCTTAGTCCTAGTCAGCATGATCTCTTTTTATATGTATTTTTTTTCTGTTCATAAGCTATCCAGGAGTCAGGAATATTTCAAATTGGATGTAGGAAAAATAATTTAGCTGGGTAGATGTACTGGAATTCTCGGGAAAGAATGAAGTGATAATGTCAGTTTGGAAATTGGTCTCAATACTGAGAAAAGGCTAGTTATTACTTTGTACATAATGCTGTGATGGAGAAAATAGGTGTCAGCCACTGTGCTTCCTATATCTGTGTGGTATGAGATGTTTCAGCATGCCTAAAAGAGATTTTGTAATCCCCCTCACAAGGAACACAGCTATTTTTGCTACATTTAGGACTAACCCCCATTTAATGAACAAGTAGATCTTCTGCTTAATTCTCCATGCCTCCTTGCGGCAGACTTTATAGGTAACGTGATTCAATTCAGCAAGTGGATATTATGTTAGAGTTACTCCTAGTCACTGGTGGTGGCAGCAAGAGGTCTAATCCTAGTTGGGTATATAGCATGGAATCTGTCCAGCTAAGCATATTTCTTGGTTAGAGTAGAATAATGGATTTTCACACACGTATCAGGATAATTCCTTTTCTACAGTGGGTGGGGAGCATCTACAGCTAATCCAATGTGCCTTTCATTTTCAACAGCCTATTTTTATTCCATCTGGTGACTGTGAAACCTGAGATTCATCAGTAGTCACACTTTACACTTAAATGGAATACAGGGCTATTTTTGAGCCCTCTGCAGCCTTGAATGTTACTCTGTACTAAGCTTGTATGTCCCAAAGGATGCATTTTTTTTTCAAGGGGAAAAGTAACCTCATTCCTCTGCACAATATATTGACTGGAATGGGAAAAGAAAGGAGCAGTTAGGGTTAGAAAATGTTTCTACTTCCCCACCACCACCACCAATTTCTAGAGCAAAGTTTTCTGAATATTGGGGAGGAATGGTATTGTCTTGACAGATTGGGGAGGCTGACTTAGCGTGTATCTGTTGAGCATATTTCATGTTCCAAATCGTATTAAGCAAAAAGTACGAAATGATATTTTAGGATTTGGTATGTATAACTTCCATCACACTTTTGCATATATGATATGGTTTATCTCAGGGGTCCCCAACCTTTGCAACTTTAAGTCTGAAGGACTTAAAGGATCCCCCCCTGCCCCTCCTGAATCTTCCCCCAGGATAGAGGAATGTTTTTTAAGAAAGGCTTCCGCCTCAACAACTGTTTTAATCCTAACTCTTCCTCCATCCCAGAACACCAACATCCCTTCTGGCATCGCCCACTTAAACCAAATCCCGTGGTTGAACAATTTTTTTAGATAAGAAGGAATATTTCCGTCTCATCTCTCTAATCTTTTTTGGGATCTGCTTCAAGATGGCGACTTCCTTTTGTTGGTAAATTAACGGACCCTCCCTCTGCGCCTTCAAGACTCCCTCCCTTGTCGACCTTCTAACAAATTTAATATGTATATCTCTGGGTACTTCATTCATCCTGGCATATGCTGAGTTTATTCTGTAGACTAGGTCAATGTCCCCTCTGATCTCCTCTTTGGGTTTATGTAAATAGTCTGATAAAATTGTACTCATGAGATCAGGAAGGCATTCACCAGATTCCTCAGAAATATTCTCAAATCTTAAAAAAATATGACATCCTCTCAAAATCCATCCTAGACATATGACCAGACAAATCTCCAATTTCAGTATTAACATTTTTAAGTTCTCCCTTTGCCCCAGCCAGCCCCACTTCCAACTCCTCGGTCTTCTGAGTATTCTCCATCAATTTTTTCTGTGTTTCCAAGAGTTCAAGCTTAGTGCTAGTATGATCTTTTCTAAATTCTCTGATTTCCAGCACCAAGGAGTTTAACACTGTTTCCATAGCTGTCATTCTCTCTTCCAATCCTAGATTTCCTGGTTGTTTTTTTGAAGCCATGGTAAGCTATTTAAATCAGTGCCACTAAGATGGCGTTTTTTGGGTGCGGCCGCTGGAGCAAGTCAGGAGAAGAAAGTTCCAATCAAAATTGTAAAGGCTGATTCTTGAAGCTGCTTCTGTAATTCAGTTAATACTATTAACAATATATTGACTAATTAATTGGTAACCTTATTTATTCAGATGATGCATATATGATCAGCCTATATTTATATTTATATTTATTCAATTTATACCCCGCCCTTCTCCAAACTGACCCAGGGCGGCGCACAGGAAAATTAAAATACATACAAAACATCATATAAAATTTAAAAAACTAATTCAATAGAACCTGTGCTAAAACCAGATTAAAATCCCCAAATTTAAAAACTATCTAAAAGTCAGTATAGGGGGCTACGCTAGGCTGGCTAGATGGAACAAATGTGTCTTAAGACACTTGCGGAAGAGGCGGAGGTCAGAGATGGTGCGAAGTTCAGGGGGTAAGTCGTTCCAAAGGGCTGGACCTGCCACAGAGAAGGCTCTCCCCCTGGGTGTCGCCAGTCGGCATTGTCCGGCCGACGGCACCCTGAGGAGGCCCTCTCTGTGGGAGCGTATTGGTCTGAGGGATGTATGGGGCAGGAGGCGGTCTCGCATATAACTAGGCCCCGAGCCATGGAGCGCTTTAAAGATGGTCGTCAGAACCTTGAAGCGCACCCGAAAGACCACAGGAAGCCAGTGCAGCTCGCGCAGGATAGGTGTTATGTGGGAGTGTCTAGGCGCTCCCGTAATCACCCGCGCGGCTGCATTCTGGACTAACTGCAGCTTTCGAGTGCACCTCAAGGGAAGCCCCATGTAGAGAGCATTACAGTAGTCGAGTCGAGAGGTCACGAGGGCCTGAGTGACTGTGCGAAGGGCAGCCCGGTCCAGTAAGGGCCGCAATTGGCGCATCAGGCGTACCTGATGGAAAGCCCCCCTGGCCACGGCCGCCACATGGTCCTCCATGGACAGCCGGGAATCCAGGAGGACACCCAAATTGCGCGCCCTCTCCACGGGGGCCGGTGTTTCGCCCCCAATGGCCAGAGTTGGAATAATCTGGCTGAACCGGGGTGCCGGAAGCCACAGCCACTCAGTCTTGGACGGGTTGAGCCTGAGTTTGTTACTACCCATCCAGATCCGTACGGCCTCCAAACACCGGGACATGACCTCGACGGCATCGTTGGGGTGGTCTGGGGTGGATATGTACAACTGAGTATCATCAGCGTACAGATGATATCCCACCCCAAAACCACGGATGATCTCGCCCAGCGGCTTCATGTATGTGTTGAACAGTAGGGGCGAGAGGACCGACCCTTGAGGTACCCCACATATGAGGGGCCTCGAGGCCGACCTCTGCCCCCCTGCCAACACATATTGCGACCGACCAGAGAGGTAAGACGAGAACCACCGTAGAACGGTGCCTCCCAGCCCCAACCCCCCCAGTCAGCGCAATAGGATACCATGGTCGATGGTATCAAAAGCCGCTGAGAGGTCTAATAGGACTAGGATAGAGGAATATCCTCTATCCCGCGCCCTCCAGAGATCATCAACCAACGCGACCAATGCCGTCTCGGTGCTGTGCCCGGGTCGGAAGCCGGACTGGCGCGGGTCTAGATAATCAACTTCCTCCAAGTGTCGCGGAAACTGTTGGGCCACCACACTCTCAGCAACCTTCACTAAAAAGTGAAGGCTGGAGACGGGACGATAGTTCTCTAGTAATGCTGGATCCAGGGACGGCTTCTTGAGGAGGGGCCTTACTACCGCCTCTTTCAAGACGGCAGGCAAGGACCCCTCACTCAAAGATGCGTTGACAATGCCCTGGAGCCAGCCTCGTGTCGTCTCCCATGATGCCAGTACAAGCCAGGAGGGACACGGGTCCAATAAACATGTGGTAGCCCTAAGTCTCTTTGACAACTTGTCCATATCCTCGGTAGTAACAAAATCAAACTCCTCCCAAGATGGTGTCTCAAGAGCAACCTCGGACCGCTCAGCTGGGCCACTGTCGATGGAGGGCAGCTCGCTCCGAATCCGAGTGATTTTCTCCTGCAGATAAATCCCAAATTCCTCTGCTCGACCCTGTAGAGGGGCTTCCCGCGGCCTCTGTTGAAGGAGGGAGCGGGTCACCCCAAACAGGGCAGCAGGGCGGTTATCTGCGGATGCAATAAGAGTGGCACAATACTCACGTTTGGCCACTCTTATCGCCACCAGGTAAGTCCTAATGTAGGTTCTCACTAGAGTTCGGTCGGCTTCGGAGCGAGAGGATCTCCATCTGCTCTCTAGGCGTCTCTTGTGGCGCTTCATCTCCCTAAGCTCCTCGGTGAACCAAGGAGCCCGGGTGGATCGTCGCCGCAAGAGAGGCCGCACGGGCGCGACTCGGTCCAAGGCCCCCGTGGCCGCCCTTAACCATGCGGCCACTAGGTCCTCAGTCGAGTCGCGGGGCAAGTCCACAGGAATTGGCCCAAGCTCCCTTTGGAACCTTACCGGGTCCATCAGAAGCCTGGGGCGGAACCATATAGGAATATCCGGTTCCGCCTCCCCGCGATGGGGTGCAGCGATCGGAAAGTCGAGCCGAAGGAGAGCGTGATCTGTCCATGACAGGGGTGTGATGACTAAATCCCCTATTCCCAGATCACGACTCCACTGTCCCGAGACGAAGATGAGATCCAGGGTGTGTCCACCCTCGTGGGTAGGGCCCAAAACTACCTGGGTCAGGTCCATGGCTGCCATGGAAGCCATGAACTCCCTAGCTGCACCAGAGGTTTCGCCTACCGACGGCAGGTTAAAGTCCCCCATGACCAAAAGTCTGGGGGTCTCAACCGCCGCCTCGGCTATCACCTCTAGGAGCTCGGGCAGGGCTGTTGTTGCATAGCGAGGAGCCAGGTATACAACTAACACGCCCAACTGCCTCCCTAGGCCCCACTTCACGAGGAGGGACTCGCACCCGGTCGTCTGGGGGATCGTGGTCTCCTTTGGCTCAAGACCTTCCCTAACCATAATCGCCACCCCCCCACCCCTCCCTAGGGCCCTAGGCTGATGAAAGGCTCGGTAGCCTGGTGGGCACATTTCTACGAGGGGATGACCTCCCTCGTGGCCCAACCAGGTTTCCGTAATACCTACCAGATCCGGGTCCCCCTCTGACACAAGGTCATGGATGAGGGGGGCTTTTTGCACCACGGACCTGGCATTGCATAGCATCAGCCTAGGGCCCCGGGTCTGTGGTTCTTGCCCTCCTAGCCTGCGATGGGAGTATGGGGGGTTGGAACGCGTGACCGCCCGTAGCCAGCGGCCACGGTCCTCCAGCTGGTGATGTTCCTCCCGTCTCCCACCGCCCCTGCCCCTCCCCAAGACCAGATTGATGGGAAACACCTCAGTGGAAACGACCCCCCCTTCCCCCTCCTCCGTTTCCCTACTTCCGCTAGCCGGCCCTATAATCTGTCGCCCTCCCACCTGACTATCCCTCCCCCCCACCCTGGGACCCCCTAAAAATCGGATTAAAAATTTACCCAGAAATACCCTGAGCTTACGTTTTGCCCACCTCTCAGGGTTCAACAACCCATCCTTAAGGTGGGCCCCAGATAGATCGGGGGGCCACAGCTGCGAGAGGGGAGACTCTCGCAGACAGAGGAGATCTGTCCTTGAAGCAATGCCTGCCAATTTCATCCCAGCATGCCACAGACGGTATCTCTCTACTTACAGTATAATAGCTCAATACTTGCTAAGCATGAATCACATAGGAGAAGTGGAGTGATATGGAAAGCTACATGTGAAATTCCCTTGGGTGGCATTATCTTTACTGTGGATTTTCAAGAGCTCTGAAAAAAAAGTCATGTTTCCCGGATTTTTATTGCCAGGACTTTTCTTTGCCCTTAATATGGTTGACATATTTTTATTTACAATACATATGCTTTAATTTGCAAGCTATGCTGAGGATTTAATTCCTCCCTAAAATACAAACCAGCTTTTTTTCTACTAAGTGTGCGTGCATCCCACTGTGTTAATGATTTCCTGTAGCAAATGGAAAGCAGAACACCCAGGCAACAAGAGTGCCTGCTCACACGGCCTTCCGGAAACTTGTAACAATTTCAATATGGTAGGCCTCCAGGGGTCAGGAATATAATGTTAATAATAATTATGTAGTTAGTGCTAATTCCTGTTGATTGCCTGGGCTAATAATCCCTTTCAGTTTTCTTGGCAAAATTTTTCAGAAGTGTCTTGCCATTGCTTTCTTCCTAAGGCTGAGAGTGAGAGACTAGCCAAGGTAGTTTCACACCTAAGGCAGGACTAGACTTTTATAGCCCTGGGGTCTTAACCGCTACATCAAAGTGGCTCTCACAGATAAAATTATCATCCTCACTATCACCATTGTGATCTAGTGTAGTGGTTCTCAACCTGTAGTTCCGTGGACTCCTGGGGTCAGTGATGTCACAGGCACTCCGCAAAGTCTTGAAGAAATGTTATGATTTAAATATTGTATTAAGTCTTGGTGGTTTGTGGCCACGGATCGTGGCCACAAAAGATATTTAAAGGGAGTCCATGGTGAGAACCACCTGAGCCTAGTCTATTATTTGGTTATTGTATCTTAAGTGAGATGGGCAGTAATTTGATGGATATAATAAATGAAGAGATTTTAAGAATCTAGAAAATGACTTAATTGGTAACTAGGTTGATTGCAGGACATGAAACTTGCTTTCCCTTTTACGATTTAAGTATATTTTGATGGAAAGTCAATGCAATCTTCACAAACCTTTTACATTTATGGTGCAGCTGTGCCATAATAGAAAATTATGGCTTAAACTATTAAAATGTTAATAGAATTGCAAGCTTTGATTTGTCTCTTGATGCATACCTGCAGGCCAATGTGGGCTTAAAAAGGACATTCTTTGAAAAATGTAAAGGAATTGCACATTCGTGCTATTAGTATTCACTGCTTTTTGATCCAGTGAGTAATACAATATATTGTTCTTGATGTTATTTCTTTTATTCATGAAACTCAGTCAACTGAACATTTAAAGATGTGTCACAAATACCATTAAGTGGTGCTAATGGTTGATACGGGCTGCTGCCAGCGTCCTAAGTATCAATCAAGTATCTTCTTAAAATATATGATGCTCCTAGCAGCGCAATTTTTTGGAGTTCTGCTGGTGCTATTGCAGGAAGCTGTAATTTCTTTATGTGTTTTGTAAAATTCTTGGACATGGTACCAACTGCCCCGATGACAATGGGTATCACTGTTACATGTTTCATCCATAGCCATGTAGTTTCGATAGCCAGGTCACAATATTTCATGATTTTTTTTCTAGTTCTTTTTCTTCACCTCTGGCATCTCCTGGTACAGTGATATCAATAAACTGTATGCTTCGGCCCTCTACAACCGTGATATCTGACGTGTTGTGTTCCAAATAAGGATTTGTCTATATTCGAAAGTCTCACAAATTGTTGTTATTATTAATTATTATTTATTATTCAATTAAACATGAAACTCAGTTAACTGAACATTCAAAAATGCATCACAAATACCATTGACTGGTGCAGGGATGGGTTTCAATTCTTTTTACTATCTATTCAGTGGGTGTGACCTATTCTGTGGGTGGGGCTTAGTGGTCATGTGACTGGGTGGGCATGGCTAACTTGATGTCACTCACCAGGAGATGTCATGGATTGGGCAAAATATGGTGAAGCTCACTTAACAAAGTTCTTGCTCAGCAACCAAAATGTTGGGCTTTAATTGTAGTCATAAATCAAGGACTATCTCTGCCTTCCTATGCATGGCAGTCTTGTCCAAGTAAACACTGTCTCCTTTCTGGCAATTTTCCTTTCTGTTAGAGGCACCAAAATAATCCAGACAATGTAAGGTTTCCTGCTGCAGCAGGGCATTGGACTAGATGATCTCTGAGTAGCCTTCTAGCCCTAAATTGCTGTGTTTTTCTTTCTTTCTTTCTTTGTCTCCCTCCCTCCCTCCCTCCCTCCCCTCTGTGGGAAGCAACCAACCCCACCCCACCCCACCCCACCCCAAATAAAATATTACTCCCAGAAAGGCTAATTTCACATGCCTGCTAGATAGATAATGAGATAATGAGCCTATAGAACGTTTGGCTCCATTCACAAGCAGGGAATGATCCACACCCTTTTAGAAACACAAAGCCCATATTGCACAAACCCCAAAACTTCAAAAACATAGAAACATATAAGAATCCTACCTTTTATCCAGTTTGTTGTTCCGTTGACGTAGAAACAAACTGCTGAATGTCACTTTGCAAACTTCCTTTTGAGCTTTTTAATTTAAATTGAGCTTTTCAATTCAAAGCAGGTTTCAATTTAAAGTTTGCAGCATTAAGACTTGTGGACTTCAACTCCCAGAATTCCACAGCCAGGCATGCTTAGTTCCGATTTAAAGCAGCAGCATTTTTTTCTACTTTGCTGAATCCTGGTTAAAAAGTGAGATTCCTTCTTTCTTTTTATTTCTTTTTCTTTCTCTCTTTCCTTCCTCCCTCCCTCTCCTTCCCCAGTCTCTCCCTCTCTTTTAGTTTTTAAAACCTCTTTTCCCTTGCCTGAACCGGCAGGGGGGAAAGGCTTTTTTAAAAAAAAGCTTTTGATGGAAGTTCGGGGGTGTGGCCAAGCCACCATTACTACCAGTCTGGTCCGGCACGCCGGATTTTCACTACCTCTTCTGGCATACCAGACAGGACTGGGAGGAACCCATCTCTGGACTGGTGCTAATGGTTGATACGGGTTGTTGCTAGCATTCTAGGTATCAACCAAGTACCTTCTTAAAATATACGATGTTCCGAGCAGCACAGTTTTTTGCAGCTCTGCTGGTGTTATTGCAGGAAGCTGCAATTTGTTGATGTATTTTATAAAATTCTTGGACATGGTGCCAAGTGCCCCAATGACAATGGGTATCACTGTTGCATGCTTCATCCATAATTGGGTATTTCCATGGCCAGGTTGCAATATTTCATATTTTTTTCCAGTTTTCTTCAACTCTGGCGTCGCCTGGTACCGCGATGTCAATAAATTGTACGTTTCGGCCCGCTACAATTTTAATATCTGGTGTGTTGTGTTCCAAATGACGATACTTCTGTATTTGAAAGTCCCACAAGATCTTCACCTTCTGATTTTCGGTAACTTTTTCAACTTTGTGCTCCCAAGACTTTTTGGATACAGGTAAGTCGTATTTTTTACATAATGATCAGTGGATAAATTTATTTCAGTTGTGTCTAGCTTTATAATCAGTTTGTGCAATTTTGCTGCATTCACGTGTTAAATGTGAAACAGTTTCAACTTTGTTGCAAAGTCAGCAGTTTGGATTTTCAGTGGATTTTTGTATCTTCGCTTTCATGGCATTAATTTGTACTGCTTGTTCTTGAGCAGTGAGTATTAAACCTTCTGTTTCTTTCTTGATGGTTCCCATCTTAAGCCATGTCCATGTCAAGTTGTCATCACATTTTCCTTCAATGTTTTTCAAGTGCTGTCCATGCAAAGCTTTGGTTTTCCATCTATTTAATGTCATCCAGCTGTTTTTCGTTATATTCTGCCTTTGTTTCTGTTGTTTTCATTCTGTTTTGCATTTCATAGCCTGTAGCAATTTTTTCTGTACTTTGGTTCACATAATCATTCAAACTTCATCTTTCTTCTTCTACAGTTTAATGAATTTGTAATAGCCCCCTGCCCCCTATTTTTTGGGGCAGGTACAACCTGTCGATGTCACTTCGTGGATGTAAAGCGTGATACATATTCAAAATTTTGCATGTTTTCCAGTCCAAGTTTTCCAGTTCAGCCAAAGTCCAGTTGATGATTCCATCTGAATAGTGCACTGGAACTGCCCATGTATTAACGGCTTTTATTATGTTTCCAGCATTCAGCTTTGATTTTAATATTTTGCGGACCCTCCTGATGCTTTCCTTTTGCATTGACTCTTTGACTTTTCCATTCCAGATGTTATCTGCCTCCAATATGCCTTGGTATTTCTTTGTAACTGTCATTCTTTGCTAATGCTTTCACTATGCTTCCATTTCCCAGTCTATTCCTTCTATTTTTTCCATTTTTCCTCACTGCATGGATAATATAGTACATTTTTCAAGTCCAAAGTTCATTTTGAGTAGTAGTAGTAGTAGTAGTAGTAGTAATTAGTAGTAGTATTTCCTGAAACCTAGAACTCACCATCTCCTGGTTTCTACGCCAGCATCTTCACCATTCCATCACAATGGCTCCCTTAATAGGGCTATAAGTCACTGCATTTTGCTGTAGTAATGTACTCCCCCCCCCCAAATTAAATAGTTTGGTAATTTTGGATCATTATGAAAGCAGTGTACTAAATTTAAACAATTAAAATCTTCATTTATTTGATTTTTTAAAGAAGCTAACTGCTAATTCTACTGAGGTATTCAGATAATACAATTCTCAAGGTAGGTAATTAAATTTATTTATTTATTTATTTATTTTATTTTATTAAATTTATACCCCGCCCTTCTCCTTGTTAGGACCCAGGGCGGCGCACAGGCATTATTTAAGAACACAAAATACAATAAATATCTATTAAAATGTATTAAATTAATAAACCCGTGCTAAAACCCAATATTAAAACCCTTGCCAATTATAAATTATTTTCTTAAAAAGTCAGAAATGGGGGCTATCCTAGGCCGGCTTGTTGGAATAAATACGTCTTAAGACGTTGGCGGAAGAGGCGGAGGTCCGAGATAGTACGGAGGTCGGGGGGTAGGTCGTTCCAGAGGGCCGGGCCCGCCACAGAGAAGGCCCTTCCCCTGGGTGTCGCCAACCGGCATTGCCCCGTCGACGGCACCCGAAGAAGACCCTCTCTGTGGGAGCAGATCGGACGAAGGGATGTATGGGGCAGGAGGCGGTCTCGTATATAGCTAGGCCCCGAGCCATGGAGCGATTTAAAGATGGTCATCAGCACCTTGAAGCGCACTCGAAAGGCCACAGGCAGCCAGTGCAGCTCGCGCAGGAGAGGTGTTACGTGGGTTTGCCTTGTGGCACCCATAATCACCCGCGCGGCCGCATTCTGTACTAACTGTAGCCTTCGAGTGCACCTCAAGGGGAGCCCCATGTAGAGAGCGTTACAGTAATCCAGCCGGGATGTCACGAGCGCTTGAGTGACTGTGCGAAGGGCTCCCCGGTCCAGTAAGGGGCGCAACTGGCGTATCAGGCGTACCTGATAGAATGCCCCCCTGGCCACGGCCGCCACATGGTCCTCCATGGACAGCCGGGAATCCAGGAGGACGCCCAAGTTGCGCGCCCTCTCCACGGGGGCCAGTTGTTCACCCCCAATGGCCAGTGTTGGACTTATCTGGCTGAACCGGGGTGCCGGAAACCACAGCCACTCGGTCTTGGCCGGGTTGAGCTTGAGTTTGTTACTACCCATCCAGATCCGTACGGCCTCCAGACACCGGGACAGCACCTCGACGGCATCGTTGGGGTGGTTTGGGGTGGATATGTACAACTGAGTGTCATCAGCGTACAGATGGTATTCCACCCCAAAACCACGGATGATCTCACCCAGCGGCTTCATGTAGGTGTTGAACAGGAGTGGCGAGAGGACCGACCCCTGAGGAACCCCACATGTGAGGGGCCTCGGGGACGACTTCTGCCCTCCTGCCAACACCCATTGCGACCGACCAGAGAGGTAGGATGAGAACCACCGTAAAACGGTGCCTCTCAGCCCCAACCCCCCCAATCGGTGCAATAAGATACCATGGTCGATGGTATCAAAAGCCGCTGAGAGATCTAATAGGACAAGGATAGAGGAACAACCTCTATCCCGTGCCCTCCAGAGATCATCCACCAACGCGACCAATGCCGTCTCGGTACTGTGACCGGGCCGGAAGCCGGACTGGCGCGGGTCTAGATAATAATAAATTGTGCTTAGGCAATCACTTGCTAACCCTGGCAGAGGGAATTGTACCAGAATCTGTGCTAGCTATAGAACAGAATGGTAACTGCTCTGTTACAGAACTTTGCAGCTGGTACTTGGACAAATTAAATGTGAAAGCAGTGAATTGGGTCAGGCAATCTAAACCAGAAGACAAACTAAATAAATTTCCCTGTTTTACAACCTGCATTGATGGTAGGATGCTCATCCTAAAACCTGAAGTGAGATGATAGACATGGTTACTTACATGTAAGTCTCACTAGGGAGAATTACTGCAAAATAATAAAACCATTATATTCCACTAAGCATATCAAGCCAATATGACTGCGGTTTATCTATTACTGTATCTGTAATTCACATTCAACAATTTTCTGTTTCAGGAAAAAAGTTTTAAATACTTTTGGTTTTTGATAACAATTTTCTTTTGAAAGAGTATTGGAAAAGATCAGTATGTTAAGTAAATAATTTATTTTGATGTCAGCTGATTGAATATAGACTATTTATTTTGAACTATGCGTTCTTCTTTAAATATAGCTAAGGGGAAAAAATCTGATTTTTTTCTAAAACTAATTTAGATAAAGTTTATTTTATTTTATTTTATTAAATTTATACCCCGCCCTTCTCCTACAAAAGGACCCAGGGCGGCGCACAGGCAAATTAAAACACAACGTACATAAATAGATCAATTATTAAAATCCAATTAAATTAAATTACCCCGTGCTAAAACATTTTAAATAGACATGTAAATGCATATTTATTAAATAAGTTGTTTTATATTTAACTGGGATGTACTGATTTGTTTTCGGGATTCCTTTTATAAAAAATATAAGAAAGATTGCTAAGGATTTGTAGAATCATGGAATAGGAATGTTCTTACAGATGACTAAGTGTTAAGCCTTTGCTTGTCTTAATCCATACTGGCATTATAATAAATCTCTTACTTGCAGTTGGTAAATAAATTAGTAAACCAGCATTAGCCTCATTTCTGTGTTTAGATACAGATATACATTTATACACATGCATGCATGCACAAACACATAATATAGTTCATGGACGGCAATCCTTTTTTCTCAGCTCATGCTTTCACTCCGTGAAATAATGATTAGTAGTGGTTCAGGCTGGGAAGAAAAAACCCCCATAATTTACGTAAATGTAAAACATCAGATGCTGTGTTTTCCAGGAACTATTTCCAGTGGCAACTAATCAGAGGTTTTGTTGGCAGCACCACTGATTGGAATGATCACATATTCCTAGCAGAAACCGTTAGTAAATAATAGGCAGCATCCATCTTCTTTGAGGGATATGTAGACAGTGGTGGTTCTGGAACCGGCTAATCCTAGTCATGGCTCTAAATAAGGGTTTAGTTTCTCTCATATTTTTTTTCATCACCATTAGTTAGAAGTATAATACATAGAAAGAACTATATTCCATTGTATATCCACATTGTTTCTTAGACGGCAATTTTGCACACACCACAAAAAACTATGAAATTTTCAGCAATTGGCATACAGAATGATTTCTTCGATCACTAGCTTAAGGGCATACCACAAGAGCCAAACGCCACAAATTTTAATGATCTTGATAGAGAGCTTGAAAGCAGGAAGCAGAGACTTCTCCCTTCCTTCAAGGAGGAAGGGAAAAACATGCCTAGTCATTGTATTATTTTACAGAAAACGAACTACCATCATAGAATTATGCCGAGTATTGCCTCAGTCACCTGGCAACCAAAGTAGCAGGCAACAATTAGACACATTTATGAACATTTTCACCATCTTAGAAGATTCATCGTTTGCAGGTGCTGCAGGAAAGCTATTCAATTGGAATAGTTGGGTTTTGTGTTGTTTTCCTCCTGAAGGGATCCTCCAATGCCAGATTAAAAAATTTAAAATCAATAAATGGAGAAGAGATCCTGCGGAAACAGGCCCATTTCTGACCTTCCCAAACTCCCGGTAGGCCCGTTTTTCGCCCTCCCCGAGCCCTGCATTACCTGCATCCAAAATGGTATGGGGACCCCTGGGAGGGTGTGGTAGGGGGACAGGGCCAGCCAGGAGTGGGATTTGGGGGGTTCTCTGAACTGCTAAGAATCTTAGCTAGAATTCTCCTGAACCCCTGCAAGCCCCCAGCAGTCCACCCCTGCCTTCAAGTAGTCTTTTACTTAGTATGATCATCCATTTAATGATGGTCAAAGTTGCAAAGGCCTTGGAAAAAGCAACTTATAATCGGTTCTCCTACTTATGATCATTGCACCACCCCAGCTGTCACATGATTGTAATTGGAGTGCTTGGCAACCAGCTTGCATTTACAACCAGTTGCAATATCCTGATCAATTTGCCACTTGTTAAGCCAATTTCTGGCAAAAAATGCCCATTGGGGTGCTAGATTCATTTAATGACTGTGGTGATTTGTTTAATGATCACCACAAAAATTGTAAAATCTGGTCTGACTCGATTTATGACTACAATGATTTATGACAGAAATTCCTGTCCCAATTGTGCTCATAAGTTGAAGATGTGCTGTACGTTTTTTAGGCAAATATGCATATAGCCAAAACAATCTCTCTCCAGTATTCTGACCAAGGAAGCAGCAGAGAACATATCTAACCACAACATTTCAACAGTCAGAAAATCAGTTCCAGCAACCAGTGAACATTTCTGGATCCCACCCTACTGCACACAGCTCATTAAGTAAACGTTAACATCCCAGTGTGAAATGGCTGACATACTCGTTTTCCAAAAACGGTTTCTTCACATTCAAAGAAATCTTGGATGCATTCCCAGTTTCTCGAAAATTCAAACTGCAGCTGCTTCAGGTTCAGACAACACAAATTACCACAAAGCTTGATTAAAATACAGCACTAAATTGGGATGTGTTGTGGAAGTAAAATTGTGGTACTTGCATGTTAATTAATTTTTTAGCGCAACACATCTTGTCATGCAAAAACCTCCCTTAATAAAGAATCCAGAATCAGTTATCAAGTACTTTAACAAATATTAGCACATTAATCATCTTGAGTTTTAGTAAATCAATGGATAAAGTAATGCTTTGTATTTTAATAAAGCTATTTCTGCCTTGGAAGATGTACATAAAAATATTATTATACAAACACTGCAAGGTTGTGGTTTTTTTTAAAATAGAAATTTTGGGGGGGTAAAATTGTTTTGGCATACTTTGCATTTCTTTTTATTTTTTTTTGAGGTTCTTTCTCCTCACTTGTGTATGTGCATGCCCACACATGTATTTACAGGACAAACATGCCTGCAAATGTTCTGCAGTCAATATGCTTGATGAAAAATTCTGGAAACTCAATTCTGAGATGTTCATATTTCTTTTCAGAGAAAAAAAAAACACTTTTTGAGTTTTTCCACATATTTGGAATTTTGAGTTAATCTACTTGTTTCACCAAATGACTGACATAGTAAATAAGTCAAATAATGTACTTATATCTACACATATAAATGTACAGCATATATGAAAAACCAACAGTTGAGATTGTTCCTTACCCAAACAAAACATTGGTCTGGAGCCATTTTTATTTTTGAAAAACCGATTTAGGAATTACAGTCTGAGAGACATGCTCGCATACAATGATCTACACTCAGAATAACAAAATTTACAAAAGTGGGTCTGGATACTTTCTGAATGCATTGTAGATAATGCAAGCCAATACAGATACTTCAAAGATGATTTTTCAAGTTTTCCCTTCAAAGAGATTTTTAAAAGATGAAGTAGAGTCTGATAGGCACAACAGTATTTGAAGCTTCAGTAGTTCTTCCAGTTCCATTTCAGAAATACATCTTCTTGTGCTTAAACATTTAACCTGGATTTCATGTCAGAGGTTGTATAGGGTTTTCTCTTTAAAGTTTAGCTATTTGGTTTGCTTCCCAGATGTGGTGCCACCACTAAGAACAAGCTATTTACTGATAAACAATATCTTCTTGTTAGTTATCTGTAGCAGTAAGTATCTGTCATGTTGTAAACTAAATCCACTTCAAAATACAACTCATCTCTGCAATTTCAGTCTTTCTGCTGTTATATAATCATGATCACATTGAAAATCTATAGCTTATTTTAGCATATGCTTTCTAACAAACATTTTAAAAGAATTGGTGTTTTACAACATTTTAGTAAAAGTTTTTTTATTCTAAGGACAATATATTGAAGCAACTGAAAACAGAAATAAATATGATTACCTAAAATGTCCATGTGTTAGCAAAATTCCTTTCACTATTTAGTATTTATAAATTATCACACAACCAATGATTTGTTGGGTCATTTCAGACACACTTCCTTACCTAAAGAGAGAAACAGATTGACCAGAGGCAGAAAAAAAAGCAGACTTTCTGGATTCCTGCTGGCTTGCCCATTGATTTTCCTTGTAGGGAAGCCAGCAAGTAGCATTGGAAATAATGACATAACTATGATTGACTATGACAGTGTGAAAATGCTGAAGTGGCCACAACTTTGCCAAATTCCAATCCCAATGGATTAATGGGCCTGGATTTTGGACAGCTTCTTTAAGTTAGTCCATTAGAGGTACGTTGATTCAAATATGTTGCCATGTGATGCACTATTTTGCCCAATTGAAGGTTACAGACAGGAATGTTTTAGTAATATGTAGCTAGAATACATACATTCTGCAGTCTTTGTTTTTCATCTTTAAAGCAAACAAATCTGAATTCATTTCAGAGAAGGCTGTTCAGGGTTTTCATCAGGGAGAGAGAGCATTAATTCAGCTCACTTAAGGACAATATACATGAGATATAAAAGTTCTACAATGTAAACAACTTTTACAAATGTTTAAACATTACCTTAATTAACTGGTTTTTAAAATAAACAAGTTTACACCAGTGTTTCTGTGGGGATAAGGCACTGTGGGGATAAGGCACATTTTAAATTATTTAAATAATTATTTAAATAATTTAAATTATTTTAAATTATTTTATTCGGTTTTATGGGTCTAGTCTTAATTTTTATAAATTTGTACAGAGGACTATTTAATTCAATTTTAGTTTATATGTATTGTTATGGTTTTGATAATTTTAATTCTACCTGTACACCGCCCCGAGTCCCTTCGGGGAGAGGGGGCAGTCTAGAAATCTAATTAAATAAATAAATAAATAAATAAAATTCAAAATCAGATTTATGTTACGTGTTATGTTATAAACCAAACACAGGGAAAAAAACAGAAGCAATTCGTGATTTTTTTGAAGTATTTATTGAAAGTGTACAAGTTCCATAAAGGTGAGGAAAACATTTTTTTGTAAAAAAATTCAATAAAATTTCTTGCTGACATATTGTACATCAATCATTAAAATAAAAACAATAGAAAAACAAATGCCCAAACACACCAGTGTGCACTGAGAAGAAAATTTTTAAAAAATCTTACATATTCAAACATCATTGGCCTTTGCAATTATAGCACGTAGCTGTAACACCTTTATCCCTAGTACTGGCTCTAGCAAGAGAAGATGAACCTGGAAGGGAAATAACACCCCATACATACCACTGGCAGTGAACTGCTGTAAGGAGGTTACTTATTCAATATCTAGGCAGAACCAGAGTGTGAGGAAAGATACAACTTCATAATCATTTTATTGGCATTTGAACATATCTATAGCTAAACAAAATGAGGAAACCAGAAATCATAAAAACACTCATGTTCACTAACTCATCTTTGAAAATTAGCTATTTGTGTGTGTGTGTGAGAGAGAGAGAGAGACAGAGACAGAGATAGAAAGAAGCAGAAAGTCAGAGGGAAATTTGACCTTTTTGATATTTTTTTATATTCTATGTATGACCTCAATTAGCCACAACTGTAATCTTGAATACAGTTTTATCCTGAAGCACATACTATAAACATAAAAATCTTCAAACTTGCTGTGGTGCAGCTACATTCACATGAAAGTCAATCACAAAACTTCTCTAAAGGGCCCGCTTTTAGGTCACCAATAGCTTACACAAGCAGATAACAATTTCATAAGAAAGAATGCTTTTTTTCTAATAAGGAGTTATGATAAGTAACACTGGTGCAAATTGAAGTAAAAAAAGCAGCCTCTTATGTTGTAAGGATTAAGCCACGGGTGTCAAATACGCCATGTCACATTATCATCACGTGACGTAGCGCAATGATTTTTCCTTTTCACAGAGTTGGGGTGGGCATGGTTTGTGCGACACAACCAGCCCTTGGGTTGCCAATTTGGCACCCCTGCATTAAGCATATATGCAATTAGTTACAGGCAGTCCTCAACTTACAACCATTCATTTAGTGACCATTTTGTTACAACAGCACTGAAAAAAATGTCTTATGTTTTTCACACTTATGACTGCTGTAGCATCTCTATGGTCATGTGACTGGCATATATTCATGAAGGCTGCATGTCCCAGGGTCATGGAAGCATCTTTTGCAACCTTCTGACAAGCAGCATCTTAACAAAAACAATTGCAGTAATTCATTCTTAACAGCTGTGCAAGAAAGCTCATAATATAATAGGGCAAAACCTATGTTAAGTCTTGCTTAGCAATGGAAAGTTTGGGCTCAATTGTAGTTGTAAGCCGAGTAATACCTGCATTGTTCTCCAAGGCCTTTGCAGGGCAGAACTTTTCTCTGTCCCATTTAAAGTAAACCCCAGTCTTAAGAGTAATAAACAAATCACCAAGGCAAAATTCAATGCTATCCTTAGGCTTTCTCATTATTAAGGTTTCCTCTTTTACCTAAAAGTAGTCCAAAAACATGAACAGAATATTATCATAGTGTACAAACCAATATCAAGGGCTTTTTGTTCTCCAAATCATTGTTTACTCTGTTGGTGATGGTAATAAACTATATACTACACTTCAGAGCAGGCCTATTGATGAATTTTGATCTGACAAGAATCCCTGTTTGTTATCTTTTATAACTGATGTTATGTGTATTATTTATAATTATCAGTTCTTAATAATGCATTTCCTGTTATAAGCTACATTGAACATGATTGCAAATCAGTTGAAGACATTGAATTTTTAATGTCTTCATATAACATTACTTAGTTGTAATTTCTATTTCGAAATACAGGATACAATAATTAATTCTGTTTTTGAGAGATTTCAGGAATCCTTTCCACATGATCACTTCTGTTCAATTTGCATGTCAGCAGTCAACTTCTAAGTAAGTGTGCAACAATATTAAATAGGCCATTATTTTTCTGTCTCCTTTCTCTGGATTTTCAACTCCAAAAACTTGCAACTTGTATAGTAGACATTTTAGCTAATTTAAACTTGCAAGAGGCACAAGGATAAAGAGAAGTCTGTCTTTCTTTATGGATTGTTCCTTGACTCTCATTTTGCCATCAGATACCTGTCCTTACTCATTTTCCTAGTTTTTCTTCTCCCCTTATCTCAATATTGCTGCTTCTCTACAAGTTGGGTGAAAATAAGATGTACTCCCCTCACCTTTTAATGAAAGTAGGAAATATTGGTAGCTCTAGGACAAAATAAAACAAGGGGCAACAGTACATGAAGAATACCCAGTTTCACTTTGATAACTGCTTTTAGGAATAAGAGGAATTATCCTTTCTCATTTGTTCAAATATATAGCCCTCGTGAACTATTAACCATGAATCATCAATGACAAAGAAATTATCTCCTTTCTCAAACCAACTCGTAGAAAATGCTTCTCAACAATCTCGCAAGTTCTTCAGCTGCATTTATTTGGAAGAGAGAGGAATGCTTCAAGCTCTCCATGTGACTTGGAAGTACAATGCCTCTCTGACTGTGGAAAAGAGTCCAAGTTGTCTGCCTTGTTTTTACAATTTCCTTGAACTTTATCATTCCTACCTCTCTTGAAATCATTAGCTTAAATACTCACATACCAGAGAAGAGTAACTTACCACACAGAAAGCTAATACGAGGTTTGAAGAAGCATAAAAACTGCCATTCTAAACGATAACTATGCTTGCTATGAGCTAACGTCTTGTGGCTGCAAATCAACTGAGTCCTCTCACTGCATAAAATTAGAAATGTTTTAATTAAGCCCTTGCTGGTTTAATATACAAATCCTCAAATTATTACAATCACAGGGGCTAAGTAAATTCTGTTCTCTTAAAAGTTGAAGTGTCAGTTTTTTTAATGTGCATTTGAAGGCCAGCCTCAAATGTCTTGAGAGTCATTTACTACTAACATTTGTTCTGGCATCAATGAGGACAGTGAAAATCATGTCTAAAAGATTTCAATATATTCAAGTTGAACACATCTTACAACGATCCATGAAAACGAAGTGGTGTGGTTCAAAGACCTACTCTTTTTCATTATTCCTAATTGTAATTTGGCCCTTTAATATTTCCACAAATCCTCTGAAGGATTTGACACAGTCTGTCAAATTTAAGCTGCTCCTTAAAATGAAACAACAGGAGTGGATTTAGATAATTTCCAATTTCATAAACAAGTACGATGATAATAAAGATTATACTTATACTTATAAAGGGCAGACATCCTTTTGCACAAATATAATCCAACTCTCGTTTCATAAAGCTGGCGCATTAAACATTTTGAGAATGCACACATGTGTCTAACAGTAAAAGGGGCTTCAAATTGTTTAAGCAATGCTTTTTTTTTTGCATGATACTGTTCTCTCACACAACCTACATCTGCTTTAAACTAAAATTAAAATACTATTAAGTCAAGTAAGAAATACTTAGTTCTCCCCTTATGTTTCATATAGTAAATCTAGATGACCCACAAATTTAAGACTGTGGAATGGGTGTAAGACTATTTTGCTCTGCTAAAATATCTGAATACAAAATAAAACAGAAATAAAGATAAAGCTATACAATATAGGATCAAAATACAACAGCAATCAAATAAAAAGACTTCCAGAAGGATAGTGTTGTCTGTCCAGCCCCTTCATGCATTTGCTTGGATCAATGGAGAGAAAACAGACCTAGGCATTTAACATCATCTCCACTCTCACAAACCTCCATTATGTTCAGGAAAAAAATTGAAGAGCAGATTTATTCTGGTACATTAATGTACTATAAAAGCACATAATGCTCCTCACTTGCTTTAGGAATGGACTACAGCAGAATGCAGAATCACAATAACAACATACGTGATCTTGCATGCAAGTCCAGCTATCTTTTAGAGCTTTTACTAGTATGTCAGGCTGTAGAAAGTTGGCATAGGAGGGGGCTCCTACAGTCTCCCCTCTCCCCTCCATGTTCTTGCATCCAGGAAATACCAGAACAACTTTTGTGGCAGCAAATGCAAATAAGTGTTTTGGTATCTTAAAAACTAATAGTTATATTACAACATTAACGTTTCTGCATCAGGACCTATGCTGTTAAATGGACAACCAATCATCTATCTGGGTAAATCAAAATGCAAGTTTTTACTCAGTTGATTAATTTTAACAAGAATCATGAGGCCAAACAATGTAGGAGTAATTATTTAAAATATTGTACTACTAATGTACCAAAACAAATCGAAGATCCACATGAGGTGGATGTAGTTCATTTGCAACTAACATTGCATCAAAAACATGCTGACTTTGCTATGTCTGTTTATCTGCCAGTCTGGAATAGGTTACACTGTTATATTTTTGTTTGCTTAAAGATACCAGAATATATTGCTTACTAAATGTAACTTCTCTCTAACTATCCCCCAACGGCTATATCTTGTGCCATTTAATCAGCTTGGTAAATACACTTTTCTATCCATATTAGCTCAGACCCTTTCACAAGCAAACATAACAACATAAATTTCTTATCTTCAATTCTTCCATAAGTATAGTTGATTTTAAAAAGTACTAAAAATGAAATGGGCCACATCAATGAAAGCATAAAAAGATCCTTAGCTTAACACCCTAACAATATTGCTACTCCAAAAGGAGACGTGTCCATTGAAATAAATTGCTTCAACAATATCATGCCCGACAAACTATTACCCTCAACAGACCCACAAAACAGTACTTTGACAAGCAAAAACCACCATGCATGCATGGCCCTTTTTAAGATCATATGACTACAGGGTTTATATAGTATAGTGGCAAGACATGATAGAATCAGGTATATATGCCAAAGGCAATTCAAGATTTTGACAGTAACATAAAAAACTAAGTTGTCCCAAGAGGCACCGTTGTGACTGTTAGTTGGCGTTCTGGGGAAAAAAGGATGGAAACATGTCCTGAAATACAACATTAGGAATAAATCATGACATGATTAGCTGAAGTGCACTAAAATGCTATTTTCAGACAAGAAATTCCACACATGTGCTTTTCCCCCTTCCCAACCCCTTTCAGCATGTGACAATATTGCTTTTCTTCTTTGTCTGAATGGTGTTACACTAATCTGGGAAAAGGAGCAAAATCAGCTGGTCTTATGACAGAATACTGAAAAAGTTTCAATCCATTGGTCCCAGTGAAAAAGATGTAGCAAGAAAAGTGCAATTATCCTGATGATGATGAAATTAAAAAAATGCACATTTGTAAATACTATCTTCATATGAATCAATGATTTCCTTTTTTTTTCTCCTGAAAACAGATATTCTGCTAAGAAAAGTTGGGATGTCTTTTTCATTGTTCAAACTCGAAGTTTACACTGAAACACAAAGTATCAGAAAAAAAATTGGTCCCTCCAGTTGTGAGGAATTGTGGAGGTCTCCCTTCTTTATGGTACCAAAGCAGCATGCTCAGAGTCTGCACCTGAACCATCCCGAGACAAATGCGTTTGGCTCACTGCTGCTCCTTTTTGCCTAGATCTCATAGGAGGCTGACATTCATGGCATGGCGTGTAAGATACTGGCCATGACCTGTTTATGGAACTGTCAGCTGTTGTGATACAAAGAGATGTCATCTAGAAAGTTTAATCGCAGTTGTTTCCATAACCCCCCCCCCCCCCCCCATTAGCCACGCGGAGCTTATCCTTCAGTTTCTTCACCATGTCCTGACTGCTGGAGCACAGACATCTGTGATATTACTTTGCTCGTTCCACGAGAGAGGCGCTCTTGGTCTGTGTTTGCTGAAAGGGAGGCCATGGAAAGAGGTTGCAGCAGCGTGGGTGTCATACCAGTCGTAACGGTCAGATTATGAGTAGCACCTTTGAGAGTAAGATCTTGCGTGGGAAGAAGGGGCTTGAGAATGCTGACAAGGCAGAAGGCAGAGCCACTTTTAGGAATAAAGTTAACTTTATTCTTGTCAGGACAATAAAAGGCTGGAATTTCATGCAAAGGTTTTGGCCTACAAACAGAAAAACACCACCATAGAGTATTAACATTTGGAAGTTAAAAATTAACAAAGTTAAAGGCTGCAAGGAATTACCCAAAGTTTATGCTATGTTGTATAACATAGCATGAAATACTTTTTCTCTTTTTGTCCCGAATAAATGAGAGTTGTCCACAAAATAGGGGGGAAATGCTTTCGCATATAGTAGTAATTTTATCTCGGAATATGATTATTTGTAAAGCAGTCAAAACATGTTGGCACACCTATTATACTATAGGTAGTCCTCCATTTACTACCATAATTGGGACCAGAATTTTGGCTGCTAAGTGGTGCAATTGTGGTGTGCAAAGTCACAGCATCTCAGGAAGCCCCAATAGTGTGGCACAAAGCTGCAGCATTCTGAGAAGCCCCAACAGCACCGCTGCCCAAGCCCAGTTACCTTTGCCACCTTGCCTTTTGAAGCCCCTGCCTGCCGCCACCCCAGCTGACTTTTTGCTCCTGCTGCTGACAATACCTGGCCACTCTGGCTCTTTACAAGGCAGGTGCTGGCTATGTCAGGTCTCATGAGGAAACTGCCATGCACAACCTTGGAAAGAAAGACTTGTGCAGCCCAGCAGCTGCCCTATGAAAGGCCAGGCCATGTGTGGTTGGTCAGCAGCAGGAGCAAGATGGTGAAGGTCAACTAAGCTGACAGAGGCTGAAGAATGTAGGAGTCAAAAAGGCATAGATGGGAGGGAGATAGGAGACGATTGAGTTGAACCACCACTGCAATCATAAACATGGGAAGGTTGATCAAATTTTAATCACACGACCATGGGAACGTTACAATGGCTGTACTTCAAGGACCGGTTGTAAGTTCCTTCATTCAACACTGCTGCAACTTTGAACGGTTGCTAAATGAATTGTCATTAAGTTGAGGACTACTTTTATCTTTTTCCTCTTTAGCCCTAAAGAAAACAAAATTGGCTACCCTTTGATTCTAACAGGGGTGGTACTGAATATCTTATTCTTAGTTATCACCTTTCCATTGGGCTGCAGCCTTGCATGGAAAGTGCACACAGAGAGCTCTGAATTGGCACTTTAAATCTAAAAGGGTATGGTTCCTTGGCAACTTTCAGGTAGGTGGATTTAAAAATCCCAAAAATCCATAGCTAACATGGCCACTGATGAAAATTCTGGGGGTTGATGTACACATACCTGGAAGTTACCAAGGGGGGAAACACAGGTTTAGGATTTCAGCAGATATCAAAAAAGGGGAAATGTTCAAAATACATTTTTGTCAATACATTTATGCAAAATGCATATGAATAGCAAGGGGGAATGATCCCTGCTTTCTCAAAAGTGGTCTAGGAACTGCTTTAAATGATCACCGTATTTTTTGGAGTATAAGACGCTCCAAATTATAGGGTGCACCTAGATTTTGGGGAGGAAAACAAGGGAAAAATATCTGCTTCTGCCTCTCAGCAATTTGCCTCCTTGCAACAAACAGTACAGACAATATACACTCTTTGTAGTGTTATATTCCAAACTATACTTGTATAGATGCTGTTAAAATTGATGTGCTTTCTGGAAGTATAGTTATTCTCTGCTATTTAAAAGAATAGCATTTTTTAAAACAATAGGACAAGGCCTCTTCAGATAAAGCATTTATTTTAAAAAGCTTCTTCATTTTCTTAAGTTGTCTAGAATAATAAAGCAGTCTTTAAAAAATTGAGCATTCTATAGGCATTTATAATTGTTGACTTACCTCCTTGCAGCAAACAGCCTGATTAACACAAGAAAAAAAAAATCTGCCTCCCAGTAATTTGCCAAGTTTCACTTTCAGTTTCTCCCGATCATCAGCTGTTACAGGGTGTAGGGATTGCTATAGCTTATTGAAACCTCAGCAAGCCCCCGTTTGCTGCAAAGAGGTAAATTGCTGGGAGGGTAGAGGCTGGTAGGTGGGTGGGGCTACATTCAGTGTATAAGATGCACCCAAATTTTCACCTTCTTTTAGGGGGGGGAAGGTGCGTCTTATACTCTGAAAAATACGGTATAACCTCTCCCACCCAACAAACACAAAGCTAAGTGTATAGATATGTTCGCCTTTACCCCAAAAAGTAAGAAACATTAAGCATAAAGCTGGACCATCAAAGTTTAGAAACCAGGCATTTAGTGAGATATTATGGTTCAAAAAATTATGAAGTAATATAGCAACTTACAAGCTTTCCTCAAACACTTTGACTTTCTCACAGCCTTCAGGAGGTTCACGTTTGAACATATAGCTATTGTTGGGTTTTGGTGATGTAGCATATTTGGGTAGAGGAGAATTGTTTCCATTCTCTGCAATGAGCAAAGGGCATGCATGAGAATATTTTTTGTATTTCTCATACTCCTTTATTAACAATGTTAAAAGGCAAACAAAAGCCTGATTACCTGGCATAAAACAGTTTCTTACTATCTGCATGGTTTTTGCTATAAAGATAAGCAACCTGGTACTCTTGGATGATCACTAAATAATTCTTGATCATTAGTCAAGTTCCAGACTGCTGAAAGCACAACCTACTGGTTGATCTATGTAGTCATTTTGCTCATCAACATGTAACAGCTGAACTATTACCTGTGGCAGCATTTAATCCTATAGCTAAACAAAGGCATAGCTATCCAAAAGGCAGATACTGACTCATTTGCTTTAAAAATGTGATTAAATTATAATTTTATATGCCCCCCTCCATCTCCCTTCCTCAGCTCCTTGAGTCTACTTAGATATGTATATGCATGTTAAGTAAAAAACAAATCAAAACAACCAACGCCTATATGAATTATTTTTAAACATTTACATACCTCCATTAAGTACAAAGAAAGAAAATATATAAACAAACTGGTGGCCAGCAGAAGAATTATTACCCCCCAAACCCCAACTAAAATAATAAAATTTTCCCCAGTTGTAATAATGGAAAAGAAACTATTTCCCCTATCTCCCCCCGCCCTCAAAATGTAGTTTTATTATCCCACTGCTTAAAACTCTCACATAGCACAGGGAAACTGCAAACTTTTTAAAAAGTGATTTATGATATGACTCAAAGTTGAGCTTCCCTTTGGCAGGTGATAAATACCTTGCCTGAACCGACCAAAGGCTCTGTGAATTTTGGCCTGTAACTCAAAAAATTAGGAAACAAACAAAGTTCCTCAACTGAAGGGTTAGTCCTAGAGGTTCCCCTCTAAGGAAAAGCATTGGAATACTTTTCAAGAAATACCTTTATCTCTGGGATCCATAAGCAGGTCGTCTGCAGAGCAAGGGCTCTCCTCACTGCCCTCATTGGAGATAGCAAGGAAGGAGCCTGGGGAAATAGACTGAGATCGGCTGCTGTTATTACTGCCTTTCTCTGCTCCACCTGGAGTCTGTGTATCAATGCTCCGAGTACTGCTGCTACGCTGCACTAAAGGAGGTGGCGCTCGATGCCCATCTGGAATATCTTGTGGCTGTTGAACAAAAACATATTACATACATCTTACGCACCACACACTATTAATCCTGTCAGGTGATTTTAATAAAATGAAAATTAACACAATTTTATTGTTTTGCCAATAAATCTCTTCGACTGAAAATCAGTTATTCTTCAAGTTCCCAAGAAAAAAAAGGAAACCAAACTAAATGTAAGAAGGATTGGGGGTCTCATAAAGAAACCCTTCAGAGCTTTGGAGCTCCAATTCACACACAAATAAAACAAGGCTCAATGTGTGTTAACTAGAAATTTAGACCTAATTCTGGTTTAAGATTATGTTATTACTGACATTGTTCCCAAGTTTGGACAAGAAGAACTATGATTTCAGAGAAATCTAGATTAAAGGGTAAAGCCAACATGAAGCAGGGGTAGTGATAAAAAACTGGTATGCAGGCATGATGTTCACTTCTGGCTTTGTTTATAGATGCTGAATGTCATAATTCTAAATATTATATTGTTCCCAGACAGATATCGAGGTAACAGTTCCAAAATGATAGCTTATCTTTCATACTCTGTGATGCTCATGTATACAGAGGTGTGCTTATGTATAGGCATGATGGACTCAATTTTCCTTATCTGAAGGCCTATTTGAGTACAAATATACTCACAATAAGTTGTTCCTCTTTCTCTCCAGTCTCTTTTATGATTATTTCAATCTCCTGATTCAGCCCTTCTATGCTATTACGGAAACGGGATCCACTTGACTTAGCTATTGGTATCACAGGAACCAGCATACTCTTTGGGACTGGAGCCTGAAAACCCAAACAGAGGTAAAAGAAAATCAGAGTTATTTCATATAATTTAGAACAGAAAATCAAATTATCTATAAGATTTTATTATAATGACAAAATGAATCTGGTTTATTTGGAGAATTTTAGATGATATGTACTATTTTATTATTGCACATTTTTGTATTTATAATCTTTGTTCCTTGAATCCTGAACAGAAGTATGGATACATAAAAGTATCCATACTTCATTCAATTGATCTATTGTCTTCAAGCTACTATTCTGATACAGATGCCTAACAGGAAGAACCCAAACAATGAAAATGTTAATTTTTAAAATCCGGCGCTCAGTTGTTTTTCTGGATGTTTTAAGGTTTTTTGTTTTTTAAAATCAGATTTAGAAATGTGAAGAGGAAGTGAAAATACCTCTCAGGTTAATACTTCAAAAAGTGTTGGAACAGATAAATTGCAAACATAACAGTCAATTTACTTCATATTTTCAGTTTAGTTTAATTTCAATTTGGTTTCAGTTTCATGAAATGAAAATGCTTGATGAAAATGCTCCACCAGCATTTTCACAGCATCTACAGTTTCATTTATTTTGTTATGGAGATGCAAGATACACAATATCATAATGAAATACATTATGAAGAATTAATGTGCAATTTAGCCTTGAGTACAGAGTTTTGCTTTGGAATTTCAATCCAAATGTATATATTTCTGTCAAATATATGAATCTGCTGGAGGTTTAAAAGAAGCATCAATAACTAAGCAACCAGTGGTCAAGACTTAAAAAAGAACGTTCTACTTCTTTTACTTTGTTAATACCACGTACCAAGACACAATAGCAAGGTCAGCATTCAACTATTAACTTTTTTCCAAACTATAAAATGCAGTGAGGTCCCTGGTGCTCTCTTGAGTTTGGTTGCCACAATGAGAAGTCACTCAAGCCCTCGTCATATCCCGCCTGGACTACTGCAATGCTCTCTACATGGGGCTTCCCTTGAGGTGCACCCGGAGACTCCAGCTAGTACAGAATGCAGCCGCGCGGGGGATCTTGGGGGCCTCTAGATGCTCCCATGTAACACCTCTCCTGCGAGAGCTGCACTGGCTGCCTGTGGTTTTCCGAGTGCGCTTCAAGGTGTTAGTAACAACCTTCAAAGTGCTCCATGGCAATGGACCTGAATATTTGCAAGACCGTCTCCTACCGCATACCTCCCATCGACCAGTCCGCTCCCACAGAGAGGGTCTCCTCAGGGTCCCGCCGGCTAGCCAATGTCGGCTGGTGACCCCTAGGGGGAGAGCCTTCTCTGTGGCAGCTCCGGCCCTCTGGAATGATCTTCCCCCCCAACCTGCGCGCAACCACGGACTTGCGCCTCTTCCGCCGGGCCTTGAAAACTCATCTATTTCGTGTGGCCGGCCTGGCGTAGCTTTTAAATTTATTTTATCACTGGGTTTTATTGGGACTTTTTAGAACAGGTTCTTGTTTAATTTGTTTTTATTATATTTATTGTACCCGAGGTTTTTATGTTTTATGATTGCCTGTTCACTGCCCTGAGTCCCGCAAGGGAGATAGGGCGGTATATAAATTTGAATAAAGTAAAGTAAAGTAAAGTAAAGCCAAGAAAAACAAAAATCTCAGGAAAAAAGTTAGCAAAGCTTCAGGGAAGTGTTAGAAGAGACCAGAAGCAGTATTACAATTGTGACTGTAGGACCTTTGAAGGTGGAAACAGACATGGAAACACAACTTCCAAAAGGTCTCTAAATTTAGGAGGTTCCAATGACAGTGGACAGATAGGTAATGGATTTTTAAAAAAGTTTTTAAAAGATGGAGAGAATATACAGAAATTATGTACAATATATGTCAACATGTATGTCAATATATGCCAGATACTTTAGAAGATATTCCCTACTTACAAGAATATCTAGTATTAGCACATGAAGCTACATCAGCACTCCAGTCCTTACCAAGTCAGAGGGCTAGAGGAACTGATGGAATAATCACAGAAATATGACGAGCAACTGAAGAAGAATCAATGAAAATTCTAACTAAGCTATGCCAGCAAATCTGGAGAACATCATGATAACCAACAAACTGGAAGAAATCGATCTACTAAAAAGGAGACTTAACTGTGTTTAAACTATTGTACAATATTCTTAATTTCACACACTAGCAAAGTAATCATGCAATACAGATTTGAGTCCCACATGGAAAAGGAGACGCCTGTTGTTCAAGCAGGCTTTTGAAAAGGCCAAGGAACAAGCGACATTATTGCTGAGACATACTAGATAATTGAGAAGCCAAAGAATATAAAAAGATGTCATTATGTGCTTCATTGATTATAGAAATCTCTTTGAATGTGTTGGTCATGTTAAGCTATGGAAGGCCCTTAGAAAAAAACACTATGCCAGAAATCTCATTGCCTTATGTGAAAAACCTATGTAGGTAGTCCTCAACATAATTATTTGTTTAATATTCATTCAAAGATATGAGGGTGCTTAAAAAGTGATTTGCAACCAGTCCTTGCACTTATTAACCACAGCATCATGTGACCAAAATTCAGGCACTCGGCTACTAACATGTAGTTATAATGGTTGCACCATCCCGGAGTAACATAAGCATTATTTGCAATCATTTCAGAGGACCAAAGATAAGCAAAAACTATGGGGGAAGCTGGATTTGGTTAATGACCATGTGATATTTTTAATGATCTTAGCAAAAATGGTCATAAAATTAGACATGACTCACTTAACAACATTGCTTAATGACAGTTTTGATCCTAACTATGATTGTAAATTGAAGACTACCAGACCATTTGAACGACAAATCACAAGAAAACCAATCAGCTGCTCAGAATTTAAATATATCTCCAAACGAACAAACAATCACACAATTAACTGACCAAACTGGCACACAAGACATTTATAAACTAAGGAGAACAGGACAAGAAAATCCTGCTGATGATGTTACCTACTCTGGTAACGAAATGTTCAGAAGCTAAATTGAAACAAACCTGGAGAGCAAACCACTGCCAAAATCTAAAACATTATTTCCAAGACTGCCTGTAAACAAAACAGGAAACTACAGTATATCATAGATAGAACATGGGGAAACACGTTGGGTTGGCCAATGAGGGAGTCAAAGTTGTATAGCCTCTTCTTCTTTAATCAAACTATATGCTGGATATACATTAATGGAAACTGGATCAAAAGAAGGTGAGTGTGGTTTTAAAAGTGAAGAAAAAACCATCAATAAGCACTATGTTTATGACACTACTCTTATAGATGAAATCCAAAGTATTTGCAAACTCTGGTGATAAAAGTCATATATCAAAGTGATGAACAGCTTCTGCCTTTTAGAATCAATTATCAATAATAAAAGAAAAAACAATCCAAAAATATACTCAGATTTGGACATCTAAGTGTACCAGAACTAGACTTCAACCACTCTCAAGTATCTAAAGTAAAATATTTTAGAGGGGCTGTGTAACTATTTTTAAGTTGTTCAAATCAACTGAAGTGGAAAAAATATTCACTAACATGTTTCCCTGAAAATAAGACAAGGTCTTATTTTCTTTTGTCCCACAAAATATGGCCCGGGCCTTATTATCAAGGGAGAGCTTATTGTTTTGGGGTTGCTGGGCGGCTGCTCTCTTGCGAGTGGGCTGCCGAAGAGCCAGGCACAGCCTCAGGGGTGAACAGCAGTGTTGCGCTGTCGCAGCAGCGCAACACAGCAGCCATGAGGTGACCACGCTCACAAGCATCCACACGGCAAATCCCTTTCCAGCCAGACACAGACCCATTCAGTGACCTAAGGATATCGCCAACCCGCATACTCCCAGAGTGTACAACCATAGAACGTACTCTCAGAGTGGGCACTGCCAGAAGACTCGACAGCCTACTTCTGTGGTTTGGAAGCCGCAGAAAAAGCCATGCTGGGATGGCGGTGGGTGGTGGCGCCCTGCTCTGCAGGAAGACCTGGGCCAAGGCATCATGAGGCTGGGAGGCGTGCAAGCAGGGAATGGAACAGCCGCTCGCGCAACCCCCCCTCTTCAGCCATGCAGAGCACCATTCACTGACCTAGGGGCATTCTGAAGGCACCAAGCTGCGAGAGGCGGGAGCCAGATAACAGGCGCTCACACAGATTGGCAATATCCCTAGGTCAGTGAATGGTGCTGTGCCCAGTTGGAAAGGGGGTATACGAGGTGGCTGCTCGTGAGCATGATCATCTCATGGCTGCATGGTCTCCTCAATGAATGGTGCTCTGCATGGCTGCGACAGCACAACACAACCTTTCACCCCTGAGGCTGTGCCTGGCTCTTTGGCAGCCCGCTTGCAACAGAGCAACTCTGCCCAGCAACCTCAAAACAATAAGCCCTCCTGTGATAATATGGCCCAAGCCATATTTTGTAGGTCAAAAAAATAAATAAGACTCTGTCCTATTTTTGGGGAAACACAGTAGTGAATATTTTTTCCACTTCAGTTGATTTGAGCAACTTGGAAAATAGTTACACAGCCCCTCTAAAATATTTTACTTTAGATATTTGAGAGTGGTTGAAGTCTAGCTCTGGGTACACTTAGAGAGATGCTCTTGGTGCCTTCAGGATACCGCTAGGTCGGTGAACGGCACACTGCCTGGCGGGGGGGAGGTGTCCAGGGGGCTTATTTGCAGGGGAGGGCTTATGTTTTTGCCCACCCAAGAAATGTGGCATGGCCTTTTTTTCAGAACATGTCATATTTTCGGGGAAACACGGCAGTATGGTCTCTTCCTCCTCTAGTGCTAGCAGCTTTCAGACATTCTTTTTGGCAAGTCAGTGCCTGAAATATATTGAACTTTTCCTTGGCAACAACTTTTACAAATCTTATATTTAGCGCTCATCTTACCTGGCACTGGTTAATAGCTGCATGATTACCATGGAATGGAGACTGTCTTTCTTTATCACGATGGTGTCTGCTGCTGTGTTTGCTTCTTTGCAGTTGCTGGCGTAACTTGGCAATCTGAAAGGACAAATGTTTTGTATTTCTTTTTAACTCTACAACAAAAATGTTGAATTTTTGAATCAAACTTCACCATAAGGGTTCCTGGTAACATTATTATATCAGAAGCTTATATATAACAACATTCTCACCTGTTACCAACAAAGCAGAAAAATTAAATAAACAACTTTCTGGAGTTTTTAATTTTGTGTTTAAAAAGTATTTTTAAAAGTCAACAAAGAAAGCAATATCTCCTATGCTGAACAACCACTGCGCCTCTAGCATTTCTGGATCAGAGACAAAACAACTCCCCAAAGAGGATATTAATGAAACCTGGAGAACATCAATACAAGCATATCAGCCTCAGTCTGAGAAATCAGAGGAAGCAAGGGATTCAAAAGCTACCCCAAACTATGAATGTGGTCCTTCTAGACCGTGATTTTGAACCTATGGCAAACCCAAAGACCCGTTGCCGGGTGCGAATAAGCACACTGGCTACCTGAAACCAAAAGACCAGGTGGCCGGCACACGTATGCGCACAGGCCAGCTGATCTGGTGCGCACTCCAGTGTGCGCACTCCAGTTTGGACACTCAGTGCCAAAAAGGTTCGCCATCACTGTACTCAGGTATGCAAACCCACGTAGAATAGGATTTTCAGTTTTGTGGAATTTATTGGATCCAAAGCATATTCCAGTAGCAGCAGCCTATTACTGAAGCTCTGGTACTATAATTTGGGGAAATGGTTGTTCCTGATTACCCCTTTGTTCATCATTCCTTTTGAGCTGGAAGGCTGCAGGGAAAAGTAATCACGGCCTTCAGTTTTATGAATAGGATGCACCCTATTGAAGCAATTCCTTTTCAATAGAAATTCACATTTTATAATGCAAAAAGAATATATTTCTCGTTGTTCTAAACTGTGAATTGGCGGGCATGTATAATTATTATACTAAACTATTATCAAAATAATACAAAAACGGGCATGTTTCTTCACCTCTTTAAGTTGGTCAGTACTGCCCCAAGATGCTGAGCGCTTATGAGATCCCTTTTTCTTTTCCAAGTATTCTTCAACCCAAGCACTCTCAGTCTTAAGAAAAAAGACAAAGGTAGTAGATTTAGGCTATTGATTATTAATTAGGCTATTTTAACATTAGCATAGTAAAATAAAGTTTCTAAAGGTATTGACCAGGTTTTATTCTGTAATTTCCCTCAATATTCATAGAAAGCCAGTTTGGCATAGTGATTAAGGTATCAAGTTAAAAAAATAGGGCATCGTAAGTTCTAGTCCTGTCTCAGGCATGAATCCAGCTAAGTGAGCTTGGACCAATCACTCACTCTCAACCCTAAGAAGAAGGCAAAGGCAAGTCACTTTCAAAAATGTAGTCAAGCAAACTGCAGGCGCTACTCCATGCTGACTTGAAAACATGTATACATACAAACAAAAAGGTATACAAATCTGAAAAAAAAAATTTATAGTACTTATTCATATTTGTAGGACAACTATTCATCTGATAATCACATCTCCCGTACTTAATTAATTTGGTCATAAGAGTATTATGGAGTATTTTGTCAAATGTTTTGTTGAAGATGTATTTCACCATAGCCTTACTAAGTAACCAATTTAGAAAAACATAAACAAAATAACATTAATCTAATAAGAACCTATTTTTTACAAATGCATCTTACTTCTAACAATCATGGTTTTTTTTCAAGATATGTACAAACTGATCTTCATTACCTACTCTATAATCTTCTCCAGCATTGGTGTCACACTGATTGATCTATATTCTTTGGCTCCATATTCTCTTTTCTATTGCTATTAGCAAGAGATACCCCTCATTCTCAAAAATTTCTCAAATATGTAAAAACAGTTCAGTATATACAAAGGCAATCAGCAAGTTTCTCCCACAATTTAGTATGTCATTTAGGTAACAGGAACAGTAAATGAAGTCAAGAAATAAATATATAATTTTAATATATAGAAAACGAATTATTCATTACTAAATTCATGTTCTTCTTCATACACACAGTCTAATTTAACTTATGAAAATCATCTATTATATTAACACACATATATTGCCTATTTTGCTTATCACTCTATTTTAATTAGAACAGTTTTATAGTTTTCATCTTTAAAATAATATATAATTTTAATACTGGCATTTAGTTTTGCATATTCATAACTGCATTTCCTTTTCATCTATCTTCCTTTTCTTTTTTAATTATATTTTATAATCTGCATGATTAAATCAAAGAAGTATTTATTTAATAAAGTTTTATCTATACGGCTTCAAGGAATAATTACAATAGTCTTTTCTTTCTTTTGCATTAATATATGGAAGCTGTTTTACCTGTGTGGATTTATCCCTCATACAAGGTGTGACTTGCCCATGATTATCACGAGGCCATTGCCCAGCAAGATACGGAGCAGCAAGTATGTCTAGTGAAGGGGTACGGCGGGAAATACTAGAAGGGCTTGATGATGGTGGCCGTGGTTTATCTATTTGGAGACATACATATGATTCCATCAGCAAAAATAATACACATTACAGACAGGTTTCATTATATTCATTGTATCTTATGCTACTTTGTTAAATAATGCCTTTACAATATATTAGCATGTTTTTTTTCTTACAATTTTTCAGGTAGCCTATGTTTAAACAACATACAGACTACTAAAAAGTAGACTATACACAAATGCATAAAGTGCACAATGTCTTCCTAATATGGACGATAGGGATCTGGATCCAGAACTACCATTAATCTAGCATGCAATGGCCTTAGGCAGCTGCCAAGGCTACAGAACCCAACAGGATTTGCTAATGCAGGATTTGCTAATGCTTACAAATCCTTTATTTTTTCCTAGTTCAGTACTCCAAACATAGTTAAGTAAATAAAGCTGCCATTTCAATTTTCTACATTAATCCTGACATAAGTCTCCAAGAGGCATTATGGGAAATTAACTCACTGCCTAATGGCCATAGTCTATTAGGTAAGTTTTCTAAGGTTCCAAAGGTATTTTTCCAAATTACTCAAACCTGGAATTGTCCCTTGTTGACTTTATTCTCATTTTTATTTAACATATATACTTCCATGCATTTTTGAATCCCAAGCCAAATGAATAATCATATATTATTACAATGCAGACAAAATTTAGTAAGCATTTACTAAAATGTATACAGATATACAGTAAATTACTAGATCATCATAATTTGGAGAATATATTATAGTGGCTATAATGACAGCAACTATCAAAGTGGTAAACACTTTTACATCAATACAATTCAAAATTATTCTTTTTTTATATTGAAAAAGTTTTATTGGTTTTTACAATTTTCCAAAAGGGTAGGGTAAGGGATACAGAAACATTTTAAGAACTTTCGTGTCGGGATCATTGGCCCTTCCAGGGCTTCATAATAAAACATTAAAAAACATTTTTCAAAAATACTACAAGGTGAAAATAAGTACATGTTTCCTAAATTCTCAATTCTATGCTGGCAGTCGTGTGCAAACATCCAGATATAAAGGTTATACAATGTTAATAAAAAAGCAAAGTTATTTTTTTGATCTAAGTCTCTTGGCAATTGTATCTTCTTTTTCTCCTTCCTGGCCCCCAGCGGGCGGGGCCGTGGCCCCCCCTGCCCCCCCTGAATCGTCCTCCAGGACAGAGGAATGTTTTTTAAGAAAGGCTTCCGCCTCAACAACTGTTTTAATCCTTACTCTTCCTTCATCCCAGAACACCAACATCCCTTCCGGCATCACCCACTTAAACCAAATCCCGTGGTCAAACAATTTTTTGGATAAGAAGGAATACCTCCTTCTCATCTCTCTAATCTTTTTTGGGATCTGCTTCAAGATGGCGACTTCCTTTTGTTGGTAAATTAACGGCCCCCCTCTCTGCGCCTTCAAAATTCCCTCTCTGGTAGACCTTCTAACAAATTTAATATGTATCTCTCTGGGTACTTCATTTATCCTGGCATATGTTGAATTTATTCTGTAAACTAGGTCAATGTCCCCCCTGATCTCATCTTTAGGTTTATGTAAATAGTCTGCTAAAATTGTACTCATGAGTTCAGGAAGACATTCACCAGATTCTTCAGAAATGTTCTGAAATCTTAAAAAATATGACATCCTTTCAAAATCCATCCTAGACATATGCCCAGTCAGTTCTCCAACCTCACTACTAACATTTTTAAGCTCTCCCTTTGCCCCAACCAGCCCCCCTTCCATCTCCTCAGTCTTCTGCGTGTTCTCCAGCACTTGCTTCCATATTTCCAAAAGATCCTTCTTGAAGCTGCTATTATCTTCTCTCAAAGCTTTAATTTCCTGCACCAAAGCTTGTAACACTGATTCCATTGATGTCATTCTTTGTTCCAAGCCTGCCAATTCTGATTTTGATGCCATGGTAAGCTGTTAAAATCAGTGCCACTAAGATGGCGTTTTTTGGGTGGGGCCGTTGAAGCAGGTCAGGAGAAAAGTTCAAATGAGAGTTGTAAAAAGTTCAAGACCCAGAAGAGAAACACTTTTCACAGTCAGTAATTATAACAGAGAAGGCACTCCAGGGAAGGAATCAATTAATCCAGAAATTTCTTCATTAGTAGAGAGGGAGTCCAAATCACAAAGAGATGTTGGTAATTTTCCATAAGTAAAAATAATCATTCAGGAACAGAGGGCAGCCATCCTCCACCGCCCAGTCTGAGAGCCAGCAGGAGAAAGTAACAAAACAAAAATTGTTTCAAGCCAGCCGGACTTAGATACATTGTAAAGAAACAAGCCGCAAAACACTTTCACTTGCTAAAGCAGTCCGGATGCAAAATGTCCGCTTCCTCGCAACGAGGAGCCATTTCTAAGCGCCGCTTTAAATCCGAGGGGGGGGTTTAACAAACAAACACCCCCCTCTACGTTCTTTCAGTCCAGGCTGTCAGCACAAATAAGTTTAAAATCACTCACTCTTCACCTCGCTGCCAAAGCCCTGGGAAGCCTTCCGACCCGAACACTCAGCTCTTTTTAAATTCGTCGTTCGTTACCGTCCTCCATTGGCGAAGGGAAAACCCCCCGCAGCATGTCTCCTCTCGCCTAGGCCGAAGACAAGGGCCATTTTCCCCCCGCCGCTGGGATAAACAGACCCAAGCAAGCCAGCCCTACGGAAGGCCCCCAAAAAGGGGGTGCCTCGCCCCCGTTGGGGGGCAGAAAAAAGAACAAAATGGCGGACGAGTCCCAAGACTCGTCCGTCGCGGCTGGAAGGCGGAACCGGAAGTTGCAATTCAAAATTATTCTTGTTAGTGTCAAATAGCATTTCAATTTATACTAGACAAACTGTGGCCCATTGGGTCATCTTTTCAGAGATATTTTCCTACCTAAACAGAGAAACAGAATGACCACCTACTGCTTTTGTTTTAAAATTAAAGAAGAAAACATCATTTTATCAAAGAAGGATGCTTAGCAAGCAAGTATAGATGTTTTTCATTTAATAAAGGATGCTGTTGATGACAACATTTATGGCTGAACTGCCATTCTTTAAGAATACTATAATGTTTTCACTTCTTTTTCCTTGGCTTAAAACACTATACAGCTGCAACCAGGCTGGAATACCGGTTTCTCCAGAAAAATCAGCACATTTTCCATTGTTCTTGGGCTTTATGTATAGTGAAAGCAAAGCCTGACTATAGTGAGAGCTGGGTCCACGAAGAGGGATATCTTGAACTGATAAATTGAGAGAAATTCTTGGAATAATGACAATTTCATTTTTGAGTACACTGATGTTTATCTCGGCTACAATGAGATTTGGAGGGGGAGGGGGGTTTCCATGATCTTCTACATTCCATTACAAAGCCTTGGAAGATTGTACTTTCTCATTAAAATGATAGGAGATTCTATCTTTAATTCCAGTTTATGTTGTGACAATCCAGAGTTCAGATGAATCAAGGAATTCTGTTGGAGAATCAGTGCTTATTTTTTCACTGACATTTTTGAAAAAACAATATTTTTCATAATTTCAGGGAAGTGTTTAATGCACATCTAATTTATTTTTCTCATCATTTCATTTAGGGGAATTAAGATATTTGAGAACAGTTCTGGAAATACTGTTGAATATTGGTTAGGTGAAATTTGCACATTATATTTTACACTTCTATTTCATCATTTTCATTTTGTCTGAATTTCGTCTTCTGCAATATTCAATAAGAATTCAGAATATCTTCCTTTTCTTTCACCCAACCCACATGTTGCTTTTCAACTGAAACCTCACAAAATATTTCCATAAGTATGATTTTTTTGATGCATGAATTATCAACATTAATATAATTTCCTCTTTTTATAACTAGTAGAAGCTTTTAACAGATTAACAGAGTTGGAAGGAACCTTATAGGTCATCTAGTCCAACCCCTGATCAAGCAGGAGACCCTACATTTCTGATAAAGCTGATAGAAATCACCATAGCAAATAATTAAAATACCCTCAAAGACCTCATTCTTGCTATATATAACATAAAGAGTACAGCTTTAACCCTCCCCCCTCCAATCATTGGGCTCTCATCCCAGAAAATAAAGAGGTGGGGGGGGGGGGAATTACAAAGAGTATTTTATACACTCTCCCACCACCAGGCATCAATATTGGTAATACTAGATGATGCTACAGCAAGAGCAACAACTCCATCTCCCCTAGCTTTAGCAAGGATCAAATTGTTGACAAATATATTTCCCTTTAACCTCCCCCCCCCCCCCCCCGTTCATCAATGGAAATTGTCCCAAGGGTGCTTTTTCAAGAGGCAACTGGACTTCTTGATTTTTCTTTGAAGGCATTTTGCTTCTCATCCAAGAAGCTTCTTCAGCGTCTTGCATTCTTTTAAAAGTATATAAATGACGAACTGATTGCACGGAGTATAAATCCTTCCGTTCCCCACCATCCAGTCAGAGCTGAAGAACCTTCTTGAATGAGAAACAAATCATCTTCAAAGAAAAAACAAAGTCCAGTTGCCTCTTGAAAAAGCAGCTTTGGGACAACCATCACCTGAATGACTTGAGAATCTCCATAGATATTAATGAAAACTATTGAAAAAAAAGATTGCTTTGCAAGTTGTTACATCCAGTTATATATATCTTTGCTCAATGTTCAATAGAGGGTCATTGAATAGTACAAATCCCTGCTATCTGTTGTACTACATGCACTTTATGCATTCCAGATTACCAAATTTGAATTAATTGTATCATTTGTTGGTTTTAGAAATTATATTCTTCAGGAGGTTTTTTTTCAAATTTTACAAGTTTATCTTAGAAGCACAGTAGAGCATGTTCACAATGTCTCTCATTAATAATATCAGTTCTCTTGATTTATAGGAAATCTTCAGACTTCTTGAACTGGTTCCATAATTGACATAGGATTGTTGATTTCAGTGTTTGTTAATAAGACAACAAACAAATTTCTCATTGCTCTGGGGATTCTTGTTATTTTGGCATCTTCCATGGTTTGCTGCAAATGATCATCAACTTGCAACAATCCTTTCTCTTTGCAGACATCTTTGAATAATGCAAGGATTTTTCCATTATGTGTCTTCAATTATTTGAAAGAAATTAGAACCGTTATGTGATAGAGAAGTATTTTCAAGTTATAGAGGTCACAATTTTGTGGAGACACAGCATACACTTGATCTAGAACAAGGGTGTCAAACTTGTGGCCCGCAGCTGGATGTGTCACATACAGGTCATGCCCACACCAGGGAAAAAAGTCACAATGTCACATGATGGCAATGTTATGAGTTGTGATCTAAAAAAAATGGCTTCAAAAATTGTGGAGAATGTTGGAATATTCACATAGTAGTGTTTTTGCAAACGGATCCTGTTTGCAAAGATCCATGAATTCTGTTAAAGTGGTTTTTGCCATATCATTATTCAGTTGCATAGCAGCATTATCTCAAAAGAATAGTTGATGCTGTTGTGAATGTATACTTGAATTTGAACATTGATGGGTTTCCTTTCATGAATTTGAAATCTAAATATCAATGCAACAGATTCAGACAGCTCAATATATCTGCCTTGTCATGTACTGTGTGATTTTGTCTTTTTTCAGTGCAAAAATTGCCTGATCACTCCCCTTCATGGTAGACTTGATATTTGACGGATATGACAGATGAGCAGATTTCTATAGATGATAATTTAACTCCTTCATTACTTGTAAATTAGAAAGTACCACCTATTGAGAAGTTATAGCTTGATTATCATCCTGCTTATCCTTCAAATCCTCTCATTTCTGAAGACTATCTCCTGTAGACAGTATATGAAACATTGCCACATTTTTATGCTCATTGAATGGCTTTGGGTACCTCTTACTGCATGTACCATTTTCCCAACACGCTGATTTTTTGCTGTAATATGGATCCTTGGATCATGTGCTTCAATATCAATTTATGCAGCTTTGGATCTTAATTTGGGTCTGTTATTTTGGCTTGAACAAATGTACTCCAATCTTGATTTCTTGGCTTGGATTCTTCACCAAGCCACAGCGGGTAGTGCAAATGAGGCAGATACCACTTTTGGTATTTCACACTTAGTACATACACCCACCAGGAACCATATTTGAAAGATAAGTTTGTTGTATATCTCTTTCTCTCTTTTTATAATTTAGAACAGAGATCTAATTCACTTGAAAAATCAATCCAGTCAGTACCACACTCAGATATCTAAGTTGAACCATTAAATGATGAATGTATTTGCTAACACTCAATTATTTACACAGTATACATAGGAAAATTTATTAATACAATTTTAAAACAAGTATTAGTTTTGAATCAGTTCTCTGTTAAAGTATTAATTATAGCAATTCAATCAAAACCATTCTTTCTGAACATATATATTAAAAATCCACAATACTGAAAAAAACTGATCTACAGAGACCTAATTTCCTCGTTTCCCCATTTCTTCCAGTTTCTTCTGAAACTGAAATTCATATTGGGTTTTTGTAACCAGACTGATTTAACCCATTGCTTCGACTCTCCAAGCAGTGCACTGGAAAATAAACCCTTTCTTTAACAAACATATAGTTTTGAAACTTTCAACTGTTATATGCTTTTGTGTATGTATTAAATTCCATCTGCTATTTTGCACATCATATACAAAACACACACACGTGTAAAATTTCATTTGGATTCAACAGATGTTTAGATTTAATAGAATGCCCATCAAATTAATTCATTAAAGGGAAAGTATGTATAGGTCAACTTAAAAACATAAAAGCACAGCATAAATCTATTGTGTGGTTTCATATTAAGGGCACAAAACTTGTCACATAATACTTCAGACAACTGTAACTAAATTGATAATTTCTCATTATTGTATAATCTTAAGAATTGTTTGTAATTTATTACATAGTATCCAGAAATATTTTACCTTTATGTGCCAGTAGCTGTTCATCTTGATCGATTCTTAATTACAGATACAAAGATTAATTAAGCAAATGCCAAAATATATGTGCAGTTTCAAGACTGCAAATATCAAGCCCTATTTAATTAGGACTACCAGATATGAACTGCAAAACTCCAAATAGCCTTTAGATGGCAACAATTTCTTTGCTCTTTTAATTTGGGTGTATGTCTGGATTGTTACTACCTAGATGGGGTAGCTCTACACTTCTTTAATTCTACCAATGAAGTATTTTTAAACTTTTTTTCTGAGTCCATTTTCTTTCATGTAATTTCCTGGGATGTCTGAAAATATTTCATAAAATACAATCTGTCCCCATGCAGTATTTTCATTATCATTTCACCTTAGTTCTACTATTCATACCCTCCCCCACAACTGCCCAGCTGCTAGCTTCACATGATGTGACCTACATAACAAGAGATGTACTTGCTTCAAGATAGCAGTTACAACAGCTGGGCTGATGAGAACAGTAGGGGCATTTGAGCAATGTCTTAATTTTATTGGGCCAAATTACACTATGCCCAATCGTTACAAAATTATTCAGTGTTTCCTATTTGATATTCTCCTCTCAAAAGAGAAATATGATTATAAAATCCTCTTTAACAAACACAATATTCATGTACCATACAGATTAATAGATTATATAGTTACAAAGACATTGAAATCAGAATCCTTATTAGTTCCCTACACAATATTCTTGAATATTTTTCAATTGAACTCACTACACTACAGAAAAAAAATCTATGGTAAAAATTCACTGACATCCTGTATGAACTAAAACCTAAACAATATCAACAAATAACATGGTTTTCTTAATGTATGTTTTATAACAACTCAATATAGTCTTTAAATTATACCCAATATTAAAAATGCAGTAGAAATCAATTAAAAGTGCATGTCTTATCTGTTCGCTGTAGAATCATATTAATTAATCTAGGAAAAACAAATGCATTTTTAAAGTTTTCGTTTTGGTTAACTAATATAATACGAGCAAGCTCATTAAAGTACATAAAATTACTTCTCAGCTAGTTATTTCCTGGATTTCCCTGCTCTCATGCCTGGGAAAACTAAACTTGGATTACATACAACCTGGCTTTTCACAAGAACCTAAAGAGATGGTTTTGCCAATGGGCATGGTGACAAATGAGTGTGATGCAGCCAGTGCAGTGGCTATATTGACTGTTTTGATGAATGGGACTGTTGGCTGTGAGTTTTGTGGATTTACGATGGTTTCTATATGACTTTATATTGCTTTACCATGTTTTTTGTTGTTTTATATTTGTTTTAATAGTTTGTAAGCTGCCCAAAGTTATACAGATGAGATGAGCAAGTGGCTATATAAATCTGAATAAATGAATGAATAAACGAATAAATAAATAAAGATCTGCAACATTGATTGTATTTAGAATAGGGAGGATTGTCATCCTGAAAATCCTGTTATGGAAATAAAACTATCTGAGCTGTACCTCTGAAAAAAAACGAACAGAGAAGAATATGGTTCTAGTCCAATGTTTCTCTGAAATCTATGAAAAGTTTATCAGAGATTACTTTTTACAATAAAATGAACACAATATTTGCATTTAAAAAAAACAACAGTCCAGAAATAATTGATTTATTTGTGCTAATAAAAGCCGGTAAAATAGAAGTGTGTGGGTCATCTCCATAAGAAGGTTGCCACTGTAGAGAATGCCATTATTATAAAATGGAGCAGTCTATGGCTTTGCTATCGTAAAACTATAGCACAGAGCCCATTTCAGAATAGTTTTAAAATAGTCCACATGTGGTATTTTTTATTAATCATATGCTTCATTAATGCTTATAATAACCATTAAGGCAAAACATTTCTCTGTTCTGATTATAATTTATAAAATAGCATATCAAGAAAAATATAAACTGACGGTAGAAGAACTGAATGGCATATATTTCTCTTCATAATAGTGTCAATACTTTTATACCACAGAAACAGAAATGGGTTTCTTTGCATAGCATCTTGGCTACATGCTTTCCGATTCAAAAATAACAGGGCAGAGAATAAACTGGAGGAGCAATGGTTAAAACACTAGGCCTAGCAGCTGGAAAAACGGCAGCCCAGGTTAAAGACCCAAGTGCCACACAATGGGATTAGCTCTCATCCTCACCCCAGTTCCTGCCAATCTAGCAGTTCGAAAGCATGCAAATTTGAATACATAAATAGGTACCACTTCAATGGGAAGGTAACAGTGCTCCATGATATCATGCTGCCACATGTTCATTGAAATGTATTTGGACAGCACTGGCTCAATGGCCTTGAATCAGAGATGAGCACCACCCTCTATAGCAGTGATGGCGAATCTATGGCACGGGTGCCACAGGTGGCACGCGGAACCATTTCTTAGGGCACACGAGGCATTGTCCTGTAAGCTCCAGCGTGCATGTGTGCGCTGGCCAGATGATTTAGGCCTCCTTTTGAGGCTGTTTTTCGCCCTCTGGAGGCTTCAGGGAAGCTCCTGAAACCTCTGGAGGTGGAGGGAGGCTGTTTCCACCCTCCCTGGGCTCCTAGAAAGCCTCTGGAGCCTGGGGAGGGTGAAAAAGGCACGCCAAAAGCAGGGGGTCACGCACATAGCATTATGGGTGTGGCACACCCACACACAACCCCCCTGCGCTCCCCCCGCTTTTGGTATGCGAGCCAAAAAAGGTTAGCCATCACTGCTCTATAGTCAGCAACGACTAGCCAAGTAAAATCTGCAGGGACTAATTTACCTGGATAAACTACTGGACAATAAGCCTGAACAAAATCTAATCAGGTAAAATGCTAGCCTTTCCTTCATTCATCATATAATTACATTTCCCCCTCTAACATGTTTCCCACAAGTGAAGGATCTGTTGAATGCTGATCTATTCGTTGCAACAAGAATTAACCAACTAGCTTATTTACTTCAAGTTGCCAAATGTATGTCAGATTGCACAATATGCCAGTACATGAGTTCTGACACTATAGTAAGAATAATAGCTAATGAATAGTTTGAATATAATCTACTGCCAAAATTGATATGAACAGCTGCTACTTCTCTCACACCCCTAAATGAATGGATAGCTAACTCAGACTGGTAGATTGGTAAAACAGGAATAAGAAAGTTAGCTGAAAAGTACTATTTATGAATTTATACAGCATTCATATATATGGAAAAATTCAACAACATGCCCTGCAATTTACATAATGTCACAGTAAGAACCCTGAAGATCCAAGTCTTATGTTTTTGTTGTACTCTCAGTCTTACGTATCTGTTTAGCAGTAGCAAAAGTGCATTAACTGCCAATTTTATCAACCACGTGATTTGTTGAAAGGCACAAAATATAAAACTTTGCACACCCACCAACAAATGAATTGTACCTTTAAAAAAATGAATGCTAAACATGCTACCTAGACATCTGAATTAGTCCTATCTTATTCCATAGTCAATAAAAGCTTCTGATAATTATTTCAGCTTATTAGTTTACCCTTTCTCCATTTATTTCCCAGGCTCTAATACATACAGTGACATTCCTTTTTTGAAATTATAAAATCCATATAATTATTATTTGTAGATAAAGGTCATTAATAAAATTCTACCAAATCTTCGTACCTATAGCAAGCTAGGCTTTCAGGAGACAAAAAGAATGACAAATCTATTGTATACCATCCAGGGAGTCTGATAATCAATAGTATACTATGTTAAATACATTTCAGCATTTAAAGAAAATATGTTCTATTTCTCTTTCCCCCTAGTACAGGTAGTCCTCAATACACAACTATGTATTTAGTGACCATTCAAAGTAATAACAATACTGGGGAAAAAGTGATTTGCAATTGGTCCTCACACTCGCAACTGTTGTAGCATCCCCACATGATCACATGATCAAGTATTGGGTGCTTGGCAACTGGCATGTATGGTTGCAGTATCCCAAGGTCATGTGATTGCCATTTATGACTTTCCCAGCTGGCTTCCTAGAAGCAAAATTTATGTTGGAAGCCGCCTTTGACTAACAAACGCATGATTCACATAATTGCAGTGATTTGCTTAACTGTGGCAAAAAGGTCATAAAATCGGGCATGGCAACCACCTTGCTTAACAATCGAAATTCTTGTCCCAATTGCGAGCGTAAATCTTTGCGGGAGTATAAGACACACTATGATTTTGAAGAGGCAAATTTAAAAAAAGTTTTTGCACTCTACAGACCTCCCAAACCCTCTGCATGCCTCATTTTTTGTGAAAAATGGGGCATGCAGAGAGTTTGAGAGCCCTGCAAAGTGCTCCTGGGATCTGGGGGCAAAAACAAGCAAAAAATGGTCAATTTTTCATGAAAATGGGTCCATTTTTTGCCCCCCAAAAGGGCATGCATAGCCTTTAGGAGGCTTGTAGAGTGCTCCTGAGGGTTGGGTATATCCCTGATGAGAAGTTTGGAAAGATAAGAAGGATACATCCATTTCTCAACAATGAGAAAATAATGTACCGTATTTGCCGGCGTATAAGACGACTTTTTTGCCCTGAAAAACATGCCTCCAAGTGGGGCCGGGTGCACTTCAGTTGGGATAGACCAGCGGTGGAAACTTGCGTTGTAATTGCACGCGCCTATCTTTTGCACGGCGTGGAAAAGCGGAAAAGCCCTGCGCGGCTGCGGATGGTTTCCTCCTTCCCCTCTGTCTCTGTCCCTCTGTGTGTCTGTCAGACTCTGATTCCCTCCCTCCGTCTCTCTCTCGCTCTGGGCCTTTCTCTCTGTGTCACTGTCTCGCGCGCTCTGTGGTGACGGCGAGGCCTTCCGCGGGGGCAGGGGCTGTCCCCTTCACGTTCCTCGTCTCCCCGGATGGCGTCCAGATCCATCCACAGCCGCACGGAGACTTTCCGCTTTTCCACGCCGTGCAAAAGATAGGCGCGCACATGCCCCGCCCAATTACAATCTTGGAGAGTTCGTAGCGGTGGAAACTTGCGTTGTAATTGCACGCGCCTATCTTTTGCACGGTGTGGAAAAGCGGCAAGTCTGCGTGGCTGCTGATGGTTCCAGGCGGCATCCGGGGAGACGAGGAACGTGAAGGGGACACTCCTCCCCCAGCGGAAGGCCTCGCCGTCACACAGGGAAGGAGGGAAGGAGACAAAGAGCCACAGAGACATTGTGTGTGGAAGGTGTGCGGAAGAAGGGGTAGTCTTATACGGCGAGTATATAACAAACTCTATATTTTGAGTGGAAATGATGGGGGGTCATCTTATACGCCCAGTCGTCTTATACGCCGGCAAATACGGTAATTCAAGAAACCATTAAACCAAGTCACATTATTGACTGTAGAATATAGGAATCACTAATTAGTACACAAACTCCACACAGATCATTTCAAAAGTACAGAAGGCCTTCTCTGTCACAGAAGCAATTGCTAGTTCTATGTCATTAGGTTTATTGAGACAGTAATCAGGTCATGAATTTTCAAACAGCACTCAATTCAGAAATGATGGGAGTAATTTTATTCACAAAGTATTTCATAAAAAGCTTCCATGCTCCCAAATGCAAGACATTTAGAAACATTGAAACTGCAGACTGCACATTTTTGACAAATTTTCCAGCAATATCACAAAATTTTCCATCTTACGAATATCCCCAATAATGTCAATTCTATTACACACCTCTGTGTCTTCAGCAAAAAGACTAATTTACCTAGCAATCTTTCTGTCGTATCATCTATAAACACACTGAATAGAACAAGATCTAGGATTTAATCTTGCAGTAGGTACACCGCTTGGAACTGATCTCTGTTTAGACAGTGTCCCATTAACAACACTGGAATCTATCCCCAAGCCAACTTCCTATGCACTGAACCACCACATAAAGAAAAGTTGTACTGAAATGCTTTATTAGAGATAATGGGAAAAGACAGTAGATGAGCTTTGAATCTGATGCAGATGTGCTCTTTTCAGACAATGTGTTCCCACAGAAAAATCTTGCATATCAGCAAGATTTCAAATTCTATTATGCATAGATTGGTTTATGCTTAAATCTTGGCTGATTTCCAAAAGCCCAACAAGAAACAGGATTCCACTACTCTTGCAGATGCATTTTGTTCCATCTATTCTCCTGAGAAGATACTCTACAAATGCTCACCTAGATTGCTAATGAAGACAGTTTTTATGCCATAATTATAGCAAGCACCTTTCTCCCATTCAATTTTGTAGCATGCTGCACTAAAGCAAAAAATTGACACTTAAAAAAAACACTTTCCAAAACCTTTTCAATATGCAATGACTAACTCTGCAATAATTATTTTGAGGGGACAGTGAATAATATTAGTAGTTTTAAATTTTAAGATTTCAGAGATGAATGACAAAGAATATGAATATAACAAGGATATTTAAGAACTTCAGTCTGCAAAATACAACAACGTCTAAATTAATATTGTAAGCATTTTAACCTATATATAAACTTTATCACCCCTTGAACTTTGAATCTTGTTTCATCATCTTCCAATACAACTTTGAACAAAATTCAAGCTTAAAGAAACAAGGGATGGTATTACAAAGTCTTAAAGAACAAAAGGCAGCACAAAAATCAAAAAATCAAAACTAACTTCCTGTTATATTTATATTCTGCATTATCTTCAAAGAGTCTGGAGGTTTACAGATAAGTTCCAGCTGATGTCTAATTGCTTTTTGTTTCTTCAAATTATTATGTACCTTATTATGGTTTTAAATTTCTGCTTCTGATGCTAGTTCTTATCTCTTAATATATTGTTTAGTTTTCCTTACATGTTTGTACACATTTAGAGTACAAATAGAAATCCTGCTCTCATAGAATTATAGCTTTCATTTTCAAATTTTAGCCTGAATGTGGCAGTGAATTTTATCAATAGACAAAACATCTTTTTTAAAAAAAATATTACTTAGGCTCCTGAATATTTAATATTTAAATATTTACTCTTTAAAGAAATGTCTTAACTCATCTTAACAAAGGACAAACCATTCAGCAAGATAGCAAGTATGCTTACAAAAATTCATACCCAGCCATAACACTCAAGTATTTGTTTTTCAAGACAAGGAAACAGATGAGTCTCAATCTTTTTGAGTCTGTAAGCACATTCAGAATTTTAACATTATATTGCTTGCTATAGTGACTACAATACAGTACAATCTAAACTCACACTTAACAGAAGACAAAGAAACTTCTTGACTCAGCCTCTTTAAACTATTCAAATGTATTCAATTTTATTACTCCAATTTGTTTGTATTGCTGGGTTTGGGGTTTTAACTTTCTTTTTATGGTATGTGAGCTAGTTATTTTCTAAGAATCATCTTAAGTTATACTGCAGAAATATCCTTTAAAGATTATACTTGACTGATGTTTTACATCATATTATTTTATACTTTACCTAAACACATGTATATGTACACTTACCAGGCTGGATGTGGGATTTTAGAAAATAAAATAGGATATCAAAATGTGAATTGGTCACATTTTGGGATTTTATTCTATAAATATAGCTAAATATGTGCATTTTTGAAAAAAAACTTCAGCTTTCCAGGAATATTCAAGGAATTTTCAAATTGCATTTATCCACTCTTCTTTTTCTTATTATTCTCAGTTTTGCCATAACTAATGCTTATCTATTCATCCTTTCACACATGACAGGCCCAAAGAGTGTGAGTTTCTATCATACACCTTTCTTTAACCTTTATGATCCTAAGTTTGCTACTGCCTTCCTCTAACATTAATCTTCCAGTGTCTATTATATTTTACAGAATTCAAGACAGCAAAATACTTTGTCACATTTGTCATCAACTATAAATCCACTAAAATGTTAGATTTTTATCTTCCATTTTACTTGCATAAAGTCCTGTAAATCATCTTTATTTGGAATAGAAATGTGTCAATTTTGTATATTTCAATTGTTTAGTATTTCAGCCTCCAATTTTGCTGTTTGCTGTCATCTCTTCTAATCTTGCCATTCTGTCATAATATAATCACTCTGAAAATTAAACAGAGATGTATTCTTTTCTCATACATGGGGCTCCCCTTGAAGAGCACCTGGAGGCTCCAACTGGTCCAGAATGGGGCCGCACGGGTAATTATGGGGGCAACGCAACGTTCGCATGTAACACCCTCCTGCGCGAGCTACACTGGCTTCCGGTGGTTTTCCGGGTGCGATTCAAGGTGTTGGTTACTATCTTAAAGCGTTCCATGGCTTAGGACCTGGGTACCTATGAGATCACCTTCTGCCACCAAGAGCCTCCCACTGGCGAGTATGGTGACGTCGGCTAAACAATGTCGACAAGCGTCACCCAGGGGGAGAGCCTTCTCTGTGGGAGCACGTGTTCTCTGGAACGAATTGCCCTCGGAGTTATGAATTATCCCTAACCTACGCACCTTCCGCCGCCCTGGGTCCTAACAAGGAGAAGGGCGGGGTATAAATTTAATAAAATAAATAAATAAAAATAAATTAAAACTTTTCTTTTTCAACAAGCTGGGCTGGCATAAATACAAATTTTATTATTTATTAATCTTAATTGGGTTTGTTGGTTTTTAATCTTATTATGGGCCAAATTATTTAATATCTTTTTAAAATTGTTTTTAACTTTTATATATCTGTGTTTTATTTTGTCTGTACACCGCCCTGAGTCCTTTGGGAGTAGGGCAGTATAAAAATTAAATAAATCAAATCAAATCAAATCATACTCTTTCTTAGTTTGAATTATTCTCTAAACTGTGTTCTTATGGTCCTATCATGTTCATTTGTATAAGTTTCTCAAATAATAGTTACTCTGGCATTCTCATTAGCTTTAATGCATGCCATATGCTGGGATTACCTACAAATAAAGATCACTGTCAAGAAGGCAAAGGTACACTTCTTCTCTTGCTCTATTAAGCAATTATTTTTTTCAATTTGATCTGTTTCTGTGCCCCACTGGTATTTCTTTTTCAAAGCAACTTTCATACTTTTCCTCTCTCCAGGTATGGCTTTATTCTTTTGTGTAAGATCTTAAGCAAAAATTCACTATTGGTGAAATAGTTCAGTATCTTGTGTATTGTCTTTTTCAGTCCGGATAAATACATTATATTTTCCAATATTGTGGCCAAATATTCATGTTCCATATTTGTTGATATAATACTGTTAGGCCTTTAACCTACCTATTTGCCTGCAATTTTATAATGACAAGTTAGTATTTCATATAAACATAGGCTCACAATCTATTATCCCGCCTAGATATTTTTTCTACGGTAGTGCAGCCAATTCCTGAATAAATTTTCTTTACAAATGTCTGTGACATTTTGCAATCTTGATTCCTTAAAGTCTTTCAGTTTTCCTTTAACTTCATTTGTCTCTATTATATGTTTACCAATTCTTGAACAGTCTTATTTCACCTATAAATATTCTAGAGATTTATTTTCCTAAAACACTCTTCTCATTTTTATTTTCTTGTTATTTTCCTGAACTTATTGATGCTCTTAAGTGAAGCATCTGGCCACATCATCACCACCATGTAGATTTGTAAAAATTGTGTCCTCTTTTCCAGTAATCAGAATAATGTCTCCTGACGGGGTTCCCAACATTGGTGACCCAAACTTATATGTTACTGTTATTCAACTACAGTTTTCTTGACAGCATTATAGGACTTTATAAGAAGTTATATTTAGATTATCTATAATCTGTGGGAAAGCTGTCTAGCAACATTACATATGTCATCAGTTTAAGAATTCACTCCCAGGCTGCTTACACCAAATGCTCTCAACCATAAAACACTATACTTTGGCCTCTTCAAACCTGAATCTTCTCTTGTTTCCTGCCCAGCAAAGGCATTCTAATAGCCACATTGTTTCACTTGGAAAATTCAGATATCACTTTCTCTTCAAGAATGAAGAGGGGTTGAAAAGCAGTCACTGTTTCCAAAGACCACAGCAACTGACAATAACAAGTCAATTTAGTCACTTGCAGAATTGGGCAAAAAAACTTTAGATACATTTCTGTACTGTCGAATTTAGCAGAATTTATTTCTGAATAAATTTAAGATTGCACTGAATTAACCAAGGACAAGCATGCTTTTTAGCAAGTAACAGAATATTGCCCAGTGTTTGAAATTCAGTGGAAATGATAGCAGCATAGGCCTCTTTAATACCTATCCTTAAAACATTAACATGCCATTTTAAATATGTTTAATATAGACACAAAACATATGGTTATTTATAGTATTTGTGGCAGGGGGAGGAGCTGTAGAGGAAAAGCAAACTTCTCCCTGGTTTGCAGAAGCTGGCACTCATCAGTCACCAAAAATAATGAGGTAGTCTACATTATTATTTTGTAGTAATTGAAACTACCAACTTTAAGATAACCACTTAATCTTATTTTATAAAAAAAATCACCTCTTCTACACATTCATTAATATATTAGGTAAATAGCTAGCTTCCAGGGAACATATCAAATTAAATGTGGGAGATGCATTTTAGCAAGACTTTATTATTGCCTGTAACCTTTGCAGTAAGCATTTTTACTCAGTGAAAGAAAGAAAGAACACTTATATACTCTTGTTGCCAAATTTTGTAGATGACAGTTACATTATTATTTTTTCCTGAAGCTAGTTATTTACCTTCATTTGCATTTATCTCATTTTATTCCTGTTTTATACAAACTTACCTTCCTCCTGGACTGAGAATAAAATCTTACAGTGCCCCAAAGTAGCTATTGATTCTTTCTCCTGCTGCATAGCTGTCTTTTGTGTTCTCAGAGAACAGACAAAATAAAGCTTAAAGACATACCAATGTCACTCTTAAGACATTAAATAAAGACAAATTCCTCAAGACTATTATCTCTAGGCTAGGATTTATTGTTTATAATCATCATAAGAAACTCGCACTTTGTTTTATTGCAAGTATTGTGTGTTTATATAAACAGAAAAGCAGGGCATACATTTAAAAATAGCTATGAATATCTGCTTTAAAAACAGACAAGTCGAGACATGCACTTGTAATCTCCCTTACTAGACGTAACATTTGTCGTTTCACAGCATTTTCCTTCTGCCGGTTGTGGCATACCATCACACCCACCCTTCCCAGGGACCATCAGAATTAGACAGACACGGTAGTGGAGCAGAAGACATTTCAGGGAGTTATGCAGGAGAACGTCGGAGGTTCGCCCAAAAACAAAACGAGAGGAAATAAGAGATTGCCCTCTCCGATTTTAATTTCCCCAGCACAGCTTCAGAAGGAGAACGAGAAATGCCCAAAGTTAGCGCCTCGTGGTCAGCTCGCGGGGCTGCAGAATTTGGGATTAATAACTCCGGGATACAAAAGACAAAAGTCACATCTTGGAGGCTCAGCCCCAAATCCGTTCGCCTGCTATTAGTGCACAGTTACTAATCCCCCCCCAACCCCTCTCACCTTTACAAACAGGCGAACTAGGACTCTTGCTCTCCGGAGAGGCCCTGTTTTGCTCCGGGGAATGCCGTCGCTGGCGATGCCGGATTTTTCCTCCCGTTGAGGCGGCGGCGATAGCGGCACAGGCGCTGCCCTCAGGCACCGGCGGCGAAACCGGGGACGAGCAAGGCGAGGGCGTCGAACCGGGCAGGGGCGGCGCCGGCAGGCGAGGGGGGCTGTTACGCGGCCCTCCCCCGCCCGTGGGGCTGCCGCGCGCGGAGCCCGAGGAAGAAGACAAGGAAGGTGCTCCCGTGGCGGCGACGCCCGCCCCGAGAAGCGTCTGCGTGCCCACGGTCGGGCTGCTGCTGTTGCTGCTGCTGCCGAGAGTGGTAGTGGTGGCGGTGCTGCCCCCGCGCGCGCCAGCGTTGTTGCCGCTACCAAGTATTGATCGCGTGGGGCTGGCGGCACGCGCGGAAGGCAAGGGAGGCGGCGGCGGCGGCGGCGACGGTTGGAGTGGGGCGTTTGCTGCCGCCGCCGCCGCCCCTCGTGGAATGCTGCTACCGCCGCCGCTCCTCGTGGGGCTGCCGTGCTGCTTAAGCTGGAAAGGCACCGTGGCCCGCATGGGCTGTAGGCGGCTGTTGGTGCCGGCTGCCCCGCCTGCCGCCGCCGCCGCCGCTGTCGTCGTAGCCGCCGCCACGGCCGCGGCTCCCCCTCCCCCCGCGGAGGTGGCTGGAGTCGGGGAGCCGCTGCGCCTCACGCGCGGCTGGGAAGACATCCTGGATTTTTCCGGGCCGCCGCCCGAGGCTGAATCGGTAGTAATAGCGAGGCGAGGAAGCAAACAAACCCCCCCCCCCGACACCTTCCTCCCGGTCCCTCCCCCACACCAGCACTGAGTCCTCACACACGGGGAGACACTCGTGAGGCTTCTCCGGCCGCCTCATCAACAATAGTAGCCTCACCGGCCTCTGCCATTGGAGGCGCATCGACTCCGTTCCTGCCGCTACAGCGTCCTGATTGGGTGAGGGGCGTGGTCTAGGGGTGTGGGGGGGATGCGGCTTAAAGGGACAGGGCCCGATCTGGACTACGTAAGAGGAAGGTGCGTGAGTCGTATGACAGGGCGCTGTCTACGCCTGTGTGTGCCTACTACTCGATTGAGGCAGGGAGGGGTCTGGTAATGCCATTGATGCAGCGCACTCGTAGTCTTACCTTTCGTCTAGGTCTAGGAAATGCTGAGTGCTTGTTTACATTTCTGTTCTAGGCATAATATCGCCGCTTTGAAGTTAAATATAGGAAGGACTCCCGTGCACTTTCATCTTTTGGCCACATAAAGCCAAATAGAGGCCTATTCATTAGGTCTCCAGCATGTGCCACTCCACCCACGAGAAATCCCAGGGGAGTGTTTTGCTTTCTGTTCCACAGTTCACCAGCCCATCCACCACTGATCCTTAATTTGTTCCAAAAAGAGAGATGGAACATCAGATACTCTAACCTTCCTTCTTCTGACAGGTTCCAAATGTTATCAAAGCCAGCAGCTTTGGAAATATATTGAATTATTGGTTTAATTAGCAAGCAGCTGAGTATTATAGTCAGGGTTCCTTCTCTGAGCTCCCAGGTAATCATCTTGTTTAGGAATGAACCAATGGTGGGTCTAAATTATTTCTCTTCAGCTTGCCAACTGGCTCAGCATTTCCTATCTTTGAAGAAAGCACTAGTGGAGATTAACATATGTGGTAGCCAGATTGTCATCAAGCAATGTACTGTGATGGCATGCTCCACTGAAGCGCAAATCAGGTAACAGACATCTAGTGTTTTATGAATCCAAATTTGTGATCAAATATATATTGTAGTATGTTATGTGGATCCAGAAAGCTACAAGCTTATCTTAACATGATTAAGCACATTGTGTGAACATAGTCATTTTTTTTTCTAATAGCATGTTTTCACACACTAATGCATATGCATATAAGAAATACACATAGACTTTAATATATAATAGTTTTTATAATCTTATGATCCCTTTCAACATTCAGTGTTTTTGTTCTGTAACTCTCACTCATCAGTCATACTGGTCTCTGGCTGATAAGGATCATAATCCAACATTTCTGGTGGCACCAGATTGGCTTCACCTGATTCCTGCTATATTGAAAACAAAACCAAATTCAGCACCCCATGCTACAGCAGTTGTTTGAATGCCTGGAGCTGCAACCTTGTCCCATATTAAATATCTACTGAGTCTGAGAAAAGGGTGTGGGGCTACTTGAGGAATCAAATGAACAGGTTTAAACCTGATTAAGAAATAATACCCATTTCCCACACCCTGTGTAACCCACTGTACATCTTACTGCCGCATGAAAAAGGAAAACCTGTCCATCTGCTACTGCTACAGCTTCTACCAAAATATTTATTGTATTTGTTTTCCATTCTTTCTAGCAAAGAGCAATATTTTACCTATGCAGTAATCATGTGGGGTAGAGATTAAGTATAAATTTCAGAGCCAAACAAAGGTAGATTCTATTAGGGATGTGCAGTGCTTCAGTGGTAATTAGAAAAAGGCATTTTGGAGTGTTCAAGAGTGCAACCTAGCATTTCACAGCAACTCTTTAAAAAATGTATCTTTTTCCTAGAATCGTGCAACGACCTCCTTGCATGTTATTATATCATTCTTGGAAAAGACTAGTGATTTATACATAGATATTACATTTGCATTTCTGGTGCTCCCAAGGCACCTTTTTGGAATTGAATCCAGAACTTACATAGTGCTAGTATCTCCAAGCACTTTTTTTTCTGTACAGGACTAAATGTTCTGTTCAAAGCTGCCTTATCAATCTAGTCAGCAGTTAGATCCATCAACCATTTGAAACTATGGTCTATTTTCACCATTGTTTTGAGTAGCAGTTGTAGTGATTAGATTCACAGATTTTGAGTGTAACTTTAAACCCAGTCATTTCTTTAATTATGGCTTTTCAGTAAAACCTGTTCAGCATTGTTATACTCTTCCATTAGTAAAATAATAACAACAGACAACCATGACTATTGAATCAGCATTTCAGAAATATTTATTTACCAGATTCCTCAGTGCCTTCAACAATGGCAGAGCTTTTAATCTATTGCCTTCACTGGAAAAGTTATTAAAATATTAAGGTGATATTCAGATATGTATCTGCCTTGAAAATAGCAGTTAAACTTTTAAGAGTTGACCACAGGGAATGTTTATGACATTGTTATTATATTTAATGTATATAAAATTATATAAATAAATTTAATGTTTATTATATTAAATGTTTTATGATAATATTTGTCATAAAATGTTTTATAAAAATTTCCAAATTTCAACTCCACAAGAGTCATGGTTCCTATGAATTTTGGATGCATTCTATAAGTTAGCCAGCTTAAAGTACCTTAATTGAAAAAAATATTGCACCATAAAGCCTAGTTAAAGGTTACGACACACAAACAGGAGGGATTTAATAGATAGATAGATAATAATTTCCACATAAAAGAGTAAAAATCTTGTTCAAGTTGAGGTTGGGTTTACTTATTTACCTTCATGTGCCCCAAACCATTTTGCTATTGTCTGCTTCCAGAAAGTGTCCATAAGACCCGTCATTCTCTGCATGCCCACAGTTAGTTATTGGTTGCCCTCTCTATACCACATGCTATAACACATGTCACTGATTTATATACACCTCAATGCCATTCTATCAGCTTTCCACAAGAATTCTGGGCTGATAGCCTGGGAAGACAGCTGTATGAATGCAAACTGATATTTCAGGATATCATACAAAAACAATAATTATTTCTAGACGTATATTTTTGAGATGGAGGTGAAGCAATATTAATTGCTTACTTGCCAATCCTAAAGAAATCTGTTTATTCAGCTATTGATAATAGAATATCCATACTCTTTTCTTCTTAGGCACATACAAGTGACTTATACATATCTTAGTGTTTTGACTGATGTCATTAAGAATTGCTGTTGCTATGTCCAGAGGCTTAACTCATTTAACATGGCGAGTTGCTGATTTATTCTTTGTTGTAGTAGTTGTTATTGTTGCCATATGCAGAGAATACTAAATGGAATTAGAGAAGGTGTTAACCCTCAAGGTATATTTAAGAATGTGGCCTAAATCTATAGAAGATCAGTTTAAGCTAGTAAGATACGTTGAAAATGGGTGTGAAACTAGGCTGTTTTTAGAACTAAGGCAGTTTAGGCTTGACTGTTTTTTACAAAAGATGTGGGAAACAAGGTAACAGATGCAATTACTATAGATTATTTCATTTACAATGCAGTTCTGGCAACCAAGACAATTCAGTGACTTTCCTAGAGCAATAGCAATCTTGTGACACAGAAATTGGAAGAACTTCAAACTATTATTTATGGCAGTATGCCAGTGTTTCTTTCTTTCATTACTTCATGATAAATTGGGGGAAGGGAAAGCAAAACTGAGTCCAAGAATAGATTAGAAATTCTAGCTTCAGCTTCTGGGTGTGCAGTTAATTTGCCTGCTGAGTAAGACCAACCCAACCCAACTACCTTCCAATAAAGGTTTTACTGCCTGAACAAAATATGAAATTCACATGATTCAGCAAGCCATATGTGGTATCATAATATCCATTTATTTATTTTTTGAAGCTGTGTGTCATCCAAATGAAAGACTTGGGCACAGGGGGTGAAATCTAATTTTTTTCCCTACCGGTTCTGTGGGTATGGCTTGGTGGGGAGGGCCCTGTGACTGGGTGGGCATGGCTATGTAGCCATGTGACTGGGAAGGTCAAAAGACAGAAACGCACTTTAACAATGTCCTGCTGGAGCAGGTGGTTGGACTAGATGACCTCCTGGTCACTTCAAGCCCTGGATTGCTGTGCTCTTTCAAGGTATCCTCTGAAGCTACATGTAGTGCCAGGGTTGTGGTCCTTCCTCTCCTCTCCCTCCCTCTCTCTCTCTCTCTCTCCCTCCCTCCCTCCTTTCTTTCTTTCTTTCGCAGCACTCCCCACCCCCTGTTTTGGCCTATTAGGCCTCAGGGAAGCCTCCTGGGAGTAAAAATGGACACACACCCCTGCCCATCTTTGGCCTAGTAGGCCTCAGGGAAGCCTCCTGGGAGCAAAAATGGACCCCAAATGCTAAAAAAATAACATAAAGGAAAAGTTCCTACCATCGTGCAGCACAGCTGATTGTTTGAATTTTTTTTAACTTTGTTAAGCAGTTTTTACTACTGGTTCGGGCGAACCAGCCCAAACTAGTAGCATTTCATCCCTGCTTGGGCAACATCTGCCTGAAAAAAGCCCCCAAAAGTTACATTGTTGTTGTCCAACTAGAACTAATATGCATTCTAAATTCTGATGATATTTCAAACCATGATTCAGCACTTGCATCAATCACAAAGATTAGACCAATTAGCCTTAGTTGAACTGAAAAACATTCTGAAAATATATCTTTATATCATTTATATATCTATAAACACATTACTATCATGTTAGAAAAACAAATATAGTTATTTAATAACACTAATTCTGAAATTTATATAGATTCAATATTTTTATTTTAACTTCCGAATAATGTTTAAATTTCTCAGATTTCCAGGTCTCTCTGGCAGACAAATTGAAGTTTGGGACTTGGAAATTTGCATTTTGGGGAAGGAGATAATTTTGAGTTGACCTAATAAAAAATATCAGCCTAATTAGGAAATGGGCCACCAATGGCTCAGAAACCTTTCTTGTACTGTTTTCTGATAGCTGTAGATGAAAGCTCTTAAACAGGCTTTATATTGCCTTAAAAAAAACAAAATGCAAATGATCCTCAGACTCAGGGGGGGTGGGGGAAAGAAAATCCATACTAGTTCATGTGAAATGGTCATATCCATTTTTATCATTTCCTGGCCCAATGCATTCTTCTTTGAAAATATAAAAAATATAAATTAGGCACCATAAGTTATTTCTCTGTTCTCATGAGAGTAAGAAAAGTTATCAGAAAATGTAGTTAGCAAAAAATCTAAAACAGCAAATTTATAAAATATTTTTATTTATTTACTCATTTAATGTTATTATTCACTTATATCCTGCCACAATCCGATGAGCACTTGGCTATCTTCTCTTTCAATATGTACTGCATATCTCACCTACTCATGGAAAACAACAACAAAGAGAACTGAAGAAATTACAAATTCCCAACCATCTTATTAAGTAAAATGAAGAACAGGTAAGATAGAGCTATAACTAGTGCAGTTTTTTATAATACAGGTAGTCCTCGACTTACAACAGTTAATTTAGTTACATCAACACTGAAAAACTGATTTATGACCACTTTTTACACTTACAACTGTTGCAGCATCCCTGTGGTCACATGATCAAAATGCAGATGTTTGGCAACTGCCTCATATTTATGATGGTTGCAGTATCCCGGGTCATGTGATCACCTTTTTAAACCTTGTGACAAGCAAAGTCAATCCGGTAGGCAAATTCACTTAACTGTTATTCACTTAATAACTGAGACAAGAAAGGTCGTAAAATGCGGCAAAACTCATTTAACAAATATCTCACTTAGCAACAGGAATTTGGGACTCAATTATGGTCATAAGTAGAGGACTACCTGTATATTACTGGGACATTTGTTTTAAAGTAAATTTTATGCAAATATATTTATTTATTAAATTTTTATTCCTCCCATATCACTATCAAGTGAGTGGACAGCTTACAATGTTTTAAGTACAATATATCAAGTGCGTTTATTAAAGATTGTAATTATAATAGCAAAAAAATAATATAAAGTAAAAGAAAGAGAAAAATAGAAAGAAATAAAAAGTGCAAAGGAAAAAATAGGAAAGACACAAAATAGAAAAAAAAGAAAAGAAAGAAAATGATATAGTAAGAAGAAAAGAAATAACTTTTTCCTCTTAAATTGCAACAAATGATTTTTTTCTTTATCCCATCTATCTGTAAACAAATCTACAAAGCACTGCCATTTTGGTTCTGGTATGTATAAAAATCCAATAAGTGTTACTACAAACAACTTATCTATTTTAACCTAATACATCAGCTATATATTCCTTTACTTCTAACAATCTTATCTTAAACTCATTGAAATAACTTCCTAGAACTTGATGTCCTTTCATTTCTTTTTTGTCTCTTCTCATGAGATTCTTAAAAGCATTAACAAATCTCTATAAAAATTATCCAAGCCACTCTCTTGATTTGTTGTTTGTATGATTCTTTTGATTATTAAAACATCAGCCACTTTCTTTGTATGTCCAGTATAGCATCTTTTCAATGTAATTCTTGTGTTCTTTGTAAGTCCACTCTTGTCTGATAAAACCCTTTTTCTTCTTCTATAATATCTTTTAGATGCAGTCTATGCATTTCACTGTTGACACTGTTAGTATTAATGTCCGACTCCATTTTTTAAAATATAACCCTCAGTATTTTCAGTGTTATAATATTTTGAATCATTCTATAACTGTTATCAAGTTTATGTCAAGCTTTTAGTCAAAAACCAAGAAAGACATGCTGAATAACTTCAAAACAATTTCTTTTATTGTTCCTAACCTATAGACAGAAATCTTGCCAAATTAAAGCAAACTATTTGCATCATTAAAGATATAATGACACTGAGAAATCCTAGGGAAGAGCTATCACTCCTGGGTAGCTGGACTACATTCCAGCACAACTTTAATTGAAATCTTTAGTTTACCTTTGTGTCCAACTCTTTAAAAATGTACTGTTTTTTCCAAAATTCAAAACAAAGAATCTTCCCACAGATAGGATTCTTACTAATTCCCAAATTTTATTTCTAATTTATCTGTCCATTTATACCTTTCCAAAATCAAAGTTTTAATTAAACTTTTGCTATCTATTTTTAGTTTTTTGGAAGTTCTTAAACTTCCAAAAAGTTTAGTTAAACTTGTAGTTAATTTTTTTATTTCATTAAGAATTGAAGGTAGACTCATCCAGTGTTTTCAAACTTGTCTGTTCAAATGTTTCTAAATCTAAGAAGTAGTTAATGAGCAATTTTGACCTAGGGATGCTGAGCAGCGGAGCAACCTGCTCTCCTTCCCCAACATGAGTTCCGGAGATCTTCCAAAGCTAAGTGCGCAATCAGTGACAGGCATGGGGAGGAGGGTTGGGGCCCAGTGGAGTAGGAAGTAGACCCAAGACCTGTGAGCATTTGGTGAGTGGGAAGCTGAACATGAGTGGCTTGGGGAATGGGGGAGGCTTGGGGCGGATCTGGTTTAGATCTGTACTAGGCCTCCCAGGGCGCCCTCCATTCTTGAGGCATCCTGTGTTCTGCTTAATGGCCCATGCAGTCACTTAACAGTTGCATCGGGGAGAGCAGTGGTGGGAGTCGTTAAGCAAGGCAATCACATGGGGTTGGTGAACAAAGGAAACCTTTCATTATGACATACAAAGAAAAAAATGGCACCCAATCTTTTCATCCTCTTTAGATCCTGCTATACAAGGGCATAATTTCTCCATTGTTTGTGCATCAATAGTACCAATATAAAAATGTTTAGATCTCAGGAACAGATGTTTATGTTACAATACTTGGAGTCAGTTCTTCACAACTTTAATTTGAGATGAGGGATCAAGGGCTTGCAAATTAAAAACGTGGATTAATTTTTATTTAAGTGTTCCCCTTTGGTTCCTTTATTTAGAGTATGAGTCATCAAGAATTATTTTGAGTTTGGTATTGCTGCAAGTTTCAATGGCAAATTGAAGTCATAAAAACAATTTCATGATTTCTATTTTAAACTCACTTATGTCAATAGGGTAAGGAAATCAACCATAAATCCCGTTGGAGTTACTCAATCTCATATAGAAGATAGTTCTTTGCCTTCTTGTTTATTTCTTGACCATATTCTAAAACGCTAGCAAGAATCAAACAGGAATTATTGTAATATCAAATTGTATGTATGCACTTATCCCATTTTAAAAACTACTATAATACAAGGCTGGTGCAGGACTAGTTTAAATCTTTCCTTGAAGCCACTCTTTGGTTTAGATATTTCATTGAAGGCATTTAATCATGTTTTGGAACTGACATGGATGTTTTATAAGCTATGAATAATAAACCTTGATTTCATGGGCTGTCTGAACCAAAGCCACCATTTCTCAATGTTTTATATTAATTTCTAGTAGGAGTAAAATATGTACATTTGTTGTGTTTTAATATTTTCCCCAAACATGTACACTGCTTTGAGATATTTTGAAACATTAGACTGTAATATAAACTGATTTTAAATAAATGCATAAAATGGAACACAAAAATGTAAGTGAAAGCGGAACACAACAAAGAGCTGAGAAATATGCATGGGACAAGATTTCTTCAAGGAGTTATTGTTGAGCACTCTTAACCCTATTAACCTGCATAGCCACTCAATGTGGAGACAGCCACAATTGCTTTGTGTACAGAGCTGAAGCTCCTGTCCAGCAACAAGCACACAAGAGCACTGGAAAACTGCATTTCAGATCCCTCAGGAAGGTCTTGGCAAGCAAAGGTTACCTGGCCCTATTTATTGGCCAGGGAAACAGCACAGGTGTTCTGTTCTTAGTTCTTTCAGCTTTTGCATCATGCCTTGTATATCAGTCAGGATTCAGTCAATCAGTTTCTGATGGAAGTTATATAATATTCTTTGACTTATGCCAATACAAAATGTTAGGCAAGGATAGAAAAACTTTTTAAGCTGGTGGGCATATTTAAAATTTCGAGAAAGTGTTGTAAGTAAAATGGCCGCCATTGCAGATGATGCTAGTAAAAAGCAAACCCTATTTGTTAGAAAACAACACTTAAATTGCTCCCTGCTACCCTCTTTCTAAGAGTGATGTCTTTTTACTTGTTACATTGACCTCAGGAGGCACATTTTTATCCTTTATTGGGACTCTTCATATATTGGTAGCTAGATGTTATTCTGTGAGGTTCAAAAACTCTACCAGAAATTGAACACATAGACCAGTGGCCCCCAACCTTTTGGGCACCAGGGACCAGTTCCGTGGATACAGGTTTTTCAGCAGACCGGAGGGGACATGGTTTAGCATGCTGCCCGCATCTCATGGATGGGGTTTTGTTTGTTTGCGCGCCCTGGTTTTTTTGCATGACATGGCATGACTTCAGAAATATATACAGTGTATTATCTTTAGGATCTATTCAGGACTTGGTGCTAAGTGGTTGCAGGAAGTGATACCTAAAACCTGTATCAGAATGGTTCATCTTTCCTTAAGGTCTCAGAACATAGAAGTGCAGATGTTACATTATACTATGCCCTCCTCCAAAGTCATATAAAACCCTATCCATAGAGTGATAGAGCACTTATCACTCCAATTTATCTTTATTTATTTTTTACCTTGAACAGATGGCATTTGGCAGCATTCCACCCCCTTTATTTTCTAAGAATGTCTATACAACCTGGATAAAGTTCACAAGAAATTTTCTAATAAAAGTATGGTAAACATTTTTTCTTGGAATAAAAGGGACAATCCTGAAAAAGGAGCAAATGTGAGAGGTCCATAAAGATAAAAAATGTTGTTTCTTGTTACACCTTGGCTTTAAAATAGGAATATTTAAGTGCAAAATCAAGAGTGCACCAAAATGCACTCTAATAAAAATATCTAAAATCAAACAGAAGATGTAAATCTATTTTTAAAAGACAATTCAATTTCCATATTTTCAAATTGAATCAATTTCTTCAAGTGAATTCAGTTCCAATTTACTAGCAGCTTTATATAGTTTTCATCTAGCTTGTCTTACACATGTACTTTAATGTTTCTATTCTTTTATATTTTTTAGATGTTTTATTCTTCTTTTCCATGAAGTATAAGCAGTATTACAACTACAGATACCTTAAAAGCATCCCAAGAAAATATTAATTGTGCAGATTGTCTTATTTAGATAAAACCTTCAAAATATTTTTGATTGTTTTGTAAAAAGTGAATCCATTAATGATGATTTGAGTGTTTTCTTGAAAAAAAAGAACACTTTCTGTGTTGACTTAGAAATTATAGCAAGAGGGTTCAATATATCTGGAAGTCAACAGGTTAAGAATAGTTATCTAACTTCTGGGGGAGAAATGGTGATCTGAAGAAACTCAGCTAAAAGCAGAGTCAGTATTGGTAATGGAATGAAGATCTGATAAGTGGATTTGGCTTTTTAATTCCTTCTGGACAAGCAGGGGACTTGAGATTACTCACAAGTGCTCCACAGAGTTACTCCTCTTGACTATCAAAAGGACACTGGGTTGGCATACTTCCTTTTCTAATCACTTTCAAAAATTGCTTGTTAACTGCTTTGCAGCTATTAGGAACCTTTGGATCAGGGGTGATATTCAGCAGGTTCTGACCAGTTCTGGAGAACCGGTAAATACCACCTCTGACTGGCCCCGCCCCCATCTATTCTCTGCCTCCCGAGTCCCAGTTGATCAGGAAGGAATGGGGATTTTGCAGTAACCTTCCCCTGGAGTAGGGAGGGAATGGTGATTTTACAGTATTCCTTCTGCCATGCCCACCAAGCCACACCCACCAAGCCACACCACGCCCACAGAACCGGTAGTAAAAAATTTTGAATCCCACCACTGCTTTGGATCCATAGGTTTCACAACGCCAGATGGGTTTTCTTCAATTCTTCAAAAAATAGATTAAATACAAGTTTGACTTGATTTTTTTCCTTTTGGAATAAATAGCAAAAGGTCAATTCAAACTTTGAATTTGGAATCAAAGTTAGTTCAGTTACACATGAACTAAGGATCCAGATGGATTTGAAATAAGGTTTTGGAATGTATTATATGAAGGATTCTTATGAATTATAAGAATCCTTTCCAAGAAAAAAAACTTTTGTTTTGAATTCTCTTTCAAAAATGTTAGGATCAGGGATTGAACGTTGGACATTAGAGGGAACCAGAAAGAACTAAAGATTATAATTAAAGGAGAACAACAGTTAAATTTGACTAATACAAAATGAAGCAAAATATTTTAACATTGAACATATTGAAGAATATTTTAATGGACCAGAAAGCTAATTTTAAGAGTTAATTGTAACTTAATTTTTAATTTTATAATCCCTTTACAGACAGATTGTGTTTCAAAGATGTTATGAAAGAGTTTCACCTAATAGGATTGAGTCTGATTTGAAAGTGGATTTAAAAATGACAGGCCACCAGAATGATATGGAAAAAGATGGTACACAGAACATATAAAAGAAGCTAGCAGATGTCTCAATAATTGATAAGCTACTTGATGTCTTAATTATTAAAAGGGATATACAAGTAATAAACCAAGAGAGGTTTGTTAAAACTTTGAAGAATTTTCTGAAAAGGAGCAAAGAATTAAAAAAAAAAGTTCTAAGATATTATTGAAGCGACTAAAGATTGTTAAAAATTGCTTTACTTGATCAAGGTTAAAATAGACATGATTATCTCTGGTTGCCCTCAATGAGCTTTGCTGATCAGAACTGAACAATAAAGCTTTGTTTATAATGCGATGCGATATGGGAAGAAGATACTGTTTAAAAGAAGATGGTAAGTTACTAAAATTGTTTATCCTTGTGAGGAAGGGGAAAATAATTTCCTTATGTATTTTATTTTTCTTTGTTATATTCTTATTTTTTCCTATTTCTAAATGTACTTTCCTGTAGGCATTCCCATGCATACCATTGTGAAGCCTGCATTGCATTACCAGGCTGATAGAAGCTGTGATTAAGAGTGTTCTTTAACCTGTGTTAGGACAACTTCAACATTTGGTTGTAGATACTACTTGCTACTTGGTAAGAATTTTTTATGTTCCATTTTATTCATCCAGAAGGTATTTCATTTTTGTTCTGACAATTTGGCAGACTCAATTTTAAAAGCAAATAAAATCCAGTTATCTGGTTGCCGCATCATGGTAAGATATAATTTGATAGCAAGGTTTTGGCTTAGTGTGATGAATTATTCACAAAGTATTTTATAATTATTTGTGAAATAGACCACCAACTGTGATTAAAAATGCTGGTTTATTATTGTATAAATGCAGCTGTAGCAATATAAATACTATGGACATTTAGGATACAAATCTATAATTCTGTTAATAAAGACTTGAAAATAAAAATGGCATACAATAATTGCACTATACCAAGAAAATCCAGTTTTATTTCCAAGTTAGCCATGGTTGATGTGAGCTAATCACAGCTAATTAGTGATCTTGCTTCTGCAGTAAAAGCTGCAGTAATTATCAGGCTGTAGCATGTTTGGGTGAACTTATGTGTAGTATTAATAATTGGTTTGACTCTCAGGATTACCAACCTAAGCCGCAAAAAACAAAAACACCAATCAGAACTATGGCATTGGAGTGAAATAGATTTAACCATTTCCCCTTACTGCATAAGTTCCCAATGCCTCCTGGATTCAGAGGGTTTCAAGCAGGTGCTTGGGGGATGACTGTGGAAGGAACACTGCTGGCAGCTTTGAAGAAGGCTAGCTATGCCCACTCTTTAAAAAGCTTTCTCTGGATCCAGAATTGCTAGATAACTATTGTCTTTTAAGGGAAGGTTGATGAGCTATTGGTTGGAAGTCACCATCCTTTTTAAGAAAAAAAGTCCCTTCGGGGAGAGGGGGTGGTTAATAAGTCGAATAATAATAATAATAATAATAATAATAATAATAATAATAATAATAATAATAATAATAATAATAATAATACTGGTGGGAAGTCAGTTGTGGTGCTGCCCTAGAAGAAGCAGATTATTTTCAGTGTGGGTTCAGGCTTGGAATGGAATGAAGATTGCATTGGCTGTGCTAATGGATGATCTTTGTCTGGACCTGGCTGAGAAAAGTATGCCCACCCGTCTATATCTTTTAGCAACCCTTGACACCATTGAGAACAGTATCCTTCAGGACTGCGTGTGAAGGCTTGGATGTACACTGAGTGGTTCTACTCCTTCAATAGGTAGCTCCAGTCAATGTGGGATGAGAGAATGGTCCAATGGCTATTCCCTTGTGAAGTACCACAGAGGTCAGTTCTTTCTGTAGAGGCATAGAGAATTGAAGGGTATTTGAGAGGTATTGAAGGACAGCAGGAAGATTCATTATCATGCCAACAATCAGATGAATAACTTAAGCCCAGTTTCCCTGGAGGAAACTGCTTATCTAGACCCGCGCCAGTCCGGCTTCCGGCCCGGGCACAGCACCTAGACAGCATTGGTCATGTTGGTGGACGATCTCTGGAGGGCCAGAGATAGAGGTTTCTCCTCTATCCTGGTCCTGTTAGATCTCTCAGCGGCTTTCGATACCATCGACCATGGTATCCTATTGCACCGACTGGAGGGGTTGGGATTGGGGGGCACTGTTCTACAGTGGTTCTCCTCCTACCTCTCCGGTCGGTCGCAATTTGTACTGACAGGAGGGCAGAGGTCGACATTGAGGCCCCTAACATGTGGGGTGCCTCAGGGGTCGGTCCTCTCACCCCTCCTGTTTAACATCTATATGAAGCCGCTGGGTGACATCATCCGTGGTTGTGGGGTAGAGTACCATCTGTACGCTGATGACACTCAGCTGTACATATCTACCCCCAACCACCCCAACGATGCCATCGAGGTGATATCCCAGTGTCTGGAAGCCGTGCGAGTCTGGATGGGAAGCAACAAACTTCAGCTCAACCCGTCCAAGACCGAGTGGCTGTGGCTCCCGGCGCCCCAGCATGGCCAGCTGATTCCATCGCTGGTCATCGGGGGCGAATCACTGGCCCCCGTGGAAAGGGCCTGCAACTTGGGTGTCCTCCTGGATTCACGGCTGTCCCTGGATGACCAGGTGGCGGCCGTGACCAGGGGGACTTTCTACCAGGTACGCCTGGTATGCCAGTTGCGCCCCTTTCTTGACCGGGACGCCCTCCGCACAGTCACTCAAGCGCTCTTTACGTCCTGCCTAGACTACTGTAACGCTCTCTACATGGGGCTCCCCTCGAGGTGCATCCGGAGGCTCCAGTTAGTACAGAATGCAGCCGCACGGGGGATTCTGGGAGCATCTCGAAGCTCCCACGTAACACCTCTTCTGCGCGAGCTGCACTGGCTGCCGGTGGCCTTCTGGGTGCGCTTCAAGGTGCTTGTTACCATCTTTAAATCGCTCCATGGCATGGGGCCTAGTTACTTGCGGGACCGTCTCCTGCCGCTTACCTCCCTCCGTCCGATTCGCTCCCATAGGGAGGGCCTCCTCAGGGTACCATCCGCTAGCGGTGCCCAGGGGGAGGGCCTTCTCAGTGGCTGGGCCATCCCTCTGGAACGACCTACCCCCCAAACTTCGGACTATCACAGACCTTCCCCTCTTTCGCTGCTCACTTAAGACATATCTTTTCCATCAAGCCAGTCTAGCTTAGCCAATGAGTAAATGTATTTTAGAATTTTAATGGGATGTTTTAGCACAGGTTTTTTAGTTTAATCTATTTTAGTTACTCTGTATTTATTGTTATTTATCGATTTTAACTCCCTGTGCACCGCCCTGGGTCCATTTCGATGGAGAAGGGCAGTTCTATAAATCGAAATAAATTAAATTAAATTAATTCCAAGAAACTAACTTGACAAAATACCTCAGAGAGGCCTATCCCTAATTCACATGGAAATGAAAGGGAGGGAGGGAGAAAGAGTGTTGGTACTTATCTGATACACCTCTTCTAATAAGGTGGGGATAGCATCCATGTATGGGTTAACATCGTCCGCTCTCTGATTGGACTGAGTCTGTTTAATAATTAATTAGTAACCCTTTATAACCCGCCTACACTGGTCTCCTCCCAGCTTCCGGTGAAGAACAAGACACACAGACTCAAAGCTCTTTCCAAAACCCAAAACAATATCAACTTTATTTAACTCATAAGCCAGTAATATCCACACATCCTCCTCCTATGAGAGCTCCAATCGTGCAAGGGGAAAAAAAAATTCTCATCCCTTGAGAAATCAGGAAAAGGCCAAATATTCCCGAGGACCAGTGCCAAATAAGGGTGTGGCCAGATGCTATCCCCACCTTATTAGAAGAGGCGTATCAGGTAAGTACCAACGTCCTTTTCCATAAAGTGTGGATAGCATCCATGTATGGGACATACCCAAGCCGGATTGTCCATATGGGAGGGAAAATAACTGGCCCCTGCTACCTGTGGGAATACACCGATTGCAGCACCTGGCGCCCAAACCCTGTGTCGGAAGACGCGAACCTGTCCAGTTTGTAGTGATGAATAAACGGTGAGGGCGAAGTCCACGTAGCTGCCCTGCAAATCTCCTCAATGGACGCTTGCGCAGCCCACGCAGCCGAGGTTGACGCACTTCTTGTGGAATGTGCAGTGAGCCCTTGCGGAACCTGTAACTGAGAAGACTGGTAAGCCTTAACAATGCAAGATCTGATCCACCTGCCAATTGTGGCAATAGATACCTTGCGACCCCAAGAAGGTCCTTGAAAGGAAATAAAGAAGTACAATGTAACCTTTATATATGCCTATCCTTTACTTTTAAAATAGTAAATTTATGAAGTTCTGGGAGGGCCACCACCAACGGCACGGAAGCTACCAAAATGTTATTCTTACCCATACTCTTTTCCCTGTATAAATTTTGAAAACCAGTAAAATTAAAAGAAAAAAAGAAAAAAAAAGAAAGGAAATAAAGAGGGAGTCCGAACACCTGAACTCCTCTGTCCTATCTAAATAATAATAATAATATTTAATTTTGTATACCGCGTCCTCTCCCCAAGGGGACTCGGAGCGGTGCACAGGGAAATTAAAACATATAAAAATATATACAAACAATAAATACAATAAATAAAAGCAGATTAAATTGATCGTCCCTGCGTTAAAAACCCCATTAAAACTAAATTCCCTAAACACCCCAGTGGTAGAGACTAACCAAGGCCGGCCAGACAGAAAAAGTGTGTTTTCAGTTTTTGACGGAAGGAGCGGAGGTCCGTAGTTGTTCTAATGTCGGGGGGAAGGTCGTTCCAGAGGGCTGGGCCCGCCACAGAGAAGGCCCTTCCCCTGGGCGTCGCCCGCTGACACAGTCTAGTGGACGGCACCCGGAGAAGTCCCTCTCTGTGGGAGCGGATCGGCCGTGAGGATGTATGGGGCAGGATCCGATCCCGCAGATAGCTAGGTCCCGAGCCATGGAGCGTTTTAAAGATGACAACCAACACCTTGAAGCGCACCCGAAAGACGACAGGCAGCCAGTGCAGCTCGCGCAAGAGCGGTGTTACATGGGCGTACCTTGCGGTCCCCATTATTGTTTGCGCGGCTGCATTCTGGACCAGCTGAAGTCTTCGGGTGCACCTCAAGGGGAGCCCCATGTAGAGAGAGTTACAATAGTCCAGTCGGGATGTCACGAGAGCATGAGTGACTGTGCAAAGGGCATCCCGATCCAATAGGGGGCGCAACTGGCGAACCAGGCGAACCTGGTAAAACACCCTCCTAGCCACGGCTGTCACTTGATCTTCCATGGACAGCCGGGCATCCAGGAGGACACCCAAATTGCGCGCCCCATCCACAGGGGCAAGATGTTCGCCCCCTATGGCCAGTGATGGAGTGAGCTGGTTGAATCGGGCGGCCGGAAACCACAGCCACTCAGTCTTGGTCGGGTTGAGCCCGAGTCCGTTACTTCCCATCCAGATCCGCACGGCTTCCAGGCACTGGCACATCACCGCTACGGCATCGTTGGGGTGGTTTGGGGTAGATATATACAGCTGAGTGTCATCAGCGTAGAGATGGTACTCTACCCCAAAACCACGGATGATCTCACCCAGCGGCTTCATGTATGTGTTGAACAGGAGAGGCGAGAGGACCGACCCCTGAGGCAACCCACATGTGAGAGGTCTCGAGGTCGACCTCTGCTCTCCTGCCAACACAAATTGCAATCGGCCAGAGAGGTAGGAGGAGAACCGTAAAACGGTGCCTCCCACCCCCAACCCCCCCAGCCGATGCAATAGGATACCATGGTCGATGGTATCGAAAGCCGCCGAGAGGTCTAATAGGACCAGGATGGAGGAACAACCCCCATCTCTGGCCCTCCAGAGATCATCGACCAACGCGACCAATGCCGTCTCGGTGCTATGCCCGGGCCGAAAGCCGGACTGGCGCGGGTCTAGATAATCAACTTCCTCCAGGTGACGGGGAAACTGTTGTGCCACCACACTCTCAACAACCTTCGCCAAAAAGGGAAGGTTGGAGACTGGACGATAGTTGTTTAATAGAGCTGGATCCAAAGAGGGCTTCTTAAGGAGGGGCCTCACCATAGCCTCTTTTAGGGAAGCAGGCAAGGAACCCTCACTTAAGGATGCGTTGACAACCTCTTGGAGCCAGCCTCGTGTCACCTCCCAGGATGCCAGTACAAGCCAGGAGGGACACGGGTCCAATAAACATGTGGTGGCTCGCAATCGCCCATGTAACCTGTCCATATCCTCGGAAGTAACGGAGTCAAACTCCTCCCAAACAAGATCTGTCTCGTGGCATCCCACTGGGCCATCAATGGGGGCTAGCTCGTTCTGTATCTGAGCGGTTTTCTCCTGCAGAAAAATCACAAATTCAACACTCTCTGTATATCAAGCATATGCCATACCTGTTCCAGTGGGGAGACAGGAGCAGGGCAAAAGTTCGGAAGCACCACCTCTTGGGCCCTATGAAACCAGGAACCTACCTTGGGGGTAAAGGAGGGATCTAGTCTGAGGACAACCCTATCCTCGTAAAAAGTGCACAATCCGTCCCTAATGGATAGAGCCTGCAGCTCTAAAATCCTCCTAGTGGAGGTGATGGCCACCAAGAATACCACCTTCAATGTTAAGCAGTCGAGAGGAATGGTAAGTATTGGCTCAAAGGGCTGCTTGGTAAGTGCCTCTAGGTCTGTGGTCAGATCCCACGAGGGATACCTGTGGACCGCTGGCGGCCTGAGATTGGCCGTCCCCTTCAAAAACCTCTTAACCGTGGCATGCTGTGACAAGGTGAGTCCATTGCCCCAAGTGAGAACAGATGACAACGCGGTGACCTGCCGCCGAATAATGTTTGGGGACAACCCCTTATCCAACCCATCCTGTAAAAATTCTAATATCTGTGGAATGGAGGCCAGAGTGGGAGTAACTCCCTTCGCAGAACACCAGGAACAAAAAGCCCGCCAAGTGGCGTTGTATATCCGGACTGTGGAAGGGCGCCTGGCCGCCTGGATAGTGTCCACGACCCTAGGGGAAAAGTTGCCTTGCTGTAGCATCCCCCGCCACACGGTCAGCTGTAACCACTGCGGTTCCGGATGCTGGAGAGACCTCTGCCACAGGGAGACCCTCTTGGAAGGTATCTGCCAAGGATCATCCACTGACAAGGCCCTGAGGTCCGCAAACCATGGATATCTCGGCCAATGGAGAGCAATCAGGATAATTTCCGCCCTGGTGTAAACAATCCGCCGAATGACCCTGGCTAATAGTGCTGTCGGGGGAAAGGCGTACAGCAATCCCTGGGGCCAAGGTGGTGTAGGGCATCTACTCCCTCTGCCCCGGGTGATCGGAACCTGGATACAAACCGTCAGGTAATTTCCTGGAAAAGAGAAGGATGTAATTGCCACTTGGCCAGGTCGACAGTGGACCTGCTGAGCCAATCCGTCTGCACATTCTCCAACCCTGAAATATGTTCTGCTGAAAGAGACAGCAAGCTAGCTTCCGCCCAGCTACCCAGGTCCCTGGCTTCCCGCATGAGCTGGCGAGACCTCGTGCTCCCCTGCCTGTTCACATGAGCTTTTGCCGTCATGTTGTCCGTAAGCACCAAGACATGATGTCCCCGAACGAATCACTTGAAATGTAGTAGAGCGAGCTTGATGGCCCTGAGCTCCAGCAGATTAATGCTAAAGGATGTTTCCACCTGATCCCAATGGTCCTGAACCATATATGTATTCAGGTGAGTGCCCCAGCCAGTAAGACTGGCATCCGTGGTGATGGTCACCCTATTGTCAACTCTGAAATAGCAGCTCAAATCTCTGGCCGGTGATCTCCACCAGTGAAGGGAGGCCCTCACCTCCCCTGGCAGATGCACCCTAGTTAAGGAAGTGCTTGTCTGTAATTTTTGGAAGGGGAGCAGAAACCATTGAAGCTTCCTGGAGTGCAACCTGGCCCAGGGCACAATGTAAATGGTGGAGACCATCTTCCCCAACAGTCTAGATAGTGTGGCTAAGGTAATGTTGCGTTCCACCAAAACCTGGGACACAGGTCTCGTAGACTGTCCTTACGCTCCTCAGATAGAAAAATCTGTTCCGCCCGGGTGTCTATCCATGTACCCAAATGCAAAATGCATTTAGTGGGTGTAAGATGGCTCTTTGTGAAGTTAATGGAGAACCCATGTGACTGCAGAGTGCTTAAAGTAATATCCAGGTCCTCCCTCGTGCCCCCCATCAAGGTAGACTGCACCAGGATGTCATCTAGGTAACAATGCACTTGAACCAGGATGTTATGCAAATGTGCCGCCACAACGGCTAACAGCTTAGTGAACACACGAGGAGCCAAAGAAAGACCAAAGGGCAAAGCCCTGTATTGGTAGTGAAAGTAAATAACAGCGGTGTGCAACAAGAATGGGCACATGTAAATAGGCCTCTGTTAAATCAACGGAGGTCAGAAAATCTCCCCCTCTTAAACATTCCAATATTGTGATCAACCTGCGAAATTTTAAATAACGGTTTAGCCTCCTTAGATGCAAGATGGCTCTCCATCCTCCTGATAACAAAGAGGATGGAGTAGAACCCCTGATGGCACTGGTCCTCCGGCACCTCCTGGATGGCCTCGATATCCAGGAGATGCTGAATGGCCGCACGCATCAGGAGTTGCCTCTGTGGACTGCATGAAACCAGGGAATGGATAAAGTAGGTGGGGGGAGGGACTATAAACTCAAGGGCCAACCCAAATCTAACAGTGGCCCTCACCCAGGCATCACAGGTGGTGCTGTCCCACTGGTCTACAAAGTGCAGCAAGCGGGCACCTATGGGGAACCGGTGTTGGGATTGCTCATTGCTTGCGGCCAAACTGGTTCCCCCCACCCCGAAAGAAGCGCCTGCTTTGGTTGCCCCTTTGTGAACAAAATGGCTGAGGGAGTGGGCGTTGGCGTTGGCCAAAGTTGCCCTGAGACCTGAAACCCCCCGGATTATAATCATATCCCCGAAAGGAACCCCCATAATCTTCTTGTCTGTAAGTTTGCTTTCTGTTGTAGGGGCCGGACGTGGAAAAACCACTTTTGAGGGTAGAGAGCAGGACCTTACGGTTATCCTTTCCCTCAATGAGAAGGGGTGCGAGTGAATCCCCAAACAAGGTGCCCCCCTTAAATGGCTCCGCCGTCAGCTTCCACTTGTGGCGCATATCAGTCTGCCACTGCCGGAGCCACAAAAGTCTGTGGGATGCCACCGACGAGGCCATGGTCCTTGAGGCAAATCTGGTGGCACTCACCGTGGCGTCGGCGGAGAATTGCGTAGCAGCGATAATCTTGTTGAGGTCATGGTGAGCCCTCGTATCACTCGGGGGGATCCGGTCTTGGAGCTGTTGTAACCAGGATAGGCTTGACTTCGAGAAGAATGATGCGGCTGTGGCGGCACGCATTGCCCAGGCAGCCGCCTGGTGCCCTCTTTGGAGGGTTTGGTCTGCCTGTTTGTCCTCCGGCTTGAGGACCTCCTCCTGTGAGCCCAGCAGAGTCGTGGTGGATTGTAGAGCTGAGATCGGTGGGTCTACCAAAGGTCACTGGAGCAACTTATCAAGCACCTCCTCCACATTGTAATAGCGCTTGTCAGACGCTGAAGGAGCAGGACCAGCCATCAGAGCATTCCACTGCCACTGTACCGCGTCCAGGAAGAGCTGTGGAGCTGGAATTGCCTCCGCCTGCCTTGTGTGTTCTCTAAACCATGTGGAGGTTGACGGAATGGCAGTACTGGTAGAATCAGGCTGGCCCCCAATGGTGGATGCCACCTTGGCCTTAGCCAATAAGGATTTGAAAAGATCAGGAGGAAAGAGGCCCAAGGTGTGCGATTTGTCCGGCGTAGTGCCCTCTTCCTCCAACAGGTCAACCTCTCTGAGTTCCCCATCTTCAGAGCCCGGCAAAGGGCTATGGGGAGGCTCAGTGGGGTTGGTATCAGTCTGGATAGCCATTGCCGGTTCTCTTTGAGCGATCGCCCGGGGCACCGCAGGGGGGTGATGGGCGCGCTCCTGCAAGCCAGCTGCTATCACCTGCCTTATTGCCTCTGATATGATGTCCTGAAAATTGGGGGCAGCAGGAGCAGTGGTTGAGGGCACCATAAGATGCCCAGTCAAGGTGGTCTCACTGCTGTCAGGTGAAGTTGATCTCTGATCCCCTGCCCTGGATAATGGGAGGGGCGGTCGAAGCCGGTCGTGGGGTAGAACCCAAAGCCCTGAAGTATCTATGGGAAGTAACGGGCTGAAAGGGCCAGGGGCTAACTCCTGGGTTGGGGGAGGAATGGCAACCGCCATATAGTCACGCTGTTCTTGGGTGGCTGCAGGCCCAGGGTGATGGTCCCCAGAGTCAAGATGCTTGGTCTTAGCCTTGGCCTTCAAAGGCTTTTTGACTTTTTCCACCTTGCCACTCTTATGCCCCTTGCTGAGGTCTCTAGTGTCCCCCCCAGACTTAGATTCAGACTGGCGGGGGGTTGAGAAGGAGTTTGGCGTGGGAGAAGGATCCAAGGCCTCACTGCCTCCTTCCTTGCGCAGCTCAGACTCGAGCACTGGGGAATGTGTAATGTTCTCTGGCATATTTTGTTTCAAAATGGCGGCCGGCGGGAAAATGGGAGCTCCCAAAATGGCGCCATTATGACAACAATGGAGACTATCGAAGAAAAAGGCCCTCCGTAGGCCCACAGGTGTGCCTCCAGAAGAAAGGCCTCACACGTGGCTGTACATGCTCGACCGAGGTGGCTTGGCACTCTCCTCCACACGCGCAGCTGCGCGCTCAGCCAAGGCCTCGGAGCGGCTCCCAACGATGCCTGCCGGTTCCGAAAAAGTTACCGCTGCAAAAACGCACTCTCTCTGGCTGTGAGTGATTGCGGGGGTGGTTAGACAACGAGAAACTCGGGTAAGGACCGCGCGGCTGGAAGAAGCCTCCGGGTCAGTTAAAGCCTTGGCAGACAGGCTTTCAGGCGATTTAAGGTCAGTTCAAACGGCTGCAATGTCATAAAGTGACAGCCACGCTTGGGCCTGTCACAGCCTGATAGGGCTAGGCCAGGGGTCTGCAAAGTCGGCTCTTTTAAGACTGGTGGACTTCAACTCCCAGAGTTCCCCAGCCAGCTATGCTGGCTGGGGAACTCTGAGAGTTGAAGTCCACCAGTCTTAAAAGAGCCGACTTTGCAGACCCCTGGGCTAGGCTATCTAGCCCAACGTGGCCACAGGAAAACTCTGAGGCGAGCAAGTCTTTCAAATACTTTGGGACCAACAGTCCTGTTACTCACAGAGCAGCAGTCAGCACAAAAAAAGACAAGAATTTTTCCAGTAGTCAAATCGTGAATCTTTCAGCAATAGGAATGTTTTGGAAAGCTATACGTCCCAGAGTGGACTGAGTCGAAAGCTGGGAGGAGACCAGTGTAGGCGGGTTATAAAGGGTTACTAATTAATTATTCAGACTCAGTCCAATCAGAGAGCGGACAGTGTTAACCCATACGTGGATGCTATCCCCACCTTATGGAGAACCACATTCAGACTTGCAAGATTCTGTTACTACTACTGTTTCAATAAAAGTAGTTTTAAACCTATATGGCATTGATCTCTTTAATATGGTCTACCCTACATGGCTGACATACTGACCTACAATGGCTTCCCCCATTTTAAGTTTACAGAAGCTACTAGAAGTCATCTAATAGTTTTGAGGTCCAGTAACACATTATGCTGATGATTCCCAGGCTAAATGGTGATGCCACTGAACTCCTATCCTAATACATGTTGAAGGGAGGGCTGGATGGGAGAGAACAGACTTACATTGTTACTGTATATCCATCAGGGCTCTGTGACTGCATGACTTGTGGGTGGTGGTGGTTTTGGGGGGGGGTGGTTGGTAGTGAGATTACTCCTGAAGGAGGTGGTTTGTGACTTGGGGCTCCTGGACTTGTGGTTTTGAGGACTACCGGTACCAATTGTGGCCCTATCTGGGGTGAGAAGGGCTTGCTACAATGATTCAGGCCCTTGTCACCATCCATTTACCAGTGGTAGTCAACCTGCGGGCGTTCCAGCTTTCATAGTGGGCGGTAGGGGTTTTGGCTGATACTGAAGCACTTTCCTTTTTTAAAATTTAATTGACTTCCCTAGTTTATAAATCACCATTACTGTGGAGCTGGTGGACAGTTAGAAAATTTTACTATTAACAGAGATACAAAAGTGGGCGGTAGATATAAAAAGGTTGACTACCCCTGATTTAGACTATTACAACAGACAGAAAGTCCTTGACTTACAACCATAATTGAGCCCAAAATTTCTGTGGCTGAGATATTTGTTAAGTATCCAGAGATCCCTTTTGCGACCTTCTGACAAGCAGTCAATAGGGAAGACAGATTCATTTAACAACCATGTTACTCATTTAGTTAAGTGAGTTTTGCCCCATTTTATGACCTTTCTTGCCACAGTTGTTAAGTGAATCACTGCAGTTGCTAAATTAGTAACACTGTTGTTAATTGAATATCTTCCCCATTGACTTTGCTTTGCTTGTCAGTAGGTTGCAAAAGATGATCACGTGACCTCGGGATACTGCAGCCATCGTAAATATGAGTCAGTTCCAAGCATTTGAATTTTGATCATGTGACTATAAGGATGCTGCATCATAAGTGTGAAAAATGGTCATCAGTTGCCTTTTTCAATGCTAGTGTAACTTTGAATGGTTACTAAATGAACTATTGTTAAGTTGACGACTACCTGTATTCCTTGGGTTGCTTTTAAATATTATTTGGAGATTGCAGTTGGCTTAGAATGATGTAGCCCATGTACAAACTGGCATTCCTGGTGAAAATATATTAACTCTAGTGCTCCAGGTCCTACATTGGTTAATAGTAGGCTTCTGAGTATAATTTAAATGGTGCTGATCCATAAACCTCTGCATGGCTCAACACCAAGTTATTTGCAGGACTGTCTTCTCCCACTGGAATTGGTCTAGCCCAGTGGTTGGCAAACCGCGGCTCGCGAGCCGCATGCGGCTCTTTGGCCCCTCGAGTGTGGCTCTTCCTCCACCCTCGCCGAGGGTGGGACTCCTGGGACCCACCGGAGCAACCCTCCCTACCGGCCGCCGATTCCCTCCCTCGCTCCCCGCGCGGAGCCTCCCCAGGCGGCATGCCAGCCACTCATCTACTTCCACGGGGTGCGGAGGCTCCGCGGGTGGGGGGAGGGAACCTGCGTCCAGAGGGTCGCCGTTCCTTCCCACCCCACACCGAGCCCTTTAAGTAGCGCGGACTGGCGAGCCCGGCTACTTCCAGAGTGATTGGAGGGAACCGGTGTCCAGAGGGTCGCCGTTCCCTCCCACCCCACACCGAGCCCTGTAAGTAGCGCGGACTGGCGAGCCCGGCTACTTCCAGGGAGATTGGAGAGAACGTGCGTCCAGAGGGTCGCCGTTCCTTCCCACCCTACACCGAGCCCTGTAAGTAGCACGGATTGGCGAGCCCGGCTACTTCCAGGGAGATTGGAGGGAACGTGCATCCAGAGGGTTGCCGTTTCTTCCCACCCCACACCGAGCCCTGTAAGTAGCGCGGACAGGCGAGCCCGGCTACTTCCAGGGAGATTGGAGGCCGTTCCTTCCCGTCCCACACCGAGCCCTGTAAGTAGCGTGGACTGGCGAGCCCGGCTACTTCCAGGGAGATTGGAGGGAATGTGCGTCCAGAGGGTCGCCGTTCCTTCCCACTCCACACCGAGCCCTGTAAGTAGCGCGGACTGGCGAGCCCGGCTACTTCCAGGGAGATTGGAGGGAACGTGCGTCCAGAGGGTCGCCGTTCCTTCCCACCCCACACCGAGCCCTGGAAGTAGTGCGGACTGGCGAGCCCGGCTACTTCCAGGGTGATTGGAGGGAACCAGCGTCCAGAGGGTCGCCGTTCCTACCCCACACCGAGCCCTGGAAGTACCCGGAGCGGGCAAGCGAACGTGGCGGGCGGCCGGGCAGGCCCGGCTAAGGCGAGCCAATGAGTAACCGCGGCGAGCTGGGCTGAGGAGGCTCCGCGGGGGGGCAGACAGACAGAGGCACAGACCCAGAGAGAGACAAGGAGGGAGGGGGGAATCAGAGAGTGACAGACACACACACAGAGACAGGGAGAGACAGAGGGAGGGAGGGAGGGAAAGATAGAGACACAGAATGAGTGATTAAGTGCTTGAATACAAGACAGACAGACAGACACACACACAGAGTGACAGAGATGGGCAGACGAAGCAGATAGAGAGAGAAAGAGTAAGAAAGAGAGAGAAAGAGACAGAGAGACAGAAAGAGAGGCAGAGAGAAAGAGACAGAGAGAGAGAGAGAGAAAGAGAGAGACAGAAAGAAAGAGAGACAGAAAGAGAAAGAAATGGAGAAAGAGAGAGAGAGAGAAAGAGAGAGAGAAAAAGAGAGAGAGAGAGAAATGGAGAAAGAGAGGAAGAAAGAAAGAGAGAAAGAAAGAAAGAAAGAAAGAAAGAAAGAAAGAAAGAAAGAAAGAAAGAAAAAGAAAGAAAGAACAAACTTATCACAATTGAGCCTAAAAGTTTGGTTGCTAATCAAGACCATTGTTAAGTGAGTTTCACATTTTCCAAGTTGGCCACGCCCACCCAGTCACATGACCGCTGAGCCACTCCCACAAAACAGGCCACACCTTCCGGCTCTCAAAAGAAATTTCAATCGTGGTATTGTTGATATTTGGCTCTGTTGACTAATGAGTTTGCCCACCACTCTAGCCAGTAAATTCTACCCAGGATAAATTATGATTGGTTCCCCAGTTTAGGGAGGTAAAGGAGCTGATTTACGTAACAAACTGCAGTTGTTAAAAAGCAATAACATTTCCATCCATCTTTTTCCTTTGATAAAGACAAGAATTGATTTTTAAAATGTAACTGTCAAATTGCCCTTATTGTAAAGCAAATTATGCAATTTCCTAAACATTTTAAGTTTTTGCAGTAGATTTAAAATGACCAAATATGACAACTGTATGTGCTCTTCCTTCAGTCTTGTACTAGACTCTGAGGCAGGTTTGTTTCATAAAATATACCTTCAAGTTTCATTTTTACTCCAGAATTCTGTATACATTATGACAGTATTACTATTGGTCAGTGCTCATCCCATACACATATCTGCATTATTCCTCAGTGTCCCATGAACAGCGAAAGAGTTTCTCTTTAAAATTTTAAAGTTTTATCTTTTTCTAAAAGTTTTTCAACTCATTGTCTGGAAACAATTTTCAAGTCTCAAATATCCAAGTAGCTATTATTCATATGCTTTATTTACAAAACCATGTAAGCATAAGGCAAGGACTTATAAGTCAAAGGCAAATAATACATAAGAATGACCTATTCCTGTTCACATTTTTTAGCATTCTTCTGTATTCTTCTGTAATTATGAAGATAAACTGAAAAACTGAAAACTCCCTAAACTGAAAAGCATCATAAAAGATTTTTGCATGTAAGAGTGACACCTGTTGGTCAATTTAGAGATGTTTAAGTGACACACATGTACAAACTTCATACTTTCATGAAGTGATATTTATTAAATGGATTAATGCATAATTTTACAGCAAGCCTTTCCCCTCTCCACAAATCCCCTAAAGGATAGTTTTTAAATGTTCTGATCCATTCTTTTCATTAAAACAGTCTGTTTATTCAGATTCATATATCACAAGGCATTTTGTTACAAGAATTCATAGAAAACTCTAAAGTGGCTTTCAGTAATGTCAGCTTTCTTAGTGGCCTCCATAAAATATTAAAAAAGCAATAAATGTAATTAAGTCACATCCTGCAATACACAACTTAAATAGCATAGCAAAATATTGGGCAGTTTATACAAAAATAATAAAACTAATTGTTATAAACTGGCTATTTCAGCAGTAATGTGGGAGACAGTACAACTATAATATGACAACTAGCATTCTTTAGCTCATCTTACTTTCTAGAAATATTTGGGGGTTTGTCTATTGAAGACTGCACAGTAGTATTTTTGTAATTAGAAGATATATATAGCTTCACATTTCAACTTCAGTAAATGTTGTCTTGTATTTGGCTATTGTCCCAATACATTTTTTAGAAAGCATTTAATCTGAAGCAAAGAAAGGTGTGTTTCAATCTTGCATGCTGGCCAGTACATTTCTTTCAGTATAAGAAAACAAATATGCAGCACTGATATCATTTGATCTTGAGTAACCAACACAAACTAAGACAGACCAAAATTAGATATGGAATCTTTTTTTTTTTAATTTATAGTTGCCTTTCCCATTTAATTTGGGTTTTTTTTTCATGGACAAATCTAAGTGCTGTAAATACAAGGGATATAGTCAAGGGTGGGATTGAAAAATGTTAGCAACTGGTTCTGTGCCCAGTTGCTGGGTGCGCGTGGCCATGGTGGGCTTCACCTACTCGGCCTCCTGAACCGGGTTGGGGGGGGAGTTTTCACTCTCCCCTGGCTCTGGACGCTTTCCTTGAGCCTCCAGGAGGGTGAAAAAAAGCCTCCCCCTGGCTCTGGAGGGCCTCCACAGGCTCATTTTTTGATTTTCCATACTTCCGGTGGGCCCACTTTTCACCCTCCCAGGCTTCAGAGGCTTTCCTCGAGCCTCCAGGTCAAAAACAGCCTCCCCTGGGCTCTGGAGGGCTTCTGGAGGCCAGAAACTGGCCCGTTTCCGGACTTCCAGGAGGCCCATTTTTTGCCCTCCCAGAGCCCCCACATGGGCCCTGCACTTACCTGGCATGGTAAATGGGCTGCATGAGACTCCTGGGAGGGGAGGGGTGGCCGAGACCAGCTGGTCCTTGCAACAACCAGTTCAGCGAACCAGATGCAAAATTAACATTTGGTTTGCCTGAACTGGTGCGAACCGGCTGAATCCCACCCCTGGATATAGTTAAAAGAAATACCATAACCATAATATTAGTACTAGACAAATGTTATATAGAAGCATTTGGCAAAATTTCCCAAAATTAAAATAAACACTCTGAACTAAGTGCTCTAAAAAATCTGTAGAGCCTGAGACATTCCCATTTTGGGTGTGAACAAATAGATGAGTTCCCTACTTCTATTTCTCTGTATGACTTACGGCCACAATTGGAACCAGAATTTCGGTTGCTAAGCAAAGTGGTGATTAACTGACTTGTTCCTGATTTTACAACCTTTTTTTCCAGAGTTAAGTGAAACATATTGTCATTAAGCAAATCTAACTTCCCCCATTGACTCTGTTGGAAGCTGGCAGGGAAGGTTGCAACGGGAAGTCACATGACTCGGGATGATGCAACCGTCATAAATTCATGCTGGTTTCCAAGCACATGAATTCTGATCATGGGATCATGAAATTACTGTGATGGTCATAAGTGCGAAGACTGGTTACAAGTCACTTTTTTCAGTGCCATAGTAATTTTGAATGATTGCTAAGCAAATGGTTGTAAGTTAAGCACTACCTGCAGTGAGGCTATTCTACTTTAGGTAGCATATGTCTATGAATTAGTGCCTTAATAAATTTGGTAGTTTTTAAAATATTCCCCAGAAACTTTGCTTTACTTCTAATATTCTAATAGCTTTGTAAACAGAGTCTCAAAGAGCCCCTCCATTGTAAGCCCTGTTGAGAAGGAATAATGAAGTATCTAATAACTGAATATCTTGTATAAAGGAAGGAGAATATTGTTACTTTTTGAGTTATAAGAGACCAGAATTTTTAACAATGCCAACTATTATGTCACCAAATAAATTCTATAAAACAAAATAAGCAGATTGATTAAGATGGCATTTGAACCACTTGTCTTTTTAAATGACCCTCTTTAAAATGTAACAATATTGGACAAAGAAAAGCCAATTTTTCTCTCTGAATCTGTGTTTATAATTTTATACATCAGACTTACACATCAGAAGAAAACATACAATGAGAAGGGACAATTCAGGACTTTGAATGACATGCTTGAAAAAGCAAATGCTTCAGTTTAAATCTGCAAACAGGATCACTACCTATCTCAAGTTTGAGGTGCTTTTCCTCTACAACTCAACAGTGCATCTTGAAATGGGGTATACACTTGAGCCGATAATAGGCATTCTGTAGTCCTGGCAAAGTAATGACATGGATGAACCTAACATAAGCAATGACATCTGTTGAAAAGGTTAATTGAGAGCTACTAGAGCTCATACTTTTACTCTCTTTTGCCTTTGGCTTTAAAGTACATCATTTTGTGTTGGTTAAGAAGCACTCAATACTTTGGCTACAAGTCTCTAGAAGCACTCTGGAACTCACAAAAAAAAAGGCCAGCTTTTTCAAGCATTTAAACTGCACCTCTAAGATCAGCTCCTTTCAGCTTAAATGGCAGAATGCTTTCCCAATTGATGAAAAATACAAAATTGCTGAAGCAGCAATTATAGCCAGATGTGTCACATGTAGGCCACGCCTACCCCAGCTCCACAAAGAGAGAAAATATTACAATATGTCACACAGTTGAGTTTGATACCCATGGTCTAGGCTGGGGAAAGACATGACAGCCATATATGAAATTCCTTTGCAAAAAGAAATTAAACCAAATTACTGACTTGGTCTAGGCTAGACGATTATATATGGTTCACAATTAATTTTAAGTTTATCCGATACTTTCAAATAATCAAGGAAAAATAAAGATAAAGTATTTAGACAATTCTTTATATCACATATTTTCCTAATAAAATTAATATTTAAAAAATTGCAACAAAAAACAATGGTATTAACTGGAAAAAGTAATAAAAGATATACAAGTTTGATAAAAATGAAACAAATTGTTCTTCATTATAATCCTTTGATGAAATAGGCTCTATAACTTTTATATTAATATGTTTTGTTAAAAAACAATCATGGGGAAAAATACATCAGAAGGAGTAGTGCTTAGAGATGTAGCAGATGTGCAAAGACTTACTGCTAGAATGTCCCAAATAATGTGGATGAAAAATTCCTTTCTCAGGCACAAACCTATTTTGAGTTCTTCCCCACATTGTATGGTTATTCATGATTATAACAGCTTTTGAGAAACAATGCAGAATTTTGCATTTATGCATTTATGTTGTTCATTCAACTAAAATAAATGTGACTACTGAGCAGAACAACTTTCTACTTTCAAATGATAACAAAAGTAGCCTGAATTATCCCATCTATTATATCTAACACAAAATACATGCTTTTAATATTGTTCTCCATGAATTAAAATGCAATTAGCATATCTTTATTTTTTTTTAAATTCTTCACTTATTATACAATTTATACAATAAGAGTGCAATTGTTTAACTTGTGCACTATTTTCTTTCCCCTGCATCACATTATGGGTGGGGTGGAGGTGAAATTACAGTGAAACCATGGGTCTGCCACATTAGAAAAATAAATTGTCTTTGATTTGCTAAGTAATGGAATTGTGACACCATTTTATTCATTTTTGGAAATTTGTTCTTACAAAATGGCAAATAATGTACCTCATCATGCAATATTTTCTCATTCAAAATATTGATAAAGGAAGTAGTTTTTCAGGAAACACTTTTCAACTGATCATTTGCTATCAGTATAATTTTAAGGAAGAGGGCATCACCTCCATAACTGTGCAAAGTTAAGAGCAAAATGTCTATGATACATCATATTTGGGAAACATAATATTATAAATTGTTTTTTAACTTTTAAACTAGGGCCACTGAACTATATAGATATGAGACACGGTGAAATAATAGCCACATCCTACAATCATTGTCAATATATTCTGATACACTTAATACCAAACAGATCTAAAGTGGAACTGAACTACTTTTCTTTGCACCAATATTCCCTTCTGCTTTCTTTTTAATTAGCTATTTTTTACATTTAAATAAACTCTAGAAAATGCTTAAGAAAACATCCCATGCTTCCTGTTTTTGAGAAGTAGGGAGAGGCATCTGTCCAAAGAAAGTTGGACCACCTCTTTCCTGACCCTTTGGATATTTGAAATATAAAAAAGAAGCAGCCAGACAGATTGGGCCTATTCAGGCTAATGGACATCTAGGCAATTCACTTTTAGAAATAAGGCTTTTCTGATATACCCTTTTGAAGTACAGCACTCTGGGGCAGCTGGAAGGGTATTTAAGTCCCAATAATCAAATTTCCTCTTGGCCTGAATATTGCTACCTTGAGAAATCAGTTTGAAAAGTGTAGGAGCTCCTACAATGTTTTTTATCACCAAAAAAATTTCTAAACTTGTTCTTTAAGGCTGATTTATAGCAATTTAGGTGGATACCTCAAAACCTGCCTTGAAAAGCTTGATTTAAGCAAGCCACAGTTTCAAGCATGTAAAACTGCTCACCATGAAATCTGACTGTGCACCTCTCTCCCCCAGAACAGTTCAGTATAACTCTAAAGGTAAACGTTGATAAGAAAATCTAATTCTATGAATAGTTGTACAGTAAAAAGCCAGCTTGAATGTGTTATTGCATGAAAACTGGCAGCCAAGGTGTAGGTATGCTATAACTCTAAGAATAAAGGCAACATACTTTTAGAAAGACAGTAAATAATAGAATTCAACAAAAAAGATGTGACTTTTAAAATTATTTAAAGTGGGCCGTAAGAGAGTGAAAAATAATACTAGAATAAAATCATTTCACTCAGAACAATGTCCTGTTAGGTGCTATATTGTGTGTGTGTATGAATGAATTGTCCTGCCTGCATAGCAATTGGATTCAAGCTATGGTAAGTGTGTATACTAGTTTCAATTTAAGCAAATGCCCATGCCTATTTTCAAGATAATGACCCAGAGGTTGTAATAGCCATGCACAATTATGTAAGGTTCTATATATGTTCTGTATCATGGGTGTCCAACCTTTTAGCTTGAGTGGAGAGAAATTGTCCTGGGCTACATATCAAATATATAATATAATTAATGTATATAAATAACAAACTTCTTTTATTTTTAATATTTTTATTATATCTTGTGGGCTCATCACTAGCTGTCCAAGGCTGAAGGTTGGACACACCTGTTCTATATGACTTTTTATATTGGGTGATTTCCAGAAGCATTGGATTAAAACTTCTAAGATTCCTAATCAGAACAACCAAAGACTTATATGCTTTTGAGATAAGCATGAATCATATTCTAGATTTTAGAACAATAACTAATAAAAAAACAGGAGATGAACTGGATCCTTTCATTAAACTGTTATATGGCCAATCAAATATAGCAGGCAACCTAATGTCAGTACTAAGGTAGATCATTTTGGCTGTGACGATAACCAAGGCATAGAAAACAAGCAAATTAATCCAGGTTTTAGCTTTTCCGCTTAAAAATATGCCTAAACAACCTGCACGTAATGTGTTTAAGGTAAATTACAAAGATGAGACAAAAATGTATTTCAAGCAAGCATCAAAAGCATCCATTAAGGAAAAAATATACATCCAACCACACATAAGCATATGCAAGAGATTTTATCTTTGCTCTCCTCCCTCCATGCCATACCCCCCTTCAGTTCTGCTCTGTTTTTGTACCTCTAATTCTCACATGCATCTTGACTTGTTGAAAATAAACCATAAATCACCTATCCAAGGTAGAACTTTCTTTACCCTGTAAATTTCCTAACTGAAAATACATTTAATTAGTATCACACTAATCAGGAAGATAACTGTTGACATTTCTTGAACACTTTCTTGATTAAAATTTTCCCAACCTATGTCATTCATTATGAAGGAAAATTAAATTTCTAATTTGAAAATATGAAAGATAAAAATTTGTTCTTTTCAGGGTTTTTTTTAAGAGTCAAGGGAGGGGGGAAAATCATGCATTAACTCTTAATCTTAGAGCACATATACTGATAGATAAAAGCAGTTACTTCAAGCTGATTATGCTTGCAGAGTTCATGGTTAGACATCACCGGCTGCTGAATTACCAGATTAAACACAGCTATTGACATTTTTAACTCCAAAAAGAAGAATGTATTGTAGGAATGGAAACACAAAGTATATTATGAACTACAGACTATTGCACATTTCAACATAATTCAGGTGTAAAATAGAAAGTATGAAAGTAATACACTCTTGCTACACAGAAACATACAAATGATTTGTGCACACAATTCAAACCATGAACAGTGGACGCCACCATAGTCCACTGGCTTAGCTGTTTATGACTTTAGGAACCGGTCGACTGATTATCAGCAATACATTTTCTTGTTTTTGATTTTAAAAAAAATATTTTGAGACCACAGTATTTGATACATACATATATAATGCCGTGGTCAAAGACGAACAGATGTAGTTTTGCAATTCTAAATAAAAAGTGCAAAATGTAAAAAAGAAAAAAAGAAAATTAAAATTATGGAAGCATAAGCTAAAAATTGTCTGCATAGCTGAAATCTATTTAAAGCAAGTCCTTGGTAAGGAGTAGTGACAGAAGAAAGCAGGAAGTTTTTTTTTAATATAAAATGTCTTCTGCATGTTCATTAACCGAATGCAATAATGTCAGTTGCGTAAGCTTTTAAACAATTCACAGACAGTTCACTCCTGCATCTTTAGACACCATAGTTGTTGCAGTACCTCCTTCTCCAAGGTAAACAGCTGTGCTGGACTTAGAACTAACCACCCTGTCACCCCCATTGTTGTTAATCTCACAATCCAGGGGTTCTGTGGAGATAACCCATGTTGAAGGGCGCCATCTCTTTAGGGAATAAGGCGTTTTCACACGTTTCTTGATCTTTTCGCCTGAGCCAGATTTCCCCTCAAGAGATGATTCACCCACTAAAAAGGAAGAATAAAGAATGTTATCACACAGGCTGAAAAGCATAAATACAATAAAAAGAGCAAAATATTGCAATAAGTATTAGGATAAATATTCTTTAATCATACACTGCATTCAATCAAGTATAATTTAAAAAGATTAAGTGATTTACTTTATTATTATTATTAAACATGAAACTCAGCCAACTGAACATTTAAAAATGTATCACAGATATTATTAGCTAGCACTGATGGTTGATACGGGTTGCTGCCAGTATCCAAGGTAGCTGAAATAAAATCATAAGCACCACCAGTGTTTCACTTAGTGACTGCTTCACTTAATGACTGAGTTACCTATTCCAACTGTGGTCGCTAAACAAAGACTATTTATAGTATGACAAAGGAATTAACTCAGATCCTACTGAACTATATTGGGAAGAAGGCTCCTTGTTTAATTAAATTACTTAAACCAAATAATGCAATGTTTTATACAAATCTGATCTTTGATAATCTAATACAAGATAACAAGCTTGTTATTTTATGTAGATAAAAATAAATTATTCTGGGGGTATTCAACTAAAACTGAGGATATGTGCATGCATATGTATATCTGTTCTTCCATTATGCAGCCTATTACAGGATAAGAAGCTTTCTAAAATGTAAAAGAATTTCTGCTCAGAGTGATTTAGAATATAATAACATAATGAATTGGTAACGAGCCATCTATCAAGCAAGGGAAGGTTTACTCAAGCCTTGAAAGCACTGTTTCATGCAACTTGAAAACACTGATACGAGATTTCCCTTGCTAATTCTTTGCCTTTCAAAGGACTCTAGTATAACATTGGGAATGTATAACAAGCCAAAGATCAAATGTTTGGGGGGGGGGGGGGGAATCAGTTTTGCTAAAGCACATTCTTGAAGCCATAGCTTTCCTTGAAAAAAAGAAAGCCTGCACAAATTATTTTTAAATCCCATAAGCATAAGCACATATTTATGCTTACAAGATGAAAGCAGACACACTTCACTGGAAAGAACAGAGATAATTTAACTGAGCTACAAGGCAGTCATCAATGGAACAAATATAGAAATGGACATATACTTTGTTTCAGGGGTGGAAAGGGTGCCCACAACTTTCATCACTTAAAATCAACATGCTTAATTCTGAAAAGAATTTTGCCAAGATTCACTCATGTATCCCAGCAGAACTCACACTGAATATTACACCCATCCAAAATATTTGTGGCAGAAAGATCCAGGGAGTTAGGCCTCTGTGCTCTTTTAGTATGGGTCGGTCCAGAAGTTGGTGCCATTCTCTCACTGCTTTGGGTGGAAACACTTTGCTCTAGACACAGGTTACTGTTGTTGTTGTTGGTATTTGTCCGGCCATTATCCAGTGACCGTTCTCTTCTATCTACCAGTCGATCAAGGATGCCCTCATCATGGCTCACTTGCTGCTCCCTTCTTAATAATGGCTCATGTTCATCAGGACTTGAATTGATATTCAGACGGCTATCTTCTCCACTGAACTGATGTTGCAACATTTCTTGGGCTCTGTGTGTTCCTGAGCTAGTTGTTTGGCCTGATGGCACTGTCCCATTGACATACTGTGTTGACACAGTATGAGAGTTTGTTGTATGGCTCCTCCCTGCCACTTCATTTGTGGTAACCGTTACTAAGTGAGGTTCTGCAGCATTTATAGTATTCATCTTGGCAACTCCAGTTTCTACTTGCTTCAAGTTTGATTTGTGCTTCCCTCCAAATTTCAGCCGAGACTCCTTTGTTGAATTTTTGGTGTTTAAGGGTAGGCTAGTAGGCCTCTTTGGGAGGTTCTGCTGTTTGGGAAGAGGGTAGACCTGAGCAGGCTGAACATCTGGAATTAGGCATGCTTGGCCATTTCCAACTTGCATGAAGTCCTGTTGTCCATTTGCTTCTACTGCCAATTTTATCAGTGGGTACAGCAAACTGGAACTAGTGCTGCTAAGTGGATCTGGCCCACTGAACTGCTTAAGGGAATGCTCCATCAGGTTTTCATCAGAGCTTTCTTTTAAGTTTTTATCTACTTCTTTTGGATCCAGCTTGTTAGTTTCCAAGTCCTCCTCTGTTAGCTGCAGACAAACAGGAGTTGGCCCACATGTTTGCATGCCATTTGTAGCACAAACGTTTGTTTCACCTGAATAAGGCATTTCAGATATGGTAGTCATGCCAGTGCTTGGAGTAAGGCCAGTTGTGTTGGTGGTTGTAGTGTTGGTTGACAAGCTGGTAACACTAGTCTCAGGGCTTGGAATACGAGCTTGTGCTTGCTGCCGCTCATAGTTAATGGAATTTCTGTTCTTCTCCCCAACTGTCAGTGGTGTGCTGGACACAGAAAGTTCAGATGAAATGTTTTTCAATTTGCTATCACTGTGATTGATTGAATCCTCAATGAAAGATGAGGAAGAATATTCTTGGTATGGTCTGATCTTTGCCATTCGTCTATGGTGTGACAGGTTTCTTTAGGAAAACAAAAAGATAATAGGATTAAGAGTACTTAAATGTTTCATCATAAAAGTATTTCAATGCAAAAAAGGATATTTAACCAAGAAGCATAATGACTAGGAGATGGAACAAAATTGGAGCATTACTATAGTGCTGATATTTCACAGGTTTCCATACAAACTCGATATTGCTCCTTTTCTCTTTAGAAGTGGCAATGGTATTTTTCTTTAATCATGTTTTTTTTTACCCCATTCCCAGCAATGTTATTAACACAGGTTTTTTTAAAGATATGAGAAGGGTATATTGTAAATGTTCTTTGTTTCATTCTTGGTTTGAGCTATGGGCTAGTTAATTTAATCATTAGAGAAGATGGCAGTTGCATCTTCAGCTGCAGTTGCCATCTTCTGAAAGAAGAAAAACTTCTGAAGCACTCTTTCAAAATCTGTAGCATTTAATGAAGATGCCAGATATGGTTTAGATGAGAGCACTACATACTTCTGTAAGGATACTTTAGAGGAGAACTTCTGGATGAGGGTGTTATCCTGAAAAGGCAAGCTGTTGGTTCTTGAATACTTTAGTAATGTATGACTAAAACCCCATAGTTGATTAAAACAGAAATTGAAGTTTTGATCCTTTATGGAATTGATGTGATTGGAAATGAGAAAGAGAAGAGAAATAATTTCTAGTCTTTTGGGGCTATCTTGTAATTTGGAGATTATGTGATGGGCCTGCTCAGAAAATGTTATGCCTACATGACAGTGTAGGAGAACCATTTTGGCATCAAGTGCCAAAAAGGGAGCATGTGTACGGCACTGAGTGCCGAAAAGGGATTGTGTGTACTCGTCTAGGCCGCAACCAGGAAGAGGAGCTGACCGGGGGCATATGCATGCTGGAAAATGAACTTCCAGTTAGTGCTGCACATGCGCATACAGCGATCAGTTGGCTGTTGCATATGCTCATGCAGGAGAATGGAAGATCAGTTCTTCCAGTTTCTGGCATTGCCGCACACACAAAGGCCAGCTGATCATCACGTGCGCATGTGTGCGAGAGACCCGGAAGAGGAACAGGAGACACCGCATGTGTCGGGTGACATGGCTCCACGTGCCATTTCGGGCAAGCGTGTCATAGGTTCGCCATCACAACTATATGAGATCCAGAAACATTCTTGTTAATATAGATGCTAGAAGGTTCTTGCTCTGATCCTTTTAAACAGAAAAGGCATAAACAAGGGTTAGGGTTAGGGTTAAGAGAAATGCCTACAAGCATCTCAATGTCCATTGGCATCATATTGCTTATAGTTGAAATAAAATCTCTCTCTCTCTTTGTGTATGATATTTGGTGCACCTGAAGGATTTTGTATGAGTGTTTTAAATCTTGTCTGTCTCTAAGTATCCAAGATATATCAATTCTGCCTGAAGGAATGAAAGATTTCCAAGAAGAATTAAGGTTGCACACATTTCTGAGATAAATAAATGACACTATTTACATCTGTTATGAGAGAGGGAATCACTACGGAGAATTATTCCTTCTTTATGGACCATATACTTGATTTACAGGTCAGAAAAAGGTCACTCAATAAAACCTACTAAAATACAGAGAATACTCTAAGATAAAGAGGTTGAAATATAAAAATCTGTGCCTAAGCAAAGCAGGGGGCAAGAACTAGGGCAGAGTACAGCCGAACCAAGCTCAGAAAAAGACATCTACAAATGAGCAATAGAAAAAAATCTTAGTTGGATTCCTTTTTATGCCAAATTAAGGATATTTTCAACTCAAATGATGCTATATATGTCACTAGGTATCTTTCAGAGTAATCACAACTGTAACTGTATATAACTCTCTTTGAAATGCATATGTGGGACTGATTGGGGTGGATTGCAGGCGTGACACCAAAATATAACTTTATCATATTTGAGCTATATCTTAAATTATTGTATTCTATTCCAATTTCATTTCAGTCTGTATTTTATTCCAATTCCATTTTAAATTGTATTTTATTCCAATTCTATTTTAAATAGTATTTTATCAAATTCCATTTTATATTGCTTTATCAAATTGTAGTAATAATTCGTTTCTGGAACTTTGCACTTTGATATGGCCCAAGGGCTATATCGCCGCCCTGGGTCCTAACAAGGAGAAGGGCGGGGTATAAATTTAATTAAAAATAAAAATAAAAATAAAGACTCCATGTCAATCTTTTCAGTTTCATACTGAGACAGCCTATAAAAGGAACATTGTGCAGTTGACGATATTTTTCTATGTTTACCTAAAGAGCATCATGATTTCAATATTGCGATACTGAGTGAGTTCAGGTTCCTTTTTTCAGATATGTACCATATTTTTGGGCTATAAGATGCGCGGGAGTATAAGACACACCAAGATTTTGAAGAGGTAAATTTTTAAAAAAGTTTTTGCACTCTGCAGACCTCCCAAACTCTCTGCATGCCTTGGGTTTTGTGAAAAATGGGGCATGCAGAGAGTTTAAGGGGCCTGTAAAGTGCTCCTGGGGGATTGGGGGGGGGGCAAAAACAAGTAAAAAACGGGCCCATTTTGTGCAAAAAACAGAGCATGCACAGACTGAGAGGCTTGTAGAATGCTCCTGGGGGCGGGGGGGGGGGGAATCGACCCATTTTTTGCTCATTTTTGCCCTCCCCAGCACCCAGGAGCACTTTGCAGACCTCCCAAACCCTCTGCATGTCCATTTTTGCGAAGGGGCCGAGTTTTGGGAGGCCAAAAATGCTGTATTCAGTATATAAGACACACCCATATTTTCACCCTCTTTTTGGGGGGGGAAAGGTGCGTCTTATACTCCGAAAAATACTGTAACTATGCAAGTATTATATATGTGATAACAATTCTTAAGGAATAACGTCAGAAACAAATAATAATTATAGCCTGTGTATATGAATATGAATAATCAGCACAAGACCAAGTTATTACTTATTGGAAAAACAGTTTTTCTATATATGTAAAATTAAGGGCTGGAGAAATGTGATATTCTTGCAATGAAACCAAGTTTTCAAAAAAAGCATGCGCAACAACTGTGGATCTTGGAAAGAAAGACAGAGACAGAGACAAAGAGAGAGAGAGAGAGAGAGAGAGAGAGAGAGAGAGAGAGAGAGAGAGAGAGAGAGAGAAAGAAAGAAAGAAAGAAAGAAAAAAAAAGAAGTAAGTATATACCGTTCATTTTGCATAGCTGTAGACATAGGGTTAACAGTTGGACTGACAGATTTATTCCTCTCCCAAATCATCATGAGTTCCGCCATCCTCTCTTCAGCACATTGGGCTGTCAGCCGAGCTTCAGCATCTTGATCCCAGCAGTCTTCGATTGTCTCTTTCAATGATCTCACAGCCTACCAAAGAAAACAGGACATTTTCTCAACCTCTTTTTTTAAAGCCTTTTTTCTTCAATACCATTGCTAATGATCAGTTGAATCATGTATGATTATTAAAAAGAGGCAAGTCTAGACAGAATAGTATTGCATAAGACCAAAGACTTATCCATTCTAATGTTGTTTCCCAAAACAGCTCGCTAGATATTTAAGAAAAATCTGGACGTTGGACAAAAACCGGTTCTCTTCAAATATTGTTTCATTGACATTCAAAAGTTTGCTACCACTGATCACGAAGATTTCATAAATCATGACTAGTGTCACTATGTGACAAAACACTCTAAACAAATAAATAATGGTTTATTTGTTGTTGTTCAACTGTTAAGACATGTCAGACACTTCACAACCTCAAATAGTATATTGGAAATGTGTAATTCTGCGGCTGTTGCCTATTAGTGATCTATGTATAGTTATCATTTTACATTACAAAATACAAATCATCATATCATACTTTACTCTTTTGTACTTAAATCTACAGCACTTAAAATTTCATAATTATTTATTTATTTATTTATTTGTTCGTACTTTTATACCGTCCTCTCTCCCAAATGGGACAGGGCGGTGCACAGGAATAAGAAAATAAAAATATAAATATACAAACACCAGATAAGTTTAAAATTAAATTAAATAAATTTGGCCCTTGCTAAAACTTAATTTAAAAACCCAGCTAAAAAATTCAATAATATACATAGCTATGTCAGTCCGGCCACATGGAAGAAGTGTGTTTTAAGTGCTCGACGGAAGAGGCGAAGGTCTGTGATTGTGCGGAGGTCGGGGGGCAGGTCGTTCCAGAGGGCTGGGCCCGCCACAGAGAAGGCTCTTCCCCTGGGAGTCGCCAGCCAGCATTGTCCGGCGGACGGCACCCTAAGGAGGCCCACCCTGTGGGAGCGGACAGGCCGGGTGGAAGTATGTGGAGGAGGCGGTCCTGCAAGTAGCCAGGTCTTATGCCATGGAGTGCTTTAAAGATGGTCACTAAGACCTTGAAGCGCACCTGGAAAGCCACAGGCAGCCAGTGCAGCTCGCGCAGGAGAGATGTTATATGGGAGTGTCTAGAGACTCCCAAAATCCCCTGCGCGGCCGCATTCTGCACCAGCTGAAGCCTCCGGGTGCACCTCAAGGGAAGCCCCATGTAGAGAGCATTACAGTAGTCCAGGTGGGAAGTGACGAGAGCTTGAGTGACCGTGCGTAAGGCGCCACGATCCAGAAAGGGGCGCAGCTGGCGTATCAGGTATACCTGACAGAAGCCCCCCCTGGCTACGGCTGTCACATGGTCGTCCAAGGACAGCCGAGGGTCCAGGAGGACACCCAAGTTGCACGCCCTTTCTGCGGGAGCCAGTGTCTCGCCCCCGATAGCCAGAGATGGAACCAACTGGCTATGTTGCGGCGCCAGAAACCACAGCCACTCGGTAATATAATATAATAATAATGCTCTATTTCTACCTTCATATTCCAACATTGTCAACTGGGGGGGAAAAGCAGCATAACTTATTTTTTTGCTTTTCTTACCAAGCTATTCTCTTTCCAGGCCTCTGGGAATTTTGGTCTTTGTTTTTCTCTAGAAACAAGGACTTGCATATCTTCAAAAGTGGGATGGTTTCCAACTTCTACTTGGAATGCTGTTTGGAACTCTGGCACAGATTCTCCTGCTTGCAGAAAAGGGTACGTCAATGTTATCAGGAAGCAGAAAAAATAAAACAAAATAGAATTGATGTTGAAATGTTCTAGAAAAAATGTATTTATCATATTGTTTCTTCTTATTTCACCGACAAGATTGGATTTGTTCATAAATAAGAAAATTATAAACAGTTGGAAATATTCTGAATATTTTAACTAAAGCTAATAATTAAACAAAATTCTTAAATTATTCTATAAACATTTGAAAAGCCTTCTGGTGGCACATTCCTATCGCCCTATACTTATATTATTTAGGATGCTGATTTTGGAATACCTTTTGAATTGTAAAAAAAGAAGGAACAGCTCTGGAGGTTTTTTTTTAATGGTTTATCTTATATTTTGTAAACCCTATAGTTCCATATATGTCTTTTGTTTGGATGTAAATAACAGGGTTTGCATTATGATCTCATTATGTCTGGGTTGTCATTTCCTATTGTGCTCTATTGTACTGAAGAATTTAGGGGAAATTTCCACTTTTTCCTCAATTCCTGAAAAAACATAGGATAAGAAGGAAATTTTAAAAAAGAACTTTATGTACTTATTGTCTAGTTCCAGGCGTAACCTAAATATCCAGAATGTTATAAGCTTTTCAGTTTTTATTTCTTTCCTAACAGACCCTTTTAACATTTTGCAATTTTTAGAAGCTACACTGCTTAAACTTATTGGTTTAGTTTCTTTACATTTATGAATATACTTCTATATACTTTGAACATATTGTGGAACAGGTTTTCTAATGCAGAAAACATTTGCTTAGTTATAGTGGCCACATTTCAGAATCAAGAAATTGTTCCTGTTATATCTGAAGAAATCAATAAAAGAAAGATTGTAAAAGTTCAAAAAATTAGGAATAACAATTATTTTTTTTAAAGAATGTGACATTTAATATTAATTATACTCACAGCTAAGCTACAAGCTGCATTCAAATTGCATGTGTATATAGCTTTAGATAACTGATATTTTCATATATAAGCATTTTACAATCATATTAAGAAAAAAGAGTATATAATATAGTATAAACTAGAACACGTGCCAAAAGTGGGGGGAGTGCAAGGGGGGTCGTGCGTGGGCGTGTCACACATGCATGTACTTCTCCCCCTCTGGTTTGCTCGTAGGGTCATTTTCCGCCCTCCGGAGCCTTCAGCCCTCAGGAGCCTTCAGGGAAGCCTCTGGAGGGTGAAAAATGGTCTCACAAGAAGGCTGAAATGAGCTGGAGCTGACAGGGCAACGCCTCGTGTGCCCTAACAAATGACTCCGCGTGCCACCTGTGGCACCCGTGCCATAGGTTCGTCATCACGGAACTAGAAGTTTAATTCTAGTCCTAACAAGGAGGGTCCTAACAAGGAGAAGGGCGGGGTATAAATTTAATAAAATAAATAAATAAATTACAGTGGCTGTACAGAGAGTCTACACAGCCCTGTTAAAATGCCAGATTTTTGAGTTGTAAAAAATCAGACCAACATAAATCACTTCAGAATTCTTTCTACCTTTAGTACAACAAATAAGCTTTACAGTTCAATTGAAAAACGAACTGAAATCTTGTTGGGGGGGGGGGGGGAGAATGCTAGTGGTAGTCAGATTTCATATCTGAAGCATATATTTTGATTTTTCATTAGATATCTCTGATCAGAGGAAGGTAGTATGTGGTCAATAAGCTGCATATAGTTTCTGGTTTCCCCCATCCCACCCCACTATTTTTTCTACCATAGCAAACTGCAGAGCCAAGTTTAACTGACAAGTTGAATCAGTGGGTTAAACGTCCCCTTTCTAAAAAAGAAAAGACTAATTAAAGCTTACCCACTATGGTTCAACATATCTCTACCCCCAAAAAAGCAGGGATTTGTGGATAATACCCAAAATATTCAATGCTGATTGAAAAAAGTAATAAAAAGAAGAAACTGCCAGCAAAAAGGTTGCTTATCCTGTCTTATATACAGTACACCACTTGGCAAAAGTGGTTGGGTTGACAGAATAAACTGAGCCACTCCCTCACCCCAGGAAAAATCAAAACATCACAGCTGAACGTACTGTGCATGGCAGCAGCCATTAGGCCTCATAACTGCACGTTCTTTGAACCCAATTGGTGAATCAAAGGCTGTAGTTAGAATTTAAAAAGGATATATGGTGTTTTCAATCACACACCATCCCCAGAACTGATTTTCATTACCAGAACTAAACTATAACATACATATCAAAAGTGGCACACCATGACGTTTTGGGTGATATGCCAATGTTTACCGACAACAACAATTATTCTTGAAAGCATGTCTTTCCTCAATACCTAATGCTTATTGGCAAGAATAATGCTTAATATAAAGCAGAAAGGTGGATACCACCCTGTAACACTAGATGGCACTGAACTAATTTGACAAGCAAAACAAAAATGAGTTAAAAGAAAAATCTGACAACCAACATACCCAAATTCTTTGCACTAAGAAATTATAGGCTTTGGCTCAGTTAAGAGAGCAATAACATAAACAAACAGAACAGTTGTTATAAGTGAAAAAGCATGCAGCATCCCAGCAATTCTTCTACTACCTGGGAAGAGATCTGTACATCTCATAAAAATTTCCCAGTAGATTAGACCAAGCGCATACATATCGACTTGCTTCAAAGCTGATTCACAGTCCCTTAAATTTACTGCTCCTTCCAGCACTTCAGGGGCCATATAGCGAATTGTCCCAACCTGTAAAGACATGTTGCATTGTTACATTGGCTTGGTATTTATGAAATACTGTTCACTGTTCTTCAAGTAATTCAACAGGATTTTTTTAAAGCTACATTCACTTTCATCCTCAAGACAGCATTAACATGAGAACATAAAGCTTCCTTGAGACCCATCTGTGGAATTCCAATCTTATTATTTCCATTTAAATAATGTCTGTTCTTTCCAACACATTTTATATTGTTGTTTAGTATACATAATCTCTTATGAAGAAAACCTGGTGAAACTGAAGAATTCTTTAAAAATAAGACCAATAAAAAGAGTTGAAAGTTACATATTAAATAAATAAATAAAACATTAATAAAAAATAATGTTAAAATCCTATGTTTATCTACCCCCTCACTGATCAACAACCTTTAAAAAATTAATCTTTGCATAATATAAATTGGAAAAATTGCATAGTGTAAACTACAATTTTAAAATTGTAGTCTTGTGGAACAGACTTAATTTTTAGGAGTGTCCTTAGACCAGTGGTCGGCAAACCGCGGCTCGCGAGCCACAAGCGGCTTTTTGGCCCCTTGGGTGCGGCTCTTCCTCTCTCCCTTCCCCCCCCCCCGGCAGCAGAGGGCCCGGCATGTCGACATGCTGGGGGGGCTGCGGCTGCCTCTTCCTGTCTCTGCCTCCTCCTGTCTCTTCCCCCCTCCCCCCCCGAAGCAGGGGAAAGCCCGGCACACTGGCCGGAGAGGCCATGGCTGCCTCCTCCCGCAGCGAGCACACCCGAGGCCGCAGCCACCCAAGCGCCATCATGGCCATCCAGGCGCCGCGCGCCCGCCTCCCTCCCAGCCCCATGTGGCGGGCAGCCCTGGAGGGCGCGCCTCGATGGTCGTTGGAGGGAGCTGGTGAAGAGGTGCGCGGCTGTCCTGCCCGATGCGCCTGCTGGGCGACCTCGGACGGCGGGAGGTGCATGTCGCAGGGCTCGGGGGCAGCAGCAGCAGCAGCAATAGGTGCCTGTAGCGGCCGCCGAGGCACGCTTTCCGGGGCTGGCCGCCATGCGCGGCTGGAAGGGAGGTGGGCAGGTGGCGCCCAGATGGCCACGGCGGCGCTTGGGTGGCCGCGGCCTCGGGTGCCGGGCTTTCCCCTGCTTCGGGGGGGGGGGAGGAAGAGACAAACAGAGAGAGACACAGAGAGGGAGGGAGGGAGAGAGGGAATCAGAGACAGACAGACAGACACACACACACACACACAGAATGACAGATGGGTGGAGGGCGGAGAGAGAGACAGATAAAGAGAGAGATAGACAGAGAGAGAGACAAAAGGAAAAAGAGAGAAAGAGAAAGAAAAATAGAAAGAAAAAGAAAGTGGGAGAGAGAGAGAGAAAGGAAGAAAGGAAGAAAGAAAGAAAGAAAGAAAGAAAGAAAGAAAGAAAGAAAGAAAGAAAAAGAAAAAACTTACGACCACAATTGAGCCCAAAATTTTGGTTGCTAAGGAGGACCGTCGTTAAGTGAGTTTCACCACATTTCCCAAGTTGGCCACACCCACCCAGTCACATGACCGCTGAGCCACTCCCACAAAACAGGCCACACCTTTTGGCTCTCAAAAGAAATTTCAATCCTGGTACTGTTGATATTTGGCTCTCTTGACTAATGAGTTTGCCCACCACTGCCTTAGACTATTGAATTGGAAACAAGAAAGAATAAAGAGAAGTTATTATTCTCAATAAGGGTGGAGATAGCATCCATGTATGGGTAAAACCTATCCGCACTCTGATTGGACTGAATCTGATTAATAATTAATTAAGGGTGCTATATAACCCCCTCAGGAGCAGACTCCACCCAGTTTCCGACTCAGTCCAACTCTGGGACTAGTCCGGTATCATCATCTTCTGAAGTAATTTCTCTGAAGAATGGATTATCTAGGCCAGCCACCCCTATATATATACCCACCTGCCAGGTGGTGACTTGACCAGCTGGGGACTTGTCCCATAACACTAGATCCGCTCCCCTGACGAGATCAAGATTTGATGGTTTACCTCACAGAGAACTCCAGGGGTGGCTCATCAAGAGGCCTTTGAGGGGGCGGCCAGAATCGCAGCTCAGCTGTGAGGCCTTTGTATGGGACCCCCGGGGAGCTGAGCACGCTGCCTCAGGTGCTTTCAGGGTCCTGGTAAGTGGCCGCACCTATCATTGGCTATCGGGCCTTTGGGCCTTGAGGGAGGCCGCTCCTGTCACCAAAGGCCTCCCGCGCGCTCGTCGCCTGGATGCAAGGATGGTCAGCCTGAAGGGCCTTCGCAGGGACGCGCCAAACACCAGGGGCCTTCCACACGTCCCTTTCCACGCTGCCGCGTCTGTTGCCCTTTGAGGCCTGTGTGGTGACCGCGCCTGAGGCTGGGGGCCTCCTAAGCGCCCATGACTGCTCCTAAGCACCCATAAAGGCTGTATGGCAGGCCTTTGTGAAGGCCTCGGCTACCGCCTGTAGCCTCCCCCACTTGCCCGGGCCGACTACAGGGACTGCCGGGCTTTCAGGCCCTTATAAGGGCAGCGCCGGCCATCAGGTACCTCACGCAGGCGCTGGGGACGCGCTACGGCCTGTTGGAGAGTTGCCGCCTTATGAAGCCGCCTGGTGCCCGCAGAAGCCGCGCTTACCACCGGAGGCCTCCCTCGTGCGCAGAATGTCAGTTTCGGGCCATCAGGCCCTTGCGGAGGCGCGCCAGTGGCCTGGGGCCTCCCGCGTCCTCCTGATGACGGCGAATGAAGCGGCCGGCCTGTCTGGCCCTCGCAAGGGCCGCGCCAGCGGCCTGGAGCCCTCAACGCGCGCGCACGCGCGCGCAATCCTTGCCGGCCAGACGCTGGGCACGTAAGGACTCCATCGGGCTGTCAGGCCCTTGGCAGAGCCTCCCCAGCAACCGAGGGCTGCCCGCGCGCTCGTTGGCAGCTGCGGGTCCACAAATGGGCCTCCTGAGGCTCCCTGTTCGGCCCTGTGGCACTTTCGAGCCCTGGGGGTTCCTTTCCGTCCCGCCCCGGTCTCGGAGGCTGACGGTAGGGGTGTGTGCCTTCAGCTAGGGCCCCTCCGAATTGCGGCCGCCATGTTGGGGATGGTATTTTGGCACGGAAACATCTACGAGGGCGTGGGGCTGGCCTGGCGTGGCCCACACTGATTATTACTTAGGAATGGAGCTGACCCTTCTTGTAGTGCCATTTGGTGCCTTCTGCATGTACCGGCCTCACTTAATGATGGAGGTCCCGCTTAGTGACGCAACTGCCGCGGCTTTCGGGAGCCCTCTGGGAGTTGACCTGGATGTTCAGCCACATGGCCTACTGGTCCCTACCCCCAAGTCGGCCATTGGTAGGCCGGGGTCACGGACAGCCTGCCCTCGGAACCTGCTCCTCCTCCCTCCTCCCCCTCTCTTCCTCATGATCGAGGTGGGGGCTCACTCCTCCGGAGGCCATCATTGGCATGATCGGGCTTACGCTCTGATGTCACCGGATATAGGCCCCCTTTTTCGTCCCCTCCTCCGGCGTAAATGCCTCCTCTTCCCGGCTGGCCGGGCTAGACGCCAGTTCATCTATCAGACTTATGGCGCTCTCAGGATATTGGAGGGGGGGCCCTCCCACCGGCCCCTCTGGGCCCCCGCGGCGGCTTCTTTACACCCAGGGCATCTGGCCGTCGTTCGGCCCTACGGTCCACCATACTGGCTTACTCCCCCATGGCACTCCTGCTTGCAGGGGAGGTTAGTGCAGTCACAAGACGAGACATGTCTGTGTCTCTGCTGTCCGGCTCCCAGGGGTTACCGGCAAGTTCCCCTCACATTTAAGGGCCCCGCCGGCCTCCTGTTCGCCCCGCCGTCGTCCTCGGTAGCGATGGGATGGAGCTCCTGTCCACAGGCACAGGGAGGGGCTGCTCCCTGCCTCCAGCTTTCAGGGGCTAAGAGGCTGACCAGGGGGCTTCGCCCTCGAACCTCGGGCGTTTTCCCTTGTCCGGCCCTTGCCGACATGGCCATGGTCAATTCAACCCCGGGCCGAGTGGCTGGCCCGGACGTGCAGCACCCAGGCTGTTATCGGCCTGAGGGTGGGCCTTAGGTCAGGCTCATGTCCTGCTCTTGTCAGGCCCCTTTTATGGGGCGGCCCTTCCTTGCGGCCTACTCCTCCAGCCGGCGGTTAGCAGTTTTTCTCAAGCAGACCTTCTGGATGGGTCATCAATGGGCCTCTTGTGGATGATTCCACCACGGCCCCTCCAACCCCTTTCTACCTGCGGCTATGGAGGGCGGTACTTCCGCGGTCAGCTCTCGCACCCGCCTGGTTCTGTCTTACCTGGGACCACCATCCACTTCGGACGGGCTCTGTCCCAGGTTCCGTCCGTCAGCTGTTCTTGGGCTATATCTCCAGCCATGCCTTCCAGTCGACAGTTATGTCTCCCGCATGGGCGGGCAGGTTGTAACTTGGCTGGCAGCGGCCCCCTGCAACGCTCCCTTGGAGCGCACCTTTCTGAGAGGCCCTCTCCCTAGGTTTTAGTGGAGGGCAGGTACATTTCCGGCGCCCTCCCTTCCGACCCCGAAAAGGGGTCTGACCGCCCAGGCCCGTGTACGAACGACCCTTCACGGCTCGGGCTCTCGTGGCCTCCTCCCGTACGGGCCTTTTTCCGGTTGGGCACCCCTGATCCGGGGGTTCGGCCGACACCCTTTTTTATACCCCGGCCGACATTCCCTGGCAAGGGGGCCGGGCCCCTGGGACGGTCGTCGGAGTGTTTTCACTCCACAGGAGGATCCCGGCCTCGGCTGTCTTCACCGGGTCCTCGTTCACGGGGTGGTGCTGACCCAAGGGGACCGTTGTCCAAGTCCTGGCCCCTTTGACCGTAGTCCGTGGCCCAGGGGCATGGAGAAGATATCCCCAAGGGGAGACCGCGGTTCACTTTCTCCTTAACAGGGGGTCTATTCCACATGCACACCTTCCTTGGGTACCGGAATTCCATGTCTCGGTGGTCCCAGGAACCGACCCTCGGGATAGGGCGGTATGTCCTCTCTTTGGCTTACACGCTTCGGGCTTACAGGTTCCTGCGCTCCCGGCTCGTCACCTATTTTAAGTATACATCACAGTTGTTGCACGACGGAGCCAGGTGATCAGTCTTCAGTGCCCATGTGTTACTTGGGGGTCCCTGGGACGCGCTCTTTCTTTTCTTTTCTGGTCAGTTGGCACTTCACCTTTGGGCAACTGGTTCATTGCACGTTGGGTGTGTTCGGGGCTCCTGGTGATTCCGTCGGCTCGGTCAGGAATCTTTCCTCCCACCACCGTGGTCCCACTTTCAAGGGCCGAGATCACCACACTGCCGGAACAGGCTCTCTTCCTGTTGAATCGGTTCCCCGCTGCTGCTAGGTGACATGGGTGGTCAGACCCGCTCGGACGGTTCTTTCACGTCTCTGACGTATGACAGCGTTGCTGTTTTTTTGTCACTCCCTGGGCTCAAGATCATGCCTGTTTTGGTGGTGGTCATTCTCTTCTGTAACAGTGAGGGGCGTTCTGGAGTTGGGGCTGCTGACTCTCCAGCTAGGGTCGTTGGTGTGCGACAGGCTAATGGCTGGTCAGCTTGTATTGGAGTTGTTCGTCACCACCGTGGCCTGAGCTCCCATGCTCGGCGGCTGCCGGCTCACAGTCTTGGGGAAGGATCTAGGTCCTGGCCATCGTCTCTCTGGGCAGACCGCTTCTCAGTGACGGACTTCGCGTGGGCTGACAAGCTCAGCAGGGCTGGGGTGGATCCGGCAGCAAGGGAATCACGTTCTTCTGTTTTTCAGGGGCTCTCTTGACCCCTCGGTCACCGTCGGTGGATCCCATGGCCTCCCCTGCAGACGCCTGGCTATTTGCGAGAACCCTGGTCCTGGGTCCTTTCCCTCCCCCTCCCCGCAGTTCCATTCCTCCCAATAGGTGACTGCCGTCAGGAATGGTGATGGGGCTGCATCGGTTCTTTACCTTGCATACTGCCATCATGCTTTATAGTGTTCCGAGTGCTCCTTCGGGGGTCGTTGGGAGTGTTCGGAGGCACTGTGCCTTCGGTTGTCCTTCTGGCATTTGGCCCGCTAGCTCTAAGGGATGGCCGGTTTTCCTGCTAAGATATTTCTGCCATCCGGGTCTATGGGCACCCATTTGCATTTCACGGGCACCATTCGACGTGGCCTGCTTGTCTGCCCTTGATGTTCGACATGGACGATCTTTCTGCAGCTGCCGTTGCTTCCCCGTGGACTAGGAGTCCTTCGCAGTGGGTTTGAAAACGGGATCCTCTCCGGAGGCCCTTCGGTGGCAGGCGGCTGCCTTGGGGGGGGAATCAGTCCTTGACTTGGAGACGAATGAATCCTCGCTTTCTCAGCGCCCTATGGTCTTCTGGTCTCGGTCCTCGCACCTGTCCCCCAGGCTGGGCATAGGTTCCCTATTTGAGGCCAGTCTTTGCCTTTCGTTGCCTTTACCGAGCCACCCCTTCGATTTTAGTGCCAGTTATTTGGTTGGCCCCTCCTGGCCGGTGATGTTCTTCGGGTCCAGGGTTCGACCCGCCTTCTCTGGGGACTTCAGGCTTGGTTGGGGGAACCTACTCGGTGTCTCTTCTATGTGTTCTGATTGCTGTACGTTCCTACCCGTTCCCTATGGGCTGCCTCATGGATTTCTCTGGCACGGACAAGGGGGTTCCCTGATCTCTCGCTGAGCCTCAGGGACTCCTTGGGGTGCTCTGGCATATGTTGGTCCGGCGTCGCCTTCTCGAGATTTTCATTGACCGCGCAGCTTCTTTCCTCCGTTCTGGCACGACTTTTGTCTCCCATCCACCTTTCTCCTTTGCTCTGGGGTTCTCCGCGGCGGTGTGGTCCTTGGCTCCGTGGGGGCATCAGGAGGTCCTGTGCAGTCGGTAGGACAGACGCTATTGGAGCGGGTCTTCTCTCTTGAATAAGGTTGATTCTTCGACCCGGATCGGATAGGAGTTGTGTTCAGGGCTCGACAGGGCAATGGCATGGTCCTCGCCTGCTTCATTTCCTTTGACATGCACGGTGGATTAGCTTGTCTCGGCGGCGGCTGGTTTGCATGGAAGTGTCCGGCACGCTGTCCAATCTTCGCCCGTGTCTGCTGGTCTGTACTCGATCCCTCCCTGTGAGGCGTTTGAGCTTGGGTATGTCCCATACATGGATGCTATCTCCACCCTTATTGAGAAAGGGCGTTGGTACTTACCTGATACGCCTCTTCTAATAAGGGGGGAGATAGCATCCGCCCCGTCCCTTATCTCGTCCTGACCAGCTTGGCGGTTTTTGTCGTGTTGTGCCTTGCTTACTGTTGGTTGCTTCTGTTTCCTTAGGCTGAATTTGTGAGATGATACCGGTGAGTCTGAATTTACTTTCCTTCGTCGAAAACTGGGTGGAGTCTGCTCCTGAGGGGGTTATATAGCACCCTTAATTAATTATTAATCAGACTCAGTCCAATCAGAGTGTGGGTAGGTTTTACCCATACATGGATGCTATCTCCCCCCTTATTAGAAGAGGCGTATCAGGTAAGTACCAACACCCTTTTTCTTGATTTTTCCCATTCAGCTACAGATTTTCTTAGTTAATCATCTTAAGAAAATTATAAATCTGATCTTTCAAATAAAACTCCCTGCAAAGCCTAAAAAACCAATTACCGTAGCAAAATTTTAGTATTTTATGCAAAATACTAACCTATATTCGTTGATCCTAAGGAAATGTACCTAATCCATTATTCTATTGATCATGCCATCTTTTCCATACCTCCCCCCCCCCCCGTCCAATCTCTTTTGTGATTTGAAATAGAAAAAAATCTTCTCTCTTACACTTCAGATGTGATTAGTAGTCAGGCAACCTGAAACTGACAAAAATACCAACAGCACTCTGATACAGACTAGTAAGAAACATTTTTTGTGTAATGTATGAGCAACTAAAATTGTTTCAAGTTGGCTTTCCCACTTCAAAATGTATTTAAGGAAAAAATTACTCTTGTGTCTGAAAATCGAAATAAGAATGTTTAATGTTTGAAGCTGATTGTTCTTTTTGTTTGAAAGTGCATATGGTAAAGATTTTTCAGTGTTTAAATCTACTATTATTAAAACAGATACGTAAACCTTATGATAGGTTCATGAGGAGACTTCCAAAATGTATTTGTTCGTCTTACTCACCTCACTAATTGCAGCATTATCCTCCTCACCTGGGCGTACCAGTCTATTCCCTGTTAGCTTCATGGAAAGGCCAAAATCACTAATGACACACGTTCCATCATTCTTTACTAATACATTGCGGCTGTTCAAATCACGATGGGAAATGGCAGGCTTGTAATGATCTGTTTGAATATATAAATACATTGTTTTATCATTCCTACTAGTTTCTTTCATATAAAAAACAGAGCATGGGCACTTCAAGAAAATAACACTTTGAGCATATGAAACTCTTTTATGGTATATCAGTTTTATTATCCCCTTGTGATGGCAATTCAGGTATATTAATGCAATTAACCAGAATTGTTAGAAACAATTGTTAAAGAATGCCACAGTTACAGATCAATTAGGAATGCATGAAATATCAAAATCCTTCTATGTATCATAGAACTGTACTTCCTGAATATCTGTTAAGTCATTGAACTTCTAAGCAATTTGATACATAAATTACTTAGCTAATAATGTGAAATACAACTATATCTTTATTAAAGTTTCTTTCATTTTTATTAGCTGCCTCACAAATTAAGATTTCTAATCTTAAAGCTAAAAAGTAAGACTTGAACATGTATTTCTTAATTAATTAAAGGTTCATTATTGCAAAAGCCAACTACTTCAAAATCTACTAGTTTTAATTAGGGTTAAGGTTTACATAATATCTAACCACCTAGAATCATTGGCATGGCATACAAGTTTAATAAATTATTATTATTAAAAACTGTATGCTATTTTCTGCTCATTTATAAATTAGGTTTATGTACACTTGCTCTTTAAAACACTATTGGAACAGCAATGGCTGCATTTTAACTTTATGTTCTATTTAAATTAGCTTGCTCATTATTTATTTTCATTTCCAAAATCACTGGTAACCCACTTCTGTCTTCACTCAGCTTTTTTAATACAACCATATTTTTCTTATTTATCCCTTTAAATATTATTTATTATTTATAGATTTATTTTCATCTTTCTATGCTGGAGTCTCTCAACTCAATATTTCATAACAAAATACCTTTACAATTTGTAAAAAATCTATTAATTTTTCAAATGTACAAGGACTATCAATAGGATGGGCAGATAAATTCCTATAAAACTTTCAGGAACTTCCTTCAACTTCAAGTAAGGAAAAACTAATTTGCATTGACATCCATATCTGCACAGGAAATACAGTCAAAGAAGTAGCTATAGAAGGTTGACTGTAGATTGAGCTTTATGGGGCACTATGCTGTCTTTTTGTATAAACTGAGAAGTCTACACTTTTGATGATTCAATAATTATTTCACTGCAGTAGGGGTCAGTTTTGCTTAGACAGGTATAGCTTTTAATTAGTAGAATTTTTATTTTTAAAATTCTAACTGCCATTGGAAAGGTTACTGTTTCAAAAGCAACCAACTCTATGTAGTTGAAAATATTTAACTATTTAAGAAACTAAATATAAATATCATGAACCACATGAAAACTATTATTCTTGTCAGTATAATTAGACCATGATCCCAACTACATATCTAACTTCAGAGGGAAATGTATGATTAAAAAAAAAGAAAAGAATGGCCTACACCAGTGGTCGGCGGCTCTTTGGCCCCTTGAATGTGGCTCTTCAGTCTCTCTCTGATTCCCACCCTTCCTCCCTCTGTCTCTCTGTCTCTTTCTCTCTCTCTCTCTGTGCCTCTCTCTGCCTGTCTGTCTGTCACTGTCTCTGTCCACAGAATACCACGTTAAGCAGCGGTGAGTCTGCGCTGCCGGCGAGGCCATCCGCGAGGTCCCACTCGTGTTCCTCGTCTTCCCCGATGATGTCTGGAGTGATCAGCGGCTGTGCAGAAACTCGCCACTTTTTCACACCGTGGAAAAGATAGGCGCGTGCACGTCCCGCGGAATTACAGCGGAACTTCCCACCACTACGAAGTCTCCGAGACTGTAATTGGGCGGGGCATGCACGCACCTATCTTTTCCACGGCGTGGAAAAGCGGCAAGTCTCTGCGCGGCTGCGGATGGTTCCCTCCTTCCCCTCTGTCTCTGTCCCCTCTGTGTGTCTGTCAGACTCTGTTTCCCTCCCTCCCTCCGTCTCTCTCTCGCTTTGTGCCTCTCTCTGTCTTTCACTGTCTCTGTCCACAAAATACTGCGTGGAGGAGCGGCGGGCTCTGTGGTGACGACGAGGCCATCCGCAGGGGGGGGGCTTCACGTTCCTCATCTCCCCGGATGCCGTCCGGAACCATCAGCAGCCGCGCAGAGACTTGCCTCTTTTCCACGCCATGGAAAAGATAGGCGCATGCATGCCCTGCCCAATTACAGTCTCGGAGACTTCGTAGCAGTGGAAACTTGCGCTGTAATTGCGCGGGACGTACACGCGCCTATCTTTTCCATGGCGTAGAAAAGCGGCAAGTCTGCGCGGCTGCTGATGGTTCCATACGGCATCCGGGGAGACGAGGAACGTGAAGGTCCCCCCCTCCCCCCACGGAAGGCCTCGCTGCCACCACAGAGCCCGCTGCTCCTCCACGCAGTATTTTGTGGACAGAGACAGTGACAGATAGACAGAGAGAGGCACAGAGCGAGAGAGAGACAGACAGAGGGAATCAGAGTCTGACAGATACACAGAGAGAGAGACAGAGGGGAAGGAGGGAGGGAGAAACAGAGAGAGACAGGGAGGGAGGGAGGGAGGGAGAGAGACAAAGAGCCACAAAGAGAGACAGACAGACAGACACAGAGAGAATGACAGACAGACACAGAGAAGGAGGGGAGACAGACACAGAGAATGACAGAAAGAGACAGAGAGGGAGGGAGGGAGGGAGAGAGAGATAAAGAGCCACAGAGAGAGAGAGACAGACAGACAGACAGACTCAGAGAGACAGAGAGAAACAGAAAGAGAGAGAAAGAGAAAGAAGGGAAGAAAAAAAAGGAAAAAAAAGTGGGAGAGAGATGAGAGAACTTATGACCACAATTGAGCCCAAAATTTTGGTTGCTAAGCAAGACCATTGTTAAGTGAGTTTCACCACATTTTCCAAGTTGGCCATGCCCACCCGGTCACATGACCACTGAACCACTCCCACAAAACAGGCCACACCTTCTGGCTCTCAAAAGAAATTTCAATTGTGGTATTGTTGATATTTGGCTCTTTTGACTAATGAGTTTGCCGACCACTGGCCTACACTATTTTCCACCATACAAAAAATACTTTTCCATATGAATCAGAAAATTAGTCCCAACAAAGAAGACGAACATGACTATTTTGGTATTTGCTTATATTTATGTGGAACCATGGATGTGAGTTCACATTATTGAGAGTCTGACACATACCAATGATCACACATTACATCTGGTTTTCATCTTCAACCAATTATAAGATGGTCTGATTGGTTTTTTCAATATCATAATTAATTTCTCTCTGATTGTCTATAAATATGACAAATAAAAGAAGAGGGTTATCTGGGCTTACTTCGGTTGGATTTCAACTGGGGTTTAGTGTAGACCAATAATATTTGTTGATGATCGTCCCAAAGGTACTTTTTCCAAAAGGCAACTGGACTTTCTTGGTTTATTTTTTTTCTTTGAATGTTTCGCTTCTCATCTAAGAAGCTGAAGAAGCTTTTGGATAAGAAGCGAAACATTTTCAAAGGGAAAGAACCCAAGAAAGAAAGCTCAGTTTATTTTTTGAAAAAGCACCTTTGAGACAACCATTACCTGGATGATTGAGAATCTCCATAGATATTTGTTGATGAGGTCATACCTGTCACTCCTCGTTCATCTTGATATCTTAGTCATTTTGGATAACATTGATTATGATGTCTCTGTGGACAGGCTATTGCATTGGGATGGGGAGAAACCAGCTTACACTCAATCCTGACAAGATTGAATGGCTATGAATGCATGGCTCTTTCGGTACCACAGTTTTTTCACCTTTGGTTTTGAATGGGGTGACATTTCCACATACAGAAACTAGGATGTAGTTTGGAGATTCTCCAAGACTCAAAGCTCCTGTTTCACCTGCCATATTAGATTGCTCCTCTAAACTGGACTGTTCAGTGCACCTGTTCTGCAGTAAGCAGAGTTTAATTTCATGGTCCAAATTACCCCTTTCAACTCCATGATTCTAAGATTATATTTTTAATAATATATGTGGTCATTTCTATTAGGATTTTGTATTATTTTTCATTTCTACATGAAATACTTTGTTTAACAATAGGTATCGAACTGTATCATAGCTTAACATAAAGGAAGAATTCAGAATCAAAACACCTATTATTATCTTACCTCCTCGTGGTAATTCTGTATGAAGATATGCCAGGCCTCTAGTTACAGAATGCGCCATTCGGCACGAGTTCACCCAATCACTAGTCTGGAGAGTCAAATATCTGCACAAAGAACCCTGGAGAAAATAAAAAGATACTTTCTTAGTGTTTATCTTTTACATGTGTTTACATATTCGGTGTTTCTAAGATGCCATTTCAATATTTAAAAGCATGACGGGTGATGGTAGTGATAAGACAACAAGAATAATGTACTTATGGTTACTGTTTGCTTTGGTCTTGAGAAACAAGAAAAAAACACTGTCCTTAGTGAAACAGTGCTGTACAATCCAAGTAAAATATGAAAGCATGATGAATATCCAAAGAGTAAATCGATATTTCCAATCATATTAAGAGCTTCTGCTTTACTGTTACCACAGAGAATAAGAGGGTTGCTGCAGGCTAATTGGAGTGGGCATTGGATAATGGAGTTTTTCATAAAAGTTTTTTTCAGCAGATAGGGAAAAAATACTTCCTACCAAAGGCTGAACGGGGAAGGAGAATATAGTTGTAAGAGGTTGCGGAGAGAGGGAGATCTCACTGGTTTAATAAAAGCAAGAGGTCCAAACAGGATTAAAACTGTTTTTTCCAGTCAAAGGTCTTCAAAAACTTTCTGTTTAGCTGTATGGAAAAACCTTTGTGGAAGGCTTTCAAGAAGGTAACAGAAGGTACCAAGAAAGTAACTCTACCAGTGCTCTGAACTATCAGTGGGACATCTCAATAGGTGTTCTGATGGGAAATGACAGTGTAAGATTCTACCTCTGAAGGGGTTCCTGAAACATTAATCCACATTTTGCTACACTGCCCTTACTATAAAGATGTCCAGTTGCAGCTGAAAACTACCCCATTTGGTAAGATTTCCAGGATCTAGAGTGGACATGATGCAACCAACTACAGTTCCAGTGATCTGAAGGGAATATTCTTAATTTTGATTATCCTGATAGATATTTAGTATGGTTTATATTAGAGGTGGATTCCTGCCAGTTCTAACCTCTTCTATAGAAGAGGTTCCACAAATCTACAGAGCTGTTTAGAACCGGTTCCAGCTCCCACTCTCTGCCCGTCTGCACATCATCAAGATGAAGAGTGAGAGGAGGAATTCTAGGAGTTGAAGTCCACAAGTCTTAAAGCTCTCAAGTTTGAACACTCCTGGGGGTTTTTTCCTAAAGGGTTAGGGGTGCAAGGGCCTTGTAACTAGACAGCTTTAAGACTTGCGTGCTTCAAATGCCAGAGTTTCTGAGCCAACATTTTGGCTGCTAAGCAAGAGCATTGTTAAGTGAGTTTCACCACATTTTACAAGTTGGCCTCGCCCATCCAGTTACATGACAGCCAAGCCACTCCCACCTGGTCACATGACCTGCAAGCCACTCGCACAAAGCAGGCCACAGCTACAGAAGAGGTTCTAAAAAAATTTGAAACCCACCACTGGTTTATATGTTATTCAATTCCCCAATGATATTACATCCATAAATAACAAGGTTGTCATAATTATCATTGCTTCCTTTCGTATGACACACATAGGGAAGCTAGCTTCTTTCAATGAATCTTATACATGGTGGCATCTTGGGCATCTTCCCATTTGATGCCCACTGTCCGTAATGTCTGTCACCAAGTTTTGTGTGGATACTTTGCCTCCCCTTTCCCTCTGGCATCTCCTATCATACAGTGTTTTTCAGGCATTGATGTTCTGGCAAGCGAAGCATATGGCCAGGTAGGCACATTCGCAGTTCCATCACAATGATCTGCAACTTCCAAGATCCACTCTGCTGGAAAATGTCTTCATTTGTGACACAGTTGTGATAAGTGACATCCAGAATTCTCCATAGGTAGCATTGATGGAACACATTGCGCTTTTGTGCTGTGCATGCTGTTATGGTCTATGTTTCATGGGCAGAGATCGTTGTTGATAAATGATGTTGGTAAAGTTTTAAAAAGCTGTAACTTAGTCTTATCTATTGTTGGGGTTGACCAAATAGGTCGTAAATACTGGAATACTGCTGAGGTTTTACCAATTCTGCATTTGTCATCTGTATCTATGCTGCTATTTTGTGATAAGATGCTGTTGGATACCTTATATTGGCTGTTGCTAGTTGTGATTAGTGTGTTAGGAGGGCAACTCCCAATCAACATGACTTTGGTTAGAATAACAAGGTAGTCAGATTCTATTAAAAAAAAACATGCACCAGTTGCACCATCCAATGGGGACAAGTTAATCTTCATTATCTACAAATACTTTCCCGAAAAGCCATATCTTGACAGTTCTCCAAGGCAGATAAGAAGGCAGAATGGAATAGAAATCTGAAGGAGAATCTATCACGAATCTCCTTTTTCTGAGATCAACTTCTGTGCCTAAATAAAGGTCAGTGAGGGCTTTACCGTAGGAACTGAAAAGGCAGTAGAAAAAAGATGGGCATTTTGGAAAGGTTGCCAGAACTAGTCAGGAATGCAATACACAGGTTTTTTCTCCCTTTTTAGTTGTGGTTAGATTTGGGTGGGTAAAACCTTAATAATGGCTATTTCCCAAGCTGACACTAGGACAGAAGGATCCTGAGCAGATAGGGGATAATTCAGTCTACCTCACAGATGAAGAAGGAACAACTTCTGGAAGATGACAAAAAACTTGGAGGAAGACAAAAAAGCTATGGTAGCTTTGCATTTGCTCTTCTTAGAGCTCACTCCCAAAGATTGATTTGCAAACTAGAAAGTATGATGGGTGTGTTCACTAAATGAATGGCAATATTTAGATGAGTCTACTGTGATTTTCACCAAGACCCAAAATACTGTTTATACCTTTCTAAGAAGTTTAACATATGAATAGCACCCAGAGATTATTCAAAAGGCAATTAAAATAATCCTTTTAAAAATAATTGTATCTTATCTTTATTTTCTTATAGCTGTCTGAAATAATAGAAATTACTTACATTGGGATAATATTCCATTACTAATAAATATTCCATTCGTCCATCTGCAGTGCATCTCTCATCCCCCACAATGAAGTGAGCAATATTGTCATGTTCCATCAGTGGGATTCTATAAATATTTCTCTCATTTATAAAATTCTGGCGATTAGCAAAAGAAAATACTTTTACAGCCACTGGACGCTCATCTAAAGATCCTTTGTATACAGCTCCATATCGCCCTCGTCCAATAAGCTGTGAAGTTTAAAAAAAAAATAAAGTTAGATCTCAAGACACTCAATCTCTTGATTTTAATGACCTTCAGCATTTTATGTGTTCATGGTTTAAAGCCTCTCTTTACACATTGAATTTAATCTCCAAAGAATGCATTTTCTAATTCAAATGTTAATAGATGGAATTATATCTTCTTCAGATTTTTTATTCACACTAAATCACCCAAAATTCTTAGTATGAAGATTTTGCACTAAGGTAAAAGGTAAAGGTTCTCCTCACACATATGTGCTAGTCATTCCCAATTCTAGGGGGCGGTGCTCATCTGTTTCAAAGCCGAAGAGCCAGCACTGTCCGAAGACGTCTCAATGGTCATGTGGCTGGCATGGCTAAACCCTGAAGGCACACAGAACACTGTTACCTTCCCACCAAAAGGGGTTCCTATTTTTCTACTTGCTTTTTTAATGTGCTTTTGAACTGCTAAGTTGGCCGAAGGTGGGACAAGTAACGGAAGCTCACCCCGTTATACAACACTATGGATTCAAACCACTGAACTGCCAACCTTTCGATTGGCAAGCTCAGCATCTTAGCCACTGAACCACCACATCCCCTAGATTTTGCATTACATAATGTTTAATAAATCATGTGAATTATAAAGACACACAGCTGGAAATTGAGGATGGTAAACTCACCTCCAGCAGTTTCAAACTATCCAGATCTAATGAGGGTTCTAAAGCTGCTGCTTCCATCATGTTCATAGTATGCAGGCCTTTTTTACGGATCCCTGAGGAAAGATGAAGATATGAATTATATTGGCCTTCAAATTGATCAGACTTTTTGATTTATTTCAATAGTCCTGCAATTCTTATAAACCACACAGTGAATGAGATGTGTAGGTCAACCCATTCAGGCTTACAGTGCTTTGCTCTTTAGTTCCCATGGTAGAATAAATAAACTGTGCAGGAGACTTGGTGTGATGTCTGAATCCAGAATTATAATTAAGTGCATACATATTAGTTTTATTTATTTATTTATTTATTTGTCAAATTTGTATACCGCCCTATCTCCCCAAGGGCACTCAGGGAGGTGCACAGAAATATAAAAATATAAAACAATACAATACAAAACAGTTAAAAATAAATTAAATTAATTATTTTAAATCATATCTGTTGTTGATTGACAAAACTTGATTTGTTGAACATAAGAAACTATAATTTTGAGTCTGTGAACTTCTCCTATTCCTTTTATTTCAAAATTCATACAAAGAGAAAAGATCAAAGCAGAAGTAATACAATGCAAGTTCTGTGGGCCAAATTGACCAAAGGAGGCTGGAAACATGCAGAAGAGGCCTTCATCTTGCAGTGGATAGTTAATGGCTGAAATGATGATGATGGCTTGATTTAACCTAGCCAGAAAACCTCTTTCAAAATATTGCATATCTACATTGTGCCTCAAATGTTGTTGAATAAAGTTCCACAATCCTTCATGTCAAGCAGTAAAGCTTAATTAATTCCCACAATCTATTATTACTGCTTATGATGATGAGAATGTTAACAATTATAGTGCAACATTTGGAACCCAAGATTGAGAAATGCCAGGGAGCATTAATAAGGATGAAGCTACGGTAAGAATATGTAGCAATGATAATATTATTAGGGTCCAGACTTTACGTTTTCAGATCCTGTACTCAATGCCTTTGCTCTGATATCTAGAGCAATTTGTCACAAGATCATCTGGAATGTAAGGGGCTCCAGTTCAAATGTAATGCCTAAAGACAAGAGTTTCCCCCCCCTGTATTCTCCTGTCTATGTCTAATAATAGAACAGATGCAAATTGCTGCCTAGAAGATTGTAACATACTAAGGAGTTGGTAGGCTGAATATTTAAAATATTTAATAGCAAAACTAAGTAACTAAAGAAAACAAATATAATATGAACAATATCTCAAGGAAAAATAGAGGCAAAATATAATAGAAATTTATTTATCAAAGCTTACCTCCTAACATCCTGTATCCAAAGAAAATAATAGCCATCAAAACAGCCACTAAGGATATTGATGCCAGAATTATTATAACTGTGTCATCTCGTTGAGGAGGATCTGAAAGAAATCAAAATGTATGACTGTCTCTTCATATATAATCAATTTTTCAGGACAACTTAAATTAATATTCTGCTATCTGTTATCTTGTCATTTCTCCTTCGTTTTGGTGGGAGGAGAGGCAGGGGAGGGGAAGGGAGAAAGGTAACTTTCAAAGTACACAGACTGAAATCCAATAAGCAGAGTCCACAGAAGACTCTCATATCAGGAAAAAGCAGGAGGGAGACAATTTTTCCTTATTTCCCTTCTGCTAGACTGAATTGAGACCTTCCCTCAATTCTTCAGAGGCAACTCAGTTGCAAGGCAAAAGAAAAATAAATGAAAATGGTTCAACCATCATTTTATCACTATCAGAGGCATTCTGTTAATGAAAACAGCACCCTTTTTTCCACAAATTCCAGATCTCACCTTAATTACAAATACTAATTATAGTTGTTCGTCACTTCACCTTTTCAAAGTTGTACAATGGAGTATTATAAGAGGAATATTATTTCTTTGGATTACACAAACTACATAAACAACAGGTGTCACAAAAGCCAAGTAAACTGAATCAATATGAAAGTAAACAAATGATACAATTACAAGAAATTATAAAGCAATTTTTAATTTCTAGTTATGGATCAGCTTATAGTGTAACAAAACAAGCACTGAAAGTCATTTTTTTTACCACTGCAGGTACTGGGTCTGAACTGAATTACTATGAGAAAATAAGGCAAGTAGCATTTTCTGAAAGATTAATGGTAGTCAAGACAATTTGCAAAATGTTCTGGAAGAAATGTTCCTACAGTACTTTGGTCTTACATTAAGGACATGCAACATTCCCAAAGTTGGAGGGATACAACTCTCTCTCCCTACAATGGGAGGGGTTGTAGCTGATGCTTTTGTGTGGGAGGTGACATTACAGTATGAGCCAGGGTTGATTTCTTTTTGACATTTTTCAGAGGGATAATTTTGTTAAGGACGTGAAGGGAAGGTCAAACTAGGCAAACTAGGTTCAATCTCCCCTTCCCCATAAGCAGTTCCATCCTTTTTTCCCTCCCCTCCAAACAGCCCCAGATTGCAACAATTTGTTTCTAGAGACCCGGCTTCTGTTCCCACCTTTACCTCTACAAATTGCATTAATGAAAATTAACCAAGTGTCCTCAATACAAATTCTAAAAAGAACACAAACTGTGAACATGGAATCACCTCTTTGGAGACAATTAGATTATTCTGGCCAGATTAAACTATGTGTCCCTCTTCTTGCCCTTGCACTTCAGTCTTCTGGAGGAAAGATAGGATAGAAATGTAATAAATAAATGGACAAATCTATTTGCCAATCTTTACCATTTTCCTGATTTTCTCTTTTTAAATGCATTGCTTCCAAAATATATTAGTATCTTTGAATTTGGAACCAATTTAGCTTCTGTAGATATATTTCAATGCCAACTGCAATTTTTAATTTGATTACTTTTTAATTTAAAGAGAAGACAGTTCTTATCTAAAGGTTTTTTTAGCTTTAAATCTAAAAAGATGGTGATGGAGAATTAATTTCGATTCTGCCCCCCTCCTTGAAAACAGGGCAGATGGTGCTTTGAAATTGCACATCTACCATTAATGAAATGATTGTTTTTTTAAATGATGTTGGCAGAATTGCTCTGTAAAGAAATGTTCCCATCTTTACCAAATTACTTTGAATTATATTGGGACTGTTTGGGTGTGTGTGTGTGTATTTGAGTCAGTCTTGAGTGAGTCAGTCAATTTTTTAGCAAGATTTTTGGAGGTGGTTTGCCATTGTCTTCTTCCTCGGGCTGTGAGACATTGAATAAATCTGACTCATTCAACTGGCTTTGTGTTTAAGGCAGAACTAGAACTTATGGTCTTCAAGTATCAAACCTACTCCCATACTAAATTGGCACTCTACTGGATTAGGCAAATTAAATTCATTTTGACTTCATGTTCTTATATAACAGTGGTCGGCAAACCGCGGCTCGCGAGCCACGAGCAGCTCTTTGGCCCCTCGGGTGCGGCTCTTCCTCTCTCCTTCCCCCCCCCCCCCGGAGGCAGCGGAGGGCCCGGCATGTCGGTTGGGGGAGCTCTGGCTGCCTCCCCCTGGAGTGAGCAAGCGAGCCAATGGGCAGGGGGAATGCCCTGGGCTGTGGCTGCGCCGGAGCCGTCCGGGCGGCGCACACACATGGAGGCGGGCGCCCGGCGCCCGGATGGCTCCGGCGCAGCCGCAGACCGGGTGCTACCCCTGCCCGTTCGCTTGTTCGCTCGCTCCAGGGGGAAGCAGCCAGAGCCCCCCCAACCGACATGCTGGGCCCTCCGCTGCCTCCGGGGGGGGGGGGGGGGAAGAGCCGCACCCGAGAGACCAAAGAGGGAGTTGATGGAAACGTGGCCGGTTGTCCTGCCCGATGCGCTCGGACGGCGGGAGCTGCCTGTCGCAGGGCTCGGGGCCAGCAGCAGCAACAGCCGCCTGCAGAGGCCACCGAGCCATGCTTTCCGGGGCTGGCCGCTGTGTGCGGCTGGGACGGAGGTGGGCACGCGGCGCCCGGACAGCCTCTGTGGTGCTTGGATGGCCGCGGCCTCGGGTTCTCCCCCCGCCCGCTCACTGCGTGAAAATCCGTGCCGGGCTTTCCACTGCTTGGGGGGGGAAGGGAGGGAGAGAGGGAGAGGGAGACTGACATACAGAGAGAGAGGGAGGGGGACGGAGGAAGAGATAAACAGAGAGACACAGAGAGAGAGGGAGGGAGAGAGGGAATCAGAGAGAGGGAGACACACACACACACACACACACAGAATGACAGATGGGTGGAGGGAGGAGAGAGAGACAGATAAAGAGAGAGAGACAGAGAGAAAGAGAGAAAGAAAAATAGAAAGAAAAAGAAAGTGGTAGAGAGAGAGAAAGAAAGAAAAAGAAAGAATTTTGGTTGCTAAGCAGGACCGTCGTTAAGTGAGTTTCACCACATTTTCCAAGTTGGCCACGCCCACCCGGTCACATGACTGCTGAGCCACTCCCACAAAACAGGCCACACCTTTTGGCTCTCAAAAGAAATTTCAATCGTGGTACTGTTGATATTTGGCTCTCTTGACTAATAAGTTTGCCCACCACTGTTATAGAATATTGGAACAATCTCAAAGAAGCAGGGAATTGTGATATACTACCTGACTTTAATAAGATTATTTCATAATTAGAACAAATTTGAGTTATTTTTAAAGCTAACATTAAGCTTAGTTTTCATTACAATTCTACCATTCTGTAAGAATCTACAAAATAAAGAATACCTCAGAAATCCATTGCAAAGAAAGGCTAGTTAAATTTACTCTGTAACCAAGAATTTTAACTGACTTCTTGTTGCAATTATTGTATTTCTGGTTTAGAGTCAATCAACTGAGAAAAATCATTACTATTAAACTCTTTGGCTGTTCAGATTTAATACTAATTGATTTTGTTCTACAACAAACTACATTCTTCCATCCAAAAGAATTTTGCTTCAAGAATGCATTCTGCGAAAAAGTAGTAAAAGTAATAAAACAGAATACACAAGTATGGCATTCAGTACTATAAAATTAATTTAACAATTTTATAATTTGTTAATATAAAACTGTAAATAATATGGATTTTTAAATGTCTATACATTTCTTGTTCTGTTAATTTAAAAAATAGTTTGAAAGCGAATTATAAATATTTAGGTTTTCTATATATTGATCCTATAGATAGTCCTCAGTTAAAGATCACAATTGGGACCACTGTCTAAATGCCAGCTTGCAAATATAAAGAGATCTCCATGTCTATGGCCATGCCTTCTGAAAGAATGCTAAACCTGTATCCAAAAATACCAAGATGACAGGTTGCAGATATATACTATAGGAAGAGCACAGAATGAAGGGATGAAGGAAAAACCCATAAGGAAAGAACTTCACTCCTGACATATACTGTAAGGGAATGACACTAACAGGAGCGAGTCTAGTTCTTTCCCTGTGCCAAGAAACATCCAGAAGCATCCCATGGTCCATCATGAAACAAGAATGAGCCGGGGAATGCCATGGTCCCACCAAGCTCAGATAACCAATAAAAGGTTCAGTCATGCAAACCATCTATTGTCAGAAGCAACAGAAAACCTGTAATGTACCCAGTCATGACTGACCAACAACCAAGCTCTTTTTCTCAGGTTAAATCAAATTGTGCAGCACTACTGCTCTTTCACAAGACTCTAGTGCACGGGTATCAAACTTGATTGCATCACATGACATATTGTGACAATTTTTGCCTTTGCAGAGCCACGGTTGGCATGGTCTGCATGTGATGCATCTGGCTCTTAAGTCATCAGTTTGACATCCTTGCTCTAGTGCTAGTCTTGTTTTTTAAACATACTTTTTCAAGAGGTGTTAAATAGGTAACCTGCATAAGACCAGAAAAGATTCAGAAACCAGGATGCAGTTAGAAGTCTCTGTGAAAACCAGTGTCTGGTCCCTGCTGCAAATGACCAAGCTCAAATGACCACAGAAGGCAGTTGTAAGTGACCAAATGTGAGAGGGGTAGCTACAACATCCTGAAGAGGAGATAGGCAGATCTGATTGCACACTATCACTAACCATGTTGTTGATGAAGTGGCCTAGATAGTATCCTCAAAAACAATGTAAAAAACTAGTGATTGAGAAGTGGGGAAAACTAAAGATGTCTCAACTGTGGGATGAACAAAAGCACATCATCAGAACATAGCATTAAAGACATTATCGGGATGTGTTTCTGCTGCAGTTAGAGGTAAGCAAGGATGAACTCTGCAATTTAAATAAAGGGGTTTTTATTTTATTTCTGGTATGATTGCAACTTATTATTCTCAATTTAAATATATATAAACGGAGAATAATAAATTCCAATCATATCAGAAGCATATTAAACAACTGGCAAAAAAACATTTTTCACCCATGGTATATACGTAGATCCCCCCCCCTCCCATTCTGCAGGTGCATGCTACAAACTACAGTACCTAACTCATAAGGGGTAAGAACATTGGGCAGTTTGGCCTATACAAGTAGACCCGTTGCTCCATTTTAGTAGTGATAACAAGAGAATCTGATTTTGAATTTGAAAAGAGTATACTTCAATTTCCTAATACTCTAATCACAAACTGACATGTATCTTTTCTCCTTATCTTCTCTGACTCATAGTCTAGATCATAATAAGAATATAAGTTCTGACAAGTTCTTGGAAGATACAACCTTCCAGGCAACTTGCCTTACTCCCATCAATTATCCTCTCTGTTTTATACATGTACTGATAAACACCGGGGGCCATTAAAATCTTTCTCTTCACATATACAACTTTTTGTCATTGCTGTCTCAACCTTCAACCCAATACATGGAAGTGACTTTAATACTCAAGGGCAAATTTCATGTATTTAAATAAGTAATTAAATACAGTTCAGCAATCTATGAAAATAAGCTTGACTACTAATAAATATGCAACAAATGTGAAGAAGGATTCAGCTAGCTGAATTGCCAGTGCTGCTTTATTTTTTTCAAGCTTTTGCTTTTTCACTCAGGTGTTCCATCGTATATTATTATAGATATAAATTGACTTAACAAGACATTCCAAAGGATAAAAGAGTGTTTTTGCTTCTAGAGATGATAGAAAATTCCACTGGCCAAAAAGCTGCCTTCATAGCTAATTTATTTCTCTGCCCGACTGAAACTGCTACTCATTGCCTATCAAGTCTAAAACACCTAAAACACCATGAACTTTGCAACACGTAGCTGGGAAACTTGTCTGAAAAGTCAAATTAGTTATTTCTTTACTGACATTTCAGCATGCTACCAAAGCCAAGATTTCCCACTTGCCTTAAATTTGATTTATTTTCTTGCTTTCTTTCATTTTATAATTTAATGTTTTGATGTTTTAGAATGTGCTGTTTTAACTAGAATGTTAACCATGTGTTGTAATTAGTACATATCTCCACACTGACAAGAAATGCTTATGATAAATTCCTTACAGAAAGTTGTTTGAATAGATGAATGCAAGAGTTTATTGGGTACTGGGAAATTTTGGCTAATTCCTCTTATGACATCTTTGTCTTCTAATATACCCAAATCTAAATTAGAAAACTAGCTGGAGAATGTTGGAAGAAGTTTTGATTCCATAGTAACGTGTAGTGTAAGAGTTTTTCATTTAGAAAGATGTACCTGCTTAGAAATTCATTTTCAAAGTGTTGTAAGTGTTGCTATCAATAATTTACTAAAACCATATTACTATTATTCTTCTCTTTCTTCCTAGTATCTATCTCTCCCCACTTATGACTATAACCATGTTGCTTATATCTTTCAATTTATATTGTTTTTATTTGTTTCCCAGTATGATTTGATAGCTTATTAGTAATCTTGACTATGTTATGTTATTAACTGTGTTATGTCTTTTTATTCTTGATGAATGTATTTTATTCTCCTTATATACACTGAGAGCATATGCACCAAAGAGAAGTTTCTTGTGTGTTCAATTACACTTGGCCAATAAAGAATTGAATTGAATTCTATTCTATTCTATTCTATTCTATTCTATTCTTTAAAAGAGAAGGGAGATTAGAATTTTTAAAAAAATCAGAATTTTGTTTTATCCAATACTAGCCCTCTGAGCAGTGAGCAGTTGGTTACAACATACCCTAGCAAAATAAAATAAAAAACAGTGGAGAAATATCACTTTCCAAACCCATAAATTGTGCAATAATTCATGCATGGGAGAGCATCAGTAAATTCTAGGGCTGTAGGATAGATTGGGATTTTATCTATCCATGCATTTATCCATCCTGAAAAAGGCAATAGTACATAACTGTCACTCTACCAACCAAGAAACCTGTTGGGATCAGTTCAGCGATCTGCCTTTTTTTAACCAAACCTTTGAGCCAATTCATGATCACAACTAGAATAGAAAGTAATAAAAGTCTGAATTCAAGACCATAATTTTTTGCGCCTCACATTCCAAACGACTCTATTCACTGACATGTTCTATAGGCTCAAAAATCTCTGAGATAATATCATACATTGTCTCTATTATATCTTTCATCTATCTGGCACCTAACCCGGAACAAAATATGGATGATTTTATTCATGAAATACCTGGCAAACTATTACATGGAGGGTCTTCTGCTGATGTTGCCATCAAGAAATGTTTCTGGAACAACCTAACTGCAAGGAAGCAACATTTGCCTGCCAAGAGATCTTTAATTATCGCAATAACAATAACATGGAAAGAAGGGGATAATGTGGGCAGGTAGTGGAGCAGCAATCAGAGAAGCCTATTATTTATATCGCCCTGATCAGACAAGATATACTTTTCTAAAATTGCCATAATTTGTAATGCTTTGTGCATTAATCTTAAAAGTTCTTATTTCTGTGGAACCTCTAAGTTCTATAAAACTTCACTTGAGTGTGTCAATTAGAAAAATACATCGAAGAATCTGCTACTGTTTCTATGAAACAAGGAAATCCTATTAATTGACCAATTTAATACAGAGAGAACAAACAGGAGCCAGAGAAAAAAGCATTTCATTTAGTTATCTCAATGCAGTATGACAGGATCACATATAAAAACTGCCAAAACCTTTGCATTTTTATTTTTAATTATTACACAACATGATATATGACAATGTATTTACATCCTAAGCAATGCCTTTGTTTTCCTAAAGAAGACCTCAAGTAATGGAAAAGCAGCTGCAGTCATCTCATGGAGGATTAATAGTTTCTTTAACCATTAGTCTATGATTCAATAACATGCTAAATGATGGCCAATACTTCTTATTCAAAAAATACTATATAAAATGAGTTAATGACAACTTTCTAATTAAAATGCTTGAAAATTCTAGACATCTAAAAGTATTTAGATGTCTAGAACAGAATTGCAACTATTTCAGTCTGAAGATGCCAAAAAAGACATTTGGTAGTCCACATATCTAAACACACGTAGCTATGGTGGTCTTACAAAGTCAATTTGTATATCTGTGTATGTATAATGACTATATAATTATATGCATAACTATATGCATAATTATATAATTATATATGATACAGTAATCAAACAAAATAATATGTGTTTGACTAGTATAATTCCCACAAAATTGGAAATAAAATGCAATCTACAACATTAGAATGCTATATAAAAGCAAAAATTCAATTAATAAAAGAACTATATAAAATAAAACTTATATAATTATCAATTACAAATAAGATTAAAGAGCATTGTTTTAATAAGACACAAGTTCACTAAAGCTTAGTATCTATATACCTACAAAGTTATTAATGTATCTACCAATGCCCTAAATTACATGTTGCTGCATAGAACTTTGCAACATTCCATTTTATAAATTAATTATTATCAGTAAAATTAAAAGTATAAAAAATATATAATTGGATTGAGTGACATATTGTAGTGCAGGTCGGGAAGGCTTTGCGAGTTGACACATATATCACTACTGCTACTACTAGTAATAGAAATAGAAATAAATTTGATTATACTTTAAACTTGATTATAGTCACTGACCGATTAAAAAACAGAAAGATAAACAAGTTCTGTGACGGCAAATAAAAATGACATATATCACCATAAAACTACAAAACAAAGTACGTAGTCCCATTGTTTCTATCTGCACACTGTCACAGGGGCATAAATCTCCTGAGAGAGATTTCCTCTCACGGAGCTGAAGAAAAAAAACAACAAAGTAAGACAAAGAAAAGAATTTTCTGTGAGCTTGAACTATTAGTTGTGTAAGATACTGAGCAAGTAATGGTTTATACATAAAGGAGAAAAATGATTAAAAGACCATCTATAATCAGATTGCCTTTCTGTGTCCATAATACTGCATATAATACTGCTTCAGAAATAATCTTCTTCTTAACCCTGAGAAGGTAGACCAGGTCTATTTCACAAACTTTTTAGTTAATCGGAATCCTACATGATCTTTTTCTCCCATTCTCCTGAGGATGTTCAGAAAAATTGTTGAATGGCAGAGATGTCCTTAAGATTAGATCACACTGGAATACAATACTGTTCTGTTCCATATGCTGGCATTCTTTGAATTGAATTGAATTTTTTATTTATAACCCGCTCTCTCTCCCCGAAGGGACTCGAGGCCTACAATCTATTAAATTAGACTATGCATAACTATTAAGAATTAAATTGGAGATCGTTTCCGGCTTCGGACGCGGACGGACGTGGATTCCACGTGCGCCGCTGTGTTGCCTTGGCTGCGCCTTCGGGGGCAGGGGGGGGACGGGCATAATCCCCCCCTCTGTACGGGCGGCTTGCGGTGAGGGCCCCCATCTCGACGGCGGTCGGGGAGGCTGCTCCCGCTTCACCCCAGGGGCTGAGGGACTTTCGTGGGGGGAGTTTCCCTTTCGCAGAAGGAGCTGGAACATGGAGGATTTTTATAAGGAGCTGAAACGCCGGGGCTGAATGGCTGCGCCGAGGCTCCGGAATAGAAAAATGGTATGTGTCTTATTTGGACTTTTTGCATTCAACAAGGGAAGAGAAGATAGGGGGGAGTTGGAAACAACCCCCCTGGAACCAAAGCGGCATTAAAGAAACAGTCCCGTGATGCGGAGAGAGTGAAAGTGACATCCGTTGGATTTATTGAAAACGGAAATTTATTGCCAAATAAGGGATTGCTGTCAGACAATGTATCCTGAGCCTTGCTATATTTTAAATTGATTGTTTTCACTTTTGCTTTGTTCACTCTGCTGGCAAGGCGGAAAGATGGCGTTCTCTTTGTTCCCAGGATGGAACTTTTTCTCTTTGGAAATAAGAATTCCTTCATTTTAACAAAATCAGACTAACTTTAAAATATATAAAAAAGGACCTACTCTGGTGTCTTTCGGTACTCTCCTCCCTTGGGAAACCTTCTGCTTTGTTTGGAAAGTTTTTTCCTTTTTTGTAACTTTCTCTCTGGACGTTGGAATTTAATTTGAACTACAGCTGCTTTTGTCTCGGACTTCACGGACTGCCCGCCCAACAGCGCCATATTTGTTTTTTTCCCTTTCTTCTCTTTACACCAACATCAAAAACTTTAATTATGGCATCGAAGAAACCTCCATCTGGGAAATCAAGCTCTGCTCCAACATCTGCAAAGCCTAGTCCATCCTCACAACCTAAAATCTCAGCCTTGTTACAGAGGGAAACAGAAGTAGAGGATCCTAAGCCATTAAACGTAGAGGAGATGTTTAAAAAAATAATGAATGAAATGCAACAAATTCGGAAAGACAATTTAAGTACAAGATTGGAATTATTGGAGGTGCAAAGAGGAATAACAAATAATAAACGAAAATAGAGGGGCTAGAAGGGGGGGCGGTTGAGATGAAGGAGGAGATAAAGGATTTTAAGAAAGAAATTATAGATATTACTGGTCAAATGTCTAAAATTGATTTTGAATGCATGTCTTTCTTTTTAAGATTTCAGAATGTTCCAGAATTACCTAATGGGAATTTAAAAGATTTAATGGTTACTATGTTAGCGGATTATACTAAAAAAGATAAGGAACTTATCTGGGGGGACATTGATTTGATTTATAGAATTAATTCAGCATTTGCCAGAATAAATGATGTACCCAGATACACATTAAATTTATAAGAAGGTCAACGAGGGACAATATACTGAGAGCGCAAAGAGGGGGCCATCTGATGTATCAGCAAAACAAGGTGGCCATATTGAAGCAGATCCCAAAGAAAATACGAGATATAAGAAGGAATTATTCCTTCTTAACTAAAAAATTATTTAAAAAGGGAGTGTGGTTCAAGTGGCTGATGCCTGAAGGGATGCTGGTATTCTGGGAGGGAGGAAGAGTTAGAATCAAAACAGTAGAAGAGGCGGAGAATTTTCTTAAAAAACATTCCTCAATCCTGGATGATGGTGAGATGGGAATGGGAGTGGCCACGGGTCCGCCTGCTGCTGGGGTGGAGGAGGAAGAGACTATAGCAAAGAGGCTCAGATCGCAAAAATAACTTTTTCTCTTTTTTTATGATGGTAATTCCTGTACGGATGTTAGAACAAACTAGTTGAATGTATAAAATAATATGAAAATGTATGATTTAAAATGTATGTACCCCTTCCTTTTATTATTTCCTAATGGAACATGTATGAAGACTCGGAGGCGGTCACCAAACCTGATGTGGAAACTCTAAAATATTATCTAATACCTTACCTACCCCTTTCCTTCTTTAAAAATGTTAAAACCAATAAAACTTTTTTTCAATCAAAAAGAATTAAATCCAAGCAGTAAATAAGCAATGGATTGCAACTTTTACGATCTTTTTACTCTAGCTTTAAATTAAGTGAAAACACAGAACCTCATAACAGTGCAAGTTCCCAAATGCTGCAATAATGCAGACCACTAAAATAATAAATGAATGTAGGCAGCTAGTTTTGTGACCAAGAATAAAGTTCAAGTAAATAAAGAACTAAATAATAAGTAAAACTTTCTTGATTGGCAGATGATCTTGACAGATGGCTAGTTCCACAAGCTTCACTTTGTCTCAGACATTGGTCCATGCATTAAAGGCAAAGTGGGAACATCCTCAAAACTCCTGCTGCATTTGCTTCTCACTTTGCCTGTGCAAATTCTGCATGGGCCGGCCAAGGCAGAATAGCAACAAGTTTTGACTGTGCTCCTAATTTGTCTGTGCCAGCCTTCTCAACTTTTAAAAAACACTGTGAATCCTCTCTAACTTGCTTAATACCTCATATAGGATCATAGCTTGTAATTTGAAGAACTCTTGCCAGAGATTTGTAAAGGCTGAGGGCAGAAGGATATGGCTTATGCTAATACTGAGTGAAGAATACTGTCTCACAAAATAGCTGACTTAAGCTACAGAAACTGATCACATTGCACATGAACAGCTACAGTGCAATGATGTGTGTGTGTGTGAGAGAAAGAGAGAGAGAGAGTGAGAGTGAGAGTGAGAGAGATACTTAGAAAATTGAGTGGTAACAAGGCAAAGCAAGCTGGGAAACTCTAGGTAACAGGCAATTTTTTTGGGAAACACTGAAAAATGAGATTATAAAAACCATGTCAGCACTATACCATTGAAAAAGAAAAACAAGAAATCCAAGAAGAAACCACCATGGTTGTACAAAGAACTCTCTCTGATCAACTGAAAGACAAAAAGGATTAGTATAAAAAATAGAAAAAGAGACACATAACTAAAGCAGAATATTACCATATAGCTGAAGATGAAGTAAAGAAAGCTAAGTCTCAGAATGAACTAAGACTTGCAACAAATGTCAAAAATAATTTTAAAAAGTTTCTTTAACATGTAAAAAACAAGAAAAAAGTCAAGGAAACAATTGGTCCACTAACGGGAGAAGATGACAAGGAAGTGAAGGGTAGCAAGGAAAAAGCAGAGCTGCTCAATCCATTATTTGCATCTTTTTCACGTAAAAGGGAAAAAAATACTCCAACTTATCAAAAGCAGAACTGTAAAAGACAGACTAGAAATACAAGTTAAAATAGGCAGGAAAATGGTAAGACAACACCTGTCTACTCTCTTATGATTTCAAATCACCAGGACCAGATGGATTACATTCCAGAGTTCTGAAGGAGCTGGCACACATGATTTTGAACCACTGAACCTTATCTTTCAAAGATCCTGGAACACCGGAGAACTACCAAAAGATTGGGAAAGAGCTGACATAGTTACTTTTAAAAAAAAGGGAGTAAAATGGATCAGGAAACTACAGATCCCAATCAGCATGACTCAATATGTGTGAAGATTCTAGAAAAGATAATCAAGCCACAGATCTGCAAACGTCTAGAAGCAAGAAATGTTATAACCAGAAGCCAACATAGGTTTGTCAAAAACAGATCATGCCAAACAAATCTTATTTCATTCTTTGACAAAGTGACTAAATTAGTGGACCAGTTAAATGCTATGGACATAGTATACTTGGATTTCAGTAAGGTATTTCAGTAAGATGAGTCATGGTGGCGTAGTGGTTAGAGTGCAGTACTGCAGGCTACTTCTGCTGACTGTCGACTGACCGCAATTTGGCAGTTCAAATCTCACTGTCTCAAGGTTGATTCAGCCTTCCATCCTTCTGAGGTGATAAAATGAGGACGCAAATTGTTGGGGGGAATATGCTGACTATGTAAAGGAGAGGGTTATAAAGCACTATGAAGTGGTATATAACTCTAAGTGTTATTGTTATTGCTATATTTGACAACGTGGACCCCAACCTACTTCTTGGTAAGTTAGAAAAATGTGCGACAGACAAGCATCACCACAAGATGGATTTGTAACTGGCTGACCAACTACACTCAACATGTAGTCCTTAATGGAGCTACATCTACATGGAGGGAAGTATGCATTGGGGTACCCTGAGGTTCTGTCTTAGGCCCAGTATTCTTCAACTTCTTCATAAATGATTTAAATGAGGGGATAAATGGGGAACTCATCAAATTTGCAGATGACCAGTGGTGGGATTCAGCCAGTTTGCACCACTTCGGGAGAACTGGTTGTTAATTTTCTGAGTAGTTTGGTGAACTGGTTGTTGGAAGAAATCATTAGGGCAGAGAACTTATTGTTATTTGAATCTCATGCTGCAGATGACCGAGCTGGCAGGAATAGCCAACAACACAGAATAGGCTCAAGATCCAGAACAATCTTGATAGACTTGAACACTGGGTCCTATCTAACAAAATGGTGAGAAAAGTAAGATTTTTCACTTAGGCAAGAAAAAACAAATGCACAGATATACAATAGGTAGAACCTGGCTCGACAGCAGTTAACTGTGAGATAGATCTAGAAATTCTAGTAGACAACCACTTCAATATGAGCCAGCAGTATGCTCCAGTTACCAAAAACCCGATACAGTCATAGGCTGCATTAACAGAAGGATAGAATCAAGATCATGTGAAATGTTAACATCGCTTTATAAGGTCTTGGTAAGACCACACTTGGAATACTGCATCCAATATAAAAAAAGATGTTTAGACTCTAGAAAGAGTTCAGAAAAGAGTAATAAAGACGATTAGTGGACTGGAGGCTAAAACATAAATCGAAATAAAAAAAAATATGAAAAGTGTTTGCAGGAATTGGGTATGTCTAATCTAGAGAAAAGAAAGTGTAATTAATTTGGAGAGAGCTGGATCGTCCGAGTCGGATGGCTATGCCGGGACTCTGGCTGCGAGGTGGATTGTAAGTGACTTTCTTTTTTTCTGCTGGCAGCTTTGACTACAAGAAACGATGGAGGGGGGAGTTTGTTAAACCCCCCCCTCGGACTTACAGCAGCGGCGTTTGGAAATGGCTCCTCGAGTTCGAGGAAGCGGATATTTCTCATCTAAACTTTGCGAAAGAAGTGAAAGTCTTTGCGGTTTGTTTCCAGATACATAGTATCGAAGTCTTGCTACAATGAAACAATTTCCTTTGCTGCTTTCTCCGGCTGGCTCCCAGATTGGGCGGGGGGAGATGGCGTCCCTTTGTTCTTAAGTGACTATTCTTCATGGAAAATGGAGGAGCAGAGGGGGCCACGGCCTCGCCCACTGGGGGCCAGGGAGGAGAACAAGAATACAATTGCTAAGAGACTTAGATCTAAAAAATGACTTTTTTTTAATATAGTATAACTTTTGTTTGGATGTTTGTATATGATTGCTAGCACAGAATTTACAATGATGTACGCACCTCTCTCCACTTTGTAGTACTATTGAAACTATGTATTATCTATGTTTTGTTAAGAAGCCCCGGAGGGGCCCTACGATCTCAACGTGAAAGTTCTCAAAATATTTCCTCTTCACACCTTACCCTACCCTATTTGGAAAAATTGTAAAACTCAATAAAACTTTTTCAATATAAAAAAAAGAAAGTGTAGGGACGACATGATAGCAGAGTTCCAATATTTGAGGGGATGCCACAAAGAAGAGAGGGTTAACCTATTCTACCAAGAACCTGAAGGCAGAACAATTATACATTGTACAAAACTGAGCATGGTTTGTTTGATTGATTGATTGGATTTATATGCCGCCCTTCTCCCAAGGGACTCAGGGCGGCGTACAACATAAGAAACACATAATACAAAAGTTAAAAAGAGATTAAATAAAGAATCCAATAAGCAATAAATTAATTAACAATTTACACATTATGATATAAAATAAATTAAATTTGGAATTAAAATTAATAAATTATTTTGTTCCGGCCAGGCCGGCTTGCTGAAAAAGCCAGCTTTTTAGGACGTACCGGAAGGATGGGAGGTTGGGAATTATGCGAAGCTCCGAGGGTAGCTCATTCCAAAGGGAAAGTGCTCTCACAGAGAAGGCTCTCCCCCTGGGGGTCGCCAGCCGACACTGTCTGGCTGACAGCACCCTGAGGAGGCCAACTCTGTGGGATCGTACTGGACAATGGGAGGCTACCGGTGACTATGCACAGGGCATCCCGATCCAGGAAAGGGTGCAACTGACATACCAGGCAAACCTGGAAAAAGGCCCCCCTTGTCATGGCTGTCAGGTGTTCTTCTAAACTAAGCTGCGTATCCAGGAGGACTCCCAGATTGCGGGCCCTCTCTGAGAGGACTAAAGTTTCTCCCCCTATCACCAAAGTTGGAACAAGGTGGACAAATTGGGATGACGGGAACCACAGCCACTCAGTCTTGGAGGGATTGAGCCTGAGCCTGTTCATCCCCATCAAGATCTGCACAGCCTCCGGGCATCAGGACATCACATCAAGGGCATCGTTTGGGTGGTTTGGGGTAGAGATGAAAAGTTGGGTATCATCAGCGTATTGATGATACCATACCCCAAAACCACCGATGATCTCGCCCAGTGGTTTCATATATATGTTGAATAGGAGGGGCGAGAGAACCGACCTTTAGGGCACCCCACAAGTGAGGGGCCTCGGGGTCGATCCCTGTCCTCCAGTCAACACAAACTGCGATCGATCCGACAGGTAGGAGGAGAACCACCGTAAAACAGTGCCCCCCACTCCCAACCCCGAGTCATCACAGTAGGATGGTCGATGGTATTGAAAGCCGCTGAGGGGTCTAATAGGACCAGGATGGAGGAGCAGCCCCTATCCCGAGCCCACCAGAGACCATCAACCAATACGACCAATGCAGTCTCCATGCTGTACCCGGGTCTGAGACCCGACTGAAACGGATCCAGGTAGGCAGCTTCATCCAGGTACTGGGGGAGTTGACATGCTACCACACTCTCAACAACCTTTGCTACAAAGCGAAGATTGGAGACCAGACGATAGTTGGCTAAAGAAACTGGATCCAGGGAAGGCTTCTTAAGGAGGGGCCTCACCACCGCCTCCTTCAGGGTGGTAGGAAAGAACCCCTCTCTCAATGAAGCATTGGTAATCACCTGGAGCCAGCCTTGTGTCACTTCCCGGGAAGCCGAAATTAACCAAGAGGGACACGGGTCTAGCACACAAGTGGTAGCACTAAGTCTCCCCATAATCCTGTACATGCCCTTGGGGGTCACAGGATCAAACTCATCCCAGATGGTCTTCACAAGATTCATCCCCGTTGACTCGCCCAAATCTACCCAGTCCAAGCCTGTCTGAATCTGAGCGATTTTATCCTGCAGATACTGAACAAATTCTTCAGCCCGACCCTGCAAGGGGTCTTTCCCAGTTCCTTGGTTAAGTAAGGAACGGGTCACCCTAAACAGGGCGGCTGGACAGTTATCTGCAGATGTGATAAGAGCGGAAAAATGTTGCGGTTTTGCCACTTTTATTGCCACTAAGTAGGATTTAATATGAATTCTTACTAGTGTTCAATCCAATTTGGACCGGCTGGCCTTCCAACCACTCTCTAGGCATCTTTTCCAGCGTTTCATCTCCTGCAGCTCATTGGTAAACCAGGGAGCTACCCGGGATCGGCACCGGGTCAGAGGCCGCAAAGGCACAACGCGGTCCAAGGCCCCAGTGGCCGCCCTATCACAGGCTTCCATTAGGGCTTCGGTCAAGCTGTGAGCAAAGGATTCAGGAAAAGTCCCAAGCTCCATCAGGAACCTTTCAGGGTATATTTCTGCAAATGTGAATTCGTACTTACTATTTCTTTGGGATGTTTAAGGATCTAAAATAAGAAAACAATTAATGTGGCAGTGCAGAAGTTGGTCATCATTTTACTCAGTATTTTATAGTATTTCCTTTGACATGGATTAAAAAAAATAGCCTTAATTATTATTCCTAATAAAGGAATAATAAAAACAGAATAGAGGACAAAATAAAATATTCATGTATAATAAACAAATATTTTTGTTTATACAAATATAAGGTTGTCTCTGTAAAACCAGCCAGTAATTGAAACAATAGGTGTTTTTGAACAAAAACTGAAACAGGCATGGTTCTAATAAATTCCAAAAGCTTTCAAACTCCATTAACACTGATTATTGCTTTCATAATTACTTAATAAAGATAGGAAGCATCTATCACTCAAAGCCTGTGGTTACTATTCTTACTGAAATGAATTATTATCATTTGTATCTTAGTTTCTATTGTGAAATAACAGAGATTATTATTTTATACTGACACACTGGAATCAATGGCATGTGATTAATATGCCAGAAATTTCACATTCTCAATCACCTTTTCCAGTAACTCTTATTAAAATGTTGACTAGCACAGAAAGCAAAATGAACCCAGTGACACTGGGACTAAGCAATAATATCAGCTTCTGAGTTATGTTTTTCACAAGTGCTAGAGTAAAATAAGTGTACTATATAATGTATTATCTTTCTATTCAAAATAAAGATTATTATTATTATTACTACTATGGGAACTCTGTGCTATGAGGTTCAGTTCAGAATACACAATAAATGATAAATCTGTATCACTAACTTCCTAGAAAGAAGAAAACAGCCTATCTACCATATTTTTCAGAGTATGAGACGTACCTTCCCCCCCCCCCTAAAAAGAGGGTGGAAATCTGGGTATGCTTTATAGTCTGAAGGTAGGCTCGCCCACTCGCTGGCCCCCACCCGCAAGTAGCCCAGGTAAACATGGAGGTCGAGACTCAGTTGGCAAAGCGGGCACTGCCCAGGAGGTATAGGCCAAGGTGGCTAGCAGCTCTGCCTGCCCCTTTTCCACATGACCCAGGCGGAGGGCAGTCAGCTTCTGCTCCTGCCCCAGGAGGAAAGAGGTGAATCTGCGGAGAAGGAGGGTGCGTGGCTCTGCAATGTGCAACAGGGAACCGATGAGGAAAACATTTTCCTCCAGGCTTAAAGTGATAGATGCTTCCTATCTTTATTAAGTAATTATGAAAGCAATAATCCGTGTTATGTTTTCCTCACCGGTTTCCCATTGCACATCGCATAGCCATGCACCCTTCTTCTTCTCTGTAGACTCACCTCTTTCCTCCTGGGCCAGGAAGAGAAGCTGACTGCCCTCTGCCTGGGTCACCTGGAAAAGGGACAGGCAGAGCTGCTAGCCAACTTGCCTTACACCTCCTACACAGCACCCGCTTCGCCAACCAATCCCGACCTCCACGCCTTCCTGGGCCGCTTGTGGAATCAGGCTCCAACTGAGGCAGCAAAGGCACAGGGGGCTTGCAGGGAAACCCGGCATCGTATTTACAAAATGGCAGCATTCAGGAGGACTGAAATGCTACGTCTCTATCGGGCCTTGCGAGAAAGCCAGGTTTTCAATGCCTACTGCTATAGGTAGGAACACAGGGGCATTTCAGGAGCAGAGCCTTCAGTGCCAAGTCCCTCTTCTGCCCCCATGAAAATCATCTTCCACCCCACTCACTCCAGTTAAATGTGTAAGGTGATAGGGTTTGTTTTAAATGGATAAAAAGATCTGTACTGCTCGGTATCAAAATCTGAGTGGAAGTGAGGATGCCGCTGATTTTGATGCTGGTAGGCAGAGGCAGAATTCTTTTTTTCTCCCCCCCCCCCCCCCAAAATTAAGGTGCGTCTTATACTCTGATGAGTCTTATATTCTGAAAAATACGGTATCTTTTTCCTTGATAACAAGATTTGTCTGCTAGCCAATCTGGAGTACTATGAAAGTTAAAATGCATTGCCTACATGTGCAGGCAAAAAGAAACTTCCTTTTGAGAGGAAATACAAAACTGGCCATGAGAAGGGAACTTGGAGGCAGGAAATCCATGAAGACAAAGGTATTTTCTTTAGCTGTTGCAATCCTCCTTCTGGACATATATGCCCAAGGGCAGTCAGAAGAAAATCTGAAAGCAACACTACTTCAGAAACCATTGCTCTAGGCAAGTTTTAAACCTCTGATAAAAATAATACAATTAACTACACCAAGGACTAGGATTTTCTAAAATATGCCCTGGAGTTTTTTGTAGCAATGTTTCATTTGCCTGATGGCAATACATCACTTTCTTTGAAACAAAATAGAATATAAGAATAGTAAGTTTCTTATATTCTGGGGCAGGGGATAGGTGGGTATCCTTATAACTACAAATATTAACAGGCACCATCTCATGCATTTCATAGCATTGTTCAGGAAACATACTTTGATCCTTTAAGCAGTTAAATGCCACACGCTTTTCAGCATTCACAGAAAGGCAGTTCTGGTCAATTTAAATAGCTCATAGATACTTTTATGTAATAGAAAGGCTTGTACAAGTAGGCATTTCCTCCATGCAGATCAGAGGGAGGGAGAGCCACTGCTGTCTGCCTTATTGGAGCCTAGCCTGTTTCTGTTTACAAATCCTGGAGCCAGACCGGGCACTGGCTGGAGGCGGGCTGTCTGCTTCCTTGCTTACACTCAGCCTTTGTCTAGTACTGCTTTTCCAAGAATGTACAACTCTGTATATGCAAGCAGCAAAGCAGAGTTTTCCTACAGTGGTTATCCTGGGTTCCCTTTCCCTGGTCCCCCACCAATTTTATTCTAAAAGATAATTTAAGGATTACAGTATTTATATTTTCCTCAGAGGCAAGATCTAAAAGAGCTTTCCAGCCAAAATTACTTTACTCTTTTGCGGAATTGAGCCAAAATCCTCACATTTTCAGACAGAACAATTACATTTCTTCCTCCACTAACCAAAATATACTGGGTTTTTTTAAAACGTAGTGCCTCCTGTACAGAATAATGGATTTTTGTGTGTCTGTGTGTGTGTATGTGTATGTGTAGAATATTCAATTCCAATAATTTCATGTCTTTATTGTTATTAGTTTTGGCAGAAATGTTTTCAATTTATCTTTTGTACTACAACTGGTTTGTAATCTGGCACAGATTTAACAGTCTTTTTACTTCTGCTTTTTATTAAAAAGTGTACAATATTCAGATCTGGACAAAGGAATTTCACAACCAGCAAGGGGACTGCTTCTGTATCTGTCAGCTGCTCCTTAAAGGAGTATTTTATTTTTCTGGGCTTATGTAGTTAGCTGGGTGTTTAGGAAAGTACCTTAGATCAGGGGTCCCCAACCTTTTTTGCACCAGGGACCGGTTTCATTTTAAAGAAAATTCTGCAGACCGGCTGCCGTAGAGGAGGAGTGGGGGGAAGGGGGAACAGGCAGCGCATGCGCACGCGGGGAGGGGGGGAGTCGGCTCACTCAGCCCTCTAGGGCTTCCAACGGCGTGAACGGCTGCGTCTGTGCTCTCTCGCATCCAGCACGTGCTCTGCCCAGGAGGCTGCCCCCTCTTCCCTCCTCCTCCTCTGCGGCCCAGTTCCTATCAAGCCACAGACCGGCACCGGTCCACGGACCGGGGGTTGGGGACCCCTGCCTTAGATAATTAATTTGTGAACCATTGCATATACAGGTATCTTCAATTTAAGACAACAATTGAGCCCAAAATTTCTGTTGCCAATTGAGACAGTTGTTAAGTGAATTTTACCCCATTTTACAACCTTTCTTGCCACAGATGTTAAGTGTACACTGCAGTTGTTAAATTAATAGCCCAGTTGTTAAGTGAATCTGGCTTCCATATGAACTTTGCTTGTCAGAGCACCTGAATTTTGATCCAGTGACTATGGGTATGCTGCAACAAACTTAAGTGTGAAAAACAGCCATAAGTCACTATTTTCAGTGCCATTGCAATTTCAAATAGTCACTAAATGAGTCTTCAAATTCCATCCCCTTAGCCACGAGAGATCATTTTTGTAATCATAATAGTAACAATGCACTAGAAAACCCAACTTTCTTTTCATTAATATTTTTCTCACAATTTGTGGGAATATGTATTCTTTCTATACATTTGTTCATAGATGCCAACAGCAAAGGTATTGGCACTTGCCACAGGTATTATAGCCAGACTTTTTAAAAAAGGCATTCCTATTCAAGATTGTCAACCTTTTATATTTTTCCATAAGGAAAGATGCTTCTGTTCAACTGACAAAATCTGGCATCAATGGAACCAACTTCGACCCAAGGATAAATTTCCTGACAGTTAGAATAAATCAGTGGGATGCCTCGCCTCCAGAAATTGTGGTGCTCCAACCCTGGAAGTTTTTAAGAAGAGTTTGGATGACCATTTGCCTGAAATGGTATAGGGTTTCCTGTTTGAGAAAGGGGTTGGACTAGAAGATCTCAAAGATCCCTTCCAACTCTATTATTCTATTATTCTGATTTCAGTTATGGAGCAAAAGCAAAGCAAAACCAAAAGAGGATCAAATCCCTGCAGATTTCACATCATATTTGTGTGAAATGTTTACTTTTTTTAACCACTATGTCAGTGTTGACTCCTGGTGACTGTCTGAATTAATCCTCACAATCTTTGTCACAGCATTTTCATGAATGGTTTGACCTTGCCTCCTTCTCATGGCTAAGAGAGAATGACTGGCCCAAAGTAACCCAGTTTACTTGTGCCTAAGGCAGGACTAGAATTCCCAATCTCCTAGTTTCTATCTTGATGCCTTAACTACTACCCCCAAACTGGTTCTCAACATTCTTACTACTTCTAACTGTACCTATCAGTTTTCTGCCTTATTAATTCCATTGGAAGCAAGTCATTCAGGTGCTTCTCAGTATCAGCAAGAGCCAATGCTCAGAATCTAATCTAACAATGTTGTCTCACAGACACTATTCCCTATTTTGCCTCAATCTCTTCTTTTTTTTTTTATATTGAAAAAGTTTTATTGGTTTTACATTTTTTCTATAGGGTGGGGTAAGGGATACAAAGAAATTTTGAGAGCATTCACGTCAAAGTCGTCGGCCCTTCCGGGACCTCAAAATACATTGATAACAATAAACACATTTTTCATAACACTACAAAGTGAAAGCAAGTACATATACCTAAATTCTCAGTTCTATGCTGTCAGACATTTACAAAAAATCCAAATACAAATATTATGCAAAATTAATCAGAAAAATCAAGGCAAAGTTATTTTTTCGATCTAAGTCTCTTGGCAATTGTATCTTCTTTTTCTCCTCCCTGGCTCCCAGTGGGCGGGGCCGTGGCCCCCTCCGTCCCCCCTGGATCTTCCCCCAGGATAGAGGAATGTTTTTTAAGAAAGGCTTCCGCCTCAGCAACTGTTTTAATCCTCACTCTTCCTCCTTCCCAGAACACCAGCATCCCTTCAGGTGTCACCCACTTGAACCAAATCCCGTGATCAAACAATGTTTTAGACAAGAAGGAAAATTTCCTTCTTGCATCTCTAATCTTTCTTGGGATCTGCTTCAAGATAGCAACCTCTTTTTGTTGGTAGATTAATGGACTACCTCTCTGCACTTTCAGGATTTCTTCTCTGGTTGACCTTCTAACAAATTTCACATGTATCTCTCTAGGTACTTCATTTATCCTGGCATATGCTGAGTTAATTCTGTAGGCTAGGTCAATGTCCCCCCTGATCTCATCCTTAGGTTTATGTAAATAGTCTGCTAAAATTGTGCTCATAAGATCAGGGAGGCATTCACCAGATTCCTCAAAAACATTCTGAAATCTCAAAAAATATGTCATTCTTTCCATATCAATCCTAGACACATGCCCATTTATTTCCACAACTTCATTAGTAACATTTTTAATCTCTCCCTTAGCCCCCACCAGCCCCCCTTCCAATTCTTCATTCTTCTGTGTGTTTTCCAGCAGTTGTTTCCGTGTATCCAATAACTCCTTCTTAAAGTTAATATTTTCTGCCCTCTGGGCCTTAATTTCTTGTACCAAAGTTTGTATAACAGATTCAAGAGAAGCCATCCTTTGTTCTAAGCTTGCCAGTGCTGTTTCTTGTGCCATGGTTAGTTGTTAAAATCAATGCCACTAAAATGGCGTTTTTTGGGTGGGGCTGGTGAGGCAGTCCAGGAGCCAAAAGTTCAGTTCAGGGTTGTAAAGTTGTAAAGTTCAGGAACCAAGAGAGAAACAATTTTCCAACTCAATAAGTATAATAGCGAAGGTACTCCAGAAAAGAAATCACAAATCCAAAAAGAGAAAAAAAATTTCTTCATTAATATCCAGAGGAAGTCCAAATTGCAAAGAGACGCTGGGAATTTTCCATAAGTGAAATAGTCAGGCAGGGACAAAGAGAAGCCATCTTCCAGCCGCCCAAGCTCAGAGCCCAGAGGAGAGAGTGGTAAAATAGATTGTTTCAGCCAGACCTAGAGACATTGTTGCAAACAACCGCAGATCACTTTCCCTTGCTGCAAACAGTCAGGATTAAAGATTTCCGCTTTCTCGCCGCGAGAAGCCATTTCCGAGTGCCGCTTAAGTCCGAGGTTTTTTTTTTTAGGAACAAACACCCCCCTCCCAGTCCTTTCAGCCCGGCTGACAGCAGAAAAAAAAAAGTTTTTAAACACTCACTCTCCCTCGCAGCTGATGCCTCGGGAAGCCTTCCGACTCATCCGTTTAGCCCTCTTCATGATTACGAATGGCGCCGTCTTCCTTTGGCGAAGGGAGAACCCCCCGTAGCATGTTCTCCTTCACCTAAGCCGAGGACAAGGGTCGCTTCCCCCACCGCCGTGGGGGGGAGCGTCCCAGGCGAGCCGGCTTTACGGGAGACCCCAAAAAAAGGGGCGTCTCGCCCCGGGGGGGGGGCAGAAAAAGCAACAAAATGGCGAGCGAGCGCTAGGCTCGCCCGTCACCGCTGGAGCCGGAACCGGAAGGATCCCTCAATCTCTTCTTAAAAAGAATTAGATCATGCTGTTAAAAACAGTATTTGTTGAAATGTGGAAGCTACCTATTTTACAAAACCTCAAGGTAGCCTTGAATGATTTTGCCATCTCAGTAACAACCCAAAGAACATTAAACAAATCCACGTACTATTACATATTGACTCAATAAATACAAGAATGCATATATGTGAGTCAATCCAAGGATTTCTACAATAGCTGAAAAAGAAATATCCATCTCTTCTTAATCTAACACGTTATAATTTATTCTGTTCTGAATACTATTTATACAAAAATACATTATAATTAATATTAGACTTGTCACTGAACTAGCACTTACTAAAATGCAGCACACAAAATGGCCCATTCACTGCTAAAATGATAACAGTTTCTATAGCAACTGAGCCATGTTCCTTTTATTTACACGTTTAAAATATTATTTGCCAAAGTGCAACCAAGCGATAATAATCTACCAAAGAAGAATACATCCTAATATTAGAATAGAATAACAAAGTTGGAAGGGATCTTGGAGGTCTTCTAATCCAACCCCCTGCCTAGGCAGGAAACCCTACACCACTTCAGACAAATGGGTATCCAACATCTTCTTAAAAACTTCCAGAGTTAGGGCATTCACAACTTCTGGGGGCACGTTGTTCCACTGATTAATTGTTCTAACTGTCAGGAAATTTCTCCTCAGTTCTAAGTTGCTTCTCTTCTTGATTAGTTTCCACCCATTGCTTTTTGTTCTACCCTCAGGTGCCTTGGAGAATAGTTTGAGTCCCTCTTCTTTGTGACAACCCCTGAGATATTGGAACACTGCTATCATGTCTCCCCTTGTCCTTCTTTTCATTAAACTAGACAACCAGTTCCTGCAACCATTCTTCATATGTTTTAGTCTCCAGTCCCCTAATCATCTTTGTTGCTCTTCTCTGCACTCTTTCTAGAGTCTCCACATCTTTTTTACATCATGGCTACCAAAACTGAATGCAGTATTCCAAGTGTGGCCTTAAATACCAATGATATTTAAGACACCAAACAAAAATCTATAGAAATAAAAATTTTAAATATTTGTGCAAAGCCGCTTATTTCAGAAAGTACTGCACCGATCGGCAACAAATTTTCACACAATGTTCCCAAGAACTTCCAAAGCAATCATACGTACAGTTTGTGTGGCTGGCACACCTGTGCCATGTGCAAGCAGCACAAATGTAAAAGGTACACACTTCTGAGGTTTTCACCTCCCTTAAGCTCCTCCCACCCGACTGTGTCTTATGCTGTGTCACGCACACACCCCTCCCCCGCACTTCCAACGTCATTTCCTCAGCAACCAAATATGCCTCCAACGTTCCCTCACACTTGGCACACTCCCATGTGGCCCATTTTTGGTCCCAGGAGGCTGCATGGAGGCCTACTAGGCCCAAAATTAGGCATGGGGGGTTGGCACACTCCCATGTGGCCCATTTTTGGTCCCAGGGGGCTGCATGGAGGCCTACTATGCCCAAAACAAGGTGCAGGGGGTGGCACACTCCCATGTGGCCCATTTTTGTCCCAGGAGGTACATCGCCCTGAGTCCCAAAAGGGAGAAGGGCGGTATAGAAATCAAATAAAAAGTAAAGTAAAGTAGAGGGATAAAGAGAGAGAAAAATACAGTAGGTATGTAGGTAGGTAGAGGGATAAAGAGAGAGGGGAAAATACAATAGGTAGGTAGGTAGGTAGAGTGAGAGAGAGAGAGGGAGAAATATAGTAGGTAGGTAGGTAGAGGGATAGAGAGAGAGGGAGAAATATAGTAGGTAGGTAGAGAGATAGAGAGAGATAGGGAAAATACAGTAGGTAGGTAGGTAGGTAGGTAGGCAGGTAGAGGGATAGAGAGAGAGAAAGGAAGAAATACAGTAGGTACGTAGGTAGGTAGAGGGATAGATAGAGAGGGAGAAATACAGTAGGTAGGTAGGTAGAGGGATAGAGAGAGGGAGAAATACAATAGGTAGGTAGGTGGGTAGAGGGATAGAGGGGGGGAAATACAGTAGGTAGGTAGGGAGAGGGGGAGAGGAAGAAATACAGTAGGTAGGTAGGTTGGGGGTTATATGGTGGTTGTGTGTACGTGTCTGTGTGTGCAAGTGTAGATCTACACACAGATTGGTTGGCCATTTAACCAGACTGGGCCACAGCAACGCGTGGCCGGGTACAGCTAGTAAATAAATAAAATTCAAATTAATAGTGATCATTAGATCTAGTCCTTTAAAAAAAGTATATGTACCCATCATCTTGGGAGCTTTTAAGGAGGAATATTTCTATTATTACTTGCTATTATGTAAATGGATTGAATACTGATGGAATGGATTTCTTGTTTCCTTTGGAAACTTTGCATATCCCCACGTTTATTTCATGAGTTTATGGAACTGAATCCAGAGAAAACACTCTTAGATGCAAGTTAAAGTCTGCATACACAACACTAGAATGTTAATCCATTATTGATTCTTTCACTATTAGTTTTTATTATATATCTAAGTGGAATCAGTTAAAACATTTCAAACAAATAGGCACTTATTTCATACACATTTCTAAGAAAACTGAACAAAATCTAAAATTCAAAGAAAAAAAATGTAGAAGAAAACATAAAGAAGAAAAGTTTCAAGGATCCTATAATCACTAAGGCAATCTATTCGGTATGTATTATTATTAATAATAAATGGTACCTAATGCTCAAATAGTATTTTACCTTTCATAAAAATGTTCATATGAATCCAAAGTATTGTTGGATAGAATTTCATTTACGATTTTCAGCTTTGAATAGCAACAGTATTTCAATTCATTAAATATTAAAACAAACCAGTTTTCTTATCTGTGACCACATATTAATTTGTATAGAATATATTGTAAATGTAGCTTTAAAAATCTAGCTGTTCAAAAAGCCAGATACTCCAAAGTTTACCTCAAAGTCAGAAGCTTTCCTTTATATTTTCATTTTTGAATTATTTGTGAGACCATGTTTTTAGTTACTTTGAAGGAGAAAGAAGGTTCCTTTAAGTAATTTTGGAAAGCTGCAATAGCATGAAATAATGTCACCCTTTAAATACCCACTAGACAACCTGTGACCCATTGGATTATTATTTCACAGATATTTTTTTTACCAAATTCCTTGATGCCTTCAAAAATGACAGAGCTTCTAATGTACTGCTTTCATCTGAAAAGTTCTTAAAAATGCAGAGAAATAATCAGTGATGTATGCCTTGAAAATACCTCATCTTGAACAGTATAACAGTCAAATATCAGCTGTTGACTACAGGAAATATTTTATGACACTTTTATACACTTTATGTATTACGTCATAAAATGATTTATGAAAAATTTTATGTCACAAAATGTTTTATAAAATTTGCCAAATTTCAATACCATGTTTCCTGCAATTTGGACACATTCTGTAAATTAGCCCATTTGAGTTATTTTGATTGAAGGACCCTAAAATGGACCATTTTGCTTAAGTAAAGGCTACAGACACAAGAGTTTTAGTAGTATATAAATAAGATTAAAACATAGATAAGACACAAGAAACAAAAAACACTTTATGCTAAAGCAAAGTACTCCTCCTTAATGTGTAATGAACTACAGGGGACCATTTAAACAAAGAATATCAAATTATAATGCACCAATTCTTTAAATTTACATGCTTAATTGCTGAGTTGCCATTATAATACATTAAATTAACACTTATTCCTCTTTTTTTAAGCAGAGATGTCAGTGAACATTTTAGCCTGAATTCCAAAACTAACTCCTTTAAATTATACGCGACCTTTTAAAATTACACACTCTTTGTGTAATTTTACACAAGATTAAATCTTGCAACAGAGAATAATATCCAGTTTAACTGATCATATTGTCATCTTTCTCCTTCCCCAAAACTAATTCTTGCCAGGTCCCACCTCTGCAAAATAATCTGCTTCTAGTGATTGGATCGACAGATACATGAGAAAAAAAGGTTCTTCACTTTCTATTTACTGTAGCATTTGTAAGGAGAATTTTAGCTCTTGAGCTTCCAGGTTTTATTTTGCTTCAAGGAGAACAGAGAAGGACAGGAAAAATCCTGCCTCTTCTCCATGTGGTTGTGATGCAACAGGAAGCTGGTTTCCCAACAATTAGGAAAATAGGGAGATGGTGGGAACAGAATGTTAACTATCCAAACTTTTAGATTGGTTCAGAAGACTAGAACTCTCTGTTTTACTCTAGGACAATTCAGAATATTTCAGAATTAAACCAATATGAATGTGACTGATTTACCATTTAGGGATTATCTTCAGATAGCCAAACAGCACAGTTTAGCCATTCTGTAATATTGACAAATTATAATCTGCTCAACTGCTATCTACCCCTTCAAATCTGTCATTTCCATTGTTCTTCATGAACATCAAATACATTTCTAAATGAACTTAGATCATCCTGAATTGCCAATGGCTTTTTTTGCCTGTCAGAGTTGCCAAATGAATATGTACAGTAAATGTTTTGAGATGGCAGTGAAAGGTTGAATGCAATCTGCATGAAACTCAGTATTGGTTAGAACATCAATGTTTTCTGCTCTACATGGCTATCTCTAGATTGATTGATCAAATGTATTGATCTCATCATGCTTGAAATTGCACAATCAGCTGAGTTTTGAAAGTTTTAATATATTTTCTAATGTACAACATCTGAAAGCCACTTAGCAGTGATGTAGGTAATTCGTATCCATGAGAATTATGCTGCTGACCTTTCCTATGCAATGTCTTCTCATAAAATGGTGATTATTAGTCTCGACTGTAAGCAGATGCTAAATGTATTTGATTATTTTATATCAATGGCAAATATTTATGCCTTTAGAGGTAACTTTATCATAGTTACACTTTAAACATTTTGCATTTCATAATCTATTCATTTCACTTAATTTTTATTGCACAGGAATGTGAAAAGCTTGAAAAAAATAATTTTAGGGAAGCAAGTATTCCACCATATAATCTGCATCCTGCTTACAACAGCAATTGCCCTTTGGTGAAAAGTCAAACTAATTCCTGATATCATTTTCCCATTCAATGAATTGTGGTGTTATATTTGAAGTATTTCCCATGAGATTATGAGCTGCCACGACACCATTTTCCCTAGCCAGAGAATATTCTGCCAGACATATTCAGAGCTGCAGACAACGAAGAAAATGGCAGACAATAAAGGAACACTCCCCTCCTCCAATTAATGCAACATATCTCAATGCTATGGTAGCATTTTGGATTTGATCTCTAAATAGGCAACTGAGCACATGGCAGTGGAAATACCACACTTATCTGTGACATTTTAAAGACATAGTTGCTCTAAGATGAAAACAGCTGCACCTTTTGGATAATCATATTTGAAGCATTTCATGGTGTAGCAGACTGTCTCTCTTCTGATGTTAAGGAAGAGCTAAGCAGAACTAGAAATAGAAAATATTCAATTCCACTACCATTCTCTCAATTCTAACTACCAAATTTCATAAAAATGAATAAGAATTATAGAGAATATAATAATTAACTTGGATTTTCAAAATATGTATCTGATTAAGAACAACACATATTTAACACTATGACCCTTTCTTTACTCATATACTAATAATATTCTCCTACAATGTAGAATATAAGAAACAGGCCATATTAGTATTCAGGATGTGTCTGCCAAGGGCTTTTAGGATTAAGATTAACAATGCAGGAAGCATTTCTGAGAACTCAATCCTCAAATACGTTAATGTATTTTAGATCAATGTGCAAGGGGCATATACTCTGTTATTTTCTTATTATTCACTCGCAAAGTCATCTTTATGTTTCCAAGAGGGAACAGTAAGAATATTGATTTGGATTTTTTTCATCTGAAACTTGAATTATCCCATAGTATGGTCAATATCATTTATTGTCAGTTTCTTCCACTATCATTAATAATGTAAATATTAAAACAAAAGACACTAGGGAATAAGAATTCAAGGAAAACGATTTCTCTTTCTATCACAAGCTTCATGTACAGTACTACAGCCTTCGGCCAATGCCAGCATTTTTATTACATTTCTACCAATAATTAATTTGGTAGTCCTGTGATGATTCCTTAGCATGCTCTGAAAGATATGAAGAAAAATGTTGATTTGTAAATTAAAAAGAATGTCACAAACAATGCCAATGAGAATATGCTTTGAAAATAACCAACCTTATGGTAAAGTACATGTAATCCTCGAGTTAGGACAGTTCACTTAACGACTGTTCGAAATTATTTTTAAAAAACCATCCCAAGAACTTATGACACAGTCCTTAAGTTACGAATGTTGCATCACCATGGCAGTCGTTCACACAAACGACCAGAGAGGCATTGCAACATCGCCCTACCTATTCCTCCACCCCACCCCCCGAAGATGCTTTTTGCACCGAGACTGCAAGCAGGCAATGAAACCGCAACAGAGAGGCTGGAGAGAAGACAGCTCGCTAGATCTTCACAAGGTAAGTGACCCAACACAGCAGGATGGGGGGGGGGGGGGACAATGATGCTCCCAGGGGAAGGAGCATAAGGTGTTTCAGTGGGTCAGGGGAAGCCTTGGATGGTCTGCAGCAGGCAACCTGTTCCAACGCTAGCACCCCCCCCCCAAAGGCCTTTCCCACCCTGAGATACCTCATGTGCACTTAACAAGCCACACATTCGATTAGTGAATGGGTGGGTGGAAGTAGGGAGTGACCACATTTATTTGATGTGATTCACTCCATCAAATCCTCGAGTTACAAATGTAATTTGCAGGCTCCATTACATTCCTAGCTCGAGGATTACCTGCACTGAATTTTGCTGTTAATGCAACAAGGCAATCTCCTAGTACAATTCTATAGGGGTGGGAGAAGCAGGAATTTTAATTCTTCCAAATATGAGTTGAAGGACACCTAACTGGGCATATATATATTAAGCAATATTATTCTCTTGCTATTAGATTCTGGTTTATGACTTACTGTATTTTGGAGTATAAGACGCACCCTTTTTCCTCAAAAAATGAGGAATGCAGCATTTTTTGCCTCCTGAAACCCCACCCCCTTCACCAAAATGGCCATGCATAGCTTTTAGGCTTTCAGAGTGTTCTTGGGGGCTGGGGAGGGCAGAAATAAGCAAGAAATGAGCTGTTTTTTGCTCAATTTTGCCCCCCCCAGCCCCCAGGAACACGCTATAAGCCTCCTAAAGGCTATCCATTCCCTTATTTTTTGACAAAAAACAGGCCCATTTTTTGCTCGTTTTTGGCCACCCCCCAGGAGCACTATAAAAGCCTCCTAAAGGCTATTCATGCTCCTTTTTTAAAAATTTGTCTCTTCAAAACCTTGGTGCATCTCATACTCCAGTGCGTCTTATACTTTGAAAAATATGGTAATCCTATACTGAAAACCACAGAAAAGATTTAAATTGCTTCTATGTCCTTCTAACAATCTTTAATTGCACAGTAATATTTTATCTTTTAACAGCTAATATTCAATGTTAGTTACAAGTGTTTATTTTAACTAACATTATAAATATTGTAATAGTTATAAACTATTTATAAATATTGTAATAGTTATAAACAGATTTTTTTCAATTCAGAACATGTTTGAAGAATCTGACATCTCAATATAACCTATCAAAAATATCTATTTACTTAACACAACATAGTATGTATTTGTAGTGTGTCTACAGTATGTATCCTGCAATTTTGAATGTTAACAAAAATACGTTAATTGTGCTATTTCTTATCCAGAAGCCATCTGATTAAATCCCTTCCTCTAAGCCAGTGAGGGTTAAACCTTTTCCCATCGGTGGCACGTGAAGCCATTTCTTAGGGCACGCGAGGCGTTGCACTGTCAACTCCAGCAGGCATGTGTGCACTGGCCAGCTGATTTCAGCCTTCATTTTCTGCCATTTTTTTGCCCTCCGGAGGCTTCCCTGAAGGCAAGGCAAAAAACAGCCCTAAGGGCAAACCGGAAGTTCAGGAACGGACTTTTGGTTTGCCTGCAGGGCCGTTTTTCTCCCTCTGGAGGTTTCAGGGAAGCCTCCTGAAGGCTCTAGGGAGCAAAAAACAACCCAACGCACAACCAGAAGTTTGGGAACGGACTTCCGGGTTTCCCGTAGAGGCTCCTAAAGCCTCCGGAGGGAGAAAAACGGCCCTACAGGCAACCTGGAAATCAGAAATTGGGTCTTTTCCAGGTGGGGATGGGGGAGGCCGTTTTCACCCTCCCCAGGCTCCTAGAAAACCTCTGGAGCCGGGGGGGGATGGGGAGGGGGGAAATGGATCCTTCGCGTGCCAAAATTGTGGGGAGGGCGTGGGGTACACATGCACAGGGTGTGCACACATGCATGGGGGGCACATGTGCGGGGGGGCATTGAATTATGGGTGTGGGAACACGCATGCACGACCCCCTGCGCTCCTCCCACTTTTGGCACGCAATGGCAAAAAAGTTAGCCATCACTGTCCTACAGTAACAAATAATTATATCTAATAAAAAGTATTCAAAACTAAAGTTTAAAGTTTAAAATACAATTCCAACCTCACAAGTAAAATTCTATACTGATATGATGAACTCTTCCAAATGTCTGTGAAACAGATTTATTGAAGCCTATATTTAAAGTGATAATCTTACATCATTGTAGCACAGTATCATGGCATTTTATAAAGAGTATTAGATGTAACCAGGAAGTCTCAGTGCTTTTCTGGATGAAATAAATATGAGATCATTTACACATCAACAAAAAAATAATAGGATTTTTTTTTAGCATCTCAGACTCAACTCCATAATGATAGCAATAATACTTTTCCTTAAATCACAATTGCTGTTTCGTACTAATAGTAATTCAGTCTAGGGTAACTCACCGGAAGGTGTTGGATCTATAGGAACTGGTGGTGGAAAGTTCTCTGTAAAGTTGACATTGCACAGGTTGGTACTACAGCAGCAGAAACGGTATGTCCCATTCTGAATCAAGGAAGGAGTGGTTGTTACTATGCATTCTTCAGCATAACACTCTTGGGGGTCTCCTATATGAGTCCAACATCCTAAAATAAATGGCAAGTAAAATAGTACATCAGTTTCATTCAGTTCATATTGTGAATCACCTTTCCCAAAGTGAGAGAAAAGGTTGGGTAATTATTGCTGATATATTCAAGGTAAGACTTTCTACTGTATTCTGCATAAACAACCATTTCTTATCCAGGAAGAGAAACAGGACAATATTTCACTGGCCACGTATACTCAAAAGTGCTCCATTCAGAACGCTGAGTGGAGGGCTGCTTCTCTGTTTCATTCTGCAGAGTGTTTTTCTCTGTTGTCCTTGCTCTCTAAGGATTTTATTCTAGATCAGTGATGGCGAACCTTTTTAGGCTTGCGTGCAGGGGGGGCCTGTGAAGGCGTGCCGCACCCATAATGCAATTCACCCCCAGTGCACATGCGTGCATGACAGGCGCTCCCCTCACTTTTTACATGCTTTTTTTGCCCTCCCCAGGCTCCAGAGGCTTTATAAGAGCCCAGGGAGGGCGAACACAACCTCCCTCCGCCCCTGGAGGCCCTTGGGAGGTTTCAGGAGCTTCCCTGAAGCCTCCAAAGGACTAAAAACAACGCTACGAGCAAACCGGAAGTCATTTTTAGTTCTTCGGAGGCTTCAGGGAAGCTCCTGAAGCCTCTGGAGTGGAGGGCCTCCGTGGGGGTGGGGTGGGGGTGTTTTTGCCCTCCCCAGGCTCCTATAAAGCCTGGGGAGGGCGAAAAATGGCTTTAAAAATGGCTGAATAAACTGGCCAGTGCGCATACCTCACGTGCCCTGCTATAGGTTCGCCATCACTGTCCTAGATGGTATCAAGGAACCAGAAGTGGATGATACCAAGGAATTACCAATTTTAAATTGCTCAATGGGGACATCACCTAGCATTATCAAATCTCTTCAGGGAATGAACCTGGTTCAAAGTCCAATCTCATAGCCTTACAGTTTGGACAACTTTTTTAAAACAACCACTTTAAATGACTTTCTCAAGTAATATAATATGCATTTTAAACTAACCTAGGAAGCTATTTAATTTTATAAAGAATAAAAACTAATTAATATAATCGAAAAATATACATATATTTTGATCTTCAATGATCTGTTATATACACTGTATATAAGTATGAAAACCTTCTTCAAGCTTTAAGCAGAGATGAAAATGTATCCTTTAGTCCAGGGGTCCCCAACCTTTTTTGCACCAGGGACCGGTTTCATTTTAAAGAAAATTCTGTGGACCAGCTGGCGTAGAGGAGGAGAGGGGGGGAACAGGCGGTGCATGCGCACACGGGGGGGGGAGTCGGCTCACTGGGCCCTCTAGGGCCTCCAACGGCGCAAATGGTCACACCTGCACTCTCCCGCATCCGGTGCGCGCTCTGCCCAGGGGGCTGCTCCCTCCTCCTCCTCTCCGGCCCTGCGGCCCGGTTTCTATCAAGCCACGGACTGGCACCGGTCCGTGGCCCGGAGGTTGGGGACCCCTGCTTTAGTCCTTTACAAAACCAATCACCCATACCAAATATTAAAACTTTGAAAAGCAACCCACTGGTACAATCACATTTTTTTTAATGTTTATTTACCAACAGTAAATCAAATACGTATAAAATAACAAATTATATTGTATGTACATCAGCAGTATAGAGTTCCATTTGTGGCCTTATGTAACACCCCTCCTGCGCGAGCTGCACTGGCTTCCGGTGGTTTTCTGGGTGCGATTCAAGGTGTTGGTTACCATCTTTAAAGCGCTCCATGGCTTAGGACCTGGGTACCTACGAGATCGCCTTCTGCCACCGAGAGCCTCCCACCAGGACGTACGCTCCCATAGAGAGGGTCTCCTCATGATGCCGTCGACTAGACAATGTCGACTGGCGACACCCAGGGGGAGAGCCTTCTCCGTGGGAGCACCTGCCCTCTGGAACGAATTGCTCCCGGAATTAAGAACTATCCCTGACTTACGCACCTTCTGCCGCGGTCTCAAAACCTTTCTCTTTCAACAAGCCGGGCTGGCATAAAGCATGATTTAAAAATTTTTAAATTTAATTTTTTATTATTTTAATCAGGGTTAGTTTGGTTTTTTCCCACATTTCGGCCAATTTTTTAATTATGTCTTTAAAAGCTTTTAAAATCACCGTTTGCGCATGCGCAAGTATGGAGACCGATCACTGAGCGCCGCGAAGGGGTCGAGGGCCGTTTTGGCCTGGGAGGACGTCGCCAGCCCTCATTAAACATCTAGGAGGGCTGGCCCAGCACGTAGATATGCCAGCCGCCACAAGGGGGCTATTTTTGGAGCCGGAGTTGTGGCGGCGAGGCAAAAAACTTCCGAGAGATGGGAGGGGCCCAGGTCGGCTTGGCGCAGCCTGGACGCGTCAGTGAAGAAGCTAGGCAGGCGTTTCCAGGCCGTTGGGGGTCCGTTACAACATACAATCGGACTGCGCGGCCCCCGCTCGACTCAGGCGGCTTAAGTGAAGAAACCTGGTATGTCCGAAGATCGTGGAGAAGCTGAATCGGAGAAGAAAAGTAAGAGGAATAAATGGATGAGAGAGAGAGACGTTAGAGAAAGAACGTTTCCAAAGAAAGATGTAAGGAGGTGCAGAGAGGAGCTGAAATGGAGAAGGAAAGAAAGAGGAATAAGAGAAAGAGTAAGAGAGAGGCGTTGGAGAAAGAACGTTTTCAAAGAAAGATGTAAAGAGGAGCTGAGATGAGCTGAAATGGAGAAAGAAAGAGGAATAAGAGAAAGAGAGAGAGAGAGGCATTGGAGTAAGAACGTTTCCAAGAAAGATGAAATTAAGAGCAGAGAGGAAATGAATTTGAGAAGGAAAACAGAGTAAGGAAAACAATGAGTAAGAGACAGAGAGAGGGGATGGAGAAAGAACGTCTCTGAATAAAGATGAAAGGAGAAGCAGAGAGGATCTGAAACGGAGATGGAAAGTAAAAGGAATTAAGAGAAAGAGAGAGGGGGGGGGATGGATAAAGAACATTTTTCCGAAGAAAGAGCAAATGAGGAGCAGTGAGGAGCTAAAATTTGAGAAGGAAAGTAAGAAGAATTAGTTAAAGAGAGAGTGGGGGGGATTGGATAAAGAACGTATCCGAAGAAAGATGAAAGGAATGAAAGAAAGAAGAGAGAAAGGAGATAAAAGTTGGAAAAAAGTGACAAGAAATGGTGGGAGCAGTTTGAAATGGAGGAAAACCAGTATGTTTTAAGAATGTGGAGGAGCATAGAGGGGTTGGAATGAAGATGAACATGGATGAGCATAGAGGAGTTGAAACGGAGATGAACTTGGTTGGATCATAGAGGAGGTGAAATAGAGACGGGATATGTGAGGAAGAAGAGGAAAAAGAGAGAGAGGGGGGATGAAAAATGAAAGTCCAAAGTAAGTTGGAAGGAATTGAAAGAAGGAAGAGAGAAAGGAAAGAAAGGATGAAAAGAATTGGAGAATTCTGAAGATGGAGAATACAGTAAAGAATACAGAGAAAGTAGAAGGAACTGAAAGGTTGGAGAAATAGGCTGGACAATCGGGCCATGAGGTCAAGAATTCTAGGACCCAAGTAACCAAGGAGAGCCCAGGAAGATCCGTGCAGTGAGTCCATTATGTCAGGGAAGGCATAAACTGAGATAGCACGGGCCTAGACGTTAACCACCAAACAGTGCAACACATCAATTGACCACACTACACCCACGCTGACTGAAGGCTGTTGTATTCATTTTGTCATCTTCTATTCCCCCCTCATCAGTCTTTTGGACAGATCTTAATTCTTCCCTACCAAATGGATTTTATATGTCATCTGATTTACACCTCACTCTACCCTCTCTAATTAATTAAAGTTGTGCTTATGAAATTTCCCTCCCTGGCCAAAAATGTACCCCCTCACAACTTTACCTTACCCTATCATTTATTCGAGGCAAGATCTCCTGCGCCTGTGAGAATCTCCCCTCTCGCAGGCATGGCTCTCTAATCTAACAAGGGCCCATCTCGAAGAAGGACTTATAGTTCCGGAGAGATGGACAAAGCGCAAACTTAGGGGGGTTTTGTCCAAATTTTTAATCCGTCTTTTAAGGGGTCCCAGGGTGGGGGGAGGGCCTAATCAGTCAGTAGGGGATCTGGGCATAGGGCCGACCAACAAAATTAGGAGTAAGATTAAGGATTGGTCTAACGAGGAGGGAGGGGGAGGGGTTGTTCCTGCGGAGGGATTTCCTATCCATACGGTCCTAGGGAGGGGGAGGGGCGGTGGGAGACAGGGTGTCCATCTGAAGTTGGGGGATCGTGGCTGCTGGTTACAAGTGGTCGCTTGCCCCAACCCCCTGTGCTCCCCTCGGGGACTAGGCGGTCAAGGTTTACAGAGCCGCAGCCCCAGGCTGATGCTCTGCAATGCCAGGTCCGTGGTAAATAAAGCCCCCCTCATAAATGACCTAGTATCAGAGGGGGACCCGGACGTGGTGGGAATTACGGAAACCTGGTTGGGCCCCGAGGGGGGTTTACCTCTCGTGGAAATGTGCCCACCGGGATACCGAGCATTTCAGCAGCCTCGGGCCCTAGGCAGGGGTGGAGGAGTGGCGATTATCATTAAGGAGAGTCTAGAGACGAGGGGGATCACTGTACCTCAGACTACCGGCTGTGAATCCCTCTTTGTGAAATGGGGCCTAGGGAGGCAGTTGGGCTTGTTGATTATATACCTGGCTCCCCGCTATGTAACAACAGCCCTGCCCGAGCTCCTCGAGTTGGTCGCCGGGGTGGTGGTGGAGACCCCCAGACTTCTAGTCATGGGGGACTTTAATTTACCACGGCGGGCGAGGCATCAGAGGCAGCTCGGGAGTTCATGGCTTCCATGACTGCCATGGACCTGACCCAATTAGTTCAGGTCCCCACTCACAATGGAGGACACATGCTGGATCTTATTTTCGTCTCTGGCCAGTGGAGAAGTGATCTTGGAACCGGGGACTTAGTCATTTCACCCTTGTCATGGACAGATCACTCTCTCCTTCGGCTGGACTTTCCAATCACCTCATCTCACCGCGGGGAGGCGGAGCCAGAGACACCCAGATGGTTCCGCCCCAGGTGCCTGAAAGACCCTGAAAAGTTCCAGAAGGAGCTTGGGCCAATACCTGTATCCTTGACTCGTGCCGTGGCTGAGGACCTAGTGGTAGCATGGTATAGTGCAGCCGCGGGGGCCTTAGACCGCGTCGCGCCTTTGCGGCCTCTCACGGGTGTCATCCCACCCAGGCTCCTTGGTTTTCTGAGGAGCTGAGGGAGATGAAACGCCACAAGAGACGCCTAGAGAGTAGGTGGAGATCCTCTCGATCTGAATCTGATCGAACACTGGTAAGAGCCCATTTGAGGACTTACTTAGTGGCAATGAGGGTGGCCAAACGCAAGTATTGTGCCACCCTCATCGCATCCGCAGAGAACCGCCCGGCGGCCCTGTTTGGGGTGACCCGCTCTCTCCTTCAACAGAGGCCGCGGGAGTCCTCCTTGCAGGGCCGAACCGAGGAATTTGGAGAATATCTGCAGGATAAAATCACTCAGATTCGGAGCGAGTTGCCCTCCACAGATAGTGGTCCAGTGGAAGTATCCGATGCAGGCCTTGAGACTATTTTATGGGAAGACTTTGACTTTGTTACTGCCAAGGACATGGACAGGTTGGCGAGGAGACTAAAGGCCACCACGTTTATTAGACCCTTGTCCCTCCTGGCTTGTACTGGCATCCTGGGAGGAGACACGAGGCTGGCTCCAGGCCATTGTGAACGCTTCTCTGCGTGAGGGGTCCTTACCTACCGTCTTGAAAGAGGCGGTGGTGAGACCCCTCCTCAAAAAGCCTTCCCTGGACTCAGCATTATTGGCTAATTATCGTCCGGTCTCCAACCTTCACTTTCTTGCGAAGGTTGTAGAGAGTGTGGTTGCACAGCAGTTTCCTTGTCACCTGGAGGAAACTGATTATCTAGACCCGCGCCACTCCGGCTTTCGGCCCGGTCATAGCACCGAGACGGCATTGGTTGCGTTGGTAGATGATCTCTGGAGGGCCAGGGATAGGGGTTGTTCCTCTATCCTGGTCTTGTTAGATCTCTCAGCGGCTTTTGATACCATCGACTATGGTATCCTTTTGCACCGACTAGAGGGGTTGGGGGTGGGTGGCACCGTTTTGCGGTGGTTCTCCTCCTTCCTCTCTGATCGGTCGCAATACGTGTTGACGGGGGGGCAGAGGTCGACTTCTAGGCCCCTCGCATACGGGGTACCGCAGGGGTCGGTCCTCTCGCCACTCCTATTCAACACGTATATGAAGCCGCTGGGTGAGATCATCCGTGGTTTTGGGGTAGCGTACCACCTCTACGCTGATGATACCCAGTTGTACATCTCTACCCCAAGCCACCCCAACGATGCCGTTGAGGTGATGTCCCGGTGTTTAGAGGCCGTACGGATCTGGATGGGCAGTAACAAACTCAAACTCAACCCGTCCAAGACCAAGTGGCTGTGGTTCCCGGCTTCCCGGTTTAGCCAGTTGACACCATCGCTGGCCATGGGGACTGAAAATTTGGCCTCCGTGGATAGAGTGCGCAATTTAGGAGTCCTCCTAGATTCCCGGTTGTCCCTTGAGGATCAGGTGGCCAGGGGGGCATTTTACCAGGTTCGCCTGGTCTGTCAATTGCGCCCCTTACTGGATCGGGATGCCCTTCGCACAGTCACTCAAGCACTCGTGACTTCTCGTCTGGACTACTGCAACGCTCTCTACATGGGGCTCCCCTTGAAATGCACTCGGAGGTTGCAGTTGGTCCAGAATGCGGAAGCGCGGGTGATCATGGGAATCTCAAGACATTCCCACATAACACCACTCCTGCGCGAGCTGCACTGGCTACCTGTGACCTACCGGGTGCGTTACAAGGTTTTGATGACCATATTCAAGGTGCTCCATGGCACGGGGCCTAGCTACCTTCGAGACCGTCTTCTGCCCCATACATCCCTTCGACCGACTCGCTCCCAGGGAGAGGGTCTTCTCCGGGTGCCGTCGACCGGACAATGTCGGTTGGCGGCTCCCAGGGGAAGGGCCTTCTCTGTGGTGGGCCCTACCCTCTGGAATGGCCTACCTTTCGACCTCCGTTCCATCACAGACCTCCGCTTGTTTCGCCGGCACCTAAAAACTTATTATTTTCATCTGGCCGGCCTAGCATGTTCTAGTCCACACCCATTATTTTATAACGAATTAAAACTGTAATTTGGGTTTTAAATTTAAACTTATTTTAAGTTAAGCAGGATATTGATTTAATTTCGTTATTATTTAATAATATTTTGTATTTATGTATAATTGATTTTAAATCTCTGTTCGCCGCCCCGAGTCCCTTTATGGTGAGATGGGTGCGGGTTATAAATGTGAAAAAATAAAATAAATAAATAAAATAAAAATATATAACTTTTATATATTTGTTTTTATATATTTATATATTTGTTTTTATTTTGGCTGTACACCGCCCTGAATCCTTCGGGAGTAGGGCGGTATAAAAAACCAATAAACTCTAAACTCTTATTAGCTTATAATAAACCAAGAATCTTAACTTACTAAGCTATAATATGAACACAGAACATATGTAACATAATTCAACCCTTTATACAAGCATAGCTTGTTAGAAAGCACATATTAAAGAAAACTGAGTTTGGGATTATGATTCTGAATATTGAAATCATCTCTACTGATTCCAATATAATCCAAGATCCTTATTCCGTGCTTTGTACACTTATCCATTTATGCAAAACAAGAGTAAGTGGAATTGCTAAGCATAACACTCTTCATTATATACTTTAATAAATCAGCTCCTGGCTTATGATTATTACAAATTGAACAGTGATTCTTGAACAAGAGCCAAAACTGTAAGCAATATAGGTCTGACTAAAAATTCTCAAAGGTCTAGAGATTGTAGCCTTTAATATAACTATAGATGCGACAATCCATGTACAATAGAACCTCTGATCACAACCAAATTGGATTCCAACCAAAAAGTTAACAAAAAAATTTTTTGCAGCTAATTTCCCCTTACGCGCCATTTTTTTTGTAAGCACCAAATTTCCAAAATTAGGTTCGGGTCACGATCAAATTGGGTTGCGGCCAAAGTTATGGAACAAATTATGGTCGTGATCAGAGGTTCTATTGTACTGCATTATCTATGTACTGTTAGTTGTTATAAATACTGTGGGGTTGTTCCTTTTATCTCTCACCTGAATATAAAATCTAAGAGTTTGGAAACTGTACATCTGCTCAGGAAAAAGAATGTAAGCAGAAAATATCCCAGGAGGCTAGAGGTTATAGGTTTCTGATAAATAGATGTTTTGGGATAAGCTAATATTCAACAGCAGCCATTTCTGGGGAATTTCCCATAATAAACTCTATATTTTCCTGTGCCAAAAAGGTTAGTAATCCATGGCAGATCTTCATTAAAAATATTACATCAAATCATAATAGAAAAAATAAAACACCACCACAATGGTTGAAATTACCTTGTTTCACAAGATGTATTTCTCCTTCTCGGGTTTTCTCCCAGAGACCATAGCAGGTACTTCCTTTCATACATAAAACTGTACCATTCTCTTGAGAAATCTGACTTTCACTAATTCCATGTTCATTTTGGTAGGAGTCTCTAAAAGCACATTTTGTCTCTTCACCTTGTGCAGCTAAAGAAGAAAATTAAAATGATTATTAAGATTATCCAAGGTTTAAACCTAGACATAGTTGACAAAACAGAAGAGCAATTTTGGTACTTCAGAATTTATCTGTAAAAGGAAAATAATGGGATTCTAATTAATATCAGTACAATCTATTTGAATGTGCATGAAATAATTTTCCTTGGCAATTGGTGTGTGTATGTGATTACACTATGTTCAATTCAGTGGTGCAATTCAGCCGGTTCTATCTGGGTCGGGCAAACCGGTAGCAGTGGCAGCAGGACGCTCGCCCACCCGCCCGGACATCATCATGCCCCATTTTTGATGCTCTGTGCATGCACAGAAGATCTTGCGCATGTGTGGAGGTGGTGCATGCGCTCAGATTTGTGAACCGTTAGCGAAGGTAAGTTGATTTCACCCTGATACAATTCCTTTTTGTTTATAAACATTCTATTACTCCCCGAATGGCAATATTTTGAAGCATATTAAATTGTGAATATGATCAAAAGGATCGAGCTAAATTTCCAGTTTCAAATGATGTGTTGAATTACCACTTTGGATCACAGTGATGAAATCCCTTTAGCTTTTGATTGCTTTACTGAAAAAGTGATAAACAAACAACAACTTGTCTTGTATAAAGTACTTTCCAGTGGCACAGTACATGAACACAGAAGGGGAGAGTGGGGGGAGGAAGAGGGAAAAAGGAGAAGGGAAAGAATATAGTGATGAAAAAAGATAAAATACTATATTAAATACTATATTAAACAAAACAGAACACCCCCAAAGATGAAAAATAATCTTACAATGAACTAAAAATTTAAAATGATAAAACACTTAAATAATTAATCTTTTATTTACTATGAATATAAATCCATAACATAGACACAGACAAACTACTAAAATAACAAAACTTCAATTTTTCCTAAGTATTCATTTGTTAAACAATAAAGGAAACCTAGATCATTTTTAAGTTCTATTATATCCTCTGCATTGAAAGCTACAATCAGCATTTGGAAGATGTTAAGACAAAATATATAATTTAGATAGACTGATAAGACACATTCTGGAGTAATCCCAGTTTGAAAACTGCAGACAATTTGTTTTCAAGTTGTATTAGTCAAGTAGTGTTATTGAAGATTTAGATCAGTTCACTGCCAATTACATTTTTAAAGCATTTGAATTACTGCAAGGGAAATCTGGATTGCTTAAAATGCAAAGCGCCAGTATATTCAATTAAAACAACTTTTGATTTCACAATAGTCCAGACACAACTGAGTTGGAACATGCTGTATTAACAAAACAATGGCCTAAAGCAGGGGTCTCCAACCTTTGCAACTTTAAGTCTGAAGGACTTCAGCTCCCAGACTTCTCCAGCCAGCAAAGCTGGCTGGAGAATTCTGGGAGCTGAAGTCCTTCAGACTTAAAGTTGCAAAGGTTGGAGACCCCTGGCCTAAAGAACATTAAATTATAAAGAATTCTGGATGTTATTATATGAGGAATAGAGAGGTAGCAAGATTATACTTCAGTGTCAGAAAAGAAGTGCAACCCCAAATTTACAATCCTGGCTCATAAATATATGTTTACTTTGTATTTATCAGCCTAGTATACAAGTAGTCCTCTCTTAATAATCAATAGCTTAGCCACCATATGAAGTTGTGGCAGACCCCTCTCCCAAAGATACTTATGACCTAGCCCCAAAATTATAGGTTGCTCACCTTTACGACCAACTAATAGAGAATATTTGTAGTTCAGGGATGAAATGAGAGGTCTTTGGTGCTCTCTGAGCTTCACTGTTTTCTTGCAGACATTTCACTATCCAAACTAAGTAACATCATCAGTGCTAGTGGGGAGTGACGTTTGCTCTCAATTTATATTTGTCAGTGTTAGTGGGAGGGGTCTTAGTGGTTCTTTGGCTGGGCTGTAAACTGTAAATAACACCTAATTCCAACTTCCTACTGAAATGTTACATAATTTGGGTAATGAAACATTTGTAGAGAGCATCAAGAGCCTCTTGTGATTAACTGCAGAAATTCAGACAGAGAGAAAGGCCTGCAGGGACCCAGGTTTTTTTTGGGGGGGGGGGGGGAGGGAAGCAGGCCCAAAGGTCATGGGGATTTAGATGAGATTACTATAGATTACTGGAATAGTTTTATTACAAAGAAAAAAGCCTTGAGAAATAAGAGATAACTGAAAGTTTTAACAATCATTTTTCAAAGCACAATCATCCTGTCTAAGAGAAAATGGTCTTATTCTAATAGGATTTACCTAATTCTACACTGTGGTAATAAGTATTGTTTGTGTTTTTAAAGGGCAAAAGGACTTCTACTTTGGTAGGCATCACTAAATCAAAATGTATAATTTGTTAAAGATTTTTTTAAATCCCATCTTTATTATTTTTATAAATAAGATTACTTTTCATACAATTTTCTTAAAACATAGTTTGGAAATAAATTGAATAAACTGAATTGCAATTATTCACAACTATTTTTTTTTAAAGTGGGAACTGAGTTAAAAGTATTTATAAAATTGTTTCATGCCTATGAGGGGGAAAAAACTGTACTGCCTCATGAACATCGTGACATAAATCTCAGAGCAATCAATCCAAATTGTGCATGAACACCATGCCCTTTATTAGTTTATTTGCAGCATATGCAGGACAGACAATACTATATGAGAATTTTTCAGACATCTCTGAAGAAAAAAGAGCTAGCATGTATTCAATTTGATTAATAATTGTGAGTTGCATATACAGTTTTATTCTCAGAAACATGTATTTTTTTCCTGGAACACTCAGCTCCCCTGTATTTTCTGATTCTTGGCAAGAGATAATCAAAAAAACAAAGACAGGATATTTCAATCTCGTGTGATAAAGAACTATTCATTTCTTGAATCCAAGCATAAATATAACTGATGTGAGTCAGAGGAAAAGTGAGGATTTATATATTCTTGTTAAGTATTTGTGTCCCCTACAAATAGTTATCCTTACTAGTTACATTATATACTACCTTTGAACTTACAAAATTAAAACCACGATATTGCTATTAAAATTCAGATAAACATGTTACAGGTTATGATATATGTTACATTGTAATTAATAGTACGGAAATCCATTATATATACACAGAGAATATACAGTAAACTGTAATGTGATATTTATAAAGGCCAATTCACAGTTTCAGAATTTTCAAAGCAGACAGAACAGAACAAATGTGTAACCTTAATATTGTAATCTTAATGATCACTTGGAAGTTCTTCCTATAATAGCAACTGGATTTACTTTATCATCATGTGAAATGTTCTTCTGAGAGATTGCATCTATAAATAAACCTCATCAAATATTAATTCCTGCATAATTAATTCCTTATCTGTTATGATGCCACATTGAGAAAATGATCATGTGAATTGATCCCAGACTTTCGTAATCACTTTGAATTATAATGAAAGTTTTATAACTTTGGCCTTGTATGTTTCTTCCTTGCATTTTTTCTCAAACAAATGATCACAAACAAAAGATCAGACATACTTGGGCAAGTACTGATCTATGTTTAGCAAATCCAACAATTCTACTTATTCCATTGGATACTGAAGCTGAACAAATTGGTTGTTTTGTTTTACATTTTGCATGGTTTTCAAAGGTCATGTAAGCAAATGTTATACTTTTTTATCAGTCATTTTGGTTATCTCCACTACATTTTCCTTAAATAACAATGTTTTGCATCCTCTTCTTTTCTCTGTAGCCTCCACGTATGTTTCCAAATCTGAAGCTTTCATCAAGCTTCCAGCTAATACTTAGCAGGAATGGGACTCCTCTGGCAAATTTCTTTTGTTAGAGGATGGACATCAGTGTCTCTCGCCATTAATATATATGAAAACAGCAGTGTGTTACTAAAACTTATTTTACTAAAAAATAGAGTTCTCTCAGCTTCATGCTTTTCTGACATATACATTTCTTTATATACTTTTTCTAGCAGGTCAAGCCTTAAACCATTAAAACTGGGTAGAAACCTAGATTTTTATTGCAGGCAAAACAGCACCACCCTTATTTCCTGACTCTTGAAAAGAATGCAATCTAAAATAGCACATTCTTGACTTGTGTTCAATTTCTTATTCAGGACAATGTCTGAATTGCGGAGAAGGCTATCTTTTTTGACCTCTTATTACTTTTTGCATATAATAGAATTAGCTAAGTAGATGATTATGAACATTACAAGCCAGTACTGTCTTAAAATATAATTGACTTTCTTTACTGTCTCCACCCTCAAATGAAATATAAAGAACATATAAAGAACGGTTGCTGGAATTGAGTATGCAGTGATTCACTTAACAACTGGGGGGGAAAGGTCGTAAAATAGGGGACAACTGATCCGCTCTTCAGAATAGAGAAAATACACAAAACTGTTAAACAAGAACTGTTCAAGCAAAACTGTTCAAGCTTAAAAATATGTATTTTTAAGCCCAATCATACACAGTTAAATGCAAAGTACCACAACATAGATTGAATAATGCTGTTTATTAGTTTTCTGTACACACTGTTTAAATTTTAAATTTTATGCTTTGCAAATAGTTAAGGTCTGAGAGACAACAATTTTGTCCACTAACAGTTTGCTGCGCGCAGCTCAGGCAAGTGGAAGCTCAGCTAATCTCGAAGAATCCATGAACTTCATTCTAGGTGAAAGATGAAACATTTAGTTTCTCCAGTTCTGATAAATGTTATGCAGCTACTTTGTGGCTCTCGTTCTACAGTCTAACATGCCTGGGAAACAGTAGGTTGTTAACACATTGAATCAGTCTTTTATTTAAAGAGAATAGAATAAACTTTTAACAATTGTCAGTTTAGAATCCAAAAATAAAATGTATTCATTTAATGAGAACAAGTAAGATTCCTAGACCTTTCCAGACATTCTATTTAGGTAGGCTGCACAGCTCTAATTAATCCTCTAAACCCCATATCAAAACATGAACTTATATTATTGACAGATCACTGTTTGTGACATCAACAGCAATTGTTGAAAACTCTGGGAAGATACAAACTTCCCCACTTCAATTTTGCTGTAAGTTATGGATGCCTTGTCCTTGTAGAGTGACTGTCTTGTTTATCAACCATTTGCAGTTATGATGGTGATGAAAAAGTAACTCTGGGACCAGTCCTCCCATTTGCAACCTTTGCAGGTCTTCAAAGCAAAGTTAATCTGAAGTAAGATCATAGGCAGTCAAAGTTTCACCTAACAATCACTTCACTTAACAACCAAGTTGTCAATCCCATATGTGGCCGCTAAACAAAGCTTACCTGTATGGATGTTGCCCCTAGAGCTGAACCTTTATGTCAATAAATAATTGCTAGGTCATTTTGATCTACGAAAAATACTTTTGTCTACTATTTCCTTACCATAATCAGAGCAGGACATTATTTCAATAAATCAGTATTAAATCCAGAAGATCTTCTCCATATAAAAAAAAATCCCTGGTTTCTGTACCACAAAAGCAAAGATAATATATATAGCGATTCTCAAATTTAGATATTCATGCCCAATTCGGTTGATTTTTCAAACCCTTTCCCAGAGTTACTTTAAGACAAAAAAGGAAAAGTATGCTTCCTTATAAAAGTATGCTTCCTTCCTTTGGACTAGAAGATCTACAAGGTCCCTTCCAACTCTGCTATTGTATTATATGAGATATCAGCTATGCTTAGAGTAACCTCAGCAGCACAATTCAATTGCAGGAATCATACTGTTTTTTTCCTAGCCACAAGGTTGTAGACTGAAAACAATAATTCTCAGCTCAGCATGACAGAAAATGGGATATAGTCAGTTCATCTGTTGATACATGTTATTACGGTTAAAATAAAACTATACAGCTAGTAGAATGGCTTGGTTCTTCTTTAAATGTGGCTTACATGTTTGATCCTGAAGATTCTTAAAGTTCATGTGCAGAAATCAGAAGCTTTTGATGGATAACTAGACTGAAAAAAAGATAGGGGATTTGGCTTTTATAAATGATATCTGCCAAATGCTTTGGTATGCACAGAGAGGGAAGGATATTTGAATTCCCAAAATGGAAGAATGTATTGTGTGAAATTAATTGATCTGGCTGAAATGGAAAAACTTTGATTAAAGATTTAAAAACTGACTATTTTTCTCTTCCATATGGCAAATCCACTTTGGGATTTTTTTGCTTGATAAAGAAAAAGTGAAGTTCTGATTTATGGATTCAATGTTTACATCTGCTATGAATGCAGGAACATTGTGTATTGTTGGAGTTTAATAGACTATATTTGCTTTTATCTACTTGCTTAAACTTAAAGTAGAAGGTGCTTTATTATAGATATTGGATTATAGAAACATTTTACAATACTACATGTATTTATGGAATTGTTGCTATGACGCATTTGTGGAACATACACTTTATTTAGAGTAAGAAATTAGGACATTATACATTGGTGTTATTATTCAACTGTTTGGAAGGTACATCTTTTATATTTTAGTTTTCTATCTGCTTTTTGCTGAACAAAAACAAGAGAATGTATCATTATAAAATTGTATCTGTATCAAACAAGGGTAGAAGTAACTATTTCATGTTATTTTTGTTTGTTTTTCTTTGTTATATCTTTTTTTTAGCTATCCCTTTTTCCCTTTCCCTGTTTTCCCTTTTTGTTGTAGTTTTTGTATTTGAACTATCTACTTTTGAAAACTAATTAAAATGTTTTAAAAAAATACAGTTTATGTGCTCATACATACATTATGAACAGGGATTGACATAAGAGTATTCAAGGGATTTAGAGTTTAAAATTGTCATATCCCTAGTATAGCAGTAGTACAAGATAAAGAACCCACTATACCAACAAAAAATGATCAGACTTGGCCATTGTCCTTTTGTCTAAAACTTGTAAGGTTAGTCAAAAGCAGTACAACCCCAGAACTCAGTTTTATTAAGGACACATGACTCCAACCCTCCAAGGATCACAACTGATGGAACTGAAGCATCAATGAAAAATGACTTTGGTTTTTCTAGACCAGGGGTGTCAAACTCCTGGCCTATGGGCTGGATGCATCATGTTCTGGCCACACCCCCACCCGGTTTAGTGAAGGGGGGAAAGACCCGATAAGTCACATGACATTGCCGTGACGACGTGAGCTTGACACCCCTGTTCTAGACCAATTTTTTTTCAGACAGGGTTGTGAGGGACACTAAAATTAGATTTGGTTCCACAAGGAATTAAGCGGTGGGAAATATGGCTCAGTTGCCAAGCGTATGACTTTTAATCATTTGACCATGGAGATGCTGCAACAGTTGTTAGAAAAACAGTCATAAATCACTTTTTTCAGTGCCATTGTAACTTCAAATGATCACTAAATGAACTGTTGTAAGTCGAGGACCACCTGTAATTACTTTGATTTAACAAGAAGTTAAATATAGCATACTGAAAAGTTAATCACTAGACCCTAGGCCCAAACATTCTTAGAAAATAAAAAGAATGGACAGGCCCAGTATTGTTTAAATGTGTGCTCCACAGAAAAAAAAGAAAGAGAAAAGGAGTGTTGAGGAGATATATAACATGCTGGGAAGTTATGTGGCCTGCTATGAAACAAGCTTAGCCATTTTCTCTCAGCTAAAACAGACATTTTGTAACTAGCCATTATATCTGAAAGTGCTCCTAATATCTCTTGTAATAAATACAAGGAAGATAATAATAATTTCTTTATAATTAACACTGAAGTTGCATGATTTTCTGCACTTAATTTGTTCTTTAAAGAAAGATTCCATACTATGAGATTAAATTACTGCACAGAAGTCATTTTAATTAGATATGCCCAGAAAACTAATATAATTATTCTCAGGATGCTGCTGCCACTATATCAGTAGTATGTCTTTTCTATGCCTATCACAGCTAAGTATATTTTGATAATCACTGCATCAGGCAGTAATTCACAACTGGTTCATTACAAATGGCTGCATTTCAGCTTTGCCAGTGTCTTGGAATGAGCAAAGAAAACCAACTGATTGCCAAGGAATGTTGTAAAATTTATATTGGGTGCCATCCACACATAAATGTGGATGGCCCTGACCCTGTTAGCCTTTCATAAAGCTCTTAAGACCAGATTGTTTGCTCAGGCATTTGGGCCAAGCATTTAGGTGAGCTCTCTTTGTGATGTGGCATTTTGTCTTGGAGGTTATTATTTAATCATGGTGTAATGGATTTATATTGTTGTGGTTTTAATCATGGCATGCACTCAAAGTCAATGCTATGAGATGGGTGGCTCTTTACATAGTTAAAATAAATAAATATTTATTCCTGTATGTGAATCAACTTCCACAGCTACAATTCAGACAAGCTGCAACCAAGTGTACAGGTACTTAGTTGAGCAAAGTTTTAATTTGGGGTTTTTAAATTATGTTTTAGCGCAGGGTTGGGTTTAATATAGTTTTAATGAGTCTTTGTATTTTGTATATTTGTATTTTGGTATTTTTAATCTTCCTGTGCGCCGCCCCGGGTTCCTTTGTGGGAGATGGGTGCGGGATATAAATTTGAAAAATAATAAATAAATAATAATAAATACTTCTCAAGTTACAACAGTTTAGTAATATTTAGTAAGTGAGAATAGCACTGAAAAGCGTGACTTACGAACGTTTCTCACACTTAAAACCATTGCAGCACCCCCATGGCTACATGACCAACATTTGGATGCTTGTCAACTGGTATGTATTTATGACCATTGCAGTATCCTGCAGTCATGTGATCCCTTTTTGCAACCTTCTGAGAAGCAAAGTCAATGGAGAAGCTGGATTCTCTTAACCACCATGTTACATTTAACAACTGCAATGATTCACTTAACAACAAATGCAAGGTCATAAAATGGGGCAAAATTTACTTAACAACTGTCTTGCTTAGCAACAGATATTTTTGACTCAATTGTTATCATAAGTTGAGGACTACTTGCACTACACATTATACCCCAAATATGATTTATATTTATCCAAATATCAAGGGATGATATTAGCCTACATAAATGTAATAATGCTTTCACAACTCTATATGGTAATGTAGTTTATGTGAAAAACAAGTATTATATAGTTAAACAAGGGCGCTTGCCATATAAGCAGAAATTCAGATGTTTTAAGCACCAACTATATTTCTAATATCACCAAATCTTATGTGTTCCTGGAAACTTTCAAAAAGAAAAAAGGTCTGTCAATAATTCTGTGGTGAACTTTAAATGGAGCTGCTGCTTCTATTACCTCAAAAGAAAATAGAAGTTAGATGGTCAGGACTTAATTCAAAAGTAGGCAGATAAGTTTTCTTCATTATTCTATTATTCAATCATTATTTTTCCTATACATATATATTTTTTCTTATGTAAACCAACTTCCACAGGCATAAACATCCTGGTTCATCTTTGAGAAATAAGGGCAGAACACCCAGCTCCCTCTCTCCCTCTTCCTCTCTCTTCCAGCAGGGAAGGTGAGTTGCCAGTTCCCAACAACAGGCAAAAGTAGTAAAGGAGAATTCACCAGGACAATTTGGAAGGGCTCTGAGTATCTTATGCAATTGAGAATACAAAATTGCCCACATATGAACATTGTGTTAACAGCAAAATGTCTCAACTGGAATTTGTAATCTTCAATTCTGGCATATAAACTAGAACATAAGATTTTGATCAGGCATTATAACACAGGCAAAGCAGCAATCTAAACTTGGGCCAACTCTGAGATGTTTCCTGTCTAGTCTCACGCCAGGAATGCAGCAACTAGAAAGAAAAAAATATTAATTTAAATGTAAAAATATTAAAAACTTTAATAAAAATAAATTTATATAGTTTTATCCCAATGCCAGGCTATGTTGATGGTAGCAATATTTCTGAGCAGCAGGTCATTCTGTGTACATGTCGGTACCGGGGGGGGGGGGGGGGTGTGCTGTGAAAGATAGATAATTATGTAAACAGTGGCACATTCAAAGACATTCAGGAAATGTCTCTAAAATGTTATAGTGAAAAGAAATAAGCAGGAGGTGCTTCTGAAAATGGTAGCTTAACATAAACAGGGGTAAGCAGTTCTTTAACAGGATAGGCTCATGTCTTTCCATGTGGCCATTATGTCTGTCTGTCTGAAGAAATCCTCACTTTTATTGTTGTTAGATATTTTGAAGTTGGACAGGTTATTTAGCCAATCCCTACGGTAGTATCCTAAAGGCTAAAATGATTTAGGACCAAAATAAAGTGTTCATCTGATTTAAAATCAATGCTACAAAAACAATCTAAGCCTACTATTATTTTAGAATTTTCTTCAGAATTATTATATTAATATGTCTTAAATCTATCTTCATTTATTACATTTTATTACTTTTATCATTAAAGCAAGTTTTGAATAGAAAGATATAAAACATACAAAATACACGTAAAGGTCTTGCTAACTCAAATGACCCTATTCAAAAAAAAAATAAGTAACTTGACAGTATTAACTTGATAGTAGTAAAATAAACTCAATAAGAACTTATCCTAAGTAACAAAAGCAAAGTTCATTGGTCAGAATACAGACAAGCTTCTGTTCTGCTTCAGCTCTTCCACAGTGAGTAGCAGCACAAATCTATTAAGCCATCAGCTGCTGTACAAAAGCCAACATTGTTTATCAACACACTGCTCTTATGAGTTTATTTTCACTAGTTTATATACAACTGGGATACAATAAATTTGAATGGAGATACTTTTATCCCATCTTAATTTTTATGGTGTTAAAGGCACAAATTATATTTTACAGATCTAATGATTCTAAATGGTTAAATACATTTAAATATGTAAATAAAATAAAATTATAGAAAACAGCAACTGATGACCAGTATGAGAAAGAGAACTCATGAATTTTATCATAAATATAAAATCAATTATTAGATACTTAGTGCATCAAGCCTTTACTTATTATTTGCATCCCATTTATTATGGTGAAAATCTTTAATCACTTTTTTTTTTTTAAATCTCTCAGTCACTGCAATTACATGTAAAAACAACTGTTTCAACTAGCCATTCAGTGACCTTGTTTGGAGTCAGTCTCCTGGGGTAATAAGGGTCAGAGGAACACTGTGATAATTTAAGCTATTGCCTATTTGGACTTTCATGGCACAAGGCCAGGTTATCTGCAAGACTGTCTTCAATTATTTCTGGTTATCTCATAAGGCAGAGTGAGCATGCTTCAGGACCTTCTGTGATAACTGGTGAGATCCAGGAGGCATGAGTTTTTGTTGTAGTGACTGTCCTTTAGAACAGCATTCCCACACACCCCAGATTTAGGGAGCCCCAACTAAGGACTTGGTTCAACCACAAGGCATTTGGCCAGAGCCTAGGTTGAGCCTATCCAGAAACAGAAGGTCATTAATACAGTAACTATCCTTGGTTACTCAGTTATTCTGTTTTGGGTTTTGTTCTATGCTTCTAACTGAATATAAAATGTCTACAGTTGTTTTGTGAGTTGAGCAGCAGTATAAATCAAATCAATCAAACTATTCTGAAATTACAATTTGGGTCATAACTCAATTCATTTATCTTTACACCCCAAGCCACTTTTTAAAACCCAAGCCTCTAATGTGTAAAACTGATCAATCTCATGTAAATAAATACTCTCTCTTTCAGCTGCCTAATATCACACTCTTCCTACCATTGAAAGGCATAGAAAGGTTTTTAAAAATGGATATACAGTATAAACTTTTCAAAGAAGACAACCCTACAGGGATGTCACAGTACAATCAAAATAAAGATACTTGATGTAAACTAAAGCAATCTTGCTCCTACTTTGCTCGTAACTCATCTTCAGTACTTTATGTATCCAATGACTAGGAAAAACATTTATAATGTTTTTTTTGTTGTTTTGTTGTTTTGTTGTTTTGTTCTAATGGTGGCCATATAAATTAGGTAAATAAATAAAATAAACTTGACAAATGGACTCCATTATTCTCTTTTAGATTCCTTTTAATAAGACAACAATATTAAATTATCTGAAAATGCATATTTTTTTCATTTGAAAAGTAAAAAAAATTTCTACTGCAGTATTTATTTATTATTTAATAACATATTTATTATACTTAGGTATTTATTTCATTTTGATGCTGACTAATTCCAGCCAACTTTGGGTGGCTCACCAAATAAAGAGCAAAAAAATCAGTAAATGGGAATATAATGAAAATTAATTTTAAAAAAGGACAATATGGTAATGACAAGATGGCAATCCAGATGACATCCCAAAAAGGTGATTCCTATTCACCTTGCCATCAAGCTTAGGAGAACAGCCAATTTTTCAAGCACTTTGGGAATGCTCTCTCAGCAGAAGCTGTCTACATCTCAGAGGGGATGTCATTCCAGAAAGCAGGTACCACTACAAAGAAAACATATTTCCCGGGTTCTGAAAGGTGATACTGATTAATGAGAGGATCTGGAGCATGCTCCCTCCATTGGGTAGTACTAGCCAGGCAGAAATCACAGGAGATGGGCACTATCTCAAATCACTTGACCCTATGTTATATAATCATTTATAGTTGACAGCCAGCACCTTGAATTGCACCTGGAAACACAATGGCATTTATTTGGCTTGGCTCACAAAGTCAAGGTGTCATATGAGAATCCCAACACAAGCACATCACTACCCACATCTCTTAAATTCTGCATTAGCAGAAGCTTCTAGATGGTTTTTAGGGGCAACCTTACACAGGGTGCATTGCATCAATAAGGTTAAAAGGGCATGAGTAGGAGAGACACAGAAGATGACTTTGATGAGATATGGAGGAACCATTAAGTAGGCAAAATAGGCTGAAACTTTTTTAAAGTCCAGAACAACAGGATAATATTTAAAAGAAGTTGCACAAATGAGGTCAGCCCCACTAGATAGACAAGACCAGGAAATCAACTCCAGATACAGGGAAGGGTAAAACTACTTTTTTGGAAATTGGCTATAAAAAGTGAGTCTGCTTGTGCCAAATTTTCTCCCCCTCCCCCTATTCTAATGAATTAGGGAGGTGTTTGCCTGAGCCAATATTACCTTCTTGTTCTGAACTTTAAAAATGATTCAGCCACTCTTGCCTAGGTAATGGTTCCTGCATATTTCCATGTATATCTTCCTTACTCCATGCAGCAACTGAGAAAGGAAAGACTAGGATTCAACTAGCAATAAAAGATATGTGAAATAGTGATTATCACTGCATAAATGTAAATTACTTATTTCTAGTTTTGTTGATATTGACATTAAAAAAATGATTGTTTTGGAACAATTTGTTTTGTCACACAAATGAAACCAAATCATTCTGGTAGCAAATAAGAAAAGGGTACAGAGTGCATGAATAACAGCCAAAAATGAGGCAAAGTTTAACATTCTGGTAACAATATTTTGTTCTTAGAATTCCAGTAAACATATCCTTTCCTGATATCAAGAGGTAAATACTGAGAATATGGTACCAAATTTATTTCCATAAATTCAATTTAAATTAGAATACACTGATGCCATCTTCAACAATTATATGTGTATGTGTGTGTTAAGTAAAGTCTAAATATATTTACAGTTTTCTATTTTAGCCCTGCATGTTTTTCCAGAAGTACTAGCAACTAGTTTCAATTATTCAATAAATATTATAACACATTTTGAATAAAAATATGTTTGAGTCGTAAATTCTCCCAGTGCAAAAATCAAAACAGAAACATTGTGTAGGGTTTCAGTTTAGTCTAATGCTAAAAAAAAAATACATTTGAGACATTAAATTTAATTTTCAATTTACATTTCACTTTTTACAATTTTATAACTGAAGTTAAGGTCATTTTCTAGATTCATTGAGGCTTATATTATAGGGAGTGCTATGCAAAATATCCAATTTGGCCATGTTGTCTTTATCTGATTTAAAAGGATGTCTAAGATACTAATCAGTGGTCCAAAATTGAAAAAATAATTTGGAAAAAGTATCTGGGAATATAAAGAAGGAGAGGACAGCCACGTGATTCAAGAAAAAAGCTGTGTTTGCTTTAAAAACGGCAGCTACTCAGCCCTTCTCCCTCCCCAATGTATTGTAGATCACCTGTTTGGAATTCCACTGGAAGAATTAATCAGCATTAGTATTGTATGCATGTTCAAATGGGGCCTACGAAGGCAGTTGGGCTTGCTAGTTGTATACCTGGCTCCCCGCTATGTAACAGCAGCCCTGCCCGAGCTACTCGAGGTGATCGCCGCGATGGCGGTGGAGACCCCCAGACTTATAGTCATGGGGGACTTTAACCTGCCGTCGGCGGGCGAAACATCCGAGGCAGCTCGGGAGTTCATGGCTTCCATGACGGCCATGGACCTGACCCAAGTAGTTTAAGGCCCCACTCACGAGGGAGGACACACGCTGGATCTGATTTTTGTCTCTGGACACTGGATTAGTGATCTCGGAACAGGGGATTTAGTCATCTTACCCTTGTCATGGACAGATCACTCTCTCCTTCGGATAGACTTTCCAACCGTCACACCCCACCGCGGGGAGGCGGAACCGGAGACACCGAGTTGGTTCCGCCCCAGGCGCCTGATGGACCCGGAAGGGTTCCAGAGGGAGCTTGGGCCAGTACTTGTGTCCCTGCCCCGCGGCTCGACTGAGGATCTAGTGGCCGCATGGTATAGTGCGGCCACGGGGGCCTTGGACCGAGTCGCGCCCTTGCGGCCTCTCATGCGGCGCCGAGTCACCCAGGCTCCTTGGTTTACCGAGGAGCTTCGGGAGATGAAACGCTGCAAGAGAGTAGGTGGAGATCTTCTCGATCCGAAGCTGACCGAGCACTAGTGAGAGACCATATTAGGACTTACTTAGTGGCGCTATGAGTGGCCAAACGTGAGTATTGCGCCACTCTTATCGCGTCCGCGGAAAACCGCCCTGCCGCCCTGTTTGGGGTGACCCGCTCCCTCCTCCATCTGAGGCCACGGAAAGCCCCTCTGCAGGGTCGAGCAGAGGAATTTGGAGTATTTCTGCAGGAAAAAATCACTCAGATTCGGAACGAGTTGCCCTCCACTTGTGGTCCAGTCGAGGTGTCCAGCGCTGGTCTTGAGATTACACCTTGAGAGGAGTTTGACTTTGTTACTACCGAGGATATGGACAGGTTGCGGGGGAACCTTAGAGCCACCACATGTTTATTGGACCCGTGCCCCTCCTGCCTTGTACTGGCATCCTGGGAGATGACACGAGGCTGGCTCCAGGGCATTGTGAATTCATCTCTGAGTGAGGGGTACTTGCCCACTGTTTTGAAAGAGGCGGTGGTGAGGCCCCTCCTCAAGAAACCATCCCTGGATCCAGCTTTATTAGAGAACTATCGTCCCGTCTCCAACCTTCACTTTTTAGCGAAGGTTGTTGAGAGTGTGGTGGCCCAACAGTTTCCCCGACATCTGGAGGAAGTTGATTATCTAGACCCGCGCCAGTCCGGCTTCCGGCCCGGTCACAGCACCGAAACAGCATTGGTCGCGTTGGTGGATGATCTCTGGAGGGCACGGGATAGAGGTTGTTCCTCTATCCTTGTCCTATTAGACCTCTCAGCGGCTTTTGATACCATCGACCATGGTATCTTATTGCACCGATTGGGGGGGTTGGGGCTGAGAGGCACCGTCCTACGGTGGTTCTCGTCCTACCTCTCTGGTCGGTTGCAATGGGTGTTGGCAGGAGGGCAGAGTTCGTCCCCGAGGCCACTCACATGTGGGGTCCCTCAGGGGTCGGTCCTCTCGCTACTCCTGTTTAACACCTACATGAAGCCGCTGGGCGAGATCATCCGTGGTTTTGGGGTGGAATACCATCTGTACGCTGATGACACTCAGTTGTACATATCCACCCCAAACCACCCCAACGATGCCGTCGAGGTGCTGTCCCGGTGTCTGGAGGCCGTACGGATCTGGATGGGTAGTAACAAACTCAAACTCAACCCCTCCAAGACCGAGTGGCTGTGGTTTCCGGCACCCCGGTTCAGCCAGATAAGTCCAACACTGGCCATTGGGGGCGAACAACTGGCCCCCGTGGAGAGGGCGCGCAACTTGGGCGTCCTCCTGGATTCCCGGCTATCCATGGAGGACCATGTGACGGCCGTGGCCAGGGGGGCATTCTATCAGGTACGCCTGATACGCCAGTTGCGCCCCTTACTGGACCGGGGAGCCCTTCGCACAGTCACTCAAGCGCTTGTGACATCCCGGCTGGATTACTGTAACGCTCTCTACATGGGGCTCCCCTTGAGGTGCACTCGAAAGCTACAGTTAGTACAGAATGCGGCCGCGCGGGTGATTATGGGTGCCTCAAGGCAAACCCACGTAACACCTCTCCTGCGCGAGCTGCACTGGCTGCCTGTGGCCTTTCGAGTGCGCTTCAAGGTGCTGACGACCATCTTTAAATCGCTCCATGGCTCGGGGCCTAGCTATATACGAGACCGCCTCCTGCCCCATACATCCCTTCGTCCGATCCGCTCCCACAGAGAGGGTCTTCTCCGGGTGCCGTCAGCGGGGCAATGCCGGTTGGCGACACCCAGGGGAAGGGCCTTCTCTGTGGCGGGCCAGGCCCTCTGGAACGACCTACCTCCTGACCTTCGCACTATCTCGGACCTCCGCCTCTTCCGCCAACGTCTTAAGACGTATCTATTCCAACAAGCCGGCCTAGGATAGCCCCTACTTCTGACTTTTTAAAACTAAATCAATTGGGTATGGTTTTAACATGGGTTTTTAGCACGGGTCTAGTAATTTAATATATTTTAATTGATATTGTATTTTGTGGTTTTAATAATGCCTATGCGCCGCCCTGGGTCCTAACAAGGAGAAGGGCGGGGTATAAATTTAATAACATAAGTGTACCATATTTTTCGGAGTATAAGATGCACCAAGATTTTGAAGAAGCAAATGTTTAAAAAAAGTTTTTACACTCTGCAGATCATCCCAAAAACAGCCCGTTTTTCACGAAAACAGGGATGTTTTTCATGAAAATGGGCACGTTTATTATTATTTTTTTAAAAGGGCATGAATAGCCTTTAGGAGGCTTATAGAGTGCCCCTGGGGACTGGGGGGGGGAGGCAAAATTGAGCAAAAAACGGCTCGTTTTTTAAACCATTTCTGCCCTCCCCAGCTCCCAGGAGCACTCTAAAAGCCTCCTAAAAGCTATGCACATCCATTTTGGTGAAGAGGGTGCAGTTTCAGGAGGCAAAATATGCTGTATTCAGTGTATAAGACGCACCAAGATTTTCAGCCTCTTTTTTGAGGGCAAAAGGTGTGTCCTATACTCTGAAAAATATGGTAACTGTATTGTTAATGTATCTATGATACTGTAAATATCAAGCACAGACTCATGATCATTTATTTAGCAACTGATTGAAGTTAAGACAGCACTGAAAAAAGTGATTTATGCCAGGCCCTCATACTTATGATTGTCACAGCGTCATGATTACATGATAAAAATTCAGGTGCTTGGCAATTGGCATACATTTTATGATGGCTGCAGTGTCCCAAGGACACACTATCTCCATTTACAACTTTCCCAGGAGGCTTCCAAGTGAATGGGGAAGTAGATTCGCTTAATGACCATGTGATTTGCTTAACAAGCACAGCAAAAAGATTGTAAAATCAGATGAGACTCTTTGAACAACCACATTGCATAGTAATGAAAGTTCCAGTCCCAATTTTGGTCATAAGTCTAGGACTACCTGTACTTAATGTGAATATGATCATTAATTGTGAATGGGTATACTTTGCAAATATGGTGTTTGTTTCTGAATAGTACAAAAATAGAGAGGGAGATGATCATAATAATACAATGAAAATTCACAATCCTTTTAGTAGTTCTTAACTATCAAAGCAAAGAAAAAATACTAAATTTTATATTAAAGGAAGATATCATAATAGGATTCAATAAGGAAGTTAATACAAAAGTCTGAGAATGGGAACCTGAACATAGGAAGATAAATACGGAGAAATTACAATCAAAACACAAATACTAAAACTATTTACCAAGTTATTTCTCATAATCCCTAGAATAAAAATATTTTAAATGAATATCACACTGCAAATTTACACACTGGAAAAGATTGATTAAATATTCTGTATTTGAATGCATCTGTATTTCCAGTTATCGGCATTTATGTATTATTCATTTGTTTAGTTATTCAGTTTTTGATGTTATCTGACACCAACTAGAGTAATATCCAACTAATTTTAAAAGCAACGTTGAATTTTAAAAGTACAACGTAATAACACAGGTTTTACTATATGGATAAAATGAGGTCTTTTCAAGTGTGAATTGGGGATATGGCCTTAAAATGTATCCCAATTGTGTGAATCCATTTAAAATTAAATTGTGAAGCATTTCCATACAGCCACTGACTTTGTCAAACTACCCTCTGGCACATTTTTGTGCTGTCTTACAAGTGTTCTCACTGGTTTCGTCTCATACAGCTCACTAATCCTCATGAACTCACCAGCATTCCATCCAGCTAATCAACAGCTGAGTGCAAATATTCTACTTTTTGTTAATGCCTTATTGCTCAGTTACTTTGCTTTCACATTGGCAGGGGAAAATGGTAACTCAATTCAAAAAGCACACTCTACTAATGGCTAAAATACTATGGTGACTTGATCTCAAATGGGAGTAAGGCCAGCTGAGAATCTAGAACAAGTGAATTTTTGCTCATAGGAAACATACCACTTTGTAGCTCCAATGTAAATGCTGCAGAACTGTCTTGCAATGTTTATTTCTGGTCAAACGTTAATCAGGCTGTACTACTATGACTGTTATGGGAACAGAGCAGGATAGGACTGATAAGCACAAATATTATACATTTAAGAGTAATCAGCAATAGAAATGCTGAATAGTACAAAAATAGGAGAAGGAGGTGATCATAATAATACAATGAAAATTCAAGATCCATTTAATAGTTCTTAACTGGCAAAACAGAATCAACTCTAACTTCAACCTTTCTAGTAATCTAGAGAATCAACTGATTGAAACTGATCTGTGATATTATTTTACTTTGTGGTTTCTGTAATTCAAATTATGCTTCTGGCTGAAAAAATAATTGTTTATCCTCATCTTATTGTTTGCTCTTCTGGCAACAAAATAGGGGGGGAAACAAGTAAGTCACTATTTCATTCTATGGGTTTAAAAGAAATCATCTAGTTGGGGAGACAAAATTCTAATTAGATGAGAAAGTAGGCGTACTCAAATGAAAAGCATGCTGAATTACATTCTTTCAAATTCTTCCAAGATATATATTACTTAGCTTGCAGCAAAAATACCAATGTTAGAATATCTGCAGCAATTGCTCTAAATATTATCGGATAAGTAAGTTATACTAGACTAGAGCACTGGTCTTAAAACTATATATGAACAGGGAAAAATGCTGACAAAAATGACAGATTTTCTCCATTACGATCCATTCCCCAACCTTATCATTTGATCTGTCAACTGTGTGGTCATTGCTATAGTAACCAAATATACAAATTAAGATAAAGAAGAATGGAAAAATTATATGAAACATTTTACATAAGGAGTTTTAATGGCAGTAGTCCTCAGGTTAGGACAGCTACTGGAGTTTCCATTGCTAAGCAATGCAGTCATATAGCATGATGACTTAGTGACAGCAAACTTAGCAGTCCCTGTTACCATCATTAAGGGAGGAGCGCACAGCTTGTTTAATGAGGACCTACATGACCATGACATGGGAAATGGCGGGAATCCAAAAGCACATCACTGAAAAGTGTCCCAAACAAGCAGGCTGGCACACAAGTGAATGCAATGGAGTAATAGCAGGTAGGTGCTAAAGAGTACAGGCAGGTGGATGGGTGCTATGAAGTATGGGTATATAAGCACTAAAGAGTACAATATCCCCATACACTTGGGGATCCTCAAAAGAAAAAGTGGCAGGAGCAACTTGCAGGAGTGACTTGCAACAGCCTGTTGGATTCTCCACTAACTCTATGCGAAGTCAGTAAAGAAGATTGCAAATTGTGATCACGTGACTATGGGATGCTATAACCATTGTAATTGTGAATCAGCTGCCCAAATGCTTGAATCATGATCATGTAAACTTGGGGATGCTGCAATGGATGCAACTTCAAGGACCGGTCATAAGTCACCCTTATTCAGTACCATTATAATTTTGAAAGGTTCCTAAATAATAATCATAGGACCACCAGTATGATTTGCCTTTAATTTTAGGAAAGAAGAGAAATATTTGTACAGAGAGACATACTTAGAAATGAATTGTATTACAATAGATTACAGACTATTGTCAAATAAAAAAGTGTCACATACAGCATTAACACTGCAGAACAAGCATTTTAAAAGCTAAACATTCTATATCATCATACATGGAAGATTGTGTGACCTATGAATTGAAAAAGAGCAGTAGACAGACATGGAAAGGATATTGAAGAGAATCTGTAAATTACTGAACCACTATTCAGATTCCTCACACCACGATTTGTGTAAGATTTTATACATAACAATGCCAAATGAATAGGGAAGTTTTTTTGGGGGGGAAAGCAAAGGAAATTAAATCAGATACCTAACAGAAGATAGAAATAAAAAACAAAAGATTATAAAGAGGAGAATTCCCATTTAATATGTTAAATGTGGACTATATTGAAGCTAATGGGTTTTTTAGAATATCTGAATATTCTTCAATTATTTATAACGAATAAGGTTCAAGAGTAATCTTATTTGGGGAAATGGACTGGTTCAGAAAGAGAAAAGGAATGAGACAATTTATATTGTAGTGTATCTGTTCAATTTACAGAGCAAATGTTATAATGTTTATAACAGAAGAGATGATAGAAACAAAACAGGAGGCTTGAAACAGTAATAATTTAAGGCACTCAGGTAACAACATTTCATTAGCTGAAAGTAAAGAAAGCTTATTATGTATTATGCAAGAAGGGTTAGAAATGAAAACTCAGTTAACATTAAAAGTTTGAAAAGACAATGCTAATGTGAAATTAGTGAAGTGAACTAACAAGTGATGGTAAGAAATTAAGGTGATGATCAGTCTATTTTCTTGAGCTCAAGTACAGATAAAGATGGGCAGTGTGCTAAAAATTAAAGAGGAAATTCATCATACACAGGAAGGCAATAACAACTTAGTCATTTCTATGACAACAAGGATCAGAAAAAATTAAAATAACAGCCTTTCTAGTAGCGATGCACAGCTCTGAGAAATGACATTAGAAAACAGTGAAAGAAGATGGATACCTTCAAACTGTCCACTTAGTAAATATACCATGAAATTTTTAAGGATTAGATGCATGTGATGAAACAACTTTTGCTGTATAGTCTTGACAAATGGTTGATCAAATGGTAATAAAAACCATTCTCAACTAAAATACAAGTGGTTCTAGCAGACTAACAACTGTATTGGAATATATGGTTATATTTATGGTAATATACACAATATAACTTATAGCAGGTGTCTCCAACCTTTTGGACATCAGGGACCACCAAATTCATAATTTTAAATCCCGCCAATCACTGGGAGGGGGGGAGGCTTAGCCTCCTTTCAGGCCTACTTGTCTGCATCTGCGAGGTCTCCAGATGGGAGGCCCGAGAGAAAGTGCCTGGTCCAGGCACACAGTCTAAAAACCTCTCTTGTGTTCCTTCTCTCAAGAAACTTTGTCAATCTGAGTGAAGGAAAACGAAGACCGGCAGACTGATGGTGGCTTGCTGACAGTGGTGGGAAAGTCAGTCCCATATTAGAGAGCTGTAGTAGTCACAGGACTGGCTGTTTGGTCATCCTGAAGCAGCTCCTGCACCCGGGTGCACCAGCGTTCAGGGGAGCTGCCAGACCAGTGCACCTAGGTGGAGAGGTCCATTGCGCACACTAGGTTCGGCCCCCTGCAAACTCTTGCTTCTCGAGGACCCTGGCCAAAGTTTCCCACATCGCTTCAGCAAGCATTCCTCGAGAGACGAGAGTCTGCAGGGGGCCGATCTAGTGTCCAGACTGGCTACAAGAGAAATGTTCATTCTCGGCCATATTTGAGATTTCTAGCTGCAATGGACAGCAAAGCTAGGGCTGACCCCCTCTGAAATATGAGTGGCACAGAAAACTTCGGCTGGGCTCCTCAAGAGAAATGCAAAGATTTCTCTGTGGACCACCAAAAAATTTTCGCGGACCACCAGTCGTCCACAGACCACCAACTGGTGACCACTGATATATAGGATACAAATTGTGTAAATTCATTTACCTGTATTCTGCTTTATTCCTATGCACTAAGAAGTTCATTATGCCAGCAGTGCAGGTCTTTCATTTGAAGAATCCATTATTAAGAAGCAAATCTAGTAAATAGTCACAGCTATATATCCCTACTCTAAACATTCTAAGACTTTCCAAATGAAATATAGGTACTCCTCAACTTACCACCATTCATTTAGTGACCATTTGAAGTTACAGTACTGAAAAAAGTGATTTGTGACCATTTTTTACACTTACAACGCTCTCTTAAAACTATTTTCTCTAGCAACTATCATGCAGCATAATACCTCTGCTTATTTAAATAGAAAGTCAGAGGACAATTTTTAAATCAATGTAAAGTGTATGGAAACAGAATAAGGGAGGGAAAGATTTCACAATGTTGTATAATACAATTCTACATAAGCATCAGACAGTTTCCCACATTGCAATCACAAGGAAACTAGAAGCTTCTGCATCCATCTCAGCTGTGATTAACCTTAACCATGGCTAATCAAAACAGATCTACAGACTACCATTTGAAGTTTGCTAGTGTTCAGATGAAAGAGTTCAGATGAAACAACAACCACAGTCAGAAAAAGAAACCAAAGCTTCCTAAGCAACATCTAAACAGGTAAGAAAATGAGGTGTGAACTCACTTAGGTTTGTTATTTACATAATGTTAGCCAATGACTATGAAAATAATTATAGAATTTTTAAACTAAAATGAACTGTTATAAACCATTGGTATGTATCATATGAGAGCCATTTTGGTGTAGTGGTTAAAGTGTCAGGCTGGAAACTGGGAGATAGTGGGTTCTAGTCCCATCATAGGCAATCCTGCTTAGTGACCTTGGACAAATCACTCTCTCAGTCTAAAAATCCCAAGATCCATGATATTTGATAAATTTTCATATGCATCAAATATATGGTGTCTAGACAAACTTAGTGATGAATCAATGGGTCTTTTATTTCAAGGTAGTGCTAGACGAATGACTGTAATTGAGCTTGGAATAAGATGACAGTCATTAAGTGGTTCACCAAGTGACTCTGCCTGATTTTATAACCATTTTAGCAGCAGTCATTAAGCAAATGTGGCAGTTGTTAAATGAGCTGACTGTAACCAATCTGTGTTTTTGCCAAAAAAGGAAGACCAGAAACTAGCAAAAAATGCTACAAATGGTACTCATGTGACAATGGGATCCTGCAAATGGCTGCAAATGCAATCCAGTTGCCAATCACCCAAAATGTGGACACAGGACTTCAGAGAGAGAGAGAGAGAGAGAGAGAGAGAGAGAGAGAGAGAGAGAGAGAGAGAGAGAGAGAGAGTGTGTGTGTAACTTTGAAACCGGGTCATAGGTAGCTCTGGGGAAGTCTGTCATAACTTCAATCACTAAGTGACCAGTCATAAGTCAAGAATTACCTGTGCTTAAAACTTGATTCTTGTCCTGTACCTGTAATATTCAAAACTTCAACATTTGTTCTGGGGGGGGAAATACTCAAAGGTCTGATTTGCTCTCCCCCTAGATAAAACCCATTCTGAATGTTCCACACCCACACTGATTTTCATTTCAATATATAAACTTAAGGTTTTTCTTTTCTCAAATACTTAAAATGTACCTGAAATTTAAATTTTACTTGGCCACTGGATGCATTACATTTTAATACTGTATATAACATGCATACAAAAAATAAGCTATCAGAAACAAAGGTTACATCACTTTAAATGTATGTATTATGAAAACATGGCTAAATTAGTATTCCGACAAAAGCTACTTCTTGGTTTCCAAGTTCAGAGTTGGGGAAAAAATACTTTTTCACTTTTTTTCTAAATCAGATACCACATAAACCACAAATGTTCTTGATTTATGCAGCACATATTCCCAATTTTAAAAGATAATAACCAGTGTTATTCTTTAAATGCAAAATTTATTAATATGGAAATAATTCTCTATAGTGCAGGAAATATATAGTAATGTACATGTTTATGGTTGCATTGATTTCCAGGAATTGAAAAATAATAGTATTTCACAAGTAAGAATTCTAGTTTGAAATTTAGTTCAATTAATAACTTTTTAGTTTTTTTCTTTCTGGCTCCTCAAACATAAAATATATAAACATCTATATTTGGCAAATATATTAACAAATTTAAAATATCCATTTATGTTATGTTATCATAAGTAGAAATATTTGTGAACATAGGTTATAAATCTAAGCCTAAATACATCTAAATACATACATTTTTCTTAAATAAGATAGATATAGACCATAGTGCATTGATTTATATGATTCAATAAGATAGAAAGCTAAATTTCAACAGAAAAATACATCTAGGTAAAAGAGTAAGGCCAGAGGAAAGTAGATGTTATTCATGTAAAGCACATTCACTTTAAATGTTTTTTTTAAATTAGATAGGTTACTCAAATCATAGAGCCACTTCATCAGGCTTTTCCTTCTATGAATTTCAAGAAAGCAGTAAAAAGAAAGAATAGGAAGTGTGAGCATTCAATTAGCTCATATGAAAGATCAGTATTTTTGACCTATTTTTCCTCCAGTTGATTATTAAAATTCCAACATCAGGCTGCATTACATGTGAGCATTCTGAGCATGTTAGAACATTAAGAATCTGAGAAAATTAAGAACTTTTGCCTAAACTTTACTTCCGTTTAAATCCTCAATCCCTTTTTCCTTTTTTATCATATGGTAAATCAGAGAATTAGAAACACTCTGACAGTAAAAACAACACAGAATATATTCTGAAATTAAAAATTAATTTGTTTATATTGCTTCTGTAAATATGTTCAGATATTTTAAAACTCTATTGATTATTCAGTATTAGAAATTGTGAATTTACACATTGAAACTACTCTGTAGAAAGTCAATCATTATTCTGAATGGTGGTTTTGGCTGAGTTTCAAAAGAAAGTACATGTATCTGTGTAAGAATTGCTTGGAACTTTCCCAACTCGGAGCTTAATAATATGTCTATAGATGGTGGCAGTAAATAGTTAATACAGTTGATATAGTCCTTTTTCAATTATATGTAACAGATCAAGGATATTGTATCTGTTCATTTACTACAGAAATCACCCAAAAAAATCTTACCATTTTACTAATGCTGTGCAAATTTGACAGGAAAAACATTTTTTTCCAAATTAAGTATTTTATTTATATCACTTCAATTAAAATGTAAGTTTTGAAAAATCCAGTTTTTACAGAAAAAGCCTATAGAACTAGCAGAGATAGGAATAATGGGCATCAACTTTAAATGCCAATGACACAAAATATTCCACATAAGCAAATATTACATATCATTTTAGCTCAGTATATTTCAAAGAGATTTTTTAAAAACCTAGTGAAAATAGAATTTCAACTGTGCTTAATATTACAATTAATATTACAATACTGAGCACAGCTAAGACTTGTCTATATTTAATTATTTTATATTTACATAGAATTAAAATATGATTTTTACCAAGTCTTAACAATATTAGTTGCTTGCAACTCTTAAAACCTAACTTTCAGTTAAACCAGATCATTAAGATTATCCTTATAATATTGTTGCAACATTTTCCAATAAGTATTTCTTGTCCTATATAACAATTCTGTATGCTATTAAAATGTTAAGAGGAAAATAAAAAGAGGTTGTCATTTCTTGTAATGAAAACCATGCATATTTGTAACAATGTAAAGCATCCTAATAGCTGGAATGAAATATTGAAATTAAAAAAGTGACAATGCAATACTTAAAAGTATAAATCTTCATTCCTAGAGCAGCTTATACCAAAATCAAAATTGCACCTTAAGTATATATGAAGAGAATTTCCATCACTTTTAAAATGCCCAAAATATGAAGTGCATGCCAACAAATATTGGCCAAAATGTACATGATATTTTATCTATAAGAACATAGATTCATTTTTGGCATTTCATTCTAGACATTGGCAGATTCATTTAATATGCCTAGAGTATATTTCGTTATATTTGTATATGTTAATGGTCCAGAAAAACCACCGATCATGTCCAATGGCTATGAACAAAGATTTATGTACAACTAATCAATTTTTAATCACCTTATTTGTTTAGAAACATTGTTTGAAAATATGCATCTTGATAAATATTTTAAAATAAAAATATTGTTAATGAACACAGACTGCTCATCTAAAATATTGCAAGACAAGTACACACCTTTGAACACAACAATTTTCAAGGCATTTTTGAGCCACACATCATTCCTTTAGCAAAAAAAAGAATGTGGATGTGAACCACAGAACTACATCAAATTATTCAAATCCACCATTTATTCCTATGGACTTTATCAGAAATCCACTGGTTTAAATCCAAGTAATCCAATTTAATCTGTTTGCAGAACATGCTGTCATGTTACACCCACTGGCTACTTACCAGCCGCAATGCTGAGTTGTAAGGTGGCACTGGAGAACAAGAGCACCAGTAAAAGGTGCTGCAGCAAGTCAGTCATATTTGGAGGAATCCAGCTGTGTATATTTTAAAAATGCTGACAGGAGGAAATCTTGTCTTCCAAGAGTCTTAATTTCTCAGTTTACAATCCAGTCCAAAAGGGCAATTGGTAAATAAGAGGTGCTGTTTGAGCTTTTATTCCATTAAGCAAATCTGCCTTCATGGTTCAAGGGCTTGGCCTTAGAAGATGAGCTTTTCTCAAACCGACACACATGTTCTTTTTCTTAAGATGATGGTCATTATTGTAATATTGAAATTAATTCCCATGTCTCTTCAGAGGGTCACACGCCCACTCAGGTTTCAAATGAATCATATCCAAAAGTGAAAAGGACACACACACACACACAAATAATCGATTGTCACCACCAAAGGGCAGATGTAGATAGATTTAAAGGCCAAGATTTAAGATATGAAAAGCAGGATACAAATCTTTGTGCTGTATCTTTCTTGAAGAGAGGGCTATTTCCTGTCACTTAGAAATAAGTCATATTCTTTACAGGGAATTTTAAGGGCCCATTGCTCCATTACGCGTCATCAGCCTCGAATTAAATTTAACACACTCGGCGTCCTCTTTGCTTTACACGCGCACGCAAATACGAGGGAAAGGAAATAACTCCAACCAAGGAGAAGGGCTGAAAGTCCTGGCGTTTCTCTATGAAGAAGAAGAAGAAGCAGCAGCAGCAGCAGCAGCAGCAGCAGCAAATCAGGGCTTCGCAGTTCCTGGCTCCGAGCAGCCCCGACGCAAAGAGGCCTTTCCTCTTAGGCAGCCCTCGGAAAAATTCACTTTCTTCCCGTCTGCCCCCTCCCTCGTTTCTTGGCCCCAGCGGGAAGAGGGGAGGGGAGAGCCACTTCTTCCACCCTCTTCCCTTTCCTCGCAAGAGCCCGGCTCGCCAACGGCCCCAAGCCGAGAGGGAACCCGTGACAAGCGCTCCCGCGGCGACCAAACCCTTTCGCCCTCATGCACCTTCACTCACTCACTCGCGACCCTGCCCTGTTTCCTCCACCCCACCGGGGGAGTCAGCTGCCCGGCTCTTTCTCTGCCCTCCGGCTGAAGGGAGCCTGCCCACGAAGGCTTCGTGCAGGGGGATTCTCAACGTCGCGTCGCCTCTTCCCCCCCGCCTCCCTCCGGCAGCTGGGCTTGGCTGGCAGCGGCTCCCCTTTTCTCAGTCCAGACACAAAGGGGAGTCGCTGCTAAACTGCCAGTCTGAGCGCCTGGCCCGTGGGCGCCGCGAAGCCCCGCCCCGCCCTAGCTGCTGCTGCTGCTCCGCTCCGCCCGTCTGCTGAGCTCGAACTCGCCCTTCTTCTTCTTCTTCTTCTTCCTCCCTTCCTTTCCACCCTTCCTTCGCGGGACCCCTCCGATCCTCGCGCGCCGGTCGACGCCGCCTGTGGATGCCTGGAGCATAGAGACGCCTCTCCTGCCCGAGCTAGAGCGACCCCCTCAGCCGGCCGAATCTGGCGGCCGTGGCTCGAGGCCTTTTTTGTGGGGTGGCGGGAGAGCCGGAGAAGAGGGGCCCGGTAGAAGGTTCCCTGCGCCCCTCCTGCACCGCCATGTTGCCAAGGACTGCCAGTTCGGCGGCTGGAGCCCAGCTGCGCGAGGGAGAGGAGCGGGGAAGGAGGCGAAGGAAACGTCGGCTTCTTTCTGGTTCTGGCGGCTGCTGCGTTTCGCTTTATTGACTGAATCTCTCGACCATCCCGAAGTCTTGGGAATGCTTTACGGATAGCGAAGCCAACATCAGCGAATAAAATAAACGCTCGAATTGGGCGCATTTTTATTCGCTGGGAGTAAAGCCTCAGTCGTCCCTTTAAATCAGTGTTTCTCAACCTGGGTGACTAAGTCCTGTGGACCTCAACTCCCAGAATCCCCCAGCCAACATAACTGGCTGGGAAATTCTGGGAGTTGAAGTCCACAGGATTTAAAGTCACCCAGGTTGAGAAACACTGCTTTAAACGATTTATTGTAACGAGCTGTGTTCTGGATTAGGCCCTTCTCGCCCTGTTTTATTTAGGGAAAGTGTGTGAGAGAGAAGTATAATCAGAATATCACTATAGTGCAGAAAAATACCTTTAATATGTACAGATTTCAACTCCCAGAATTCCCCAGTCAGCATGCTGGCTAAGAAATTCTGGGAGTTGAAACCTGCATATCTTTAAGATTGCTGAGACTGAAAAATATTAATCTAAAGAAAGGATGGGAAGTGTCTATAATGGCATATGGAAAAAAAAATTGGGGGGGGGGGGAGAATGCTGTCTAGGAAACATTCAGATAAAAGAGGGCACCTAGATGCTCAGAAAGAAGCCTCCCTACAGTGGTTTCTCAGACTGTTAAAAGAAATTGTGGTAGTCTTGTACTTTCCAATTTGTAAGATTCTGTTAATGTTGCTTTACAATAAAGTAGAAGTAGCTTATCTGCTTGTGTTGCCTGTTCTTGGATAAAATCCAAGAAAACAAAAGTGCTAGGGGTTTTATTTTTAACTTGTAATTGTAAAAGAATGATAAGCAGTTGAGAGGTTTCAGAATATCTGCCCTTATTTTTCATGGCTCAGGGTCCAAATAAGGTCCCACACAACAAGCTTCAGTTACTGGTTTCTTCTGCTGAAGTGGCCTGGAAAGGAATCCAGCTTGAGAAATTATTGTATAGGTTTCAAATTATTCCTCAGCTTTCGTAAACCATGTAGGTACGTGCAGAACCTGTTTGCTGTGGCATTCCCTGTACTTGGTGGCCTTGATTTATATTCAGCACACTTTGCTTGTGATACAAAGCTTGCCACCTTTATGTCATTCTCATTTCTATTTTGTGGGTTTAAAAAAAAAATATCTATGGCCATTCAGTTTATAACTAATTAAAAATACCAAGACTTCCTATTAGCAAATACTGTATCAAAAGTGGTTTTTTTTCAAAAGGCAACTGAAAAAAGGCAAAGGCAAAAGGCAAGGTCGTTAGAAGTCTCTGGGAGCCGTTGAGGCCACTTGGGGGGTTTATCTGTGCCCCAAAGGTTGCTTCTTTACTGCTTTCCCTACTGCTTCCCATAGAACCATCACTTCTTTCCATGGGAAAGTCTTTGAGCACATTTTTATGATTCTGTATAAATCCCTTTCTGTTGACTCCCTCTGTTATTTGACCTCATCTTCATTCATTTGTAGAAGTTTTCCTATTCCTTCTGTCACATGGACTAGGAGGGCAACTACTAGAACTAGTGTCATTATTTCACTTGATTTAAAAGAGGGAGAAAGGAAAGAAGCATGCCTTAGCTAGCTGGAACACAGGCATTTTTGTCTACAGTGAAGCCAAACAGGCAGACCCTATAGCCCCACTCTTGCTGACAAAAGATGTAAAATGTTATCTTTGATGCAGATCAAAAAAGACTATCGGAAGATGCAGAGCAGGCTGAAGTGTTGGGCATTCTTGTCCTCAAGAAACATCTACTCTAGTGAGCTGTCCTCAAGAAGGGAACAAGGAGGACAGGATGTGCAGAGGAGCCCATAGAGCATGTGATTGAGTTTTTAGATTCAGATCTGCTGACAAAATTGATAGCCTTTTAAGTATCCTATTTCATTGCTCAGCCCAGTTCCTCTCTACATCCCTGCTATGGTAGTCTCAGCCATCACCAAGGGTTTTGGAGGAAAAGAGAAACAGAGAGTAAAAGAAAAACACTTCCCTTTGACAGTTGAGAGAACTCTTCTGTCTCTGGAGTTAAAAAAAAAAATTCAGGTTTGAAAAATGCAGTTTTTCAACTGATTGCCAGTTTGCTTCTGAGTGTGATTCAAAATGCTGGTCTTTATCTATAAAGCCCTATGTGGCATGAGGTCTGATTATTTGATTATATCTCCAGTGAGGTCTGATTATTTAATTATATCTCCAGTGGTATTTGCTTTGCAGATTCAATCACACAGAGTGGACATGGTCAAGGTTCCTTCAGTTAAGCAAAGTCATCTATCAGAATGCCAAATGCATGCTATCTCTGTAGTAGTGCCTCGCTGGATTGAGATTCCCTGTGAGATGCCCATTCTGCTGTTCCAAAGATTTGCCTCTTCATCCAGGCCTTCGGTGAGGGAAAATAAGACCTCTTGCTTCTTTTCCATTTGTTCTCCAATTCTTTCTATCCTTTGTTTTTTCTTTTCTTTTAATTGGTTTTATTGACAGTGTGAGTCATTAGCATGCAAGTTTCATAAATAAATATTTACCGTATTTTTCGGAGTATAAGACGCACCTTTTTTCCTCTTAAAAGAGCCTGAAAATCTGGGTGCGTCTTATACATTGAATACAGCATTTTTTTTGCCTCCTGAAACCCCGCCCCTTCACCAAAATGGCTGCATGCATACCCTTATGGAGGCTTCCAGAGAGCTCCTGGGGGCTGGGGAGGGCAGAAATGAGCAAAAAACAGGGTGTTTTTGTCCCCCCCAGCCCCCAGCGGCACTCTATAAGCCTCCATAAGGCTATGCATGCTATTTTTTGACCAAAAAATGGCCCATTTTCAAGAAAAAAGGGCCATTTTTCCTCGTTTTGCCCCCCCCGGAGCACTCTGCAAGCCCCCCCAAGGCTATTCATGCCTTTTATTTGCAAAAAATGGGCCCATTTTTGCAAAAAACAGGTCATTTGGGGGAGGTTTGCACAGTGTAAAAAGGGTTTTTCCCCCCCTTTTCGGAAAGCTGTTTACTTAGAGTGATTGATGAGAATTACGTTGGTCAAGTACTGTGCCTGCAGAAACAAATATTTGTTCCAAAGGTGGCCAGTGATTTCCTTCTCCAGCAATGGGTAAAAATACACCTGGAAACATCTACCTACCTACCTACCTACCTACCTACCTACTCTCTCTCCCTCCCTCTCTCCCTTAGCAAATTCCAGTTCACATTTTCTTCCTTTCCTCAGCAGAGGCTGTATCCGATCATACCTCTTCTTACTAATCATGTCTTCCAAAGACAACTTCATTCACTACCTATTGTTTCTGTGGATGGACTGGAACCCTAACTTCTCTAACAGAGTTAGAAAATTTATTTCAACCACGATGTTTTATGCAGAAAATTTAGGCCTAAAAATGTAGCAGGAAATTTAACCCTTAGGACCCCATCATTTTATAATTCAATTTATACTACACCTATTGATTCAGAGAGAAAGAGAGAGAGAGAGAGAGAGAGAGTATATACCTGTGTGTTCATATTTGTTTAGACATAATATTTAATAAGTTATTAAGTAAGCTTTTTAGTAACTTACTCAAAGTTATTTTAAATTCCTTGTTTTCATTGGGGAGGCTGTATCAATGATTCTCTAAGATTGTATTCTATAATTCACATTTATTGCATTATAATGAACAATTTCCTTTTACTGATACTAGAAATGTTAATAATTTTTAATTTGAACCTTGTAAATTTTTACGCTAGTCTAACAATAAAGATTAGATTTCTGGGCACAAACATTCACTTAATATATTTCTATAGTTAATGATGTTAGCACTTTGAGGTAGATTGGGGAGCTGGATGAAAGCTAACTATTATTTTAACCATGACAAAACAATTCATTGGTGCAATCACCAAGGGAGAGGTTCTACTTGAGGGTCTCCTTATTACGATTTTATGATGATGTGTACCATTGAATACTTGGATGGAAATGGAGAGTTCATTTCTTTTTATATACATACAGTGTTGTTATTCTTATGTAATGAAAATCCCCATAAAATGTAATTCTGTATAGCTTTGTATCAGTTATGATCCCTGGGTAGAACGATGGAGATTGATTTATTTTGCTTAATTAACTTCTTAAGTATTGTTTTTCCTTTATACCTGAAGAAGGATATTAGAAAAGCAGGCAAGACATTGAGTTCCGCCTATATTTATAATTTCCTTTCCAAATTTTTTAAATAAGAAACTGCTGACTAATTCCATTAACAGTTATTATTGACAATTTCCTTTAACACTGTTTACTCACCATTCTAAAGCTTTGTATCAAAAGTCTTGGTTAAGATTATTTTTATCATCAACAGAGCAAAAATAATAATACTCAATAAGTATTAAAATCAGTTTAATGCAACCTCTAAAATTGATTAAATAATGGACAGAAAACCCCATTAAGACTTTCAGCCAACTAAACTTACATGCTTCTGCTTTAGGCAATAAGATCAACAGAATCACACTTACAAGCATTTTGCTGTATTTAAAATATCTATACCAATGTTCCCACACCTCCTTTGCTTTCTCATCATTCCTATTATTCCTAAAGGAAAGCAATGACATACATGTACTGTATCACTTCCATACTTTGTACAGACACTACATGGAGTTAAATCGCCAGTCAATCAGCTTAAATATTTTACCTTTGGAAATCAGAATGCACAGAGGAAGACATGCACAATGTCTACATCTATTATTGCTCCTCTCTGGAGACCCATGCATGGTCTCCTTTCACAAACACACATCCTCTTTCACTTAGAAGAAAGAGGCATGCAGTATATGAGGCTTTCATTTTCCTTGCAATGAAACAGATGAAACATTCAGCATTACCTCAGTGATTTTAGAGTGTTTTCACTGGGGGCAAAGGGAAGGTCTTCATTACTCTTTCAATGAAAGATGGTCCTTGTAGCCTACCAAAAGTTACATTGGAGATGTATTTACTTGTATCCCACCTTTATTATTTTTACAGATAACTCAAGGTGGCAAACATGCTCAACACAACTTCCTCCTGCTATTTTTCCCACGATAACAACCCTGTTGTGAAGGGATGAAAAAAAGCCCAAGGTCACCTAGCTGGTTTTCATAGCTAAAATAGGACTAGAACTTAAAATCTCTTGCTTTCTAGCCTGATGCCTTAACCATTAGAGCAGACTGGCTCTCAAAGAGGATTGTGTGCCTTGTGCATGTAAGTTCCTGACCTAAAATGCTAGGTGTTACTTACCCGAGACAGCAAAATTTCTTTCTTAGCACTGGTTGCACAGGTCAAAAGATGACACCAAATAAGTGTGACTGATGGCACCTTTACCTTATTTTAACTTTAACCTGAGAGTCAGAAAAGTATGGGGAAATGATATTGAGAAAGCTACTTTACAGGCAAAGAACATATAGATCAGCAATGGCAAACCTTTTTTGGCTGCGTGCCATAAGTGGGGGGAGCGCAAGGAGTGTGTGTGTGGGGACGTGCACCCATAATGCAATAAGCGACACCCCCCCCCAGTGCACATGCGCACACTACAGATGCCCCCCCCCATTTTTTACATGCGCTTTTTGCCCTCCCCTGGCTCAAAGCTTTATAGGAGCCTGGGGGGAGGGCAAAAAGAGCCTCTCTCGCCCCCCCAGAGGCCCTCCGGAGGCCCTCCAGAGGCTTCAGCAACCTTCAGTATTTCTGATGGTTACAATGTGAACATCTTTTGTGACCTTGTGACAAGCCAGATTCACTTAACAACCATGTTACTAATTGAACAACTGCAGTGATTCACTTAACAACTGTGGCAAGAAAGGTCATAAAATGGGGCAAATTTCACTTAACAATTTTCTCACTTAACAACAAAAACTGGGGGCTCATCTGTGGTCATAAATCAAGGACAATATGTCCTTCAAATGTTGAACCATGTTTCCCTGTAGATGGTCAAGCTGCCTGGAAATTCTGAGAACAGGAAAATTTAGAAATTATTGCCCAACACTGTTCTATAGTTGTTGGCAGAGTTTCAACTAAGTTTTTCTCAACTCTGTCTTTCACATGCAAACCTGGCCCAGATCTACAACACTTGGCATGGCAGCACAACTTGGCATGACAGCACAACATTTATACAATAATTCAGTCAAACTAAAGGATGTTTAAAATTAGAAAACAAAGAACTATTTTTACAGGGTTTGGGTTTGCATGCATATGTTTTAAATTATTCCGTTCCTTCAAGTAAAGTTGAATGGCCAGTTAAATATTCTGGAAGGTTTTTATGTATTGCTGAAATAAATATTGATATAATTCTAGAATGAAGTTGCGAACTATCAGAAATTATGAAGAGATAGAGGTTTCTTATGCAGCATTCTGGGATTATTATTATTATAATATATATAATAATAACAACTTTAAATTGATTCAATAACATTCTTGATAAGATTATTTGAACTTAATGAATAAATAAAGTTCAAATAATCTTATCAAGAATGTTATTGAATCAATTTAAAGTTAATTTTCTGAAGAAAAATGTTATATTTTTATCATCCTTAGCCAGGTTTTTTTACATTTTAATTTCACAGATAAAATCAACAAAATTCTCCACAAACACAATATCAAGACATCTTTCGACACTAACCAAAAAATAGCCAATATCTTAAGGAACCCCAAAGACAAAATCCAGCTAGAAAACCAGGGAGTCTATGAAATACCATGCAAAGTCTGCCCGGCCACATACATTGGACAAACTAAAAGGAGAATTAGTGCACGTATTGCAGAACATAGGAATTCTGTTAAAAGACAAGAAAATACTTCCTCCCTTTTCCAGCACTTCAAAGCAACAGGACATGAAATCGATTTTGAAAAAACCAAATTACTCTCCAAAACTGAACACTCCCAACAAGAGAATAATTATGGAAGCTATTGAAATAGAGAAACATCCCCAAAACATAAATAGACGTGATGATGCCTCCCGCCTGCCAGACATCTGGAAACCAGCTCTGGCCACTAAACGAGTCCCAGCCACAAACACTGACACCATCATCAATCATTCTCAACAAACATCAACTCCATCTACCAATCAGGATGTGACAAATCAGCCAACCAATCCATTCAAAGCAGCAGAGCCAACATTCCAACCCCTCCCACCTCCACTTATAGAAAAACTGCCACTTCAATCACAGCTCACTCGCAAGAAAACAAAGGCCCTAGCCTGATGATGATGGGTGTGATCCCATCGAAACGTTGCAAAAACACCTTTAATTTTACACGGGAAAAGGCTCGAATAAACCAGAACCTACCTACCTACCTACCTACCTACCTACCTACCTACCTACCTACATACCTACCTACATACATACATACATACATACATACATACATACATACATATATATATATTGACACCAACCTTTTATACACATATAGTTGTCATAATTCATTGCAGTCATGATTAAACCCAATTTATTCCTTTTAAATCTCACAAAACACAAGAATCACTATTTGCTATGCTACAATTATTTTTAGAATCATTTCTGAACAAGGAATTATTTTGCCCATCAGTTTGTTAGAAAAAGTCCATTGGGACATTTAATTCACAAGTTATATAACTATAGGGGAAATTGTATAAAAATGAAAACCAAATGTATATGTATTTTTATATTATTGCTATTAATTAAAACTGAGAAGTAGGCCAGATATGTGAAACGTGTATGCATATTCAACCTCATATTTATTGGGGACAGACTTGTGCTGGTTTACTGGTGCTTGTTTCCGATATTGTAACTTCAGTCATTCTGTCAGTTTGCCTTGAAGTGTGAAGAGCACATGGTATCTGTTTATCAGTGTTCCTCCAAGCAATCTCTCTTCACCAAATGAGAATCACAGAACCATTCAAATGTTGGAAGGTTGCCTGCATTATAAAAACCTATTTTATAGTTATGCTAAAGCAGACAATCCAAACCACAGCCCAAGGACCAAGTGTAACACTACATAGATAATATTGCAGCCAGATCAGATCATAAACTTTTAACATTATTATGTGATTTATATAAATTAATGCTATTGGTGATTTTATATGCAGCTCAAGGCATTCCCTCTTCTCTCAGTGTGGCCCAGGCAAGTCAAAATATTGGATACCCATGTTCTAAAGTATCACATTCTTTCCTTAAAAAGCAGATATTTGAGTTCATTAAAACCCAAAGTCAGTTTCAAGTATAGATGCAAGCTGTAGAAATCACTGAAAGACTAAAGGCACTTGCATGGAGCAAACTAAGGCATTCAGATATTTGGGAGTTACCCTTCAATTTTTTGCTGGTAAGAAGGAACAACATCTGTTATTAACCAGGCCCACAAGATTTCTGATGCTGTTCTGCATTTTGATATTCGGAGAAGCAATCATTAAGTTCATGCCTGTTTAAATAATTTTAAGACTAAACTAATCAGACATTTGCTCACAGATCTACGACTCACACATTTATAGTTGCAAAGATCTGAGACTTTTACAAGCAATACTGGCTATATTTCTAATAATTATTATTTTCTTGATGGCATCATGTATAATTAGCAGCTAGCTCTGGCAATAAAACATAGCCCTCAACTTACAACTATTTCTTCAGTGACTGTTCTAACACTACTGAAAAAAGCGACATGACCATTTTTCACACTTAATCACCATTACGGCATAAATATATGCCAGTTGCCAATTGTAACTTGGCTACTGGCGTTTACTTATAACAGTTGCAGTGTCCCAGGATCATGTGATCACCTTTTGCAACCTTCTGTCAAGCAAAATTGATGGGGAAGCCAGATTCACTTAAAAACCATGTTACTAACTTAACAACTGCAGCGATTTACTTGATAACTGTGACAAGAAAGCTTGTAAAATGGGGCAAAATTCACTTAACTGTCTTGCTTAGTCATGGAAATTTTGAGAACAATTGTGGTGTACATCAAGGACTACCTGTAAAGTAGGGATTGGAAATATCTGCTTCAGGTAAATGACCAAGGGGAGATAAATAAAGTTGGTGAAAGTTAAAAGCAGGAAATGGGATAGAGTGTGTGGGATGTTAACAGTTGCAGCTCAGTCTTAAGAAAAGGATATTAGGAACTTCTTGCGCGTGATGAAACGCGGCAGCTGGCTGCCACGCATGCCCACAGAGAGGACTCTGTGCCACCTCTGGCATGCATGCCATAGGTTCGCCATCACAGATGTAGGTCCTTAGCAAAATAAAGATCATGTGCTAGATCAATACCATTTAACATTCTTACTTTCCAATATGTAAAAATAAGCATTTCTTAACCAACTTGAAGTTACCAAATAGATGTCTATTCAAAAATGTAGTCATTGTCATTTTGCAAAATAAGTGAATTTTCTGTAGTATTAAATAATTTATATCATAAACAAAAAAACCCCCACAATTTCTTTAAGTTGATCAAATAACTCATGTATCTTCTTCATGTGTTACTAAAATTCCAAAATCTACCCTAACTTTCAAAGATAAAAAAACTACCTTCTGAGTGCACTCTCTGTGACCATTCCACTATAAAGTATTGGCATTCCCAAAAGGCTCTGATTTACTTTGGCTTCTCCTAATTCTGGGCAGCGCCATAGATCCAACCCTTCCATGTAACACAGAGAAGCAACCATTCTGAACATCACTGCAAACAAAGAAAGGAGAGGATATACAACGGCAAGAATTGATGCTTAAATTATTCAAGGCATTTTAACTGTTGGCCTAGCTAAAGACGAGTTCATAGGCCTCATTTAGACTTTATTTCAAACAAGCAAATTACTTTGACAGGCACTGTCATCAAGGAAGTATTACTCACAAATTACCCCTTTGGAAGAGATTGGTAAATTTATGAGATAATCACATCTTGTAGGGGCTTTCTATATAGTGACAGTGAATCCCCCCCCTCCTTTTTAATAGATTGATTGATAGCTGCCTTACCTCAGAACTTATGGGAAGGTATTTTAAAACCGCCAAGTCCTAGAGTTGTCCCCATTTGCTATTTGTAAGTACAATAGAAAATGAGATTTCTTCTCCACCTAAGGAATGTGCTTTGCTACCTTAATCTGCAGATCAATGCAAAGCTTGTCTGCTGCTTCTTATCTTGAATCAATTGATGTTTAAAATTCTAACTCATATCGTTCATCAGTTTCAGTCCTATATGTATATACATAATGTGTGTGTGTGTGTGTACATATACATGTATATATTTCTGTGCAGGTACATGTGTGTGCAGGCGCATATGTATATCAGTGATATCGTGCCTCTGTTGCCTTACCCCAGTTACACTATTGCTCAAGAATGCAATATATCATCTGGCAGATGTTTCCGATTTCCATTGTTTAATATGTAATGTCCCAACGGATATTTAACACCCATTTCCCTGAATTTCATTGTTAGAGGGATGACTTCTGCATCTTTGGGCTAAATTTAGCTATCCTTTAAAGCTCAGTACCAGGCTTCCTGAGTCTGAATTCTTGGAACTGTAGTCTCAGCACGTCTAGAGAGTGCCAAGTTGGAGAAAGTTAATGCTTCTGAATGCAAGCTGTTTTAAAAAGTGCTTTGTGTTTTTGTTCTCCCTGCTTCGGAACATAGGTGATCGTGTTTTACAAGTATCTTTGCCTCTATCACACTTTCCCTCTCTGCATTGGACCTGATTTTTTTAAATTCTTGACCTTGTCCCACTCACTATTTCCTATTATATGGGACTTCAAATATTCAGAATGTACATTATGATCAACTTGTTATGAGAACACCGATCCCGGACTTATACTTCTTCATTTCCCCTTTAATCCTCTTTCTTAAAATCCCACTGGAACCTGACCCCAGATAAAACCAAATGTTCTTTTAAGGGTGGGGGTGGGGGTCAAAATATTTGGCAATGAAAACCTTAATCTTAGACCAACGGAATGTCATTTTATATCAAAAGAAATGTAAACATTAAGAAACATTTATTTCTGGAGATAACTAATAGAACTGTGTGTCTTGTATATAATTTGAATTCTAAGAAATATCCTCTGTTGGAAGCACAAAGGATCACAAAGCTTCTCTCCAGTGATACTGCTTGATGGACCAAAGTAAGCTTTGCTAAAGGTGAAATATTGGAACTTTATTCCCCTCCAATCAGACCCCAGAACATAACAGAGTTTAAATTTTGATTTTAATATTTACATCATGCATTTGAAAAGATAACTAACACAGAGGAAGAGAATTGCAAAAACAGAAAGTGTTGTTGGCTAGCTAGGAGACATGGGCATTCTGCCAAAAAAAACCTTGCAATCTCTTTCTGTTGATATGTAGCAAATGCTTATCCAGGTCTTCATGACCTCCAGGCAGAGGCAGTGGAATTTCAGAAAGTGTTTGTGTCCAAATAATCAGCTGCTTTTTTTTTTTTGCCACAAATATAAGGCATGAGAGAGGATTGTTTTTTTTCCTTTATAAAGTTTTTTTTATTTTTTCATTTTCATAACATATAACCACGTGTATACTTCTATATAGTCAACATCGTATTGTATTATTAAATGTTTACATCAATTCATCTTACATCAACTCCCAAAAATAATTATTGGCTCTTTTGCTCTCCATACACCGGATTTGTACCTTATCCATCACTTTCTTCTCCCTCTTCTCCTTCTCCTCCCCCTCCCTACCTCCTTTCTTCCTTCTGTTGCCAGTCTCTTCTCTACTTCCCCTTCCTCTCTCCTTCTCCCCTCTCCCCTTTCCACTCCATTTTTCTCTCCTCCTCTCCCCCCCCCCGCCCTCTCTCCTCTCCCTCTCTTCTTCCCTTACCTCTCCCCTCTACTTCCCACTCTTCATCTCATTTACTTGGTGTATTTCAGCTTCTGAGTGAGCTCCATTTTATGTTGATGGTATTTATAATTCCTTTTCAATATTTAATTTTAACACATATCTTCCTCCTGTTTTAAAAAAGAGAGGGGGGGGAAAGTATACATATATAGTCTGTGATTTTAAACCCACCCACCCCCAGCCTCATTTTGGCCGAGATGTAGACCTGGTTACAAATCTCAACTATTTTTATCATTATATTTATATAATTATGCATCCTTACATATCCCCGCCTTGTGATTCTGTCTTTAAATCTCAATAGTTTCCCATTGTAAGTATATTTCATGTTCCCTCTCCATTTTTCCATATCTTGGATTAGATTACCCTTAATTGTCTATTAATCCTCCCTTAGTCTCCCTTAATCCTTACTGTTCAATGTTCATTACAATTCCCTTAATCTACTATATAGGATAACAAGCGGTACACATCTCACTTTGTTCATCATCTTAGAAGTTCTATATATGTCCATGTTTCGTATATTTTGACCCATGCTTAATTGTCCTTCTATTGTCATATTCAATCAATTAGCAACTCAGTTTAATTATCATGTATAAAAGTGAATCACAAACCTTTGCCTTACAATCTCCCCGTATCAATTTCATATTTGTCCATATTCCATATATTTTAACCTTTATTTAATTATCTTTCCATTATCATAATCAATCAGAACTTCATTTTATTGTCATATTTAGGAGTAAACCCCTTATCTCAGCTTTGTATTTTCCCATATAACAATTTCTAGTTGTCTGTTTTTTCCCCACTTCTCTATTCCTGCCTTCCCCCTTTTCTTTGTTTTGACATGTCCACTCTCTTCAACTTTCCCCAAACCACCATCAAAGAAATCTTTTATATTTCCCTTTGTTGGGGCGTAACCTTCTTCTTCTATTTTCCTTATGCCACTGTCAACCTCCAAAACATCTTTTGTCTGCTTTTTATTTCCTTTTATTGGAATACATCCCCCTTTTCAATTTTCCCTATATTACTGCCAAGCCCAATGGAGTTTTTTGTCTGCTTTTTATTTCCAACTGTTTCTACTCCTTCATTATCTCTCCCTCCTTCTTTCTTCCCTTCGTCATTAAATACCTGCTTCTCTGAATTCAGAATTCTATTTAGGCTTGATTTTGATGCATATTTTTAATGCATATTTTTTTTTATAATTTCACGTAGTTCTTCAAATTCCCACCTTTACATAATGTCTGGTTCTAGTTACAGTTAATTATACAGTTCTTATTTCAGAGCTCTGGTCCACCTTAAATTTATCTAATTCAGCTGCTGTGGAGAAGAACAATGGGAACCATCTTGGTCTTTTGTTCTTCCTTAATGTCCAGTTCCAAAATTGCAGTTAGTTATACAGATCTTATTTCAAAGTTCTGGTCCACCTTAAAGTTAGCTACTTCAACTAATATGAAACTGGAAGAGAAGCTGAAGTCATCTTGATCTTTTATTGGAAAAAAAGAAAAAAAACTTCATATTTACCTAGCTCTTGACCTTGTTATTATTTTTTCCCTTGCCATTCTCCACCTCTCGTTGGCCACAGTTGCTCAAAATATATCAATTGGAACACAGTTTCATACAGCCAAACCGGGTATGTTTCTTTCACCTCCTGCTTTTCCAAGTTCTGATTTATGGCAGTTGGTTAATTAAAACTTCCCGCACAGGCAAGATTAGGTTATCTGTTGTCAGTAAGAAAATAGTGCTTTTTCTTGATCTTTCTCCATCTTTCTGCATGCCACCTCTCATTAATTGGAGTTGCTTAAGATATATTAGTTGGAAGACATTCAGAATGTTTGGTTTCTATTTCAAATCCAAAACCAAATTTAGAGTTTGTATTTGAGTGGGTTTGTCACTTCTCTGCTTTCTCCCTCTGTGTCCAAATTGTTTCAAACAAATGTATTTGGGGGGGGGGGATAGTGTTTCAATCCTCCATTTTCCCTTTCTTTCTTTCCTTTTGCCAAAATCCAGATCTGTCTATTAATATTATTTGTACTCTCAAGATTCTTTGCTTTTTCCAAGTTTTGATTTATGACTGTGGGTTAAATGAATTTTCCTACTGGTCTTTCATCTCGACCTCACACTCTTGTTCTGTTACTTTGGCTGGAAGCCAGCTTCTTGTGCAGCCATGTTGCCGTGCTGCCATCCCTACTCCAATTCAGAGGGCAAATCTCCTACCTGCGAGGGATCTGTTGCCTCCCCCTAGGTCTGATGAGACACTGACTCTTCTTCGCCCTTCCTCAAGAGGGATTCTGATCCAAAAAAGGATCCCCGGAGTTGGTTTGTCAGACAGGGTTCGTGTGAGGATCTTCAGAGCTCCATGTTTCTCCAAATTATGGAATGGGTGGGTGGGGAATAAAAGAAAAAAATAGCAAATAAGCATCTAATTTGAAATCAACTCTTTCAGATATAAAATTTTGCTTTAAAAAAGATAATGTCAGTGGTTTTCTAGAACTGGTTTGCATGGTTTACCCATCTCTAGCTGTGTTGCATATTTGCCAGCAATGGAGCTGTGAGAGCTGATTCTGAAACATATACCAACTCACCATTGGGTAGAATGCATAAAAGCACAGTAGTCATAACCTTATTCCTGAAAAATAAAAATTAGTGTGCTCTTGAAGACAAGCATATAGAAGGTATTAAACTGGACGGTCCCCACATTCTTCAGTCATTTACTTAATAGTTGCAAATATGATGGCAAAACATTTGAGAAGCACTGGGCTAGAGGCTATGGGAAACCAATGCTTTGTAACTTGCAATGTCTTCCATTAGTAGACATTTTGTGAACAGGCAAGCCTAATCCAATAGCTACTTTACATGAATGCTCACAAATTCCTAAAGTGCCAGCTCAAAGCAATCCTTGTTCTTATGATACATTTCTTGGTTTTATTCATTATTAGTTCAAACAATTTTAGTAGGTTCTGGCTGGACAAGTATATTCTTGTGAATACTATTTATTCCTTGTCCCAAAACTAACAGATCTGGGATTTGGAGAAGGAGAGAGTGGTTGTCAGCCAATTCCCAGGGTTGTTTTTGCTGCTCTCACAACAGCAGGCAAAGTTGACAGAATCTAAACTGCTGCGGGGAGGGGGTGGGTGGGTGGGGACAGACTGGAAGGGAGCATAGGTCAAGGAGTACACAATCAGCCTCCTTGCTGCCCACAGTTTGGGTGTTAGCACTATGGAAAGCAGATGTTGTGCCAGAAGAAGACAGCTTTTTGCAAGGGGGGAGGGGAGGAAATACTTTAAATCAAAAACACACATCCTTTTCTCTGTGTGTCTTTTCCTAGATTAGCATCTAGTAATATAACAATGAGTTCTGCATCCCTGTGATTTCATCGTCTGAAAACATCACACACTCCCAGGAACCATGATGAGATGGTTCATATGATCTTTTAGATTATGATTTGATTTCAGACTTCATCAGGAAAACCAAGATTCCAGTTTGGAAGTCTGAGGTGTCTTCTATGCTCGTTTAAACAAGCATAACTATGTGGGAACAACTGTTTGTTCTGGCAAACAAGAATTCAGCAACAAGAACTTAGCACAACAGACAAACTCACAAAAATATTCCTGAGACAACTATTTTCCAACTCCTTCCTCTCAAGGATTAAATTAAGGCCCTTTAGCATGACACACTGACTGACCGCTAAAACATATAGTAAATGAGGAGTGGTCCCTGATCTTGTAAGGAGGGGATACATACATCTAAGAGTGTCTTGGTATGCCATTCCTGACCACCTACCTCTTTCTCTAAACCTTAGGAACAAAACTTCTGAATTATCTTTCATTTTTCAAATGCTATACTGGTAGTCTCCACCTTTTGCAGAAAATGTCAACCAGTCTGCACCCATCCCCATTGCTTCCAACCTGGCTAACAGCTATGTTCCCTCTCTGAGCTTCCGGAGGCTATCAATTAACACAACTACTTTCCCTCACACTATCAAAAGAAAAGGACTTTCAGGCATTTCCCATCCCTGTTACTGCCTCATCTATGTAATACTCAGCATGTAATGTCTACATTTTTCCAGGGATGGGTAAAATACTGTTTCTAAAAGGTTGCCCTGTTGTGCAGTGGTGAGGGAAGATTGTTGGTAGAATATGTAAATAGATACATTTAAAACCCTTTGTGGTTGTCATGGTAGCAAGCCTGCACTTTGAGAGCTTCAGTAGCCCGAGTTTTGTAAATGGCATGGTCCAAATGAGCACTGAAATCCTTTGCATTTTTGATATCCCCCCCCCCATCACAATGCCGAATGAGAACAGTGACACTGAAAACAATTACATCTAGCAAACACCAGGATCAGGGGTGGGCTGCTACAGGTTCGCCCAGGTTCAAGGGAACCCGTAGCTAACATTATGGCCAGTTCGGAGAACCTCCAAATCCCACCACTGGCTGCCCCCGCCCACCATGTCCCGCTCCTGCCACCCTCCCATGCCCCTCCCAGCCCTAAGCAGCCAGTTTTCGATGCAAGGTAAGTGCAGGGCCTGCACAGAGGCTTGGGGAAGGGAGAAAATGGGCCTCCTGGAAAGCCTTCGGAGCCCAGGAAAGTTTTTGCCCTCCCAGAGGCTCAAGGAAAGCCACTGGAGCCTGGGGAAGATGAAACAGCGTCCCCCCATGGTGCAGGTGGCCGGCTAGGCCACGTCCACCATGGCCACGCCCACCTAGCAGCCAAGCATAGAACACATTGCTGAAATTTTTGAAGCTCATCCCTGAGCAGGATGTTAAATGTTGCTTGTGGTTGCTATGGCTATTCTGATTTTACATGGAACTGAAATGGTTAAATTGAACATGGTAAAAATTCCTTCCAGTGAATGAAGATATTCTTATGTAGATGCAGAAACCTGGTGAAACTTCCCCATCTTCTAACTAACAATTTTTAACAGTATAATATAATTTTTAAAATTCTATTCTATTCTAATACCTTTTAACTTGGTCAGAAAAGAACTGAGAGTGAGGAACATACATTGCTCTGGAAATGAAATAGCTTCCGTATCATGAAACCAGCAGTTAATGAGGTGTTCTGTTGGTGAACTAAAAGGGATATTTGGATGCCCAACTTTATTCTGCTCCAGCAAACAAATTGAGTGAGTTGCAGTTCATACCATTTCAGCTGTCACCAGTAGCAAACTTGGGGCAATGTAGACTCCAGCCAGCAAGAGTCTGTACAAGGTGTCTTGTTCTTTTTGGCTTCTGCAACTTCAGGCAAACAAGAACTGCCAAAACAGATGCATGTTACTAGAAAAAATACAAGTCACTTATTCTAACACATCCAACTGGCATCCTAAGAAACCGACATAAGATTTTAAGACAAAGCTTGGCAGTTTGTTTTTTTAGCAGTCTTCATGAGGGCAACTTAGTTTATGTTATAGTCATCATACAGACAACTGCTTTCTTTAGTTCCATCAAAAGAAATGAAAATTCATAGGCCTGGTCTTTTACTGAAGAGATCTTTGTTGTTTCATGTGTTACATCCTACGTAATACACAACATATATTTGGAGTTGGTGGGACGTGAGGAATACTAATTTGGTTTCCAAACTAGCCCTTAGGCCAGAATTTGTAGCATAGTGCAAAATGGGGCTTTAGTTGTGTTTATAGCCCATTGGCCAAAAATCTGCCACAACTCACCAAAACAATGGTGTGCAAGTTGCATGTAATATGGGTACAGCTAAGGTTGACAACCTAAGTCCATTGCTATGACTTATTTAAAAAAAGCACAATGTTGAAACTCAATTGGTCAAAACCAAGATAGACCCTGGAGATTAATATCTCTGGTAATACATATCTCTGGTAATGACCATGGTATATGAAAGACTACAACCTGACATGGAGGAAATAAAGAGTATAAATTAGTTAGAATGAAATGTATGAAAGAAAAACTGATATTTTGCATGGTTGTGAAAATAAAGAGACAGAGAAGGATGATATAATAGGTCTGAATGAAGCTGGCCTGATCTTGTAGAATGAATTAATTCATGAGGGAAAAGGTAAGTGTATGCTTAATTATGAATGAAATGACTAAAATGTGTATTAAAGTATGAACTGATGATATCTAGATTGCTGTGAATGCATATGAAACTAGAATTTCATAGGTTGATGGTAGCAAATTGTTACAATCCAATGAATGGTGATAATGGAGTTGGGGCTGGGGGGAGGGAATCTGCAATATTCTGAATAAATTTTACTAGGATAGATAAATGGGTGAGAAGTGAATGAAAATTGATAATCAGATGAAAAGGTACAGAAAAAGGTTATGCCAGTGGTGGGCAAACTCATTAGTCAACAGAGCCAAATATCAACAGTACAACGATAGAAATTTCGTTTGAGAGCCAAAAGAAGGTGTGGCCTGCTTTGTGGGAGTGGCTCAGCAGTCATGTGACTGGGTTGGCATGGCCAACTTGGAAAATGTGGTGAAACTCAGTTAACAATGCTCTTGCTTAGCAACCAAAATTTTGGGTTCAATTGTTGTCATAAGTTTTCTTTCTTTCTTTCTTTCTTTCTCTTTCTTTCTTTCTTTCTTTCTTTCTTTCTTTCTTTCTTTCTTTCTTTCTTTCTTTCTTTCTTTCATCTTCTTTCTTTCTTTCTTTCTTCCTTTCTTTCTTTCTTTTTCTTTCTTTATCTCTCACTCCCACTTTCTTTTTCTTTCTTTTTTCTTTCTTTCTTTTTCTTTCTCTCTTTTCTTTCTGTCTGTCTGTCTCTCTCTCTGTGTCTATCTGTCTCTCTCTCTGTGGATCTCTCCTCCCTCCCCCATCTCTGTCACTGTGTGTGTGTGTGTTTGTGTCTATCTCTCACTCCCTCTGTGTATGTGTCTCTCTGTCTCTCTCCCTCTCTCTGTCTGTCTCCCTCCCTCCCCCACCTGTCACTCTGTGTGTGTGTCTCTCTCTCTCTGTCTCTCTGTCTCTCCCTCCCTCCCTTCCCCTCTCTGTCTCTCTCTCTGTCTCTGTCTGCGTGTCTGTCAGTTTCTCTCTGATTCCCTCCCTCCATCTCTCTCTTTCTCCCCCTCCCTCCCCCTCTCTGTCTCTCTCTCTTTGTGTGTCTGTCAGTCTCTCTCTGATTTCCTCCCTCTGTTTGTCTGTTTGTCTGTCTGTCTGTCTCTCTCTCTCTATGTGCCTCTCTTTGTCTGTCTGTCTCTGTCCACAAAATACCGTGTGAAGCAGCGGTGAGTCTCTGCGCGGCTAGCGATGATTCCTGAGGCCATCCGCAGGAGGGAGGTCCCCCTCGCATTCCTCGTCTTCCCAGGTGGCCTCTGAAGTCATTGTCAGCCTTGCAGAGACTTGCCGCTCTTCCACACCATGGAAAACATAGGCACGCACACGCCCCATGCAATTACATCCCAAGTTCCCGTCGTTACGAAGTCTCCAAGACTGTAATTGTGCTGGGAGTGCATGCACCTATGTTTTCCATGGCATGGAGGAGCGGCAAGTTTCTGTGTGGCTGCTACACGCGGTATTTTGTGGACATAGACAGACAGAGAGAGAGAGGCATAGAGAGAGAGAGAGACAGAGGGAGGGAGGGAGGAAATAAGAGAGAGACTGAAGAGCCACATTCAAGGGGCCAAAGAGCCACATGTGGTTCGCAAGCCGCGGTTTGCTGACCACTGGGTTATGCTATGCCAAAACAGAGGCAGAGAGGACATTCTCAGTAAGTCTGAAAATGCTTTTTGCCATGTCATTAAGTATCCAGGAACACTTAGGACTTGAGTTATCACTGATGTGGTTATAATGCAGTTTCAGGCTTAAGAATAATGTTGCAACCAGTTCCCAGTAAACTATTTAAAAAACCAGTATCCAAATTTATCCTGTTTAATCCCTCCTATTTATCCCAAACCCATTCAAATTTGTAAAACATGTTACACTTTAGAAAACTAACTCAATGGAGATGAATCCTATGCTCTATAATCTTCAGTCTCCAACACGGGGGTGGGTTTCTGCCAGTTCTAACCTCTTCTATAGAAGATGTTCCACAAACCGTTTACAGTGCTGTTTAGAACCGGTTCCAGCACCCTATCCCACCCATCCACACATCATCAAGATGAAGAGCGAGAGGAGGAATTCTGGAAGTTGAAGTCTACAAGTCTTAAAGCTGTCAAGTTTGAACACCCCTGGGTTTTTTTTTCTAAAGGGTTAGGGGTGCAAGGATCTTGTAACTTGACAGCTTGCATGCTTCAAATGCCAGGGTTTCTGATCCAACATTTTGGTTGTTAAGCAAGAGCGTTAAGTGAGTTTCACCACATTTTACAAGTTGGTCACACCCACCTAGTCACATGGCTGGCAAGTCACTCTCACCCTGTCACATGGCTGGCAAGCCACTCCCACAAAGCAGGCGACACCTACAGAAGAGGTTCTAAAAATGTTGAATCCCACCACTGGTCTCCAACATGCAGTGCTGTTACCTGCATTATACATGCTGCCCTGATGTTACTACTAAAGTTTTCTACATTAGTATTTTAGAAAAATCTTCTGTTACTTGCATCAGACTGGAACTCTTCAAAGCCTTTGCTTTCTGTATATCATGGGATTTATGCATATAGTCCTCAACTTACAACAGTTCATTTAGTGACTGTTTGAAGTTACAACAGCAATGAAAATATGACATGATCATTTTCTACACTTATGTCTGTTGCATCATCCCCATGGTCATGTGATCAAAATTAAGATGCATGGCAATTGACTCATGTTTATGATGGTTGCAGTGCCCCAGGGTTATGTAGTCACCTTTTGGGACCATCTAACAAATAAAATTAATTGAAAAGCAATGATTCACTTAAAAACTGTGGCAAGAAAGATAGTAAAATAGGGCAAAACTTACTTAACAAGTGTTTCACTTAGCAACAATAATTTTGGGTTCAATTGTGTTCATAAATCAAGGACTATCCACATTTAGCAAAGCATCAAGTTGGCAAGGAATACTTTTAGTATGTGCACAGAGGTACACATCCCCTCACCTGCCTTATTAGATGCTAAGAATGCTATTACCTTTTGGGATTCTCATCTGCATAAACTTGAAGAATTATTATTTTTTGCAATACAGATGTTTGTTTTTCTTATCCCTGTTACAGCCTGAACTTTAATAAACTTAACATCTAAAACGAGCTCCCTCTGCTGTTTCTTTTAACAGTGTTCTTAATAGTTCATTCTTTATAGAAATAGAAAATTTCTGGGGCTCTCTTTGTAATTATACTCTTCTAATTTCCAGGAAGAATTCTGATACAAATAGATTTCTCCACCTACAGTATATCTTCATTGTTTGATTCTTAAAACAGCTGCTAGAGATGCAAATTCTTTTCTTTTTAAAACATTACAATAATACAATAGCAGAGTTGGAAGGGACCTTGTAGGTCTTCTAGTCCAACCCCCTGCGTGGGCAGGAACCTTATACCATTTCAGACAAATGGCTATCTAACATCTTCTTAAAGACTTCCAGGGTTGGGGCATTCACAGCTTCTGGAGGCAAGCTGTTCCAGAGGTTAATTGTTCTAACTGTCAGGAAATTTCTCCTTAGTTCTAAGTTGCTTCTCTTCTTGATTAGTTTCCACCCATTGCTTCTTGTCCTGCCTCCAGGTGCCTTGGAGAATAGTTTGACTCCCTCTTCTTTGTGGCACCCTCTGAGATATCGGAACACTGCTATCATGTCTCCCCTGGTCCTTCTCTTCATCAAACTAGACATACCCAGTTCCTGCAACCGTTCTTCATATGTTTTAGCCTCCAGTCCCCTAATCATCTTGGTTGCTCTTCTCTGCACTCTTTCCAGAGTCTCCATGTCATATCTACATCGTGGCGACCAAAACTGTATGCAGTATTCCAAGTGTGGCCTTACCAAGGCACTATACAGTGGCATTAACACTTCACGTGATCTAGATTCTATCCCTCTGTTTATGCAGCCTAGAACTGTGTTGGCTTTTTTGGCAGCTGCTGCACACTGCTGGTTCATATTTAAATGGTTGTCCACTAGGATTCCAAGATCCCTCTCACAGTTGCTACTATTGAGCAAGGTACCACCTATACTGTACCTGTGCATTTTGTTTTTCTTACCTAAATGTAGAACCTTACTTTTTTCACAATTGAATTTCATTTTATTAGATAGTGCCCAATGTTCAAGTTTGTCAAGATCCTTCTTGGAGGTACATCTTTAAATATTTGGATTGTTTTCCTAATCAAAGATGCCTTAGTCTGCTGTTTTGGAATAGCAGCTCTTGTTCTTTTAAGTAGAAAACTAAAATATCCAGAGGCATTCTCCCCCCCCCCCTCTTTGGGTGCATTTTGAAGTTTTCCTGATAGTTCATCTTTTGGTTATATCACATTTAGGAACACTAAGTGATCTACATGGCCTTCCGTATTTGCACTTTATATCATAAAACCAATCTTATGAGGTGAGCTGGGGCTGAGACAGAGTGATTAAACCAAAACCATTCAGGGGACTCAGAGCTGCATTTCTGATCTCTTCAATCTCCTTTCTCCCCTTTTGGGTGCTAAACTAATATTTTTACAACTCTGTCATCTTATCCATTTCTACTTACTATATTTTTAGATTATTATCAGTTGATAGCTAGTCAAGAAGTAGAATGTCACTTATTTACTTACTGTCATTTTTCTGATCTGGCATGGATATGACTGTAATGTTCTCCAATTTGTTTACTTTCTCAGCTGACACTGCAGAGATTATCATACGTTTGTAAGCTTCTTTCATTCTGAGCCCAGTGGGGAAAAAATAGCTTGATTTATCTACCTTAATCCATATGTATTATGCAGTCAGTTTATTCCTCCCCAAAGTACCTTTTTAAAAGATGAATATATTCGAGTTTATTTTAATACATTCAGAAGAAATAGCATGCCTTGCTGATAGTTGTGGTTTCCAGATATTGTAACCTTGGCTCAGAATTGGTCATGCTGACAACAGCTGAAGATCTGAGAGATAAGATGTGTCTCAGAAAGATTTAGAAGGTCCTAGAATCAATCTCCCTGAGCTGATTTCCTGCTTCGAAGACTGACAGCCATTCTGAGGAGAACTTGGTAAAGACTGACTGAGACCACTGTTAGATGTAAATCTAAATCCTGGGGTTTCTATAAGGAGCTTATGTTAGAGAAATTTCAGACTATTCTGACAAAGTCCAGGCTGGTAATTTACCAGTCACCTATACAGGTTTTATAATATCTTTGAAAAGACAGATTACTGAATTGGTTCTATTCTTCATAGAGAAGACAATAAGTACAGATGTATTTTGTTAGAGGTTGATTAGAAAGGCTTCAATTTTTGTTAAACGGTTTGAACTGTACAGTGACAAAATGTAGGGCAGTCTGGAGTGGCTTACTTTAATTTCCATAGCATTGTTACAAATCCCTGCTTATTTCAGAAAAAGATTGACTGCTATTCATGAAACAGATTGAAATGCAGTCCACTTATGGAGCAAAAGCTGTCAGGCTGATGAGTGGCTTCATGCCCTGCCATAAGCTTCCCCTGTAAGGCAAAGTTCTTCTTACACGCTACAAGATACAGTAACATTCAAGTATTTGGTAGAATGATTTTTTCTTAATACTATCGCTGGAAAGTAAAATGGAGATGATAAAAAACAAAATGGCACAAAAGTCAGCCAATCATTTTTTACTTCCTACCTAAATTACTAGGATTTTATTTATCCTAATTAGGCTTTTATTTATCTAACTCTCTAACGAGAATTCAAGTGGGTTGCTCTTGGAATAAATAAAAACCATTCCTTTATCTAGATTAGTGTTTTTTTTTTAATCTTAGCAACTTTAATATGGATCTGAATTCCCAGAATTCCCTAGACAGCATTCTAGGATGGGGGATTCTGGGAGTTGAGATCCATGCATCTTACAGTTGGTAAGGTTGAGAAACACTAATCTAAATGGAATGCTACACAGAGCTAGCAAAGTGAGAAATGGGAAGCCTCAGACCCACAATTTCCTACTAGGCAGAAATGGGCTGCTATGGGTACATCCAATTTCGGGAGAACCCATAGCTAACGTTATGGCCAGTTCAGAGACCCTCCAAATCCCACACCTGGATGGCCCTGCCCACTCCACCCCGCCCCTACCGGGAGTCTTCATGTGGCCCATTTTGGATGCAAGGTAAGTGCAGGGCCCAAGCAGAGGCTCAGGGAGGAGGGGAAATGGGCCTCCTGGGAGTTCCAGAAGGCCAGAAACAGAGGGTCTCCAGAGCCTGGGGGAGGCAGTTTTCACCCTCCCAGAGGCTTGAGGAAAATCTCCAGAGCCTGGGGAAGGTGAACACCCCCCCCCTCCCCGCTGTGGTGCAGGAGGCTGACTAGGCCATGCCCACCATGGCCACGCCCACCCAGCAATCAGGGAGAGAACCTGTTGCTGAAATTTTTGGAGCCCATCCTTGCTACTAGGCCAAACAGGCTAAATGCAAACAGTCCATGTGACAAATACTCTTGATCACAATAAAATGGTGGGAGCAAGGGGGGAAAAAAAAGGGGGGGGGGGGTTGGAGCATCTATGTATACACACACACACACACACACACACACACAGAGAGAGAGAGAAAGAAAATAATGTGTCACCAGTTTCTTAGCCTTTTTAGAAGTTTGCTTTGATTATAATTGCCTTTCCCTGGCATAAGGTAACTTATCTAGTAAAGCCAAGACTTTGACTTCCCTTGAGAGCATCCTATTCCTAAAGAAGGAATTATCAGGAGGGAAGAAGCCTTGAAGATTAAGTAAGAATCAGTGTACAGTTGCAAAAGGGAGAGGAGAGAAGGAAGAGATAGAACAGAAGCCGTTGCTTCTTGCATTTCTGGAAACTGGCCTCACATAAAATAAGTAAATATATAATTTATTGTCTTTATTGTTGGCAAAACCATTTTTTTTCTTTTATGGCAAATTATAAGTATTATATTTTAATATGAAGTCTTCCATTGAAGTCCCAAAGGTGCTTTTTCAAGAAGCAACTGGACTTTCTGGTTTTTCTTTGAAGACATTTCGCTTCTTATCCAAGAAGCCTCTTCACAGCTGATCACAATAAAATGTGAACAAATAATAAAAACCTTTCGGACAACCATGCCCTAATGACTGAGAATCTCCATAGACATCTTTCATGGAAGACCTATATACAGGTAGTCCTCTATGTATGACCACAACTGAACCCCAAATTTCTGTTGCTGAGTGAGACATTTGTTAAGTGAGTTTTGCTCCATTTTACTGCTTTTCTTGCCACCGTTGTTAAGTAAATCACTGCAGGTGTTAAGTAACATTTAAGTCGTTAAATGAATCTAGCTTCCCCATTGACTTTGCTTGTCAGAAGGTCGCAAAAGGGGATTACACCACCTTAGGATATTGCAGCTGTCATAAATATGAGTCAGTTGCCAACTGTCTGAATTTGATTACTTTGGCCATGGGGATGCTGAAATGGTCATAAGTGTGAAAAACCAATTTCGTTGTATTTAAGTACAGTGACAATAAAGATTATACTTATACTTAAAATGGTCATGTCACTTTTTTCAGTGCCATTATAACTTTGAATGGTCATTAAATGAACTGTTGTAAGTTGAGGACTACCTGTATTGCACAAGCCAGGAAAAGGGCTGAGAAAATATCTACAGACCCCTCACATCCTGGACATAAACTCTTTCAACTCCTCCATTCAGGACGCTGCTATAGGGCATGCCAAAACAACTAGACACAAAGACAGTTTTCCCCCTATTCCATCACTCTCCAATTCCCACAGCACTATCATGTTATGCCTAATGATATTTACCCATGTAATAATAGGGCTATATTGCTACTATCCTCCTCCTCCTCCTTTTCCTATTAACTTCTTCAATTGTTATCTTATGATTTATCACTTCGTTGTTTGCAGATACACTGAGAGCTTATGCACCAGAGACAAATTCCTTGTGTGTCCAATCACATTTGGCCACTATAGAATATTCCAATATATTCTTGTGTGTGTGTGTACAGAATTTATATATATTCTAATAATACTTGCAATTTTCCAGAAAAGAAAAATTGTTTGTATGTGTGTGTAGGTACTGAACCTACATATAATGCTCCTGCCTTGTATGGTCCCCACAACAGCACCTCTGTGAAGTGGGTTGAGCTGACAGAGAATGACTGGCCCAAAGTCACCCAGCTGTTTTCCATGCCTAAGGAAGGCCCAGTTTCTAGGCCAGCACCCACCTCCCCACAGAGTTTCTATCTCACTTTACCCCACCAAAACCACATACTGGCACATGCTTAGATTGAAACCGAATATCTGCACCTCAGAAATAGGTTGTGTGCTCAACTGTCAAAAGGGAAATGCAATTGTAGATTGTATCCACAAAACTGTGATGTTTAGATCAAAAGTCATTTCTTTTCTACTTTACCACCAGTTTTGGGCACTGCATTTTAGGAAGTACATTGGAGCATGCTGAGAAAAGAGCAATCAACATAATGACTTGGAGGGGGGGGGGGAGAATGATTTGAGGCACTCAGTTTAAGCTGGGTAAGATTGCAGAGATCTAATCAGTCTTCAAGTATCTGAATGGCTGTTACATAGAAAAAATAGAGCAAAATTGTTCACTTATTTCAGAAGACAGGTCAAAAGACAATGGGATTAAATTACAAGAGAATAAATTTCAGTTGGACATCAGAGGGGGGGGGAAAACACCTTGACAGTAAGAATTTTTCAACAGCGGACCAAATTGCTTTGGGAGTTAGTGCCTCTTTTCACTGGAGGTATTTAAGTAGACGTTAATATCTCAGAGATGCAAAGGTTGCGTACTTCTGCACTGGATGCAGTTGGTTCAAATAATTGTGAAGAACCCTTTAAATCTCTATATTGCGCGCGCGTGTGTGTGTGTGTGTCTGCATGTGTGTGTGTGTGTGTGTGTGTGTGTGTGTGTGAGAGAGAGAGAGAGAGAGAGAGAGTTATTTCTGTGCCTATTTTTAGTCCAGGGTGCCTCTTGTTTAGGTTTTTAATTATTTAGCTATGTATTAGATTTTGCAAAGCACCCAGACTCTGCTGGATTGGCAGCCATAATAAATCTAATGAAATAAAAAATAAATAATGCTAACATTAAATCTTCACTTAAAAAACAATGTACTATTGCCAAGGAATCTCAAACATTACATTAAGATGGTAAAATATTTCCTTTCATTGTCTTCAGTTTACTGATTTTTAAAACTATTTGGAATGGAAGGATGAATTATTTTAGGGCCACATCAGTGCTAAAATGTGTAGTGCAACACCACCTAGCATCTGTTAATGCAACCTGATGCTATAAGCACAAAGCTTATAGCTTTGGACCGTCACAATAGTTATTTCCCAGTGGTGGATTTTGAATCCCGGCACAGCCAGTAAACTGCACATGGGGCTGGGCGTCCTAAATGAGCATGCGCACTGTGCGTGCATGTGCACTCCACTGCCCTGCGACACCCAGCTGCTCAGTGGATGTTGCGCAGGCGCCACACGCTGTGTGCGTGTGTGCAATGGGCTGGTCACGGTATAAACAGCCATAGAACGTGGGCGGGCAGGTGGCCAAACGAGCCACTGTACCGGTATAGTGGCTGCTGCTCCCGTCTACTACTGGCATGGCTGTATCGGGCCATACTGCCCGGAATCCACCACTCCTCTTGCCATTAAACCATCCTTCTTTTGATTAGCTAATATCATCCATATGGCCTTCTGTTTGATCAAACGTGAACCAATTCAGAAAAGGTTATTCAAGAAGCAGGGTGGGTGGTTATATGCTGGTCATTAGAGATCCTGATAAATCTTGATTTTCCACTCTCTTGATAACATTGGCTGATCTACTCCTCTCACTTAGGCCTCACCCAGCATGTAAGAACTTAGTCTAAGACAGCCCAGATACTCCACAGTGTGCAAACAGCTAAATTAGTGCATGCAAAACAATGGATTTTTTTGATGTTATGAAAAAAACAAAGTAAGGGAAAACATTTGAGCATTGTAGAACGATGTGTCACCGAAGTGTTTGTTTGGGGACAAAAGAACTACACAGTAAAATCTGACACAAATAGAGCTGATCTATAACACAAGAAGCCCCAGTCTAGCATCTGGACTTTAAACAGGTAGAAAGACTTCGTATTATTTTACATGCATGAATTAGCTCATCAGTGCACTCATCATTTAATATTTGTCCCTGAAAACCTGTTGGATGAATTATTATTCTCAATTAGGCAACTTCAACTTCCTATACCTTTTTCATTTTAATGTCTTCTGACTTGGCTATAATTTCCATTGGACCATATTTCTAATTCAGGCAATACCTCATGTAGTAGTGAAACAGGCCCATGATGGGGCTGCCTTTGAAGCTAGTGCAAAAAGAAGCAGCCCCATCTACTGTAGGGGACAGCTACCATAAGCATAACAATTTTGCAGACATTGCACTGGTATCTAAGAGCTTCTGAGTACCATTCAAAATGCTGGTTTCTTTGTAGCTTGGTGCCCAGGTATCTTCAATGCTCATCGTCTTCAGATAGAGCCAACTTACCCAATCCACTCATCCTGAGTTGGGATATTGAGGGAAAGGCCACCTCTTCCCTTAGAAATCCACATAGTACCATTTCTAATGTTTTACCAGCTTTCAGGAGGACAGATCCCCCCCCCCCCCCGTACAGTTGTTAACATATTTTATTGCTGGACTTGGAGTGCTAGAAAGAATTGTATAATTTTTAATATGATTCCTTTTTTTTTGTTTCATATGGAATATTTTCACTGTCATTCCATGGTAACTTTTGCTGCATAGATACTCAGTTAGGTTCTAACACCCCTCAGCTGGCTTTCCCCAGACTAGATAAATTTTTTGAGAAACTCCTAGAAGACACCCTAAAATGCTAACTCACAAAGTCTGCATTAATAGACTGCAGAACCTGTGCTTTGCTAATGTCAAATTGAGGATTGACCACTCGTGTATTGGATAGGCTATTAGAGCTGTCATTTTACTGCATTATTTTCTTTTTACTGTGTTATTTTATCTTACTACTTTTATTTTGATATATCTGGTGAGTTGTGATCTATAATCAAATCATTTGTTTGTCCATCCATCCATATTATAATTGGCAGGAGTGACTGTTGAATCAAAATTATATGGGTATGTCAACTAACTGATCAAGAATGTTCCCATTTTAGGGTTCTTCTGGCCATAAACCTAGCACAACTGGTCACTGTAATATCTTCCAAATGAAGCAACATTGTGACACTAAACCAGATAAGCTGCAAGTTGAGAGGTTAGCAAAGAGGTGAGAACAGAGGATAAGATTTTTATGGGAGTGACTAAAACACTTGAGATCTTGTTTAAGTAAGCTCAGCTCTTGATGACTTTGTGGACATGTCCATGCAGTATTTTCTTGAGAATAGTACAAATGTTTTGCATTCTTCTGCATGATTTTTGTGATTTCCTAGTCAAGCCTACAGCTTTGGAACTCACTAGGGGTCTTCATACATGCATTAACCGAGCCTGGCCTGATTTGGAGTGGGTTTTAAGAGGCAATATAGTTTGCCAGTTCAGGGGGGAGTGAACTTCTGAGAGTGATTAGGATGAATTGAAGATGCTTTTTTGTCTGCTGCACTGATTTTATCAAGGGAAGCAAAAATAAAATAACAGATAGTTCTCATATAGCGACATTTGGGACAGCTTGGTTATATGAACTGGTTGCTAAGTGAAACTGCAACTGTGATTATTTTACTTCAGCTTTCCTTCGCTTTACAGATCTGATTATAAAGTTACTTTTTCATCACCCTGTAAACTGCAAATGGTTGCTAAATTAGGCTGTCACTAAATGAGGAAAACCTGTATCCTTCGATCTCATATTCTGATAAAGGCTATACCAGATAGCAAAATATACACAATTATATTACCTTATTGCTTCATACAATGTGTTGCAATACATTTACTGAACAAAAGGTAACCATTCCCCTCCTTTTTTTTCTTACACAGTGGTGAGATGCTCTGGACCATTTACAGAACTGTCCTTGGGGTTTCACTTCATACCAATTTGGAAATCTTAACAATAATATAATTCTACCAAAAGGAGATTTATTATGAAGAGCTATTATGTATATTCTTTCATAATTAAAAAATACTGTGTAATGTAGATTCTGTGGATTTTTAAAATAATTTGCCATAATTTTCCAGTTGTCTAATTTATCAGGCCCAATCCAGTCAAAGCTACAGTAAGTGTTATTACATTTTCTTGGTTTTAAAGTGAATAAGTTAAATATTTCTGTAGGTTTTCAATACTGAAACCAACTAGCTGTTAAAGTAGAGATTTTTTCATTTTGACTCTATCATTTACAGCATGTTAACATAATTAAGACATTTGTGAACCAGGTTTTCAAGGAGTGCCACTTTAATTTCATTCTGTGGGTTCCCTGATGACCCAACTAACAAAAGTTGCTTATGTAAACATGCTGAACAAGCCAGCTCAGGGATCATCAAGACTTAAAAACATTTGAAAGCGTGCTAAAATGACCCCATGGTTTAAGACATATTGCAGTACCTTTCCGATACCACTTCCAACTTGTACTTATTCTTCTCCTTTTTTGTGTTGCAATCTGCATAAATACCTATTATTTTGGGATTTTCTCCCTGCAAATATTTTAATATTTTGGTTATAGAACGAAGGGCTCTCTGCTCAGTTGACACAGTGCCTGGCCTCTCCCTTTCTCAGGTAGACACCCAAACAAGGAAGATAAATATGACTCATATCTCTACAGTACGTGTCAATTTTACAAATAACTGAAGTACTGTCTGACTTGTTTTAAAAACAAACCATAAGCTAGGTGATCCTGGGCCACGCCCCTTTCTCAGCCCACCTCACCTCACAGGGTTGTTGTGACAAAAATAGGTGGTGGTGTGTTCGATATGTTCACTGCCTTGAGTTATTTGTACAAATAAAGGCAGGATATGAATAAATAAGATAGAAGTCCTAAAATTGCTATTTGTAGCTAGAAAACAAAGCAGTCACACTAGTCCACTGGCAAGAGCCAAGACATATTTTGTTTTAATTTATAAAATACCCTCAACTCTGGGCATTTGTATATTTTCTTAGCAATGTTTTTCACAACAGACTTGCCCCTGCCTAATGCTGAGAATGGCTGGCTGAAAGTCAGCCAACTGGCTCCATGCCTAAACAGACCTAGAAATCACTCTCCCTGTTTTTAGCCCTGTGCTCCTAACTATGTAATTACATGTCATTAGCACTTACCTACTATGTTATACATCTCTATTTTTTGACACATTTCCTCTTCCAGGGAGAAAAACACAACTCCCAACCTTCTGGGAAAATTCTCTGTCCCATTCAAATCCATGGGGAAATATTTTCTGCAAGCAATATGGGGCTGGAGCTTGCAGAAGCTTGAAAAACTAGTCTAGGTAAGTTTGCTGCAAAAACTGTGCTCCATAATATAATTCAGGGCAATATAATTGAATGGACAACAAGATTATTCTAATTGATAGGAAAAAATGGTGACATCAGTTGACTTATACTGCCTCACACAGGACCAATTAGGATTTTAAAAATGTTGTAACATCCTCCACTAAATTTTAAAATATTTTTTTCCACCCGGGTGCTAAGAGAATAAATGTGGCATTTTATCAATATATTTTATCAGGCATTAAAAATCAACAAAAAAGCCAATACCTAGAACATACATAGCTAATTGTTTATAACCATGGTTATTGAAGACATCCAACCATATGCCTGAAAATATTTCCAAGGATTTCCTTTACAGCAAAGCCTCTTGTCCGTCCCCCCCCTCCAATTTTTCACAAGGAAGAATAACCTGTAGTTCCCAATATTACTTTCCCACCCAGGTGCTCAAAGAATAAATAGAACTATCTGTGCCCTGGAGCAACAACTGCTCCACTTATTGTTTTAATGTGCAATGCATGCTTATACTGCATTTTTAAATATAAGGGATACATCTATGATGCATTATTTTGGATAACCCAGCTCCTGCATTGAGCATACTTTTAGAGAAAATGTGCAATTAAAGTCTTTAGAGTAGAACATGAACACTTGGCTGCAACAGCTTTCTTGTGTTTATAATTAATCTGGAATTTGGTCTCCCCCTGAAAATGGTATGTGGTCTCTGCTCCATCCCCCAAGCTTCCATGAGGAAGCAATTTCCGAGAATAATTTGTTGCTTTAAAAAGGGGATTCATTTGGTTCTATCAAGAAAAATAGCAGCAGGTCCCCCCCCCCATCAATTTAGAAGAGAAAAATAGAGTGAATCACAGCCTATCCAGCTAAGCAACCATTTTCCATAGCAGCCAACCAGCCATATGTCCCTAGGAAACAAACGGGCATTGACGCAAAGAAGCCACTCATCTATTATTTTACTACAGATGCAGCTTCTGAATCTGGAGGCAGCATGTGTTCCTCAGATAGCTGTAGTCTCCATCAGTCTGTCAAACTCCTTTTAAAAGTGGGTTTAATCATTTCCCACCCCCAAACAGAAAATACTATTGGTTTAGGATTGGGGCACTTGATAAATGTGCTCCATTCTTAACAGTAGATTGTTGCTTTAATAATGCATCAATCAACAGATCATTTCCAGCACTCTAGTTTAGCTAAAAATAACAATAATATCCTGGCCAAAGATGCAACATTCTTCCATACATGTTTTTAAGATAGTGCAGCATCTTTTTATTAGCAGAAAGGAAAGGAAGAGAGGTGAAGGCTGAAAAGATCACTAACTGAATTTTCCATCTGTTTTCTTCATGGTCCAAAAGTAATGTCAAGACGCACTCTTGATGTAATCCAAACAGAAGAGTGTTCTTTGAATATGCAGACTTTAAATATGCAGTTATTTCATGCTGATTTTCCAGTCACACTTGGAATAATTTTAAGTCATGGAAGTGAAAGCTACCAATCTTTCAGCATACCCATTCCCGATAAATCTTTGACTACAATGTTCTGTAGGCCCAGCCAAAATATCAGCTTTTTGGTCATTTCAAACTCTATCCCTGATAAAAATGCAGCCTGCTGTTTTGACTCAAGAAGAAACAGACCTATAGACCAATCTTCTCTTTATAATCAGTATCTTTTGGGTCATGGCGAAGAAAGTATTGGGTAAGATTTCAAAAGGGGTGCCTGGTTGGGAAAACATAAACCATATTGTACCATAAATGCCATTCAGTGAAACATCAAAGCTGTCACATCACTTTTATTCAGGGATACTTCTGTGTCTTCCCATGCCCTTTTCACGCTAAAGTTGTCCTATAGTTTGTGGTTTCCACTAGGACCCAGAAGTTCTTGTAGAGAACGTTTAAATTTCTGACATTGCCTCTTTTTCTGCTGGCTCTTTCTTGCTGCTCCTCAGGGAAATCATGGGAGCAGCAGTTCATGTGAGTTTGGGCTGGTTCCTGCTTCTCAGCCAGCAGTACAAAGAGTGGGGGAGAGGAGAAAGGAAACAGCTTGGTTTCTCGCTTACCAAGCAATGACACAGCTACCATTTGAAGCTGTGATGTTGTTGAACAAGGACTTATATCCCACTCATTGAAGTTTCAACTATTGCACCTGTCATATAATTACAATTTGAATGCTGGACAATCACTTCACACTTATAAAGGTTATAGCCATTTGCAATCTTCCCTGCTGGCTTCACACAAGCAAAGTCAACGGGGAAGGGGGCGGTGGTTTGTAAGTTGCTCTTGTAAGTCAAATATCATGCTTTATAACTACAATTCTGCTCCCAATTTCCATCTTAACCCAAGGACTATCTGTAAAGGGATTTAACTGAGTAGTGCTGATTGCACTTTAAAAAAAAATGCTACCTGTTTCTCATTATCAATTGGGCATAGTTCAATTTCTGTTAAAAATTTAAAAGGCCATTATTTGTATAAATTCAATAAAACTCTTACCATGTTTCTTAGAAAATAAGACCAAGTCTTATGTCTTATTTTCTTTTAGACTTGACGCGCCATGGAAGCACTGTTGCCTGCATTCCGAACCTTCAGTGTTCAGAATGGAAGCTTTTTGGCGAATGGGAGGAGAATGGAGGGGGATTTTCTGCTGCTGGCTTTGGGGAAGCGGCCCAACAAGCAGAAGCACTATGCCCAGAAAGAGAAGGGCAAAAGCAGTATTTGCGCTGCCCCAAGGAGCCAGTGGGCTGCAGCTGGAAAGTTCCACCCCCCTCCCCCCAGCCACTCATGCTGGCCACACCCATCCCCCTGGACTTATTTTTTGGGTAGGGATAATATTAGGCCCACAATCCAAAAATTAGGGTTGTGCTTATTATTGGGGTGGATCGTGTTTTCGGAGAAACACTGTATTATAGTAACAGAACCACACTGCATTCTATCTGCTAAATGTTGTTGCAAGAAAAGATCTTGAAAATTCTCTTCATAAAATTAAATTGATAGTAATAGTATCAATTTAGTAATCCAATTCATCCCAGCAGGGAGACACATTGTTACTTATTTCAAGCAATCATACTACTTTTTTGATAAGCAATTTCACAACAGTTTATAGTAGTACTGAAGCAAAACTATAACCAATTAACAGGGCAATGTGAAAACTAAGATCAGCTTTAAAAACAAAATATTGAAGGAAAATATACAGTTTCTTGATCTCAATTATTAGAAAAAATCTAGTTCAAAAATTAATGTCTCTGAAGTCCAATCGTGAGCCAAACCATCCAAGAATACTCCTTAATTTTCTTGCTCTTCCTTAATTTTCTTCTTTTTCTTTTTCTTCTTTTCTGTATTCTGAAACATAAGCATTGTTACATCATTTCACTATGATAAATGAAAATATAATGTCTATATTATAGATAGTATTTTTAAAAAGTTTTTTTTTTCTGTAAGAAAGAGATGCATGGCACTTCATGGTCTGATTTTGCTTCTACAAGATAATATATTTAGGTAGAGAAGCTTATCTAACTGTAGGAACGCATGTTTGGCTCTGATATAACATTAATGAGTCAATGGAACTGCAAAATAGAATATGAAAGCTTTTTATCTCCAAGCATCTTAGTGGAATAGTTCCACTTCTGCAATTTAGACAGAGGCTATCAGACTTACTTAGGTACGTAGTCTTTGGGATTTTAAGTGGAGAGAACATAATCTCAGATTAGATTTGGAAACTTCCTTTAATCGTATTAGTGGTGGAAAGGAAACTAACTAGAATTTCTATAGTAATGGTGAGTGAAGACTTAACTGTTTTTGCAAAGGCAATTTTCTACTAATTAAAAAAATGATTTATTCCTTTCTATAAATCTTGCTTAGACATAATCAATAACATATAAAATCTTATTTTTAAATGGAGAGAAGGCTATCTGTCAGCCTCTGCTTTGCTTGCTTGCGGCTGCCATGGAAATGGGAGGGGGGGGGCATGGTATTTGGGCTGGGGAAATTGGTACAGGAGTAGTTCTCACCATCTTCTGCACATGCTGATAGCCGATGCTTGGTCCTGGTCAAGGCCAACCGTCCTGCATACCAACCTGATGATGTTTTTTAGAGATGCAACCCACATGACACCTTAGGGATTTGCAGATTGGGCAATAGGGTGGGGGTTGTTGGGGGGAGAGGGTTGGGCAAATATTTGATATGTAGGATTTCACGTGTTTCTGCCTCAGACCTTGCTTTACTTTGCTGCTATCTTTTCATAACCAGTAAAAGTACTTTTAATTCCATAAACAATGGAGTTGAGTGGTTTCTTTCTTGGTTGTTGAAGGAGGCGTGCTTGACATTAAGCAAGGTCTCTTTTCTTGATCAGGGAAATCAGCCTCTCTTCTAGACCTGCTCTCGCGAAAACGACGTTTCTCCCAGGCCTCCTGGAAGTTTCATAGCATGGGACATCATGACATCCTCTTCTTTGGCTTCCTGCCAGGCAGCTGTTGGTCGCCGACGTCGGCTGGTAGTAACTCCAGCCGGAATTTCCTCAGGATCACATCTCAGCCCCACTCCCAACAACCACCTGGGGTGGACAGATCTTTCCTCCAAATTCAGTTCTGCCATCCGCTCCGTCTCCAAGGAACATGAGGATCCGGCAGCCCCCATGTCATCCTCCTAGTGGCTGTCCGGGTTGGACATTTCTTTGAAGGTTTTGTTTTTATTGCACTCTCCCCGGAAGGTGTTAGCTCTGGGATGAGTGCGAAAGTGAGACGCTGCTTAATGTCAAGCACGCCTCCTTCAGCAACCAAGAAAGAAACCACTCAACTCCATTGTTTATGGAATTAAAAATACTTTTACTGGTTATGAAAAGATAGCAGCGAAGTAAAGCAAGGTCTAAGGCAGAAACACGCGAAATCAATAGAGCACCAACATGGAGGCTGTACCTATTGGTATAAAACTTTTTTTGCGATCACATTCTGCAACAGCTGTATTATAACCTTGGAAGATTAAGCAAAGAAGCTAGAAAACAAATCTGGCTACCTGGTGCCTTCTCACCCTACTTTATTGTGTCTGTGATTCTTGGTGGCTTCCTGAACAAGACCATGTGATTTTCTTGGCAATATTTTTCAGCAGTGGTTTATCATTGCTGTCTCCTTCTTTGGACTGAAACAGTGACTGACCCAAGATCACACAGCTGCTTTTGTACCTAAGGCAGGACTAGATCTCATGGTCTCTCACTTTTAGCCCAAGGCCTTTAACTACTGCATTAACTACATATATATGTCTTTTCCCCCCTCTATCTGATAGTCCAGATTCTTCTAGGCTAGGTATGCTTGGGATGATGTTGCTAATCTGTTCACCTCTGAATCAAACATATGTTTCCAATGAGTCTACATTTAGTTAAACAATTGGTGTTGTGTTTTTTTACGTAGGCCAGGTGCATGCATAAGTAGTAAAGATGGCTTTGTTAAGGCAGTCAAGATTTTTTGCACCAGAAAATATACAGTCCTGGTCAGCATCATATCACATTCAAGGTGTACAGCAGACACAATTCTGGAGGGCAGCAAGCAATTTTCAGTGTCCTACCTCCACCACCATACTGGTCGATGGCTCCTCTGCACTGTCTTCTACGCAAACAGACATTTCTTGAGTTTTCTGTTTTTTCTTTTTCTTTTTCTTCTCTTTAATCTGTTCCTCCTCTTGTTCAACTTGTTCATCCTCATCCTGTTCCTCTTCTTGTGTCATGCAAGAAAAAAAATTACAAAAACAACTTAAACAAAGCAGAAATGCTAGGAGTTAGCCAAAGATGTTAGTGGGCATTTTTGAAAACTGGGAGCATGCTGCTGGTCATGATCCATTCCTGACACCTCAAGCAATAGTTATGGATTATCACAAACCCAGGTATTGGAAAACAAGCTGATAAGAGACATTTTCTGCAACTTCATCTAGTATTTTAGACATACATTGCTTTATCCCACTGCGAGTATTTTCTGCCTACCTACGTAGGTGAACAATTTCCAAACTGAATACATTCAGCAGCTACCTTTGCTACTCTCTATGGATGTCTTTGGGGAGGAAGAGATGTGGTGAGAAAGCATTCCATTGAAGGTTCCAGACCTAAAGCGGTTACCGTATTTTTCGGAATATAAGACGCACCCAGGTTTTGAAGAGACAATTTTTTTAAAAAAAGTAGGTAGGTAGATAGAGGGATAGAGAGGGAGAGAAAGAGAGAGAAATACAGTAGGTAAGTAGGGTGACAGTGTGTAGTTAGGTAGGTAGGTAGGTAAAGGGATAGGGAGAGAGAGAAATACAGTAGGTAGGTAAGTGGGGAGAGTGTGTGTAGATAGATAAGTAGGTAGAGAGATAGAGAGAGAGAAATACAGTAGATAGGTAGGGGGAGAGAGAGAGTAGGTAGATAGGTAGATAGAGGGGGAGAGAGAGATACAGTAGGTAGGTAGGGAGAGAGAGGGATATAGAGAAAGAGAGGGGGGGGGAGGGAAGGTAGTTAGGTAGGTAGGTAGATGTTTCCAGGTGTATTTACCCATGTGCTGGAGAAGGAAATCACTGACCACCTTTGGAACAAATCTTTTTTCTGCAGGCACAGTACTTGACCAACGTAATTCTCATGTATCACTCTAATTAAACAGCTTTCCGAAAGGGAAAAAAAACACCTTTTTGCACTGTGCAAACCTCCCCCCCCCTCGCGAAAATGGGCCCATTTTTTTTTCAAATAAAAGGCATGACTAGCCTTGGGGGGGCTTGCAGAGTCCTGGGGGGGGGGGGCAAAATGAGGAAAACAGCCCTTTTCTCGTGAAAACGGGCCGGTTTTTTAAAAAAAAAAAAAATAGCATGCATAGTCCCATGGAGGCTTATAGAGTGCTGCTTTGGGGGGGGGGGGGGGGGGCAAAAACGCCCTGTTTTTTTTACTTATTTCTGCCCTCCCCAGCCCCTAGGAGCTCTCTGGAACCCTCCATAAGGGTATGCGCGTGGCCATTTTGGTGAAGAGGCGGGGTTTCAGAAGGCAAAAAAATGCTGTATTCGATGTATATGACGCACCCAGATTTTCAGCCTCTTTTTAGAGGAAAAAAGGTGTGTCTTATACTCCAAAAAATACAGTACATCCATGGAACTCAACTGGGAGAAGTTATTGAGGAATGTTTCAGACTGCCCATAATATAAATTGTACTATACCTGAAAGATGTTTGGTGTTATTGTGAACCATCATACAGTGTTATAGTTATTCTTTAAAATGTGTTTCCCCTTTGAATGATTCAAAAGAAAGAGTATATTTAATACCCATTAAACTAAACATCTAGTCAAATTACTGACAAAATCTAAAACAGAAAGTCTTAAGAGTATTTCTTGTTGAAGGCATCCTTGGAAGTCCTTCTAAGATCGAGAATCTTTTCTATTGTGGAGGTGGCACTAAAAGAGATGGGGATCTCACTTCTCAATTTTTTCACCAAGAAACTTTAATCTAGAGGTGTGACTTAATTCAGCAAAAGCAAAAGTTCTTCTGCTTCAAACGTTCTGTAAGGCAGGAACAATAAGGCTGTGAAAAGGGCCCATGAGCCTCTCCTTCTCAATCGTGGCTTAAACTTATCTATCTCACAGTGTTGGTCTATGTAGTACTGCTTAAGGGCTTTGTACTCCTGCTAACAACCTAGGTGTCCTGATGCACCAAGGTTATCATCTGCAACTTTCAAACATATATGTACAATAATCATACAAGCCTCATTTCTACTCATAATGGAGGCTGATATAGAGACATTTTATAGAAACATAGATGCTATGGAGTAGGACACAGATAAGCAAAATCCAACTCCAGATGTTGGAATGCAACTCTCATCATGTTGCTTAAGACTGCTGGGAGTTAACATCCAACATCTGGACTAACAACACTCAATTCATTTGTAAGGCAATACAAGCCACATATTTTCTCCCATCTTATATAACTTTGATACCATCAATGAATCTTTATACTAATGTCACATAGAATCAATTCACAGTTCCTAAGTTAACTAAAAATCTACTGATGAAATGAACATAATCCCCAGGTTGCCAACTAAAGCTTGGTTGATTAAAAGCTTTGCCAGAAAGAAAATATAAAAAAGCAGCTATTTTTTTCTTCTGGAGATGCTCAGTTAGATACTTAAGATTCAGGGCACAAGACCCAGAAGACTATCCTAAGATTAATTAGGCATGCAAAAGACTAAAATGCTGAAGAATGCTGTGTGCTTGTCTGCACACATATGTGTTATGGCTACCTTGGGGAAGATTTCCTTATTCACAGAGCGTTATGATATGGGATATGGCCAACATGAAACAGCAATTTACTAGAAGGCAAACTCATCCCGTTATCCATTCCCTCCCTAGCAACTGACCTTGGTTTTTTTTATCTGGGTTGATAAGGAGAATTCAATGAAATATTCTGGACTACAGCCATCCACAATTTTTATTTTCTAATAATATCTATGGAGCTGTACCTTTGCAGCGTGCCAGCTCTCCATTTATTTATTTATAATTTAAAGAATCTAAGAAAAAGTCAGGTGGAGCAGGTAGCCTTGTATGAAAAGCAGTGAATGTAGGTAACAAACAACTTTCCTTTAAAATATATTTTAACAGTTTAAAAATACATTGATTGCTTCCCACTATGGGGAAAAAGAGTTGTTGGGGGGGGGGGGAAAAAAACCCAAGATTGTCCCTTCTCTCTGGACTTCCAATTAGCAAATCCCCCTCCCCAAACAAATTGAGGGAGAGAAAAAATGCCTACTTTTATTGACAAATGCAATTCAGCAAATCAATATTCAACCATGCAAAATCCTTTTACAGATCTATCATTAAACATCATTAAACCAACCTTTGATTTCTATTTTAGCCTTCTTTGCCTTTGGTGGAACTGCCTGTTCTTCATTCTCTTCCCGTTCCTTGCGCTTCTTTGGGACCAGGGGGAGCGTAGATTCCCCAGAAGGATCATAGACCTTCACTTCACTGGAATATTTAAAGGAGTAGAAGCAAATTGTAAATGAGTGGAAACCCCATTAATGCCAATTGCTGGGTGGCAAAGTGTAGAAGTACCGCCACAGCACCCATAAGGACCTTAAGTCTTTTTTCAATAGAGTTCTTCTGTGACCTAATGGAGGTTGTGAAACGCTTCAATGAATTTGTAGCTATTTGTGAAAACCTTAAAGGAGCAGATATTGGGTATATTACATCAACAGTTTTACAGTGTAAAACAGGCTCTTTTTAAAACAATGTTGAATAAAGAAATGCTAATTAAGAAAAGCAAACTTTACGGCTAGGTATACTCAATCTTATCAGCTCATTATGGCAAAAGTTGGGAAAGTTTTTCTTTAAAGATTGCAATCTAGAGTTTTCACAATGGCTAGAAAAGCAACCAAGCTAGGTGGGCCTGAAAATATTTATTTTAACAAAAGGGACATTTCTATGAAAGTGAAGTATCTGAGCGGAAAAATTAAATACTCTTGGCAGATTTATCCATGAGTAAAGTGAACATTCACATACCCACCTCTTGTGCTGGTATTTGTCTGCACGGGCCACAGCTTTTCCAGTACCACTTATTCGTCTTATCTGGACAGGAGTGGACAGGAATCACAGCCAAATAAAAAAATAAAAAAAATAAAAGTTAATACAACCCAATGCAGTCCCTTAAAAAGATTAACAGTTAAGAATAGATGATGGTGGGGGGAAAAAACCTGTAATCATGGACACAAAGCTTAAATCAGCAAGGGAACCAAGTGCTCTCTGTTCTTACAGGTAAAAAAAAATAGACAACTGATTAATAAATATATTCCCTATCTATTTGATTTGATGGGAATAAAAGCTCCTTTGCAATTATAATGAGTTTCATATTAATCAATACAGAATATTAGTTCTACATCCCAAAGGGAAGGGAGGAAATTGCTAGGGCAAAGAGCAGCCTTCACAACTCTCTCTCTCTACTCAGATATGTTTGGGCGATCGATTCCCAAACTCCAAGCTATTGTAGCCATCAGTCTCCTAAAACAGTGGTCGGCAAACCGCAGCTCGGGAGCCACAAACGGCTCTTTGGCCCCTCGGGTGCGGCTCTTCCTCTCCCCCCCCCCACAGGCAGCGGAGGGCCCGGCATGTCGACAGGCTGGGGGGGCTGCGGCTGCCTCTTCCTGTCTCTGCCTCCTCCTGTCTCTTCCTCCCCCCCCCCCCACCCAAAGCAGGGGAAAGCCCAGCACGCCGGCCGGGGAGGCCATGGCTGCCTCCTCCTGCAGCGAGCGCACGCGAGGCTGCGGCCACCCAAGCGCCGTTGTGTCTGTCCAGCCGTTGTGCCCGCCTCCCTCTCAGCCACGTGTGGCGGGCAGCCCTGGAGGGTGCACCTCGGTGGCTGTTGGAGGGAGCTGGTGAAGAGGTGCGCGGCTGTCCTGCCCGATGTGCCTGCTGGGCAAGCTCGGATGGCAGGAGGTGTGTGTCGCAGGGCTCGGGGGAAGCAGCAGCAATAGCTGCCTGCAGCAGCCGCCAAGGTGCACTTTCTGGGGCTGGCCGCTGTGCGCGTCGGGAAGGGAAGTGGGCGTGCGGCGCCCGGCTGGCCACGGCGGCACTTGGGTGGCCGTGGCCTCGGGTGCGCTCGCTGCGGGAGGAGGCAGCCATGGCCTCCCCGGCCGACGTGCCGGGCTTTTCCCTGCTTCCGGGGGGGCGGGGGGGGGGAGGAAGAGACAAACAGAGACACAGAGAGAGAAGGAGGGAGAGAGGGAATCAGAGACAGACACACACACACACACACACACACACACAGAATGACAGATGGGTGGAGGGCAGAGAGAGAGACAGATAAAGAGAGAGAGAGACAAGAAAAAGACAGAAAGAGAAAGAAAAATAGAAAGAAAAAGAAAGTGGGAGAGAGAGATAAAGAAAGAAAGAAAGAAAGAAAGAAAGAAAGAAAGAAAGAAAGAAAGAACTTATGACCACAATTGAGCCCAAAATTTTGGTTGCTAAGGAGGACCGTCGTTAAGTTAGTTTCACATTTCCCAAGTTGGCCACGCCTACCCAGTCACACGACTGCTGAGCCACTCCCACAAAACAGGCCACACCTTTTGGCTCTCAAAAGAAATTTCAATCCTGGTACTGTTGATATTTGGCTCTCTTGACTAATGAGTTTGCCCACCACTGTCCTAAAACATAGGGAGACAAATGAATTTTATAGCTTTCTAAATTCATAAACCTTTTGAAACAAGGATTCGTATCCTTCCTGTTCACCCTCTAGCCACAAGTTAATAATAATAATAATAATAATAATGATTTAATTTATAGACCGCTCCTCTCCCCGTAGGGACTCGGAGCGGTGCACAGGGAAAACTAAAACCACAATACAATAAATATACAAATACAATTAAAAACAAATTAAATCTGGGCCTGTGCTAAAATCCCCTTAACCTGCTAAAATACCCAATTAAAACAGCTAAACCCTGGAGAGAGGCTACCCAAGGCCGGCCAAACGGAAAAGATGAGTTTTTAGTTTCAGACGGAAGGAGCGGAAGTCCGTGGTTGTTCTGATGTCGGGGGAAGGTTGTTCCAGAGGGCTGGGCCCGCCACAGAGAGAGCCCTTCCCCTGGGCATCGCCCGCTGACAGAGTCTAGTGGACGGCACCCGGAGAAGTCCCTCTCTGTGGGAGCGAATCGGCCGTGAGGAAGTATGAGTTGCTTAACCACACAAGCCTGAGGTATTTCTTAAACACCTTCAAATAGTTATTTTACTCATTTTTATCTTTAAAGCTCCATTTGCCAAAAATGGGAGGGTTTTATAAACATACTCCTTTCTCTTCCAGGTGCCGTAATCTTGTTTCTACTTTCAATCTGTTCTCGACTCCCATCTCAGCACTTGTGCTCTCTCCAAGGGCATCATAACGAATAGTCAAAGCTGTTTTGGCAGCTAGCATACGTGAAATCTGTGAAAAAAGAAAGTGAAATAAATCTGGTAACGTCACAATTTATCTCATAGACAAGGATGTTAACCTGAGGACCAGAATGCATAGCACTGATGTAGGTAAGAGGACATCAGAACATACCTATCAGCTAAGACCTGTGCAAGCTGAATGCTCAGGGCAGTGAATATTTAATTACGCTTGCTGGGACAAATCTATTTGTTCTGGTTCCTCATGCCAAACTGACTGGGAAGAGGCAAGTTCAGACAATCCCACTTCTTTGTTTAAACAAGCATTCCTTGGGTATGATTAAACTGATGGGGTGGGGTGATTCCCCCCCCCCCCCATAAACACTGGATTAATACAGGAACCATTGTATTAATGGTTCTTAGGCCATTGAACTATTCAGAGGGATGTAAAGCACTGTATATTATTTGGAAATACACTAGATTTAACTGATGCACAAAAACCTTACTGAAAATTAAGCTGAACTTTAAGCACCCTTCCTTATTTTCTTATCCCCTGCAAATTAAGCTTGCCATATCTCAATCTGCCTGTTTCAGAAATAAAAGCAAGAAGAAGAAACCAAGTGATTGTCCAACCTCTTACCTTTCCTTTATTTTTAGCTGTTGTTTGTCCTACAAGGGAAGCATGATAAATCAGACCAAACTTTGGAGTGTCACGCTTAGTCTTCAGTGCTCTAAAAAGTGCTTTCTCAGCTCCCAGAATCTGAACTGTTGATGCTGGATGCTTCGCTAAATTCAGCAGGGAACCTATGGCAGACAAGATATAATAGAAGATTATATGAATGAAGTAAACTCTGAAATAGGCCCTTTACAAAACATTACGTTCAAGATTTGGAAATCACAAGCCTCATACCTACTACCCTCTAAACCAGAGGTCTCATTCTCGCGGCCCACGAGCCAATTGCAGCCCGCAGGACGGTATCTTGTGGCCCCCACCGTGATATGAAAGTATAATATTAATGCAGCCCGCAGGGGGAGTGGACCTCTGTGCAATCCCTTATGCGGCCCAGCCTCACCCAGACTCTACCTCCAGCGGCCCCCAGGTAAATTGAGTTTGAGACCCCTGCTCTAAACTGACTAATGATATTTAGGAAACAGGAACAAAAGGCCTCATTGGGATGGGCATCACTGTACAATTTCTGAGAACTGTAGGGACAATCCTCAACCTAAGTTTATCTTCCTCATTAAATGTTTTGAAAATAACCTAAGGGCAGCATAAATCTGGCATTTGGAAGTGAATGACTGAGAAAAGCAGAGAACGGCTCAAGAAGTGTCTCAGAAGAGGTAGTGACTAAAGTTGCTTTCATCTTCCAAACGGAAATCAAGCAAAGTTCAAATAATGTCATCATCGTCAACTTCTTGCCCTGACAATGCAACTCTGCATTATTGTTTCTTGTTTAGTTAATCTCCAAGTTAATTACTGCTGCACACAACCAATACACAAACTCAGAATTGCAACATACCAGCATGGGCAATAAGCCTTGCTCCTACTAGTTCTCCCACCATAACAGTGAGATTAGGTGCAATAGCCATCATTCTATTTTTCAGATAGTCATACAGCGTTGCTCGATACTCAGAGATCTCAATAACCTGAAAGACAAAATAACAGAAGGTTCAAACTATGGAATATTGCCAAGAAAACTGGGAATGAAATGATATTCCTCAACAGGCATTAAGACATCAGGAGTACAATAATCTATTATTATGCGCAATCAGTCAAGATGTTTAGACTGGAATCGGCATTTTTATCCATCAATTGATAAAATTTTATCCATCTATTTAAGGACCTGGGATAGGAGTTGTTGTTAAAGATATTGTCACAGGATGCAAACTGTTCCAAGTAAAGCTACTTTTTGTAATTAACTGATAGTAATTATTATTATTATTACTATTACTAGGAATAATGATTTACAGTATGAATACTTCAACAAAAAATTTTTTATCCACCAGAAAGAAATAAAACGGCAGTATTTTATTGTGATATTTTTGCCCTATTAGCACTAGGTTGCATTGGCCTCCTGGCACTATAATGATCTAACTGAAAAATACCATTCTGCTATCTTAGTTTATATCTTAGAAAAGCTTCTGCAGATCTCAGAACAGAAAGAAACAAGCAAGTGTATATATTCAATCAAGCTGTTGTCCTGAAAATAGTTTAGTTTGGTTTAGTTTATTTACATTTATATCCCGCCCTTCTCCGCAAAGGACCCAGGGCGGCGCACAGGAAATTTAAAAAACATACAGAGTACAAAAATAAATACACAATTTAAAATATAAATTAAACCGTCTTATCCTATGCTAAAAACCCAATTTTAAAATACCCAATAAAACTATCTAAAAGTCCCCATGGGAGGTTAGGCTAGGCCGGCTTGTTGGAATAGGTATGTCTTTATATTATACTTTATATTATATCTTTATATTATATTATATATAATATATTATATTATATATTCCAATTATGATAACCAGTTACTTGCGATGGCATCAGAAGAGGTAGTGACTATGCAACCCTCATAGGTTGTGTATCAGGAAAGCATCATTAGAGAATTCATCACTTGCCACCGAAAACTAATATAATTTGCCCATTTGGTTTGTCTTCTAAAAAGTTATCCTAACACAATCAATTGCCAAACAGATTAAAAACAAACTGCAAGATTTGGAGGCAATCATATATTGATTTCATAAATTTGCTTACATATAGCTAGTGAGCAAACTGAGTACAACTGAACTTGGAATTTTGCTTGGTAAGTTGTTGCAGTCATTAAATGGGTCACCATGTTAAGTGAATCATGTGATCATTAAGCAAATCCAATGAGTGGGTTTTTTGCCATTTTCTACTGGAAAACAGAAAAAAGTAAGCATATCTCAGTCATGTGACCACAGGATATTACAACTGATCGTACAAGTCTATAGAGATTCTCAGTTATCCAGGTCATGACTATAGGAACCAGGAGTACTACTTGCAGGCTACAGGAACATGCAAACCATAGGAACCTGGAGCACTATTTAGGGGACCCTGAAGACACAGATAAACCTCCAAGTGCTTCAATGGCCCTCTAAAAGGATGCAGATGACCAGCTGTCTGCAAGGAATATACATCCTTCCATTCTCCACTATCCTCAGAGCTGAAGAAGCTTCTTGGATGAGAAGCAATGTGTCTTCAAAGAAAAAACAAGAAAGTCCAGTTGCCTCCTGAAAAAGCACCTTTAGGACAACTGATTGTACATGTGAGCTGGTTGACAAGTGCCAGAAATGTAATTGCATGCTGTACTGTATATGTGTGTACAAGGGCAGATCATAACTTTGAATGGTTAAGCAAGGATTACCTATGTGTTTCCTTTTTGCTTTCTTCTTCATGTAAACCAATTAAAACATGACAGGTTGTGGTTTCACCAAAAAAATTTTTTTAAAAAAAACTTGGTTGCCAGTCTTGATACAAATCACCGTATTAAACTAGCAATAGCAACAGTAGGCTTATATACCACCCCATAGTGCTTTACAGCTCTCTCTGGGCCATTTACCATGACAGCATACAGTATTGCCTCCAAGAATCGGGGTCCTCATTTTACTGACCTCGGAAGGATGGAAGGCTGAGTCGAACTCCAGAATACGGGCAGTTTGCCTACTGTACTGCAATCTATCCCCTGGGGCTCCTATCCTTAACTATTAACACAGCTAGTACCCACCATTTCTAAATAAACTGTGGTTAAATAGAGATGCTTTCTGAATTAATTAGAACATGAGATATAAATAGCTACAAGGACTTTTGACTATTTGTAGACAAGTCTTTCTTCATGCCTGAGCTTATTAAACCAAGACATGATCAACCAAACTGAATTAATCCACTCAAATTCTATTTCTTTAACTTTAAAACAGATTTAGACTAAACTGGCACTTAGTGGTACTTAGATGTGTTAAATGGCCTTCTGACTGGTAACTTATTTTAACCAGCAAACTACTGCCTCTGTTCATTTGCCACTACACATCACCTGATCACAAAGATGCTGTATATTGCTTATATCTTCTTCTGACACTTCAGTCCCCATGGAGATCTCTGCAGCTGCTTTCACTTCTTCTTCTACCTCCTCCGGAAGGATCTCAGACAGATCAGAAGAGGAAAAGTTTATTCTGTCTCCTGGAGAGTACAAATATAAAGTAGGAATAAGGACAAACAGCAAACAAATTAAAAGTTCATCTAGCTATAGGTTTGTCATACCAAGATGAGCATAAAAAGGAAATTAGATGGATGATTTTCATGTGTTTATGTCTAAAAAGGAATTTCTACTTAGTAGTTTAGATAAGAATCTATATAATTAAGAACTATTTTTCAATAACTAGTCTTTTCATTTCATCCTGCATACAACTGGAAAATAAAGTAACACTATATGTAGTATTTTTCATTGCTAAATTGCTGAAGAATTTGGCAGAATACAGAAAAGAGTTTTGTTGTTTATGTAAGAATTGTATTTATGTAAATAAGAAGAGAAAGTTAGCACAAGTATATTTTATAGCTGTTATTATAGCCTGTTCCTCACAGATGATCGGAAAACTTGAATAATTTCAGAAATACTGAATAGGTCAGATTGTTCACCATTTGCAGTTTAAGCATTACTTACCAATTTTTTGTACGCATTTACAATATGCTAGATTATCTGTGATAATCTTGCCCAGTTCAGGAAAATGCCATCCATACCATTCTCTACAACGCATAATGTAGTTATTCAATTCTTTGTCCAAATCATCAAGAAGAGCTGGAAAAGGCAAAATATGGGTTTCATTTAGTTCAGTTATATTTTGGAAATAAACGTTTTTAATAAATAAATAAAATAGTATCAGTATCACATAATGCCTCAATTATACTTATTTCTTGAACGCTCCTGTGAAACATGGCAATTTAAAGTTATCAAAGGATTTCTGATGTTTTACAAGATCTAAAAGGACATCTCTTCTAACATTGTAAGGTGCCCTAAAAATATCAGTCTGAGAAAATGGAAAAAAGCTACCATTCATATTTTTATCCCTCAATTCAAAACAGGGCACATTTTGGGCCTGGCTTCCCCTGTTTTGGCTTCCGCAATCTCCAGTTCCCACTCCTCCCTTCTCCTGCATTTCTCCTGCCCATGGATTCCCCGATCTCCGCATGTGCCCCCCCCCCCCAGTACGCCCTAGCTTTCTCCCCCATTTCTGCCACGGAGAGTCACTTGCGGAAAGGGGAACCTGCAGAGGTTGAGGAAGGCATGGGGACAAGAAAGATAGGGCTTGCTGGGGGAGGGGGGAGGGGTAACTGTGGAGATCGGGGAAGGCCCCACCCACCATGCATGTGACCCAAAGACCAGCTGAGTGGCAGGATGCACATGCACATGTGTGATGGAGCCAGGCTGAGCCGATGGCTGGCATGCCTGCAGAGAGGGCACTGCTTGCCACCTGTGCCATAGGTTCGCCATCACGAGTATAGAGTTTAACCAATTTGTAAAGAGCTTCCAAGAATGCAGAAATGTTTTAGAAATTATGTAGTCTTGTGCTGGGGCAACTTACAATCACAAAGGTTTTTCCAGATATGGATGGTGCCTTATCTTATGTAAACAGCTGCCTTGAGCATAAAGAATCTCTTTAATAATCTAGGAAAAAGTGCTTGGAAAACTTAATTCGCTTTTCTGAAAAAGACTTAATTATAACTATGATAAAATGACAGAAACAGGAATTCTTTTAATTTCATTTAAATTGTACTTACATATTGCTTGAATTATCATTGTATCAACTTTATCTGGGCTGAATTTCAATTTATATCGTGAGAGGCTAAAATAAAACATACAAAAAAAATTATTTTCTATACAAGCCAGTGACAACACTAATAAAAGTTTATATTAATTCATTATTAGTTTTCCCTGTATTGGAAGCTTAACATAAAGCATCTGCATAAATCAAAAGGGTATGGAATCCTGGCATAGCTAACTTTTGCTAAATCCAACTAACTTGTGAAGGATTGTTGCTAGTGCATCAGATGTAGCTATGCAAAGGCACTGATCACCAGTTTACCATTTACAAATACTGTTGCAGCTGGGACTTATGAACCACTCCAAGGCCACTGACTCCTCTGTCTAGAGGAGGGCAAGCCCATCTGAAACAAGATCCACCTTGATCCAGGTGCTTCAAATGAGCTTCCTCTTTTCCAAGATCACAACAATCTGATTGGATTTACTTTTAGCTTTGTTGTCCCTCATTCAGCCTGTTATATTTAAGTAAGTCAACTGCTTTCTTGGATGATGGAATGAAATACAACCAAGAAATCTAAAAGAACTACCATAATTGCAATCTCCCATCTGGTTTTAGTATGGGTTATTCACCAATGAAACCAAGGCAGAGTCAGCAGAGTATCTCAAGCAAAATGCTGATTGAAACGGGTCTAGAACAGGGCTGTTAAACTCCCTGCTCATGGGCTGGATGCATCACATGCTGGCCACATACCCGCCTGGTTTAGCAAAAGGGGAAAAAGTCCCAATATGCCATGTGATGCTGCCGTGACAACATGAGTTTGACACCCCTGGTCTACAATAATCAGTTCCACTAAAATGCATCTGGAACTGTGAGACTACCAACTTCTTAGTCACCTTAACTAGATTACAGAGTGTTGTATAATTACAAAAATCTTCCAGGTTCACGGAGATGAGATTTTTGATTGTAGTCATACAACTTTCTCCTTTTGGGAAAACATCCCTCACTCCAGAATATATGAACTGCCTCTCATATCCATGATGCTTTCTTAATCAGTCAGGCATATACAGCAAGCCAGTAGGACAGCAAGTCAGTCAGGCATGTACAGCAAGCCAGTAGGAGAGCCTTCTCTGTGGCGGCTCCTGCCCTCTGGAATGACCTACCCACCGACCTATGCACGACCACAGATCTGCGCCTCTTCCGTCGGGCTTTGAAGACCTATCTATTTTGTGCGGCCAACCTGGCATAATTTTTTAAATGGTTTTAGTAGGTTTTATTAATGGTTTTAGAACAGGTGTATTATTTAATACATTTTTAAATATATCATGTATTTTTTATATTTTATATCACTGATTTTATTGCTGTCTGTACACCGCCCTGAATCCCAGAAGGGAGAAGGGCAGTATAGAAATTTAATTAATAATAATAATAATAATAATAATAATAATAATAATAATAATAATAATAATAGGTGGCAACTTTCATCTCTTTGTATATTAGTTCACATCCTTGAGGTAAACATGCTGAAAAGAATCCATATCAACTTGGATACTTTCCTCTGGAATCCAAATGATTAATCCAATTAATTACAATTATTCTGTGTTGCCGATGAGATCTAATGTATTAGAGAGATATAGCTCCAGTTTCAAAAAGCTGATATAGTCGTCAAAGTTGGGAAAACTATACCTGTGTGCCAATCCTAAACACATAGCTGCCATCTCCCGGGATGGAAGGCCACTGATAAGTCCTTCTATTTGAGTGCGAATGCCCCTCATCAGCTCAGTAACCATTGGACTATGGATGCAACTTAAGTTCAATTTCTCCTGCAGAAATTCAAATTGCATCATTTTGATCAAAATGCACACAATATGGTCAAAGCTGCAAAATATTTACTGTTCGGTATATAACAAATATAAGTTTTCCCAAGACTAATGCACTACATTGTTGTATACTCCATACTTCTTCCCCAGACTGTTTTGACCCTCCAATCTAACTAGCCATGAAGGCCAATGTCAAAGGATTTATAAATGACAATCCAGGTTGGTCTCCACTGTGTCTATTCACGCATATTCATACATATGACATAAGAATCAACAGGTTACAAACTTCCAGAAAAAATGACGCCATCAATTCAAACAAGGAGAACTCAGATAGATTGATATAAATATAATTTTTCATTTTTCCTTTTGTATAATGTTTATTAAATTAGAACCCTCTGGGTAAATAACATCTTGATTTTTTAACTTTTTATCTCGACATAGTACTTAGTAACATATAACACCCTTTATAAACCATAACAATAATAGGGTTGCTGAGAGTCATATTTAAAAATGGTAAGATTTTACGAGCCCATCTTTCCCATGAGATCCTGCAGAAGGACTTTGCATCTGTCACCAATCAAAACATGTCATCTGGTGAGACCCAGAAAGCTAGCCTTGTGGTGGGTCTATAATAATCATAGTTTCATTGGTTTCCAGATGCTGTTTTTTGCAGTTGACCTGGTTGTTTTTAAACTATTAATTAGCTGCCTGAATAATTGCCAGCTGGGATTTCAAAGGCTCTTTCCTGTTCTCTGCACAGGCCTTTGGAGAGGACAATGTCTCTTTCTTTCTTTCTGTTCCCTTCTCGGTTTAATTTCCTTGTCATTAATATTTATGTTTGTCTTATGCTGTTTTTGTGTTTTTTATATAGTTTTTAAAATAGCGTAAGAATCGTAAGCCACCCAGAGTTGCTAGGAGTTGAGAGGTATATAAATTTAATAAATTAATTTATGGTGTGATGGGACACCATCACATCATAATGCACATAGTGTGATATGCATTGAATAACTAAATAAATAATGAAATTATCACAGACCCTTAGTACATGCGGTTATTGGAATACCACTTAGCCATTTCAATGTAGATATTAAGACTCACCTTGATTACACCTCCCAGTTTGGCATCTGCTACAGCTAGCTGTTCATGGGCATCTTTGGCTACTATTTTCTTTAAGATTTTCTTTAAATTTTTGCTGATTTTTCCTTCTACCAGTGCTGTGGATGCTTGAGGAGAAAACAAAAAGCTTCAAAAAAAAAGAATAATCTAGAATTTTCTAAAAGACCCAGCCAGAAAAATGAGCATGGAATAATAAATATAGTAAATTCCAACTACAAAATACTTCTGATAGGAGAATAATGCACTGAAGCTATTTGCTTAGGTAATAAAATGCTTGCAGCAACCAAGCTCAGAAAGTACTAAGCATAGCTCACAAAACAGTTCATTTTCTCTGTTGTCTCAGTGGTAGTGACGAAATGTTGTATGCAATCACAGTGATTCAGTCCACTAACAATACATCATTGACAACAGAAATTGGTATGAAGCCTGTAATCCAGTTTTACTAAAAGTTAGTTAATATTATACAAATTCCACTATACTGAATGTATCTATATATTATTATAAATTTATAAATAAATATAAATATATTTATAAATATATTAGACATTTCCGTTTCAGTTTTATTGGATTTATAAACAGCTCCTATCTCCGCAATGGACTCAGGGCGGTGCACAGGAAATTAAAATACCACAACAAACAACAATCAATACAATAGTAAAATACAATTAAATTAGGTAGCCTGTGCTAAAATGTTTAACTAAAAATATTAAATCCCCTACCAATTCGATTAAAATTCATCTCATCTAAAATCTAAGCTAAAATCTAAGCTAGAATCTAAGCTAGGCCAGCTAGGTGGAAAAAGTGCATTTTTAGTGATCGGCGAAAAAGGCGAAGGTCTGTGATGGTGCGAAGTTCAGGGGATAGGTCGTTCCAGAGGGTCGGACCTGCCACAGAGAAGGCCCTTCCCCTGGCGCCGCCTGCCAGCATTGACCAGCAGACGGCACCCTGAGGAGGCCCTCCCTGTGGGAGCGGACTGGTCGAAGGGAGGTATGTGGTAGGAGACTGTCCCGCAGATAACTAGGCCCCGTTAAAAAACCACAAGTCACACAGAAATAGAAGCAGTGAGCACAGAAAGGTTAGCAAACATATTGTGTGCATTCTCTTTCTCTCGGCTGCTATCAAACATCTTTATCTAAAACAAGATTAAATATATGGGACCTCAATCAAGGTCAATGTCACTAGGCACAAAAGAAGAAAAGGCTTTTTTCAACCAAGTCCTTTGTTTTTAAGTGGAATTTACCTCCCCCTACTGGTTAATGAAAAGTAAAAAGTTATTTAAATAGAGATAATCCCATAAAAGTAAAGTTGCTCCTAACACCCAATTTAGGCTTGGAGGTTGGAAAGGGTAGTCATTTTATGTCACCCAATCTGGGTTCACAAACCACGAGATACTATAGTTAACATAACAAAAAGTCCATGGCATTAGACAGGGAGGTACATTGTCTGAACTACAATCTTGGCCACAATTCAGTTTTGGATGATTCCAAAGAAAAATGACAATACAAATATGCTGTAGTAGCAGCAACCCAACTAGATTATTCTCCTATGCAATAACCTTATCTAATTTGATGCTCTCCAAATATGCTGGAGATAATGGAAATTATACTCCAAAATGTCTTGAGGAAAGCAAGTTGGAGAAGGCTGCTTTAAATGGTAAAAATGCTTTTGTTAATGGATTTTCTACCATTGCATACATTATATTTATTGATGTGTATAGTAGCAAATGTGAAAATAGTTGAAAGTGCATGTGTACCTTTCACAAATTATTCGCAAAGTTAGACGTTTCCAAGGACGTAAGTAAAGCTATACAAAGCTTGCAAGAGTCATTATATAAACTTTGCAAGAAAGGAAGGAAGGTAGGGTACAAAATGACTCAATACGGCATAGGTTAAATACTACTTCAAAATACAATTTAAAACAGTAAATTTAATTTACAAAAAAATAAAACTTTATCCTGCTTACACGTAATCACTGATCACACTAATTGGAGCTGATAAGAATTGGAATCCAACATCCCAGATGGCCAGCACTTCTTCTCCTACCTTAAGCAGCTCGCTGTTAAGTTAACTGAAGGGCTACCTCCTTCAAGTAAATCACTCTGTTTCTTCCATAATAACAGCTGTAGAAGGTCAACTTATGCATCCCTGAAAATTGCACTCAATGTCTGGAATCTACTTTCAGATAATGCTATACTTAAAAGTAATCAATAACCTTAATAGTAAAAGTATTACCTGCAAGAGCTTCTGTTGTGTCTTGAAACTTCTCAAAGTGTTTCAGTTTCACGCTAAATAAAAAAACATCAAAATGTCTTTGCAACTATCAGCAGGAACTGAGCAATTGCTATCAATTATAAACATTTTTCAGTAAAGTCAAAAATTGGTAAGCATGCAATCTCTGGCTTTGGGGGGAGGGATTAATTAAAACCCCCAGTCCATTAGGTCAATGTTTCCTATACAAAGAGAAAACTATGCTTTAAACGATTTTGTTTCAGGTGTTAATTAACTTTTAGGCAAGATGGCCACCCATTGAATAATAATATGTAGTCCTCGCTTACCAACTGCCTTAGAAAACAACTATTTGCAGTTATGACAGTGAGGAAAAAATAACTGTGACCACTGTGCACATTTACAAACTCTGACTGATCTCTTCCTCAGTCCCATTTGCCATTACAGTCCATTAGTATGCGTTGTCCAACGTAAAATGTAAGTAGTTTGAAGTCACAATTTTTCACTTAGTGACCACTTTCCTTCACAATGGAATTTTTGGTTTTAATTGTGATTGTTATAGTAAGGATTGCCTGTCCAGCCTATTTTATACAAAACCTAACTCTTAGAATGAAGTAGCTTTGCCACTCATTCCAAAAATTCTAAATGGCTAAAAATGTCAACCTAGTTAACAGATTTTTTTTTTTACTCCTTTGCAATGTAACAGTTTACAGGTGCAATAAAAAAGGGAAATACAAAAAGAGAAAAAACACAAAACATCAAGAGATACAATGCCAAACAGCAAGGCATCATAATGCAAATTCCCATCAGAAAAACTCAGTATTCACCATTTTCTGGAAGATGGCTAAGACATAATGACAATAAGTTGATTTATAGATGGTTTTTCCATCAATGAGAAGATGACTTATGTGTTTTATATCCTGTATTCAAGAATATAAAGTAATTTCAAAACCCCACAGAAAAAGATCAAGAAAGACAAAAAACTAATGGCCATGTTCTTGAAATATTCATCACTATTTCTTGAAGAACTTTACTTACACTTTATTAGCTTTTTCAGGTGTTTCAAACTCTTTCCATAAGTTATCAATTTCTTGAAGCTTTTTCTCATCTATAACCTGTGGTAAAGATAAAGATCAATGAAATATAGGCAACATTTGGCAATGAAATATCTTTCTTATTTGTCACTATGATAAATTAAAAATATGAAACAGCTTTGAAGTAAAAAAAAAAGATCGATTTTATGAACTGTATATCCATGCCACTTAACTTTTCCAACTTCCGCTAGAATAAAGTCTAGTCGGAAGTTGTAAACCTTTTTACTAATATTTATTTAGATGGGTTAAACTTGGCTCAAAAGTTGTGACTTTGAATAGCAGGATATAAAAGTGCATATCTTTTTATTCATAGAATAACCATCTAACCATGGTTATTGTATGAATAAAAAGATATTAACTTTTATATCCCTCTATTCAAAGTCACAATTTTGGAGCCAAGTTTATGAATCAAGCCTAAAATTAAAGTCCATCAGTAGAGAGTCAGGACATAAATTGAACAAATACAATAACAGAGTGAGGTACTCCTGCCTCAAACAAGGTTTTTTTTTTGAGGGGGGGGGGGAGTTCCTTCAAGCAGTCCTCTACAGAGAAATTAAGTATTACCAAGGATGTCCATGGGAATTAAGAAGATGATTTAGATTCAGCTTTAATACAAAATGAGCCCCTAATAATATTGCAAGATAAAGATTAATTTATCTTTCCAAAATAGATCCACATTACTTTGAAGACCCATTTTCCTTACAACCTTTTAAATTTCTTGCAACACATACAACAGAATTAATTCACCAGAATTGGCAACAGAACAGCAGGAAGGCTAAAGAAAAAAGTATACAAGCACCAATTGGCAAGGGACAATTTCTGCTGCATCTAATGCAGGGTTGGGTTTTTGTTTGCAAAAATATACAGGTAGTCGTCTCCTTACAACCACAATTGAGCTGATAATTTATGTTGCTAAGTGAGAAATTTGTTAAGTGAGTTTTGCCCCATTTTATGACTTTTCTTGCCACAGTTGTTAAATGAATAACTGCAGTTGATAAGTTGACCCGGTGTCAAGTGAATCTGGTTCCCCCATTGACTGCTTGTCAGAAGATTGTAAAAGGGGATTACAGGACTCTGGGACACTGCAACCACCATAAATATGAACCAGCTGTCAAAACATCCACATGTAAATCACTTGACCATGGTGGTGTGTGTGTAAATCACTTGACCGAGGGGGTGCTGCAACGGTCATAAGCATGAAAAACAGTCACGTCATTTTTTTCATTGCAGTTGTAACTTTGAACGGTCACTAAATGAACTATTGTAAGTCGAGGACTAGCTGTAGTTGGTTAGTGAGTTCTCTTTCTTTGGAAGCACTCCAGCATACAAAACGTCAAGAGCCCTTTCTGGATTAAAAGCAAATGCCTTAAAATATATATAATTCTTTGTCCAGACAACCAATTGGATAAAGATAGAACGAACCAGGTTTACAGCAATTGTATGCCTCCAAGTTATGACTGCCTTTCATCACTAGGACAGGGGTCTGCAAAGTTGGCTCTTTTAAGACTGGTGGATCTCAAATCCCAGAATTCCCCAGCCAGCTATGCTATGCTGGGTGGGGACTTCTGGGAGTTGAAGTCCACCAGTCTTAAAAGAGCCAACTTTGCAGACCCCTGCACTAAAGAGGCATTTCAAAATGGATTCGGAAAGCTTGAGAAGGCTGGTCATTTAAAAGCGGTCAGCATTTCTTTCAAGTTGCTAACCCAGTAGGAAAAGGGAAATAATCCTTTACGGGGGGGGGGGGGAGTAACGCTATACAGTTCCTTCTGCCATTCAGCTCAGCAGAGGCGAAAACAAGCCTTCTCCTTTCCACTCCCGCCATCAGCAACAACCCCCCCCCCCCGAGGAGCCCAGGAAGACGGGGCTGCCCCATCCTCACCTTGAAGATGGCGTACCCAGCCGCCGTTTCGAACAAAACCAGCATCGCTGCGGCGGGATCAACAAGAGCAGGCAGCTCAGACTCTCCCCGGGAAAAGCCGAGGCGATCGTGCGCTTGCCAGAAGAACGCGCGGGCGAACGGACCACGCGGTTGCAGGAAGCACGCGCCGCGCGAGCGGAAGTCTCTGGGCCGTTTCACCCGGAAGTGTTTTTGGATGGTCTTCCGGGAAGAGGGAGCGGAGCAGAGAGCGGGGGACGCAAGCGAACGTTTCGATTTTTGAAATAGCGGGACTCGCTACCTGATTTCGTCCCGCAATTGTTTGTGTGGTCTAAAGGAGGGGAGGGGGGTCTTTTAATTCGTAGGCCAGGGGTCTGCAAAGTTGGCTTTTACGACTGGTGGACTTCAACTCCCAGAATTCCCCAGCCAGCCACTGGTTGGGAAATTCTGGGAGTTGAAGTCGACCAGTCTTAAAAGAGCCAATTTTGCAGACCCCTGGCCTAGGCTTTTCTAGGTTTCAGTAAAACTCGTTGATATTTTTCGTTTGCGTTTCTGTATATTTTAAATCTGGACCCAAAGTAAATATTGTAACTTGTATATAAATTGATCAAGATGTTTACTTCAGTATTTGGTTTTTAGCAAAATGTGTATTTTTCGATGGGTGTTTCGTTTCGCTGCAACAGCAGTAATTCATTGCAACATTAAATATATCGATTACCTTTATGATAAAACAATGGCTTTGCATGGCTGTGTCACAAAAAAGCCTCTTTAAGAAAAATATGCTTGTACAGACTTTAGGATCAGACCTAAACAAATATAAGATACAATACACCTGCACCCTCGTTAATTAGCTTGGACTAGCGCCTCTATTTAAAATCTATTATGCAATTTAGAAGATAAAAATAGACACGTCATAACAGCTATGTTAAACCTGAAAATGATATAAAACTTAATGATTCTTTGCATCATTCTTTGCATCATTCTTGCAAAGGGGTTATGGTAAAATAACTGACCAAGACCACATTGATGTAAAAAGAGATATGAAAAATGTCAGATATGTTGACACTGATAATATGGAAAATAAGAAACATTTTTTAAAAATTATTTTTGTTGCTTTTCAAATTACAGAAAAAGGGAACAAAATGCAAAAAATACGTTATCAAAAATATACATAACAAATACTTAAAGTGGAAAAATGCAACAAAATGCAATAGTATATTTTACATTCAAAGTTGAGGTGAGTGGCTGAGAGAAAATAAGTGCCCCAAAGTCACCCAGCCTGCAGAACTAGAACTCATGGTCTTCTGTTTTCTAGCATGATGCTTTAATTAGACCAACTAGCTGTTCTGGTCTCAATTGTGGTTGCAAGTTGAAGGCTAGACACTAGATCTGTAGATCTAGATTGCTTCATCAGTTGATCTCTTGAATTTTTTCCCCTTGCAAACCTACAAATTGTAAGAACATAAGAGTGATTTGCTCCACATCTCTTTTCTGCAACTCCTGCTGCTCAACTCCCCAGATTATTAGCTTGACATGATAAAATTATGTTAGAAAGTTGAACTATATGATGTTCAATTAGCAAGCTTTCATGTTTCAGGAGCTACATAAATTGAGGGGGATGGGATGAGGAGAAAGTAGAACATGCCATTAAAGTTCAAAATCTGCAGTTGTGTTGACACCTAGAAGATGCATGTCAGCCAATCATGTTTTTCATAACTTGAGTAGCCACATAGCCTCCATAGTAATATATCTATCTTCTGCTTAGTCCAATATCAAATACCAAGAGAAAAGGGTACTCTAGTTGTTGCTTAGCAGCACCTATCCGTACCAAACTAGCAGGCATGCAAACTGTGGTAATTTTATCTGAATGAGACAGACTGCCTTGCTCTATACTTTTTTCGAGCTTGCATATTAATGTATGCAAATATCACAATTCGTGTCTTTTTTTTGCAACTCATGTTTTGTCAATGAACACTCTCATCTTCCGCCATCCAACCATGCGGATTGCGCAATCCCTCTTGTGACCTGGTTAGGGTTGAAATGTAGGTAGATGGTTCCTCAACGAAGCCCGCATAGGCGCCACCTCTCTACCTGGGCACAAGATGGAGGAAGAAGTAAATCAGTGATTGGTCTTTTTTAGCCAAGTTGGAAAATACGCCGCTTTCCGTCTTCCAATCTCGCTATTATTTAGGAAGGACAGCATGCAACCTCGGAGGAAAGAGATGAGCGATGCAAATGCGGAAAGGCTGCAAGACGTAATCACACACACACACACACCCTGCTCTTAGGAGTCCGTGCGTAAAGGCGGAGTAGCCACTGAATTGCAACTGTCGTGAACGCTGCAAAGAGCAAGCTGCGAGCAGCTGTGGAACCCGCGCAAAACTGTTCCCGGAGTCCCTGGGCGGGGGCGGAGCAGAGTTGCACTGCGCTTCTTCGGTGGGCTGTGCCTGGAGAGCGGGAAGTGAGCTCAGGCGCAGAGGAAATCCCGCCTGCTCGCGCCCGGCCTGTGTGTTGTGCTCTCCGTGTTGGCGACGCCGAGAGCGAGATCGGCGAGGCGCTTCTCCGGGGGTGGCGGAGGGGCCGGCTGCGTCTGCGAGGGAGACATGTCGGATCAGGTGGGAGGCTCGCGCTGGGCAGGAAGCAGCTCGCAGTCGGCCGCCCCAACCGTCCCGCTGAAAGGCGCCCGGGCAGCCCGCAGGCGGCCAGATGGGGCCACAACAAGCCGGGTCTCCTCGGCCGGAGGGGCTTACAGGCATGGGAAACCCCCCCTTCCTCTGCCGAACCTAAGCCGGCTTGGCTCTCCGGCCTGCCTCTCCGCATCCGTTCCGTGCCCCAGATTTAGCCTTCCTAACGTGCTTCTGGGCCATGAAATAGAATCGCCCCGATGCCCCGAAATGCCCCCGCGGTAAAGATGGGGAGACAGAGTCGGAGTCGGCTCCTATGGAGGTAGCCAATCGGGAGAAATAACCAAAGGCCAAAGTTTCTGTTTGGGCTCCTTTTTGTCCACGACCCCGCTTCTCCTTCGATGCGCGGCTTTCATTCCAGTCTGACTTTCAGAAAAGGGGGCGAAATTTATTCTTTAGAAACGACCACGATGGTCGTAAACGAATCATTGTTTTGAGATGTTCTGCAAGACTGCTGCTTGCACCGGGAACATCAAGGCTTGTTCACACGATCTGACATTTCCTGTTTAGCTTGCCTGAATCATGTTTTGGCAGGGTAGCCTTTTTTAAAAATTGCATGAGCATTGACATTATTTGAACAAAAATCACACCAGAATAAAGATATGGTAGGATAACCTTTTTGTTGCATTTTTATGGCATACTACATGCAGTGGCTAGCCATTAATTCAAACTGAATTTGTTCAGCAAATTAAATGCAATGGCCCAGTTTTAGCATTGAACTGTCTTAATCATAACATTAACTTATACCTTCTATGAGTCTTTGCTTCATGGGATCCTCTTCGGCCAGGATCTGATGAGCAGGAATATCAAAAAAGTTGCTTTCATTTTCACTTCCTTGCACTTAATGCAGATCGTGGATCGTGCATTAAGTGCAAATCGTGGTTAAGAACAATAGTGAGAAGGTCAATTGGTAATCTTTTTTAAAATTGACTTGTTTCAGGAAATAGTAATTTGAAGGTGTTAAGTATAGTAGTGTAAACTTCCAGTCTCCTTGCAAGCAAATAAGAGATTCAGCATGGACACAGGGCTCATTCATATAATGCTGTTATGAAGTGTTATATTTGAGCAGTTGGACTGTTTTATGAATTTGCATAGGGAATCCCTATCTTTTAAAGTGGGGAAGAAATTGGGCTGTTAATTTTTTTTTCATTAAAAAATATGTTTCTAAATATTTCAACCAGTGATATTACCCCAGTGCCATGTCGGTTGGTAATCCTGCACATCAGATTTTCTTCAGTATCAAATGGAAATAATACTGGTTATATGTATGTGACGCTGCTTGTTTTTTAAATTATTTTTTCTGGTTTCTATAACTGTTAATTGACATTCATAGTTGAAGAGAAAGGCACCAAATATTGTCCTCACATGTTTTTTATTTGGAGAACTAGAGGGACGGCTTCAGAACACTAAATACTAGGGAACTTCTGAAGTCAGTTAAGACTTAGAACTGCCCTGTCCATTACTTCATTGGAGTATTTCATGGGATTTCTCTTACAGTTTAGAACTTACAAGTTTCAGAATATATACTAAATAGGAATGAAACTGAATCAGTAAGAAGACCATTAAAAGCAATGTAAATAAATAGCCTGTTCTGGTACTTTATGAACTACAATATATAAAACTGAAACTTAGAGGTCAAACTCTCTACTTCAGAGAAGCATAAGGGGATTTACATTTAATTAGGCACTACTAATAATATAGTTTTTCCGGATGAGTAGCCTAAGTTCATTTTATGTATTTACTGTATTTTTAGGTAGTTGCACATTCTGTCTGCATCTAGATTGTGACTAACAAAAACCTCTTTTTCACTATTCATTGCAAAATAAGCTGTAATTTAACTATGTTCTGAAGTGAAGAAAGGCTAAACTTGTTTATTGCTAGCTATATTTTATCTTGTGATTTGAGTTAAAGGAGCAGATACAAGTAGTTCTTCACTTATGACTATAATTGAGCTCAAGATTTCTGTTGCTAAGCAAGGCAGCAATTTGTGCCTCATTTTATTACTTTTTTGCCATACTTGTTAAGCAAATCACTCTAGTTGTTAAACGAATCATGCTGTCATTAAATGAATCTGACTTCCCCCATTGACTTTGCTTGTGGAAGCTGGCTGGGAAGGTTACCGATGATGATCATATGATACCTGGTCAGTGCAACTGTCATAAATACATGCCAGTTGCCAAACACCTAAATTCTGATCACATGACTATGGGGATGCTGCAAAGGTTGTAGGTATTGACAACTGGTCATAGGTCGCTTTGACCTCAACTTACAACAGTTCATTTAGTGACTGTTCGAAGTTAATACAGCACTGAAAACATGACCGTTTTTCATACGACTGTTGCAACAACTCCATGGTCACAAGATCAAAATTCAGATGCTTGGCAACTGATTCATATTTATGACGGTTACCCTGTTCCAAGGTCATATGATCATCTTGGTCACCTTCTGACAAGCAAAATCATTGGGTAAGCAGATTCACTTAATTGTGTTTCTAACTTAACAACTACAGTGATTCACTTAACAACTCTGGCAAGAATTTTGTCGCATTTGTGAAACGGGAAAATATTCCTTTAACAATTCTCTCACCTAGCAACAGAAATTTTGGGCCCAATTGTGGTTGTAAGACTAGGACTGACTATCTGTAATCATTTCTTAGATTTTAAAGATTGGACCAAGCAGCCAGACAGCTATAATTTTGCCCATTGAGAGTATTTCAGTGATTTTTCTTCTCAGTTTTGTAACTACATTTTTTATCATATAGTATCAAAATTGGAATTTAGAGCCTTTTTTGAAGCTCTGAATTGATGCTTTATCAAAAAATATAAACTATAAAATGAATGAAATTAGAATTCTAAAAATTGGGAATTGTTTAGTACTTTGTGGCATCTAGTTGTAACTTTAACAGATGCTTTATGTTTTTATTAATTTTGAGTTTATTTTATGTTCTTCCTCTCCCTCTAATCTTGTCTAAGGAGGACAAAAGAGCTAGAGGAAAATCCAAAAAATCCTATTATGAACTAATTCACTGTTAATATGCAAAAAAGAGAAGCATGAAAAGAATATTCTCATAGTTACCATTTTTATTGCAGGAAGCCAAGCCTTCAGCAGAGGATTTGGGTGATAAGAAAGAGGGAGAATATATTAAACTTAAGGTCATTGGGCAGGTGAGTTCTAATGTTTTCTAGTTAACATTTTTAAAAATATTTATTTTTATTGCACAATTTTTCTTTACATGTCTCTATGACATATTTAACAGATGGCATTATTCCTACAACTAGAATCAATATTTGATACATTATATACATTGTTTCCATATGTTCTAACCCTATGTACATTTCCATTTCTTGTTTTTATTGTCTATCCATTCATACCATTTCTCCCATATAGCATAGAATTCCGAATCATCCTTTCCCTTTAACTCTAATGTGAGCTTGTCCATTTCTGCACAATCAAATATCTTTTGAATTACTAATCCCTCTGGCGGAATATTATTTTTCTTCCAATATTGCGCAAAAGCATCCTTGCTGCCATTATTATGTGTAACATCAAGTACTTTAACTTTCTATTGTATTTTGCCCTAATTACCACCAGGAGAAACATTTCTCTCCTGGGGATAGTTAACATTTATCCTTCCTAAATTTATAAGTATAAATATATAGATAGTGTTATACAGTACATGAGTTCTTTTTCTTTCTAATATTTTCCTGCAAGTACAGGGTCTGCATTTTTTTTGTCTTCTAAAATACGTTTTAATGTAGTACTGTATATATGTAGACTAGTAAATTGTGTTTGTACTTTGTAAGCACAAGTATTCTTGCATAAGAATACAAAAAATCCTTAACAGTCCTATCATAATCAGGAGTCTGATTTTGTATTAAATTTGAGCTTTGCTGGTATTGTACAAGTTATAAATTCTAGAAACAAAAACAGATGTAGCCATTCTATGCATGCTTCAAAATAGATATTGAAAATACACAGGTTGATGAATAAGAATCAATGTGTTATGAGTTTTATGTTTTAAAGTCACAAAAATGTTTCCTATAGTAGGATATTTGAAAAAAATTGAGCTTTATTGCAAATTTGGAACAAAATGTTATTGTGTACCTCATAATTTGTTTTATTTTTAACATTGTTTTTATAATGGAAGATTTTACTTGCAAGTTTATATTTCATTATGGATTCAATGGTAATAAAGAATCTGACAGTAAAAATCTATTACATTTACTTACCAAATCTATACTAAGTAAGTTAGTTACTTACACTTTACCTACAGAATTTTTTTTATTTAAATATCTTTAATAATAAGTAAGAATCAACAATTATATCTTCCTTTCAGACAGATTGCAGTCTCTCTTTTATGTCCAAAATGACTGAACTCATGGATTCTTATTCCTAACCCTATTGCATGCTAGCGGCAGTAGGGATGTAATCTCTTTTATTGGAAAATGATTTCCCTAAATCTCTTGTGTGTGGAAGAATTTAAGAAAAAGCAAATGGTGAGATGTAAGAAAACTTGAAACTCAAGGGTGGAATGACACATTCTGTTATATCTCAAGCATAGGATCATACTTAAGGAAAAAGTATTGGATCCCAAGCTCAAAACATTTTACATATCTATAAGTGCCATTTTAATACTATGTAGAATTATTATATTTTGTGTTCAATTTGTAGGACAGCAGTGAAATTCATTTTAAGGTGAAAATGACAACGCATCTAAAGAAACTTAAAGAATCATACTGTCAGAGACAGGTTTGTGACTTGAAGTTTTCCTTGCTCACTTGATGTCAAATATAAGTTGTTCAATTTTTATGTTCCTCTGCACCTGACTGAATGTGTTACTGCATAATCCAAAAATTAAAATAAAGAAATGGATGGTAGACAGTAGTGAATATCTAGGTTTTTGTTCAATCAGTTTAAATGGACTCTTTCCATTTCTCTTTGTTTAGGGAGTCCCAATGAATTCACTCAGGTTCCTCTTTGAGGGTCAGAGAATTACTGATAATCATACTCCAAAAGAGGCAAGTATTCTTGGAGATCAATACATAATTATGTTTTATTTCAATACCATATAGCTTTTTAGTAACAGCTGTTCAAAGAAGTTAGATTGACCTAAAACAAGCAAACAATCCAATCCTGGTTATTTAATAGTAGAAATGAATTTATTTAACAAAATGAATTTCCATTTTAAATTATATTGCCTGAATTGAAAAAGCTTGAGGAAACCTGTGGTGGGCATTTGCTTTGAAGAATTGTCAGCACTTTTCAGATATTGCAGTACAAAACACAATTCTGTATATTTATTATTTGTAAATATCTATCTTTTGTACCAGGCTCTTAATTGATACATCTTAAGTTTCTAGAAAAACTAAATTAGATTCTGGATGTCCCCTATCTCATATAAATGTACTCAAGAGTTTGTATTACACAATTCAAGACATGTTTTCTTGAAAAGCAACTCGTACCTCCCATATGTCCAAATGTGAACTATGCTTTAAAGTTCTCATGTTTGACAAGGTTCTCCAGAATTGTTCAAAAACATTTGACTGGATAGTATTACTCTATAAAACTTACATTTTCATTTTCTGGCAAAGAAAAATAATTGATACTGATCTTTAAAAGTCACCTTGGTATACAGTTTTAGATATCTATTGTGCTTGTATTTCTTCTGGCACAAAGTTTATCTAGTCATTTTTCATCTGTATGTATACTAGAATATAGAATGGTGAATAAATTTTGATTGAATTTACAGAAGCAAACATTGCCTGAAAGGGCACATTCTGAAGGTTAAATTGTGGCTCTAAAATTGTTCTGTATGACCCAAATGGATTAAAATACAAATTATGTCCCATTATATTACAGAACTTATTTTCAAGTAGGTTAGTTAAAACCTTTTTACAGTTAATACAGTTCAGTACAGTTCAGTTTGAATTGTAAATTAAAGCTTGTATGTGTAATTCATGTTTTGCTTTTGCTGATACATGATGGAATAAAATATATCACTTTCCAGAAAACGAGGTTCAGATATTTTAAAGATAGTAAGGTGCTATTAAGAAGCCTTTCTTGCAAGTGCTGTCTGTGTGATTATTACTATGACAGTTCTGTTTGATCTTTGTAAAGGGCTTTATCAGTAACTTTTAAAAGTTAGTCCTAGATTTTTAAATATATATTTTCTACTGTGTTTCCCTGAAAATAAGACAGGTCTTACATATTTTTTAACAAACAAAATATACCTTTGGTCTTATAATTGGGGGGGGGGCTTATTAGTTTGGGGTTACGAGAGTGGCTTTTCTGTTCCCCGCTCGCGCAACTCCCAGGCTCATGATGCCCTTTACCTGTGGAGTCCGGGCATATCCGCTGCTGCTGCTGCCACCTGGCTTTTTCTGCGCCTTCCAAAGCACAGATGTTCCGACAGTTGCCGCTCTGGGAGTACACTCTATGGTTCACAACCATAGAGTGTACTTCCAGAGCTGCAACTGCCGGAAGAAAGCCATATGGTGGGTGGCGGCAGCAGCGGAGCTCCCTGACTCTACAGGTAAAGGGCATCATGAGGTTTGGAATCGTGTGAGCGGGGAGCAGAAAAGCTGCTTGTGCAACCCCGCTCTCCAGCCATAGAGAGCTAGTGGCATCCCGAAGGTGCTGAGCTGTGGGTGCGCCCGTTCGCCACCCTCCGTTTCCCGCGGCTCGGCACCTTCGGGATACCGCTATCTCCATGGCTGGAGAGCGGCTTTTCTGCTCGCCGCTTGCGCGATTCCAAAACTCATGATGCCCTTTACCTGTAGAGTCAGGGCATCTCAGCTGCTGGTGCCGCCCACCATATGGCTTTCTTCTGGCAGTTGCCACTCTGGGAGTACACTCTATGGTTGTGAACTCCCAGAGTGGCAATTGCCGGAACATCTATGCTTTGGAAGCCACAGAAAAAGCCATGCGGTGGCGGCGGCAGCGGAGCTGCCCTGGCTCTACAGGTAAAGGGCATCATGAGCTTTGGAGTCGGCCAAGCGGGAAGCTGAAAAGCTGCTCGCGCATCCCCGCTCTCCAGCCATGCAGAGTTTGGGGCATTCCGAGGGTGCCAAGCCGTGGGAGCCAGAGGATAGAGAACAGGTGCTCCCGCGGCTTGGCACTTTCAGGATACCGCTAGGTCGGCAAGTTGTGCTCTGCCTGGCTGGAGGGGGGGATTCTCCAGGGGGCTTATTTTCAGGGGAGGCCAATATTGTTGCCCACCTAAAATATGCGGCATAGCCTTAGTTTCAGGCCATGTCGTATTTTCGGGGAAACACGGTAAAAACTGAATAGTTTTAAATGTTACCTGAATTAAGTAAAACAGCAGAGTAACACTTATCCATTAAACTGGTAAGTTCTGGTTTTTCTTTCAGGAAAAAAAAAATCCTCCAGGAGTTAGGGAAACAAATTGAGGAGAAATGCATTGGTCTTTAAAAATTGGAAAGCAGGGCACATGAAAATCTGCTTTATCTCTGTTTTCTTTCATATTTGGAATTTTGGATTCAACCCATGTTCTCCTACAATATATTTAAAATTGGTTTCACAACAGAGTTTGGATTATTTTATTAGGTAAACTAGCCATTCCAGGCCATGCGTTGCTGTGGCCCAGTCTGGTTAAATGGCCAACCAGTCTGTGTGTAGATCTACACCTGCACACACAAACATGTACACAAAACCATCGTATAACCCCCAACCTCCCTACCTACTTTATTTCTCCCTCTCCCTCCCTACCTCCTGTATTTCTCCCTCTCCCTCTCTACCTACCTACCTACCGTATTTCTCCCTCCCTGTCTATCCCCCTACCTACCTACCTACCTATTGCATGTCTCCCTCCCTCTTTCTATCCCTATAGCTGCCTACCTACCTACCTGCTGTATTTCTCCTTGAATCTTATGGACAGAGTATTTTATGTCATAAAGGATGACATAATACCTGTGGCCCACTGCTCTCTCTGTATTTTTTACCATTTTTTACATTTCCGTTGCGTGTTCCTGGCACAGGTGTGACATCTACACAATCTATATATATATCATTGGTGTCGTATTTGAAAGAAACGTGTGATAATTTGGAAGCGATCGGTGCAGTACTTTCGGAGATTACCTGTTATGAACAAACTCTTGTTACATTTTTATTTATACAGATAGTATAATTCAATTTTGGGGATTTGAGTATATATATGAACAATAGTCAACTTTAGTGATCTAACCTACTAAGGAGGCTCAAACCTGGCTAGTACATGAAAGGGGAATATTCAGAAAAAGGAAAAACAGCTGCAGGCAGGACAGAACAATTAAAAAAACTTCCTAGAAGATGGCAGTGGCAAACCATTTTGTTGCTATGAAAATCATGAAGTTCCTAGGAAATTGTAACTCTTATTAAATTGCTTGTTCAGCATTCCCGTCACTTAGAGAACTTCCCGTTCCAATTACTGTCATTAAGTGAGGACTACCTGTATACATAAGAACTGATAATACTAAAAAACTGACAAGGCACTAAAATGTAGCTGCTATTCCTGGAGTTACCATCCTGCATCTTTCCTACGTTATCCACAAAGCTCATGACAACGACCTTTTATTTCATTCTATAACTATTTATTAAATTTATTTGCACTCCATCTCAAGTGTGTGATTCTAGGTGACTTAAGAATTTTTTAAAAAGGAAATGATTACCCAGGCTCTGCAAAATATTTATAATCTATACAATTATTTATTTATTTAAAATGTATATGATCATCCATCTTAACCAAGCTCATAACTATACTATCATTAAACAGCACTGCATTTCATAGAAGTCAATAAATTCTTACTCTCTTATGCATGGAGAAACTGAAACAGATCTATAGCTTATATAAACAGTTTGATCATTATCTTACTATAGTGCAGAAGACATAATCAAAGGGTAAATTACCAATATGTATGGGAATATTATTTAAATTTAAGATTAGGGCTTAAATCATGCTTTGTGGTATAAGATTTTTAATGATTGTGTATTGTGGCATATTTATATTTTTAAATAAAGTTTTATTAAACTGGATACTTGCTGAAAATTTCTTTATATAAGCACTGTTTACTTATTTGTCAACTCTGCTGCTAGTTTCTTCTGCAAAAAATCCACAAAACCAACGTGCATGGTGAGCATCCAATATGACTGTATAGTTTGGGTTTTTTAAAATAAAATTGTGGTTCTTATTTTACAGCTTGGAATGGAAGAAGAAGACGTGATTGAGGTTTATCAGGAACAGACAGGAGGCCATTCAACAATTTAGAATGTTTGTTTTTTTCCCCCTTTCCCTTTATCCTTTTTTATTTTTAAATAATAGTTCTTTTGTAATGTGGTATATAACACTGAATTAAAACCAACACCACATTCCTATGTTTTTAAATATTATTTCCAGTTGTCTGTTTTGAATTCTTGTGCTCATTATACACTGTCAATTGTGTCAGACTTTTGTGATTCTACCGCAGTTGTACTTCCCAATTTTTCCTGTTTCCTTTTTAGAAAAGCAAACTGTCCACACATGCAGTTACATGTTGGCAAGGGTCCTGTATCCAAGCCTTGACTATTTGGCAGTGGGCAGAGGTTTCTACTATTCACGTTGACCTGAAATTTTAGGTGTGTGAATTCTCATTTGTGGATTTAAAAGAGAAGAAGATGTGGAAACTTTTTGAAATATAAACAGAAGGATTGTATCCTAATATTGAGAAGAGTTTTCTGTAGATTTTACTGGGAAGTATCCAAATACTGATGGCAAAAAATGTAGTTTCTTTATGGTAACGTTATCTTTGAAATGGCTTCACTGAAGTTAACATGGAAATTGTTTGGGGTTTTGCCAACAGAAGATCCTAGGAAAGTTCTAATTAATGTACACCTTCATGCAACAAGAGTTAATGATTTTTATGTTGTACTTGTTTGCCTGGAATGTGGTTTTTCAATGGACATAGATTGTATTGGCTTCCTATTAAATAAATAAGAGGAAACAAATTCATAAACCTCTGCATTTTCTTTTAAGATATACATTTGGAAGATTGTTTGAAAAACTAGTGAAGAATATTTAAAGAAGATAATTTTTTATCAATGCTAGAGGATGTTATACAGGAAAAAAATTGATTCACCTTTGAGAATTAGCACTTTCCCTGCTGCTTGCTCTCAGTATATAAGTAGAAATCAAGAATTTATCTTTCACTGGGAGTTGTGTTTTGTAATTTGTAGATCTGGAACTCTGAAAATGACTGGTAAAGTAATGAATAAAAATGGAAAAAATAAAAATGCTATCCAAACACCTTCATTGGTGTTTAAAAAACAGGGATGTACCAATTCTTCAGTTTCAAAGAATCACAGAAAATATTGGGACTCAAATTAGATATGAATAACCTAACCTACTGATTTTGTAATTATTAATAAATAACATTAATTAGTGTTAATACAATTTAACACTATCTTGTAATCTATATTGAGTCTTGGAAAACCTAGGTACTTTGAGGAATTACATGCATCCCATATGCGTGCACTATTATGTGATAAAGGTTAGAAACACTGAAAAAGCACTGATCTAAAATCAATATCCTTACTTTTTAGAATTCAAGAGTTTTTCTTTTGACTTCAATAGGTTTAGGATTGAAAACCTGGCATTAAATCCTGTTTGTATAGAGAAGTAAACTGATTTTTCAGATAGCTCCCATTGGCAATCTTAAAAGAGTGTAAGTACCTCTGAAAATAAGTTAATTTTCTGGAAATAAATTATTCGTGTTTGGAAGTTATGTGAAATAGTGTTCTGGAATGAGGCCTGATCAACAAAACCGTTTTTTTCCCTAAGTGATTGTCTAATTCGAAATGTTCTATCTTCATATCTTTTTTAGCCAATTGCAGAACTGTCACAGAAAACCTGCCAATGCTAAAAAGATTCTTTAGCTCAGGTTTGCAATATTGATGGCAGGACTAGAAACGCTGCTCTACCTCGGGTTTATTTTTGTTGCCAGGGGAATGGGAAAGGTCAGAAATTAAGACTGCAATGTTCTTAAGCATTCTTTAACAAACCATTTAATTGTATTTAATTTTCAGGCACTTAACTGTAAAGTGTTAAATGGATCTTCTCCAATGCTTGTAGTTTCCATGTCCCACTTCTGATGCCTTTTTGTACGCATGCCAAACTTTTTTTAAAAATTAAAACTTGTTTTCAAAAATCAAAATCTGGACTTAAGTGTTATCCATATCTTTAGCATTAAACATTTGAATGAAGTCAGTGGGTAAGATTTGTAACATGATCCTTGTAACATGATTGTTTGCCCCTTACAGTGCTGTTCTTCCTAGAGGGCGGGCAGCAGTTTGCAAGAGAAAAGTTTTAAATATCTATAATAAAACCCATAGTTACTAAAGATTAAACACTTAAAAATCAGATTCATTTTTTAAAATAAAAGTGATAGCATAATTAGTCTGAAACAAAATTTGGGAGCCAGCTGAACTTGCTTTAGAAGAACTTGTGCAGTTGAGAGTTCCTTACACCGGAGCAGAACGTTACACCAGACCAATTTCTAGGACCATAAAAATTCATTCACAGTGAAAACACAAAACACTGCAGAAATGAGAGTTTGGAACATGCTCTTAGGTTGTCTCTTAAATAGAAATCCCAAGGCCCCTATTTCTAGAGATCACCTTGCTATTTCAAACATGTTATTCATCAGGAACGTCTACATTTCTATTTTACAAATAAAAACATAGTTCATATTTTAAATTTAATCTTGAGATTCATAAACTAAAAGACAGTCTCGTATGCCTTGGGATTTTTCAAAGGAAAAAGCCTACTTGTAGCCTAAAAAAGAAATAAAAGGGTAGAGAAAAAAATAATTTAATAAGTTTAGAGCATAGGAACCAATCAAAAGCAGGACGCACAGATGGCATATACTACCACCCATCAAGCTAGTTTGATTGTGGTTGGGTCAGTATTAAAGTAAACTCAGCATGTTTGCAATAACAGCAAATAGATGATATTTACATATATCCACACACATCCCAGTATGGGTTAAAAATTATTTAGAATATTGCCTAGATATTTCAGACAAAATTTGGAGAAAAACACTTAGTCGTTCTACATTTTACTTCTTAAGTGTGTTGGAAAACTTTGTCAGAATGCAAGTTTGCTTTTATCAAACTACCCAAAAAGATGTTTGGGCATGGCTAGGACTTTAATCATCTTCTGTAAAAAAAGGACGCTGGAAGTAGGAATAAACCCACGGACGCGAAATATCCTGTCTTCGATCCAGTCCACAGGCTTCTAGAAGTACTTGGTACTGAAATTGTTGCTTCTTCTCCAGTTCTGCCATTTGTCTGGAACCAGATAAATTAATGAAAGAAAATGTGTATTATAGGGATTATAGGGAACAGATATGGAAAGTTGAAGTGGGTTGAAAAGCAAAGGCTAGTCCCTAGCTCCTAGATGGCGAACCTATGGCACGGGTGCTACAGGTGGCACCCGGAGCCATTTGTTAGGGCATGTGAGGCGTTGCCCTGTCAGCTCCAGTGCGCATGTCCAGCTGGCTTCAGCCTTCTTTTGAGACTGTTTTTCACCCTCCGGAGGCTTCCCTGAAGGCTCCGGAGGGCGAAAAATGACCCTACGAGCAAACCAGAGGGGGGAAGCACGGACATGTGTGGCACACCCGTGCATGACCCTCTCCCCTGTGCTCCCCCCGCTTTTGGCACGCGAGCCAAAAAATATTCGCCATCACTGTCCTAGCTGAACAAGGAAGACATAGGGGCAAGGGACTTCTTATAACTCATCCCCTGTTGGGATACGATGCAGAGCTTCCTCATGATACCTTCAGTTATGGGCAAATTAGTTTCAAACCCAGTCTTTCTTAACTCTTGATCTCAAGCAATATGCAGTATTAATGCCATAATTGCCAATTTGTGAGTTGTAAAATAAGAATTACAGTATGTGTTTCACTAAAAATCCTTGCCACAGCATTTGGGAGCAGCTAAAAATTAGGGAGAATTTCACAGGAAACTCACTGCCACTAACATTAAGCATTAATAATCAATTGGCGAAAGTGTATTGCTAATAAAAAACCATTCTTATCCCAAACTACAGGAACATATTTACTGGTAAGGGGCAGAACACACTATGATGAATACTTATTGGATGCCTGGACATTTAAATGAAAGACATAGCTTCATGGGTGATTCCTGCCTATGAAATCAGCCTGAAAATGATCTAAGATCCTTTCCATTTATTTTGGGGTGGGGGGTAACGGCTGAACATTGCTCCTGGCCCAGTCAATGTAAGGTGACTGTTGAATATGATACTGTATTTACTGGATGCAGGAAGAGGTTCTAATCTAAAAACGTGACTCAGTTCACTTAGGCTAAGTCTAAGAGGAAGACTGAAGCTATCTGACATTAAAGACTTCTGGTAGATCCAGTATTATAACACCCAAAAATGGGCATATTGTCATAATTCACTATTAAGAATGGATTTTTCCTAGGAAGTTCTGCTTACCTTGAGAGTAATAATGCTTTCTTTCTTGCTTCTTCCGAAGCAACTCTAGCCTCTTCGTCAGCTCTTCTCCTTCTCTCCTCAGCCTCAAGCCTCATTTTCTCTTCTTCCTCCTTTTTCCTCTTCTCATATTCCAACCTTTGCTCCTCAGCCATCTCTGCTAGCTGTCGCCGTTCTTCCTCCAGCTGCATCTCTATTTCTTTCTGTCTGCGTTTTTCTGCTTCTGAGGTACAGAGCAAGCAAGCGAGTGAGCTAATAGCCATTTCTATTTCAGGAGAAATAAAGTAATTGAAGTGAAAAGATAGGAAAACTCTGTATTTAGGGGGAACCTCACGTGCATGATTAATTAGATGTTTTATTGCAAAACATTCATATTTTTGCACTGTAGAACAATCTGTTCTTGTGGAGATAAAACAGGAGTGTGGTGAAGTGGAACCAAAATAAACCTCTAGCTCAGGGGTCTCCAACCTTTGCAACTTTAAGTCTGAAGGACTTCAGCTCCCAGAATTATCTAGCCAGCAAAGCTGCCTGGAGAATTCTGGGAGCTGAAGTCCTTCAGACTTAAAGTTGCAAAGGTTGAAGACCCCTGCTCTAGCTGATAATAAGTTGAACTCTAAGGTGTTTTCACCAAAAATTGAACACTTCTTTGTTTGCCCATGTAGGCCTTTCTTTCAGCTATTGTGTTGATGTTAATATTAAAATTGTTTTTAGATTTTATGGTCTTTACTGGTTTAAACCTCTACAATTTATTATATTTATAACAATTATTTTGTTTTTATGAAAAACAGTATAAAATGTTGACAATCAATGAAAGAGTTGTGCATGATAACAAAAATTGTCTTAAAAGATTTCTTTGGAGATATAAATAAAATGTGGAATTAAAAATAAGAATTCTTCAACTCCACTGGATAAACCGAAAAGAAATATGGGTATATTTGAACCAATTGGCAACTTTTACTAATATTATTCCTCTATTTAAAAGAAACACAAATACACTTTACTTTTTTAAAGCCCAAGGCATTGTAAGATACACTAAAGTTCCCATCTAGTGACCCCTGCTGTGTTCCTTGGCGACCCCCAAGTATCACAAAGCCAGGCACTTATGGTAGGATCTTCTTAGGAAGTTTGAAAGAGGAGTCCCATGACAATCTTGCTCAGGATCTCCACAGAGCTGGGGTTGGCTCTGACATCATGGCCCATCTTAGGTTACCTGCCCGTTCCAGTTCCTGTGCCTGCTTCTTCCTCTGTATCTCCAAAAACTTCCGGTGCTGTTCCTCCTGTAGCCACCGGGCCTGGTCTTGGGCTGCCTTCTCAGCTTGTCGTTCCCTTTCTGCCTCTTCTTCCTGCCACTGCCTCTCTGCTTCAAGCTGCTGTTTTCTTAAACTGAGAGAAAATAAAGTTGGTCATAAAAGTCCAGTAGGACTCAGGTAAGCATTGCCCTGGAATGTATTGTAGATGAAACAGGTAAGACCAGAAATAAAAATTAGAAACAATTCTTCTCAAGCCCTAACTTGGAAATATGTCAAGAGCCATTGGATTTGCAATTTACTTTTCCCTTTTTTTCCTATATGGTGAACTTATAATTGACTTCAGGAAGAAGAGAGATGTACATTTACTATTGAACATAAATGGCGAGGAGGTGGAAAGGGTTGGCAATTTTAAATTTCTGGGCATTTATATCACGGAGGACCTCTCATGGACCATGAATGCTAACATGCTTGTGAAGAAGGCACAGAAGAGGCTGTACTTCCTGAGAATGCTAAGGAAGATAAATCTATCTCAGCATCTACTTCTGTCCTACTATCACAGCACTATTGAGAGTGTCCTGACATATGGCATTCTTGCATGGTATAGGAGCAGCTCTGCAGCAGACAAAAAAGCTCTACAGAGAATCATTAAACCTGCCCAGAATATCACCAGGCTCCCGCTGCCAGTCCTGGATGACATCTTCACATCTCGCTGTTTGAGGAAGTTGCATAACATTCGCAGAGACTCTTTCCATCCTGCTTACAATCTTTTTAGACTGTTGCCTTCTGGCAGAAGATACAGAACAATTAAAACTAGGACCACACGTCTTCTGAATAGTTTTTATCCCAGAGCTATAATTGCACTCAACAATGCACTAAAGGGCCGCCATCAGTGAGCTATTGGACAGCACTACTTGGTCTGTTGTGTGGATGTTTGGGTGGTTTAGGGGCGGGGATTTTTTGGTGGGTGGGGTGTGTTTTGGGGATTGTTATGGGTGTTGGGCCTGGTCTCTGGTGTTATGTGAATTTCGTTGTATGTGTAAACTGTGTGTATACATACAATGACAATAAAGTATAAAGTATAAAAGTATAAAGTATAAGAAAACTTGTTCCAATAACTCCAGCAACAGCAGCATGATAGCTAAGAACCATTTCTACAGCCTTCACTGGGTTATCTGGAGGGAGCACTGACTGGTTCATGATGGTCCTTGCCTGTTCTTAATTTCTGAAGCTTCAAAAGACTTTGGAGAAACAGGGACAGAAAAGGCTACCATAGGTATCCACGGGTTCTTGGCAGTTTTTGCATGGTGATGGGAAAGGGAAGGGCGTGGAAGCATTCCCCAACTTCTCTTGTCAAATAGGAGATGATTATTTCTTTCTGCTCACCGAAATTCCTCAATCCTCCTTTGCTTCTCCTGCTCCATTTCTTCTCTCATTTTCTCCATACGCTCCTGCTCTTCCTGCTCTTTCCTTTTCCGCTCTTCCTGTTCTTTTCGCTTTGCCTCCACTGCCAGCCGTCGCTTTTCTGCCTTCTCTGCTATTAACCTGTCTCGGGATAGTTTCAGCTCTTCTTTGTACAGCGACAAATCCTGGTCAATTGAAAAAGGAGTGTGAAAGAAGATTAGGCTCAAACACTAAACCTGGCCTGGATTTCACTAATGTAGAGAAGGGCATTTCCAATATATTTGGTATCTGAAGAAGACAGATATGGGATTTAAACTGCCTAAACTCTGGCAAATTGTATGAAGTTTATAGCAAGCATTATTACATTTATTCCAAGGGCCTTTAAACACCCCACCACCCCACACACTATTACCTTCACAACAATTCTGTTCAATAGGTTAGATTGAGAGATGATTGGCCAAAGATCACCCAATGGGACTTATCCTGGCATGGAGATTTGAATTCAAATCATCCTATTTTAATCAAATGCTGTAACAACAGTGTTCTGATTGTCCCCAGGCCTTTTAGAGTGCTTCCATGTGATTTGAAACACCAGTTTCAAAATCAGTTTTCATAACATAGTTTTGAAAACTGGCATTTTCGGGCTTATAGTGAAATGGAAACACTGTGTTTCCCAAAAATAAGATCTATCAAGAAAATAAGCCCCAGCATGATTTTTACGTATGTGCCTAATATAAGCCCTCCCCCCCCCGCAAATAAGCCCTGCTTAAGAGCTTGTGCAGCTAGTTGCCCGTCCATTCCATCTGGTTGCTTGGGGTGCCAAAATGAAGTGAGGCAAGGAAGTTGGGGTGGAGCTGCCCCATGTGTGCTGTACAGGCTTACCTCAAGGCACCTGCAGTCAGGCCATCCATGCCCTGACAACTGCCCCGTGGCGACAGCACTGGCAGCCATGTCCAGCAGGAGCTCACATGGCCGCCGGCCCATTTCTTCTGCTTGCTCATGGCCACAGCAGAGCAAGAGGCCAAGCAATGTATTGGTGCTGTGCCCACGGGTGAGGCAGGTGTCAATGCATGGATGGATGTCTGCAGGGGCCCTGAAGTAAGCCATGTGGGGTGTATGGGTCAGTTCCATCCCCTGCCTTGTCTTGTGGCCATGGCACTGGCGTGTCACTGGGCCTCTTGCTCCATTATAGTCGTGAGCAAGCAGAAGCAGCGGGCTCCTGCTGGACATGGCTGCTGGAGCCATCTTTAATGGGAGTCTTCAGGACTGCCACAGAGGTGGCTGGGCAAGCTGTGGGAATGGGAGGGGGAAGGTGGAGATGGCATGGGGTATGTAATCCTAACAACATTCTTTCCCCTGGGAATCAAGGACGTCTTGCCAGCACCTGGGGAGGCATGAATGGAAGTTAACTGGGGTTGGGACAGTGACCGGATTGGACCACGTGATGCACATGTGGACTGAGGAGAAGGAACTTTGACTTTAATTTGGGTGGGGAGAACGCAGGGCTTTCAGATTTGGGTTTGCTTCAGATGTGCCAATATGACATCTCTAATAAATGTATACTTTGAGGAATTTGCCTGCCTCAGAGTTTTGATTCTGTTGGGGGTGTTACTTGGAATCCTGACAGCTGCTGCCACTGTCGTAAGGCAGTTGTCACAGTGTGGATGGCCTGGCTGCTCCCCCCACATACCTCACCTCATGGCTGTGGCACCATGAGCAACCAGACGGAATGGGCGGGCAGGCGGCTGTGCAGGCTCTTAAGTAGGGCTTATTTGGGGGGGGGGGTAGGACTTATATTAGCCATACAGTACATGTAAAACATACTAAGGCTTATTTTCAGGGAAACAGGGTACACACTGACACAAACACACAGAGTGACACACACACACTTGCCAGTAAAATGAGGCAGGGGAGCTATCTCTCCCACATGCCTTGTTAGGAAAAAGACAACAGATGAAGAATATTGGAATATTGGCTCATCTTTAAGGTATAATCTGAAGCTTCAGTTAATGAGGGCAGCTACATTATGAGTTATAAAGTCAACGTCTTTTAAAACCCTCTATAGATCTCTTATAGGGTCTCTAAATGGATTGGTGTCTTATTCCTCACATATTTTCTAAGGGTTCTTTATATTTGAAATAACGATATAGTTTCAGAAAATGTAATATTAATAAGCGGACAAAGAAAATGACTGAAGTTATTTAATACTCAATATAAAATTAATAAAAGATAATACCAAACCAAATACACTGAGTTGTTTTTATTATATGAAGAATTCCATTATAATTATATGGGGGGAAACTCTTTTAAGTTAAAAATTAAGCTTATACAATAACATATTTCTTCATCGTCTGAGCAGAATTGGCATAGCTGACCATAGCTATAGATCAGAGGTTCCCAAACTTGGCAACTTTAAGACTTGTGGACTTCATCTCCCAGCATTCTCCAGCCAGCATAGCTGGCTGGAGAATGTTGGGAGTTGAAGTCCACAAGTCTTAAAGTTGCCAAGTTTGGGAACCTCTGCTATAGATGGACCCAACGTTTGTTACAAATCTCACTGTATGACTACTGCACAGTTTTCCAAAAATAGAGAATTATCATATGCAAGAAAAGGAGGATGACCTAAAACAGGGCTCCCATAACATACCTGAGTGGAAATGTTAAACATAGCAAGCAAGCCTTAGCAGGACCTACTGCTATCATTTTTAATATTAGCTGGAGGTCCAATACTACATTATTTTCAACGTGCTTTTTTCTGTACAATTTTGTTTTCCGAAATGCCTTACCTATGGAGCAATTGAGGAAGGCAATCAGCACAAGGCCTTGGAATATCCTAGTAAGCGCGGCAGTTCCACACATAAATGTTGGAGGAAATCCTACTAAGCCAGGGGAGCCTCGTTCATGAGAATCTGCTGTTAGACTGGCAGACAATAAACAGTGTCCACTTCTAATTCAGATAAATCTGATACAAAGGTGGCAATGAACAGTTAACTTCTTGTATTTTACCATAACCTTCAGCAAACATAAATTATGTAAGGAAAATTTAAATGAGTCTTTATTCGGTGTGTGTGTGTGTATGTGTAAGCAAAGCTTACCTCCATTAGCTGATTTCCCTGCTCTGCATCAGCCTGGGAACCATTTCCAGTGGAGACTTCTTTGTAGGTAGCAATGGATGTTTCACTAGCAGGTCCTGGATGAAACCCAGAAGTATTGCCAACCTCTTCACTAAATGTTTGGTTCATATCAAGTGTCAAGGGATGCTCCTTCATAAAAATGCTAGAATCAGGAAGACTTTGGTCACCTCCTCCTCCTCCTTCTTCTCTCTGTTCCTCTACAAGACACCTAATAGGTTCTGCTTCAACATCTTCTTGCCCTGAATCTCTCTCATGGGTTTGTTCTTCCGCACTGGCTGATCGTTTGGCAACTGTGGGTTCTCCCTTGGAGTGAGCAATTGTTTTCCTAATATGTTTTCTCTCTCTGGGCTTCCCTGTAAGAAAGAAGTTTTTTTGTTCTGTTTTATTCTGGTTTAAAAAAGCCATTGAAAAGACAAAGATGGCCCTAAGAAACCAGAGGGTTACAGACCGATATCTCTTCTGAACACAGATTATAAAATATTTGCTAAAGTACTAGCCAACAGATTGATGCCAGTTATCCAAGAGGTTATTCATTATGACCAAGCAGGATTTATTGAAGGTAGACACATGAAGGAGAATGTAAGGCAACTCATAGACTTAATTGACTATCTTGATAAGAATAAGCAGATCTCTGCAGTGCTGGTTTTCTTGGATGCAGAGAAGGCCTTCGATCGAGTGAATTGGAATTTTCTAACCAAGACTTTGGAAAAGATGGATATGGGACCACGATTTCGACAGGCGATTGGAGCAATTTACCAGCAACAAAATGCACAACTTATTATTAATGGAAATTTGTCTACAACTTTCGAGATACAAAAAGGTACAAGACAAGGTTGCCCGTTATCTCCATTGTTATTTATTTTAACCTTGGAAGTCTTGTTGAATACAATTCGAGACTCAAACTCCTTAAATGGCATAGCTATTAGGCAAAAGGAATACAGAACTAGAGCATTTGCCGATGATCTGGTTGTTACCCTTTCACATCCTTTGAATTCAATAATTCAGATGAAAAATATCATAGCAGAATTTGGCATGGTGTCTGGGTTTAGACTAAATCAAAATAAAACGAAAATGATGGTTAAAAATATGACAGAGACTCAAAGAAAGAGACTTGCAAGTTTGGCAGGTTTCGAAATAGTTTCCAAGGTCAAATATTTAGGAATACAAATTGCAGAATCAAATACAAAACTCTTTCCAAATAATTATGAAGTGTTGTGGCAAAAGATACAGAAAGACCTTCAAGTATGGAAAAAGTTACAACTATCTCTGCTTGGAAGGATTTCAGCAATTAAAATGAACATTCTACCTAGATTCATTTTTTTATTCCAGATGATACCGGTGCTTAAATCAGATAAAATTTTGTTAGAATGGCAAGCAACATTAAATAAATTTGTTTGGAAGGAGAAAAAACCGAGAGTAAAGATGAAGATTATGCAAGATACTCGTGAAAGAGGTGGCCTCAGACTCCCAAACCTTCAATAGTATTATGAAGCTGCGGTATTGACGCATGTAGCAGATTGGTTTGGGAAAACAAAAACTGAACTGTTGAATATAGAAGGTCATGACCTTGTTCTGGGATGGCATGCATATCTTTTTTATGAAGATAGGGTGGACAAAGTGTTTAACAATCATGTTCTCCGAAGTGCCTTGATGAGAATATGGAAGAAGCACCGGCCTAATTGGGATTATAAAATACCGCTTTGGTTGGATCTTGCAGACACTATGTGGATTACAAATACTAAGTCACGGGGGGGTGTTTATATAAAGACGTGCTTATTGCTGATGGGGACAAATGGCAGTTGAAAACTTTGGAACAACTGTTGGAAGAAGGAATTACTTTAAATTGGTTACATTATATACAGTTACAGAAGAGATAGAAAGAAGATCGCAGGGTTGGTTTTATGGATAAAGAAGTGGAACTGATCAAGCAGATAAAAGAGACTGGCCCAAAACATGTTAAAAGAATATATAATGTATTGTTAGAAAGAGACTCAGAAAGTGAATTGGTGAAGGATTGCATGATTAAATGGGCTCAGAATTTTGATGAATTGGTTATGTTGGATACGTGGGAAAAAATATGGGTTCAGAATGTTAAATTTACACAGTCACAGAATTTAAGGGAGAATTTTTATAAAATATTTTACAGATGGTATTTAGACCCTAAGAAATTATCATGAATGTACCCAAATGTTCAACCAAAATGCTGGAGATGCGGGTGTTTAGATGCTACTTTTTTTCATGTATGGTGGACTTGCAATAAGGTTAAAGCTTTTTGGATAAAAATATGGTGGGTTATGCAAAATGTATTTAAGAAAAGAATACAATTTATCCCGCAAATGTTTTTACTGGGTATAATTAAGGATTTTACAAAAGGGGAAACAAAATTGGTTTTGTATATGGTTACAGCAGCTAGGTTGTTGATTGCTCAGCACTGGAAAAAAGATTTTTTACCAACAATTGATCAATGGATTCAGAAAGTGGCGAGGTTTGCGGAAATGGCAAAAATTTCAGCTTTCTTAAAAGATCAGAAGCAGGAGAATTATACACAGGAATGGGTAAATGGATTGATTATATACAGAATAAATACCAACTAAGAAGTACTATGTAGCCTTTAGGTAAGAAAGTTTAGATTGACAGGTGAACAGAGTAAATAATATATGGGATGTTTGGAATTATTAGAGTGGTGTATAGCGGAAGCCAGGGGGGTGGGTTTGAATGGGAGGTGGGGGAGGGTTAGAGTGGAGGGTGGGGAAATATATATGTATAACTAATTTAGAGATGGGATTAATGGGATACGGTTACTTTAAGAGAAATTTATATCATGATTTATATATGTTCAATTAATTTAGAAGATGGGGTTAACGGGATATTGTTACTTTAAGAGAAATTTATATTATGATTGTTGGGAGGTGAGGGGGTACAATATCTGAATGAGAAATTTATTTTAAGACGGGGGGAGGGGAGGGGGTACAGTATTTGTATGTGATTTATATTATATGTCGGGGGGGTAAAAAGGGGGAAAATTTGTTTGTATAAAACTTTTTCAATTAAAAAAAAAAGCCATTGAAGTTCATGAGCTGGCTTGTCAAAAATCCCACATCTTGTGGGAGCCAGAAAAATATGTGCTGATTTATCACGCCACACAGAGGTGCTACCTCATGTAGATTCTGAAGCATTTTCCCCAAAACATTAATTACTTTTTTGTATGTGGAAGGATAGTGAGTCCTTCTATGGCGCTTTATCTGTAGATGATTTGAGAAAAAAATTGTACTTGAACTGGTGCTCCATTGTTATTTTGGCAACAGATCTGACTGATCCACACAAACTTTGGAATGCTTACAATGACGTTCCTTCCCCAGAGGCACCACCAATGATTTCCAATAGAAGAGAATATATGTAGCTCAGGGTTGGACTGTGGAGTCCTTGGTGGTCTCTGAGCTGGTTGTTTGGTTGCAGACGTTTTATACCCAACTAAGTAACATCATCAATGCCCTAGTCTACCAATGACTTCTTTATAGTCGTGGCCAGAAATACTAAAGGAAAACCAAGGAAGTTTATCAGGAAAGGAGATCGAAGATGGCATAAATGTGCCAAAATTTAAATTGCCCCTGCCAATTTAAATGAGTATTTTCAACTTTAGAAAAATAATACAACAAATATAATCTCACTAAAACTCCTTGCTCATTGGTGGATAGACAGTTTCCCAATTTTCCTTTATTCGTTTCTTGGCTAATTTTATTTCAGTTTATTTTGAACTTGACAAAGGGTTAGTTTTGGTAAAGCAGGTTACATGGCCATCAATCAAGCCCTTGCTTATTGAGAATTGTGTCATTCTTCTCTTTCTCCCTCCCTCTCCCCTTCTTCCTAAATTGTTATGCAATAGCAACGTCGTACCTACAACAAACTCTGTCTGACTTTGGTATTTCTCTTTCTTCAAACTCTTTTTTTGTTTTTTCAACCCATCTCCAGCTTTCTGTTTTGGCTGTTGTTTTGGTCTTTCGGTCCTTTTGCTCTTTAAAACTCCTTCAGCCTGGAAACAAGGAAAGAAGAATCAGATATAGACCTTTCCTTTTTAATGTCACCCCACCTGTCTGTCTGGGAAGCGAGTGCGTGAACAAAAGCAGAGGCTGGGCCTCGTCCAATTCATTCTTATTGTAATTTTTCCCGAAAGCAGCATCTTTTTTTCATCTGCACTGAGCATCTCTGAAGTGAACTGCATCAATCTACTAACTGACCAACCAACTACCAACCTTCCTATGTGCATTGACAATTAAAGGATAAATAATAAATGAACCGCTGCTGACAGAAAGAATACATAAAGCATTACATTTGCCAAATTCCAGTTTTTCTAAAAATGATGAGATAATGGTACTCTGAAATTTATCACCAAATAAGTCCATGTCACTCAATCTAGCTTTGTTTCTCTCCTTCCTCCACATTTCCTCAATAACCCAGATCCATATCAGTTTTGTGTTGCAGGCACAAGACTGAAATCCCAGCCATACCTGTTTGAGGTGAACAATCCCAGCTGGCTGGCTGGTTGACTCTGACAATGCTGTTATATCTTCCTCCTGGCCAAATATTTCAGAAGCATACAGGTCAATTCTTGGATTCTCCATAACTTCTTCAGGGTAGTCAAAGGGCTTTATGGAAGCATGTTCAGGATTTGGAGCTTGCCTTCTTTGATAATACAATCAGGGGATCATATTTAGATCAGATAAACTCTTAGAAAGCTCCCAAGCACATAATCTTTCTTCTACCTTGTAAAATTAGCAATATCAACCAAAGGACAGATACCGTATTTTCCCAAAACTACGACATGTCCTGCTAATAAGGCCATGCCACATTTTAACTTGTGAGTAAAAGTGTAAGCCCTCCCCTGCAAATAAGGCCCCTGGACAACCCCCCCTCCGGCCAGGCAGAGCACCGCTTGCCGACCTAGCGGTATCCTGAAGGCACCAAGCCGCGGGAATGAGGTGGGGGGTAAGAGCGCTCGCATTGCTTGGTGCCTTTGGGGTACCACTAGGTCGGTCAGCGACGGTGTGCCCAGCTGGAGGGGGGTTGCACAAGCGGCTTTTCTGCTCCTCACTCGTGCAACTCCCAGGTTCATGATGCCCTTGCCTAATTCAACGGTACCTGCAGAGTCAGGGCATCTTTGCTGCTGCTGCCATATGTCACTGGCTCAGCCTTGTGCGTGGGAGTTGCCATTCCAGCACATTGGCGAACCTGGCAGAGCTCCCATTCAAGCGCTGGATTCGGCATGTGTCGCTCGGACCCAGCTGCTGCTGGTGCACCATTACCCCGGAGCCGGTTTCCTTCACCTGTCCTGCTGGAGAAAGGCGGGTGAGGGAAAGAAAGCCAAGACCGGCTGGGTCGGCTCAGAGGCGCCCCCGCCCTGGCAATTCCTGCTGTTGCGTGCGAGATAAAGGCAAATGGGCCACCTTTCTGGCACTCGAATATTTCCCCTCTCCCCAAGGAGTTCCTGCAGGGGAAAACTCAATAGCATCTGATGCATTTCCTGGGACCGAGAGGCTGGATGTCACCGTTGTGCGAGAGACAAAGGCCACTGGATCCTTGCTTAAAGAGCACTCATCCACACCAGCATCTTAGCTCTTTCAATAATACGTTATGCCAAAGAAGACCAAGCTGATCTTATGGCGTTCCTGGCAACATCCAGCCTCTCGGTCACAGGAAACGCATCGGATGCTATTGAGTTTTTCTCCCACAGGGAAGTCTCCCAACTCCTTGGCGTGCATCAGGTGGACGATGCCCCGATGTTTCCTCTCCTGATCCCCAGCCCGCTTTTTCTCCCACCAGCAACGGGGAAAGGTGAGGAGACGCGCTGAAGGGAACCAACCCGGCTGGGAGAAAGGCGCTTGCCTGTCTGCGCAAAGAGCACCAGCTTCTCCAACCCTCCCTCCTTCCCACGCCACAGCCCTGGCAAGGACTCGGGGAGAGCTGACCCTAAAATGGACTCCATCCGCACACATCCCCTCGGGGGGCCAGAGCAGGAGCTCGGCCAGGGCAAGGATGTTGCGAGCCCGGGAGATGCCGCCTCCGGGCAAGACCCGTGGAGGAGCGGAGCTGCCTAGCCCGCTGCTCCTGGTGCTGCTGGTGGCGCACAGGTCTTTGACCAATGCTCCGCTCTTGGGCGCCAACGCACATCACCTGCCCCTCTCAGGGACCACAAGCTCGCTTTGTCCCACTCAGCTGCCACTGCCGGCCACTCTTATCTCACGTGGCGGCAGTGCCTCCTCCTCCTCCTCCCATCCTTGCCTTGCAGGCCTGTACGCATTTTTGGCCCTGGGTGCCCAGTGAAGCTGGACTCTGCCACCCGCCATGCGAGCCCTGTGGAGCGGCCTGGCCCATGCTCAGGGAGGGAGAAAAAAATTCGAGCACTGGAAAGGTTGCCCGCTTGCCTTTATCTCTCGCGCAATGGCAGAAAGGTGCCTCTTTCCCCTCCACCCGCCTTTCTCCAGCACAGCAGGTGAAGGAAACCAGCTCCAGGGTAATGGTGTGCTGGCGGCAGCAGCCAGGTCCATGCAGCACACGCCAAATTCGGCACTTGAATGGGAGCTCTGCTGGGTTCACTGTGGCCCAAGTTGGTTGAAGAGACCCTGAGGTTTTTGATAATGGTTGATGAAAGTACCTTGTTTGACAAAAAAAAAGCCACCTTGTTTGTTTGTTTGTTTGTTAATTTATTACTGGTATTTTTATGCAGCTCTACTCTAAAAGAACTCTGAGCAATCTATAGCAAAGATAATAACATTATAATTATATGAACCTTTAGAGATAGAGCTTAAAAAAGAAATCTAACCTCCCTCAAATATTGCAAAAACTGACTGTTCTTAGCTATTTTAGCAATGTAGCACCTATCAGAGGTGTTGGACAATAATTCTCAAAACTAGCAACTAGTTTAGACAGTCTGGCATTCTAGAGTTTGTAGTCCAATATAATTGGAGTGTCTCAAAGACTACTAGTTGGACAATAGACAAATATACAACCACTTGCACATTATACTTACATACATAGTATACCTCTCAGGTATCTAAATAAATCTTCTAACTATTGAGAATTTAAAATGTTTGTCCAAGTTTGCTGTATGCATCAGGTCTATGTGCTTGACTGTCTTATTTTCTTACACTGAGCTCTTCTAAAAGTTAGTAGCCGTCCCATATACTTACATTTCAGATGTAGAAATCTTCAAAGGAGCAAGACGTGGTTCATAGCGGAAGAGATTAGTTGATCGAGCTGAGGAATCTAGTTGTTCCCCTTCATCTATGAAGGAAGGGGGGTGGCAAAAGAGCTACATTTTAGCAGGTTACACTTTGATAAAATTTATTCCAGATCTTATATTATTCTGTTTCACCTTTATTCTTCACATCCAGATGCATTCTTAAGAACCTTCAAATATGCAAATAGATTTCATCACACTTCAATTATGAGAAGGGTTTATAAATTCAATGGGAAGAAACAAAATCGTATATATTCTCCATCACATAACCAAAAACCTAAATTATCTCCAGTTTGCCAAATAAAGTTGCATCTAATCCCGTCTGTTAAATGATCTATCTATGTGACTAGGATAGTCACATATAAATTAGAGTAATATAAATCTGAAAGCTGAAAGTGATTTCTTCAGCTGGCCTTATAAAGGCAGTGCCTTTGTGTCTCTTGCTGTTTGTGGCCTTACCCCTATCATATGTAAATGCTAACTGACTGCATGGGAGCATTTTTTTAGAGTGAACTTTTGAGGGGAAGAGTGCTACTGTCTAGAACAGTGGTTCCCAACATTGGGCCCACGCCCCATGTGGGGGGGGGGGATTTGATTTTTAATGGGGGCAATTTGAACCTTGTTTAAATCAAGTTAATGGCCTTGAGTAGAGTTCACTTTCTGAGTAAAGTAAGAATTATATGTGTGTGTGTGAGGGGGGGGGGCATCAGGATTTTAAAGATGCTTAGGTGGGGCATGGCCAAAAAAAGGTTGGGAACCACTGGTCTAGAATAATTACAATCATATTTGTTGATTAATGCATAACTACAAGAGCATTACATGCCCCCCCCCCAAAAAAAACCACTTGGCGATGCTAGCTTTAAAAATTAAGTCTCTGAATCTGCAGCATTCAGCCAAGGGGCTCCTTGCAACAGCCTGGAACATCTGGAAGGAAACAGCTTTGCCATCCCAGCCCCCTGCATGCTCACAAAGCACAGTGAGTTGTAGTTTTAAAAGTGAAGTCACTGGAAGATTCTCTTTTTTTTTAAAGCTTAATTTTACAGGGTTTTTTTTCTGCCCATACTACCTGGGGAAATCTGGGAACTGAAATTCACATATCTTAAAGGTACCAAGGTTGAGAAATACTGAACTAGACCAAAATCCTAAACTGAACAGACTGATACGTTAACAATCGGCTATTACCAACAGAGGGAGCTCTTGATCCAAGAATAGACAATAAAACCATACAATGTTTCCTCAACCCCCTGATGTGCAAGGGAAAAGGAGCAGATGTGAAGTTTTTGTATTAAGTCAGCTGACTCAGTTTGATATCCTTCAGGTGTATAATATTATAAATCCCATTTCGTCTAACTTCATCGCTGCCCAGAATGACAACAGGGGTTAGTTAACACCTAAAAGAACCGAAGGACATCTAGTATGGAAATATTGTTTTAAAGAAATACAGAAATTGCTCTTACAAACTTTGGAGTTATGAACTTTTGTTGTTACGAATAAACCTGTCCACAGTTACAACCTACAAGGTCCCCAAAGTTGAGGAGAGTTTTCAGTGTGCTGCATATCTGCAGTGTTGTACATGGGGAACAGATGAGGAGCCACATTCCAACAATACTATTTATTCAAGATAAGAGCAGACTATAACCAATATCCAGTTTCCACCCAACAGCTCCTTTTAAAGGAAGCTCTCAGCCAATTAACTAATAACTTTAAAATACAGGAAAAGCCTCTGCTTGTGCCTGCATGGACATAACACCCCTTCCCACCCGTGGGATGTTCCATTAATTTCGTACTACACAAACATAATCGTCCAGATACATTGGTCTTCGATGGCTCTCTTGTATTTCTGTTAGGCTCCCACCCATCGACCACATCCTTGGCGCTTCTTCAACTACATTAGATGGATTACTAATGCTATCCGGGGGCCCCAACTGGGCATATCCCTCAGCTGGAGATGAAGAAGAGCAAGGTGGACTCCATGGCAATGGACCCTCAATAACAGGTTCTTCATTCTGCACTGGACTCGGCCCTTCTGATGCCATTTCCCTGCATTGTTGTCCTTCTTCCTCTTCTGGATCCACACCCCGGTTCGCTTTTTCCAGATCCCTAGAAGCTGTCCCCACTGTACAGCTCCGAAACTGGTCAATATGTTGGCACCACTGTCATCCATCCTCAAGCTCCACCCGATATGAACGGGGACCTGCGACTTCTGTGATATGTGCCGGCACTCAAAGAAGTTGACCGATATAATTTTGGGCATATACTTGCTCAAATGTTCTGACCATATTTTCCCAGTCTGAAAGGGTTTCTATCAAAGAATCTGGATGCATTCTATCTAAGCTTGTTCTCAGGCGGCGACCCATAAGTAATTAGACTGGGTTCCTATCGGTGGCTACACAGGAAGTGACATGTTGGTTGAACAAATATTTATTAAGTTTCTCCTGATAGTCCCATCCGAGTCAATGCCTCTTTCATCATTTGCATCATTCATTGCCCCTGTCCATTACTTGCGGGGTGAAATGGCGCGACAAGGACGTGACATATTCCTTGATTTGCTAAGTATACCTCGAATGCAGTTGCCGTAAATTGAGGCCCATTGTCTGATACCAACACGTCCGGCAACCCATGTGTTGCAAAGATTTTGTTTAATACCCTGATAATAGCATACATTGTGGTTGACCTCATCATCGCCACCTCCAGCCATTTGGAATGCGTATCGACGATAATTAGAAAGACATCCCATTTATCAGCCCCGCAAAATCGATGTGAATTCTAGACCAGGAGCCTTTCGGTGTTTCCCAGTCCTGTAGTGGCGCTGAAGGAGGTGCCAATCTCAATTCCTGGCATGCTTGGCACAATGCTACCCACTCTGTGATATCTCTATCTATATTTGGCCACCATAGGACAAGTATTTTACTATTAATATGGACACCCCTCATTTAGAGAGGGAGAGCAATCAAATCGGGATTCCGGGAAGTAGTACAATTTACATTACCGTCCATATTGCAGGACCACCCTGCCAGATGGAAGTGGAGTTCTCAGTCTTGGTGGGCCCTGCTTTCCCCCAACATTACGACTTGGAATCTGTCCTGTTGGGGTGGCAGGCAATGCGGCACAGCAAACTTGTGCTAGATTACCCTTTTTCCTACACCATCTGCAAATGGTATTTTTATGTTGCTCTCAGGTGGTTTCCATCACAACCTATGTACGAGGAGGACAGCCTCTGATTCTCAGTCACTCTGCAATCCTTGTTGGCTGCCCTCAACCGATGGATGTCAGTGTGATTACTTTCCTCATCTTCAGTGTCCCCCTGCAATTCTGTCTCTCCCTGATGGACAGTTGCCCCCCTTCTAGCTGTCTGGGGGCTGCCTGACCTCTGTATCTCTTCAGTCAATCTATTCAGTGGCTTGTTCCTCTTCTACTGCTATTTGTAGTGTTAATGTCGGTTTTGCCAGTAATCTCTCTGTAACTGAACATTCCGAAACCCTCAGACCAATCTGTCTTGAAGGGCTTCGTTTAAGTTGCTAAATTCGCAGTAGATAGCTGCTTTCCGGAGGGCGGCCATATAACAGCTGATAGACTTACCCTCCACCTGGTCCTTATGGTAAAAAGCATGCAAGATGGTCGGGTTGTAATGTTCCCACAGTTTACCCAATAATATGTCCCAAGGAACCATCTGAAGGAGTTGAGGTACAATGAGGGTCCTTGCCATCTCAAACACTTCTTTTCCACAAATGCTCAAAAAAAGTGCTTGTTTGCGGTTATCTGTGATATTTGAATAGTCATTAGCTTCTAATATACAGTAAAAAAGGACTAAGTAAAAATTCCACATCTGTGTTTTAGGATCAAGTGGTGCAAACTGTGGTGGGTTAGCCATTATCTTTCCAAAACAAAACAGTCGCCACTCACACGTGCCTCTTAATCTCTGTGGCCTCTCAATTAGCAGTTCTCAGTGTTGGCTCCAAGCCCAGGAATCCCTCTTTTATTACCAATGCAGGACTGGGAAACATTTAAAGGGTCCTGGTCTAGAATTTACATTGATTTTGCGGGGCTGATAAATGGAATGTCTTTTCTAATTGTCGTTGATGCGTATTCCAAATGGCTGGAGGTGGCCATGATAGGTCAACTATGACCGACGGTGTTAACGGGATATTAAACAAAATGTTTGCAACTCATGGTTTGCCGGACGTGTTGGTATCAGACAATGGGCCTCAATTTATGGCAACTACATTCGAGGTATTCTTAGCAAATCAAGGAATATGTCACACCCTTGTTGTGCCATTTCACCCCTCAAGTAATGGACAGGCAGAGTGAATGGTGCGAATGACGAAAGAGGCATTGACTCAGATGGGCCCCGGAGACTATCAGGAGAAACTTAATAAGTATTTGTTCAACCAACACGTCACTCCTTGTGTAGCCACTGGTAGAAGCCCAGCCGAAATACATCCAGATTATTCGATATAAACCCTTTCAGACTAGGAAAATACGGTCAGAACATTTGAGCAAGGTGACCGAGTATATACCCAAAATTATACCGGTCAACCTCTATGGGTGCCGGCACATATCACAGATGTCACAGGTCCCAGTTCATAACAGGTGGGCTCTTTGCCAGGCGCCACTTGTAGGGCAGGAGATGGGAAGATCCCATAGGAGGGGCGTGTGGTGTGGCTCCTTCTGGTGCCAATGCTGGTGAGGCAAAAATCTGTCAGACGTGATTCCCACTTTCTGATTGATGGAACTGCAGAGCAACTTGCTTCGCCCAAACATGCAACTTGCTTCGCCCAAACATCAATCTCCTGACTAAAGTAGCAGAAGTGAAATGGAGAATTTGTGTGAATGATAACAACCTGGATAAAATCAAAGTTCCATTCCACTGAGGATCACAGTGACAAAAACACAAGAGTTCTTACTCAATAGGCAAAATAATTTGGAGATTAGTTAATAAGGCAGGGCTTATGTGTAGCTGTCTTTAGAAGGCAAAAATAGATTGTCTTCAAATAATCTGAAGTTTAAACAGACAGCAGTTCAAGAATAATTCAGTAACATAACAATATACAGTAATCAAAAAGCATTAAAAAATCTAAAATGGGTTAATGATTTGTTAAAACCATTATAGTTGGATTTCAAATCATGTCATATATTTTAAAAAAGGCCATAGCACTATTGTTTAATTTATACATGTAACATATTTTACTGATGAATACTGGCTGGTGCAAAGGACTGAAAAGCAAACCGTTTATGGATAAGGATAGAGACAGATTTGACACCAAGTCAATTAATTGTTTCTGGACTAAGGACTGAGTCATTTGACGCAAGGTTGCATCATGCTCTCACTTCCTAGCATGGATTTGGATTTATGTACATTATACGTACACAGACACCCTCATTATGCATTTAACACATTATTATGTGCATTTGGAAACTTTACAAGTTGAGATCCAAGAATCAATCACCCTAAGGAGGCATATTAGTGGCATTCATTTATAATATTTCTTGCTGTGAGAAATTAGGGAAGCTTCATTTAAAGAGAGCCTAAAGGTCCTTCCCTTTTGCTGAATTAAAAGCTACCTACTCATTCATCAATCAGCAAAAATTAACTGCCTTCATGGCTGATCTTTCTCCCACATTTGTTGTCTCCTATTCTGAGTCACTGTCAAGTAATGCTGTCTTGATTGTGGGCATGCAAATGGATGGTAAATATGGCATGTGGTTCACTCTATCAGTTTTGCTGCTTTCTCTCATTAGGCACATCACCAGGGGTAGGAAAGTCAACTTTACTCTGCAGTAGACATAAGGCATGCCTGATTGCAGATCTCTTCCCAACCTCTCCATGTTTCTTGCTATATCTCCTCTCCTGCACCCTGTTCAGTTATAGGCAGCAAAATTAGGGAACTGGAAGGGAGGGGAGGACCCATTCTCCCATCAGTTGAAATGGTCAGCAATAGCTTCCCTAACTTCACTGGTCACTGTCTTCCCTTGTGATGTAAAGGGTGATGAAGAATAGCAGATTTTACACACCTTGAGGTGCCCTTAGATTTTTAAATCTTCTGCACAGCTATCCTTTCCTGCATATTTGTAGAACTAGAAAAGTCAGTTGACAGATGTGAAGATTCCCTCCCTTGGGCTTCGTTGGGCTAGCTGTTGTAGGAAGAAGAAAAGGGAAATACTAACACAAAATGAGCTCTTTGGATACAACTCTGTAGGGAGTTTTCAGAAATTGTCTCACTGTTACAGGCTTATCTTACTCACAAGAATCTCTCTGTGTGTGAAGTTCAGAAGTAGAAATCAACTAGAGATAAAGCCCAGGTTCCACACAAAGGTGTGCTTTAGGAACTTCCCTGGTGTGAGCAATGGGTAGCTGGGGTTGTTAAGCAGTTTAGCTAACAAATGTTGGAAAATCACAGATCAAGAGAGTGAAATTCCCCTGCTAATGCACTGCACCAATTCTTTAGCACTGCCAGCAGCAGCAGAAGAAAACGGTCTTTGGTTAGCTATTGTCTGATATGTACAAACAGGCCTTAGCTCAAGTCCCCTAGAAATCTAATTTAAAATTTGTTTTCCTTTTCTAAAAACTAACATCTGTCATTCCTTAGTTGCACTTTTATATTGTGACTTCTATTCTGAGTTGAGATTTCAGCTGTGTCTGGATGTGGATGGGGGGAAAAAACATACATAAACGATTGAATTCTGGTTTATATAAAATAATTCTACAAATTAAGCACAAGAAATCTAATCTGTTCTAGATCCAGGTCCTTGTAATATGATTTCACCAATAAATCCATCCCATTTTTATATCAAATTATGTGTTATTGATTCTTTTTTTAGCACAACATTGAAAAACACTTCTAAATGTTCAAAAACTGCAAAATAAATAAATGATTAAATTTTAATCTGAGAATAGGTTCAGGATAGGTATATGAAACTAAATCTTATCAAACTGTATACAACATCTGATTGACAGGCATGATACATCTGTTATGAAAGGTGTATGTACTTTACTTCTAAATGCTGCTCTAAGATAAACGGAGAAATTGCGACTAGGAAGTAGTTAATATTTTGATGTTCATACTATAAGACATTGCTTGTTTCATCTAGGTAGTCAGGATTGTAAAATCATAAACCGTCATTTTCAAACTACAATGGTTAGGGTCACATAAGAGGTTAAAGTAAAAAACCAATCAATCTTATGTGGGTTTAATGCAAATTATGAATTATGTCAGTATTGTTGGTATATATTGTGGAGAAAAATGATATAAACATGCAAGTCCCCCCCCCCCTCCAAATTCAAAGTGCTGTACTGTAAGTTCTTATTTGCACTCAAATACTGTATTTTTTGGAGTATAAGATGCACCGGAGTATGCACCCAGGTTTTGAAGAGGCAATTTTTTTAAAAAAAGTAGGTAGGTAGATAGAGGGCTAGAGAGGGAGAGAAAGAGAGAGAAATAAAGTGGGTAGGTAGGGAGAGAGAGAGAGTAGGTAGGTAGGTAGGTAGGTAGAGGGGGACAGAGAGAGAGAAAAGTACAGTAGGTAGGTAGGGAGACAGAGTGTATAGTTAGGTAGGTAGGTAGATAAAGGGGTAGGGAGAGAGAGAGAGAGAGAGAAATAAGTAGTAGGTAAGTAGGGAGAGAGTGTGTGTGTAGATAGATAAGTAGGTAGAGAGAGAGAAATAGAGAGAGAGAGAGAGAAACACAGTAGATAGGTAGGGGGAGAGAAAGAGTAGGTAGATAGGTAGATAGAGGGGAGAGAGAGAGAAATACAGTAGGAAGGTAGGGAGAGAGAGAGTTTAGCTAGGTAGGTAGAGAGAGGGAGACAGAGAGAAAAATAGAGAGAGAAAGAGAGAGAGAGAGAGAAACACAGTAGATAGGTAGGGAGGGAGAAAGAGTAGGTAGATAGGTAGATAGAGGGGAGAGAGAGAGAAATACAGTAGGAAGGTAGGGAGAGAGAGAGTTTAGCTAGGTAGGTAGGTAGAGGGAGACAGAGAGAAAAATAGAGAGAGAAATAGAGAGAGAGAGAAATACAGTAGATAGGTAGGGAGAGAGAGAGAGTAGGTAGGTAGGTAGATGTTTACAGGTATATTTACCCATGTGCTGGAGAAGGAAATCACTGGCCACCTTTGGAACAAATTTTTGTTTCTGTAGGCACAGTACTTGACCAATGTAATTCTTATCAATCTAAATAAAAAGCTTTCTGAAAGGGAACCCCTCCCCTCTTTTTGCACTTTGCAAATCTCCTCCAAATGGCCCATTTTTTGTGAAAATGGGCCGGGTTTTTTTTTCAAATAAAAGGTATGGATAGCCTTGCAGAGTGCTCCTGGGGGGGGGGGGGGCAAAACAAGGGGAAATGACCCGTTTTTTTCGTGGAAATGGCCCGTTTTTTTGGTGAAAAAATAGCATACATAGCCTAATGGAGGCTTATAGAGTGCTGCTGGGGGCTGGGGGGGGGGGCAAAAATGCCCTGTTTTTTTGCTCATTTCTGCCCTCCCCAGCCCCCAGGAGCTCTCTGGTAGCCTCCATAAGGGTATGCGCATGGCCATTTTGGTGAAGGGACGGGTTTTCAGGAGGCAAAAAATGCTGTATTCGATGTATAAAACGCACCCAGATTTTCAGCATATTTTTAGAGGAACAAAAGTGTGTCTTATACTCCGAAAAACACGGTACTTATTGTTTCTTAAACAAAATTGGCTCTTTAGTCAATATTCCCTGTGCTTTTGTCCAGTTCATATAAAATATGTCACTGGTTTACACAGGTGTTTATATTATCTAAATCCATAGTGCCAAGTATTCATAGCTACTAACAAAATCACCTCCCTACAGCCCAAATGACGGTGTTAAAATTATTGTTCACAAGATGGAGGACTGAAAGGAATCTAATTTGATTTCACAAGGAAAGAACAGGCTCATTATTAACATAAATAAATGTCAATCTCTTAATCACTTTCTAATTCTTTCAACCCACCAAGAACTTCCGGAGTAAAATAGGGGGAAGCGAAGAGGCTTCGAGAAACCAGGAATCAGTGCTTAGAACCATTGTTTCAGCTGAGGTTTCTGAAATGCTGACTCAACTTAATGTGTGAATCAACTCTAGAAGCCTTTCAGTTATAATTTTCATCAGTTTTTGGAATTGTAAATCTGTGAACATTTTAATTACAGTGTCATACATATGATTCTAGAAACAGGTGACCTTATATGCACACTGCTTTGAATTCTTGGCAGAGAGAGGTATGAATAGATAAATATTAGCTCTTACCTAATTAACATATTCATAAGCAATTGAGAAAGCTGATTGCGTTCATTTTTCTGAAGATGAGAAACAATCAATGGCTCTAGATCCAACTATTCTGATCTTGTTGACATGGAGATATTTTTGAGCTGCTATATATTCTACATTGTTCTATCGCAGCTTAAACCAGCTGGCTTTGTAATAACTGTGCCCTAGATAACTCACACTCCTCAGAATTCATCAAAGTTTATATTTTGACTGATCTTCCTTTGCAGAAGCTGCTTAAACTTACTGCAAGTAAATTGGGATTAGAGTTAATTCCTAGGGGGATATGCTCAGGCTCTTAATTTAACTTTTTCCGGATGTATTCTTGTGCAAACACAAAACAAATCATTGTAGCTAATTAGGAAGGATCTTGAGAAATTGTGTGTTAAATTCCAGCCTGAACACAAGTTGTACAACTGATGGCATTTACAAATCCATTTAACACATGATGGCAGTAAATATATATTCAGTGCATCATTGTACATACACCAAATGACATAGCTTAGCTAACAATGTCTGTATGGTGAATATGCACATGGACAATTAACATTTGCTTATAGAAAACAATTGTTTGATTATGAGTAATATGCAACTAAAAAGCATGAAATTATTTCTACATGTTATACATGTATGGGCATGGAAAATTCTGGGTCTGTCCTTTAAGCAATATCTTCTGATAGGACATAGAAGCCACACTGCCTCTATTGCAACTCCTGCCATCTGGAATGGCATCCCTTAAGAGGTTTGAACAGCCCAACAACCTTGCCAGTCTTTCAAAGAGCACGGAAGACCTAGCTTTTTTGCACAATTCTAGGTCAACAAGGATGTGTGTCAATCTGAGAAGGTATTGCTGACTGTAATGCTAGGCGAAATCACAGTATAGAAAGAACATCCCAAAGTTTCAAAATTCTTGCATAAAACATGAAGTATGTATGGTAGGGGGGAAATCATCAAGGAAGCAAAACAACAATTGGCATTAAAAAAAATCCTTCTTTTCACATGTCTTTACTCAGCCTTGTTTTTCAACAGAATGACACCATTATTACCATACACATGCATACACAACACATACACATATATGCACATAAACAACATCAGTTCCCCCTTCTAAATAAAAATAGCTTAAAGCACTATTTAAACTATTTTGTCCCAAAGGTACTTTTACAGGAGTAGTGCAAATGTGTGTGCAGCCTTCTTGGCTGGTTCCCTGTGTCCCTTCACTGATGAAGACAGGCACAGGCTGTTTGGGATGAGCCTGTATTGTTGACAGTCAAGGGACACAAGGCAGAAAACATCTTGCAGCCAAGAAGGTTCCACGCACATTTGCACTAGTCAAGTGACCCTGAGGACACAGATAAACCTCCAGGTGTCCTCCATGACTCTTTAAAAGTATGCAAATGACCATTGTCTGCAAGGAGTATAAATCCTTCCATTCCCCACTATCCAGTCAGAGCTGAAGAAGCTTCTTGGATGAGAAGCAAAATGTCTTCAAAGAAAAAAGAAAAATCCAGTTGCCTCCTGTAAAAGCACCTTTGGGACAACCATGACCTGGATGACTGAGAATCTCCATAGAGTTTTGTTTAAAAACACAGGATTATTGGTATCCTACATATCTCCTTATTGCTGGGATGAGAGCAAAAGTATGCTCAGTTAAAATCAAGTTCTGTTTGCATTGGAACTATTGGATATTCTGGGTGATATGCATCAAATGACTAATAGTATCAGCACTATTTGCAGGCAATTCTCCAAGTCATACGTATGATTAAAGCTTGTAGGTAATCTAAGTGCCCAATTCGTGATGACCGCAGCATAAGGAAGATAGTTACTTGGAAAGTGTAGAAGCAAAGCAGAAAGCATGACATTATAAATGAAAGAAAAATATTGAATCTGAATTTGAATTTTCAAAATTCTTGCCTAAAGAATATGTGCCTGAAAGTCAAAGGGATTAATAGATCTCAATAAAGGTGGCCTGGATTTGTAGAATGGTAAATGCATACAAGAAAATAAATAAATGTTTACTATGAATGAAATGGCTCAAATGTATGTCAAAAAGAATGGCTAAGTATCATCTGCACTATGCGAGGGGTTATGAAAGTCATATTTCAGGTTGATGATAATTACATGTTACATTTGTTACAGCTCAGTGAATGATGGTAATTGGATGAGTATAGAAAAAAATTCTGCAACATTTGAAATGAATGTGATCCATTTAAACATTTTTCCATTAGGAGGCATAAAGAAATTAGTGAGAGTAACATATAGAAAATGTATTTGTGCTCAAGAATTCCAAGAGCAAAGGAAAATTGCAAGGGTTTATTTGTTTCAAATTTATGTTTTAAGCGTAAGTTTACTGATGGAAAATGGATTGAAATTTAATTGTTATTTATTTAAATGGCTATGAGGAATAATTGATTTAATTGTTTATAATGAATTAGTGACTGTTACAAGTATAATGAAATATGTTAAATATGAGATAGATCACTTTTTCTAGTGCAAATAGGACATTGGCAAAAAAGGAAAGAAAATAGAAGCTGCAGACAGAGAAAGTAAATCATTTTATGAAAAATTATTATGAGAGAGATTACTCTGTCAACTGAATGAAGGGAGATTGGATTCATATAAGAGAATAATTGCTGGAGAAATATAGGATGACTGACTTCTATTGTACACAGAGAAAAAGAGATTTGCAAAGAATGTAAAGAAAGCAAAGAACTGTTAAGAAATGAAAAAAATACTTCGGAAGGGGAGTGAAAAAGGATAAACAAAAATCCTCCAACAAAGTGAGTGGAAATAAAAAAGACATGGAAATGATCTGGGATGACAGGGGAGTGAGGAAATGCTGGAAGGAATACTTTAGAGATTTATATGGGAGTGATAATATGCCAAAGAGTGAAATTGAAATTAATGCTATAAATGTTACTTTCAAAAAAATTATGCAAGTGAAGTCATATATGCTCTGAGCACATTGAAAAATGATATGGTTGCAGTTTAACAGGAGACATGTTAAAATAAAGATGTGATTTATTTATGGGATGACTGTGGATTAATGTAATAGCTATGTGAAAGCTGAAGCTGTGCCTGATAATTGGAAGAATATGGTCATTGTTTTCCCAAATAAAGAGAAAGGTGGCAAGAATGAATGCAAAACTATAAGGGAATTAGTTTATTAAGTGTACCCAGGAATGTGTTTGGCAGATTTCTGCCTGAAACAAGAGGTAACAATGAACGAACGTGATGAGTGCTGTATGGCTCGATGTCAGTTAGGGGTTCCATGAGCCCTTCAGATTTTTACTTTTCAGCAGGTCATTAAGACTGCATGAATGTGAAATAGTATTTACTGCATGTTTGTTGATTCAGATGACAGTGAATAAGCTTGAATTATCAAATAGTTTGTTCACATGCAAAGTTGACGGTTGGTTGCTGAATACAGAAAGAGCTGTATTTGATAGAAGTAAAGCATGTGAGAATAAATAAAATGCTTAGTGAATTATTCAATATTTCCATAATGAGCCAGGAGCAAATCAAAGACATGTGATGTCTCTTTGGTTATTTATTGTACTGAGGGATACCTGTAAATGTATACTAAATTCTTTGGGGAAACATTACAGCTACATTTGTCAGGGTACATTTTGCTGTATATTTTATTGATACAGTTTTATCCACTGATAATACAAGTTTTCGATTGACTGTATGATATAACCAGAACTATTGATCTGAAAATTAATGCATCACTCACCTTATGCTGTAGTTGTGTCTCATAGAGTAAATGGAATAAATGATTGCAAATTACACATCAGTGGTGAAAACTAGAATAAGATGAATTAGTGTACATTGGTAGAATGTTTATTAACGCTGAGAAAATGGAGGGAGAAATGTTAAGATATACAAATGTTAGTAAAAAGTTAGTAGATTGCATGTGGTCCATTTCATGGAATGAATGTTTGTCACATAAAAAAGCATACTTCTGCTCACTTTGCTATAGAGGAGTAGGAATTGGTATGTTGGGAGAAACAAGGTAAATGCAGTGGGAATGGGTTACTTAAGAAATGTGCATGGCAAAATAGGGAGAGGTAGGATCGAGAATGAATGAGTGCTGAATAACTGTGGATCTAAAAGGTAACCAGAAGGAAAGAGGTATGTTGAGGAGACACACTCGTTAGAAATAATGAATGTGGATCAAGTTGCAAAGCAACTTGAATAGAACAAGAGGAAGGGGAAGACTGGGATATTTAAGGTTGGATGGAGCTCATGCGATTGGTCTTCAAAAGAAAACCATGAGAAGTTTTTAAAAAAAAACCAAAGGCAATATATGTGTTGGTATATAAATGTGGTTTGTGAGGATAGAATGAATGGAGAATTTGGGAACCATCTGAGCATGGTAGGATATGGAAAGTGAGAACTCCTTTGAGTTCTCTTTGCATAATCAGAATGGATATTAGGGCTTAATAACCTCTAATAAGTTAGGGGTTTCTCCATAGGACTTGTGATGCCTATAGAGGGCCAATGCCTAAGCATTTTGCTTCTGAAGCTAGTTTCGTTGGGTACAGCTGTAACAAAACAACTGATGCGATACAAGTATGCTTTTCCAATGAAATCCAATCTATAACCACTCAGCAAGCTAGCATTGTTCAATTCAAGGGGGTTATCACTATATATGGGTACACAGAACTACAGCCTTAATGCATTAATAATAATAATAATAATAATAATAATAATAATAATAATAATAATAATAATAATAATAATAATAATAATAATAATAACAATAATTTTATTTCTAACCCGCTCTCTCTCCTCGAAGGGACTCGAGGCGGGGCACAGGGAATTAAAAACAACTAAAATCAACAAAGCACAGAATTAAAAATACAAATATAAATAAATGACTAAACTAAATAAAAATAGATTAAACAAATAACCCTGCGCTAAAATCCCTTATAAAATCCCCTAACCTTAAAAGAGACTACCCTAGGCCGGCCAAGCGAAAAAGATGTGTTTTTAGTTTTAGGCGGAAGGAGCGGAGGTCCGTGGTTGTTCTAATGTCGGGGGGAAGGTCGTTCCAGAGGGCAGGGCCCGCCACAGAGAGAGCCCTTCCCCTGGGCATCGCAAAGTCTAGTGGACAGCACCCGGAGAAGTCCCTCTCTGTGGGAGCGAATCGGCCGTGAGGATGTATGGGGCAGGATCCGATCCCGCAGATAACTAGGTCCCGAGCCATGGAGCGCTTTGAAGATGATGACTAACACCTTGAAGCGCACCCGAAAGACGACAGGTAGCCAGTGCAGCTCGCGCAAGAGTGGTGTAACGTGGGTAAACCTAGGGGTTCCCATTATTGCTCGCGCGGCTGCGTACTGGACCAACTGAAGTCTCCGGGTGCACCTCAAGGGGAGCCCCATGTAGAGAGAGTTGCAGTAGTCCAGTCGGGATGTCACGAGAGCATGAGTGACTGTGCGAAGGGCGTCCCGATCCAATAGGGGGCGCAACTGGCGTACCAGGCGAACCTGGTAAAACGCCCTCCTGGCCACGGCTGTCACTTGATCTTCCATGGACAGCCGGGTGTCCAGGAGGACACCCAAGTTGCGCGCCCCATCCACAGGGGCAAGATGTTCGCCCCCTATGGCCAGAGATGGAATCAGCTGGTTGAATCGGGCAGCAGGAAACCACAGCCACTTGGTCTTGGTCGGGTTGAGCTTGAGTCCGTTACTTCCCATCCAGATCCGCACGGCTTCCAGGCACTGGCACATCACCGCTACGGCATCGTTGGGGTGGTTTGGGGTAGATATATACAGCTGAGTATCATCAGCGTAGAGATGATACTCTACCCCAAAACCACGGATGATCTCGCCCAGCGGCTTCACGTATGTGTTGAACAGGAGAGGCAAGAGGACTGACCCCTGAGGCACCCCACATGTGAGGGGTCTCGAGGTCGACCTCTGCTCTCCTGTCAACACAAATTGCGATCGGCCAGAGAGGTAGGAGGAGAACGACCGTAAAACGGTGCCTCCCACCCCCAACCCCCCCAGCCGATGCAATAGGATACCATAGTCGATGGTATCGAAAGCCGCCGAGAGGTCTAATAGAACCAGGATGGAGGAACAACCCCCATCTCTGGCCTTCCAGAGATCATCCACCAACGCGACCAATGCCGTCTCGGTGCTATGCCCGGGCCGAAAGCCAGACTGGCGCGGGTCTAGATAATCAATCAACTTCCTCCAGGTGACGGGGAAACTGTTGTGCCACCACACTCTCAACAACCTTCACCAAAAAGGGAAGGTTGGAGACAGGACGATAGTTGGATAGTAATGAACAATACCTTGCATAATGTCACTAGCCTTCCTCTGCTTCATGCTGTGTGTTTGTGACAAGCTGGAATAACCCTTTTCCTCCTCACTCTGCTGTGGGTAGCTGTTTCTGCAGAGATCAGTTTGACTTGGCTGATGTCTTTCTCCAAACTCAGCAGAAACACCTTCATTTCCTAGTGCAGAAGACAAGATAGCAGCTTTAATTCCAGTTTCTGTTCCTGAAGCAAAAATAAATACTTTATGAAAGAAACTGAGGTAAATTTACCTGTGATGACTTCGTGATTTTCAAAGCCAGTCCCATTTCTTGGTAAATGTTGAGTCTTTTGAGTTAGAGGAAGTTCCTTTTGAAAAGATAAGCAAATTTGAGTTATGTTATTCTCTTGACTCTTTAATAAGGTATGTGCTGGGGAAAACAATATATAATCTATTATCTTGTGTTGAGCACTTACAGCACATAAAATAACAACATTCTTAGAAAGATCCATCCTAAGTCCTTTCCTGCAAACTATATTTCTATCACCTCAGCACTTTAGGCAGATTTCTTTTTTATTTCTGCATTTTAACAAGTTGTTTTGTTTGTGCCAATGAGTTTTCTGCTTCTTGTGGAACAAAATGCTAGAGGTCCAGTAAATATTTAATCTTATTTTTATGCTATCATATCTTAATTTAATTTCATACACAGATAGTATTTGATGTATGACGATATTAATTATGGCTGTAAATCATGGCAGTTGAAAATGGGTCATCATGTGATTGACTGATTTTATGAATTTTTTATGTGACAGTTGTAAAATAAACATCACAGTTGTTAAGTGAATCCATTATTTGTTATGGGGCATTTTTTGCCCAAAATCAGAGGAAATTATTTATTTATTTTATTTATTTATTTTATTTTATCAAATTTATATCCCGCCCTTCTCCTTGTTAGGACCCAGGGTGGCGCACAGGCATCATTAAAAAACCATTACAAAAACAATACAAACTCTTAAAAGCATATTAAATTAACCTAAAACCCGTGCTAAAACCCTATTAAAACCCTAAAAAATTTAAAATGTATAAATATAGTCAGAAACGGGGGGCTACGCTAGGCCGGCTTGTTGGAATAAGTACGTCTTCAAGCGTTGGCGGAAGAGGCGGAGGTCCGAGATGGTACGAAGGTCGGGGGGTAGGTTGTTCCAGAGGGCCAGGCCCGCTACAGAGAAGGCCCTTCCCCTGGGTGTCGCCAACCGGCATTGCCCGGCCGACGGCACCCTGAGAAGGCCCTCTCTGTGGGAGCGGATCGGACGAAGGGATGTATGGGGCAGAAGGCGGTCTCGTATATAGCTAGGCCCCGAGCCATGGAGCGATTTGAAGATGGTCGTCAACACCTTGAAGCGCACTCGAAAGGCCACAGGCAGCCAGTGCAGCTCGCGCAGGAGAGGTGTTATGTGGGCATGCCTTGAGGCACCCATAATCACCCACGCGGCTGCGTTCTGGACTAGCTGTAGCTTTCGAGTGCACCTCAAGGGGAGCCCCATGTAGACAGCGTTACAGTAATCCAGCCGAGAAGTCACAAGCGCTTGAGTGACTGTACGAAGGTCCCCCCGGTCCAGTAAGGGGCGCAACTGGTGTATCAGGCGAACCTGATAGAACGCCCTCCTGGCCACGGCCGCCACATGGTCCTCCATGGACAGCCGGGAATCCAGGAGGACGCCCAAGTTGCGCGCCCTCTCCACGGGGGCTAGTTGTTCGCCCCCAATGGCCAGTGTTGGAATTTTCTGGGCTGAACCGGGGAGCTGGAAACCACAGCCACTCAGTCTTGGATGGGTTGAGCTTGAGTTTGTTACTACCCATCCAGATCCGTACGGCCTCCAAACACCGGGACAGCACCTCAACGGCATCGTTGGGGTGGTTTGGGGTGGATATGTACAACTGAGTGTCGTCAGCATACAGATGGTATTCCACCCCAAAGCCACGGATGATCTCGCCCAGCGGCTTCATATAGGTGTTGAACAGAAGGGGAGAGAGGACCGACCCCTGAGGAACCCCACATGTGAGGGGCCTCGGGGATGACCTCTGCCCTCCTGCCAACACCCATTGCGACCGACCAGAGAGGTAGGACGAGAACCACCGTAAAACGGTGCCTCTCAGCCCCAACCCCCCCAATCGGTGCAATAAGATACCATGGTCGATGGTATCAAAAGCCGCTGAGAGGTCTAATAGGACTAGGATAGAGGAACACCCTCTATCCCGCGCCCTGCAGAGATCATCAACCAACGCGACCAATGCCGTCTTAGTGCTGTGTCCGGGTCAGAAGCCGGACTGGCGCGGGTCTAGATAATCAACTTCCTCCAGGTGTCAAGGGAACTGTTGGGCCACCACACTCTCAACAACCTTCATTAAAAAGTGAAGGTTGGAGACGGGACGATAGTTCTCTAATAGAGCCGGGTCCAGGGAAAACCAATTACTGGTTTTCAGCAAAGGTGTCATAAATCATCTTGTAAATGTGAGCCACTCAACCATTGCTAGACTTGTTGACCGGTAAGCTGGTAATTTGAGACTAAGTCTCAGGTAATGGAGTAAGCTTCCATTACATGTTCCAGCTCCTGCCAATTGAGCAGTCCAAAAGCGCACAAATGCAAATAGATAAATATATACCACTTTGGTAGGAAAGTTACAATGTTCCGTGCACCTTCGGCATATAGTCTTGCTGGCCACATAACCAGAGAAGAATTTTTGGACAACACTGGCTCTTTGGTTATGACTTGGAGATGAGCACACCTCTAGAATTGGACACAACTGGCAGGGGAGACCTTTATAATAGCTAAGGTCATAAGTTGAGGATTACCTATACTTTATTAGCATGCAAACCTTGCTCCCCTTTTCCTTTTTCCAATCAACTTTCACCTTTGCCTATTCCGATGAGGCTAAACTCCTATTAAACAATTGTTAATTCCGCGTTGATGTGCAATATGTCACATCAGTGTGGTGCTGATTTTAATTTGGTTGTTGTTGCAACAACTATTCTGAGGAACAGGGAAAACAGGACATATTTTTGGCCTGAAATGAAGACATGGCTCTAGTTCCAACAAGATGGAGTTCAATGGCGAGAAAAGGAAAGTTCTGCACTTAAGAGGAAAATCAAGATGCATAGGTATGGGATAGGCAGTACCTGACTCAACAATAGTGCCCATGAGAGGGATCTAGGTATCCTGGTGGGCCACCACTTAAGTATGTGTCAGCAGTGTGCTGTCCCTTATGACCCTATGATTCTATAAGATGGGCCTGATTCAGTCTCAAAGGCAGTCAGCTCCAGATGCTGAGTACAAATTACTGACTCCTCTTTTGGCTCCTACATTCTCATTATTTTCTCCCTCAGGTAATAAGTTGAAATGAAATGAGAAAAACAGGAAGTGCTGGATTGGGGAGGGAAAGCCATTATTGAAAAGTGATGAAAGAAGCATCTGGGTAACAGCCATTGGGGAGGGAGCCTTGCCTTGACTCAGTTTCTCCAGATGAGAAGAGCAAAGTTAACCCACAGCTGAAGAGAGATTTCCTGCACTGGGATCAATTCAGCTTTGTGAGGTCCTTTTGCCAGATGGATTTTAGGGGCCAGAAAGAATCTGCCTTCTTGCAGGAGCACAAAACAGACTTGTTTTACAGACTATTTCAATCCAGGACATGTCTTCCCTTTCAAGGTTCATAATAACTGGTGGGGAAAAAACCCTGAACCCTGCCTGATGCTCCAGAAAGTTGTTACCACATGGAACAGCCCAGTGTTACCATCCTGATGCCTATAAATGTGTTAAATCTCAACAAACCTTGAATAAATTGGTGAAGGATTATGGGGATTTAAAGTACAGTTTAGCATACTTCTGATCTGCAGCAATACCATCTCATACAAAATACTCCTTAAAGTAATACAATTAAATGAAGTTATAAAACCAGGCAGGCAGTTAAGCACCTGAAAATACTGAAACTTTTCTTTAAGAACCACTGAACTTTAGTTGTACGAAAGTGCCAGGAATCTGGAATTTGGATTATAGTCTCCAAAACAGAATTATCGTTTCTTGTATGCTTTAGCTGGAATCCTTTTCTATACTAAGCACATTCACAGCTGGGCTGACACACTTAAGCTTTATTTTACAAATATACTGATATTGCAAATAGCTCCACACAGAAGGGTTATTTCTAACAGGCAAAGCAGACATACATTAAGGTAGTGATAGGGAATGTCCCAAATATTAGGTCAGTATGAATGGTCTTTAAATGTAGTGTGTCAAGGCCTATCCTATCATTTGATGGATGAAATATTTGTCTCAAACAGGCAAATTCTAGAGAACAGAAAGTTATCAGTTATCTTGCCATTTTTTGGGATTCTTCAGATGATAATCAAATTAACGAATTTCATTGTATTTAAGTACAATGACAATGAAGATTATACTTATACTTATCAGCTCTGTTGAAGGGCACTTGCTACCTAGCCTGTCCTAGGCCACCTGAACTGATCTACTGTACCAGGTGGAATGAAGGATGCTATCTAGATGTTAGCCTGCTTATATGTAATAGGCATGTGCCCAATTTTAATTTCATCTTGGCTTCTTTTTTGCATATCAGAATGTGTATTCCCCAAACTTTGCCCTAAGTAAAATAGTACTATGAGAATAGAGCCCACCCAAGATCATCTTAAGGCTTATGTTTTACTTGTTCAATTACATAAATTTATGTTATTTAGGATCTAGGATGTTGAGGATTTAGAATTCTAGCCAGTAAAATTAAGATTGAATGTATTATACATGTTTGGAATTATGTCATAATAGATTTCTCTGACTTTCTTTCTGAACAGTTTATTATTTCCATATTTAGTTTTCTTTAACTGTGGTTGAAAATAATGTATGCTTAAACATACCAGCTTTTTATATGCAGGTGGTGCACAGTGTCCATTCTTCAGGGTAACAGAAAGTTGGATGATTTCCTAGAATGAAAATTACAATTGTAGACATACTTAATGCTCTTGAGCTATAAATAGGTTCTCTGTAACTCCCTCTCATGTCTGAATTGCTCCACTCCATACTATCTCCATCAGTTTTTCTCAGCTGAAAGGGAAAATATTTTATTCTAATAGTTGGTTTCCAAGATGAATTGCTATTCAGTGAACTCTTGTACACTAGCAAATAGAGTATCTGAACCTCTTTAAGGCCTTGTGCTAGCACATCTTTTGAAACATTAGCCAATGTTTGAGCATGCAAGGAACATCTTGAGGTCACAGTTGCATTTTAACTCAGTGGTCTTTTTTGCATGGCAGTTATAAAATGAATTCTACAGTCATTAAGCACAGACCCAGGTCGTTAAGTGAATCCATTGTTATTTGGAATAAATTCGTTAAAATATTGATTCCAGATATATCCTTCTTGGGGAAGACACTTGGAAGTTGGCCGATTAAAATCAATATAAGTCGAGAGAAAGTAATTGAAGATGACAATATAGGAAGTATAGTAAATTGGTTAAGAGCATTAGAAATTGAGAGCAGAAAAAAAGAAATAATTGAAAAATTGGAACTGAATTGGTTTGAGAAAATACAGATAGAAAAATGGTCTACGGAAGTAAAGGGAACATGTAAAATAGATAGAAATAAGACTGAATTTGAAAGTTTAGTATCTCAAATTATTAAGGATGAAATTGGGTTAAAGGGACTCGTCAGTAAGATATATAAGATTATAAACTTTGATGGAAATCCACAAATGGTAATGAAGACGAATTGGGAGGAAGAGCTTAAGATTAAAATATTAGACTTGGATTGGAATGTGAATTGGAAAAGTCGAATTATGAGGATTATGTCTATAAGGATCAAAGAGCATAACTTTAAGGTAGTTTGGAAATGGTATTGGACTCCATTAAGGTTATCATTGATGGATAAAAATATTAGTAATAAATGTTGGAGATGTAATAAGGAAGTGGGAACCTATGAACACATGTGGTATAAATGTGGAAAAATTAACAAGTTTTGGCAACAATTGGAGGAAATGATGTTTGAAATGATGAAGAAAAGAATAACTTTGAGATCAGAATCTATATTACTACTGATAATTAAGGATTTCGAATTAACAAAATATGAGAAAGAATTGATTAGAATTATGATTATAATAGGTAGAATTATAATAGCAAGATACTGGAAAATAGAGGTAAATATGAAAATAGAAGAGTGGTATTGTGAAATGTGGAAATTAGCTTTAAATGATAAAATGACATGTGATATTAAATTCAGAGAGGGGGTCTATAAAAAAGACATTTTCTGGAAGATTTGGAACCCATTTGTGGACTATGCACTTGGAACTTTGGATGCCTCGACACCTGTACCCAGGGAACGCGGATTTTGGAGATCTTAAAGACAATTGAAGATATCCAAAGAACCAACTCTTCCTTTCGTTTTGTATAGCACTGGGTGGATTATTGTTAAAAAAATAAAAAATAAAAACCAAAAAAAAAAGTGAATCCATTGTTTACAATAGGCATTATTTGCCGGAAACCACAAGTAAATGCTGGTTTCTGGCAAATAAATACATAAATTCAAGTCATGATTATGTGACTGCAGGATGCTGCAAATGGCCGTAAATGCAGACCAGTTGCTGAGTGTCCAAAATGTGAAAGCGTGACTGCTGGGTGGGGGTGGTAGCCATTGGAACTTTGAATCCAGGTTGTAATTAGCCCTGGGTAGATCTGTCATAAATTTGAACAGTTGCTAAGTGATCGATCATAAATCAAGGACTACCAGTAATCATTTCTACCACCTATATATCAGAGATCAAACACTGTAATTGGTGATACCTTTTCTTTTGATGTTTGATCTTCAGAGCAAATCTGTGGCAGACTACTGGAAGCAGGTCTTCTTACTTCAATAGATAGTTCATCTTCTCCTAAAACTAAAACCATAAATAATTAAAATTGCTGAGTGCATTGCATCAATCAATGGCTGAATTCAAGGATTCTAACATTTCCTGCTTAATTAAGTCACAGAAGTATACCCCTTAATTATTATATCCTTAATTAATATCTCAAACTGCAAGATTTCCAATTCCAAAAACTAAATCACCAAATAAGTAAAGACTTTAATGTGTTAGGCAACAACATTTGATCATAATTAATATTTATGAATTAGGAAGTAATCACTGAGTTCCTTAATTAAGTAATATTTGCTTTGACAAATTAATCAAATGTACTTTACTCTTTGAATAAAATGTGTTTAATTTCTGCACAAATTTGTATCAAATAGTCTAATAGACACCTCTGGAGATGACTGATGTGGAGACTTTCTGAATATTACTGAGTGGCAGGAAGCCTTTGATTCTTAATATTATGGAATATTCAATAGTTCTAAAGTACCACGTCTACTGTTAAAAAGGGGAAGAATGGATATGTAATGCAGACAAGGAAGGACTATCAATTGAAGAGGGAAAAATAACAACAACAATAGCAACAGAGTTACAGACATGAAACAGCACTGTGGCATTGAGTAGTGGTCACTAGAACTTTTTCTTAATTTTCATATTCATTTTGGAAATACCTAATCCATGCTTTAAAAGCTCCTTTTGCAGAAAAGTGATGGCTAGCTTCTTTGCACACATGTGAATACTCATAATAAGTTTGTACTGTGCACACAACTGCTACAGAAACCAAGCAATAAGGCTATGACACTTCTGCAAGATACACTACCTGTATTACATGGGATGGACATTCTTTTGCTTGAAACCAGTGGAGGAGCAGAGGTGGGATAGTTCCCAGCTGTAAAGAAGGAAATGTCTCTGATTACTTATTCATGCTTGCAACAGGAAATCTGCACTTGCTTACATGTTTAGTGTTTCTCCACTGCAAAACCTAAAATTGTGATTTACATCTTTCGACTAAAAAGATAAATATCCTAATTTAGAGCAAGGACTATCTCAAGGCTATAGCTGGGTGGTTGCAAAAAGAAAAGATAACGTATCTGAAATCTCATTAACTACCACAGTGATATGCAAACACTAAGTTCCAATGCTACTTTCAAGTAGATAAATATGTTATCTAAAAAAACAAAGCATTTAAATACCAGTCCTCTCTGTCTTATTAGTCTCTGGATTATATTGTTTAGCCAGCTTCTATTTATTGCTGTAGAAATGTTTGCAATCTCAGGAATGTGGATAAAGGCAACCACAGTTAAAGAGAAAGCAGCCCAATAAGAAGGATTTCCTGTAAACAGGCTAAAATTGGATTTGAGAGAACTAACACCATGCTGTGAAGATTTAATTAAATGTTAATTCTTTGGCATGAGTTCAAGGGTAAATACTCTGGGGCATGAAAAATTAAAGGACTTTTTTTAATGAATTTTGATATATGCTCTGACTGAAAATGCCACATGAATTTATTTTTACAGTGAGACACGGCAGATCAATCCTTCCAAAAGGAATGTATCAATAGAAATAGGCAAAATCTTCAAGAAACTGTATTAAAACATATTTAAAGTAAAATATATTCTGCAGCAGATGCCATCTATATACATTCTATTTGTAGTCGTTCAGGTACACCAAGAATTTAGAGTTTAGAGTTTAGAATTTAGAGTTTAGAGTTTATTGGTTTTTTATACCGCCTTACTCCCGAGGGACTCAGGGCGGTGTACAGCCAAAATAAAAACAAATATAAAAATATATAAAAACACATATTTAAAAGTTATATATTTTAAAAAGCTTTTTTAAAAAGTGCCAAGCGATAAGGATGCTTGAAAATTTGGGAAACTTCAAATCTTTGCTCCCAATTTAGTAGCTCTTGAGATCAACTGCAGCTTTGAACATGGCTTGTTCTAGGCATTTTATATTTTTCCCAAGTTATCATTCATTCATTTTTTTTTACACTGCTGAACGAATCAGGATTCATGATGGTTTGTAGCACGGCTGTCAAACTCGCAGCGTGTGGCCCAGATGTATCACACACTGGCCGGTTTAGCGAAGGGAGAAAAACATTGTGATATGTCATGACACCACCATGATGACACGAGTTTGACACTCCTGGTTTATTGACATCCAATAAAGCATACAATCTATTAAAATGTACAATAGAAGCCTCATTAAAATCAAATCGTAACCAGTGTAGAATAGCAATAACGGGAAGGCAATGGAACTTAAAAGTTAATTTAAAATTTAAAATGGAAAAAATTAACTGGTCACCAAATGCAGAACAGAAGAACCTAAGGATAATTTGGACAAAGAATCTGGCTATTGTATAAGTGAATAATTCTGAAATAATAGCACATAGTCCTTGCACTGTATTGACTTGCTTGGTTAGGGAACAACTGACATCACATAATTACAATATTATTATGTACTTTATTCTAAGCATAATGATATCTAATGTGTGAATACTTTATGTGGCCCCGTGCTTGTCTGTATCATAACTAAATAGACATTCATTCAAAATAGCTGCTTTTGATTTATATATTTTTTAAAAACTTTCTTGAACAGTTTTATAACAATCTCAGTAGAACCCTAGATAGGGATTTTTTAAAAATCCAAGAAAAAGACAATGGTAACAGATATTCCATGATATAAAAACCAGATAGATGAGTCACCTAGAATTGAGCTTGACTTTAAGGGAACTTTACCTTATAAGGCTGTCAGTCTCAAGGTCCAGATAATAAAAACTGGGTGGTAAAAGTATACTTTGCTCAAGGCAATCTAGTGGCAAAAGAATCTTTCAGCCAGAAACTGTATGATTCACACTGTTCCCACCTTTCAGCTGCACAGCAGGAAGATTGCATCAATTTGTACCCAGTTAATCTTGCACATCACTATGGCTCTGGTTGGAGTAAAGACCATGGCATTTGAGAACATCTCCTGCATTGGGCTAATTGGCAACATGGCTTCTGGGGTTTGAGAGCCGTATAAAAATATGGCCCTTTTTTCTAAGAAAAGTAGTACAAAGGCAAAGCAAACATTAATGAACCAGACCATTACTAGAATCCATCTGACTTTGTCAAAGGCTTGAGAATTAATTGCTCAAGCTGTGCAATTTCACTGCTTGAGCCAAGAAATACACCAGATCCAAGGTAGCAGCATTATATAAGTCCTGATCAAAGTCCCCAGCTTGGCTCTTCTCTAATTATTGTCTAAGCTAAAAAAAAAAAAAAAATCCTGAAGGAGACGTATTGTCCTTTCAAAACCCAAGCCCAAATCTAGGATTTGTTAAATGCCATTTTTATCTTATGTGCCTTTTCTTCCTCGAAACAGAGACAGCAGATCCCATTAAGATACAGGACCTTCCAAGATCAATCCCTTTCTGCCAGCTCAGGCCAGCCTCTGGCTTTGAAATCTTGTATTGTTTAGCAAATTCAAGACACGTCATGCACAAAACTGGACCAGGTAAAGCTTTTTTCTGGTATGGTGATGAATTGTTGGCCAAATTTTATTTGTTTGATATTCTGCATCTCAGCTATTGGGGGGTTGTGGGGGAAGCAACCACATCTGAAAAAAGGAGGTTAGTATCAAGAATTTCCACGGGTCAATAATATGAATATTAATTTTGATATTTGGGAATGAGAATGAGCATGCTCAGGGACATTTTTAGGATGTGAGAGTCCCCACTCCTGCCTAAGTGACTGTCAGGGCTCCTTCAGAAATTTTTCCTTTCTCCAACAACTTTTTACTTTATATACCATGGATCAGTGTTTCTCAACCTTGGCAACTTGAAGATGTCTGGACTTCAAGTCCCAGAATTCCCCAGCCAGAAAATGTTGGCTGGGGAATTCTGGGAGTTGAAGTCCGGACATCTTCAAGTTGCCAAGGTTGAGAAACACTGATCCATGGATGATAATAATAAATTGACAAGCACTGTTTCAGCATCCTTCCTCATTCTTGCAATTGATTTCCTTAAACCTTTCAGTTGATAGAAAAGCAGATGCATATAAAGATTTATGTGGCAGGATCTGGGTATATAGAGGCAAATCTCCAAATCAAGTTGGTGCTGGGGATCTTGGCCTTAAGGCAGAATAGAGAGCTCATGCTCACTCAGCCCCAGATCCCATCTAGCAACCAGATTTTGCTGAAAAAGTGGCTTTGTCATTTAATTCTTATTAAAAATATTTTTATTGAAACATTTTAACAGTATTAAAGATAACATAAAATAAGTTTGTAAAAAATATTTATTATCTATCCCTGATCCAATTTGTATTATTTTCTCTTATACATTATTCTAGCTTTATTCATCCTTAATTTGCCATTAGGATGTTATTGTAGGACTTGATATCCATTCATGTCTTCTTCCTCCCATTCTAATTCTTTAAAAGGCTCCACAGTGCTCTTAGTATTGTTTTCACCAAGTGAAAACTTTTTGTCTGAAACATTATTTTTTATCTTGTAAACCCAGTAATAGTCCATTATCTACATTTTTTCCTCGATTTAATATTTGTATTTTATCCCTGGTATTTCTGTTTTGTTTTCCAAAATTGCTACCTTGAGTTATATTCGCTTCACTTTTCCACTCAGTCATGCTGCAAATTATTCAAATTTATTTTTCATCTCTTCTTCCATCCTTTCTTTCATGGTCTCTTTTAAATGTTGCATTCACAAAAACAGTTATTGATGCTGTTATTGCAGCTGTAATGTTCCTTCCCAATTCCTCAAAGATCCTTTCAAATAACTCAAGTATAATTCCTTTTCTGTCATTTCTATAAGTTTTACTGTTCTAGTAACAGCCATTTCAATAGACAAAGAAAAAATTAAAGTAAAAGAAGAGCTTATTTTTTTATCCCCTCCCCCACCTTGCTTTTTCTGGATCATTAAGTCTTTAGTTCTGTTTAACATTTTGTAGTTCTGCAATCAGGTGGTCTTTAGCAATTTTACTTTATCTTTTGTTTTGCAGAGCAAACCAATCATTTCCAATTAATTCATACAAAACTCTCTCATGGAAATATAATTTACTTATTAGTTTCAAAAATTATTTAAAGTCAATAATCTTAAATTCAACCATCCCCTTAGTTGATTTAAAAATTTCTTTGTTTAAACCTTTGGCAACTTTTTGCCCTTAATCATTTTTAAATCCTTTAAATTGGTTCATCCTTAATCTGGGGTGAAGGATCACTCACTGGGTGGCTTGATTGCTTGGCTCCTCTGAAGATCTCTTTAACTTTAAGATAATTGTGTTCCAAATTTATTTTAAAAGTGGAGGATGGGTTGTTTGTGAAACCAGTGTCTTTATACATGAGATATAGATCTCAAGATGGCGGCGCGCTTAGGCACAACGGCTTTGAGCTCCTGGTGTCACAACAGACTTTTACATCAAAAACTCGCTCTGAACCTACTGTGAATTATAGAGAAACAAACATATCAACTGATTGTGACACATCAGTTAAAGAAAAAAAAGGATTGCTCGGATTTATTAGGACAAGTGGGAGAAACAAGTTTCAGGCAGAGAAATCCTCGGGAAGCGGCCTAGATCTGGGTAGTGGAGAATTTTTGAGACCCATGTTGTGTCGTAGACGGGACCTTGATGAAACAGTGATCGCAGATTCTTCATGAAGTTTATGTTCTGTAACGGTGACGCCATCGTTATCTCTTGGGAATATGCAGGGGGCAACTGCAGGAGTTGAAATGAAGAAGCGGAGAGCACCACCCCTACCAGTAATTCCATCCTTTTCTGTTGGGAAAGCTGAGAGAGAAAAAGGAAATGCCAAGTGCGATTCCTCAAGGTTCATTGCAACAAGAAATAAAAAAGAAAAAGAGATGTGCTCCTCTTTCACCAACTCCTAAAATGCCAAACAGATTTGAATTTTACACACATAATAACTGGTGTACTGACAGTGGGGTTGCTTGTACACACTGTTCTGCAGATGTGGGGTTCTCAACTGTCATTTGTCGGCCATTTTGTTTGCCTGGAGAGATTCCTGTTATGACTGTCACTGCTGTCTGTATTCCACCTGATGCAAATGTTGGCACAGCGCTCGAACCAATTTCATTGTAATTTTATTACAATCTTATTACAATGACAATAAAGATGATGATGATGATGATGATGATGACGATGACGATGGGCAATCTCCTGGATTTTCCTTGTCCAGAGAAGCACCATTGGCTTTCTTTGCCATATTGTCTCTGCTGTTTGTGGAGGCACAGAGCCTACCATTTCCCCCCTACTTGGAAGCTGCTTTGCAATTTAATTCTACAGAGAATCTCTATCTTCAGCTCACAGCCACCAATGATCAGAGAAATTGGCATCTGGTTAACTTACAGCATTGAACAATACCGAAACGGAATAAACTTCAGTTGTAGAGCTCATATCTTACACAATAGAGGATGAATATGACTCTATTATTCAAACTTTTTTGTTTTTACTACTACTACTAATAATAATTTGTACACTCTTCTCCTTCTTAGGCAGCCCAGGATATTATTTTGCCCTTTTGTCTTACAAGTGCCAGTAGAGATGTTTCTGCATCTCAGAACACTTTGCACAATAGGAGACCCAAATAACTGTCTGTTCTAATAACAAATTCAAAATAGCAGGTTGCTAATGCCTACAGGTGGCTGGCTGTAGGACCCTGGCAAAACGTATCAGAAAAGCACAGAAGGACTATGCCTCTAACTAATATGTCTCACTGCTTGGAAGATCCTTGATTTAGTTTTGAGCAAGGCAAAGCATTACTGAATATAGTTTCAGTGAAAACTTTTGTATTACAGAGAAGCTATATCTCTCCAGTTGGGGTTTTTAGTCATATTTTTTTTACTCTTTCAAGTGTCTAGCTTACTTGAGATTAATCTTCTGTTTTCTATATTGTTCAAAGGCACAGAAGCCCAATTATACGAATAGCAGCAACCCTCTTCACCTCACTGCTTTCAGAGCTCACTGATGTTCACTGGAAATTCACAAACTTCGGTGTGATTCTATAAAGGATTGCAGTTTTAGAATCAAAAGTTTGCGCCTGAGTGAGCCTCCCTGTATATTAGATCTCTACAATTAGAGGCCTACAACTCCCTTTCAGGCCACTTCCATGCTAGCTCAGTAAGATGTACTGTATCCTGAGGAGATTACAAAGGCCTTGACAGCTGGGTTAATGCATTATTTATTTGATGTTTGAATGGTGTCAGTGAATATTGGAACACAATTTAGACACATCGGACAAACACAATCATTGGAAAAGAGTAATGAAACTAGTTTCTGAAAAATGAAAAGTAGGAGAAACAGCATTAATAAGAATAATGCAGAGAGTGCATTGTTGTCATTCTAGTGAGCCAGACATGACAATACAGAGAAAAAGAAGCACAGGTTAGATTGGTTCTTGTGCCTGTGATGGGAATAGCCATCATTTCTTATTTGTATGGTTGATTTGCCTATTAACAAGAGTGTTAATAGTAGTCTCTATTACAAAAAGAATATATCCTTCATCTGCAGAAAATCCTGCAATGTGTATCACTGGAACCAGATCCTGGCTCTGGTCTTGTTATTGTATTCTGATAAGGTAATGCTCTCATATTGGACAGGTGGTGTTCCCTGTGTATATTGGAGAGACCAATGAGTATTGTACTATAATTGCACATGGACTGGATAATGTGGAGGTTATTATCAACATGGAGTATGGTAGTAAGTGGCTGGAAGTGACATTCCTATGAAGACTGGAAGGATAGATGTTATGCTATCTTTAAAGTAGTATTGAGTTGCTGTTTTCTTTGCTGGGGTGTGTATATGTGTGCATAGAATGCCCAGCTATGTGACCTAGACACATTAACACAGAGACACACTGGTACTAATGGCTATCTGAATCAATTAGCCAAACACAAAAAAATGAAGCGATGAACAGCATGCACAATATCCATACCCTGGACATATGATGTAGACAGATGGTCTAGAAAAAACAGCTAGCTTGGCAAAGCTGAGAGAAATAGAAGAATGGGAAGACCAGGGATAACACAGATGGATGAGATCAAGGAGATTATAGAATGAAATTGCTGCTGATGGTTACTAAGGATAGGCTGAGATGGAAACATTTCTCTGTACAAATGAATAGCTCCTATCTAACTAGCAAACCATCACTGTAAACAGAATCACAGGAATGCTCTGTTAATTTTGTGCGGATGCTAATATATGTGCATATTTTTGGAAAAGAGTGGGGAGCATAAAAAATAAAACAAATGTAAAAAATAAGATTCTTTTTTCCCCTTTGCACAGCAACAACCTCAATCAAATTCTGAAAATTACATCAAAGTACCTCTGAAAGACTTGGCTGGCTTATGCAGAATATCACCACCTGACCAGGATATAAATAAGCTGCCTTCTCCTTTAGAAAGATCAAAATAGAGCAGGTAATGGTATTCCTTGTGACACTCTATTGAAGTGAAAGTTTGAAGAAGCAGGATAGAAAGAATATTGACACTTTTGAATTTTGGTGTTGGAGAAGATATAATATAGACAGCCAAGGAAACAAATGAGGGGAGCATTGAACAAATCAACTTAGAGTTTTCACTCAGTGTACAAATGACCAGACTCCAATTATCCAACTTCAGACACATGCAAAGACCTGTCTCTCAGGAGAAGGTTCTAGTGCTGGAAAAGGTGAAAGGAAAAGAAAGAGAACAAGCAATAAACAAGTGGATAGACTCAATTACAGTGGCAATGGAGAAAATCTCTCAGCATGGTTGCTAAGAGTCAACATTGAGTCCTGGTGGCACAGTGGTTAGAATGCAGTATTGCAGGCTAAATCTATCCATCACCAGGAGTTCGATCCTGACTGGCTCAAGGTTGACTTAGCCTTCCATTCTTCCAAGTCGGTAAAATGAGAACCCAGATTGTTGGGTGCAATATGCTGACTCTGTAAATCGCTTAGAGAGGACTGTAAAGCAGTGTGAAGTGATATATTTCATTGTAATTTTATTACAATCGTATTACAATGACAATAAAGATGATGATGATATATAAGCTAAGTGCTATTGTTATTGATTTGATAGAACATTATCAACCAATCAACACTTATTTAGAGATTTACTATAAAGAAAATATTGCTTGTACTGAACAAATACCAAAAGTATGATGATAAAAAAGCACTCCTTTGGAGGAGCTCTTTACAGTGGATGATGCCTCTTCCCTAATTTGGCTCCACCCCCTCATTAAGTAACAATAATTTACATAAATGAACACATACATTAGCAGCTTTGTTAATACTAAAAGCAATATTGCCTGAAGAAGATCTATTAATCTGGCTACACTCTTTATTCCTGTTGCCTGACATTTAAATTATATGAGCAATTTGTTCTTTTTAAAACAAATGTTTTGTCCTTACCTTCTTCATCTATAGCTAGTTGAAATTCCCTGGGATTATCTGTAGTTTGAACAGATCTCAAGAGTGATGGACAGACAATTTCTCCATTAGGACCGGCCAGAAGGATATTGAGTGAAGTGCTTTTATGGCTTTCTTGAAAATAAGAAGAAAGGGATTGAGAGAAAGAGGAAGAATATTATATCAATGGAAATAAATTATCTGGACTAAGAGAAAATCTCAGCTTTAACCCGTATTGGAAATTAGCAATATTTAAAATCCTAAATATTTCTCTGTAGCTTACTATTTCTTCTATACCAGTGTTTCTCAACCTTGGTGACTTTGGGCTGGCTGGGGGATTCTGGGAGTTGAAGTCCACAGGACTTAAAGTAACTAAAGTTGAGAAACACTGTTCTAAACAAACCCTTTACAGGTAGTCCTTGACTTACAACCATGATTGCTATCAAGGCAGTTAAATGAGTTGCACCCAATTCTCACCTTTTTTTTTTGCCATGGTTGTTACACAGTTCACTGCAGTTGTTAAATGAATCATGCAGTTATTAAATGAATCCTGTTTCCCATTGACTTTGTTTGTCTCACCTTGCCTGGGAAAGTTGCAAATAATGATCATATGACCCCGGCATATCATAAATACATGCCAGTGGCCAAGCACCCAAATTTTGATCATGTGGATGCTGTGATGGTCATATGTGCGAGGACTGTTTGTAAGTCATTTTTTCCAATGCTGTTGCAATTTCAAACAGTCACTAAACAAATAGTTGTAAGTGAAGAACTACCTGTATTTTAGTAGCTATATTCATGACTATCTGCAGTCTTCATATCTGTAAATTTGCGAGTCTGACATATAATTTAAGAAAACTCAGTCATTTGTAATCTTTAGAAAATGGAACCATTGAAGAAAAGGTGTTTAAAATCAAGCAATTCTAATTAATGGCCATTTAAGCTCATGCTATTATTCACTAAAATTTATCTGACCTATTTGTTCTGTGTGGTCAGTTCCAGTGGTCACTTCTCTCTTTCTTTTCTTCCCATTATTCAGTACAAACTTGTCTGGATTTATTAGGGGTAGATAAAAAGTATCTTGGGAAGCCCTTAGGAAGCCATCATTGATAGTTTGCTTCTGTTTGTTTCTATGTTTGGTGTCTAAAACTAGATCATTTGGCAAAAGGGCTGAATGCTTATCAATGACATCAGTCTCAGTTTTGACTTCTTTAGAACAAGTCCCTGCAAAGTAAGAGAACAGATCATAGTAGTTGTTGTCCCACAATCAAATTATGAACATACCCAAATTAAAACTAACATGCTAAAAGTTTATGATTAATGTATAATCACATATAATGCAATTATCTATATGTCTATTCAGAAATAACCTGAATTCAGGTCAATATGTTCTGTATTTTTGGACTATAAGACGCACCATGATTTTGAAGAGTTAAATTAAAAAAACGTGTTTTTTGCAAAAAAAAAAAAAGCATGAAGAGGCTTTGGGAGGCTTGTAGAGCACTCTTGAGGGCTGGGAGGCAAAAACGGCCCATTTTTTGCTTCTTTTTTTTTGCCCTCCCCAGCTCCCAGGAGCACTTTGCAAGCCTCCCAAACCCTCTGCACACCCATTTTTGCAAAGGGGGCAGGGTTTCAGTATGCCAAAAATGCTGTATTCAGTGTATAAGACACAGCCAGATTTTCACCTTCTTTTTGGAGGGAAAAAGGTGCGTCTTATACTCTGAAAAATACGGTATGCAACTACATATGATTACCTTACAGAAAGTATGGAAACTTTAGAATTATATAATGGTGGCAATGCACACTGTAATAAGTATCACTAAGTTTTAGTTTATTTCTGCAATTGTTTAGCATTATTGCTGTAATGCACAAGCTAAGCTGAAAGGTCTGAAAGTAAACTTGTAGTAAAATGGAAAATATCATCCATTTTAAACAATATTGATTAGATAACTGAAATTGAGATCCCCAAAGAAATGTGCAAATCCTTATACAAAAAGGGTAAGAGTTGAACTAGTGTAATAGTACACCATATATATCTCTGAGCTTGCAAGTTTAATCTAGATAAGAGAACTTGGCTTGAACACTGTGCATACCATTGGGGTAAATCTGCCACAAATATGAGTTTACATATATTGTGTATCTGTGAAATTAAGAGAAAGGGAATGTAATAGATCTGGACAAAGGTAAACTGATATTGTGGAACTGAATTGATAGATGCAGGCAGGAAAGTAAAGATTCAGGTTTAACTATGAACAAAGGATTGAAACTGTATATCAGAAGCTATGAATAGGAGATTATAGGTTATTGCACACATTTTTACCTTTGATGTATGAAAATAGGAATAGGTAGTTCGATATTATAATCCAGTGAACTATGATAATAAAAAATGGGATAATTTTGGGGATTGTACAAGAGTTTGAATAAATGGAAGATAATGGAAGAAATGTCATGAATATCTATGCTCATAAAACCACCTTGCTGGGGCTTCCCTTGAGGGCTACATGGGGCTTCCCTTGAGGTGCACCCGGAGACCCCAGTTAGTTCAGAATGCGGCCGTGCGGAGGATTCTGGGAGCATCTAGATGCTCCCACGTGACACCTCTCTTGCGCGAGCTGCACTGGCTGCCTGTGGTTTTCTGGGTGCGCTTCAATGTATTAGTAACCATCTTCAAAGCGCTCCATGGCAAGGGACCTGGCTATCTGCAAGACCGCCTCCTGCTACCAAACACCTCCCACCGACCAGTCGCTCCCACAGAGAGGGCCTCCTCAGGGTGCCGTCAGCCAGGCAATGCCGTCTGGCGACCCCCAGGGGGAGAGCCTTCTCTGTGGCAGCTCCTGCCCTCTGGAATGACCTACCCCCTGACCTATGGACAACCACGGACCTGCGCCAGTTCCGTCGGGCCTTAAAGACCTATCTGTTTCGTGCAGCCGGCCTGGCGTAGTTTTTTAAATTGTTTTAGTATTTAAATTGTTTTAGTAAGGGTTTTTTAACAGGGTTTAGATCAGGCCAATCTATTTAATATATTTTTAATTGTATTTTTAATTGTATTTTATGCTCTATATTGTTGATCTTATTATTGCCTGTACACCGTTCTGAGTCCCGCAAGGGAGAAGGGCGGTCTAAAAATTTAATAAATCCTAAATAAATCCTAAATCCTTGATGGTTAGAAGTGAGGAAGATTTTTAAATCTCTCTCGCTGAAAAGACTGGTCTGCTGCTCAGTAGTAAAGAAAACAAGTTAGTTAAGATTATGTCAACAGGCAATGTGCCGGTCCAGAAAATCAAGGAAATTCTTGGGAAAGGGAGATTAAGATTGTCAGATTGTTTTCTTTAAGATATGCGAAAGAGAGAGCAAGGAGTGATGAGGACACACAAGATAAAAACAGAGAGACCTACATGACAAAGCTGGAGAAAGATGTGTTTGGAGTTTGGCAAGTGTGCTGGTGGGAGCAGCACCCTTTGAAATTAGCTGACAGACTGCCTTTGATGTATGCATCAATTTTTCAACCGAGAAGGAAACAGCCACCTAAACCAAGCCTATCCAGAGGTAGGTATTTTAAGCAGACATACAGTCATCAGACTCATTCTGGAAGTTTGGTTTTGCTGACTCTCTACCCGTAATGAGCAAGTCCCCTTCATTCAAAGGGTGTGGCTGTACCTCTTGAGCTTTTTGCTTTAGCTGGAGACTCCGACTGAACCAGCAGTGGAAGGATCACGAGTTCTTTTGAAAGCTCACTGGGTTTTATTCTTTCCCTTTGAACACTGGGTGAGCTTTCAGCTATTTGAGGTAACTTGCAAAATTCTGGCACCTGGAGAAAAACAGAGTTTCAAGGCACTTTTTAATATAGCGAATGCCACAGATCTTTGACAGTTTTTGCACAACAAATTGTTCCAAATGACAGAAAACACGTCAAAATCATGTGCCTAAAAATGCACACTTACCCTACTATGGACAGATTTTATAAAATGAGTGTGTGTATGTGTGTCATTTTTCTCCAGCCTGATCCCTCTTGATACTGGGCATTGCTCCCATAGTTCCACTAGCATGGCCAATATAGCCTGGGGATTAGAAGAATTGAAGTAAAATTCCCTTGGAGGGCACTCAGTGGGGAAGGCTGTGTTAAGCTTTTCACCATGCTATTTAGGAGAATTTCTGGTATATATACAACATGGGGAAAAATATACAGGACACAGTGCAATAAACCGTTAAACAAGCTTAATTCCCTTTGATTTTAATGAGACACGCAGTCTGATCAACTGTTCACTGGAGTTCCCTCTAATTAAAATCGAAATGCTACCTCAGGGACACTGAATTACATCATATTGTACCCCAGAGCACAATTTCCCCTTATTGGGATATACTTTGGGAATGATTAATTGTTGGACGCACTACTGCATTTCAGTTGACCTATGATACAATGTTAGAATAGGAGGCCATGTAGAATGCTGAAGACTAGATCACTAGCCGTGTTTATTAAATTGGTAGCCTCTCCTCCACTCCTAGACTTATTAATTCATTGATTTTATATTTTCTTAACTTTGGAACAATTGCTTCCTGATCTTTATTCATGCAGGAGACTTATAGAGGCATACTTGAAATCTCCCATGCAAACCAGTCTTGCCTCAGACCTCTGTCTTCAGCAAAATAAAGCACTTTGTAATATCCAACTTATTCCATATACATATGTGCAGTTTTTCCAGAATTAATCCTTTCTAAAGCTAATGAATTCTAAATATTTGAACTATTTTTATGGTTCTTAGGCATTCAGAGTCATCCTTCACCCACCCACTCCCAGAATAGTAGGATTTGGCAGATGGGCAAAAGAACTGACCTGCTTCCTGTGTTTCTTTGTGATTTCATCTTGCTCTCTGCTACCTCCTGGATTAATCAGGGGGAATACTTCTGCGTCTTTAGAGACTCCTCTTCCTCCTCTAGCTGTGCTCTTCAGATGATTTTGGTTAACTAAGAAACAAACAGGAAAACAGAGGTCCAAAATTGCCTTCCTTCTCTCTAGCCATGGTTAATTCTCAGCAAAACCTATGAAGGAAACTGTGATAGCTGAACTGAAGATTGAATCAGTGCTCACTCTGTGATAGGCTGTAGATATTACATTGGAAATGGATCCCACATGTCAGAATTCTGTTTTACAACTTCATATGCAGAAAACTAGCACACTCTTTTCCCTGATATGCTCCCCACCACCACCATTTGGAGGTATAAAACTTTATATTACTGGAGAATATGCTTTCCAACCAAATATTATATTAGCTGGCAAAAACAGTTTCCAATTCTTTGTATCTCTCTCTTTCCCAGATGTTGCAGCATTTGCTTCTGATATAAAAGAGGTTATTTACTAGTGTAATATAGCAGAGTGAAGCCCCGTGGTAATATTTGTTGGTTTTTCTACTTAATTCAAAAAATTCCAGCAGAGGGAGGTATAATGACTGTGTTTGCATACCATGTTAACTCTCCGTTACTTGGCTGTGCTTTACTCAATTAGTTCAATGTTCTCAATCCACATAATATTATGAACCTTTATTTGTTTGCTCATTAAATAGTTCTTTCCTCCAGTACAAATCTAGGTGTTCCTGACTCTAGTCCAATTTCTGGACCACTACATTATGCACACTCGATTTTTACCAGACAGTAACTACAATGTAGTTGGCATTTCGGTTTGTGGTTCAATGTGTCATGTACACAAATATACAAATACAACCATCCTGCAACACCATTATATTGAGTCCTCGACTTGCGACCGGTCCGGACTCCCTCTCTACCTCAGAACATAACACATTAATTCCTGCATTTATTTCTACATTCTGTAATACTAAATACCTTTATTTGAATGGCAGAAACACTGGTGCCATTAAGGGTTCTCAACTACCCACTGTCTCTACAAATAAAAACATAGTGGGGGCTTTTAATTTGGCTCATAAATTTGCAGCATCTTCTTACCGCTGTATGTGAACTTTTTTCCTGGAAAGAAACCACCATAGAAATTCACATGGGATTGCTCACACCAAAATTCAGAGGTGTCAATTCGTGTGTTTCCCAATAATGGAAAATTTACTGATTGGTTTGGCATGTCACAGTTACGTGGCTCCTTCTTCGTCTTTCCACCTTGGTGACATTCTACCCCTCTGTCCTAAAAGAAGGTAAACAAGACCACTTGAAAGGCTGCATTTAAAAACCAGCAAACGGGGTGGGGGGGTGGGGGAAGCCAACTGTTCTATTCATAAGAAAATAAAGAGTGCTCTTGCACTAGCAGTTTATAACATCTTCTAACCACCACCACGGGAAGACAAGGCTGCAGTGATCTACAGTAGCACCACAACAATGACTGGATGCGCTATAAATTGCTAGCCTGTTCAGATGAAAGACATTTCTGTCCTATCCCTTTGTTCTCACAATGGTCAACCAGATACCAACAAAAAGCTCACAACACAATATTAAGTTCATAGCATTATGTTGGTTGTGTTGCTGTGCAACTATTATTGAGAGGAATACTATCTCTAATACTGGTAAGATAATGAAGCAGTCATTAAGTAGCAGTAGCCTCAACTTCCATTAAGCAGCCACTGATGTATCCTCCACAGATCTATCTAATTCCCTTTGAAAACTCTCACGTTGGTGGGTAATATTGTGTAAAGTAAAACTTCCTTTTATCTATCTTCATTAAATGAACGCCAGCACTTCTATTTGATGCCAGCAGAGAACAATTCACTAGCTAAATAAAGCTCCCTCCCTCTCCTCCTCTCTGTATGTATGTGTGTGTGTGTGTATGTATGCACACACACACTTTATTGTCATTGTACAAAATAAATACAACAAAATTAGTTAATACAGTAGTATTATAATATAGTAATGTTCTATTAACTTCTGTATATCCCTCCCTGCAAATCACTAAATATAAACAGCATGGTAACATATAAAGCTATTGCACTGTATATAGTAATTCAAGTGCAAATGGCCATGAGTTCAAGTCCCAGTAAAGAATTTGAGCCTCACAGAATAACATCTGACCACTCACATCTGATGATTCCCAATAGGTGAAACCAGCAATGTCATGACTCTTGGTGGCCAAAAGAGATAAAAATGAACTAAAGGCTATAGAGCCTACTTTGATATCAAGATAACAGAGGGACCCTCATTTGGGGTAGTTTACTTAACTTTTCAAATTGCCATTTAAAACACTTGCCTTTATTTCAGAAGAATACAATATCAGGAGAAAAGGAAAACAAAAAGGCAAAGGATATTTTTCTCCTCTTTATAAAAGAGGAGGAAATTTAGCGGTTATACTGTTCTCGTTGCTTCAGCAGTAGTTACAGTTTAAAGGTTTTATTTGGTTTATATGGGGAGGTGCAGTGAATTATCCATATATTTGAAAGCTTCCTACTCCTGAACAATTGTACTTGGGTAGGCCTCACTTTCATAATTTACTTAAGCATATTATCTCTGTATGTATGAAACACACATAGGAAGCGGTAGGGGGAGAGGGAGAGGGAGGGAGAGGAGAGAGGGAGAGGGAGGGCGGGAGAGGGAGGGAGAGAGAGAGAGAGAGAGAGAGAACAATTTGTTTTGAATTTCTCTATTTTTCCCTAACATGCAGATATCCCTACACCCGTGATGGCGAACCTATGGCATGGGTGCCACAGGCGACACGCGGAACCATTTCTTAGGGCACGCGAGGCATTGCCCTGTCAGCTCCAGTGTGCATGTGTGTGCTGGCCAGCTGATTTAGGTCTTCTTTTGAGGATGTTTTTCGCCTTCTGGAGGCTTCGGGGAAGCGCCTGAAGCCTCTGGAGGTGGGGAGGGAAGGCTGTTTTCACCCTCCCCAGGCTCCTAGAAAGCCTCTGGAGCCTGGGGAGGGACAAAAAAAGCATGTCAAAAGCAGGGGGTCATGCACATAGCGTTATGGGTGTGGCATGCCCACGCACGACCTCCCTGCGCTCCCTCTGCTTTTGGCACGCGAGCCAAAAAAGGTTAGCCATTACTGCCCTACACACTAAAAAAAAAGGGGAGACATATGGTGGCCAATATATTATAAAAACTGAGAAGGAGAGGAGAAGCACATAAGAGTTCACTACCAAGCAATTACAATAGTAGTAGTAGTAGTAATAGTAGTAACAATAATAGTAGTAGCAGCAAAATTATTGCAGCTTCTTCCTGTAATACTCCTTGCGATAGCAGTAAATTGTATGTAAAACATACATAACCTTAAAACAAAGGTGGGAGGGAGAGGCTGCAATTCATCTCCAATTTCCTTATGTTCCTTCTCTCCCATCCCATGACATCATCGCACCCTCGCTTGTTCTACGATATACTCCTTTCCAGCCAGCTATTAGACAGAGGCCTAACTAAAGTAAAGGAGCTTTTTAATTGCTTCCCCTCTTTTTTGGAACAGCCTCCCCCACTTTTAAAGCCCCACTAAAGTGGACCTTAGAAAAGCCACAGCAATCTCTTTTTCAGCAGGCCTTGGGGACAGGCGTGTCACGAGGCTTTCCTGCTGAGGTCTGATGCTCTGTTTTGAACTGAGTCTGTTTATTGTCCCTGGCAAGAAACTGTGACTTAACAGTTATTCAATCTTGATGAAAAACAATTATGGAATAGCAGATGTAAGCCATTCAGACCCGGTGACAATAGGAATAGTATAACAGGTCAGCAAATACATACATCCCCGCATACGTCCTCTGAGGCATTCAAGTCACCCTTGCATCTCTGCAAGAGCTTTCAACTCTTTGTTTATTTTATTGATGGGAACAGGACATCATTAAGCAGTTGGGAGCTGGAGAAATTATTTGATGGGGAAAGAAAGTATAATACCTCAGAGATCTGCCAGTGTGCCTCATTCTGATTCCAGATGCTTCCTCTGGAATGCTGTGGTTGAAGATGAAAACTCAGTTTTCTTACAGAAATTCTTAAAGGGATTCGACCTGTTTCTCTGGCATTATGTTCTGTGTCACCTTTCACCAGCCAGGCTTTATTTTCTGACTTTTTACGCAATGGAGGACCAAGACCTAAGAAGTAAGGAACATCACAGCCCAGAAATAAATGACCAGAGTGGCTGCATTGTACATCAAGGAACAATTATGATTCAGCCTAATCTTGTCTGTGCTATTCATAAATACTTCTAAGCTAGAGGTGGTATTCAGCCAGTTCTGACAGTTTCTGGAAAACTGGTAGCGGAAATTTTGAGTGGTTCGGAGAATCTGCAAATAGGCTGGCCCCGCCCCTGCTGCCTCCCAGCCTCCCAGCCGATCTTCCTTTGTTGCCCTGAACAGGAGAACGGAGCTGAAAAGCAAGTTAGTGGGGTAGGGAGGGAATGGGGATTTTGCAGTATCCTTCCCCTGCCATGCCCACAAAGTCACGGCCACAAAGCCATACCATGCCCATAAAGCCATGATCACAGAACCGGTAGTAAAAAAAATAGAATCCCACGACTGGTCTAAGCATATTCAGTGGGTCATTCCTAAATAGGATGGGCAGCTTTCACAAATCAGGCTTAACAAACGACCATCCTATTCATTTGCTTTAGAAACTTTAAACGTGATGTTTTCCTAAAAATAGTGCAGGTAGTCCTCGATTTATGACAATTGAGCCCAATATTTCTGTTGCTAAGTGAGACATTTGTTCAGTGAGTTCTGCCCCATTTCAAAACCTTTCATGCCACAGGTGCTGTGAATTAAGTGAATCTGACTTCCCCATTGACTTTGCTTGTCAAAAGGTTGCAGAAGATAAACATATGACCTTGGGACACAGCAACCGTCAGACATATGAAACAGTTGCAAAGCATCTAAATTTTGATCACATGATCATGGGGCTGCTACAATGGCTGTAACTGTGAAAAATAGTCATGCCACTTTTTTCAGTGCCGTTGTAACTTTGAACAGTCAGTAAATGAACTGTCGTAAGTGAAGGACTACCTGTACTGCCCGCCCACTTGCTGCTGCTGCTGCTGCTGCCACGGCCCACTTCCAAATGGCTCACAGCTCAGTAATAGGCAGCAGCCTGGGTGTTGGAGAGCTCTGCCTTATGGAGTTAGAGTAAATATTCAGACCTTGAATTGTACTCTGAAAGACACTTGCAGATGGGAAAAAAGGGGTCACACATCCCCAGAATCCCTCCCTCCCCCATCATATTTGAAGTTTGAAAAGCAATGTCAACTAGGATGCAGTAATTCCAATCTCATGAATATAAAAACATGGCCAAACCAGGAGCAGATATAGCAGATACTCCAAACCATTCCTGGCAACAATCTTGGAGGCATCTGCAGAGCAGCAGAGGGAGAGCTAATAATTTAACATACTTCTATCATCATTGTGATGTAAGTATATAATTATGGCTTTTGTGTGATATCATGCATGTTGCCCCTTTGGCATCATCCTAAATTGTTATGGACGCCTTTACAAAAATTAAAATCCAATCGTAACTAATTCTGTTAAAATATATGTATTTGTACTCTACCTGAATAAGTCTGTTCTTCCAGTTCACTTTGTGAGTACAAGCAAGGAGTGTAGAAAATATGTAGATTATACTTTGGTGGAATAGCTGATAGATCCTGTAATTTCTTCCTGAGAGCGGCTGCATTTTCCTTAAACAACAAGGGGTCACTGATATATCCTGAAAAATATATAGCATATACCTGCCGTTGGGTAAAATAACTCAACATTGATCTATCTATTGAGTATTGTCTACACTACATCAACTGGGAATGGAAAGGGATTGAAATGGAGACCCTTTGCTCACAAAGCATATGTTTTAATTATTTAAATATAGGATGGCATAGCATACAAGGAAAGAGCCAAATATTTTCTCTCTGCAAATTATTATTAAGCACAATTTGTCCTCCAGGAATGTAGCAATTTGGGCCCAATCTACTCTCAAGTGCAATGCTATTTTCTTCTATTTATTTGAATTGATTCTGTAAGAAAGGTCAAGACTGATCTGAAAATATACTTTCTACCATTTTATTTTCTGGTTTCATCAGATACGGTGAGAATTACTATCTTAATACTTTGGGTTTATTTTCTTATCATACTAACCTGCATTCTGAAGCTTTTGCAAAACATTTGGATCCCAGCTTTGGGAGAGTTTGAGGAGGTACCTCTTGGCTGAATAGCCTGGTCTCATCGATCTGTCATTCTCACAGTCTGAATCTCTCAGGAAGTACAGATATGGCTGCTGAGCAATTCCTTTCTTATCTTGCCACAGCTTTAATATGAAAACAAAGTATCAAAAGCTTGAAATGGGTGCCTCTACATAAAACTGAGGAACAATAGATTTTATTCAGTTTCCCGCCAACATTTCTTTGAAAGTGTCGCCAGCTCCCTGAGTTAGAGAGGAAACAATGTGGTGGTTCAGACAGACAGATAAAGGAGAGAGAGAGAGCCTCATTATGGGTTGGGCTTGGGGATGTCTGAGTGTTCTCAAATGCCAAAGCCTTTTTATGGTTTCAGTTTAATTGCTAATGTTTATTTTGTTGCACTGGTTTTTATTTTTAACCTTCTTACTGAAAAAAACCAGTAAGCTGCTCAGAATTCTTTCAGAATGGAACATCATATAAACCCTACTAAATAAATAAATAATGGAAAACTACAAAGAGCCAAGTGAGTGTGAAGGCAGACATATTGTATACTGTAAGAGCAGGTTAGAAAGCAGCCAGGCATAGATGGCTTTTGCAGCACACGCTAAAAAAAATAATTTGAATTTTCAGTGTATTTTGAATTGAAAAAAAATCAACTCTGAATTGTAGGAAGTTAGCACCCACCCCTCTCCTAAAAGAATGAAATATTCTAGGAAATATTAAAAGGCAGAATATTATATTTCCCTGGATGAGAAATGGAGAAACACATTTTTTAGGCAGGAAGCAGACTCACTCTTAATAGTTCCCACCTTCCTCAAGCAGGAGGTTGTGAGTTTGATCCTAGGTAGAGGCAGATGTAGGGTCTCCTGCTTGGGCAGGGGGTTGAACTAGATGACCTGCAAGGTCCCTTTCAACTCTGTTAATCTGTTAAAGATGTCAGCACTTAAGAGATAAAGAGATAGCTAGGTCTATTCATAAGCTAATGCTCTCACCCATGATCCAACAAAAGTAGGATTACCCCTCTACCTATCTAGCAACAGAACTCACTACATGGCACCAGGGGAAGATTACATCACCCAGCAAGGTTCAACCAAACTTGGGACTCAAGACACTACAAAGTTACCCCTGCATGGCCCCATGGGAGTCTGACAACCAATCAGAATACATTTCTTACACAGGAACAGGAAGTTCCAAGGCTGGACCCAAGAGGGTATAAATCTCTCTCTCTCCCACCCATGTGCTTTTCCTTTGGCCCAGGATCTCAAACTATGTGATCCTGTCCACCATTAAACCATCTTTCCATGCAGCTTCCATGTTTCCAGTGTTTTTCTCCCCACTTGAAACTGAACCCAGATAGACATTTCTTCCAACAGAATATTGTCTTTTGGCTAATAGCTGGGGAATAATCAGCCTTTTCAGTAGTTTTGCAACTGGTCTTGAAAGGTTTGCAATTTTTTATGCAACAAAGTAAGAATACTTTAGTATTTCAAATTTGTTTGAAATGAAATGTGCCATCGTAAAACAACCTAATATTCCATCCAGAAAAGTGCTCCTTTTCTCTCTTTTGAGAGAAGGGATTCCCATAGGAAAATCTTGTAGTAAGATTGCCAGCCAACACATTTAATAAATAAGTAAATTAGACTTCCAGGAAAATCCAGGTCCAGGTGAGGATTTCATAAATGTGCCTGTAGGGGTCTCTGCATGCATGTCTCACTGGATTAGGAGCAACACCTAATTGTCCAGAATCAGTTAGATAAATTCCTGCTGGACTTCCAGAGACATTTATAAATGTATGTAACATGCAACCCGCTTTTGGTTTCTGTAGTGTGACTGTTTTACAAAGCTGTGTAATCTGATGTATTTGTGAAAGTGAATGACTGCTTTCCTTAGAGGACTGATGGGGAATCCTCACAGTAAAGAGGAAAAGTTGTGATAGTGGGAAATACCCTCCCATATCTGGGGTGTAAATATTCAGAAGAACACAAGATGGCAATAAAGAGTTAGAACTTTCTTTTGCTCTCCTCTGCCTCTGGGGGTTATGTGGACCCTTTCAGCCCAGTTATAGTAGACTTATGGGGGAACTATTTACATTGCCTAAACCCTAAAGTAATATTTACAGACAGTATACTTTAATTCTTGAAGCAATGCTGAGAAAAAGGAGAAAATACTTTTTTATGACTCACAAGCACTTTATTTATCTAAGTTATACATCACCCATCTCACCTAAGTGATTCTAAAGTGACTTTAAGTTGAATGGAAATAAAACAATGTCAGCTGCTGGGTAAAATGACCTTCATGCTGATAGGCCCTCCTAATCTTGATAGTGCTTACTCCATAGTGCATTAATAAAGATTCTCCCTGCAACTTTTTAATTTAATTTTTTTTTCAACTCTTGAAAGGAGCATCAGGTTTCCTTTCTGGCAGCTAACATTTTATTTCTACTCCACCCACAATGTGCCATTTGTTTTCTGTCTGAGACAACAGAAGGGAAACAAAATGACAGCAATTAGAAGAGCATGGGGTTCCCTCCTACATATAACTATGTGGGATTGGTACAAGACCTGGGCCAATGATGGAGCACTAACCAGCAGCAATGGAGTACTAGGAAGTTCAATTCCTTAACTAGAGAACAATGGGCCTTGTCAGCTCACAGGAATTCTGGTACTATTAGGTACCGCATGCTGACATTGAGTCTAATCTTGGACACTTAAGAATACACGAGAACAGAAATTACATTATTGACTATGATCATATTATATGTACTTGCGAACAAGAATCCATCCCAATACATTAAATGTAATGTAGAAAAAGCCTCCTAAGGATATTTTCAATTTTTCTCTGATTCCGTGGAGCTCTAGAAAACATCCTGTCTCTGATTAAATGAAGCCAAAGGAAGAGAAAGACAGAATGAATTGTGCTTAGAGGTGACTGGAGGATCTTTGGTTCAGAATCCTTTCTTCTTTCTTTATTGAGCAGAAATTGTCTTCTATAATGATTTGAATACTTCATTTTATTGTCAAATTGCTATTAAATCTTGCCAGAACTGAAACAATTTCATTGAATCAGAAGCTGGAATAAATCAAGGTTTTCTTTAGTTTCTATTTTATTTTATTTTTAAATCTCAAGGTACCGAGATTGGGTTACCTCATGAAATATGCTTCCTGATTCAAATTCCCTTCTCCAAATTGTGGTGGCAAGGCAGGCCTCCTCTTCTTCAGTCCCCTTATCCTCCCTTTCATAATATGAATCAAGATTTGAAAAGCAGAGAGTTGACAAAACCTCTTGGTTTCTAACTAAGCTGAATGCTACTTTGTCTCCTACTTCTAGCATGTACTGGGGCTTTGTTAAGAAAATGACTCAAGTGGATTGAGTCAAAGCAGACATGTGTAGACCTGTTTGTTTTCTTTGGTATCAGCCAGTTATTTTCAGTTCTCAAGTTTCAGTTTATACACTTGCGCTCCAGGGTATTTGTATAGGCATTTCAATTCCAGTACTTTATAGTTTCAGGAGCAAATCTTCAATAAGGCTAGTAAGTAACGGTTTAATGTGAAAGGAGCTTAGCGCTACTAGTAGTTTATTTCAAACTTTGCCTCATCATCATTCATGTTCAAAGTGGCTAACCATTTAAATGTAACCATAAAAAAGGAATTTAAATGTTTCAAATTGTGCCATTTAAAATACTTGGCCAAAGAGAACATTTTCAACTGAAACTAATGCAAGATGATGGCTGTGACCAGCTGATTCTGGCCCTGCTCCTTTTTTGGTTTATGGATGCATATAAAAAGAAGAGAAGTTTTTCTTTTACGGTTGTGGTTGCCATCTTGAATTCTTTGACTTTACCTTCAGGCACTCTTGGTTTTAGCTCCTTTTCCTGAAACAGGAAAGAGACCTAAATGCAATTCTTGGTAGATGTCACTCATAGGAATGACACAGGATGGCAGCCCACGGAGAGTGCTTATAATGGATGTTATCTTTGGGGTACATCTAGATCAGAGGTTCCCAAACTGGGCAACTTTAAGACTTGTGGACTTCAACTCCCAGAATTCTCCAGCCAGCAGAGCTTTAAGAGAGCTTTAAGCTCTTCTGGGTGAAGAATTCTGGGAGTTGAAGTCCACAAGTCTTAAAGTTGCCAAGTTTGGGAACCTCTGATCTAGATGAAGCCTTTAACATTAAATCTCACTGATTTATGGAGCTGGACACATTTACTTGACGTATGTAATATTCCCATGTTTTCCTAATATTTCCTTCCTCACTTTTTTTTAATGGAAAAATTGTTAAGGAGAAAAGGCCAGAACAGTTGGGTAGTGCTACTTCAGCTCTCCATTTTGAATTAGCATCTGTTTACCTCTGTCTCCACAGGCAATTTCACCCAATCTGCCTCCGACCCTCCCAAATTCCTCGCAATCCTCTACAGATAACCTTTGAGTCTGTCTTTCTGAAGTAGATGTCAGGCAACAACTCATTATTTAAGACAGATCTCTGCTATATCCAGTCCAAGATATATTTTCCTGACCAAGGTAGACCAGTAACTTACAGGTTGCATTATATATAGATCATAACTTTTAGCATGAGGTTACGCCTTTTTGGGAGGGAATGTTTTTTTAAAAAATAATTCAGATACAATACAGCATCAAGCAAACTCTCCATACCTTATATACTGCAAGTGGGAAGGTAAATCACATATTTAATAAATTAACCAACAAAACAAAATTGTTATCCTTGTCAGTAATTGATTTAGAAAAGCAGTAATTTTCTACACCCTATATCCACATCTTGGAAGACTCAAGTGTAACTTTGAAAGGGGAAGTCTAGAAATGCAGTCTCCTAAGACAATTTCCTGGTAAGAATGCAACCCTGTGCTTGATCTCAGTCTATGCTTAATTTTCCGCCTCCTGTTATGGCAGCATGCATTGAAAGCGCCTGGAGTGCCCCTGCTGCACTCTAATTGTTGGTGGCAATCGGCACAGGATTTCATCTGTTTCATCACAGCAGTCCTCTTTTTCTGCTCCTTTAATCTTTGACGGATGCAATGCTTGGGTACACTGATGGACTCGTACCACAGGCAGTGATTTTAGAGGCATCTTTTGTCCACAGTCGAGGCATGGTGTCTGCACTGGGCTGGACAGTATTTCTGAATGGATCTCTTCCCAGAGTATTCAACGGAGAATTGACTGGAAGGGAAATGTATTCAGATATGCCAAATGCTTCTGGCAACCACTAGCTGAAGCATCTGGAGGCATTCCTGAACTGTTTGAGATCTCATTTAAAGGAGCCGTTGAAGGGCATTTGTTTCAAACTCCCAAATGTATAAACAGCGGCCTGAGCTGGATTGTCTTCTCACGAAACCCGAGACTCATAATTCTGGGCAGAAGAACAAGGGGTTTCACAAAGCAATGAGTCAAAGTACTTTCCCCAAAGATACTTCTAAAAACATTTGTGGGGAATCAAGCCACGAAGCAAGAGATATGTTTATACACAGCTACCTCTTTCCTATGAAAGTGATTCTTGCTTAATTAGATGTGAAGCTGACATTTGCTGCTCCTGTTGCTATTATTAGTGTTAATTTAATACACATAACACTTTTCTGCCCAAAGCTACCATTCCTAATGTAAAATCTGATAAAAGAAGTAAAAATCATCATAAATTACGTATTTTCTCTTAAATGGGGAGCTGAGTGAGCTCATAAGGGAAAGGCATTCCCTAATAGCTCTCTCTGGTGCCCCACTAAGGACCCCCCCAAATGTGAGGGCTCCTCTAAGACAGTCTCTCCTATTGACTTTAATATTTCATATTGATACATTACAGTAACTTATTGAGGTGGGCAGTCCCTCAGAAAGGCAGGTAACAAGCCTTGAAATGTTCAAACCACCCTTCTAAACTATACTAAAAAGTAACCGGCACCCTTGGCCATAATACAATTCCAGTATTGTGCAGTGGTAAGCAAATGGGATGTTCCACTTTGCAACACTTAAAACCTCCAGACTTCTTTAGGATGGCCTAATAATACTGTAACATTCAGTCTGGTCTATGATTACACTATATCATCAGCTAAGAGTCAGTTGCAGATGGAACATTGGACAGAATTGTTTGTATGGACTGCTTCTGCCCCGCCACCCTGATTATAAAGATTGCAAGGGGTTGTGAATGAAACAAATATTTTATTTATCCTCCAAGAAAAGATCAGGGTAGGCTCAGACCAGCTGCAAGGTTATTCTGCAGTTCCATATCTTTTAATTTCTCTTTGATGATCTTTTGTTTTTTGAAATCACAAGATGTTCCTGCACTAAAAAAAGATGGGGAGGAGCCAAAAAAGCACTCCCAATTCCTGAACCTATTGTTTCAGGTGATTTGCACAAAATCTTAAATGTGGAGAAAATGGTTTTCTCCTCACCATAATGCCTTAATGTTAACCAGGTTTAATTTCAACTTCTTCACTCTCATTATGTGAAATGCCATACTTAATTTAGCACTAGTCGATAGAATTTATTACTTGCTTGGAGTTAGCTGGCAAGTCATAGTAAAGTCAGAGCCATGGATTGCAAGTTGCTGTTTGAGGATGATGGGCTTTACTAGTTGTCCTTTGGATGACTTCCCTTCCATTGTTCTTCAGACTCCAGTGATGGCATGGTTTAGGAATCTTTTAAATATTCTTCTTCCTTCTGTCTTTAGCTTTCCCTAGTATTTGGGATTTCATGAATAACTATCCATCTGTCCAACCTATCTATCATGTCAGTCCACAAGGTACGTATGTACATAATGTAATGATATTAAAATAGCAATGAAATAAAATTATGTATTAAAGTTTCAATAGCAAAAATATGAATGTCAATGTCAAATAAGAGAATACCGTATGCAGAACTCTATGTAGGTGCCTATGATTTCTTCTGGAAAAGCCAAGCGTTAAAATTTCTGGAAAGCCTTAAACATGTGGCCTGTTCCTTTTAAGAGCAAACTGCTGCAGAGATAGGCATCTCTTATTTTCATCCTGTTTTTCTCTTCTGCATGTTTAATGAGTGTAAACTGGTTTGGAATTTTTTAAATGACAAGTGGCATAGAAATGTTAGTCTAACTAAACATGTGTACATCTAAAATATATGAACAATACCTGTTTGCTTCCATATACTAATATAGCCCGTGCCAAATCTTGAAGTGTGTGAAGATCTACACTTAATGTTTGGCTTTTGTTCTGACATCCATGCTGCAACTTCCATTTCCACGGTTTGGCTACATCTTCCGAATAAAGAAAGAGGTTGCCTCTTCTTGTGCAATATGTTTTGGGGGGAGACAGCCCCCAGTACTCCTTCATGATCCGCCTGTGATCCAGTAGTCTGTTGACATTACAAAGGCCTTTAGGGGACAGCCAATTCAGGTCATCCTAATAAGAATAAAAGGAGGGGAAGATGCAATAGCAGAATGGATTGTAGAAACAAAAATTCAATACAACTTTCTGCAGGATCCAATCTGGGTCGGTCAGTGGGATTAGCGGTTTTGTCTTCCAAGCTTTCGGACTTGTGCTGGAGCCCATCTCTCTAGAAAATTTCTCTCTAGCAGTGTGTGTGCTGTTCTGTATGTGGTATTGAAATAGTGCCTATTTTATGTGGCTTTTTAGTTGCTGATTGGAGTGTGTTGTTGGCTGGTTTTTAAGTCATTGGCTGTCCTTTGCTTGTGCTGCCTAGCTTTCGCCTTCTAAGTACTTGAAATATTCAACTTTGCAGCTATTAAGATTGTTGGAGGAGCAGGCACAAAAACAACCAGGGAAGTGATTGAAGCCTGGGAAACAGGCCCTTTGTCAGTTAACAGGAGTGCTGATTTACCACCAGCATGCCAAAGCCCAATTAGCATCTAAAAAGCTACATATAGTAAGCACCATATAAATACCATATACAGAAGAGCACACACACTGCTAGAGAGAGGTTCCTTGAAGATAGGCTTCAGCACAAGTCCAAAAGCTCAGAAGACAAAACCTCTGGCCCCAGATTGGATCCTGCAACATTATCCTGGGACACATATATTCACCTTCATTCATAATACTATTTTCTATTTGCACATATCATACAGGGCGGTCCTATTGTTGACAGCCAGTTTGGTACATAAGACTACAAACTGTGGGAATAGGAGTTCTAGCCCTTCTTAGGACAAAGCAGACCTTGGCTCAGTCATTTTCTCTCAGCCCTAGGAAAGAGGCAATGGCAAATCATTTCTGAAATCTTGCCAAGAAAACTGCAGGGATTTGCTCTGCAGTGATCAGGAGTCAAGACTGGCTCAAAGGCATTTGTGTGCATACACACATATGCACTCACACACAGAGAATTGTTAAGAACTGTCATTTGAAGAGGATGTATCAATCACATTAATAAAATGTGAAATGGCATAGCAGATGTTTTCATGAATTTTCCAATTATGCCAGCAGCATATTTGACAAAACTGCTTTGTCTTCTTATTTTGAAACATTTCATTTTATATGAATCTCCTTCCTCCTGTAGAATAGTCAAGTAAGGGGGGCTGGGGCATGGAGAACTCTTCTGTTAAAGCAATGTGATAAAGAGAGTAGACAATCAAACACATTCCCATAAACAGAGATTAGCTACCCAATAACCTCCAGATGTTTTTGCTTCTAGCTAGGGTGAAAGATTGCCATAAACCAAACATCTGGACAATATCAAACCACCAATCTCTGCTTTAGTTTGAGATTATTCACTACAGAAATAATCTAATAAAATGGGTAATGAAGGGATATGAAGCTTATATAAGTACATTCATATTATATTGGAATGATTGTCATCCAGTGAAGCTTTGGGTTTTTTTCTGGATTTTGGAGGGTATAGGAGATTTTTAATTTGGATTTTTAAAAATGTTTTATTATTGCTTGTGAGCCATTTAGGGTTATACTGCAGCTGGAGAACATAATAAATAAATGGTTATAATGTTTATTATGACCACTGAATTGGACTGTGGAAAGGGACTAATTCAAGTGAGTGCAATATACACCAAGCCTTGAAATAGGATCTTGCAAGCTATTTCCCACAAATTAATAGGTGGGGTCAAATCAGAAGCTGAATTTTATTCCATTGTATTTAAATAATGATTACTCTCTGGTCCTGTATGATCACTTTAAAATTTACAATTTGGGAACCATCCCTGGAGTCCTCTAGGGTTTTTATTTATTTGCTATTTAAATAAAAAACAAGAGAACTGGAGACAGTGCTGGTGTCTCAGCTTGAGCTTCTCTGGATCAGTGAAGCAGAACCCTAGCAGCTACTCAAGAGCATTGCATGGATTGCAGACATCAAACCAATGAGAGAAAGAGGGGGCCATCATGTGACTACTTGGAGGGCCCAGAAGCTGCTGGCAGTTAGCAAAGGTCATTCCTGCAATTCCCACATGATGACAGAGTCATAAGACAGCAACCTCAGAAAGAGGGATTACATTTCAGCATCCACAGGGGATCATCATAGTTTCCAGTAGTAATTTATCCAGATTTAGCTGTGGCTCGTGACATCCGCTGTGGAATATGGGAGGAAGTCCTGAGGCATAACATTATGAGGCATTGCTATTCAAGTGGCAGCTTCTGAAGTCCTTTCCAAATAACGTGTCTGATAGAAACATGCCTCTGCTACATCATCTGATTGATGTTTTGACCCAGCATGCAAGATGTGATACTTTCTCACCACCTAAAAGTGAGACTGTGGAAAGCTATTTGAAGAGGCACTGCAAAAGAGTTCCTGAAGAATTATATCTTCTTGAAAACTTGGTGCAGCTGCTTCAAGCGTCCCCCCACTTTTTCTGTGTATGTGTGTGCATGTACACATGGCCTTTTGTTACAATTGTAGCCAAAGCAAAGCAGCTATGCTGATCCTTTGAAGGAAGCATTGCTTTGAGGATTCGAGCAATGGATTTGGAGAGTTATGCTTCACAATGTTCCCCCTCCCAATGGTTTTTTTTACAGCCATAGTAAATATGAGTCTACTCCTAACTATATACATGGTTATTGTAAGCATGGTATAAAAAAGCAGATTTGAATCCCAGGCCCTTCAGACTAGACTGCTTTGATGGAGAATCAAAGGAAGCCCTCTAACACATTTGGAAGAATTCTTGACTTTTCTGCTGTCTGGAAGGAACAGAAATTAATTGGATAAATTCTTTCTAGAACCCACATAATTTGCTCAGAGTCCTTGGGTCAATTGTAATCTACATGCCTCCTTGACAGACTTCCCTAGTTCCTGGTTCTGTTTTGACCCTCACAGTGATTTGATAGGTTCTTTCATTTCCCATCTGATCCTGCCTGCGTGAACCGCTCCTGTATATTGTTTATGGCCCAGCGTGATTACTGACTGATCTCTGGAATGGGGGCTTGTAGAGTGTCAACTCTCCAGGATACCAGATATATGCATGGACAATGATGCTTAGGGAGTTTGCAGATTTACTTCAGCCACTTGTCCAGTAGATTTATATTGGGCTTCTACTGCCCACATGATTGCTTGAATAAATGAATTGTGCAGTAAAAGCAAGAAAATAAGCCAGGGCATTAATAAAGATGCAAGATTTCAGCCTATGTGTGATCCATGGGGTGGGTTTGATTCTAGAGTGTCCTTCTACTTTTTTCAGTGAAAAGTGAAATCCATAACAATAAAGTTATTTTACCACCATAAGAACATGAAATAAATAAATAAAACTGCTTAGTCAAAGTAGTTTAGTCTATTATAGCATTTGCCATTAAGGAAAATGGATATATACATGTTTAAAAGCAGAAAATGAAACTGTCAATCATAAGCAAAGAAAAGGTTTTATTATATGGACTGAGAACATTAAAAAGTTAAAATGCTCAGAAAATTAATAGTGATAGCACCTAATTAATAAAAAAATTACGAGTTAAAGTGTGTAATTTCTGTTTTAATAGTGTATCATAAAAAATAGGAAAGCTGCAAAATATTCACTCTTTTGTGAGAGTAAGCCCCACCAGATATAATAATATTTGTTTTTAAGTAAATACACAACAGATTTGGTAGGGCACTTATCTGTTTCCATCACCAGAGATACTGTAACTGGAAAATAACACTGGACAATTTAAATTTATTTTTCTTACTAATTCAGTGACTGAAAGATCAATAATATATCATTCTAAACATACTTTGATTATTACACATTATTTCTCTTCCAGAGTTCTTCTATGTTGCTGAACAATACTATAATTAGCTGAAATAGAATAAAATTTGGAAATTGATATATAAACATTATATAATACTATTAAATGTCATATTTAACTTTTTAACTTCATGATCTAAATCATCCTGTTGTCTGCTTACAAAAGTTTTTTTTAGCTATGTTATTTGAAAGCTTCTTGTTAAGAAAGTCTGTCCATTTATTCTTGTTCAGCTCGAAAGAGCTGATCTGTTTTCATAATTTATTTTTTCCCCAGGTTAGCCAAATAGATATTTCATTAAAATAAAGAGAAAAGGAAAGAATATGTGCAGAAGATATAATACTTCCAAAAAACAAGCATAACAAAATAAAGCAAACAGTTTTGAAATAAAAAGAATGGTTATCTACAAATACCACATTGCTTTTCATATCACTTTTGCACTTGCATTTTTAGATCAAAATATTTTCATAGATAAGATCTGACAAAATTGGGGATGATAACATCAACAACAAAATTGAAAATCTAGAGTGCAATTATTTCATATTGGCACTGTACAGATTTCCCTTTCTAGAACAAAAAGCTAGTAAGAAAACAGAACATTCTGAAAATCTATTTTTTTTAGCAGAATTGCTAAATCAATGCACTCTAGATCAACTCTTTTGATACATTAGCAAGATCTTTGATCCTATTGTACACCCCACCCACCCACCCACCCGGGCAAATATTCATTTGTTTCATTGAAAGTAGAAGACTGGGCAATCATGAGGAAACTACCTAACTTAATAGTAGTAGAATACCAAATAACCAAGTTGGAAGGGATCTTGGAGATCTTCAAGTCCAACACTCTGCTGAAGCATACCATTCTGGATAAATGGCTGTCCAATCTCTTCTTAAAAACCTTTAGTGCTGGAGCACCCACAGCTTCTGGAGGCAAGCTGTCCTATTGATTACAGTAACTGTTCTCTGACAGGAAATTTATTTTTAATTCTAGGTTAGATCTCTCTTTGGCAAACTTCTATGTGTTGCATCCAGTTATTATTAGTTGTTACTACAATGAGCTAAATTATTATATTACTGTAGCTATGCAGTCTGTAGAAAAAAATACAACTCTTCATCTTCCCAGACTGTGCAGCCTCTAGTCTATACCATCTTTAAACTCTATTCTTATCATCTAATTGATCTACCAAATCTTCAGAATCAATGTGATTTCTCTATAGTTCTCATACGACATCATACTTCACATTGTTGCCCCAATTAGTGCAAAAGAGGCATCTTAAAACTCTTAATTGACAAGAAACAAAACTCTCTAGCCAAGGTTTAAACTGAGCACCACCAAAGTTCATCATTCTGGAATCATTGAAGTTCTGGTCATGCATTATGTTACTGTCCATTTAAAACAGAAGAGGATAATTTCACAAGACTCCCAGTGTTGAAATATTATCCAGGCAAAAGAAAAAGGCACCCCATCTCATAGACAAAACAAAACCAAGGACAGAGTCTTTCTTTCATTTTGGAATTATTCTCAAGAGTCAAAAATCTTATTCTTGTTTAATATTTATCCTAAGACTCTAGACAAAGAGGATCAGAGACTCAACACACGTAGTGGTGTATGGGGAAGCATAAACTGATTCGTATTAGCAACTCATTTTTTGTATTAAAACTTCAACTCACCTGGGGATCAAAATGCACTTCCAGCTTCTCCTGTTTCTTTCTGATCACCTGTCCAGTGCCACGACTTAAGAGAGACAGATTGGACATTTCTAAGATGAATGCAATGCCGTTTCAGGAGTCTTCCCTTCGCTTCTAAAAGCCGAGTTATATTTCATTATAGGACGTTCTCATCTCACTTAGAGCTTAACAATGTTATTAAGTATAGCTCAATTTCATAACAGCAATATTAATCCATAAAGAAGTTTTGTATGAAACTAGAACTAGAAAAGTAACCTATTGGAAAGTGTAACCTGATATTATCATCTCCCCTTGAGGTTACTTTTGTAGTATTCTTCCTGGTTGTTGTTGTTTTTAAAATTCTGTTCTGGTTGGTCCCAGGATTCATGAAAAGACTGCCATCCTTTTCATTGTGCTCTGAGGTTGTTTTCATGTTGCCATGGCAGCAAAGGAAATTGTTTAAACTACAGCGGAGGGAATGTTGGGAGGAAAGAAAGAACATGAAAGATTTTTGAAAGGATCCGGATCAAATTTCAAGACTATGTTGCCCTGCAAATTCCCCCTCCAATCAAAAAGTAACACTATCCTCCCACTCTTAGAACTCTTGACATCCCATTGTCTCTCCTCTTCTTCATTATTACTACTGAAGCATTTTATATGATCTGCAGCCAGTGAATACCTCCCTTTGTGCTGCTCCAGAATTAACTCTGCTCTTCTGTTTCCACAGTATTATGTTTGTTGGGCAGCTAAGCTAATTTATTTCCCATTCAACTGCAGGGAAAAAATGACATTTCCATGTGTATTATTGAAAATCAGCAGAGCTTCTGGAAAACTAGGGTTGCCACTGGCAGGAATTTTCACCTCAGCTCCTAGGCTGATGTTGCCTTCTGCCCTATATCCTTGAACAGGAAAAGCAACACAATGACTTGATTGGATTACCGCAGAACAAGAACACTTGTTTTTTGGAGCAGATAAATGCTTATTGCCCTTCTGATTCTGCCAGGAGTTATCTAGGCTGATTTATTAAGTTTGATGTTGTCAAATCCAGACCAAATATGTTGCAAGCTATTGTCAATGGGTTTCAGTCTGAACAGGCTTCTTTAAAGCCAGTTTAGAGTAACGTTGGCATAAGTGGAGGATAGGAATAATTTAAGATAAGTAGTACTTGGTGCAATATAAAAAATATTTTTTCAGCGGATCACCAGTGGTCCATGGACCACTAGTTGGTGACCGCTGTGCTAGAGGATCTTGAAGAAGGTGGATTGTAAAACAGTCAACAAAACAAGTAGCTCCTATTGGAATTAACAATCAGCCATTTATACTATTAGAACAACTGTACAATACACATGTTGTTTAGCTGTTATTTTGGTCTGCTGTGATTCTGTACCCCCCTTTACAAGCATTAGTGTTGATATTCTCAGGGCTGGAATACTTCCTCCAAATCTACCTTTTGTAGCAATTGTCAGGAGAATAAATATAATTTTTTGGGGGTAAGAAAATGCTCTGCTTTTCTTTATGCAAGTGTCTTTGCTGCCAAAACCTGTGTAGCCCGTCAAGCACACTTGAACATCAGTCTTCTAAAACTGTTCCCCTGGCTGCCATGTATAAAGTTAATACAGAAGGCTACTTTCAGCTGGGTTTTGTAGTGCCTTTCACGTAACAAAGTAAAGCAACACTAGAAACTCTACAAAACACACAAGTCTTCAAAAAGGTGATCTGGCCTCCAAAGCAGGCAGCATTTTTAAGCCGAGCATTGGAAAATAACTAGATACCCCCAAATGGGATGTACTGAAGTATTTGCATTCCTGTAAGTAGAGACTGAAAAGTGGGGAATTTGGGTGTGGATAAGTAAAATTGACCTGACCCTGAGATGGTTCCTTTTGTTTTCCTTAGACCTATCACATCACCCATTTTCACATTTTACTAAATCATCTACAGTATATGGTGAAGTATAGGATTGTGTATCCTAATTTAGAGGGGGCACTTTACTTTTATATTGTCGGGTACTTTGTGAACCACTTTGAAAGTCAAGTTGTAACGTATAAATGTCTTTAATAAACTAATGCAACATTGCTGATGTTAAAGGATAAATAACATTTGTCTGTTACAACGTTTAAGCAATAGTTACAGTTACAACATTTTATTGGCATCTCAGTTTGGAAAAAGTGACATTTTCAGCTTCAAGGATACCTAAACAAATAGAAATGATCACTAACTCCTATAAGATTTTTTAAAAACCCAATTTTAGTCTTTATACTTGTTACTGATGAACAATTTTACATGCACATTTTAAAGACTTCCTTATCTGCAAGGAACAAGGAATTTAAACTTCCTATTTTATCTAAACAATGGCAAATTATCCTGAAATATGTAATGTTTCAATAACCTGTAACTTACTCAATAAAAAGATATTTCAGACATATTGGACTCTACTGTATTTCTTTAGAAAGTAAAATTCTAAATCATTGTGTTGTCTAAGAGGCAATCAAAATAGTGTATGATCATAACACGTTTTTATGATGTTCTAAAATGAGTATGTTCTGGGAACAGGTAATTTACACATATTAATTAAATTTCAGGAATGGTTTAATATTTTCAAATCTTCATATTCTTTGGATGTACACATCTATTGCAGAGAAACTGGAGGGCTGGATAATGTCTTTTTCTTTGTTAAAACAACTAGTTCTTCAACAGTGGAAAAATAAATTTACAGCTCCAAATACCTGATGCTGCTTACCATTAATGCAATTGCTTGCAGATGTAGATTGCACACTGACATTTACGTTAAAAAAAGTAAACTGTATTAACGTTAGGCAGTCTAACAGTTGCATGGATTGCTTTTAAATACAGTGGCGTTTTTTCATAATGTTAATTTTTCTATCAATCTTTTAAAAAACTCTGCTATGTCAGTGATAAGGCTCCATCCTACTTTTTTATAAAAAAGCAGATAACAATGGTTATTTGCAAGGCTATTTATTTATTTACTACATATACCCAGCCACGCGTTGCTGTGGCCCAGTCTGGTTAAATGGCCAACCAATCTGTGTGTAGATCTACACCTGCACACATACACACAACCACCATATAACCCCCAACCTACCTACCTATTGTATTTCTCCCTCTCTATCTATCCCTCTACCTACCTACTGTATTTCTTCCTTTCTCCCTCTATCTACCTACCTACTGTATTTCCCCCTCTCTATCCCTCTACCTACCTACCTACCTACCTACTGGATTTCTCCCTCTCTCTATATTCCTCTACCTACCTACTTACCTACCTACTGTATTATTCCCTATCTATCTATATACCTACCTACCTACCTACTGTATTTCTCCCTCTCTGTCTATCCCTCTACCTACCTACCTACCTACCTACTGTATTTCTCCCTATCTATCTATCCCCCTACCTACCTACTGTATTTCTCCTTATCTATCTATCCCACCTACCTACCTACCTACTATATTTCTTCCTTTCTCTACCTACCTACCTACCTACCTACCTACCTACCTACCTACCTACCGTATTTCTCCCTCTCTATCACCCTATCTACCTACCTACCTTATTTCTCCCTCTCTATCTATCCCTCTATCTACCTATGTAATACAATAATACAATAGCAGAGTTGGAAGGGACCTTGGAGGTCATCTAGTCCAACTCCCTGCCTAGGCAGGAAGCCCTATACCCATGATGGCAAACCTATGGCACGGGTGCCACAGGTGGCACACAGAACCATTTCTTAGGGCATGCAAGGCATTGCCCTGTCAGCTTCAGTGTGTATGTGTGCTCTGGCCAGCTGATTTAGGCCTTCTTTTGAGGCCATTTTTTGCCCTCTGGGGGTGGGGGAAGGCTATTTTCACCCTCCCCAGGCTTCTATAAAGCCTCTGGAGCCTGGGGATGACATAAAAAGCATGCCAAATGCAGGGGGTCATGCACATAGCATTATGGATGTGGCACACCTGTGCACATCGCCCCTGCACTCCCCCTGCTTTTGGCACGTGAGCCAAAAAAGGTTAGCCATCACTCCCATTTCAGACAAATAGCTATCCAACATCTTCATAAAGACTTGCAGTGTTGGGGCATTCACAACTTCTGGAGGCAACTTCTGTTCCACTGGTTAATTGTTCTAACTGCCAGGAAATTTCTCCTCAGTTCCAAGTTGCTTCTCTCCTTGATTAGTTTCCACCCATTGCTTCTTGTTCTACCCTCAGGTGCCTTTGTGGCAACCCCTGAGATATTGGAAGGCTGCTATCTTGTCTCCCCTAGTCCCTCTTTTTTTAAACTGTATTTCTCCCCCCCCCTCTCTCTATGGGCCACCTGGGAGTTTGCTATCCAGTGCCTTTTTGGCCCTAAGAGGCCTCCATATGAGGCCTCTTCCAACACTGACAGTTGAAAAGCAATCGGATGGGCAGGTGATTTCACAGGGAGGTGAAAACATGATCAGTGGGTACATTTTACATTTGTGTACCTTGCACTTGACACCTGTGTGCTAGGTACAAAATGAGTTGGTATTCTATTATCGGAAGTCCTTGTGAACATTATGTGAAAGTTTGGTGTAAATCGGTCCAGTAGTTTTTGAGATTAGTGGATTCGTACAAACTATTTTACATTTTTATTTATATAGGTAAGGCTATAATTTGTATAGATACCCATTTCAAACCAGTGACTCTGGGCAGTCAACAATCATAAATATAATTAAACTCTAAAACATAATATAAAAATAAATTATATATATATATATATTAGTCAAGGGATAATATAATGTACTCATGTCAACATAAGCAAGAAACCTGGCTATTTGGACCCTTGGCCTAGGCACATAGCAAAATCTTCAAGGCCTTCCAAAAGACCATCAAGGGTCATCCTTATTTTTTGGAGGGAGAGTATCCATAGGCTATTCCAATAAAAAAGCCATGTCTCCTGGCTCTCACCTTCACTGCCAATCAAGGCAATGAAGAAATGTTATGTTATATGTGCTAAACAACTAACACTATAACTTGTGCAGCTGCATTCTGTCAGCTGAAGTTGATGTTCAAGGGTAGCCCCATGTAAAGTGTGTTGCAGTAGTCCAAACAAGGGAATGAACAGCAATAAGTGGAGCCTCCAGCTTCAAGAATGGGCACAACTGGTGCATAACCTGAAGGTATGCAAAGACACTCTTAGCCATGGCTACTATCTGTTTATTTTGTATTACTGATCTTGGTGTAAAATATCCTAGATTATTGCACGTAAGGGCTATGACTATGTAAGTCATTTTCATACATAATGATTAAATCATTTATAAAAGTAATAAGTATATAAGCCATACTGTTGTATTAGCTAATAAAATATTGTATTACATTAGCATTATGTGTACGTGTGTGTGTGTGTGTAAATATATATTTATGTGAGGTAATGTAAGAAATATGTGGGTATTTTATCCATTGAATAACTTGAGAATCTATATGAAGCTTTCAAACCATTCTCTACTAGACTTCATATATTTCGGCAAATAGGAATATACATAGGCCTAGCACAAATGATTATTCTTACTCACGTTGAATCTTTTTTTTTGTCACAATTAAGTTTGCTTTTTAAAGCAAGTTTAATGGCAATGAAAGAGTGTTCATTGATAAGACACAATAGGCTGCCAGGAGTGAAGGTTGCAGAGGTGAATTAAATTTTCAGCAGACAATCCCACCCAGTAAGACCAACTAAGAAGGGCTGGGTGCTGGAGATGAACATGTGGAGGTATGCTCTGGGGCAGGGGTGTCAAACTTGCAGCCTGTGGGCCAGATGCATCACATGCTGGCCCTGCCCCCGCCTGGTTTAGGGCAAGGGTCTCAAGTTAATGGCCTACTGAATGTGATTCTGGGGAAGGTAGGTAGATCAGGATGGAATCATGTTTATCTTCCTCCAGCCTTAGCAGGAATTGCAGCTGCACAACAAGAGTAGGTCTTAGCTCTGGTAGCAGCTTCAAGCAAGGCTAGAAAGCACAGCCCACTCTGCCAAAGGTTCCAGCTACACCTCATATTTTATACCTGCAGCAAAGAGGAACTGTGATATGGGGAGGGGAGACCAACTCTCAGCCCTAGTTCTCCTAGGACAGCGGGTTCGGGACCCCTTTTGGGGGTCCAATGACCCTTTCACAGGGGTCGCCTAAGACCATTGGAAAATTGCAAAATTACAGTTATGAAGTAGCAATGAAAATAATTTTACGGTTGGGGGTCAACACAACATGAGGAATCGTATTCCTCATGAGGAAGGGTTGCGGCATTAGGAAGGTTGAGAACCACTGTCCTAGGATACCTCAGGTGGAGGGGAAACCTGTCATTGAAGATGGGGAACAATGACAGGATCTCTGAACTCAATGCAGCATTGACAACTTGGCAGAGATTCTAGTTAGTAGGTCAAGCTAGATGCTACCTATCACACTCACACACAGTTCCATGCATTGTAAAATCATACTGGGATCTTTCTTAAGTTTCCACCTTGGCAGAAGTGCAGCACATCTGAGACTATGTAGCAGAATTCTAGAATGTAGTGCTTTACTTTAACTCCAAAAGGAAAACCAGGTTCCATCTTGGCCATCCCTAGAAAACCCCTTTCTGACCATCTCCATTTTCCCAGCCAGACCTGATAGCCCTAATTTGCCCAAATCTGCACCAAGTGTCAAGAGGTAGAAGCAACAGGGCAGGAGTGCAACAAACCACAGGCTGAAAGAACAATGGAGATTAACAACCTGAGTAAAGCATCCCCCCCCCCCCCAATCCTATCAAGGCCTTCTTAAGAAGGGAGCTTCATGGAGGCTCAAAGGTCTGGGGTGCCAGCTTCTCTGCCCCCTCTTTATACTACCCCTTCTCAGTTCATCTGAGGTACGGGAAAACCCCTCGGGAGCGGCGAGAGCTAATCTTCCGAGGCTTCGTTTCCTCCCCGCATGACCAGGGCTTCGGCTCTGCCTTCTTAGCTCTCGGGAGTAGTAGCGCGTCCGCAGGGCCCGGTTTCTTGGCAACCGCTACTAGGGGCTCCCTTTCGGGTCTTTTCTTCTCAGGACGGCCCGCTGCGACCACTAATCACCCCCGTGATTGAACGTTTAGGAGGCAGCTGGGAAGGAAAAGCGCCCGGGAGCTGGGGCGGATGCTGGACTCTCTGCTGGCTGGGAGAGGCGGCGGGAGAAAAAAAAAAGGCGACTCCCCTCGGAAACAATCGTTTGAGGGACACATGCCTGGAAGCCTTGATCTCCCGAGGAGCAATTTCTTGCGCTTGCACTGGGTGGAGAGGAGGCCTTGTGGGGCTCCGGGGGTAGGGTGGGAGGCGCCACAGGAGGACGGACATGGAAACCCATATTGCTCAAGTCTTGTCTGCCGGGCGGGGGGAGAGAAAGAGTGCTCCCTCCACGATTGCCTTGGAGGCAGAAAGGGGGAGGGGGGAGGGGTTTTGGGGGGAAGTCCCCTCCGGGTTCTCACAAAGGGAGGGGTCTGCAAAGTTGGCTCTTTTACGACTGGTGGACTTCAACTCCCAGAATTCCTCAACCAGCCAGGTTGGCTGGGGAATTCTGGGAGTTGAAGTCCACCAGTCTTAAAAGAGCCAACTTTGCAGACCCCCTGATTTAGGCCTCCTTTGCAGGTTGCACGGCGGTTGGGGGGAAACAAAGCCGCGGTCTAGCTCGGGCTTGAAAACCTGATCGTCTCCCCCTCGTCCTCCCTCCCCCGAAAACTCTTCTTTGCGCCGTTGCCCTGGGAATAAGGCTTTCATCTGCCGCCACCATTCCTGATTGCAAGGGTTTATTTTGTCTTCGCCGGGTGGGCCTGACGACGAGAAAGGCCTTTACCCTGCATGATAGTCAGAAGCGTGTGCATTCCTGGAGAGTGAGGCCATAGGGAAGGGTCTGCCGCTCGGCGGGGGCGGGAGTGTGTTGAGGCGCCCGAAGGGAGAGAGGGGGGCTTAGAGGCGGCCGAAATGTTTGCGATAAAGGACTGAGATTCCCAAGATAGCGCCCATATTTGAGTGGACACGTTTCACAGCTAATCTAGAGGAAAGGAAATTCACTGATCTAATAAAATGAAGAAAAGGGCTGTAATCTTGGCATGTAATTATTTTTTATAGATTGTCTATTCAACAGAAAAGATCACAAAGTTACAATTAATTTTATAGTTGTTGGTATATTCTTTGTTGCACTGTGTTTACTCTTAATGGCCGACTGCTGATGAAAAAATATATATAGTATTTTTTCACCGATTTATTCTATGGATATTAACATATACATTAAGTTTGTTGAACTCAACCGAACTTAAGCCCAAAAAAACCCCAAACCGTGGGTTTGATTATGGTGCAATATAAAACACATTTAGTAGGGAAGAAGTTTTGTTACATCTTTCTGTAAAAACATGTATTTCAACACATTTAACAAAGATGTACGTTTATTGGGAGGTTGAACTGTCTGAGAATATAAAGAATTAATGGAAAGACTATACTATCCAGTTTTTGAGACCTTCAGAATTTACTTCAATCCATGAAAAGACTTAAACTAAGGCTACTACATCTGGACTAAAACAATATGCAACTGCAAACAGTTTTCAATCTAATGGCATTGCACTTGTGTCTCTCCTCTGCATCAAATGTGAATATCACCAATGGATTTTGAGAGGCTTATTGTGTTGAAATAATTTGAACATTTATCTTCAACAAATGTACAACATAATTTGTGTGGGATAAATATTATATTTCAGAATTTTGTTAAATAATTTTTCGAATATTACATACCAGTATGATGTATTTATTTATTTCTATCCCACCTTTCTTATTTTTACAGATAACTCAACATATCCAATATACCTTCCTTCTCCTATTTTCCCCACAACAGCCCTGTGAGGTGAATTGGGTTGTGAAAGTGTGACTGGCTCAAGGTCACACAACATACATATATGTAATATATCAAGAATAAGTTTCCTATTGTGGGGACACCCCTCTATGTAAGCAGAGAGAGAAAACTGCTAACCTTGATAAAAAGAAATACAGTTTCATTTGGATCACGAAGAAAAGGGGAATGTTAAATAGATGGTTTAGCTGTTCGAATCCTTAATGCCATGTAATGGAGTGAGCTTCTGTTACTTGTCTCAGCTTCTGCCAACCTAGCAGTTCGAAAGCATGTAAAAATGCAAGTAGAAAAATAGGGGCCATCTTTGGTGGGAAGGTAACAGTGTTCTGGGCGCCTTTAGTCTAGTCAGGTCGGCCACATGACCACAGAGACGTCTTCGGACAATGCTGGCTCTTCAGCTTTGAAACGGGGATGAACACTGCCCCTTAGAGTTGGGAACGACTAGCACATATGTGTGAGGGGAATCTTTACCTTTACCTAAATAGATGATAGAGCCAGTTTGGTACAGTGGTTAAGTCATCAGGCAAGAAACCCTGAGTTCTAGTCCCACCTTTGGCACAAAGACAGTTGGATGATCTTGGGCCAATCACTTTCTCTCAACCCTAGGAAGGCGGCAGTAGTAAACCACTTCTGAAAAACCTTGCCAAGAAAACTGCAGGGACTTTCCTAGACAGTCTGAGAATTGGACACAATTGAATGGAAGGGGAAAAAAATGATAGTGAGGACTACAGATAGTCCTCACTATCATCTTTAGTGACTGGGGTGAAAAAGAAAACCTCAAGCTTTGTGATATTTACAGCTGTCGCATGCACTGCAGTCATGTGATTGCCATGTGGCTGTTTTGCAACTGGTGCATATTTATGACCATTGCATTGTCCCACAGTCATAACTGCTTCATAACAAAATTAATGGGGGAAGATGGCAGTGAAATCACAAGTCACAGTCACATGATGTCTCACTTAAGGACCTCTGTAGTTTGCTTAATGATGGAAGCAGAAGTGACATAAGTCCAGTTGGGTCATAAGATTTTTCACTTAGTATTTGTGGCGCTTGGCAACAGAATTGTCAGTCCCAATTGTGGTTGGTAAGCCAGAACTTTCTGTTTGTGTATAACTGAATCTTGATCTAAACTGAGGGTCCCCCCCCCCCTCTGCATGATGCTTGTTTTCAGATAAAACAGTTGCCCACCCCTGATACATATAACTAGAAATTATGCAATTTATGTAACTAAACTGTGAATAGTTGTAATAATTGGTGCTCATTGGGAATATAATTGCTTTCAAGTTACAATATCTTGGTGTAATATGTGTTTGGGGTGGATAAGTAAGGCATAGACAATTTAGAGAAATTGATTCAATGATGAACAAAAAAACTTTTTAATATAAAAATTGCCATAATGTTCTTATTTGGTAGCAATGAAGGATATTATAAATTCAGGAGTTTATCTTGAGCAGCTTCAGGTATTAACAGGAAGCGGAAAACTGGCATCAGCTTTTTGGAATTTAGCTTAACACCTTAAGAAGAAACTTGTTGAGAGATATGAGGTGTCTCTCTGCAAGGCGCCAGTCGTCTTACTGCAGGGAAGTCATGTGAGAACTCCTTGTATAGACATTACACTCCAGATGCACAAATCACACCTTTGCTCCTTGTTGCTTCCTCTTGCACACAAAGCCATATGTGCTTTCTCTGTTTTGATGTTAGTGAAAGTGCCTTATTCATCACCCCCTGGTGTTTAGAAGTGAAATATTTCAGGCTTCCTTAATGGAAGAGCATTTATAATGGCAGGCATGGAACGCAGAGGGTGAAATCCTCTGTTTCCAAAGTACCATCTTCACCACCACCACCCAGCTTGCTTGTCCTTTTATACTTGAAGTGCTAAAACATTTTCCCAGTAAATTCCAAGAATTATAGAGCCATTTTGTACACATGCTACAAATTGTACATTGTCAAATATTCTTTTTTTTTTTTTTTGCAGTATTGAGACAGGATACTGGTTATTTTACATACACATTTCCATCTGTGTTACTGGCCCACTATATCACTGAAACTGATATCAACAGGCATCCAATTTTGTTTTATACAGACAGTAGCATTCTGCTATTTGTTTTCCTTTAAAGGTATGTTAATTTCCACTTTCTGAGAATTACATCTTGGTTTTGCCAAGTACTGTATCCCTATCAATATAGTAGGGATTCAAATTATTGCACAAACCTGTAATCAGCAGGAGCTTGGCTACACTCAGTTTTAGTATGGTGTATATAGAAAAAGAAATTTAATTTCCATACTTACCCTAGAGCAACCCAGAAAATTATTTCTGACACTGGACGCCCTTAAAATATTTTGAAAACGCTGTTTCTCTGCTTCTCAGGATCATTCAGAAGTATCTATGTTCTTGTGCAAAAAATACCTCTGGTGCCAAGTCTGATTTAATTGTTCTCTTTTACTACAGTTGGTATGTGTGGGTGCAGGGGTGAAATCCACTTATCTTTGCTACCGGTTCGGTAGCAATGTGAGCGTTCACACGTGCATATGCAGAGCGTCAAAAAGGTAAGGTAAGCGAACAGCAGGGGGTGGGGGGTGGGGTGGAATCCTCTGTGCTACACGATTTAGATTAACTAGAAAGCAGGAAATCCTAATATAAATTGCGTGTCACAGATGATCATCGGAAAAACTGGTTCACCTAAACTGGTTTCCTTTTTTTTTTTTTTTTTTACAAAATGGTAGCATTTTTACTACCAGGCCAGGTGAACCGGTCTGAACCTGTAGCATTTCACATGTGTGTGTGTGTGCGTGTAAAAATCTAGCCGCCTTAATTTATGAGAATTTCAGTAATTATGCATTGGCATAAAATAAACCCTCTGGCATTAGGAAAAGCAGCTGTTATGCAGCATACCTCCCTATTTGTGTGTGTGTGTGAACACAAGCGCAACACACACACACAAAAGAGGCCAGCAGCCTGTCCTTGACAACAATGGTATGAAATTGGTTTTGCACCACCAAGGCAAACTGCTGTATCAGATAAACCTCAGATTTATTGGCTGTATGATTGCTGGAACTTGGTTATCCTTCTTAGAAAGCAGTTACAGGAATTCAAATGATTATCATTTAAATAAACAGTCCTTTCTCAGCTTTCCTTCACAGAAGGTCATTATTCATAACTAAAAGCTAGAACTAATTAATCAATCTGATAAGGTAAATCCTATTAGGAATATTTCTTATCCAATTTAATTCTCTCCCAAAACCACAGCTACCTTTACGGTAATATGTGCTAAGTGATTTTACATATTTATTTGAAAATCCCTCAGTGTATGCTTTTCCCCTGCCCCCCACCCCTGGCTGCTAAGTTTTTCATTTTTCCAACAGATGTATGCATTTTTGTAACAGGAAATAAGGAATCGGTAACCCTCCAGATATTGTTGGTTTCTGAGTCCATCAACCATAAACAAACTGAATCGTGGGAGTGGTAGTCCAACAACATTGGGTGGGGGGACATACCTGCTTTATAGATTTCACTAAATGCTGGTCTTATTCAAGTAGCCCTTCGTCTGTAATGTTTGAAGTAGAGAATGCATTACCAGTTAAAATGTCAAAGTTCATAAATACATTTGGGTAAAAAAAAAGTTTTGCTCATAATTGGGAATTAACCCGTGCACTAATGAATTCATGCTGATGGACTCGGCTTATTTCCTGTGTTTCTTTTTGCAAACAGAAGAGAAAACAAAACGTTAGAACAAATGGCTTGCATAATAAACCCCGGATTGTGGATAAATAAATAGGGTGTGTATCTTGTTTGGAGTTAGTGTTGATTCCTGGTGGCTGCTTGGACAAGTCTGAAGTTTTCTTGCCAAGATTTCAGAAGTGGTTTTTCCCTTGCCTCTTTCCTAGGGCTGAGAGAAGGTGGCTGGCCCAAGGTCAGCTTTGTGCCTAAAGTGAGACTAGAATTCATGGTCTCCCAGTTTCTGGCCCAGTACCTTATTTATTTATTTATTTATTGGACTTCTAGACCGTCCCCTCTCCCCGAAGGGACCCTTAATTGCTACATCAAACCAGCAACTGCATTGTAATACAGAAGAATTAGACTTGCATTGCTTTATAGGGTTTTACTGTATGTTTGGTTTTTTTATTATGTTACTGGCCACTATTTTCTTAGTTTGTGGCATATAAACACAAGTAAATAAATAAACACACAAATAATAAACTCCATATTCTGATGCAGCTCAGCAGTACCCCTTAGCACATTTTGAAATGTGAAATCCTGCCAACAAGCTTGAATAAGACAGCATCCTGGTCTTTGTCTCTGAAGATAGATCAAGGTGATACTTTTCTTTTCTTTACATACTAACATTTTTAGCATCCTCTTTTGAGATCTGAGGTAAGATCATGAAGACAAAATTCAACCACTGTTTTGGACCGGTTTACCTGAACTGGTGGTAAAAATGCTACCGGTTCGCCCTGAATTAGTAGTAAAAAAAAGGAAACCAGTTTAGGTGAACCAGTTTTTCTGACGATCAGCTGTGACACACAATTTATATTAGGATTTCCTGCTTTCTAGCTAATCTAAATCGTGTGGCACAGCAGATTCCCCTCCTTGCTGTTCTACTTACCTTTGCAGACTTGCTTGGTAGCAGGCTCTGCCCACCTGCCTTGACATCATCACATCTGTTTTTGACGGTCCTGCACATGCACTCACATTGGTGAACCGGTAGCGAAGGTAAGTAGATTTCACCCCTGGGAAAACTTTAATGTGTTAAGCTTTATTGAATAAAGCACTATTGGCTGCATTCATAGAACACACTAAGCCCATGATGGCGAACCTTTGTGCCTAAGGTGACATGCAGAGTCCTCTCTGCGAGCACGCGAACTGTCACCACAGCTCCACCATGCATGTGCATGTGTGCCTCCCGCCAGCCAGCTGATTTTCAGGCCTCTGCCGTGCATGCGTGAGGGCAGGGTGCATGAGGGAGACACATGCTTATGCGCCGGGTCGCAGGGGAGTAGTGTGCATGTGCAGGGTTGTGTGTGCATGTGTGTAGAGGCGGTGCACATACAGGGGGTTGCATACGCATTGCACGGGGGGCTAGGGGAGTGCGGGTAGGGGTCGCATGCACATTGCATTATGGGTGATTTAGGCACATGTCAACAAAAAGGTTAGCCATCACTGCACTAAGCCATAAACTGTACCACAAACTGCCGTTATTAGGCATCATGAGTTGCATAAAGTCAAATACAAAGAAATCAGATTAGGTCAAGGGTGAGCTGCTGGGGGTTTTCAGGTGTTTGGGAGAACCTCTAGTTAAGATTCTGTGAAGTTCAGAGAACCCCCAAATCCTGCTCCTGGTTGGTCCCACCCACTCCTCCCCTCCCAGGAGTCCCCACACGGTCTGTTTTCGATGCACGTAAGTGCAGGGTGCACATGGTGGCTTGGGGAGGGTGAAAAACAGGCCTACCAGAAATTCATTTCCGAGGGCCTCCGGAGCCTGGGGAGGCTGTTTTCGCTCTCCCAGAGGCTCAAAAAAAGCAAAAATGCCCCCCCTCCCGCCTTGGTGCAGGAGGCCAACTAGGCCACGCCCACCCAGCAACCAGGCAGAGACCCCTTGCTAAAATTTTTGAAGTCCATCCCTGGATTAGGTTAATACTGAAACTATGCAAAGCATCCCAATGAAGTCTTGACATACTGTATGTAGGAGGCTGTATGAGGCATTTTTCTCCAAATCATTAGAGCAGCTATGTCTTTTGCAGAGTTCATGCAGCTACTTCAAAAGCTGTTTCTGACTCACGACAGATATAAGCACAGCTGGTGGCAAAATTGATCTATTTGATTGGAGAAAACACAGTAAGTAACTATATTTGTTACTGACTGCAAGCCCAATATGGACTATTTGCTAAAAATGAAAAAAAAAAATTGCATAAAGTTGTGACTTAGGGATTTGAAGATAAGAAAGGGTAGAATATAGGGAGAAGGGAACCATGATATAACTATATAAAGGTAGGATAATATTTAAATGACAATTTACAGCATTTTTTTTTGTTTCAGACTTTTTTTTTAACTTATCACAGGCACACAGTCTGCAAAACTCTCCCAAAAGGCTTGACAGAGGTTTTGGTGGCTGCATGCCTCCCCTCCCCCCTCCATTAGCCAGGCAAAAGGCAAGGAAGAGGAGAATTATTTCTCTCACCATTTGCCCTCACTGGGGGAGGGAAGGAGCGCATTCAGCCAGAAAAGGAAAACAGAAACCTTCGCCAGCATCACAGAGAAAGATGGCCACTTTTCTGCCAGGTGGCCCAGCCATAGGGTAGCCTGTCCTCCTTTCCTGTCCTGACATCCTGAGCTCTGGAGATCTTTAAAAGGTAAGTGACGGGACAGGTGCAAGGGTGGGTGTGGAGGAGGCCCGAGCAGCTGTAGGGACCCAATGGGTGGGAAGGGGAGCATGGGATATATCAATGGACAGGTGGGAAGGCCTTGGGAAGCTACAACAGGTGGCATTGTTCCTGCACCCATGGTCTCTCCCCCCCCCCCCCCCCCATGAGACATGCACATTTAACAACCCATACATTTGTTTAACACAAGCATTGGGGAGAGTTGGGAAGGGCTTCATTCACTTAACACGGTTCAGTTAGTGTCCTCCCAACCTTCAACCATAATGGGCAGGTTCCATTATGGTCCTAACCTGAGGACTATCTGTAGTTGTTTAATTAATGTAGAAGTGGTTTGCCATTGTGATCTGAGATTTTTTTTTAAATTTCCCAATCTAATTTACAGCTTTGGGACATCCTGTTGTTCTCCCATCTAGCTATTAACCACCTCCAATTTTGCTTAGGCTTCAAGATGAACTAGGGCCAGGCAATATCATCTCTGGGGTTTCTTTGGGTAGAAGCTCTTATATCTGAAGAACTGCAAAGTGGGACAGCAGAAAAATCATGGAACTTTTCATCAACAGCAAACAGGTAATTTACTTCCAGCCCTTCCAGCTGGGCAAGGTGGATTATTGGATTTATGGTTGTTTCCAAACCTATCCATGTATTTTATAATATTCTGCTTGTTCCTTCCCTTTGTAAAGTAAGATTTCCTCCAATAGTTCTAGTCTAGTGAAGAGAAGGACCAGAGGGGACATGATAGCAGTGTTCCAATATTTGAGGGGCTGCCACAGAGAGGAGAGGGTCAGGCTATTTTCCAAGGCACCTGAAGGCCAGGAATAATGGAAACCGAACAAGGAGAGATTCAACCTAGAAATAAGGATACATTTTCTGACAGTGAGAACAATCAACCAATGGAAAAGCTTGCCTTCAGATGTTGTCATCACTGAAAACTTTCAAGAAGAAACTGGACTGCCATCTGTCAGAAATGGTGTAGGGTCTCCTGCTTGGGTGGGGAGTTGGACTAGATGACCTACAAGATCCCTTCTAACCCAATTAATCTGTATCCATATCAAGGTGACTCTTAAGTAATCCCATAGACCAGGGCTGTCAAACTCGCAGCCTACGGGCCGGATGCATCACATGCTGGTCATGGCCATGCCCGGTTTAGCAAAGGGGGAAAAAAGTCCCAATATGTTACGTGACGTTGCTGTGACAACACAAGTTTGACACCCCTGCTATAGACCAGTGACCTCCATAATTAATTCCCAGATGACAGAATAGGAAGCAAGTGGCCTTGCATCAGTACAAAGATTGGCAAGGATATACACAACTCTGACCCAATATTTCCTTGTCAATTAATGTACTGATAGCCTTTTCTGCTACCCCGTCATCTGGGATAGAAGCAAAGTAGTGATGTATTGCATTTAGCTGGTTGGTCATTATATAATCAAAAAACTTATTTTGTTGTTTATATAAAATATTTTCTGCAACCGCAGAGTGCTTATTTTGATATAATAAATACAGCTGTCTAAAGTTGTATGTATGTTTGAGGGAAGTGGGGGCATAAGAATATTTAATACAAGATCTAAAATTACCTACCTGCTGTCTTGCAGAACAGCAAGACTGGCCAATATAAGTCCATGCAAAACCTGCCATGATCACAAGTTTCTTTTCTTTAACAATGTGGACAATCTAAAACAATATATGGGTATGATAAATATATATTAGAGAATCAGTATGGTGATAAGGCAGTGGACAATGAGGAGTATTCCTGTCTTAGGCAGAAAGCTAACTCTGGCACCTTGGGCCACTCAGCCCCAGGAAGTAGGCAAAGGCAAACCACTTCCGAAAAATCTTAGCAAGAAAACTGCAGGGATTAGTCCAAGAGTCAATAATGACTTGAAGGCAAAGACAAAAAGACAAACATTGATTTGTACTTGCAGTTACAATCAGAATATTCAAAGAATTCATTGGTGAGGCTATTCCCTGAGTCCCTTCGGGGGGAGAGAGCGGTTTATAAATTAAATTATTATTATTATTATTATTATTATTATTATAACTTATGAAGGGCTTTGCTAGAAACTTCCCAGTCTTTCAGAGAATGGGTGCACTCTGAATCTACATTTTGTAGAGAGCTCACCTTGTTGGCAGCCAGAAATCCCTTGCACATCAGTTTGATGTTGCTGGTTATGGTTGTCAGTACTTAACACCTGGTGGGCAAAACAAAAAGCTACGATTGAGAAATAAAATCTGAGATAAGTAAATATGAAACTACAGGACACAAGAGAATCTCTTTTAAAGGAACCAGAATACAGTAGAAGATGATAATAATTCTGACTTTGAGCATCCCAATTGAAGGCACAAGATTTTGGATGACTGCCTACTGTTTCCCAACTCACCTCCTCCTTTGCCTGCGGATCCCAGCCAGCATGGCCAAAGCCTCATGGATTTGAATCCAGAATATCTGTTGGACATCTGTTTTTTTTCCTCACCATGGTTACTGTGTAGAGGTTTTCTGGAGAGAGAGCACCAAGAATAGTCAAGTATATACATACAGGCATCCAGACCATATATGGTATACATTTTTAACCAGAACGAACATCTGGATGAGGTACAAGAGCCTCTAGAAAATTTGAAGAACATGATTACTAATTCTTACTACATCTGGGCAGATGATGAAAAGAAAGATCAGCTGAATGGAGGACAGAGTTTTCCTGACTTCTGCTCTTGCCACATTTAGGGCCAGGCTGAAGCGCAAAAGAAAAATGGGCTTGCATTTATCTTTCCATTCCATTCCCAATCAGTCTTTCTACGGTGTGCGAGGAACCTTTTCAAGTTAAATTCTAAGCATATTGTTGAAGGAATGAGAGGTTGGAAGGCTAAGGGGTTTTGCAAAAGGAGCAGAGGGATAATAAGGCTGCAGGCAAGAGTTGAGCTGCAAGCCATTTTGAAATCTCCGAGGTGTGAGGGGTAGCTGATTCTTCTGGGGATTGCGGGTGTGGGGAACTCAGGGGAGAAAATGCCAGCTCCCTCACTCCCAGCAGTTTCCTGAGGTGACATGACAAATGGGCTGCTGTGAAAGAAAGAGGAGGAAGAGGAGAGGTAACAAATCAATGGAAGTTCTGAACAAAACCTCAGCATATGGAAACTCTGGAACTAGCCTGCCAGGAATTGGGTTAAATCTAACTTTCTTGTAGCTGTTTAGATTTCTTTGGGCATGTCAAAAACCAAAAAAAAAATCTTTTATTTTTTAATTCTGTAAGTTACTCTTTATTAGTGCAATGCTATGATAAGGAGAATCATCAAATCATCAAATTAGAAGGCATGGCTGCACCCTCCTCAATAAATAATCATTCAGCCTCCATTTGAAAACCTCCAGTGAAGAGGAAACTACTCCATTCACACTGAGTGAAAGCTCTTACTGTCAAGAAGTTTTCCTGATGTCTAAGTCTAATCTCTATCTACATCCTTGAAGTTTCATCCCAATAGTTGTAACTTACTATCTGGAGCAAGTGAGGAGAAGTCCAAACCCTCTACAAAATGACAACCCTTCAGGTATTGGAAGACAGGTATCATGTCCCCTCTCAACCTTCTCTTCTGAAAGCTGAACATACCTAGGCTTTCAGATCGTTCCTCATAGGACTTAATGATGACTCCAGTTCATCATTGCCCTATTTAAACTGGAAGAAAAACCCCAATTTGGAAAATGTACTGAAAAGCAAAATGGGAATCTTTCAAAATCTATCCTAATCCTGCCCTGGGTACCAAAAAGCAACATCCATTTATTAATTTTGCTTGGGCAGGTCCTTATAAAAAACATTTTAGAAGAAAATTTCACTGAAAAGAGAAGCACACAACAACAACAAAGCTCTTCATAAATGAATTAAGTACAAATAAATGAAAGATAGGGGAGTGAAGTATGTTGCAAGTAAAAACTCCACACAGCTGAGTTCTTCAAGTGTTCAAGTCATTTACCACTATTATTCATTTGCATATTTAGTGAGTATTTACCATCTCTTGATGAAAAATGCATATAAATAAACTATTCAGTATACACTTTTGCATCACAAAAATTTAGTCTTTGGGGCTGCAAGGGAGGGATGTTTCCATTTATACAGAATGAGGACCTCAAAAGACAGGCGGGTTTTCTTCAGTGCAGCCCTTCCAAGCAGTGTTTTGATGTCCCTCTGGACCTGCTTGCATGTACTGAAGTTGTGAAAGCTCCAATACATGTTGCAATTGTGGCCCAGGCTATCTTGAGAAAACAATGACAGATGTCCAGAGAGTTGGGAGGTGTTGAGTCACAACCTTGAGAAAGGAGGGGGAATAGTTCTTTCTGGTTTTAGAAACCTTAACAAAAGGCCTTTCAGTGGTGCCCAGGAAAGCTCAAACGCTAATTTCTTTGTGGCGGAGGCCCAAGAGAACAACATCCAAGCGTTCCTGCTCCTCAGAATCTCTACAGGGAGACACTTAGGGATGGGCAATAGGAAACAAATAGCCCGTCACTGACCTGGAAGCCCACTATCCTTAGGTGTTCTTTGCTCAGGGGGCAAGTGTGGAGGAAGACACTTGAGAACTCTGCTACAGTATTATGGATGTCACAGGCCACCTGTCTCTGCTGTCCTATTCAGGGCTATCATGCAGAAAGTGGCCTTTGGGCATAACATTTAACATGCATAGAATATGTCAGCCAATATCACTGAAACATAGGACTCCAACTTTTATATTGCAATCCATTAGGTTTGTAAGGCATGAACAACCAGATCCAGACGTGTAGAGTTCAAACTAGCTACTTTATTGTTTTATGCGTGTTCCACAGGAATTTCCCCAGCTTTCACCTGGGAAAATTAGATAAGACTCAAAGGGTGTGTGTGTACACATGTGTTTACATAATGAGTCCAGACTAATTTCCTGCTTGAGGCTTTCTCCTGCCTGGGTTGGTTACGTTCTAACAAGGTTGCTATCTCCAGAATCGTAGAAGTTAAAGTTTAGAGGTATCAGTAGGTCATCTTAAATCGGATTTGAGGCCTTCTGGGTCATTTTGTGCAACTCACACAGGCAACTGATGTGAAATGGTGAAAACGTAGCTCTGTTCCAGAGACAAATTATTTCATTTACATTTAAAGTGAAGCGGGTGGGTGCATGTGTGGCGAAACGGTAATACAAAATATGAAACCCACCACTGATTGCTATGATACCATTTTCCATCTTTCCAAAAAGATCCCTTTTCTTGCACATGTCTGGTGCCAGCAAATCTTGGAAGCTCCCAATTACCTAGCAAATGTCCCCTGTGTATATGTGGATTAGTCAAAAGACTCCTTCCTTGTTTTCTTAACAGGCCAGTTGTGAAGCATCCAAAATGTGATCATGTGACTGTGTGTGTGTGTGTGGGAGTGGGAAAGCTGTTAGAATTTTGAATATGGATCTTAAGTACCTTTTTGGGGGGTCATTAGAACTTTGAAAGAGCACTAAGCAAGCAATTTGTAAGTCAAAGACTACCTGTGGTCTTCCAAAGTAGAAGTCTGTGCTGTCACTGTAGATGTTGGAAAGATAGGATGATTGTTGAGTTCTTGTTCTTCTGATGGGTTTCTTCCTTCCCTTCCTATATCTGTTGGATCTGCACCAGGACCTTACTGAATTATAACTACAGTATATCACTGTGGCCCAAGTAGCTGGCTGGGCAGATCAGCTAGACTGCTTTGTTTGCCACTTAAGGCAAGATATGAGATCCTTTGTAGCTCAAGGATCACCAAAGGTGAGTGGCATACTTTTAAATGATCTCATTGGCTCCAAAAAGCAGATCTGGCAAATTATGGCATGGACTCTGGAGGTCAACAATCTACATATGTTTATTCAAGCTTTCCTTTTCCTGAAATATATGCATGGGACAGGAGGAGATTGGATTCCATGGTTCCTTACCCTATTTATTTATTATTTATGAAATGTATTTGCCACCCATCTCACCACTCTGGACAACTACCTTAATGTTGATGACATCTATACGTCTTCTAAACTTTCATATTAGGAAGGATTTTTCTCTCACACAAATATTAAAGTTTATATTGAGTACCTGCTTAGCAAGAGAAAAAGCACGATGAGCAACAATTAGCCCCCAAGTAGTTTTTCCATCCACCCACATAATCCTGCTCCATTCCAAGCAGTTCTGGATTCCTATTCAAGGGTGTTGGATGACATTCGTCTTACTGGCTGCCAATCCCAGTAGAATGCTGTTCATAAACAAGGGCAGGAAATGCTAGTTAAAACTTCTGGCTCTTTTAAAAGAAATGAATATAGCATTACCAAGGCTTTACGAAAATTAAAATAAAAAAAAAACCTTTTCATCATAGATTACATTAAAAGATTCTGTCTTCATGAGTTCTGACGGTTGCTTCAAAGAATCAAAGCTAGCTTTGAACTTCTGGTGTGCTTGCATGCATACACATATTTTTCCTTTTAAAAATAGTATTTTACACTCACACACATACCCACACCTTTACTGCCTTCTTCTTTTCCCAGAGAGTTTATTTTTTGTGAAAATGGGGAAATGATCTAAGGCAAGCTGTATGCTTATACATTTCTCTTAAAACATAGCAAGATGTAGACAAACAATGCCTATTAGCTCCAGTGTTTAATTGGCAACCAGTTGCAGTGACTAAGGGGGATTTTAATTCTTTGCCTTTGTTATAAGTTGTTGATTTTAACTTATGTTGGAATGTTGGAAAATATTAGGTATATAGATGGGGGGGAAAGGGTTGTGCAAGATATTCTTGGATCTAGGCCATGGAAGACACCCGATCTGGTTCATAGTTTAGATAAATATTTGGAAAGCTATTCAATTTGACTGTCTCCAGTACAGACTCTCTATTAAAAACAAAAATATGAGTTTTGGCAAGAATACACTTTGATGTCTATAGAAAAAGAAAAGAAAAAAATACCAAGAATAAGAAGTCTGAAGAAGTGTGGGTGGCATAAACTTAAAAAAAATATGCACATTTTCCATGGACAGCTTTATTATGTTTATTTTTATTATTGTGTTGTGTCACAATTTTCAAGTTTTCTGACCTCGTTTGAGCAGATCTGAATATTACTTCAGAGCAAAAATACGTGTTAAGTCTGCACTCTCATGGTAAATCTATTCTAAACAAAAGAGAAATCTTGAACTCTGCAGGGACACTAAAAATGGTGGCTTAGCTTGCACTCACATTTTCTGTTCTCAAAAAGCAACGAATGGTTCCTATGAGTTTGTAGTAGAGTTCATTAGCAGTTGAATTTAGAGATCCAATCTAGGGTATATGGATCAATGTAATGCTTTGGATTATACACACTAAGCCCACAATTGTTTGCCCATGGTTTGTTGTACAAAATGGCTGGATTCACATATAATATACAACAATAAAGTATGGTTTATATAAGGACTGGAGGTCACACAATCTTAAGCTAAAATCAGCTGAACATCCCTATAAATGTATGAACCCAGATACTATATGCTTAAATCTAATCAGGGGGTAACAACTTTCTCTCATATAGAGGCCAGGGACCATGCTTCCTTCACCGCCATATTCCCCCCTTCCTTTTTGCTTCATGGACCACTCACTTTCACTAGCATAGGATGGAGGACGTTACTCTGCAGGAGCAACAGGTTAATCTGTTGCCAACATGGCTGCCTGAGGAGGCAGTGAGCACCCACAAAAGCATCATTATGCTCTCTCTCACATGCAGACCAGATGGATATACGTATTTCTTTTGGGGTGCTTTCCAGTGGTGGGCCACGTGCAGCCCATGGACTGCAGGCTTCCAATGCCTGATCTAAGTGATGGCTTTTGGGAGACAAAATGGTGGGTACTTGAGAGTTGAACTGTACTTAGAGGAGATCTGCAGAAACTGGTGATACTGGATTTGTTATGACTAGATTAGGTCCTATTGATATCATTGGGTATGTACTAAGCACATTGTAATTAAATCTGGATCCAAAATGGAATGCTGGATTTGGTTGAATGTATTTGTTTTGCTTCTTAAATGTACAGGTAGTCCTCAACTTACAACCATAATTGATCCCAATATTTCTGTTGCTAAATGAGACCTTTGTTAAGTGAATTTTGCCCCATTTTATGACCGTTCTTGCCACAGTTGTTAAGTGAATCACTGCAGTTTTTAAGTAAACTTGGCTTCCCCATTGACTTTGATTGTCAGATCGCAAAAGTTGATCACATGACCTGGGACACTGCAACCGTCATAAATATGAGTCAGTTGCCAAGCATCTGAATTTTGACCATGTAGAATGCTGCAATGGTCGTAAGTGTGAAAAATGGTCATAAGTCACTTTTCTCCATCCTGTTGTAACTTTGAACAGTCACTAAATGAACTGTTATAAGTCGAGGACTTCCCTAAACCCATCCTCGGCACAATAAAAAAAGAGAGTAGATGACTAGGAGTTGATAGAATTATCCTGCTGCAAAGTTGCTTCTCCCACTGAGAATAGCTGCTAGAACCTTCTTTGGAGCGTGATATGCTTGTCAAAGCGCTATATCAAGTTAGAAAGAGGAATCCCAGGATTATGAAAGGGACAATTTTTAAAAAATGACTCTGCATTCTCAAGGTGGAAATCTTACTTCCTGTTAATTCTCTCCTGCTGTGAAATTAAGCAAGTCCTTTTTTCCGAAGATCCTCTAAGTGCTGTTCCTTCTCTTCCTCACCCTCTTGTTCAATGTCCTTCCACATTTATAGACCCTTTTTTTGGGGGGGGGGGGGGGAAACGCCACCCCCATTTGTATTTCCCTCACCCAACTGTGGTTTCTTAAGCCGATTCTGTGGCTTGATAAACAGGCTCCTCTCTTGCTAGGAATGATTCACAACCTTGTCTGAAGGGAAACCTTATGGGTACAAGTTCCACCCACAGCACCACATTGTCAGGCTGATGCCATCATCTGCGCTCTGCATTCCTTCCAGTAAGAGCCATATAAATCATAAGAGAGGGTTGGGAAGTGTGTCTTTGCGTCCGTCTCAAAAAGTTTATTGCTAGGTGTGGGTGCTTCAGGCATTCTGAGGGACAAAACACTGTGAAGATGTCTTACACATGCCTTTTATTAAAATTTGTTAGTTGGAAAAGGTGCTTTCTGATTTATTGCAAAAGGCTAACATATTTATGATTGCACCAGTCTTCATGGATCTGAGTCCATTTCATCTAATGCAAGCTTATGGGACATGTGTCAAATGCACCAACAATCTCACTTTGTTTGCCAAACATGGTATCATAGCTATTATATAGTCATAATAGTAATATGTCACGGTCTCCTTAACGTGCCTTGTAATGGATACCCTCCTGTATATAAAAACTCAGGATATCTGCAGAAGATCTCTTTCAGGCCAACTGTTCTACAGGGTTGTTGTTATGGGAAAATAGGAAGTGGAAGGAATATTATGGATGTTTGCTGGCTTGTGTTACTTATAAAGTAATAAAGGTGGGATAAAAACCCAAGAAATAAAGGCAAATAATATTGTGTCTAAATTGTTTTTGTTTGTTTTGTATCTTCAAGTCAGCGTTGACTCCTGAGGACATTTTTTCCAAAGAGAAAACCACACTTCCCAACACTGGCATGGAAATCTACTGTATATAAAAAGGGAGCAAACCACACATTCACAAGCACTGGTATTACCTAGTCAGGTAATGAAACGTTTGCAGGCAAACAACCAAGAGAGTAGCACGGATTCCATAGTTCGACCCTGAACTACATATATTCTTTTCTATCGGGACAAATAAGGAATAACCATGAAGATGATAGAAAGCCACTCTGCCATCCAGTTGTGAAGGCCCTTGGATTGATTACAAGTGCAATTGTTTTATTGTGTAATAGAAAATCCCAATTAACAGTGAGGAAACCATGCATGTGGTTTCACACATACAGAGAATGGCAGAGGGGCCTCTGCAGGGACAAAGTCAAGTCTTATTTTCTGCTATCTTCAACTGTAAGCTGAAACAGACCTCTGGAAAAAAACGAACCACCTAAAACAGGGATCTCCAACCTTGGGCAGACAGCCAGACATGTTGGTTGGGGAATTTTGGGAGTTGAAGTCCACAAGTCTTAAAAGTGCCCAAGGTTGGAGACCCCTGACCTAAAAGACTGAAGCACTAATGGAAAGTAAATTAATACACACCAGCAACTTCCTTAAAGAAAAGGAAACAAAGCATGGAAATGTTCAGCAACCTTCCCTGAAAGCCAATTGTTGCCTAGGAAGGATAAGAGACTTACATATGCTGTAAGTTCATTAATGGTGTTAGGAAGGCCTAGCCAAACAGTATCTAAAGATTTGGGTCTTCCCAAATTCCGAATATACACTTCCTCCTCCCCTATCCTGTTTGCCTTGAGAGAGGTTTGCCTTCAAGTCCTTCTTACTTCCAACACTGGAAGTCGTCTTTCTGTCTACCTATTTTGAGGATGGGCTCAGATAGGACATCTTGCTGGGGGGGGGGGGGGTGGTTGAGATCCGAAATGCTATGAATAGTGGCTACTAATCACAATGGCTCTACATTATCCCTATTGCAAGAGGGTGGAAATGCTTTTGACTATCAGTTGCTGGGAACAAACCACAAGTAAGAAAAGGCTTTTGTGCTTCTTACTCGCCTGTGGGCTTCTGAGAGGCATTCAATTGGCTGCTTTGGGAACAGGAGACTGATTAAGATAGGGCTTTGGACTTTTCTTAAGAGAAGACAGCAAAGACTAAATAAATACCAGAAGAGCCACTAGGAATCCAGAAAATGTTAGCTTCGAAGACAATCCTTATTGATTTCATAAGAGTTATTTCTACTTTGCAGCAACAAAACTATTGCCTAAAACAAATATATTGTAATCCAGCTGTCTAGAATCTGGAATCTTCCAGGTGTGTTAAATTCCCATAATCTCATGCCACTGGACAAGGGCTGCCTAACCATACCAGATCACAGCAGGAGTCCATCTTGGAAATCCCTTTGGAATCCCTTCAAGTAGACACTTGCAATCAAGCCTGAACATGCTGTGTTGCACTGCCCAGTTTTAGACATATTCATTTAAAAGACCCATTCAAAAATATTTATATAAAATAAATATGTCTAGGAACAGCTCCTTAACCAATATTTTTTTCCCTTCAGTGTGATAAAGATTTAACACTTAATGAAGTGCAGGGGAAAATATCAAATTAAAATACAACTTTTCACAAATTATATTAAAATCCATTTATTTTTCTATCTTGTACATATACAAGAAATGCGTCTTACATGGAAATTTCAAAAACAAAAAAGTTAAGTAAAAACATAAATACATATATATTTTCTTACGAAATGTCAGATTTACAAAATGTACATTATGCATTTCTAGCTTGTCTTATGCTCATTTAAAAAATTCCCAAACAAACCAGAATATCAGAACCAGGAAGATCAGATATTACAAATGAATCAATGGAACATTTTTCTTGCTGTTCATTCCCCAGTACTATACCTGACATTCTTTTCTCCCTTCCTTGCCAATTCTACATTTCTACGTTCATTTAAAAAAAGATATCGGTGCATTCTGGAGAAAGGTGGTGAAATCCAAGTACAGCTTGTTAAAAAAACCCAGTTTTCCAACTAGAATATTGGGTAAAATTAAATAGAACCCCCTTATGTTTCCAGAAAGCTAGCTTGTGAAATGTAGCATTTCAGAAAGGCTTCTGAAATCAATTTATTTCCAACAGTGGACTCTTTGATGAAATGTTATATATAATGATGTTTAACTTCAGACACATTTAATAGGCTGATCATTCAAGAAAGGAATGCAGGGAGTCTTGAAAAAATAAACACATAGTTTATGAAGAAGACACATCAATTCCAGCATTTCCTTAAGCTGAAAAAGCCTACCCTTATCAGAAAGCAGATTCCACTGAATTCCACAGGAACCTTTCTAACAGAAGTTCCTAAGACTGTGTAGCACTTTCCACAGAGTGATTGTGTGCTACCAGGGGCCTAAATGGGTGGCGATCCTTGAATCTGAACTGGATGCAGGATAGAATGGGCTCTTTCCCCAGGTACATCAGCATAGGACTTTAGCCTTAACCAAGGCAAACATTTGTTGTAGAATTAAGGCTGTATTCCTAAATGCCTCCACTAATGAAGTAGTAGCACTTCCAAGTCCATGGAAACATCTGCAAGAAACTGATTCCCAACGAAGGCCACAATTTAAAGAATCTACTGGTTTCAAGGGAATCTTAAGAGCATATTGAGGGGAGCACTGAGGTGCCTCCCTGATTGGACCAGGACTGCAAAATATATTTTCCTCCTCTTTCTCGGTTTCTAGGTCCTTCCCTTGGGCCCCATTTACAAATCAAAGGGAGATACAAATGATCAGCCAGGAAAACCAACTCTAACCTTGTGAATATAAAAACCTTATAAGATGCTTCAAAAGGCTTGTTTGATTATTGGCTGTTTTGTAAAAAAGAGGGGAGGGGAAAGAGAGGCAACCCCAGCTTTTCTCCAGTTACGCCGGGTTTCCTGAAAACCCTTTCCCTTGTGTTCACAAAAAGAAAATAAAGAACTGCATGAGTCGCAGCTCTAGCTGAACCTCAACAAATTCTTTGTTAAGTTTCCCCATAAAAAACCAAACCCCTGCTTATGCTTTGCTGCAGAGAAACCCACTTTTGTTTCTCTTTTGTCTCCTCTAACAAAAGACAAGGGAGTTAAAGCCATTCTATCAAAAATCAACATGTCACTTCTTTTTCAGACCAGTTTCTTTCCTCCCCCCACCCTTGCTCCTCCCTAAAATCTCAGCAAGACTCTTTTGCCAAAGCCCAAATCAGCCAGGAAGAAAACTCTGAAAACTGGAATGCAGAATTTTCCTTACAGCCTGGCCAAGCCCATGCACTGCGGATTCAGAAGTTAAGCTCAACTAAGTGTGAGGTAACTTGCACCCAAGGCAAGTTTGCATAGTTGGAAACCACGATACCTTTACTTGGGAGTAAGTCCCATTGAATCCGGTGGAGTTTAAAACTTCCAAGTAGGTTTGCAGTCGACTGCACTGCTACAATATGGAAGAACCCCCAGTAAGACTTATTTGGCAATTTTAAAAAAGGAATGAACATACACACAGGCGCGAGGGCGCACTCACACACACATACTTTATTCCTTCTCAGAGCCTTCCTGGATAACTTTAGAAAGGCTGTAAACTAAGATCCTGATTTGGCACCTATCACGCGGTAAAAAAAAGATAGCTTGCTTTTCTCTTTGTCCCAAACTTCCCTTCTTGGCACTATGCCAGATACTCTAAACAGATACTGCAGAACCATTTAGAAAGTGAGAAGGCCAGGGTGAGGGACATAAGCAAATTCTCAGGAGGATATTTACTGCCCCGAAACACAGTCTGGAGGTGGAGGGGGTCTCTTGGTGAGAAGCAAAGTTAGTCTGAAGGAACAATGGTCCGAGCTCTTGTTCCTTGCAATACAAGGGGAGGAGAGGCCCAGGGAGCCTCATACGGCAGTCTCCCCTTTGCTTCCTGTGCTGAGTCTGTGGTAAAAGCGCCTCCAAGATTGGAGAGTTTTGCCAGTCCAAATCCAGAAGCCAGTTGTGATGCCCACAATCATGGTCATGAGATACTTGATCAAAAAGACAGTGAAGTCGGGGCTCATTGGGGCAACGTTGGTGGGGCAAGCAATGGCATAGCTTTTGCAGTTCTGCAGGAGCCAGGTTTTCTCCCACGTGTCCCGGAAGGCCTGCTCATAGAAGTAGCAAGCCAACACAATAGTGGCAGGCACTGTGTAGAGGACGCTAAAAATGCCAATCCTCACCATGAGCTTCTCCAGCTTCTCGGTTTTGGTGCCGTCATGTTTCATGATGGTCCGTATACGGAAGAGGGACACAAAGCCAGCTAGGAGGAAGGAGGTGCCAATGAAGAGGTAGACAAAGAGTGGGGCCAAGACAAAGCCCCGCAATGCATCTACACTGTAGATGCCCACATAACAGACTCCACTGAGCACGTCCCCATCAACCTGCCCCATGGCTAAGATTGTGATGGTCTTGATGGCAGGCACGGCCCAGGCAGCCAGGTGAAAATACTGGGAATTGGCCTCAATGGCCTCGTGGCCCCACTTCATGCCAGCAGCAAGGAACCAGGTGAGGGAGAGGATCACCCACCAGATGGAGCTGGCCATGCCAAAGAAATAGAGGATCATGAAAAGGATGGTGCACCCTTCTTTCTTGGTGCCCTGCACCACAGTGCGGTAGCCGTCTTCTGAGAAACCTTCCACACAGACCACTTTGTCCTCCAGCAGGAAGCCAGCCACATAGGCCACTGCCACCATGAAATAGCAGCCAGAGAGGAAGATGATGGGTCGCTCGGGGTAGCTGAAGCGTCTCATGTCCACCAGGTAGGTCAGGACAGTGAAGAGGGTGGAGGCACAGCACAGGATTGACCAGATGCCTACCAGTAGACGGGCAAAGTGAACCTCGGCCTCCTTGAAGTACATCAGCCCATTGGGGAGTTCCGGTTCACAAGGGGCACCACAGTCCCTCTCCCCCAAAAAGCGGTAGCCCAGGTAGGGGGGTACTTTGAGCTGCCGTGGGCAGGAGAAGCCAGAGTTGGTGGGGCGCTGGGGGTGAGAAGTGGGATGGGGCAGATACGGGGTGGGGAAGACGGTGGCACTTTCGGGGCTCCCTCCGCCCCCTCCCGAAGTGTCCGAAGTATTCTGGCCCACGCAGATCTCACCTGCGCCGTGCATGGGGAAGTTTTCGCAGCGGAGCCGCTCGGGCCACTGGAAGCCAAACTTGTTCATCAGGGCCTCGCAGCCCTGGCGGGCCCGCTCGCACAGGGATCGGCAGGGCGGGATGGCCTGTTCCAAGACGGTGCAGACGGGCGCGTACATGGAGCAAAGGAAGAAGCGCAGCTCCGGCGAGCACTGGACTTTCACCAGCGGGTAGAACTGGTGGACTTCCAGCCCGGCGTCTTCTTGGTTGGTGTGGCCCAGGAGGTTGGGCAGGATGGTCTGGTTGTAGGCGATGTCCGTGCAGAGAGGGATGGAAATGGGCTGACAGAAGCCGTGATCCGGGACAGAAATCCCTTTCTCCCCGTGGTAAGACTGGGCGCCGGAGCCCCAGGGAATCCCGCACAGGACGCCCAGGAAGACGGCCAGGCCCAAGGAAGCAGGGGCCGTCCTCGGCGTTCTCGCTCCGCGATCCATGATCCGAGGCGGCTGCAAGGAAAGGAACGAGCGCGACCGGCGGGCAGCAAACGGCGGGCAGCGGGTCTCTTCACAGCCCAGAGGCGCTGGAGTCTCGAAGCATCGGCGGCGCCAAGCCCAGACCCCCCGAGAGGGCCAGCGGCGAAAAGGCTTACACGGCGGCGGCACAAGGGTGGCTTGGCTCTTCAGCAGTCTGCTCTCGGGTGGAGGAGGTGAAAGAGGCGGATCGCTCGCCAAACCGGCTCTCTCGTTGATCGCTCGCCAAGGGCTGGATGGTAATTCTTTGCTGGGGTTGCAAGGCGAAACGCTACTCCGAGGTCGTTTCCTTCCACCGAAGAGAGAAGAGCGCTTGACGGCGCCTAGCAGCGTCGTGTTTTTCCTTCGGTCGGCCACGAAGGAATCTTGGGACGGAGGAGGGGGTAGGTGGGTGGGAGGATCGTTCACAAGTTCGACCGCAGTCGCTGGCCCCGCTCCCCAGCTGGCTCTTCAACCCCTCAAAAGTTCGGGGATTCAAGAATTTGGCTGACTGCTACTTCTCCGTTTCAGGCGGTCTTTAATTGACGAGTGGGGCGTTGTTGTTTTGTTTTTTGTTTTTTCGTTAAAAAAAAATCCAATCACTCCATGATCTCCTATACCAGCAATGGGGGTAATCCTTTAAACAGAAGCGTGGGTAGTCCGAGATCCCGTCGGCGCCCTTAAACAGGGAAGATGAAATCTCTCTCTCTCCAGCAGCAACAGGAGAGATTAGATGCCGTTGGAACAAGCAACATCCACCCTAGAAGCAAAAAATGAAAATAAAAATAAAGGAGGGGAAAAAAGACGTCCTCGCACTTTGAAAATATATATATCTATATATCTATTCGTGTATGTGTAAAACTGGTATTCCATGGAACTCCACCCCTTCGCCCCATTCACAAACCAAACAGTGGGCGGGCCACAGAACTCAAACTTCTACCAATTGCATAATCTGTTGCTTCCCTACCTCGGTTGAGGATTGGACAGAAAGATAAAAGCCTCTAAAGGGGAGGGGAGGAATGGGTGGGGAGGGGCGGGCGCGGATTCTGTAATGGTGGATTCTTCGGCAGAAAAGTTGAAAGAAACTTTCAGACTCTTGAATGGAAGAGAGAGAGAGAGGCGTACGCGCGCGGAGAGTGCAGGAGGAGAACCATGTTAATCTGTGGTAGGCGAAAATTCAGAAGGAATCTGATGTTAAAAAAAAAAAAGCCGAGAGAGTGAGAGCGAGAGAAACCCGGATCTGGATGCCTGGGATTGCATACAGCTGTGTTCGAAATTAACTTTTTTTCTTTTTATAAAGGGATTTTTCCGCATATGCAACTGTTACGGCCTTCCTGAAATAACTTTTTGAAAGCCTGAAATTCACGGTGGCCTGAAAAAATGTCTTCTTTCTCTGCGTTTTATGCAGTTCTTCTACCTCAACTAACTTGAATAAGACTCCCCTCCATGATAAATACTTAAGAGACGGCATTCAAAATAATAGCAAATACTATGAAAATGTAAAAACAGTAATTGAGGTTGTGGAAGATAAATCTGAAACCACTTAGATTACAAAAGAAATAGACTTGAGGCTTATCTTTTAAAATGTTTTTGATACCAGATTCAATTCAGTTCTTTAAATTCAGTTGATTACTTTTGAGAATATACCTTTTTTGAAATGGTGCAGAAGATTGGTGCTGTACATGTTGTTTCATCATGAAAACCTCATTCCCCCAGTCATGCATACAAGAATTTGATTATATGCCTTCCATACAGCAGGAAATATTTAAATCCATATTCACAAACCAAACTGGTTTATGGCTTGGTCTCAATTTCTTTAGCAGGAGACCCAAAAAAATTAAGGAAATGGTTTTGAGGAATGCAGCTTGAATTAGAAACATCTATTAAAATTCATTTACGCTGAAGATTTTCCTTTGCTTACAGTAAAGAATATTGAACACTTTTGTTTGTCATTATTTAAATCTGGGAATCTGGAGGTGGAAATTACTTGAAAGGTAGACTTGATTAAGAACTGGCTTCATGAAGCTTGGTCAAATATGCAGTGTAAATGTGAGCAAATTGCTTCCTGAACATATCCCAGGGATTAATCCAAAGGATTTGGGTTTGCAGCTTTAGCTTCCCAATCATATGCACATTTTAGAATAGAATAGAATACAGGCAACAGGGGATCTTGGAGATCTTTTACTCCAACCCTCTGCTCAGGCAGGAAACCCTGGACGATTTCAGACAAATGTTGTCCAAGCTCTTCTTAAGAACCTCCAGTGTTGGAACACCCACAACTTCTGGAGGCAAGTAATTCTATTGGTTAATTGTTCTGCCAGGAAATTTCTCCTTAGTTCTAGGTTGCTTCTCTCCTAGATAAGTTTCCATTCATTGCTTCTTGTCCTGCCCCCTGAGGTCCTTTGGAGCAGGGGTCTCCAACCTTGGTAACTTTAACACTTGTGGACTTTTAAGTCCCAGGAATTCTTGAGAGTTTTAGTCCACAAGTCTTAAAGTTGCCAAGGTTGGAGACCCCTGCTTTGGAGAATTGTTCGACTCCTGAAATCAATAGGAAGTTCTTCCTAAATTCGTTCTTCCTAAATAATGGAGATGTGCCATTAATCTTAGAAATTCTGACCCAACCCCAAAATAACCAATAAACAATGAATTAGCATGGCAGAATTTCAGTGCTTCCCAACATCTTTTCCCTTGTTTCTTACTATCTGTGGAGGAAAAATGTATTCATTTCTTAAGGGGGAACACCCATATCTATACCATGACTGCTTTATATAAGAGGCAGAGAACAAAATCTCTTGAAGTGAAGAAGATGCAGTCACTTGAATCAGTTTTACAAACTGGCTTGGGTTTGTTTTAAAGGCCTACCCATATTTCTTAGGGCAGAATAGAACAAGTGAGCAGATAGTGTAACACTAGCACTCTGATCATCTTGGTTCTCTCATAGCATACTGCAAGGTGTTTTGTTAAACATGCTGTGCTTCTGGAATATGGAAATAGGGAAGGGGGGGCTATTTATTGTAGCAACTCTGGAACTGGAAAAAAACTCAGGCTGCTACTTCTACCTTAACTCCTGTTAATGAGAATTAGAAGGTCCACGGGGAGCTTTCAGGAAAAACTTGTTTGTGAATAAGAAAGATGGTATTTTCTGCTGAAGCCTCCAGACTAGGAATTCCCTCACTTGGAAAGTACAGGAAGCTCGGAGTCTTGGGACTCTTTAACAACTTTATTAAGAGAGAGTTTTTATTTTCATTGTTTTAATTTGAAAGCATTGGCAGAATAAAAACAAATCAGAGGGTTATACTGATAAGGATACAAATTCCAGTAGATGTTGAGGGTAATGATAGGGATGGGGATGATGGTTGCTGTTTAGACAAATAGTCCTGGCTGGATTTGGTACTTTTGACTATGAAACCTTCCCGTGGACCATGGATAACGGCAATATTGTATATTGTCACAATATACATTGTTGTGAGTAATGCATTTTTTTTGTCGATGATAAGTTGAGATTGTAACCTGTTATGTGCAGGTACCTTTCTAATCTTTTGGTATGGCGCCAAGGGCACCAGCCACTCTTGACACCACTTATGACTTCAGGACTGTAACTTTGTTGCTTGTATCCTTACGATTTATATTGATAATGATTGTTTCCTGATTGCTTATTTGTACATGACTATTATTAAATGTTGTACCTTATGATTCTTGAAGAATGTATATTATTGTTTTATGTACACTGAGAACATATGCACCAAAGACAAATTCTTTGTGTGCCCAATCACACTTGGCCAGTAAAGAATTCTATTCTATTCATTACTTTCTTTATTTCCACTCTGAAGAACATTATATTTCCTTATTTCTTCTTAGGCTTTCTTATTGACTATTCTGTTTTCAACTGCTGCAATATGAATTGTCCATACATTTTAAAAAAATAATCAGTCATATCTAGGTTACTATGGGCTAAATGTTTATCAGTTTAGATTTGGAATATCCATAGAGTTTTTTGGTTCTCAACTACTTTTTCATTACATTACATGACATTTTCTTGTTGCCAGTGCTTTTTTAAAGATTCAAGTGAATCAAGCGGCCACTTTATTTATCAAAAATTCTGTCTGCACAATCTTCTTACAATCCCATACAAGGTATTTAACAATCTTCAGTTCTTTGCATTAACAGTTTTCTTCCATTATTGTCCTCATTAAACTCCTCCTCCTGCATGTTTGATAGCACCTATGAAATAAATTTTCACGTAAAAGTAATGAAGAGTTATACAAAGAATTGTAGTCTTACACCTACACAATTCTATTTTTCGCATGTAATCAGCTGTCATGTTGCAATATATTTTTAATGGCAGGATTTGACTTGCTTTTAGTTTGATTCTGGAAAGAAAGCAGTTGCAAAATGGTGCAGCTAAAGCTTTGTGGTTAAAAACATTTTGTAACCATATATAGCTTAGTCATATGAAACTATAGAAAGGTTACACTAGTAACATATCAATAGTCAGGTCTTCAGTAGAAACCATTGTGTTTAACATTACTGAATCCATAGTAGCATTTGTTTTAGCTTAAATAGGATTGAGAATGTTTGTCATACATATTCAATTATTTGTATAGAATGCCTGTCTTTATCACAGATTTATATTTCTCCTAAAACATTTAAATACTTCTAATATTTAATTTTTGCTTTCAAAGGAAGCCTTGATCGCTTTTGTTTCAGTTCAATAATGCCACAATCACATAAAGTTTTCATTTAGCTTGTTAATTGTTAGAAAACTTCTGGTTTGATTTGAATATCCTGCACAAGAATAGCCATGCTAATCTGTTGCAGCAAAACCAGCAGAACCTGAAAGACTGAATTAATTACAGCATATGCTTTTGTTGATAAACCTCTAATGAAGTGGACTGTAATCCATGACAGTTTAGGTCATAAAAATAATTGGCAGTCTTTAGGGTGCCACAGAACAGTTGTTTTAGAACATTCTTCTTATTTTAATTAGCTGCACTCCAATAAGTGCTCATTAAATTCATATGCCATTTACACTGTGTATTTATTTATCATATCTATATCCCATTTTTCTCCAGAAATTCAAGGTGATTTATATGGGAATCTTCCTTAAGTTTATTCCCCCAGCGGTAAGTGGCTGAAGTAGATTGGGGCAGGGGTGGGCTTCAAAAATTTTAGTAAGGGGCTCTTTGTCTGGTTGCTGGGTGGGCGTGGCCATGGTGGGCATGGCCTAGTCGACCTCCTGCACCATGTGGGGGGAGGGTTTGTCCTCCCTGGGCTCCAGAGGCTTTCCTCAAGACTCCAGTAGGGCGAAAATGGCTTCCCTAGGCTCCGGAGGTCCCCTGGACTTCCAGTAGGCCCATTTTTCATCCTCCCCAAGCCTCTGTACACACCCTGCACTTACCTGCATCCAAAATGGGTCGCATGGGGACTCCTGGAAGGGGCAAGGGAGGGAGGGCGGGACCAGCCAGGAGTGGGATTTAGGGGGTTCTCTGAACTACACAGAATCTTAGCTGGAGGTTCTCCCGAATCCCTGCAAACCCCTAGCAGCCCACCCCTGGTTTAGGCTGAGACATAACAAGTAACCCAATGCACTTTCAAGACCAAAGGTTGATTTGAGTCTGATCTCCCAGGGGAAGTCAGCAGCCCTATTCCTTCATCAACTGATGGAATGTTCTCCCCCAGAAGTGTGTGGTCTCCACTCTCCTAGTATTAAGGGACAAAACTAGTCATTCGCCACATCTAAAATTGCCTTTTGTTTTTAAACTGGACCACTTCAAATTCTGACTTTACAAAGATCATTAGTTGATATCCACTTTTACCAAAAATGGAATAGTGAGTTGGCCAACTTACTGTTCTCTCCAAAGCCTTGTAACCCCTTCATGATGTTCCAAGAAGTGCACTGCATAGGAATCCAACCTCAGAGGTGTTGCAACTCCAAAGGAGATAATCTGAGCAGCACAAAATGACAGCTGGACTTGGATGTGAATTCACTGATACCAACTAACTTGCCAACATGGCCATCTGGACTCTAGTCTCTGGAAGAATATGCCGTAGTGCTTATGTACGTGTAGAAAAAGGGTGAAATAATATGGTTTCTTTTAAGAAACAGTAGGGAATTAAGTTATGTTTTGTAGAGATAGCTCAAAAATGCATGTTGACTAAGAGCATTTTTACCCTAGTAACCACAGTCTCCATAATTTCCTAACCAGCATGGCCTTGTAGATAAACTGACTTCCCTCTTACTTTTCTCAGGGGGGAAGTTAGGCCAGAGCTGCAAAACAGAAGTGAAGAAACACTAGGATTGAATGAAAGATCTGAATCATTCCCTGGTTCTTAGCTTAACTTACTCATTGGATTGTGAACACAAAACGGGAGGGGAAAATCATGTCTGCTATGTTGAACAATATGAAAAGGAAGATAAGATATACTTCTAAAAATGTTTAAATAGTTTTTTTTAGCATTCCACAATTCCGAATGGCACTAAACATGTATTAGGCGTTGATCTTGTAAAGTGGAATACTGTTATCTCCTGTATGTAAACTTTAAAATTATAGGTTTCTGTATATGTAGTTCTTTAATCCTATTTAAATCAAGTATCTTTCATTAGGGAAAAGAAACCCATGATCCAACAGAAACTCTGCAGACCCTCAGGTGATGATTTTGGATTATCTTCCTCAGGATTTCCAGTCATGAGTGGTTTTTAAAATTACAAAGACTTTTTTTATTTCCATGTTTCCCTTCCATACAAAGTCTTGTAGACAATTGCTGCATTCAGTATTTATCAGTCTTTATTAGTGGTACTTAAGCTGGAAACCTTTCTCCCTCCCCAGATTTATCTGAAATTCCCCTTGGTTTACATTTAGCTAAACCTCACTCTGATATCTTGACCAACATTTCATAGAGTCATGTCCTTCATGCAAGGTGACATTAAAAAAAGTCAAAGCAAACACTTGTGACTCTCTTGATACTCTCTAGATTGCTTGAAACATGTCAGCTTTTGGCCCCCTTATCAGGGTCCAAGAGCACATGGGTGAAATGTATGAGATCACACCCTTATTGTCCTTTGAGGAAGGAGTAAACATTCTTTATTGTCTGAATGCTGAGGCAAATGGGTGCAGGGCAACTTCATAGGCAGAAAGGAGATAAGCTTGCCTTGCTCTCTCCAAAGGGCAGGCAGGATAAACAAAAGGAAAGCTACCCTGCTTTGAGGGATTCACTGTTGCACAGGGAGAGAGTTCAATAGAAACAGGCTCCAAAAGCAACAGGACAATCAGAATCCATAAGAATGATCCCTCAGTTGTCAGGAAGACAGATGGGCGAAGTAACACCTCCTTTCTTTTTCAGAATGCTAGAAACCAGGCAATCAGACATTTATTTATTAATCTACTAGCTGATAACCCAGCGTTGCCTGGGTAGTTATTTATCCTAATCCTCTATTAAACAGGAAAAGCCCTGATTTTGGCGACAATTAGTTACACATGTTTTCCCTGTGCCCCCAGAACCATCAAGAAAAGTGATACCACCTTAATTTCTAATGTTGGATTTTCCCTCTAATCAGACTGAGCCCTCTTGTGGAGTACTGTGAAGCCGTTACCATGGCGACTCCACTGAGTTGCACAGTAGAAGCCATTTTACGGCAATATGGTAGAAGCCATTGTGAGGCACAACAGACTGTATCTTAGCAGAACACCTCCCCAAGGGGTGTTAGAGGTGTCTTACCCCCACAGTATTTGTTTCCAGAGGGTGAGTGATTGTGTACCAAGTTTGGTTGAAATTGTTTGAGGCGTTGCAGAGTTGTGCTGGACCACACACACATACAGTGGGGCAAAAATGTATTTAGTCAGCCACCAATTGTGCAGGTTCTCCCACTTAAAAAGATGAGAGAGGCCTGTAATTGTCTTCATAGGTACACTTCAACTATGAGAGACAAAATAAGAAAAAAAAAACATCCAGAAAATCACATTGTCTGATTTTTAAAGAATTTATATGCAAATTATAGTAGAAAATAAGTATTTGGTCAATATCAAAAGTCCATCTCAATACTTTGTTATATATCCTTTGTTGGCAATGACAGAGGTCAAATGTTTTCTGTAAGCCTTCACAAGGTTTTCACACACTGTTGCTGGTATTTTTGCCCATTCCTCCATGCAGAGCTCCTCTTAGAGCAGTGATGTTTTGGGGCTGTCGCTGGTTGAAAACCCTCCAAAGGTTTTCTATGGGGTTGAGATCTGGAGACTGGCTAGGCCGCTCCAGGACCTTGATATGCTTCATACAAAGTCACTCCTTCGTTGCCCAGGCGGTGTGTTTGGGATCATTGTCCTGCTGAAAGACCCAGCCATGTTTCATCTTCAATGCCCTTGCTGATGGAAGGAGGTTTTCCCTCAAAATCTCATGATACATGGCCCCATTCATACGTCCCTTTACACGGATCAGTTGTCCTGGTCCCTTTGCAGAAAAACAGCCCCAAAGCATGATGTTTCCGCCCCCATGCTTCACAGTAGGTATGGTGTTCTTTGGATGCAACTCAGCATTCTCTCTCCTCCAAACACGACGCGTTGAGTTTTTACCAAAACGTTCTACTTTGGTTTCATCTGACCATATGACATCCTCTTATGATCCTCTTCTGGATCATCCATATGCTCTCTAGCAAACTTCAGACGGGCCCGGACATGTACTGGCTTAAGCAGAGGGACACGTCTGGCACTGCAGGATTTTAGTCCCTGGCGGCGTAGTGGTACAAAAACCACAAAAAACACAATTCCACAAGTCAAGCTGGTAGAATGGTTTGCATAAAGCAGGGATGTCCAAACTTGGGAACTTTAAGACTTGTGGACTTCAACTCCCAGAATTCCCCAGTCAGCAATGCTGGCTGGGGAATTCTGGGAGTTGAAGTCCACAAGTCTTAAAGTTCCCAAGTTTGGTCATCCCTGGCATAAAGGAAAAGAAACTACAACACAGTTAGGGGTAGAGGGAGAATACACAATAGTCAGCTATAGTTCAATTCAATTCAATTCAATTTATTCAATTTATATACCACCCTTCTCCCTTCCGGGACTCAGGGCGGTGCACAGCCATAGTAAAAATAGGTAGTACAAAGCTAAAATAATATATTAAAATGTATTAAATGTATTGGCCTGCAGTTAAAACCCCGTACTAAAATCAGTTAAAAGTTATGAGGCCGGCAGCACGAAATAAATGTGTCTTATTTATTATTATTTGTCAAATTTGTCAAATTTATATACCACCCTATCTCCCCGAAGGGACTCAGGGCGGTGCACAGAAATATAAAAATATAATACAATACAGTACAAACAGTTAAAAATGAATTAAATTAAAGTCTGTGCTTAGAATTTAGATTAGAAAAGGGTTAAAATCAATTAAAACTATTCCCCATTAAAAACTAAACCAGGCCGGCCTCTTGAAATAGAAGTGTCTTTAATGCCCGGCGGAAAAGGCGTAGGTCCGTGATAGTACGAAGGTCGGGGGGTAGGTCATTCCAGAGGGCAGGCCCCGCCACAGAGAAGGCTCTCCCCCTGGGGGCCACCTTCAGGGCCCGACGGAAGAGACATAGGTCTGTGATGGTACGTAGTTCAGGGGGTAGGTCATTCCAAAGGGCAGGGGCTGCCACAGAGAAGGCTCTCCCCCTGGGGGTCGCCAGCCGACATTGTTTGGCCAACGGCACACTGAGGAGGCCCTCTCTGTGGGAGCAAACTGGTCGGTGGGAGGCATTTGGTAGCAGGAGGCGGTCTTGCAAGTAGCCATGGAATGCTTTAAAGGTGGCTACTAGCACCTTGAAGCGCACCCGGAAAGCCACAGGCAGCCAATGCAGCTCACGCAGGAGAGGTGTCACGTGGGAGCATCTCGAGGCTCCCAGAATCCCCTGCGCGGCCGCATTCTGCACTAACTGGAGCCTCCGGGTACACCTCAAGAGCAGCCCCATGTAGAGAGCATTGCAATAGTCCAGGTGGGAGATGACGGCTTGAGTGACTGTGCGTAGAGCGTCACGATCCAGAAAGGGGTGCAACTGGCGAATCAGGCAAACCTGATAAAAAGCCCCCATGGCCACGGCTGTCGTATGATTGTCTAATGACAGCCGAGAGTCCAGGAGGACACCCAAGTTGCGGGCCCTCTCCGTGGGGGCCAATGATTCGCCCCCAATGGCCAGAGATGGCACCAACTGGCTGTATCGCGATGCTGGAAGCCATAGCCACTCTGTCTTGGACGGGTTGAGTCGAAGCCTGTTTCTCCCCATCCAGACTCACACGGCCTCCAGACACCGGGACATCACTTCGATGGCATCATTGGGGTGTTCTGGGGTAGAAATGTACAGCTGGGTGTCATCCGCGTACTGATGGAATTCTACCCCAAAACCACGGATGATCTCACCCAACGGCTTCATATAGATGTTAAACAGGAGGGGCGAGAGGACCGACCCCTGTGGTACCCCACACGTGAGGTACCTTGATGTCGACCTCTGCCCTCCTGCCAACACGAATTGCGACTGGTCGGAGAGGTAGGAGGAGAACCACCATAGAACGGTGCCCCCCAGCCCCAGCCCCTCCAGCCAGCGCAATAAGATACCATGGTTGATGGTATCGAAAGCCGCTGAGAGATCTAACAGGACCAGGATAGAGGAACAACCGTCTCCGTGCTGCACCCAGGCCGAAAGCCGGACTGGTGCGAGTCCAGATAGACAGCTTCATCCAGGTGCTGAGGGAGCTGTCGTGCCACCACACTCTCAACAACCTTCGCAATAAATGGAAGGTTGGAGACAGGACGATAGTTGGCCAAAACAGCTGGATCCAAAGAGGGCTTCTTAAGGAGGGGCCACACCACCGCCTCTTTCAAGGTGGCCGGTAGAAACCCCTCACTCAAAGAAGCGTTGACAATTCCCTGGAGCCAGCCTCATGTAACCTCCTGGGAGGCCAGTACCAACCAGGAGGGACACGGGTCAACCCGTCTGAACTAGTCCAGTCAGAGGCCAACCCGTCCCGAATTTGATCGATTTTGTCATGCAGATAACACCCAAAGTCCTCCGCTCGACCCTGCAAGGGGGCATCCCGCGCCCTCGGGTGAAGAAGGGAGCGGGTCACCCTAAACAGGGCGGCTGGTCAGTTATCTGCAGGCGCGACAAGAGCGGAGAAATAATTATGTTTTGCTGCTCTTATCGCCACTAGGTAGGTCTTTAAATAAGACCTTACCAGTGTCCGGTCAGATTCAGAGCGGGTGGCCCTCCAACTGCTCTCTAGGCATCTCTTCTGACGTTTCATCACCCTCATCTCCTCGGAAAACCAAGGAGCCAAGGCAGTTCAGTGCCGGGTGAGAGGCCGCAAAGGCACGACCCAGTCCAGGGCCCCCGTGGTCGCACTGTTCCAGGCGGCCACCAGGTCCTCAGTTGAGTCGTGGGTCAGGGTCTCAGGTATCGGCCCAAGCTCTATCTGGAACCTCTCAGGATCCATCAGGCGCCTGGGGCGGAACCATCTCACCGATTCCGGTTCCGCCTCCTTGTGGTGGGGTGCAGCGGTTGGAAAGTCAAGTCGAAGGAGAGAGTGATCTGACCATGACAAGGGTTCGATGGCTATTTCCCCTAAACCAAGATCACTCAACCACTGGCCAGAGACAAAAGCTAGATCTAGAGTGTGTCCTCCAATGTGGGTGGGGTCGTGAATTAACTGGGTCAGGTCCATGGCCGTCATGGAAGCCATGAACTCCTGGGCTGTCTCAGATGTCTCACCGAACGATGGCAGGTTGAAATCCCCCATGACTAACAGCCTGGGGATGCCAATCGCCACCTCGGCTATCACATTGAGAAGCTCGGGCAGGGCTGTTGATACGTAGCGGGGAGCCAGGTACGCAATCAGCAGGCCCAACTGCCTCCCACGACCCCACTTCACACAGAGGGAGTCACATCCGGCTATCTGAGGCACAGTGGTCTCCCTCGGATCAAGACTCTCCTTTATGACAACCGCCACCCCCCCACCCCGACCCTGGGCTCTTGGCTGATGAAATGCCCAGTAACCCGGTGGGCACATTTCAACAAGGGGCACCCCCCCCTTGGCCCAACCAGGTCTCCGTAATACCTGCCAGGTCTGCACCCTCCTCCAAAACTAGATCGTGAATGAGGGGGGCTTTATTGACCATGGACCTGGTGTTACATAGCATCAGCCGAAGACCCAGGCCCTGAGATCCTAAACCCCCTGGGCCGCAAGGGGAGCTGTGAGGGCCGGAGCGCACCACCGCTCGAAGGCAGCGAGTGCGCCCTTCCCTTGCATGATATGGCCCTCGGTTTCCACCATACCTGCCCCTCCCACTCACAGTATTCATGGAATAACCCTCTTTTGGACAGACCTTCACCCTCACCCCAGTGCTAGACACTACACCCTCCCGGCCAGGGCCCCTAGCTGGCCTAACAGCAGTCCCCAGTGAGTTTTCCCCCACACCCACCACCCTAATTCTAGTTTGACCCTCCCCCTCCCTAGGACCCCTTAAAACATAGATTAAAAATTTAACTAAAAACCCCCTTAGTTTCCGCTTAGTTTGGGATGCTTTTGACTACTGATGCTTTTGACTATTTGACTACTGATGGTAGCCTTTGTTACTTTGGTCCCAACTCTCTGCAGGTCATTCACTAGGTCCCCCCGTGTGGTTCTGGGATAGTTGCTCACTGTTCTTGTGATCATTTTGACCCCACGGGGTGAGATCTTGCGTGGAGCCCCAGATCGATGGAGATTATCAGTGGTCTTGTATGTCTTCCATTTTCTAATGATTGCTCCCACAGTTGATTTCTTCACACCAAGCTGCTTGCCTATTGCAGATTCAGTCTTCCCAGCATGGTGCAGGTCTACAATTTTGTTTCTGGTGTCCTTCGACAGCTCTTTGGTCTTGACCATAGTGGAGTTTGGAGTGTGTCTGTTTGAGGTTGTGGACAGGTGTCTTTTATACTGATAACAAGTTCAAACAGGTGCCATTCATACAGGTAACGAGTAGAGAACAGAGGAACCTCTTAAAGAAGATGTTACAGGTCTGTGAGAGCCAGAAATCTTGCTTGTTTGTACTGTACTGTAGGTGACCAAATACTTATTTTCCACCATAATTTGCAAATAAATTCTTTAAAATCAGACAATGTGATTTTGTGGATGTTTTTTTCTTATTTTGTCTCTCATAGTTGAAGTGTACCTTTGATGACAATTACAGGCCTCTCTCATCTTTTTAAGTGGGAGAACCTGCCCAATTGGTGGCTGACTAAATACTTTTTTGCCCCACTGTACATACACAGAGCTTCCCATTTCACAACTGAAGCAACTCTGGGCAGCTTACAAAAAGGTCACCAATTTGCATGAGAATAGTCTTTCAGCTGAACCCAAGATATTTTATCATCAGATATAATATAAATCCCCCTTTTTCTTCTCACTTCTGTTCCAACCTGAATTGCAACTTGGTCTTACTTCAACTTCCTCCACAGCATATGCAGAATAATTTAAATGACAGTAGGGTGGGCAGTGTAGGACACTAATTATCAGGTGATACCTTTCCATCAAGCATCTTTTTCTTGTTAAGGTCACCTAAGCCTGGGTTTTTTTTTGGTATAGTCAACTCCAAGAACGTGCTTATTTTTGAGCAAGGGAATTCCAGTTAGGTCTACTTAAAATGGGAAAGATCAACAAATGGCAATATATGAAGAGATTTTGTGTTGCTCAATACATACATGATAATACAATATTCATTAAACACAAACATCATTTCTACAGGAGTAGCTTTGGCAAAGATCTTCTAAAAGTTTTTTCCCCTTAAAATGTTAGTGTAAATCATAGGAATGCATAAACCATTACCTATTCTTTGTAGACACAGCCTAGAAAATGTGTGCAACCAAAAGGTTTGGTTGCCCATCTCATAAAAAGAGGGAGGGAACCAGATATTAGTTGCAATGGAGCTGCCATAGCAACTCAATGCGGCCCTGAGGCCTGATGGCATAATTACATTTTCCAGGCCTTAATCTAGAAAACTAAAGGAGATGGAACCAACCTCATTTCTTCCATGACAGAAAAGGCTTGTCTCTTGTACCCTTTCTAGTGTAGCCTCCTAGCAGACAGGGCCTGTGCATGTCTTTTCCACTGGATCTGATGGAACGAGCAGATGAAATGAGGAGAAGCAGTCCCTCAAATAACCTGGCCTGTGCCATGAAGGACTCTAAAGGTCAAAACCAACACTTTGAATTGGACTTGGAGGCAAACTGGCAACCAATGCATCTCACAGAGCAGAGGTCTAGTCTAATCAAGATGGCTGGGACATGAGTGACCATGAGTATAGACTTCCAATCTAGGAACAGGTGCAACTGGCACACAATCTGAAGCTGTGCAAAGGCCCTCCTAACCAAAAATTCCATCTGCTCTTTCAGTAGGACTTGTGAGTCTTGAAGGATCTTCAAGTTGCATACCAGATCTGTTTGGGGCAATACAACCACCACCACCACCACCACCACCACCAAAGATTGCATAGAAGCAACAGTCCTCAAAACCCAGAGCCCCTTGGCTATGCCAAGGTTTGGCTGAAGCTTTTTGTTCTCTATCCAGTTCCTCGCAACTTCTAGGCATTGGGATAAGACATCAGGAGAATTGCTAAATTTGCCAGAGGCAGAGATGTATAATTGACTATCATCAGTCTACTGATGATTCTTTACCCCGTGATGATGAATGATCCAGCAGCTTCGTGTAAATGTTGAATATGAGGGAAGAGAGAAACAGTAGTTGCTGAGGGCAGAATCTCTTGCCCCAATTAACGCTGGTTGATATGAATCCCAAAGAAAGGAATCAAACCAGCACACAGCACAGAGCCGCCTTCCAGAAATCCAGAAGGATACCATTGGTTGATAGTATTGAAAGCTGCCAAGAAGTCAAACAGAGCAAGAGCAAGGATAGATGCACAACTCTTACGCAAGCTTTGTCACGGATCATCCAAAAGTTTGCTTTTTTACTGTTTTGCATCTACGGTAGTCATAATTGGGTATCACATCGATCCAAAACATCTCTCCTGTTTTTGTTGCCAGAAAATTACACAGGGAACCTGTATAGAAGGTTCCAATTGCGGCACTTCACCTGCAATGTGCAGAGAATGGTCAGGAAAGGACTCAAGTTTCTGGGCACTTCATTCTGTGTTTCCAAACCATTTTTAAGGACACGATTCCCAATCAGAATGTTTGGTGGTCACATTTGGCAATTTCAGAAAGTATTATTGGTGGGCTCTCTTATTGAATAGCTGCCAATCTGTCCAATCACTAAATGGCTGCCACAAAAAACACAATTCCACAAGTCAAGCTGGTAGAATGGTTTGCATAAAGGAAAAGGAACTACAACACAGTTAGGGGTAGAGGGAGAATGCACAATAGTCAGCTATAGTTTGGGATGCTTTTGACTATAGATTTAGCCCTCTTCTGGGATTGCACTAAACACTTGCACAAAAGTTTTGAAACATGACTAAATTAATCAAACTGGTCATCTATCAACACTTACTTCCTCCCCCTCCCCTTTCCCTTGGGGAAAATAGGGTTGTGACTGAGAAAAGCCCATATATTTTAATATACGTATTAAAATTAAAAAAATTAAAAATATATTAAAAATTAACCTTCAGATGTTAATCAGGCCATCCTAAGACCCTTTGCAGTATTTTGAAATGGTTTCTGCCAAACCACGTGGAATCCTACCTGAAATTATCTTTCTCTGCCTAAAAGAAGGACTGAATCTGCAAGAAGGCTGTAGGTTAATCCATACCTGGACATTTCTTCTTATTACTGTATGTTTCTCATGAATAACAATGAAAAACCCTTGACTCTTCTGACATTCACTTTGCATTTTTTTTCAGAGCTCTGTGATGAATTTAAGGTGCTTATATATCCAGTCAGTGGGAATAATTTTAAGTATTTTAGGTGACACTGACTTCACTCTCAATGATAAGTCTTGGAATTTGCCCTAAACAATGTCCCTTGTGCAGGCATAAATTTCTTACATGGCTCCTCCCTAAAGTTGTAAGGAATTTGGGGGAATCAAAAAAGGGAAGGTTTCAATTTTCTTTAACACTACACAAAAGTCCAGGTCACTATTATACAACAATTGTGGGGAAATAGCTGAGGTTTGTAGGAGAGGCAACTGAGAGAGAGAAGACTGAACTCTACATCTTTATTCAAAATAACATGGTAATTTTGACATTGTATAACTTGCTCATATTATAATTGCATGGCTGTGGGGACAGAGAATCTGAGATTGCTATTACTTCCTTTTAGAGATTGTTTTCTCACTTAACAGATCCTGGTCTGGAAGTTTTCTCTGGTGCTGGAAGAAATAGTTTATCAATGCTTGATTAAAATGCATGGGTAATTCAAGGAGGGACATATAATCTTAGCTCTGAAAGGAAAAGAGCTGTTGCTCACCATGGCATTTCCCAGGTGCCTTTGAAAGTGTGTTTAAAAAAATTCCTGAGCTATGTTTACAAAATCTCCCCTCAATCCTCCTTCACCCCTCCTCCCAGTGCTCAAGAAGTGCTTACATTTTCATGGATAGCCATAGTTTCAGTGTATGGGGGAAGGGAAGGGGGGAAAAACCTTTTAAAGAAGGGCAGATTTCAAATTCTTACTAAAAAGAAAAAAAATAATGGCTTTAAATTACTTGCATTTCCAGTTTCTGAGACAACTTATGGGAAGTGCTATACAAAACAATATTTATTTCGGAACTAACCAGGTGAGTTTCATTATTGAACTTCCCTGTTGATGTAAAATAAACTCAATCTTTTGTTAAAGATTGAGACTGCCCTTAAAATATGGAGGTTGATTGATGTTGATTGATTGATTAACTAAGCCCTGTAAATCAGCGGTCCCCAATCCGATCCCTGCCAGATACGTTGGACTACAAATCCAATAATCCCAGTTATAATCCAACTCATTACCTTCGGCTTCAGTTACTGTTCTTCTACTGATAACATAGTCACAGAGTAGGAGAAGAGTTTTGTTTCAGTGGGCACCGTTTTTATCCTCATCAAAAACATGGATCAGCATATTCAAGCAGGTCATCTAATTTACATGATGCTCCACCCCTCATTAGCTTTCTAGATGGTTTACACCACAGCTTTTCATATAATTTTCTTTAGGAACTAAAATAGTTCCTAAAATATATATATTTAAATGAAAAGAAAAAACCCAGAAGGATTGGGCAAAACAAAGGGTTTAAGCTCTCTCCTAAATGATGACAAAGAAGGTTGTTGACATTTAGTAGCCCATTTAAACCATTTTAATGGAAGTTCATTGTATGTTTCAATGGAGTATTTAAATGCAGGTAATTAATTATGCTGGCTCATTATCATAATTTGCTCCTCATGGTCTATTTACCAAAGCAGTCCTCCCAGAGGGATATTGTTATTGTTGTTGTCATTATCTCATAGGGTGATATTCTATGGATTCCAAGCTGGGAAGTGCTGGTGTAGGCAATTACTTTAGGTTCAGACAAAGGGATTGTCAAGACCCTGTGCTTAAAACTGACTAGTATATTATTAGCACTGGTAAATGTGAGTTTAGCCTTGCCTAGAAAAATGCAAAGGAAAGATGAGGGCATTGGAATGAGAACTTCACTTTTTGTCAGAATGCAGGACTCAGTCTTTTTTCCTGTAAGAAATCAAGGTATAGTTTTTTGATTCAGGGAGTATGTGCTAAGTGAGGGCCATAGAATGCCTGGAAGAGCTCAGTTTATTTCCCTGATGGGGAGCTAGCAAGCAGAACCTGCCAGCTTCCTTTCCACCATGCTAATCATTTGGTAGGAATAGGGCCTCCTTGTATAATGATGTGCTTTACATCTCATGTTCTCCTCCATATTCCCACCTCCGCATTTGTCTGTGAGTAAGTTAAGAGCAGAGGTTTGTTCTGATAACATGTAATAGGAGCCACAATTCTCTGTAAATAGCTTGTGTGGTGTATAATTGGGAATTTCTACTCCTGAGCACTTTTGAAAAAATACTTTCTATTCTGGGATGCTTGCCTAAGGAGAAAAGAGTTTTTGGAAATGAAAGCTTTTTTGGGGGGTGGGGGTGGGGCAGAACAATAATTGGGAACATATGTGAAACTGTGTGTTGCTTCAGAAAAAAATGTGCGAGGAGAGCCAGCGATATTGCTGTGAAAACACTTTAGTGTATCCCAAGTAGATTTCAACTGCAATTAAAATTCCTAATACCAGCTAAAACAGAAATAGCTTTTTATTCTTTGGTAAACCTGCTAAAACACACACACAGTCTAAAAGACTGGAATTCAGTTTTCGACTTTCCCTTCATTGTGCCTCTCCACCAGGAACAGTTCAGGCTGCAAATCCTTTGCACAGTTGTGTTGATCATAGCCAAACAGCCTTTCCCAATGTGGCCTCTTCTAGTGTATCGAACAACAAATATAATGTTGAGCTCAGCTGGTCAAATCATTTAAGAACATAAACATCAAATGATTTATACAAAATCATGGCCAAAGTCTATCTAATGATATATGAACAGTCAGCCCTCCTTCCTTCTTCTCTGTTGCTACAAAGCTGAATCTGTCCATTAGTATTTTCTTAACCCAAGGAACAGAAGGCTGCGCTTTGACTAGAAGTTCAGATCCCTGCTTAGTCAGTCCTGGGTCATTTGACATAGCTTACATTGCTCGGTTATTATCAGGATGGAAAAAATGGTACTAGCTGGGGTACAAATATAATTCTCATTCATATATTCATAAACACATGGACTATGAGAACTAACTTGGACTTCAGCAATAAGATGCTCAGCTGTTACATGTTTTTTATTTTACATCATGTCTTTATTTGTATTTATCTTATGGCAAGTACCCTGAGTCATCTGTGTAAAATAAATATGTGATACATACATACATACATACATACATACAGTGGCGTAGCGTGGGTTGTCAGCACCCGGGGCAAGGCAAGTAATTTGTGCCCCCTAACCCCTGGATTTTAGCACTCGAGTCTCTTCCACTCCATCGCCCGCCGCAGGGCCCCCGCCCGCCGCCGCCCCCTCCTCGGCAGCGGCTGTGGCACCCGGCGGCGAGGCAACCCCTTCGCTCATCCTTCTCGGTGCCTTTCTAGCCCTCCCCCGGGGGAAGCAGCGGCATCGAGGACGGGGAGGGCGCAGTATGCGGAGCGGCGGGGAAGCGAGAAACGGGAAGGGGGGAGAGGAGGGGTGCAGGAAGATCCGACGGCAGCAGGGTAGGGGAGGCAGCCGCAGCCGGCAGGTACCCGAAAGAGCTGGCCTCCCTTCGATCCGGAGAGCGGGACGCCTCTCCCGCCCTGTCAGCTACATCTCCGCGCATTCACAAGACCGCTGCTGAATCAGCTGGAACGCGCGAGCTCTCCCCACCTTCTGCCCGCCGAGCTCTCTTCCTTTTCCCTGCGATTTCCCGCCCCCTCCCGGTTTCCTGGATTCTGGATCCCCCCTCCCCCGCCCGAGAAATAATACTAATAAAAATATGAAAAATCCCCTAAGATCCTTTCCCCAAGGAAGAAGACGGGGCGACGGGGAGAAAACGCCTCCTCTTGCAGCCGCTCTTGCTTCGGGCGACGCTTCTCCGGTCCCCGCGGCGGTGGCCACATTCCCCGGCTGCCGCTGTTCCTGCCTTACTCAATCCCCTTTCCCGAAGCAACGGGGAGCTGCGAGTGCGAGCGCGCCCCCCCAGATGTTGCGCCCGGTGCGGCCCGCACCCCCTGCACCCCCCACGCTACGCCACTGCATACATACATACATACATACATACATACATACATACATACATACATACCACACCACATCAGGACGTGTGATAATGTTCTAATTTTATTTTCCACGATATATTGAAAGCTGCCCTTCTGAAGCCTGTCAGATTAATCTGGAATAACACAAAGTCTTCAATAAAAAAGTACCACACCTTTAGAAAATGGTGCCCAGACGGCATTCCTAGTTTCCTTTTGGGGATTCAGGAAGTTGTCTGGCAGAAATCTAAAAGCAAAACACCAGGGATATTCATGGAGTATGGTCAAAAAGTGAAAGTGGCAACCCCCAGGATTGCCATTGAAGCTCCACCCCCTTTTTATTTACATCACACACATAAAAAACAGAAGCTCAAATGCACCCCCAGGGCTGCCATCTTGAATGAAAATTGTTGGTGTGATTTTCAATTGTTAAAGTTAAGTGACAGGCAAATTTGGTTTGTTAAAATGCAATAAGTTTATATTTGGATGCTCTAAAGCAGGGGTCTCCAACCTTTGCAACTTTAAGTCTGAAGGACTTCAGCTCCCAGAATTCTCCAGCCAGCTTTGCTGGCTGGAGAATTCTGGGAGCTGAAGTCCTTCAGACTTAAAGTTGCAAAGGTTGGGGACCCCTGCTCTAAAGGGTAGGGACAAAATCAAAAAGTTCATCCCCATGCTTATCAGTGGGCTCTGGGAGGAGGAGATTCAAATCAAAATGAAAAAGATGGCTGCAGTTTGACTTGTAAAATACCAGGAGCTATGCTCTTATCAAATATATTCCAAAATAACATTCTGGGCACCCTAAGAACAATTAAATAAATGGACACACTGTGAGATAGGATAAGAACTACCATCCATGCTGGCATTACGGCAGTATTATGGCAGAGGAAAGAATCTTTCTTGGATAGTAATATCACACATGGAAGTACCATGGAAGAAAAATAGACATCTAAGAAAAAAGAGACCATCCTGGACATGCTATGGATTTACTTAAAGTAGGGGTCCCCAACCCCTGGACCATGGGCCACTATCAGGCCATGGCTTGTTCGGAGCCATGCAAGTGGCTGGCTGGCACATGCACGCCCACACCTACAGCTCAACTTGCATAGTGGTGGGCATATATGCATAAATACAAAGGCTCCATTTTCAGGTTTAAAATATCCCATTTGTAAAATGGAACAGATACGCAATATAATAGCGTTCAAGAGCTTCTAGTTCCTCCATTTATAATAGCCGAAGAGCTGGTATTTTCCTTGTGTCTCATCCTCCCACCTAGCTTTTTAAAATTTCTGGCACATATATTATTTTCATGCTTTTTAAATAGCTTTTCTGTCTTTAGTTCTAGTTTATATTTATTTGGTGTTTTTTTTTTTGGTGGTAGCGAAGAGAAGAGAAATAAAGCTGAAATGTCAGAGATGTATCCATGTCAAATTGGACAAGAATATAATCAGGAAAGAATCTCTTGATAGGAAATGTGAAACGACCACGCTCCTTCCTTCCTTCCTTCCTGATAGGTGAGCTCTGAGGAGCCATATGGTCAGAAATTTTAAAAGGACAGATCTAAAAGAAGATCAGGACTAAACAGAAGGGAAGGGGAAATAGGCTGGTAATCTGAACTGAGATCTGGGAGGTGAAAACTGGTCAGGGTGGGATCAATTGCTATAGCCAACTCTTTCACTCAGTGTTGTTTCATGTGCCTCTTTTTCAGATAGGCTGGGAAGGAGGCTCAGTTTCACCCAGATGTTGAAATAGTTCTCCCAGAATTGTAATCAAAAACTTGCCGGGCTGGGAGTGAATTGGAAGTGCAGGACTTCAAGAATATCAAGCAGAATGCTGAAGAGGGAATTATATTTTAATTGACAGGATTTCTGGAGCGTATTTATCTCACAACAGCTGTCTACTGCTGTTCAAACGTGGCTAACTTCAATCTTATTTAGGGACAAGCAATAAATGTCCTTCTAAGGGCGACCTCCGGTCCCATCAGACCTACTGAAACATGACAGGGATGGAACCCAACAAAACCTGGAAGGTGGTAGATTGTCCTGAAATAGTACAGGTAATCTTGAATTTATGATTACACGGGTGAAACTCGAAAAATTAGAATATCATGCAAAAGTTCATTTATTTCAGTAATGCAACTTAAAAGGTGAAATTAATATATGATATAGGACTCATTACATGCAAAGCAAGATAGTTCAAGCCGTGATTTATCATAATTGTGATGATTATGGCATACAGCTCATGAAAACCCCAAATCCACAATCTCAGAAAATTAGAATATTAAATGCAATCAATAAAACAAGGACATGGCTGTGCCAATTAGCCTGAGTCCCCAATGGGGGTGTCGCACTTTGGAGGTGGCTAATGGAATAGATAACACCCCATCTTCTTCCTGGGTGCACTTTGCTCCCTCCCTCTTCATCCTGTGGAGTTTTATTTTAATTGAAATTTAAATGTACAGCCTTATTTATTGTTTTAATATTCTGTAGTACATTTTAATTGAATGCCTGCAAGCTGCCTAGAGTTGCCTCTGGCAAGATGGGCAACATCCAAGCTTAATAAATAAATAAATACAGATATAATGTATACTGTATATTATAACCTCCATTGAACGCTGTAGATTTGATAATTCTGTGGTTCTAAGCCAGGGGTAGTCAACCTTTTTATACCTACCGCCCACTTTTTTATCTCTGTTAGTAGTAAAATTTTCTAACCACCCACCAGTTCCACAGTAATGGTGATTTATAAAGTAGGGAAGTCAATTAAATTTTAAAAAAGGAAAGTGTTTCAGTATCAGACAAAACCCCTACTGTCCACAATGAAAGCTGGAACGCCCACTAGTGGGCGGTAGGGACCAGGTTGACTACCACTGCTCTAAGCAGATTTGGACTTGATCTGATCTATATTATGCCTGGGATACTATTGGGAAAATTAATGAAGAAATAGAATGGTCTTAATCAACCCCCGGGCCGTGTCCTACTATAGAGCCTTGAGCCCTTCAGAACTGGACTGCGGAAGTGGTGGGCGAGCACACACATCCATGCACATTCCTACTTGTGTGAACAGCAGGCAAGTGCATGTGCCCGCTGCTCGTGCAAATGAAGCTTTGTGTGATTGCCTGCTGTTCACACAGAACCATCCCCTCTTTTCCCCTGCCCCACCCCTGGCCAATTCGCAAAGCTGGAAAGGTTAGGGAACTCTGGTCTTCCAATGAAGTGATTTTTCCCCCAAGTAAGTAGCACCTGTTTTACCTTTTGCCTTAAACCCTATGCCCATGTGGCTACAGCTCAAGAACATCTGCACGATGTTTTGTAATTGCATGAACATGACTGCCATGTTGACTTTTTAAACTCCTTGTGCACACTTCTGCCTGGGATAAGCTTAATGAATCCACTGGCAGTTATTTCTGAGTAAACATTCAGAGCATTGTGTTCTTGGTCTTCTCTACTTTATTCTTAAGAAGATCTGATGTCTGTGTCTCTATGGAACAATTTCAGGATTTCTCATTTAGCAAGCTTTTTCATATCTTACAGCATGAACAATAACAGTTTTAGCTAAATATGACATTGTCCTGTATTTCTTTTGAAATCATTACATAGGAGAGAATTTGTATCTTATATTAATGTGTATTGATGAAGTCTACAAGCTGTAGGAGGAAAGGTGTTACTTGGCTGAACTGCAAGCTTCTTTTAGTATTCTGTTGTTGTAAGGGCTAGAACGGAGAAGGAACTAAATACACTCTGAATAAATAGTGCTAAAAAATTCCCTGTCGATCAAGGATGAAATTAACAAATGTAGGAGAAAAAGGTGGAAGGAGTAATGGAAATACTGGAAAAAAGGAGAGAGAAACTACAGGAAGGCCAGAGCAAACTTATAAATAAAACAAAAGCTTGGTAAAGGAAAAGATGTCTTGTCAGAAGAAAAACATTTCTCTTTTTCTCTTTATAAAAAAGGGAGCTGAACTTATTAAAACAAAAACTCCAACCACATATACTTTCTGGGAGCCGATTCCAAAATTCCTGCCCAACTGAGCCGGTGTGTGCCATGCATGCACTGATCAGTGTTCTCTGCTGGAGGCAACAGACAAGAGCAAAAGAGAAAGCTGTCCTGTGGCCATTAGCATCTCTTCTCTTGGAGATGCTTGGAGTGATGGAGCTGGCGTTACCCAAGGAAGACAATGTCCCAGAATACTTGACTTTGATTAAGCCAGAATTGCCATGGAAGCAGCTGTTGGAGGTATCTAGTTTTCTCCGGGACAAGATCATCCCTGGTGAGGATGGCTGCATAACATGCAACATTGAATTGAAGGGTTTGAAAGCCTTTAGCTGAATCACCCTCTACTACACCACATCACTCCAACCCACGCATTAGATCAGCCTTGAAAAGAAGACTCCAGGAGCTCCTGGGTTGGAAAACTAACACCAACTGTCTACCAACAGATGAGAAATTGAAAGTTCTTCCCCTTCATCTGCCCCTTTTTGATTCTTCCTTCCTTTCTGCCTGTTGGCCAGTTTTAGTTTTTTTAATATTGAGTGCAGAGGAAGGACCTCCCACAACTATTGCCATACTGGCAGTCTTAGTCTTAGGCAAACATTTCACTAGACCGGGAGTGTCAAACTCAATTTCATTGAGGGATGCATGAGGGCTGTGTTTGACCTTGGGGGGCCCAAAGTGGGTGTGGCTGATGTGGGCATGGTCAGCTCAATGTCAATTGTGTCGGGGGCACCTGTGGTGGCCTGGGCGGGGCTGTGGAGATCCATTGTCTCCAGCAGACGAAGGCAAGTCCAGAGTGAGTGCCAAACCTTAGTCCTCCAGAGGAGTCTCGACGTCCTTCTCAGGCCATGCGGAAGACCCGTGGTTGGAGGCACAGGATGCCCAGAGCTGTAGGCAGTGAAGGGCAAGCACCCAGCCTGGCCCTCCAGCTCCCAGGGCATCAGGACTCCACAGCCCATCCCAGCCAGCCTCGCTTTCCTTAGCGGGTGCCTGGCTGCTTTTACCTCCTCCTTGAGGATGCTGCTCGCTCTCCTTGGCCAGGTTACTCATGGTGTGTGCAGGAGGACAAAGTGTGTAAGTCAGAGAGAGGTCCACTCCCTCTCCATGTGAGGAGACGAGGCTTTGTAACCAAAGCATCCTCAGCATTAGGATGGGAGACCACTAGGAGAGGAAGGGGCGAGAAGGAGATGGCAAAAGGGCAACAGGGGTGCTTGTGCTAAGGCAGGACTTCCCTCAGATCCTCCCTCCCTCTCATTATAATCTCCTTCCTTCCTTCCTTCCTTCCTTCCTTCCTTCCTTCCTTCCTTCCTTCCTTCCTTCCTTCCTTCCTTCCTTCCTTCCTTCCTTCCTTCCTTCCTTTTTCTTCTTTTTGCTTCCCTCTTCATTCTTTTTTTCTTCTTCCTTCCCCTCCTCCCTCCCTTTCTCTCTTCACTTCTTTCCTTTTTCTTTTTCTTTTCTCTTTCCCTTTCTCCTTTCTTGTCCCTTCTTTGATGTGCAAATGCAAAAGGGGAAACACTTCTGAATGGCTCTTTCCCTTTTGAACAAATGCCACTTTTGCTAGTAGCTTGTTTTGCTAGCACTCTGCCAGCAAATATGGAGCTTGGGAGGGGCATGGGCGGCACTCCCAAACTCCGTTTTGCACTGTGAGGGTCTCCTGCAGCACTCTGCCAGCCCCACGTGCGAGATCTAAGCAGCCCGCCAGCTGGATCTGGCCCCCTGGCCTTGAGTTTGACACCCCTGCACCTGACTACATACAGGTAGTCCTTGGTTTACAACAGTTCATTTAATAACCATTCAAAGTTACGGCAGTGAAAAAAGTGACATGACTATTTTTCACACTTACAACCATTGAAGCATCCCCATGGTCACGTGATCAAAATTCAGATGCTTGGGACTTTGCTTCTGGTTTCCGAAGGCGATGGACATGCTTCGCGCTTCGTCCGCCGCTTGCTGTACCGTTGGGCTCCTTCAGGAGCACAGGAGGTTCTGAAGGAATCTCCTGCAGTAAGGGAGGCTCGCTGGGAGCCCCCAATCTGGCGGCGGCCAGTGGGGTGCTCTCAGCCTCGCCCCAGGAGCTGGCGAGCAGAAAGGGGGGGCAAACCTTGCCTCTTCACCAGATGGATCCTGGGAACAACAAACAGAATGGAAAGAGTAGCTGAAATGCCGGAGTTGAAAGGCGCTCCCTAATCTCTTGGGTTGCTGATGAAGGATAAGTGATAGGATACTGTGAGTTCCAGTTCAATCAATTTTAAACGGAGATTGGAGGGGGGAGTTCTTCTTGTTTAACCCCCCCTCGGATGAAGCGGCAATCAAACGATCTCTCTCCATTGGAATGGAGAGAGGAAAAGCACTAACTTGCTATTTGAATTAACTATGGAAAAGAATTGTATCGTATCGCAGTTGCAACAATTTGTTGCGGAGTTCTTTTAACAAAAAAGTAAAATGGAACTTTCACTTTTCTTCCTGTTAGAAGGCGGAGCAAGATGGCTTCTCTTTGTTCTCTGCTTATAACTCCTTTGCATTAGAGAAGCTTTTCCCTCCATAACTACTATTAACTTTTAATTTTAACATTTCTCCCTGAGGCTTGCAAGTCTCTCCCAATACGTGGACTCCTTGATGTGGATTGCAAAGTTTTCCTTTTCTTTCTCTTAAGTGAGCTCTTAAGACTGGACTCTCATTTGGATTACTCTGATACCTCGGACTGTCTTGATCGTCCGTTTGTCTGGCGCCATTTTTTTATCAACTTAGAATTCAGAACTGAGGCAATGGCTTTTAGAAAACCGCCATCGGGAAAGTCAACTTCCGCCCCGTCCTCAGCTGTCTCCAGCCCAACTATACAGCCGAAAATTTCTTCACTACTACAGAAAGAATCTGCTGGAGAGAGCTCACAGGAACTGTCAGTTAAAGAAATGTTTTGGGAAATTATGAAAATCATGAATGAATTGAGGAAAGAAATGACAGATTTAAAGTTAGAGCTCAGGGAAATGCAACAAAGCACAATGGAGAATAAACAAAAAATTGTGGAGTTAGAGGGGGGGGGGCTGAGATGGGGGAAGAGGTTAAGGAGATCCGAAAGGGGAGTCTAGAATTAGGAGCTCACATGACTAAAATTGAATTTGAAAGAATGTCTTTTTTTCTTAGGTTCCAGAATATACCAGAGTCAGAAAATGAGGATCTTAAAGATGTTATGAGTACAATGTTAGCAGAATACCTTAAAAGAGATAAGGAGCAACTCTGGTGGGATATGGATCTGGTTTATAGAATTAACTCAGCGTATACTAGGATGCATAATGTACCAAGAGAAGTTCATGTTAAATTTCTTATGAGATCCACAAGGGATGAGATATTTCAGGGTCAACGGGATGGAATTTTAAAGTATCAAGATAAAGAAATAACCATTTTGAAACAAATTCCAAAAAAAATAAGAGAAATAAGAAGGAAGTATTCCTTCTTGTCTAAGAAATTATACAAAAAAGGAATTTGCTTCAAGTGTTTATTGCCAGAGGGAATGCTGATCTTCTGGGAGGGGGGTAGAGTAAGAGTTAAAACACTAAGCGAGGCGGAGGCCTTTATTCAAAAACATTCTTCCCTTCTAGGGGACGAAGATGGGGGAACAAAGGGAGCGACGGCCCCACCCGGTGACGGAGAAGAAGAGTCAATAGCGAAAAGACTTAGATCTCAAAAATGATTTTATTTGAAATCTTATTGTAATTGTCGATACAAGATAAAATGGCAAAAAAAAAGATGACTGAATGTATGGACTATACAATGTAATCTTCATATATGCCTATCCTTTTCTTTTAAAATTGTAAATTTATGAAGTTTTTGGGGAGGGCCACCACCAACGGCATGGGAGCTACCAAAATGTTATACTTACCCTGTACCTTTTCCCTATATGTATTTTGAAAATCAATTAAAAAAAAATTATTGGGCTGGAATGTTGGGCTGGAATGTAGTCATAAGTAGAGGACTACCTGTATTGAAAGCTTGCTTCATTTAGAACTCAGAGGACCTAGGATTCAGCACAGTTTAGAAATCATACTTTCTCACTGAGACTTTCTTTCTTTGTAGTACCATGTACTTGAGGTGCTATTGTAGTTGCTCTTTCACTGATAAAGTCAATCTGCACACAATGCCCTTTATTGTACTATAGGTAACAAGCAACACATTCTCTATTTTATACACAGTAAGCCAGCTAGTAGCTCTGCAGGGGATCATACAGAAGCAGACATGACTCCCCTCAGTGTTAACAGTATAACAGATAGAATTATTACTACATCTATAGGTGTAGCACTGGGGCAGTTCAGTTGTTGAATGTCTATTCATCAAAAATCTGAAGCACAGAAACAGTCCAATGAGTTCTAGTTCATTTCTATTATTTAGAAATGAAAACATGGGGTGCCCTCTTAGACCAATCCTGTCTGTGTATTTTGCATGCTAAAACTTGTTTAGCTTCAGTCAAGAAAAGTTAATTAAACTAGCTCCTGTGCCTAATATATGTAACATAATACTATAATTTTACCATGGGGTGCTTTACTGTATGCTCTATTGAAATCAAGATATGTTTATTGACACAGTAATACAACAATCTACTAAGGAAATTTCCATATAAAAATGGAGATGAGGTTAATCTGGGATTGTTATTGACAAATAGGCTGACTTCAAGTAGTTACTATTTTCAGATTGATTTGTTCATTTTTTCATCCGCTCAGAAACCTCCCAGATAGCAGCGTTAGAAATAACTGTTCTGTAGTTACCAGAATCTTCTTTTTCTTCTTTTTGAAGATAAAGGGCAACATTTGTTCTCCTCCAAATGTCTGATAACATTACTTTTTCTCTATAATTTCTAAAAAGTAATGCGTAGAGGCTTCCCCAGACATCAAGGAGTAAAGGTTTCAGTTTTGGATGCTATTTATCTGTCTCTGAAGATTTCATGTGAGAAATAGGTTTTCTTTGGGGACCTATTTTCTGTCCACCTCAAATTACAGTACATTTTCCAAATCTCATATTCATAATCTCCTGGTGGAATACTTATTTTCTTGGTGATTTTGTTTTGCTAGTTTTCCTTTTGTTCCACCAAGTTGAGTCATATTGTTTTCTTGAATTAAGACCTCCTGCTTATTTTGTTTATTTCCAGTACTTTGAGCACTAGTTTAAGAATAGAATAGAGAAGTGAAGAGAAGAGAAGAGGGCAGAGCTGGATGGGACCTTGGAATTCTTCTAGTCCAACCCCCTGCTCAGGCAGGAAACCCTATACCAGGGGTTCCCAAACTTGGCAACTTTAAGACTTGTGGACTTCAACTCCCAGAATTCTCCAGCCAGCTATGCTGTTGAAGTCCACAAGTCTTAAAGTTGCCAAGTTTGGGAACCCCTGCCCTATACCATTTGAGACAAAGGGTTGTGCAATCTCTTCTTAAAAACTTCCAGCTTTGGAGGATTTACAACTTCTGGAGGCAAGTTGTTCCACTGATTAATTGTTCTAACTATCAGGAAATTTCCCTTAGTTCTAAATTGCATCTCTCCTTGATCAGTTTCCCCTCATTGCTTCTTGTCCTTCCCTCGGGTGCTTTGGAGAATAGCTCGACTCCCTCCTCTGTGTGGCAACCCTTGAGATATTGGAACACTGCTATCATGTCACCCCTAATCCTTCTTTTTATAGAGGCAATCTATTTCATGAATTAAGAGCCCATGTTCTTCCTGGTTCTTTCCCCCCAATAAATGAATTAATAGGACATACTGTATTATAAGTACAGTCTCTATTCCTGCTCCAGTCAGTTTGCTAACTGAAGTCCTTCTGATCAATTTTGTAGACAGCTTGCTATCTTACGCCCCATGGAAGATCCAAATGACGGGCAACCCATTTTGTGTCTGCATTTGCCACCATGAAAATGCACCCTGGGTCTCAGAAACCAAACATTATGTATCAACCCAATTTTCATTGTCAGGGGTTTACATGTGTTATTCTTTCACCTCTTTTCATCATATAGAATAGAAGGATGGATAATATCAAACCCTTAATCTAGTTGTAATGCAGCACACTATTTTAATATTTGCTATTCATAACAACAATAGAATGCAAAAAATACTGTCTTCTGCTAGGGATAATGGGAGTAGTAGTTCAGCTAATATGAAGAATGGCAGCTTGATCCAGTACTAGCACAATATAGTATCTAATTACCTTTCTCTAATTTGGAGCTTGCATTTCCCCCCAATTAGAATAAGCAGCAGCTCTTCAGCCAGTGATAATTTTTTAAAATGGGAGGAGTGGGAGGTCCTCTGGGCATTTGGCTTCCAAAAATTGTGGGGGCCCTAACTGGTAATGTCATGTCGTTGCCAGGGAACAAAGACAACATTTTCAGCGTAATATAGGGAGTAAGACTTGGAAGGATTTTGAAATAACATGGATGCCTTTATGATTATGAAGTCATCAGCCCTCATTCTACTTAAGATTTCAAAAGCCTAGAAAATGTTGGTGCCATTTTTGTAATGTGTGCAGATTTGAAAAGACTTTATCAATAATTTAACCCTCTGCATGGGCTTAAGCAATTTGCCTTTAACAGCCACCACCACCCCCTTTCCCCAGTAATAATGTCCCAAAATTTTAAAGTTAATGTTAAAGAGTTAAAAAAAAAACTGGCCTCACATTTACCACTAAAGACATGCAACTCTACCAGAAAGATACACTTATTGAACCCAAGGCTGATGATGATTTTAAAGTTTAGATGCCAACATATCAGTTAAGAAAATGAGAACGTTCCGCCTTTATTTTTTTATAGAAGAGGTTATCTTTGCTTCCTATAAAACAACAGTATTTTTTGTATGTCTGGAGCTATTTTTGATAGATGCCATTAGACAAACAGAACTATCTCTTGTTCTTCCTCAGCAGCTGTTGCACCTGAAGAAGTAATTAGAAAGAGAGGCTGGGACACTAATTTGCTACATGCAAGCCTTCCCTGAGAAGGTATCACCATCACAAAGGGAAAGAATAGAACTCTTAATCCAGGCAAAGGGGAACTGTCCAGAATTTTTCACTCCATTTGCTGGCAGCTCAAGGGTGACCTTTAACCTGTTCCCACCAGCCTCTTAAAAGAAGAAACAACATTCAGATGAGGAAAAGGGAACATTGTCAATGTACAAAATGTTGAACATGCTCTTACAAAAGTGGTAATTATTCCAATGCCCAAGCTTTACATTTCTTTAAAGGAAAAAACAAAATTAATTTGTTGTTTAATTTGCCGTTTAATTTCTCAATATATTTATGCTTGAAAAAATTCACTAAAGAAATGAAATGGAAAAGAAAAGTACCCAAGGGTCTAAAGAAATGATGCGCCAAGCAGAATATCTGAGTTTATCATTTATATAAACAGTTGGATAATATGAACGTTAAGATGTCTTTTCAGTCCCAATTAATAAGAGTGGATTTAAAAAAAATTGGTACTGACTGCGAACATTTTTCATTTGTAAAGAATTGTTGGAATAGTGCAAATTCTCCATGCACAGACAATTTAGATTTTTGCAGAAAAGAAGGAGTGTAACCCAGGGGTCCCCAACCCCCGGGCCACGGACCGGTGCCGGTCCGTGGCTTGGTAGGGACCAGGCCGCAGCGCCAGAGAGGAGGAGGAGGGGGGGCATCCCCCTGGGCAGAGCGCGCAGCCGGGGAATTGTGGGAATCCTACAGTGAATACAGCATTATTAGACACCTCTTCTTCTTCTTCAAGGGCTGAAAAAAACCTGGCACAGACAATCTCATCTAATATTTAAACACTCAGTCCCAACCCCCACATGCACATACATACATTTTTCTCTAAAGTATTATAAAGTAGTTTGTAATCAACTTTGTTAAAATAATTAATATAAATTAGGATTAGAAGATATGGATTGTCTCCATATTCTTAATTTATTTTTATCTCACTAGTACAATGACTTTTCTCTAACCGTAATGTCTTGCACTACACCTCATGAATGGCCAACTGTACCAAAAAGTAAGCATGGCTCTTTCTTAAGAAAGTACCTACAAACAAGCTCAAAATTTTAGAGCCCCCTTACTTCTCAGTGTAATTTGCTAGGATTGGAGATACCCAAGAAGGTAAAGTGTGTACTGGAGGAACCACAATTAACACACTCAACTCTTTGGAAGATGCATAAAAATGATAAAAATGAAAATTACCATAACAGCAACATTTCAACCACTGTGCACTAACTAAACCAAAGTAAGCTGATGTAACACTCTCTTATCTTTCATCCAGTAACATGATGATGGAAGATCCTCGTGTTTGCTTCCCCCCACAAATGTTTTTGTGCTTAGACATGAATGTGGGATACACTTGATCACAGGAGAAACCAAAGATGGTAGGAGTCTTTAAATAATAGTTTCCAGAACGTCTTTCTGTTATTTTGAGCTGAATTTTCATTAAAGAGATATATACATATACAAGTATAACATGCATACATAATCATATACACTTACTGGGGACTTGGTCTGACTTTGAGGCACTTTATTACTTTTTAATTAAGCTGAAATATTTAGGAAAAATTTGGGGTAGAAATTAAAATATATTCTTTCAATTTGGGGGATTGGGGTTACTAGGCAAAAAAAGATTTCCAGTACCTTGAATTCCCCCCAAAGAACTGATCTAACTTTTACTGGATGCTGAATTTAGAATAGAAGTCAAATACACCAAGAAAGCATATGTTTTTGTAAAAAGATGAGTGGTACAAGAGAAGGACATAATTGCATATATTCAATTCTAGCTACCTCATTATTTACAGTAAATAGTTATTTTTAAGTTTTAAAAGTTTCAAGGAGAGTGAACTAATTATTGAAGGATATTTAAACTGAATTGGATATCCTAAAGTAGACCAGACCAAATAAACAATAATTAAACTGATCAAGTAACATCAAATTAATGCAATCGTATGTGATTCTGATTAAAAGACTCACGGAGACTATAAGGCCCTACATTAAAATGTTTATTCTTTTTAATTCAGTCAGATGTGGGTCTTTATATATCAACAGTGTTTAAATATTCTACTGCAGTTTTAAATCAATGCCTTAGAGCAGGGGTCTCCAACCTTTACAACTTTAAGTCTGAAGGACCTCAGCTCCCAGACTGGAGAAAAAGCTGGCTGGAGAACTCTGGGAGCTGAAGTCCTTCAGACTTAAAGTTGCAAAGGTTGGAGACCCCTGCCTTAGAGAACCAAATACAGAACTGTGTTATGTCTACAATGGTTATGCAATAAAACGTTTTAAATTTAAAAGTATTCTGTGTGAAGAACCTATTAAGAACAAACACAACTGATGCCATTGTCAGTGCACTACCAAACACTTTTGCTCATTTTATCAAATTGCTTCAATATTTTTCCAATCTTGTGGCATTCCATATATTTTGTATTTTCTTATTATCTCAAGAGAAATGGGAAGATAACATGTTTTGATCACAATTTGAAAAACTCTACAGTCTGCAGATTATGAAGGGAGGAACTGGAAAAAGGAATTATCTAAATTCCTATGATAGCATATTGTTCTGTTGCACATAAGTATTAAAGGAAAACTTGTCTTGATGTGAAGCTGGATGATTGACCACTAGAGACCATCACCAACAAAGAAATCATTAAGTTAAACAATGCAGTTTTAAATTTGGATCATTATTAATAATGGTGACAAACTTCAGTTCCAATATAAGAATATGTCATTTGGAGCTTTTCTGAGTAAACCAACTAAACCCCAAAGTTGGTAGTATTTGAATTAGGAATATCTAGCATCTGCAAAAGATTTTCCATCTCAACTGGAATGCAATGATGTAATACTGTATTTCCATCTATTTCTGAGAGAGTGGGTGCTGTATCTCGGGATACTGAGTATCCTACATCACAGGACATTGGAGCTGGACACTGAAGATGCTGGAAGAACTGAGCTGAACTTCACCTAAGGGATAATTTCTAAATTATCTATCTAGTAGTAGAATTCTTCGAAGACCATCTAGATTGCATGACATGCTTATGTATTTACTCTATAGGTGGCTCTCCCGTTTGTGAATATATTTCATGTTTAGAAAAGTTATATTGTCTAATGTTAAAGGACTTGGTTTATTATGGTTTATTGTTTGTATATAACAAAGGGAGAGATATGGTGTAGTATGGCGCATTTCAGGAGACAATGCAGCTGTCAAGAAAAAGAAGAACCTAGGTGAGAAAAGGAAAATAAAATTAAAAACCATGGTTAAAACCTATATATAATAAAGAGTTGGAAATTATAACTTTTAAGAATAGCAACAGTCTATTAAGAACTATTTATCATAACACTGACGATAAAAAACATTATGGTTATTCTAAATAGTGTTTTTTTTTTAAATTTGTTTGTCTCTACAAATCAAGATTGATTACTGTAGGAGAACTCTGTAAGAAATGAAATGTTGAACCCTTTTTAGCCAGAGTTCAGGCATGGAATGAAAATGTTAGTAGTCTCTTATATATGACATTATAGACTTAAATGTGGGGAGTGCAATTCTATTAGTTTTGCTAGATCTTTCATGGTATCCTTTTGGACTACCCATTAGGGTTGGAAATTGGGACATAGTTCTTCATGATTCAAGTTCCTTCCCAAGTAAGTAATTCCAGTCAGTGCCTAGTGGGGAGTACAAACTGAGTTTTTGGTACTCCAACTTGAGGTCCATTGGTAAAATTGGTCTCCAATTTTATAAAAATATACATGACACTAGTGAAAAAGTCATCAAACAACCTTAATATGCATCTCTATCTCAGCGTGTCTTGGTGATCTGTTGACATTTTTTATCCAGTGCCAAGAGCTGAAGGGTCTGGATGAGGAAAAACAGGTTGCCACTCTAGCAAGTTAGAGTGGCTGTGATTTTGGACTGACTCTGGAACAGTGCCAACCTTAGCTCTAGATAGATTGTGCTACTAATAGCGTCTCAGCTTCTATGGAACAACAGATGTAGGCTTTAGTCAGGAAGACCTTTGCAACTGTTCCTGGATCACAAGGCACTGACTGCAGCCACTCATGGTCTTATCACATCATGACTGGGCTACTGTAATGTGCTCCAATGGGACTGCTCTTAAAGACCACCCAAAAACGTCAACTGGAACGACCTACCCCCCGAACTTCGCACTATCACGGACCTTCCCCTCTTTCGCCGCTCACTTAAAACATATTTATTTCAACAAGCTGGTCTTGCGTAAACAGTTTTGACTCTCATAACATAACATCTGCCAAATACGTATATGGATATTAGATTTAGGGAATGTTAGCTTAGGTGGGTTGTATTTTAATGTTCTTAAATTTTAGTACAGGTTAATTTAATTCGTTTTTAACTTTGTATATATTGTATGTTTTATATGGTTTTTTAATTTTTTCCTGTACACCGCCCCGAGTCCCTTCGAGGAGAGGGGGCGGTTTATAAGTCTAATAATTAAATTAAATTAAATTAAATTACTACTGGTGCCTAATCACAGACACTGTGAAGAGCCAAAGGGGCTGTTGAGAATTCAAATCCATCCAGATTGTGCATACTATCACTCTCCCTGCCTCCTCCTTGCCAATCAATGGGGCCAGAGCAGTGGTGAAATTCAAATGTTTTTACTACCAGTTCTATGGGCATGACTTGGTCAGTGTGGTGTGGCTTGGTGGCCATGGCTTGGCGGGCCTGGCAGGGGAAGGATACTGCAAAATCTCCATTCCCATCCCACTCTGGGGCCAGCCAGAGGTGGTATTTGCCAGTTCTCTGAATTACTCAAAGTTTCCGTTACCAGTTCTCCAGAACCTGTCAGAACCTGCTGGATTTCACCCCTGGGCCAGAGAGGAGGATTCTCCCATGGAAAAGCCTCAGCTGAAAATTTCTAGCCTAGGAGGCCAATAATGGAGTTACTATGGAGCATATTTTCCCAGAACCCTCTGCTCATGCCCATCGGACCTTTTGTCATAAATCAGCCTGTAGGAAGACATCCATCAACCAAATCTCTTCAATGACATAGTAGCTCTTCTAGACATTACCTTATGAGCTGATGTTTTCTATGTTAAATGTTACAATGACCACATTTCAAAAGAGATTTTAATTGGGCTACAGATTTTATAGTTATGTGTTTTTATAAAATGTGTTGTATTGTCAATTTTAATTGTTTCAGATTTTCATGTAATTTTAATTCACTTTGAAAAAACTGGCTTTGAAGAATTCCAATTCCATGGCTGCATGGAAATTCCCATAAAATCATTTCATGGGTTCTAAGAAATGTTAAACATTTGAAATTAGTTCAGATTAGTTCAAGTGTCCACCCCATGACTATGGAGACGCGGCTTCTCCTGTCTGAAAATAACACATTGGATTCATCTATAGTTTAGCATTTTGTTACATCATTTCATGGATCATTTCAATCACTTGCTAGAAAGTATCACAAATTGGGGAATCATATCTAGCAGAAGTTCAGTGAAAAATATACCCAAGGCTTATTAAGCTTAAATGTTAGCTTTTTTGTTTTTCTGGGTTTAGGGAAATCATTCCTTGTCTTTAAAAAACATTTAAAGCAGGGGTGTCAAACTCAATTTCATTGAGGGCTGCATCAGGGTTGTGTTTGATTTTCGAGGACAGGGATGGGCATGGCCATGGTGGGCATGACACGGGACTTATGTCAGGGACACCTGTGGTGGCCAAGTACTAAGGCAGGACTTCCCTGAGACCCTCCCTCAGTCTCATTATAATCTCCTTCCTTCCTTCCTTCCTTCCTTCCTCCCTTCCTTCCTTCCTTCCTTCCTTCCTTCCTTCTCTTCTTTTTCTTTCCCTCTTCTCCTTTCTTCTTCCTTCCTCCTTTCCTTCTTTTTCTTTTTCTTTGTCTTTCCTTTTTCCCTTTCTCTCCTGTCCCTTCTTGCTTGCTCAAATGCAAAAGGGGAAACATTTCTCCTTTTGTTTTGTTTTTAGTTTGTTTTGATAGAGCTTGGGGCATGTACCCTCCATGAGCTCCATTTTCACTGGCAGAGGCCTGCAGGGGCAGAGGGGGCCATCGTGGCCAAAAATGGTGTATGTGGGGCCCATGACTGGCTCCCCAGAGCTCCAGTTTTCTGGCAGAGATACTGCGGGCTGTTCCTTTGCTGTTTCCAGTGCAGCACTCCGAGCCAGATCTAAGCCCCCCACAGGCCAAATCCGGCCCACAGGCCTTGGGTTTTACACCCCTGATTTAAAGCTATTAAAATTGTAGGGTGTATCCTGCTCCATGGAGCACAAGAAAGACTTTCAGGGACCAGACCACAGGAAGATCTGGTGAAATAATCAGTACTATCCAAATCCAAGAATAATTAATATGCAAGAAGTAAAAATTTGAGCTGGCCTGGGAAAGTGGCCTGCGCTGTGGAATGGGAGAGTGTTTCTCAGCTCCTGCACACATCTCCCCCACCCATTCAAGTGTTAGTCAAGTTCCCTTTGAATCCAGATTTAGCAATTGGGAAACTCTTTGAATTTTGTTCAAAAGAACTCAGTCTAAAGTTCACCAATGCTGTAAGGAGAAGCACAGGGCAGCAGGAAGGTGTCCCGTTCTCCTCCCACCCACCCCGCCGCCTATGGTACTTCACCAAAAATGGTCTCCTTCCTGTGTAAGTCAGCTGTTAGCCAAACTCCTTGGGAATGAGTGCCTACAAAATGTTTTCCTAAAGCCAGGAACAAGTTTTGACCGATGGTTAAATCTGCTGATCTAGCCATCAGTCAACATTATCTCCCTCCCTGCTCCAATTAAGAAGAATGATATTAAATGAGTTTTTTTTTTAAAGATTTTTTTTAAAGTGTGACACGAGTTTTCTGCTCTGGTGTGAGTGTAGGGCAACTAGACAGGGACATTCACTAATTTATTTCCTTAAAAGGTTGCACACTGTAAATGAAAGCATCACCCTTTGGTGGCAATCTAGAAGAGTGGCTGCAGAGGCAAGATAGGGATTAACAGTTGAGGCATGCATATTGGATGCTGATCTATTTTTCTGGCTTCTCAAGAATGAATAGTTTGTGTTTTTTAGCTCAGAGGTGGGGATGACCTTGATCCTTCTTGAGCCAACAGCAACTGTAAAATTTACTGTCTGTAAAATCTGTTAGGGCTTGTCATCCATTACCCTGGAGGGAAGTCAGGTGACTGCAGAAACTGGAGATAAGACCATAGAAATAGGAATGGGACCAGCAGTGGGACTAGAACATTTTATGCCAATCATGCTTTCTGTTGATTTCATGATGGGGAAGACTTTCACTCAATAATGGAGAAAGATGTTAAATTATTAAACTAGCATTAACCAACATCAGCTCAGCTTGTGAAAGGTAATGAAGTTCTTGGGCTGCAAACTATGGTAAAATCCTACTTCACACCCTTTTAATATCAAAGGAGCTTGAGCATAAAGGATTTTGTTTTAATTTTGCTCCTTACCCTTTGAGACACTTCTTAGTCAACAGTCAAATTTTCCCAACAGCCAATTAAGAGGACTACTAGAGATCTGCATGACTATGGGTGCATCAAACACCAAAGCATCAGGAAAAACACCACTCAGGAAAAACAACAACCAGAGAAGCCTATGATACAATGCTCACCATACCTGCTACCGTTATAATGAATGATTTCAATATTATGCACATATATGGATGTTTCTCTCATATGTGCAAGTCTGACAATACTCAAAATACATCTACCCAGCCTCCATAGCTAAAAATGATGGTCTCCATGGCTTTCTTCATACTGTTGCTTTGCAATCCTGATCTGACTTGACTTTAGTGGGTTAAGATTGCAATCCTCTAAAATAAAATAGGCAAGCTTTGAAGAACTCTGAAAATCTAACACAAGGAATCTTTGCAATGTATTTCCAGAGTTCTTGGTTTTGACTATCTTTGCTTGTTTTTTTGTTTTTTTGGTCAGCTGCCACTCGTATTTTGTATTGATTTTACCCTGTGGCTGCTAAGGGCAGAAACTTCAGGTTTATACTCTGGTTAGAGATCAGAGGCCAATTTGTCTCTGGGCAAATTGAGATCTTCTGTTCCTTAGCTATACTAGAGAATGTTCAACATGCATACACAATCATTTGTATTATTCAAAGAAAAGAGTTGTGTGCACATATTTTTTCTCTCTTAAGCTCAGATCTTCTGTGATTCTGGGTATTTTGAAAACCCCGTTCTTCTAAAAGTCAAATAATAAAATAATGTATGCCATCAAACATTATTATATCAAATAATGTAATTTGTACATGCAGAAAGATAGCAACAGGAGAAGATTATTTTAAAACAAAGCAAAGCGAAACCCTTTGCTGTTATTTAACATTAGCCCTTTATGTCTTGCTTAGGCCCTTGCCTTTGGGTAATTCAACCCTTAGTTCCTTGTGACAGGTTGTGTGTGCATGTGTGTCTCTCTGCCTCTCTTAATGTATTCCTCCCTCTAAACCCACCTTGCATGGGAAAAGGCCATAGCAACAAAAAGCAGACTGTTCCTTGTTCATGAATATTAATCAGTAAACTCCCCCTGGGTTTTGAAAAGGGAGGCTCAGACCATCCCTTCCTCACATCCCAATTGTGCAGAACCAGAGAAGAAAACCTAAAAGTCCTGGGAAAACTGACACAGAGGCTGCCCTGACTAGAGGCCTTCCCAGCAGGGACAAGGAAAACCCCAAGGTCAGGGGCCAGAGAAAGAGGCAGAATCAGCTATTGTTTCTGCTGTGTGTCTCTGAAAGCTAAAGCTTTATAGAACCTTGTGAGCTGCATTTTTGGCTATTTAACCTTGAAAACAAAAGGCTTATTTATTCACACTCTCACACACACACATTCACACACACAAACACAACCCCCCCTTCATTGAGGGCTTGTTTTCCCCCACTCCAAGTTGACAGCAGTGACATATGAAGGCAACCTCTTCCAGAAGGCTAAAGATTCCGCAGGGAGAATGCCTGCTTTTCAAGATCCTCTCTGATGCAGATCTGTTAGATCAGATCCCAGATCTGTAATTGGACAACAGCTGTAATTCTGCCCTCCAGGAAAAATATGTTGGCTCAGTTCTAGTATGGAAACCAAATCACTCAGAACCCTTCAGAAATGTCCTCTTCCTTAATTCTGGTCCCCTTTCATTTTTATGAGCCCTGAGTTTTGAGGGGGGGAAACAAAATGGAATACTTCGTTTGTTTCAAGTAGGCAATTATGCCAGACTAAAGTTCATGTTTGTGTGTGTTTTGCGTGTATGTATGTGTGAGAGGGGGAGGGGCTTTATGTCAGTGTTGATTCTTGACAACTCCTAGTTCCTACAATTTTCAAGGCAAGAGTTTGGAAGCCCTTGCTCTTGCTAGGACTGATAGATTGGCCCAAGATCACCCAGCAGGCTAAGGCAGGACTGGAACTCACCATCTCCCATTTCTAGCCTGGTATTTTAACCATTATACCAAACTAGCTCTCAAAGATCATTCGGAAGTAAAATGAATTCACATGAAAAAGCCCCCTTGAAGAGTTTCTCTGTTTCAAAAAGCTATAACAATAACAGCAAAGTGTGAGCATAATAAGCCATTTGCATCTGGCTTCTGTGGGTGAATCTGGAAGAGAAAAGGAGGTGCAATGCTTGCCTCTGCCTATTCCTGATGCTTGTAATGAACAAATGCTGAGAAATCAAATTATCTAGACGATGAACAATGAACTGCAAACACACAAACAAACAACGGGTGATCAGGTTTTTTGGCCTGGAAAAAAGCAGCTCGGGAGGGACATGTATGCTGTCTCCCTTTTTCGAAGGGATAAGACTCCTCCAAGGAGATTTAAAAGAAACCAACTAAAGCATTCCTTCAAATGGGGTAATTAACAGCAAACTGGATAACTTTGATTGGATAAATTCAGAATGGGCGGACTTATTGGAGGCAATAGGTCTTGAAAACTCAAATGTTCCTCTGGGTTGGGGCAGAAACCTCAAAAGAGTATTTACAGAAGGACCAGGGGAAAGGAGTAGGTCTATATCAGAAGTCTTCAAACTTGGCAACTTTAAGACTTGTGGACTTCAACTCCCAGAATTCTCCAGACAGCTGGAGTTTGAAGACTTCTGGTCTATATCCTCTGCTTGCAAGTTTCCCCGATGCATCTGGTGGACTACTAGGAAAGGCACTGGTCTAAGATGGGTCACCCCACAGGGCTCTTCATACATTCTCCTCATTTATTCAATATCTGAAATAGCTCTGTATTGCTATTCTTGAGGCATGCCGTGCCTGGAGGAAAAGAAATAACCCTTTCCTTTAACAGCATATCCATATCGGGTTTAAGAGACAGATCTGTTACCCATTGCTGAATCCCCACAGATTGCCCACTGACGTGTTCTTTCGCATCCTCCGAATTCTTCCCTATTTAATTTTGTTTGTATTAGAGTATTTAATTTTTTTTAAAGAAGGATGAAAGGGAAGTGAGATACTGCAAATGAACGCTTCTAGTTTAACCTGTATTTTTAATAATCCATTGACATAATAACATAGTGACATAAAGGGTTACAGAGAAGCCTGGAGATATCTTGAACAAAGGGCTTCAATAGCCTGGCAGTCAATGGGACTTATCATGGCAACCCAAACCCAAATTTCAGCTGTACTCCTTGGCCCAAAATGTTGCGGATCTGTACCCTGATATATGACATTCCAGTTCTATTGGCCCTGAAATGTTCAGCCCTGCCAGCCACATGCCAATGAAAAGAGGAAACAAGTTGAGCAAATCCATGATATCACAGAGGATGTGAATCTGAACCACGCCTGACCGAGACATTGAAATCCCCCTAAGGAAATAGGACTCCACGCCCAAGATACCCCAGGGAGCTCAGGAAAAGAAAATGGAGAGAACTGTGTATTAACATATGTGCACTGTCCTGGCATCCCAAATCAGTAGAATGTATTCAGAACTGGCAAGCTGAAATGGAATATCTGGTCAGAAGGATGGAATGCCAGACCTTCATGTACTATATTCTCAGCATCCCTCCCATTTTTTAATTTTTTTAAAAAAAATTAGTCTATTTTAGCCACATGCAGTGTTGTCTTCCCTGTTTCTTTTACCAGGGCCTCTGCACTGGGATTTCTAAGGACCACAAACCAGTGAAGATTTGTTACCTCTGGCAAACTTTTTGGAGCAAATAGCCTCTCTCTAGTTCCTGCAGGGAGCTTTAGAGAATGCCAATTCTACAGAAAGAAGAGAGAGAGCTGCCATCTTTCTCTGCTCTTTCCATGAACTTCAGCTGTTGGAGAATTTCTGTTTCTATAGTCTGGGTGAGGCACATGGAACTGATGATTGCCAATTTGATCTAGTGGTAAAAGCACCAAGGTAGAAAGCGGGAGACTGTGAGACTGTGAGAACTTAGGCTGGGTGATCTTGGGCCAGTCACTCTCCCTCATCCCATCCCACCTCACAAGGTTTTGTTCTGGAGAAAAATAGGAGGATGAAGGGTTATTGGGTATGTTAGCTGCCTTGAGTTATTTATATAGTAATAAAACGGAATAAATATCTAACAAATAAATAAAGGTAAATAAAATAAATTAGGACTAGCAGACTAGTAGGATTTGAAGGGGAAATGATTGTTTGGAGCAGTGCATGTGGCCACACAATGATGCATCAGGCTGAAATCGAACACATCTCTTCCTGGGATTGTGCCAACAGGTGCAAGGTGCACACCTACACATGCCATGAATCATTTTTTCCTCTTCAAATCCAGATCACCGTCCGGCCCTCATATGTGTTAGTCTCCTTTCTGGATATGAAATCCAGGATTGGGATATCATTGTTCTGTAAATGCACTCATTTCCTCCAGTCTACCCAGTCCAGCAAGAGGGGCTTGGGAATGTCTCAGGACCTTGGAAACTTTGTTTGAAGGCCCTTCAAGCAAATGGAAACAGATGATTCCTTCCCATCTCTCAGCTATTTTTATCATAGAGGCATGAGTAAAGGTGCTGAGCCTAGTGGAACCTTTGGGAGGGCACTCTGCAAATATTATTCATATCTCCTTAAATGTTCCATCTTCCTGAGACACCCTGAAGTGCTGTTGTAACAGCTCCTGAATTTTATCAAGGTGGGCAGGAAACAGAAGCAAAAACAAATTGCACTTTTCCTTTGGCTTGCCTTTTTGCTTTCAAGCATACATCCAGGGAAAAGGCTTTTACTATGCAAATCCTGGGCCTCATTTGTACAGTTTTTAGAGGTGATCTTTCCACAAAAATCTATTAGTGGGGAAAAGAAACAATTTAAATTAGAAAGGGATCCCAAAGTAGAGAAAAGAAAGTAATGGCCCAATCTGGTCTGTTCACATTTAAATTCCATCAAAGAGGGGATAGGATTACTGTATTGCTTAAGAAGAAAATTCAGCTTGACTCAATTTGGCTTCTGCTCTGTAATGGGACCTTTGTTTCCTACTATTCCTTCATCTTCCACATTGTATCCAGAGAATCCCCTGGGTGGGGGATTCTGATTGAAGCCTTTTTCACAATAAGAATTCCTTAGCTATAACCCAAAAGTTGTCATCAGTTGTGCTAAAAAATGCAGTAACACTGAAAAGCAGTCCTTCAGTTTATAAGCAAGTTGTAATGTCCCAGGGCATAAATAAGTATCCCTGAGTGGGCAAAATAAAGCTAAAGAGCTTTTTCCCCCCCCAAGCTGTTTTTGACTGGCCTGCCTCTAGTCTCTTCTGAAGCTCTGTTTGTTTTTCCTATTTTGATATATACTCTTGCTAAACCTCTGCTACTGCATCTAATTTCCCCAATTCTTCCTTAGCATGACATAAGATGTCTCTGGCTAGGATTAGCCCCAGAGGAATCATTTGTAAGTCAATGAGGTGCCATTCTTAATGCAAGTTTTTAAAGCCTATTACTTTATCTGATTAGCCAAAATCTTTGCAAAATGGCCCTGAATGGAAACATTCTCCTGTGAGATCTTGTTCTGAATGGAATAAACCAAATATAAAGTATTAAAAGGGCCTCATTCTGAAAAACATGAGAAGAGGCTCTTTTGAGAGACAGCTACAGATGGTAGTCTTGGGGCAAGGATGTCTGAAAGGCAGCATGGGTAATAATCAATACAGGGAAATCCAAAAATTCAAAGGCTCAGTCAAACCAAATGTTAAATAATTTAACAGCACAGACTTATCATCAGCTATAGAATCACTGGGATTAAGACTGATTCTAAGCTCTATTCCACCAAGTTCAGTGCATCTGTAAATTTGCATTCAAAAGTTTTTAATTTTGTATGTGGTGGGCGAAGCGCAAACTCGGGGGGTTTTTATTTAACTTTTTAATTCGGATTTTAGGGGGTTCCAGGGAGGAGGGTAGGGATAGTCAAGTGGGGGGGCGTCAATCTATTGGGCCGGCTGGCGGAAGTAGAGGAACGGAGGAGGAGGGAAGGGGGGCCGTTTCCATTGAGGCATTTTCCATCAGTTCGGTCTTGGGGAGGGGCAGGGGCGGTGGGAGACGGGGTGGACATCATTGGTTGGAGGACCGCGGCTGCTGGCTACGGGCGGTTACGCGCTCCAACCCCCCATGCTCCCATCGCAGACTAGGTGGGCAAGAACCACAGACCCGGGGCCCTGGGCTGATGTTGTGTAACGCCAGGTCCGTGGTACAAAAAGCCCCCCTCATCCGAGACCTTGTGTCAGAGGGGGACCCGGACCTGGTAGGTATTACGGAAACCTGGTTGGGCCACGAGGGAGGACATCCCCTCGTAGAAATGTGCCCACCAGGATACCGAGTCTTTCATCAGCCTAGGGCCCTAGGGAGGGGTGGGGGGGTGGCGATTATGGTTAGGGAAGGTCTTGAGCCAAAGGAGACCACGATCCCTCAGACGACTGGGTGCGAGTCCCTCCTTGTGAAGTGGGGCCTAGGGTGGCAGTTGGGCGTGTTAGTTGTATACCTGGCTCCTCGCTATATGACAACAGCCCTGCCCGAGCTCCTAGAGGTGATAGCCGAGGCGGCGGTTGAGACCCCCAGACTGTTAGTCATGGGGGACTTTAACCTGCCGTCGGCAGGCGAAACCTCTGGGGTAGCTCGGGAGTTCATGGCTTCCATGACAGCCATGGACCTGACCCAAGTAGTTGTAGGCCCTACCCACGAGGGCAGACACACCCTGGATCTAATCTTCATCTCGGGAAAGTGGAGTAGTGATCTGGGAAGAGGGGATCTAGCCATCACACCCCTGTCATGGACAGATCACGCTCTCCTTCAGCTCAACTTTCCGATCGCCGCACCTCACTGCGGGGAGGCGGAACCGGACATTCCTATATGGTTCTGCCCCAGGCTCCTGATGGACCCGATAAGGTTCCAAAGGGAGCTTGGGCCAATTCCTGTGGACTTGTCCCGCGACTCGACTGAGGACCTAGTGGCCGCATGGTTAAGTGCGGCCACGGGGGCCTTGGACCGAGTCGCGCCCTTGCGGCCTCTCTTGCGGCGACGAACCACCTGGGCTCCTTGGTTCACCGAGGGGCTTAGGGAGATGAAGCGCCACAAGAGACGCCTAGAGAGCAGATGGAGATCTTCTCGCTCCGAAGCCGACCGAACACTAGTGAGAGACCATATTAGGACTTACTTAGTGGCGTTAAGAGTGGCCAAACGTGAGTATTGTGCCACTCTTATTGCATCCGCAGATAACCGCCCTGCCGCCCTGTTTGGGGTGACCCGCACCCTCCTTCAACAGAGGCCGCGGGAAGCCCCTTTACAGGGTCGAGCAGAGGAATTTGGGATTTATCTGCAGGAGAAAATCACTCGGATTCGGAACGAGTTACCCTCCATCGACAGTGGTCCAGTCGAGCGGGCCGAGGCTGATCTTGTGACACCATCCTGGGAGGAGTTTGATTTTGTTACCACCGAGGATATGGACAAGTTGTCAAAGAGGCTTAGGGCTACCACATGTTTATTGGACCCGTGTCCCTCCTGGCTTGTACTGGCATCCTGGGAGACGACACAAGGCTGGCTCCAGGGCATTGTCAACGCATCTTTGAGTGAGGGGTCCTTGCCTGCCGTCTTGAAAGAAGCGGTAGTAAGGCCCCTCCTCAAGAAGCCGTCCCTGGATCAAGCATTATTAGAGAACTATCGTCCTGTCTCCAACCTCCACTTTCTACTTTTTAGTGAAGGTTGTTGAGAGTGTGGTGGCTCAACAGTTTCCGCGACACTTGGAGGAAGTTGATTATCTAGACCCGCACCAGTCCGGCTTCCGACCCGGGCACAGCACCGAGACGGCATTGGTCGCGTTGGTTGATGATCTCTGGAGGGCGCGGGATAGAGGACATTCCTCTATCCTAGTCCTATTAGACCTCTCAGCGGCTTTTGATACCATCGACCATGGTATCCTATTGCGCCGACTGGGGGGGTTGGGGTTGGGAGGCACCGTTTTGCGGTGGTTCTCATCCTACCTCTCTGGTCGGTCGCAATATGTGTTGACAGGGGGGCAGAGGTCGGCCTCGAGGCCCCTCATATGTGGGGTTCCTCAAGGGTCGGTCCTCTCGCCCCTGCTATTCAACACATATATGAAGCCGCTGGGTGAGATCATCCGTGGTTTTGGGGTGGGATATCATCTGTACGCTGATGATACTCAGTTGTACATATCCACCCCAGACCACCCCAACGATGCCGTCGAGGTTATGTCCCGGTGTTTGGAGGCCGTACGGATCTGGATGGGTGGTAACAAACTCAAGCTCAACCCGTCCAAGACTGAGTGGCTGTGGCTTCCGGCGCCCCGGTTCAGCCAGATTATTCCAACACTGGCCATTGGGGGCGAAACACCGGCCCCCGTGGAGAGGGCGCGCAATTTGGGTGTCCTCCTGGATTCCCGGCTGTCTATGGAAGATCACGTGGCAGCCGTGGCCAGGGGGGCGTTCCATCAGGTACGCTTGATGCACCAATTGCGCCCCTTACTGGATCGGGGTGCCCTACGCACAGTCACTCAAGCACTCGTCACCTCTCGACTCGACTACTGTAATGCTCTCTACATGGGGCTTCCCTTGAGGTGCACCCGAAAGCTGCAGCTAGTCCAGAACGCAGCCGCGCGGGTGATTACGGGAGCGCCTAGACACTCCCACATAACACCTATCCTGCGCGAGCTGCACTGGCTCCCTGTGGTCTTTCGGGTGCGCTTCAAGGTCTTGACGACCATCTTTAAAGCGCTCCATGGCTCGGGGCCTAGTTATATGCGAGACCGCCTCCTGCCCCATACATCCCTCAGACCGATACGCTCCCACAGAGAGGGCCTCCTCAGGGTGCCGTCGGCTGGACAATGCCGACTGGCGACACCCAGGGGAAGAGCCCTACCTACCCCCTGAACTCCGCACCATCTCTGACCTCCGCCTCTTCCGCAAGTGTCTGAAGACACATTTATTCCATCTAGCCGGCCTAGCGTAACCCCCTGTATTGACCATTAGACAGTTTTAAATTTGGGATTTTAATTCGGTTTTTAGCACAGGTTTTACTGGAATAAGTTTTTTAAATTTTATATGTTTTGTATGTATTTTAACATTCCTGTGCGCCGCCCTGGGTCCGTTTGGAGAAGGGCGGGATATAAATTTAATAAAATAAAAATAAATAAATAAATAACTATAATATATAAGGTGTTTTCCAATTCTGTTTAGCTTGAGTAGCAAATATTTATATATTTCTGAATTCTCATTCATTCGTTATATATTTTATAAATAACTTAAAGTGGTGATCATAATGAACATTCCTTTCCTCCTCCTATTTTCCCCAAAACAACCCAATGAGGTGAGTTGGATTGGGAGCGAAAAGAGAGAGGCCCAATGTCACTCAGCTGGCTTTCATACATAAGAGAGGACTAGAACTTCTGATTCTAGCCTGGCACATTTTGTTTCTGAAAAAATAAAGCAGATGAAAATAGAAAGGACAACTCTATAAAACCATTATGCAAGCAAGGGAAGCCCCCGTATATAGTCCAGGCAACTGGAGATACTTGTTTGCCTCATCCAAATGAAGTTGCAGCTTTTCATTTTTAAATGGAAAAAAAGATAATGGTAAAGGTTCCTCTCGCACATGCGTGCTAGTTGTTCCCGAATCTAGGGGGCGGTGCTCATCTCGGTTTCAAAGCAAAGAGCCAGCACTGTCTGAAGACGTCTCCGTGGTCATGTGGCCGGCATGACTAAATGCCAAAGGCGCATGGAACACTGTTCCCTTCCCACCAAAGGTGGTCCCTATTTTTTCTACTTGCATTTTTTACATGCTTTTGAACTGCTAGTTTGGCAGAAGCTGGGACAAGTAATGGGAGCTCACTCCATTATGCAGCGCCAGGGATTTGAACTGCTGATCTTCTGATCAACAAGCTCAGCATCTTAGCCACTGAGCCCCCCTGTCCCTTTTAAATGGAAAACTGGCTTCTAATTCAGTAAAAACTTTTTTTAAATGTATCTGTCCAGGAACAAATTTCTTCCTACCTGTGCTGAGGCTATGCAGATTAAAGAGATGCTTTTTAAAATGCAAAATTCTCTGACTTGTTATTGTGTGTTTTGTCTAAACGTTAGTAAACTGACATTTGTCTCTTCAGCTGTATGGAAAACAAGAATTGCTTGGCAGTACAGCATCTAGAACAAATTATTTGGGAAGTGAGCAGATATGCACACACTGAGATGCTTTTAAGATATCGATAGTCTCTTTTACTAAGAGAGAGGAGTGAAATCTAGAAGTTGTGCTAGATTGGGTCTGAGCTGAGTTTCCTGTCTTGCTTGAAAGGATAATTTCATTGTGCAAGACAGAATTCTCTTCCTCGTATCCTTTCTGCAGTGGTCATGTGGCTACAGCTTTACTTATCTGTTGACATGCTAGCAAAATAATGCTTAAGATCCTCCAACACAGATTACATCCGTGCTTGAAAAAAGAAATTCCATATTTCAAGCTGGCTGAGGAACATGAGGCATTTTTGCTGATGCCTGCTGGATAATTGAGAAAGCCCAAAAATACCAAAAATATGTGTTTCACTGATTATAGAAAAGCCTTTAATTGATCAGATCAAGCTGTGGAATGTGCTCAGATAAATCCCAGAAAGTCTCATTGTCCTCATAAGAAATCTATATACAGGTCAGGAAGACACAGTACGGGATAGAATATGGTGACGCGGACTGGCTCCTGATTGGCAAAGGAGTGTGATAAGACTCTATTCTTAACTCTTATTTGTTCAATCTATATGCTATAGTATACTTAGGGAAGCTGGATTGGAAGAAGAGGGTACAGGTCCTTGCGTTACAACCACTCATTTACCAACAAATTACAGTTATGTTGGTGCTGAATGAAAAGAACTTACAAACAATCTTCAAAGTTGCGGATATTGACTACAATATCCTTGCCATCCCATGATTGTGTTTCAGGTACTTGGAAACCAGTTTGCAATTACAATGGTTGCAGTGTGTCAGGGGTCACTTTTGTAACATTTCCTGTCAGCCTCCCACAAGCAAAGCCAATGGGGAAGCTGGCAGGAGATTGCAAGTTGCTCCCACAAGTTGCTATTGCTCTTCCTGCTTTTTCTCCCAATCAGTTCCTGGGCAAAATGGGAACCTCATACTCTGTAGCACTTCCCCATAATCTATACTACACATCTGTGGCACCAGCACACCCACCCATGCTCCAAAGCACTCACTTATAGTTCTCATGTGCCCCTCCGTAGTTCTCGGGTACCAGCCTGCTTGGCTAGGACATGGTTTCAGAGCTTCTTCCCATGTCATGGTCGCATGAAGTCCTCATTTAACGACATGCAGCCCTTTTTTAATGACAACAATAGGGACTACCTGGATTTCCATCACTGAACTATGTGATCATGTGACATAATAGTACAACTGCATTATTTAGTAACAGAAATTCTGGTCCCAGTTGTTATCATATCCAAACACTTCCTGTAGTTTTAAAATTGGAGGACGAAACATTAATAACCAGCACTTCACTAATGACACTACCCTGACAGTCAAAAATGCAGAGAATCTGCAAGCTATAGCAATAAAAAGTATGATTCACATTTCCAATACATTTGGATGTGTTCAGACATTCTAGATAATTTCTCTGGTATCATGTACCAAAAATACATCATGTTATAAAAATTATAACCACAATGTAAGCAGGATAGGAAGACCATTGCTGCTTTTGAATTTCAATGTTGGAGCATTATCTTACTTTGGACACATTAGGGCAAGACCCAGCTCTCTGGAAAAAGGTCTACTGCTGGAAAAAGTGAAAGGAAGTACAAGAAGAGGATAGTGAGTAGTAAGGTGGATGGACATAATTACCATGGCAATGAATGCACAGTTGGAAGACCTGAATGACCAGGTGAGAAACAAATCATCATGAATAAAATCTATTTAAACGATCATTAGGATCTGACAATGATTTGTTGATCTAGAATAACTGCAGAAGTCCTTTTTTGGAGCATTTAAAATCAGGTGAATAACTGACTTTGAGTCAGTCTTTCCTAACTTATTTGCCCTCCAAATGCATAGATTTCAACTTTTGAGTTTGCCAACATGGCCATCTGGAAAACATCCAGATTGGAAAAACATGAACCTTGGTACTGCATTCACTAGAAGCAAAGAAAGGGCTGTTTTATTATTGTTGTAGGACATATTATCTTTAGCATTTTTTGGTTCTCATAAAAGAGAATGGGACATAGGCAGTTGACAAAAGCCTTAATTGAATAGCTGGGATTTGATAAAGTTTAGCAGTACCCATAGAATGTTTTCCATACCTGGATGATTGAGGGTGTTTTAAGATGCAAATCAGGGCACTTTGCATTTTAAAAGGAGACACATTCGCCTTAAATGACTACACTTATTTAAGAATCAGGACTTCTTCAACATTAGAAAAAAGCCAAAACCTTTCCGGAAATTAAAAAGCAAATGATGCCCACAGTGTACAAATTCAATCTGTTGTTTCTGCATATTCTCTGTAGTTGGGTGAAGGTATCAATAGATCAGTTTTATAAAGTTCTTAAGAGAATCACGCCACCCTTTATTTGTTCAGATGCCTGTGATTATAGCTAGTAGAATTCAAATGGCAAATTCAAGGATTTGGGAAAGCTCTAGATTTTGCAAACAAAGCAAGGATCCTAGTTTGCAATCCTGGCTTATTCTGGACACAATTATCTATGAGTCCCAGTTCAGATAAGTATTAAGCATTTAACTCCTAGTGAGTGGTTAGCAATTTGTGCTAACTGGTCGAGCCAAATTAGTGCACGTCAACTGCATTTATTATTACACACAGTTTAATAATGTGATGGATACATCAGATGAAATTGGAGATAAGTGAAGTTTTTTGAACATTTATTGGACATCAGTCACCTTAATGTTTGTTTTCTTCCTTGAGCTGAGTGTGTTGCCTGCAGCACATTTGATTAATCTGAGTTACATATTTCAGGGAAGGTATCTTGAAGGTGGATCTATTAATTAGCAGGGTGCTTTCTGCCAAAGAGATGGTGGATTTATTTCCTGTGCATCACCCATAAGTAGACAGTGACTGACAGATTGTGCATTAATCCCCCAAATTGGCCATTTTTATTTAGTGGTGATGAAAAAACGTATTAGCATTTCCTGCTCAGAAGTGGGTTGACACAAAATTTAAAAACTTGAAAAAAAATGCTGAGACCAACATTTGCAGTGACTGGAAGAGAGGGGATTAATTTCATGTTTGTTGCAACTGCTACCTACTGAAGCTGCTGCTACCTGAGCACTAACAAGCCACCCTACTGTAGATGCCTGCCAGAAGTTTGGACAGGTATGTTGAGTGGCTGACACCCTGAGCTGTGCTTGGTTGAGAAAGATCGAGAAAGGAGGAAAACCTTTTCTTATTGAGAACTTTAGAAAGTATATGTCTAGAACTGGGGTAGAACTATTGGATATGTGGGGAACAGAGTTCACAAGAGATTGTTGTTCCTGTATGGTGGTCCTAGTATTCCTTTCCTTTCCCTAGATCAGTGTTTTTCAACGTTGGAGACTTTACGTCCTGTGGACTTCAACTGCCAGAATCCCCCAGGCAGCATAGCCCTAGATAGAAATGGATACTTGAGTCTTGTGATGAACAAATATCTGCTTGTTTATCCCTTCCTATGTTGGGTGGGAAGCTGAAAAAAAACCCAGGGAAGGTCAAGATTCAACAGGCACCCTAAACTGCTCTCATTCACACACTCGCAAGGCCAAACGGATGTAATGTTGTCAATCGGGAGATTTTCCCCTAAAGCAAATACGTGCCAGTTTCATGGGAAGGTAATAAATTCTGCAGGCCTGTTATGATCCTATTCATCATCAGTCCTAATTGGCATGAAGATAGCAAAGCCTGGTCTTCATTTTCTTTTTAATCCAGATAGGTTTTTCCACTGGATGCAATTGCTTATTTATCTTGATTATTATTATTTTTTGTTTCAGATCTGGCTTAAATGAGAGCAGCATCCTTTGTTTTTTATATTTCCTCCATTCTTTTCTGTATTGGGGAAAAAATAGTTTGAAACCTGCTCAGTTTCTCCCTCTTCCCAATAGGGAAATTAACCGCATGGCAAAAAGTTAACCTTTCATTGCTTCATGCCCACTTTGGTTCTTTTTTGTAAAAAGAACCTTCTTAAACCAAATTTTAGAGAGGAACAGACAAATCCTTTTTTGGAACTTGGAGAAATGGTTTGCCAAGAAAGCTTTTCCAAAGCGAGTGAATTGCTTAGAGAAATAGCCTTTCAAGTAATTTGAATGATGCCTTCTTGAATCCTGTGACAAGGAATAACTGGGCAATCCTATGCTTTGAAGCAAAAGCATATGTACTTTGCAGCACATGGGTATTGGGCAAACATAGCTGCTAGGTCGTTTCCCAAGAACACATAGCTAGCCCTCCACAATCTTTGAGGGGAAATGTTCGGTTGTCGGAGTTCTAGATACATAGATATACAGTATATGCATCCCCATGAACCCCAAAACACCTTTTTGCCTTCAAATTCAAAGCACAGCATAGCTCTAAACCTTTAAAAAAAACACTAGCAAAACCTGTTTTCTCAGAATTCAGCCCTGCAGACAATGAGATGCATGATGTGACAAGAACACAAGTGTGTCTCCTGAGTGCAGTGACTTCTCCTTTTATGTGCTTCTCTAGCCAGCCTTAAATGCCAAATTAATCTTGTTCTGGGACAAGCCCACAGGAGCAATCAAGAAAACAGAGATCTCTTAGAAAATTCTACAACCAGATAAATAATTGGGCAGAACTCTAAAAAATCCAGACAATGAAATAAAGGCAGTTATTGATATACTTCCTAATCTTGACAAAACGTTTCAATAAAAATCATTTTTAAGATAACCTACCTTTCCATCATTTACCGTATTTTTCGGAGTATAAGACGCACCTGAATATAAGACACACCAAGGTTTTGAAGAGGCAATTTTTTTAAAAAAGTAGGTAGGTAGATAGAGGGATAGAGAGGGAGAGAAAGAGAAATACAGTAGGTAGGGAGGGAGGGAGAGAGAGTAGGTAGGTAGGGAGAGGGAGAGGGAGAGAGAAATAAAGTAGGTAGATAGGAAGGGAGAGAGAGTGTATAGTTAGGTAGGTAGGTAGATAAAGGGATAGAGAGAGAGAAATAGAGAGAGAGATAAATATGGTAGAGTGGTAGGGGGAGAGAGAGAGAGTAGGTAGATAGGGAGAGGGAGAGGGAGAGAGAGAGAGTAGGTAGGTAGGGAGAGGGAGAGAGAGAGAGAGAGAGAGAGAGAGAGAGAGAGAGAAATAAAGTAGGTAGATAGGAAGGGAGAGAGAGTGTATTGTTAGAGAGAGAAATAGAGAGAGAGAGAAATATGGTAGAGTGGTAGGGGGGGAGAGAGAGAGTAGGTAGATAGGTAGATAGAGGGGAGAGAAAGAAAAATACAGTAGGGAGGGAGGGAGAGAGAGAGTGTAGATAGGTAGGTAGGGAGAGGGCTAGAGAGAAATAGAGAGAGAGAGAGAAATACAGTAGATAGGTAGGGAGAGAGAGAGTAGGTAGGTAAGTAGGTATATAGAGGGGGGAGAGAAATACAGTAGATAGGTAGGAAGAGAGAGAGTGTAGATAGTAGGTAGAGGGATAGAGAGAGACAGAGAGAGAGAGAAATACAATAGATAGGTATGTAGAGAGAGAGAGAGAGAGAGTAGGTAGGTAGGTAGGTAGATGTTTCCAGGTGTATTTACCCATGTGCTGGAGAAGGAAATCCCTGACCACCTTTGGAACAAATCTTTGTTTCTGCACGCACAGTACTTGACCAACATAATTCTCATCAATCACTCTAACTAAACAGCTCTTCAATAGGGGAAAAAATCCCTTTTTGCACTGTGAAAACCTCCCCCAAACGGCCCGTTTTTTGCGAAAATGGCCCCATTTTTCAAATAAAAGGCATGAATAGCCTTGGGGGGGCTTGCAGAGTGCTCCTGGGGGGGGCCCAAAATGAGGAAAAACGGCCCATTTTGTTCGTGACAACGGGCCATTTTTTGGTCAAACAATTGCATGCATAGCCTTATGGAGGATTATAGAGTGCTGCTGGGGGCTGGGGGGGCAAAAACGCCCTGTTTTTTGCTCATTTCTGCTCTCCCCAGCCCCCAGGAGCTCTCTGGAAGCCTCCATAAGGGTATGCACACGGCTATTTTGGTGAAGGGGCGGGGTTTCAGGAGGCAAAAAATTCTGTATTCGATGTATAAGACGCACCCAGATTTTCAGCCTCTTTTTAGAGGAAAAAAGGTGCATCTTATACTCCGAAAAATACGGTAAGCAAGAAGTAACAAACTTTTATCAGATTTTTTTAAGCAAACCAAGTAGGAGTCAAGTCATAGGCAGCACAATCTTTCTTCAGAAGTCAGTTATTATCTCTTCATTAAGGAATTTCTGAGAAGCACTTCATGATCAATGTTCCCTCTAAGCTGCACGGGTGCGTGGCCACACAGCCGCATACCTGACAACTGCCGTGTATTGATTTTTAGCACAAAGCCGCCTCGGTGTCTGGGCTCCTCTGATTGGACGCTCCTAGTGCCTATCAGAGTGTGCGCCTAGTCCAAGCGGCGGCAGCGGGAGGCGGCGAGTGAGCGAGCTGAGTGGGCGTGGCGGCTCAGGCATGAAAATGCAGTGCTCAAGCACTATAATTTCAAGTGCACACTGAAAAAAAATTAGAGGGAACATTGTTCATGACATGCCTTTAAAAGGCATAGTTGACACTTTCTTAATATATCCAATGGATCTTAATGTGTTTTGATATTTCCCCCTCAAAATATGTGTAGTGCTATTAAAAATTACACTTGGAAAATCTTAGAAAGGCATCTGCATAGCAAGAAACTTGGAAATAGCATGTGTTTGGATCCCTTCCTAGATATTTGTATTAATTTATCAGGACTCCAGAACAGCTGTTTTGATACCATCAGAGCCTTCCTTTTCAAAGCCAATATTCCTTCCACCTTCCTTCTCCACATTTTCTATAAAGGAAAAAAAATTGCTTAAAATTATATGTTGAGCTATCTGAAACTTTAGATGTATACATTGCCACATTTCTGAAAATGAGCATAGAAAAGTGAAAGAAACTCCTAAGTAGTTTATTTTGATTTAACTGCATGATATAAAGCACTGATGGTGAATCTTTTTGGCACTGAGTGCCGAAAAGGCAGCACTTTTCATGTGCATGGCACATCACACATGCACGTTCCTCTGGGCTGCAACAAGGAAGAGGAGCTGCCCAGGGGCCATATGCAAACCAGAAAATGGACTTCTGGAACTTCTGGCCAGCAAGTCTTCTACTTACTGCTGCGCATGCACAGCATGTTAACACGATGATCAGCTGGCTGGCGTGCATGCTCACACCAGAAAACGGAAGACCATCTCTTCCAGTTTCCAGCACTGCTGCATGCACAAAGGCCAGATGATTGTCACGTGAGCATGCATGCCAGAAACACGGAAGAGGGACAGCCAACGCTGCACGTGCCAGGCAACATAGCTCCACATGCCACTTCAAGCACACATGCCAGAGGTTCACCATCATGGTTATAAAGCCTGACTGACAAATGATCTGGTGGTCTGGAGATGGTTTTGGACAAGGCTGAAAGGCACCTAATTGTTTTTAGCTAATTGACTGGAGGTCATTATTTCAAGGATAAGCAGCACATAAGAGCTTATTTGATGACTGGGGCTCCTGACTCTCAGTTGACACTAGATTTGTTCCCATAACTGATGCCCCTTGATAATCAGGAAATGGATTATATTAAAAGGTACATGAAGGTCTACAGCCAAATTTCTTTCTTCTCAAAATATAAGATACATGATGTCAACCCCTTGTGTATACATATCTAAACTCTTAAATCTAAAGTTCCATCTTAACCATCTGGTGATTAAAAAATGGGGCTGCTGGTTAAAGAGATCCAAATCCAACTAGTATAATATAGGATAGGGAAATCTAACCCATTCTCTCTAACATTCCTCTCTCACATGAAAGAACTGGGAGGTGGAACAGAGTCAAAGGAATTTTCCAAGCTCACATTTCACCCCTCCTCTCAAAATAGCTTAAACCAGGCTTCTCCAACCTGGTGCCTTCTAGAAGTGTTGACTTTCAATTCCTCTCATTCTCATGGCATTGTGGTTAGGGAGTTGACATTCCCTAACCACAATGAGAACAATGAAGAATAAAGCACTACCCTCCAGGAGAGCTTTTCAGGAGAATGAGTAAGAGATGGAAAGAAAACGGACACCTCTTAACAAGAGAAGGAGCTTTTCCATTGAGCAGGGGGCTGATTCACAGCAGACCAGGGCTTGGCACTATCAAGCCAGTATTCTTTCTGACAACTTGCTCCTCAGAAAATATCTAATCTCATACAGGAAGCTACAGAAGATTTCTCTTATTTGGAGAAACTGCAAGAGGGACCGGGAGAGCCTTTTTCCCCAGCCTTCCCACCCCTCAACTAAAAACAGCTTTGTAAAAACCATTTTTGCCATTCTTGGCATTGGAGTATCAGTACCATCCTTTATTCCCATGATGTATATATATATACCTTATGTTTTCTGTGATCTCTTTGAAGATTTTTTTTACAATGCCAGGCCTCTGCATTAATGTTACCACAATCAACACTATTATGGGTCTATTATTGAGCAGGAGAATAAAGGAGTGAGCAAAGCAAAGCAACAAGCTAATTATATATATTATGCATCCCCATGCATTGGCTCTCATTCACACTTTTTTGCATATGCAACAGTAATATATTTTCAGAGGTAAATATTTCTACCAAACCCAAGTTAAAAGACACCTTTAGTCCAGTCTACCCCTGCTTATGTTCCTTCCAGATGACAACCTAGCACCCAGAATAGGGTGTCTAATTGCTAAGATTTCTGGGAGTTGACGTCTACACAACTGAAGGGAGATTGTTTCAGCAGTTTAGTGGGATCCAAATGAACATCAGGAAGCATTTTTATCATCTTATCAGGGATGGGAGAAGACTCCTGGGGCATTGATGTAAATTTCTTTTATCGTCTCTTGGGAATTTCAGATTCCAAATTGCTTAATGTCTGTGTTGTATGACTGCCTTAAAGGAAAATAGCAGACAGATCTTAAAGCATGTCACCGAAGCCTTGCAAATAAGGACAGGCAAGAAACTAAAGAGCTAAAATAAGTGTTAGTTGGGAAGTAACTAACTTTAAGGCACTTGTGGACAAACAGCCTTTCTATTTCCCATCCCTTCTTAATATCGGTCTATTCTGAAGGTAGTCTGTTCTGTATCTTCTCTTCCTATGAACACTGCCTTCACAGCTCAGGCAAAGCGAGTAAAAGTGAGAGTGTTTGGAATAAAATAGCACTGAATGAATATTAGCAAAGTCAAACTACTCTTAGTTTGTAACTTTGCAAGACCTCAGAACAGGGATACGGAGCTTTTGCCCAACTGGACATCATGTTCTCATTTGATCACCAGAGCTCATCTGATGCAAAACCAAGTCTTTACTTTCATAACCTCCTTTCTTAACTAGTTAGCCAATTAGCACTTATCTGTCAAGTAATTTATGCACCACAAACATTTGCTCCAGCATCTGTCAGGCTGCCAGTCTTTTTCCTCCTCACCTTTGCTGGGAAGGAACCAGAGTAGGAGGGGAGGAAACCAGAGGAATCTACCCATTCCTGTCCATCAAAAATAAGTTACTGGCCTGATGCCTATGGCAAGTTAGAAATGGCTACTGAGAAAGAAAATGTTATGCCAGCATAGTTTTCTGTCGCCTTAAGACTGGAGGGGGAAACACTGAGGAAGAACCTTCCATCTGATGAATTTGTGTGCCCAAAATGCAAGGAGGAATGTGCTCCATTATGCCTTTTCTCTCAGACAAATTAGATTGGGGGAATCTGAAACAAATTGTTTGTTGTTAAATTATCATGGAACCAGTTGAAAATAACTGATTTTCTCCTAGGATTCTTTTGCCAACTTTGACTGTCTTTCCTTCCACTGGAAAATTATTCAGGCAGCTTTAGGAAGAGCGTAAATAGAAACGGGGGGGGGGGGGGGAGTATTCTCCTCTTCCATAGAACAACCAGACTATACTACCATAGGAATAAACAGATTTCTTTCCCTGAGCTATCCTGGTTTCATTTAATTCTATTTTTATCCATTAGTATCCATTAGTATTTTTGGAACAGGTTTAGCTTCAGTGGGATTTCTATCCCTTCCCTTTGAATCATTTCCAATAAGGATATCAAAATTGTTGCAAAGTTTGCCTGGATCATGGTGATTCTAGTGGCAATAAGTGACTCTTGCAAATTCAAGGACATTTATTCTTGGACTGGACTGAAAAATTGGAGGCACAGAAATGTTAATTGCCTTAATCAGGAAAAGGACAATCCTTTCCATTTTAAGACAGAAAATTATATAGCACCAACTGCTGTTTGAGAATTTGCTAATCTGATTACAAATGTTTAAACATTGAAGGAGACCGAATGGAAGGGGAGATAATACAGTAACCAGTGAATATATTTATGATTTTTGTATTTTTGACTGAAAAGCTATTGGGGTAAAACTTGGTCTTGTAGATCAGGGGTCCCCAACCCCCGGGCCGCGGACCAGTGCCGGTCCGTGGCTTGATAGGAACTGGGCCGCAGGGCTGGAGAGGAGGAGGAGGGAGAAGGGGGCAGCCCCCTGGGCAGAGCGTGCACCGGATGCGGGAGAGCGCAGGTGCGGCCTTTTGCGCCGTTGGAGGCCTTAGAGCAGGGGTTCCCAAAATTGGCAACTTTAAGACTTGTGGACTTCAACTCCCAGAATTCTCCAGCCAGCTATGCTGGCTGGAGAATTCCGGGAGTTGAAGTCCACAAGTCTTATTTATTTATTTATTTATTTATTATTTTATTAAATTTATACCCCGCCCTTCTCCTTGTTAGGACCCAGGGCGGCGCACAGGCATTATTAAAACCACAAAATACAATATCAATTAAAATATATTAAATTATTAGACCCGTGCTAAAAACCCATGTTAAAACCATACCAAATTAATTTTAATTTTAAAAGTCAGAAGTAGGGGCTATCCTAGGCCGGCTTGTTGGAATAGATACGTCTTAAGACGTTGGCGGAAGAGGCGGAGGTCCGAGATAGTGCGAAGGTCGGGGGGTAGGTAAAGTTGTCAAGTTTGGGAACCCCTGCCCTAGAGGACTGAGTGAGCTGACTCCCTCCCCACGTGCACATGCGCATGTACAGCTGTTCGCGTCATTGGAGGCTCTAGAGGGCCAAGTGAGCCGACTCCCCCCTGCGTGCACATGCACCGCCTGTCCCCCCCCCCCGCTTCTCCTCTACGCCAGCAGGTCCACAGAATTTTCTTTAAAATGAAACCGGTCCCTGGTGCAAAAAAGGTTGGGGACCCCTGTTGTAGATGATCTGCATGGATCCCTTCCCTGGTCAGTGGGTCCTATCCTATTCACATTAAGGCAGGAGTATATCTTCACAGCAAAATGGGTGGACTCAATTAAAGCCCTCTTGTCACAGTATACTATAGAAGTATGAATTTACAGATAAAATTTAAAATTTATGTTCATTTTTTACAAATTTTAGGATAGTTTGGAAGAGTCTGGCATAGGGTTCTAAATGAATGAAAAGTAATAAGGAGACAGTCCTAAACATTTTATTAAAGGTGGTGGGGGAAATTCACACTCAACTCTTGGAAATTCTATGGGCATATTATCACAGATTTCTTGTCAATAGTACAAAAATGGTTAATCTGCCCTCCCCCCCAAGATTTCCCCTCACTTGCCAGTCTATTTTACAGCCCTGTTATTTCCTGGTTCTCTCTCATTCTGAAAACTAGCCAGTTCTGCTCCTATATGGCTTTTGAATACAGATAAAGCCAATTTGTGGCTTTATAATGTGGCTTTTTAGTTAATCTTGCTGGGGCTTTCAGCGCAGCCCTATGGCATATTAATTTAAATAGTCATACATATGTTTCATATTTTCATTGTTGAGATAATCCCAAAGTCACAGACTTGTTTAGAAAGTAGTAAGTTCTCTTATCTAAAGTAAGAGCTACACCCAGGAAAGTGCATAGGATTGCAATTTGTGGTCTCCTTTGCCTATCTGTTCATTCATTTATTAATTCCTAATGTATTGTGCTTTTTAGTTTCATTACCAGAGAATAAAATAACACAGAAAACAGCACATCTATAAAAGCTACATAGAAATTATATATAACCCACAGCAAAACATACCAATAATGCATGTCACCTAAAGCTAGACAGGGGAGCATTTGCTTTTCGAGAAAGATCTAAGTCTGAAGATCATCACTGAAAAGATCTTTTCTCTGATAATTACTAGTTGCACCTCAGATGGGAAGGGATGTACAGATAAACCCCTGCACAGGCAGATGATTTTGCCTAGACAGTCAGCTAAAAATATAAAGTTTCCTTTGCTCCCCTGTAGAGATTACTCAACTGGATTTGAAGCTGACATCAAGCGGAAGCCGTGTCATGCAAGTTATAACTGCTGATTTTCCATAGGCTGCATTTGCACAAATGCTCAACTCTATGTATCAGTCATTTCTAATTTCCCTACTTAGGGGTCTTTGGTCAAAATTTCAGCTTTACTATATTGTGAGTGCTCTCCAAAATCCTCTGTGAAAATCCTTTTAATCCACATGTGTATCTTAGATTTCTTATTTATTGGGGCATCCAACCTGAAGGAATCCAAGATGACAACTGTCTGGGGTTTGAAAGAAGATATCTTAAAATGTTGGATAAAGAGTAAAGTTTAAGGGAGGAGGGTAAAAATGATGTTGCATGTACGTACACTAAAATGAGATTTATTGCCTAATATATAGTGCAGTTTTTCTCAACCTTGGCCACTTGAAGATGTCTGGACTCCAGCATTCACTGCCTGGGTAATTCTGGGAGTTGAAATCCAGACATCTTCAAGTGGCCAAGGTTGAGAAATACTGATATAGTGGGAACACTGACAGAAATCCTTGAAGAAAATGAATGTCACACAAAAACCTAGTGAATAATTCCATAAATTCTTAGAAAGAAATTGGAACCTAAACTGTGATGTTCTTTTCCACCTAGTCCTCTTTTACACTTCTACACATTTGAAAGTATGATGGATAATGTCAACTGGACACCTCATCCCAAATCATTTAATGCGCGGAGGGTAGGGTGCATGCTGGAGATGTGTGTGCATGCACAGGGGAAAGGGTGGTCACACATACATGCATGGAGTTGCACATGCATGCACAGGGGATGGGGTCACATGGGAGGGTCGCACACATGTGCGGGAGGAGCATGGGGGCATGCATGCATGGAGACGGGGGGGTTCACACATGCATTGCATTACGGGTGCATGGGCATGCGTTTTCAGTACACGATGACAAAAAGGTTAGCTATCATTGCCCTAAGAAAACCTTGTTTGGAAGGTTAAAGAAGTGTACTGGGGCTCAACATTTATCAGTTTGCCAGAATTCCCCCTTAACGTTTTACAGCACAGAACTTTATTTACGGTAAAAACAGCCCCCGCTCAGCCTGGATAGGGGACTCTCTGGGAGTTATCTGTTTCACATTTTTCAAACAGCAGCTTTCAGAATTATAATAATTAATGACTTGATAGATTCCATTTCTCATTCCAGATGTGCTTTCCCCTCCAGAACACAAGGGGAGATTTTGACAGAACCAACTGAATAACCATATGTCTTTCTGTTAAAGGCAGACTCCCCCCTCTTCCAGCCCTCACCCCTTTCTTTCATAGAAGCTGGGTTTTGGCAAAGTCCTTGTTTCGCCAATAATCCTGCCTCTTCCCCTTGTTTGCTGTTCCATAGCTGAGGTCTTGCTGGTTTCAAATTCTTTCAGTAATTAGAAGGAACAGCTTAAAGCCTGACTTCAAACATGCAGCCCCCAATCTGCTGAGTAAACAGAGGACTTGAATAAGATCCCCAGAGGATCATTAAAATATGTTCTCCTGACCTGGGGGAGGGGAGAAGGAGCCCAAATGTGGAATGAATCAACCAATGTTTTTTCCCTGATGTTATGGCTAACAAGGGATCAGGTATTTATGTGAGATTTAGGAGTGGGGGGAAGCCATGAGGCACTGCAGAGGATTCCGGCACTCTGTCAAAATATTTCTCCAGTACATGTGAAACTTGATTTGTGTGGCTGTGTCAGAAAGTTTCTCTGGCATATGTGAAGTTTGAATTATGTCCCATAATTCCATATCCTAATATCATAAGGAGGATGGAGAGAGGAGACCCACAATAGGCTTCAAACACCAAATATGACATGTGCACTGATTAAAATTAATGTTAAATAATGTATATTTCTGATAAAATGCTAAGGAGAACCTTCCTCAACAAGGCCAGAATGCAAGGCAATGTGACTTGCATCTCATTGGATTAAGACTATGAATAACTTAAAGGACCTTCGCTGGAGCTTAAAGAAGGCTGAGGTTCTGGGTCATGAGAAGTCCAGAAACACAAGTGTAATGACATTCTCTTCTTCATGTTCTCTAAATAATCCCTTCGGCCAATTCGCTCCCACAGAGAGGGACTTCTCCAGGTGCCGTCCACTAGGCAATGCCAGCGGGCGACGCCCAGGGGAAGGGCCTTCTCTGTGGAGGGCCCAACTCTCTGGAACGACTTACCCCCCGAACTGAGAACAATCACAGATCTCCTCTGCTTCCGCCAGAACCTTAAAACTTACTTTTTCCAACAGGCCGGCCTGGCCTAACTTACATCACCTAGCCCACAGTCTGCAGTTAAAATGTTTTAAATTGGTTTTAGTGATATTGTTTTAATATATTTAAATTTTTAGCACAGGGATATTAATTTAATTTGGTTTTATATTTTGTATATTGTTGTTTATATATGTTTTTAAATTGCCTATGCACCGCCCTAAGTCCCTTTGGGAAAGGGTGCGGTATATAAATTAAATAAACCATAAACCATAAACCATAATCAGAAGGCTGAGAGTTCAATGCTAGATAGCGGCAGATGTTTCTCTCCTAGAGCACAAAGAAAAAAATATCTGCTGTGAACTCCTCGTGGCATCAGGAAGGGCATTCAGCCGATAAAAGCTCAGCTCCATCCAATTGCATTGACTCTACCCCAAATTAAGGGATACATGGAGATTTTAAAAAATTGAATGTAATATAATGCCATCGATACTTGTAGCTACTTGGTAGTCTTACTCTCCTTACTTCTGGCTCATGCAATTTTAAAGCCACTTTCAACTAAAACATACTCCAAGAATGAATACTGTTAATGAGGGAGGTAAACTTTGGAAGACCCGTCATTAGCCAATTTATTGCTGATTGGAGAGTACAGACAGCAAGCATGGGTGGGGTGAGGGTCAAGATAGATAGTGGATAATAGTAAGTTATTTTACTGTGGTGTAACCTCATAGTCTCTCCATAATTCTAATTGTAGTGAACATTATTTGTTATATCATTCAGTTTTTCAAAATATTTCCAGAAATGAGTTATTTTTCCACAAAGGGGGAATAATGCGCCTTCTGTTGATAATATCTAAAGCCATTTGTTGAATAAGATTTTTCTTCAATTCTTATGGGCATTAAATACTATTAATGAAAAAAAATCACATCTAATGCCCCAAATCACTACAATGCTTGCCATGTGTTAACATCCATTTATTTTCCCAGTTCAACCTCTCAGGTTACTTTTAAACCCAGTAAAGGGTTTTTTTTTTAGCCTCTGTCTCCAATAGCAACATGTACAGTAAATTTTGAAGGTCATGCCCTTAGGGTGAGAGAGATAGTTTACCATCAGTTTCTCAAAATCAGTTAAAGGACAATTTGTAAATTCCATTACCAGCCTAGTACATAAAAATGGATTTATTTGAATCAAAAGGTACTAAAGTATTTTGTATCTTAATCGCTGTTTATCTCCTCTTTGCTTTAAGGTAAGGGATTTTATAAACATCTATTTTTTATAATCCCGTTTTTCCACATTTGGCTAATACTACATTGATTGCAAAATTAGATATATCAAAAGAGGTTTAAAAGAGAGAGAGTGACTAAAATGTGTGTAAGAGTTGCACACTCCTGTGACTTCCTAAGTTATTTTGACTCTAGATCCATCTTTTGGAAGAAAAAAATGTCTTCAGCATTTTATTTTTTATTCTTGTCTATATTCCATTTCAATCCACTGTTTGGATTGCCTTTCCAAAAACATTTAAGTTTTATGTTTGCTTGTTCAAAAGAATGAGTGCACAGCAATTGAGCAATTAAATCTTAAGTCTGATACTTCTGCCAAATCTTATAACTTTTTTTTGATATGAAGAGATGATATCATATCATCTTCCAATAAATGTAGCAAGTAATTTCTTCCCTGTATTTATCTCTGTGGTTTTGTTATTTATGTATAATCCTATTGCTAAAGTTTCAATTACTGAATTAAATAATAAAGGGGATAATAGTCAGCTAGGAATCAATATCTCAAGAAGCATTGTTCAATAATATAATTTCCCTTGATTCATAATTATTAACTCATATCATAGATCTAATCTATCACATCTAAAACAATTTTGCCAAATTAAACTTTTTGTAACCTTCTTTTCATAATCTTTTACACAATGCAAAGTTTTCAGGATATGTAATAAACATATAAATTAGTAAATTGGTTTTACAAAAAGGGTGTAACATTTATATTGCTTAAACATTAGTTTTAATTAAGGTTGCCACATCTCCTTGATTTATTTATTTCCCCAGCAAAGATTTGTCTTCCAAAATACTAACTCTTAAATGTTTTCACTGTATGTTTCCTGTTGCATTTCTATACAGTATATATGCCCAAAAAATTTTTAAAAAAAATTTCATTTTCTTTATGGCAATCCCTTAAACTCTAACATTCAAAGAAATAACTTTATGCTGGTTGTTCCCTGTGATTATCTTTTCTCGCTGATATCAACCTTTTAGATTGTTTTAGCTGGAAGCTCTTGAAGGGTTTGTGAAATCGATGCATGTAACAATCTTATTTAGCAAGAACCTTGCCACATATTTCCCCCTCTCCTCCCCACTTCCTTCCCCTCCCCAGTTCCAGCTCTCCCACTCACTTACATGAACGTTTTTTGGAAAAATTGTTCACAGACTCTTTATATGAGCCGTACTTGGTCTAAGGAAAGAATGCTGTAGTCCTCCCTCTTCCTACCCAGCTAATTTCTTTCTACCATTCAGCCTTTCCCCCCCTTTCCCTAAAGTTATATTAAAATAATATCATTCACAGAGTTCATTCTACTATCTTTTCCATTTTCTCTTCCCTTCCTGCAACTACTTCTGTCCTTCAGAAGCTCCAAGGCCGTATTTTACACTGACAGTGCAGGTGGTCATCCAAAGCTGTTTATTTTTTTTGAAAAGTAAAAAATTATTTCCTTTCCTTTGGGGCTTGAATATAATTAGCCTGAATGGAAACTCCCAATTTTATTCCTCTTTTAGTCAGTGGTTTCATAAAGGGTTTTAATGTTCTGTAAAGTAGTTTGGCTGATATCCCAACATGACTATCTCGTTTCCGATTTTCTTCTTCTTCTAGTTTTAGGGACTTTAAAATAATTGATTGATTGCAGATTACCCTTCACCCTTTGTTCTCTGCTCTCCACCCATAAATCTTTTCAGTTACTGCAATATTTATTCTTGTTTTGTTCCTTTGTCGTTGTTTATTTTATTGTTCTATTATTTTACTACTATTCTGTTTACATGCCTTTCATTTTTCTTCCTCTTTATTATTGTAAGCTGCCTAAAGTAGCGCTACAGTGAGATAAGCAGCAAATAAATGTAACAAATGATAGATAGATTAGATAGATAGATAGATAGATAGATAGATAGATAGATAGATAGATAGATAGATAGATAGATTGATAGATTGATAGATAAATAGGATAAATATTTCTCTTGAGCCTTAAGTAATTCTGGTCTTTAGGATCATATTCAAAATCCAATAATTTTTGATCAGGAAAAATGTTAATTTTTACACACACACACACACACACACACACACACACACACACACACACACACACACACATTATATCAGCTTTCTCAGCATTTTCTCATCTGACCTTAGATTATTTTTTCTTCTCCAATCTGGTATAGCTGCCAATTAAATACTGAGATCTGAAACATGGGTTGGTTGGTTTTTTACATTTTTTAATGTTAACTGCATTCTCTAGCTAGAATCATATGCTTGGGTAGCAGTTGTGTCAGACATTTCTGCTTTGACATTTCTTTAAATTGTTTATTAATTTATTTGGACATTCCTGCTAAACCCTCTTTTACTGAAGTTATGGATAATTCCCATTCCAGTTAAAATTCTTGTTTGAGAGGCTTAATCAAGATAGACTCTGAGTCAGAATAGTCTTTAGTGTGGTGACTTACTTTAGGCTGGAAATCTTAGGTTGGAAATCTTCTAGCTGGAGGATTACTGAAATTCACATATCTCCTATTCTATCATACAGGGTTTAATGCCATTGCCTTTGCTGAACCCTTTTTCTTGACATTTTGCTTTTCTTTGGGGGGAAAAAAGTGTTGCTAGATTGGAAGGCTGAAATCTGTCAAATAAGCAACTGACTCTTATGCTATCTTCTCCAGACCATTTCCCCCTCTCCCACATCATCTACCTATTAAAGAGATTTAAAAATTGGAGCTGGAGCTGGATAGTCAGATATTGTCCTGTTGCTACAGGGATTATTGATATGACCAAAGGTTTGGGGATTCTAAATTTCAGGCCTTCTATCTATACCAGGGGTCCCCAACCTTTGCAACTTTAAGTCTGAAGGACTTCAGCTCCCAGAATTCTCCAGCCAACAAAGCTGAAGTCCTTCAGACTTAGTTGCAAAGGTTGGGGACCCCTGATCTAGACTACAGGTAGTCCTTGACTTCTGACCATTCATTTAGCAATCATTTCAGATTACAAGGGCATTCTTCCTTAACTCGTTATATTTCCTATTTACCCATGTGACCCTTTTACCTCCTTCACAGGCATTGATGGTGCCTTTATTCCCTTATCTCTCCTTTGCATCTTGTGGTATCTTCTTTCTTCAGTTAAGACCTCCGTTTTTCTAACCATCTCCTTTTGTCTCACTTTAGTATATGGCTATTTCTTAACAGCAATAGCACTTAGATTTATATACGCTTCACAGTGCTTTACAGCCTTCTTTAAGCAGTTTACAGTGTTAGCATATTGCCCCCAACAATCTCATTTTACCAACCTTGAAAGGATGGAAGGCTGAGTCCACCTTGAGCCAGTCAGGATCAAACTCCTGGAGTGAGCAGCGAGTTAGCCTGCACTACTGCATTCTAAGCATTGTGCCACCACAGCTAATGGCTGAAAAATAGCCTTTTCAATGTTGTTTTAAAGTCCAGGGGTTCCCAAACTTGGCAACTTGAAGACTTGTGGACTTCAACTCCCAGAATTCTCCAGCCAGCAGAGCCAAGTTTGGAAACCCCTGGTTTAAACCAACTACTACTGCATTTGGAGCAACCTTACAATCTCATTACTATTCACACCACTGTGTTTGGGTAACTAAATAGCTGACAGTCTACTTAGACAGTCATGAAAAACGGATGTGGGATACAGTACATTTGCTGCTCAACTATGCGGGAATTACTAACAACGTTATTTTTTCTGTTGTTGTGAGAAAGTCGGTAAAATCTTGCTCTAATTGTTAATAATTTATTGGTAGGTTCTGTTTCCTCCACCTTTTAGTTATTAACAAGTAATATCCTTCCACACTTTGCTAATGAAAAGCAGGAGTGATTTACATTTCAACCTTTTTATATGCTGAGAGTTCCTTGTCTTCCATTGTAAACCCTCTCAAATGGAAAATGTCTCTCTCCTATTGTTTCAAGGCCAAGGTTTGGGTTTAAACATTTTAAAGACTTTAGATTTTAAATTAGACTGCAATCTGTGAATGTATCCCTAGGAAAATGGGCAGGATTTCTTTGCTGCACTCAAATACTGTTTGTCTGATAAATTTGGTTCAGTGAACCTATGGAACCTTTATCTCCCTAATTATTATATTTCCAGTACAATTATGAATCTGAAGTTGGAATTGGCCCAATTAGTTAATCACCCACCACGATTAGGAATTTTGTTTAGCTCTTGATGACCACAGTTGCTCCTTTATCTCTTTCTGCCCCCCTCCCCACTGATGGCTGGGTTCATACATCATGCTAATGCATAGTTTGTTTAATCATTGTTTCTTGAATAAAGCTCACTTGCCTGGTTCTCATAACTTCAAAAGCCAAACATCATGATTCAACTTTTGAATGTTACAAAATATAAGCCACTGTGAATCTTGCTTCCCCCCACCCCCGTTGCTCACAGTGAGATACAGATCAGCAAAGGCACTGTGGGGTTGGGGGAGAAAGCTGTGGCCGCTCTGCCTTCATTCCCCAAGATATTTCAAAATATAGCTAGGCTAGTATTTTTGCTATACCATGATGTAGTGGATTAGTGTGCAGCCACACTAGAGAATTACTGAAAGAGAAAGAGATCAACCCAGGATGGCAACTATAAGGATCAATTGTCTATTTTCCACTCCTCCCATTCTGTCAAAGGCCACTCCTTGATTACCAGCTTCCACCTCCCAATCCTTCTGAAATGCACTTACAACACTCCAAATGGATCCAGGTTGGTTTTCATACAAAAGGGTGAGGGGGAGAGATGCAAGCAAGTTCAGCCAAGCCAAAGGGGGCAGAAGAGTATCTTGAGTAGGCTTCACTGTTACTTGCAAGTCTCTAATAAAGAACTGATCCAAGCACCCAACAAGGATTATAAGCAAAGGTTCCCATTGCTGTGTACTAGAAGACATTAAAAGTGAGTGAGCGAGCGCAGCTCTTGTGACTAATGCCACTGCCTATAAGCAGACAATATTTGTAGTCAGCCGCACCGAGAAAATTTGCTCACTGGTATTAAAAGAACATTGTCTGTGAGTAGAGGGTTCCAAGACAATTTATCCTGAAATATTATTGCCTCTACAGTGGCATTTGCTACTTAATAATAATAATAATAATTTAATACTTATAGACCGCACCCTCTCCCCACAGGGACTCGGGGCGGTGCACAGGAAGAATAAAAACAATGACTATATACAACATTTCATATTAAAAATAGATTAAACAGTACCTGTGCTAAAATACCCGTTAAAACTAACTAGACTAAAAATTCCCCAATAAACCCAAAAACAGAGGAATAACTATCCCAGGCCGGCAAGGCAGAAGAAGTGTGTTTTTAGTTTAAGACGGAAGGAGCGGAGGTCCGTGGTGGTCCTAATGTCGGGGGGGAGGTCGTTCCAGAGGGCTGGGCCCGCCACAGAGAGAGCCCTTCCCCTGGGTGTCGCCCGCTGACAGAGTCTAGTGGACGGCACCCGGAGAAGTCCCTCTCTGTGGGAGCGAATCGGCCGTGAGGATGTATGAGGCAGGATCCGATCCCGCAGATAGCTAGGTCCCGAGCCATGGAGCGCTTTAAAGATGATAATTAATACCTTGAAGCGCACCCGGAAGACAACAGGCAGCCAGTGCAGCTCGCGCAAGAGCGGTGTTACATGGGTATACCTTGTGGTACCCATAATTGCTCGCGCGGCTGCGTTCTGGACTAGCTGAAGTCTCCGGGTGCACCTCAAGGGAAGCCCCATGTAGAGAGAGTTACAATAGTCCAGTCGGGATGTCACGAGCGCGTGAGTGACTGTGCGAAGGGCGTCCCGATCCAATAGGGGGCGCAATTGGCGAACCAGACGAACCTGGTAAAACGCCCTCCTGGCCACGGCTGTCACTTGATCTTCCATGGACAGCCGGGTATCCAGGAGGACACCCAAATTGCGCGCCCCATCCACAGGGGCAAGATGTTCGCCCCCTATGGCCAGCGTTGGAGTGAGCTGGTTGAAACGGGCAGCCGGAAACCACAGCCACTCGGTCTTGGTCGGGTTGAGCCTGAGTCCGTTACTTCCCATCCAGATCCGCACGGCTTCCAGGCACTGGCACATCACCGCTACGGCATCATTGGGGTGGTTTGGGGTAGATATATACAGCTGAGTGTCGTCAGCGTAAAGGTGGTACTCTACCCCAAAACCACGGATGATCTCACCCAGCGGCTTCATGTATGCATTAAACAGGAGAGGCGAGAGGACCGACCCCTGAGGCACCCCGCATGTGAGGGGTCTCGGGGTCGACCTCTGCTCTCTTGCCAACACAAATTGCGATCGGCCAGAGAGGTAGGAGGAGAACCACCGCAAAACGGTGCCTCCCACCCCCAACCCCCCCAGCCGATGCAATAGGATACCATGGTCGATGGTATCGAAAGCCGCCGAGAGGTCTAATAGGACCAGGATGGAGGAACAACTCCCATCTCTGGCCCTCCAGAGATCATCCACCAATGCGACCAATGCCGTCTCGGTGCTATGCCCGGACCGAAAGCCGGACTGGCGCGGGTCTAGACAATCAACTTCCTCCAGGTGACGGGGAAACTGTTGTGCCACCACACTCTCAACAACCTTCGCCAAAAAGGGAAGGTTGGAGACTGGACGATAGTTATTTAATAGAGCTGGATCCAAAGAGGGCTTCTTAAGGAGGGGCCTCACCATCGCTTCTTTTAGGGAAGCAGGCAAGGAACCCTCACTTAAGGATGCGTTGACAACCTCTTGGAGCCAGCCTCGTGTCACCTCCCAGGATGCCAGTACAAGCCAGGAGGGGCACGGGTCCAATAAACATGTGGTGGCTCGCAGTCGCCCACGTAACCTGTCCATATCATCGGAAGCAACGGAGTCAAACTCCTCCCAAACAAGATCTGTCTCGTGGCATCCCGCTGGGCCATCAATGGAGGGTAGCCCGTTCTGTATCTGAGCGGTTTTCTCCTGCAGAAAAGTCACAAATTCCTCTGCTCTACCCTGTAGCGGGGCTTCCCGCACCCTTTGTTGGAGTAGGGAGCGGGTCACCCTAAACAGGGCGGCAGGGCGGTTTTCTGCGGATGCTATGAGAGTAGCACAATGATGGCGTTTGGCCACTCTCAGCGCCACAATGTAAGTCCGTAAATGGGCTCTTACCTGTGTCCGGTCAGATTCAGACCTACTTGAAGTAGGATTTATTTTTATTTTTTTGAAAAGAGTTTTATTGGTTTTTACAAAAAAAAAAAAAAATAGGAAAAGGGTATAGGGTATTACAAAGATATTTTGAGGACATCTATGTCGGAGGTGTCGGCCCCCTCCGAGGCTTCTTACAAAAAAAAAGATAAGATAATACAAATCATTTTTCATTTCCCTACAAAGTGGAAAGAGATACAAATATATCAGTTTATATTCAGTAGGATTTCTTCATCAGCTGATATCTCTGACTGGCACAAGACTCTTTTGAGTAAAAGTAAGAACCTGATTACAGCATCATCTGATTATCCGGAGACTTACTCAGTTCCATTGTTGGATCAGCTTTTCCATGGGAAAGAGCCAAGGAAGCTTGGAGAGATACTTGTTACATTCACTGACTTAACAGCCTACCCCTGGTGGAATAAGACACTGATTACCTACAACCTATTCACTTCAAACAGGATTTTGCCTGCTCTTCTACATTTCCGGTCAATTTTCTGTGGCTTTTGAGAGGCCAGGCCATTTCAAAAGGCTCCCCTTTTCTTATCCCTCTATAACAAGCTGCATCTGTCCAAAATTTGCTGTACTTCAGTTAATGAGCAGAAACTCTGATGGATCATTATTATTATTTCTCCTTGAGAAAAGCATAAAAACAAAACAAAAAACCCTACTATGTGCTATTTTGTTCACATTTTTAAATAGACAATCTCTGCTTTATAAGGAAAAATAAATCAGGTGAACTTCTCTTCTCTGCTCCCTCTCTTTTCCACCTCTGTTTTTTGCCTCCATGCTCACCCCAAAACACGAAGAGAAACTGCTGAGAAACAACTTCCACAATTAATGATGAGGTCACCCTTAGTTCAGTAACGTTGCCTGGGTAATTGGATGGCTCCATTTCAGCTCTCCTTATCTGCTTATCAACACTGCATCTAATAAGCCGCTTTCGAGGTAATTGATCCAACCCAAAACTTTGGATTCCTGAGCTGGGAATGCTTTCAGGGCATGCTCCTATATTTGGTGTTTTTTCCCCCTATGAAATTTGGAAGGGAAAGATGGCTTCAGTCCAAAATCTTTGAAGATTCTGGAACAGCTCCAAATGGCTTAAGTTGAAATATTTGTGTAAAAAATATTGCTTTGTGTAAAATAATAATAATAATCAGGAAATAATTGTGTGGGAAAGGCACTTAGAATCCTAATATTCAGCTTTCCCAACCCTTGCTGTTTTTTGGTACCAAACTACTGCGGTATAAAATAACTTTGTGAGTTGTCAACTACTAGTAAGTCCCTAAAATTCTGCATGCACACACACATTGTTATCATAATGAGAAGCTTAATGAAAGTTAATGAATCCCGAGATAGAAAGTGGGAAATAATGAGATGGGAACAAAATTGGATAGCAGAGACAGCATGTCACCCACAGTGGAGCCAGAAAAAGGAGTAGATCTGGAAAAGCCATTTGTTCCTGGAGTTTCTGTTTAGATAAAGAAATTAAAGGGTGGGCGAGAGAGAGAATACAGATGCCTTGATTACAAGGCCAGTGGGATATTTTACATTTGGTTTGATTTGGAATGCATCTACTTCAGAATGTATAGAATTTGCATTTTTGACTCATTAAAGCATCGGTGCCATTTTCCAGGTAGCACTGCTGCTGCAGGGAGACATTTGTTGAGTTTCAGACAGGCATTACAGCAGGCGTTGCATTCACTTATCTTCCCTACCAGTTCACAAATGTGAGCGCACACCTCCGCACATACGCTTTTGGCAAAAAAAATGGCCTAAATGGGATATCATAGAGACAGGGCGGGTTAGCGGAGCCACCCGCGATTTCCGCTACCGGTTCAGGCAGACTGGTCCAAACCGGTAGAATACCACCTCTGCATTACATTCATGTTCCATCAGTCCCACGTTCCTTTTCCAAACTGAAACTAAAGCATGGCACAACTTTACAAATTAACAGCTGTTGGGACCCAAACACTTGTAGGTGATTGTCCTGAATTATCAAAGTGATTATGACCTATCCCTCTCTTTTCATCTGATGCTGAAGAATCAATCAATGGAGAGGAATAAACAATTGGATGTGGATGTAGAAGCTGGGGCTCTGTCCAGACAAGGATACTGTGGGTTAATAGAACAGATGAGGTGAAGTTGGATTGTGGCTTTATTGACTAGAGACATCTTCTCTCTCTGAAAGATTAGGTACATGGCCTCAGATTGCTTCAGGTCTAGGCTTTGCCTGAAAATACTTCAGTGGCATCCATAAACAGATGGAGTTCTGTGAATAACCTACCTTCCCTAGTTAATGTACATTTGGTCATTGTGACCCACGCCTAACTCATATCTGGATTTGATTACTGTAACACACATGTGACCATGTGGCAGCTAGATTGATTTTGAGGCCTAGATTAGGTCACATCCACTAGTTTCTTTTTTATTGAAAATTGTAATTATAAAGATAAAACTAAGAGGAACTAAAAATGAAAGAAAAAGAAAAAAAGAAAACATATAACAGCATAGAAAAGAAAAAGAAAGAAATATATAAATGATTCCCTGCTTCAAGTTACTAAAGTATAAACTACTTTAGTAACTTAAAACAAATTATGTCTTTTTCCTATATCACACATCTTATCTATAAACAAAGTCTTGTCATTTCAGCACTGATTGGCAAAAGTCCATTAATCTATTTTAACTTTGATCAAATAAATCATCTTTCTATTTTTTTTTACTTTTAACAATTTTGATCTTTAGCCTCTTCAAATGAAGTCCTAATACTTGATTTCTTTTTTTTTTCATCCTTTCTCACAAAATTCTTCAATGTTTTAACAATTCTTTTTTGTAAATCTAATATAGAAAAATAGGTCACCTTCTTTGTTTATTATTTGTATATCCCTTTCAATTAGTAAGAAATCAGCCAGCTTCTTTGTAGCTTAGTGTGGCATCTTTTACTATATCATTCTTGGAGATTGTTACTTTTAAATTCACTTTCAGATTAATCTTATTAGACATAACTTGTTCCTGTTTCATAACGTATTTAAACTGCCCATCTATAGAGACACTCTTAAAATTAACTTCTGAGTCCAATGCTCATGAATATATTTCAATATGACCAATATTAAAATATTTTGCTTCATTCTCTATAATAAAGTCAAATTTAACTGTTCTCCTTTAGTTGTAATCTTCGTTCTTTCTGATTCTCTCTGGCATCCAACCTTCAAAGTCTCATCCTCTCATTTTTTAAAAGAGAATTCAAAACCAAAACATTTTTCCATGGGAATAATTCTTATGATTAATTCCAAAATCTTATTTCAAATCCACCTGGATTCATAGCCCATTTGTAACTTTCAAAAATCAAAGTGTTAATAATCTTTTGGCTGTTTATTCCAAAAGAATTTTTGAAAAGTCCTTAAACTTTAAAAGCTCTTTCACTAAGGATTGATGGAAACACATGCAATGCTATAAATCTTTTCAATCCAAAAATTCTTAATAGCTTAAAAACAGTTAATAAGCAATATCCAAAAGTTATTAGAAAAGGAACCATATGAACCCAGTGCCCTTTATGAAGCAGCTGACCATGGGTTGAGCAAGATAGCTATTCCCTCATCTCCTAGAACTCCAAACCCACTGGGGACAGCTGTCTTATGGTCTTTCAATGGGGAGTAACTGTCTGGATCACTTGTGGACCATCTTAAGTCCTCTGTTTGTCCAGAGAGAAATTATGAAGAGGCCCCATACTCTATTTATTGCCTCTTTATTCCACCACAGGGTTTTTTGGCTCAGTTTTTAATGGAGCCCTCTTCAGTCTGTCATTTCTTCTCCAGAAGTCATGGTTTTGGAACTAGCTTTTAGGTCTAATTCTTATAAAGCCTTAAAATGTTTAGCATCAACATTTCAGAAGAACAACCCTCTCCCAGACTTTTTGTCAACAGACTTAATATTGGAATGTCAGTCTATTGTCTTACCAATTTTAGAGTCAAAGTTGAGTTAAATTAAGGGGCTCCCCTTCTAGAAAGTATGGTTAGCTTCCTCCTTTTAATTTTCACATGCTCTGCTATCTTCCTTCTTTAAATTGGATGAATGGTGTAACCCTCTGCTTTTAAGATAGTTGTAGCCTCTTTGTATGTATTTATTTTTAGACCAATGCAAGGATAAGAATTCCAGCAGTTTGCAATTGTTTTTGTTATGTATTTTAATAATTTAAATGAAATATTTCAGGTGACAAAAGTTGTCCTTTGATAAGCAAATATTTTAAAGAACCTGCTTTTTCTGCTTCCCTGCAGCAAATCTAATCATTCTTTGTCCATTAAAAAAAGAGTACTGTATTACAAGTGAAACTTGAAGTGCACCGTGGTTTTGTCTTAACTCTTCCCTTAACTGAAGCTGGAATATACTCTGGTAGCTATTTCATTCTGCCACGTCCTTATGATGTTGTCTTTATTCACCTCCGTTGCCACAGTCTATACCTGAGGAAGCTCAAAGTCATCTTTAGCTGTTCCAGCTTTAAAGTAGTCTTTTCATTTATCTCCCCACAGATTTTTTGCCATGGATACAGTCTGGCACATTTCACCAACAATGTGGTTACACTGTGGTCAAAGATTGGGATCTGCCCAGCTTCCTAATGGCCACCATAGATGGCTTTGGGCACACACACATCTCTCCAATCAATGGGTATTGCTGTCCACGAGTATTTTGGCCAGGACTGTAAGGAGAGACTGGGCACCTGGTTTCCACAGAGACTTCTGCCCACATAATGTCTGATCAGCATTTTCCATAGTACTTGTGAGGTCTCAGACAGGCCCTTTATAAACATGGATTTAGGCCAGTTCTTTCAACACAGCACTAGATCTATGTTTCTGCATGCTGAACAGAAGATCAATTCAGACACTAAAAGAAAACCAAGCCAAAGGAACTCACCAATCATTCTCCTTAATTTGCCCCAATAATTAAGGGCAATTCCAGTCACCAGCCTTTTTACTGTGCAGAATGGGAGCAATATAAATTATGCCAACTTCTTTTTCTAACTGACTAAAGAACTTCGTGGCCATCTGGAAGAGTCCATTGTTTTTTCTGACAACAGTACATTATTCAAATATGAAATTTCCACATTTGAAATGTGTTAATTTTTGCACGTGGTCTTTGATTTTAGAAAACTGAGCATTTCATCCTTTAATTAATCTAACAATGAGGACATTTCCGCATGTCGTTGTTTCCCCATCGTAATCCCACCAAAGCACTATTGGAATAAACTTGCCAATTGTTTTTACTTCTGCCAATTTTGGAACACTGAAAACATGCCAAGAACCCGGAAAATCAATCAGTGCTCTCCTCCCAGCTGAGCAATAGTAATCTGTTAGAAGCAGAATTCAATATCCCATTGAGAGCTGAGTATTATCAATCCTATTGACAGCTGTGGAGATGGCATGAACTGCATAACACCATGCTAACAAGGTTTTTTTTCCCAATGAATCTCATCATGGTTGTAGGCTGCAGAAACATCTGACTGGGAGAAAAGAGGCTATACATTGGTGGTAGGGATGCAATTTCTTAGGCTGCAGGAACTAGAGTTCAAAGTAAGGACACTTATCACTATTTCCACTTCATTGGAGTAACCAAAATCCCTACATCGATATCACTACATCTACATAAATAAGGAGAAAAAAATGAAACAAAAAGAACCCAAGTGATCTTGACATAGGCATATTAATCTTCCAGAAGACACTGTGTGTGTGTGTGTGTGTGTGTCTGTGTGTATAAAATCTAGGTGTGAGACATAGCGGGAAATGAGATGATACATGAAGGAGCTCTGTCAGCATGCCTAGAATGTCTCACTCATTCTCCCCTACTGCACTCCAGTGATTTGTCAGACAGGATATTTTTATAGATAGGGGAATAAGTGCCTTCTACAAGACAAGCAGTTCTTGGTTATCTTGGGCAACTTAAAAGGTATGGAAAAATCAAATTACAAAAGAAGGGGGAGGGGAATGAAGTGCTCAGTGTGTCTTCTTTGGTCATAAATGGAACATAAGTGAGATTGCATCAAAATGTTGAAGAAGATATCCTAATGTCCAGGAATTTCCCAGTCTGTTCAGTGTGTCCATCACCTTACTCATGCCTAACTGAATACTTTCAGTTTTCACTGGGCAGTTTTTTTGGAGATTTTCATTTTATTTTCGCCACTTTGAATGAACTTTTATAATTGAGCCTGTTAATATTTCAGCCTTGTGCATGGAAGATGTCTTTTTGCTTGTGTATGGGTCAGCATTTGAAGAATCGAGACTATTTTAATATAATGTGCATATGTGCATTTGTTAAAATAATTATGCCTGATTGCATCCATGTTTTGACATGCACAGCCTACTTAAGAAGCCAACAGTTCTGCAGGTCAATTGATATGGGTGGGGGGTGTCCCTACTTTTCAAAACAGCTAGAGAAGTGACTACTTGCAGCTACAAAATATTGACCAAGCAAAACGCACAAGGCATACAGTAAAGAAGTTTTGCAATTGTAATACAGCTTATTTTCAATAAATAAAGATTATTTTTTCAATACAAATACACTGGTTAACATCAACCATATTTCAGATTAGTGTGGGATGGAATGCTAGCTTTCTTTTTCTTCATTCACAGTTAATAACGAAACTACTGTTCTTATTGTGCACTGACATTGTGACAAATGAATGTGTGTTCTCAGATTATTTTGAGGAACAATAATAGATCCTTGGTCCCTGAACAGGTTTCTGCAGAATGACCCTGGCAATTGACCCATCTAAACCGAGTACCATATTGCTCTTTTGCAAAAGACACGATTTCTGGATAATTTTTAGAATAAAAGCAAAAGTACAGTCATCTTCAGATTAGCTTAACATGGTTGAAATTAAATAAATAACCCACCTAACTGCCAAAATTACAACAAACCTATGAAAATCTTATCTCTGCCAGTGTTGTGATTTTTTTAGAGTCCCCATGTCCATCACAAGAGGGTGTGACAATCAGGATGATCATGGGATGCAGTAACTGTTCTGAAAACCAGCAGGTCTCAATTTATAGGATGCTGCTACTGATTTTTAATTAATGTTACATTATAAATTTTGAACAGCTGCTTGTTTTACAAATGGTATACCTGAATTTCACTGAGTTTTGGGATGACCAGCTTAAGATATTTACTGTTGCCATTATTCTTTTGTAAACACCTAGATTTATGAAGGGGAAAAAAGATCCTGCAGGAGAGCAAAATGGGCTGAAATGCTCCCAATGTGCTTAATGATGTGTTTTAAGCTGCTGCTTGCCAGAAGCCAGAGCCATCTGTTTCCTTGTTCTTCAAATTTCAAAAATGTTGAGAACAAAATATCATCGGATTCTTCTCACTGCCACTCAACTTTCCCTTAATTTTCTAAAAACATACAATGCCCATTTTTCAAAGTGGGAATGACCTAGTAGGTTCATTCATTCTTTAAATATTCTGGCTGTGGCCCCTATTTCATAGATGCATGTCAGGTTTTAATTGGGCCTGTTGCTGCAGAATGCAGAAAGCGTTAATTTTCCCTCCTCCTTTCTTTTTCCTGACAAAATCCAAATGATAGTTTGTCTCAGAATAATTTGCATTGGCCTAAGGCTAGCCAAGGTAAGCGGCAAATATCAACAGAGAATCGTGAAAATTAGGGTTCCAGATCCTAATTGCAAAACTCTGATGACCACTAGAGGAACCAAAGAGATCCCTTTGCTGCCATCTTCTTGTCACCCATTTTATTTCCATGCAGATCTGGTAGCCCAAATGAAAAGACCTTATTTGCTATAATCCAGTAGCAAAACATAGGGCACTGTTGGCAAAGCTTTTTGGCACTAAGTACCAAAACGGGAGTGCATGCGCATGCGCAGGGAAGCACCAGAAACTGGAAGAGCAGCTCTTCAGCGTCCATGCATGGGAGCACTGGAAACCGGAAGAGCAGTCTCCCGGTATGCATGCGTGCATACCAGCTGACCAGTGCACATGTGTGCACTGGAACCCGGAAGAGCAATAGGCGACAGCTGGCATGCCCAGAGAGATGGCTCTGTGTGCCACTTCCGGCACGCATGCCATAGGTTCACCATCACAGACATAGGGCTAATCTCTCAGTATTTCAAACTCTGTACTTACCTGGAGGGCTGTTTTGCAAGTGATCCCAGTCAAGGAAGAGGAGGAGCCAATTCTTGATAGCCGCCAGGGAAGAAGCAAGAGAAGCAGGAGTTAGCTGGGAATGAAGAGTTTTTATTGTGAGAATCAGATTAAGGATTGTAAAGATTTTAGAGATTGTAAACACATTTATTTACTGTAGAATCTCTATATGGCTGCCTATCTTAAAGAAGAGCATTCAGAGCTTAACAGCCCCAAAACAAACAAACAAAGACCTGATGTAATAAAACCTCCCCAAATAAAGGACACCATTAAAATAATAATGGCACAATAACCACGGGCCCCAGATAACAACTCACAGCATAAAACATCTTGTATTGGGCTCATCTAACATCCTGGCCCACTGCCTAGAAGAAAAGCCAGCTCTTCCTCACTGCCTTCCCAGGCAGGCAAAAGGCAATTCATTCTCTTGCTGAAAGTAAATTAAGGTGTTTTAAGTGAAAGCCTCACATTGCTTCAGAAAGATAAACCACGTGGGGTTCACCAATCAGGTATGATATTTATTTATTCACCAGTTATATTCCTTAATGGGGCTTTGGCAGACCTCTTAGAACAGTGTTTCTCAATCTTGGCGACTTTAAGTCCTCTGGACTTCAACTCCCAGAATCCCCCAGCCAGCTGGCTGGGGGATTCTGGGAGTTGAAGTCCACAGGACTTAAAGTTGCCAAGGTTGAGAAACACTGTCTTAGAATGGGAAGCTGAATGTAGCTTTTCCCCAAACCCAAAGATGCAGCCCCAACCAGTGCTGCAGAAACAAGGGGATAAAACAAACCAATGAAATAAAACATGGAAGTAAAATAATTCCATTTTTCATTTTTCTATTTAGTTTTGGAATATCAAGTATTTCCCTTTTACAGTAATGGTGATGCTTGCATTTACTGTTGTAATTCTTGAATCTTATGATACTTATGATTTTCCCTTGTTACTGTTTTAAAAACTTTATAAGCAACCCACAAAGCTGATATTCTTAGAACTGAAAATTAAATAATCAAATCAGAATAAAATAAAAGGCCAGCAGGAAGCCTGACTGCTAAGCACTTAAGTATATGATTTACATTTATTAAAATGCTATAAGTAGTAAACCATCATTAAACAATGGTTGTATAAATGTTACTCTAACTACAGTACTATACATATTTGGTTTACTAATTAAGTTGCTTTAATTAATTTACTATTATTATAACATAAATATGTTAAATATTTTCTGACCTGAACTGGAGTGGCTTCTTTGTAAGGATAGATAGATGTGTGTGTGAGAGGGGGGAGAGGGGGAGAGGAAGGGAGGGAGGGAGGGAGAGAGAGAGAGAGAATAATACGCCATCAAGTCAATGTCAACTCTTTGCAACCACATGGATACATTTCTCTATGGTGATGTAACCTGGCCTTTCAGGACTTCCTATTTTGCACAATTGCCACTATAATTCCCTCTGTCCACATTGCTACTGGCTGTTTTTCCCCTTTCCTTCCATCTTTACCAGCATTACAGACACCCCCAGCCCAGAGAGTTATATTTCTGCATAATATTCCAAAGTAGGATAATTTAAGCTTGGTCATTTGTGCCTGGAGTGAAAATTCTGTGCTGATTTGTTCAAAGATCCATATATTTTTTTTCTTGGCTGTCTACAGTATTCTCAGGAGTTTTCTCCAACACCAAAGTTCAAAAGCATCAATGCTCTTTCTACCCTGCTTCTTCAAAGTCCAACTTTTGCTTCCATAGAGTATCAAAGGGAATATCCTGGCATGCACTATTCTGATCTTTGTAGATGTAGACACATCATGGCATCCTAATATCATTTCCAAGGCCTTCATGTCTGCTCTACCAAATATTAGTCTGTGGCATATTTCTTGATTGCCTGATCTGTTAGTGTTGGTGGTTGATCCTAAAAGGCAGAAACTATATCTTTTCTGTCTCTTGTTATTAGTTCATTCTTCTTTATACTTAATTTTCATCCCAATTTTTTCACTGTGCTTCTTGAGTTTTTTACTACTGTTACATTTTTGGCTTTCGAGATAGATAGATAGATAGATAGATAGATAGATAGATAGATAGATAGATAGATAGATAGATAGATAGATAGATAGATAGATAGATAGATAGATAGATAGATGTGAAAGAGATGAGCGATAAGACCGAGGGGGAGGGAGTAAAAAAACAGACAGAGAGACAGAGACGGACAAAGCAAGATCTGCTTTTCAAACTTTCATTTGAATTATGCTTTAGTAATTTTCTTGACAATATGCTACACTTTCTTCTGGATGTTGTTTCTTTCCCTGTCCGCATCCCCTTTACTTCCAAATGCAATCTACATCTGTTGGATTTCCTGGTGCTTTCCTGTTCCAATAGTAAGGAGATCTGACCCTGCTCTTTTGGAAATCAGCCAAGATCAACTAGAATCGACCAGCCGTTGAAAGGAGGTTGAATGTTATTGGCAGAGGAAGTCTAATATCAAAGTACTATAGCAACAAATGTATCCCCCGTAACTGAGTAACTGCATAAAAGGTATAGTTATTCACTGGAGATTTAATTTTTGGAAAAGACCAGACTGGATTCCAGGACAGCAAGAATTCTGGAGAAATTCCAGCTACTATTGCAAATGCTCTCTGCATTACATGCAAAAATTTTAAAATATGAAGCAATCAATAAAAAATACAAATATATGCAAGCTCTACCTTTGCACACATTGATTAAATTATTGGGCATTCTTTGGAAGGAAGTAAAATTGCATTTTTTTCAAGTTCAGTAAAAGAACATTGCTATATCAACGCCACATGGTATGCATGAAGATAGGCTGATAAATACAGGATCAAAATCATGTGTGCCTTTATATTATATCCCACTTGCCTAGTGGTGTAGCGAACACAATAAAATTATCTGCAATGATGGTACCTTTAAGAAAAAGTGTTACTAGTGAGAAATATAAATCAAACCCAGGTTGAGTTCTGAGTAAACTTGCAGAGAATTGCCTTGTAGAGCTCGGCTTGAGTCTTTAGCACTTCCTTCTACCCCAGAAGGAAATGGTAGAATGATACCATTCCATTTCCCAAAGCGAAGAGGTGACCATTTTATGAGGGGCATCAGGAGCTGCTGCAAGAGAGGGAACAATATTTCCACAATCTTTGTGATTAAGAAGGCAAGGAGCAAAATGGTGGCTCATCTCCATCTAAAAAGAGTTGGCTAGTCCATCTCCCTCCCCTCCCCAATGCCGCATTTGAATACCATGAATATTCACTGCCTGGCACCCAGCTGGCAGCTGAGCTGTTTTGATTCAGAAACCTTCACACTCAAAAGAGTTTTTAATCAGTTGCAAGAAAAAGAAGAAAGTCAAAGAAAGAAATGAGAGGGGAGAAAACCCAAATCAATGAATTCAAGAGAAAAGATAGGAAAAACCCAATTAACCCTTCCAGGGTCTCCCAAAGTAGGCAACCATCACACTTTTGTTATCCTGCTGCCATTTTGCTACCCTGAGTGAAGAGCTGAAAGGGTGATCCTGCCATTGTGGCAGAGGGGCCAGGGACCCCAATCCCTGGTTGTCCCTGGCTCCAGGATCATCCCTGACCCCTTGGGAGATTTGCCCGCTTGCCCTTTGGACAGCTTGTGCAAGATGTGTGGGTGTACTTCTCTGTTCTTAAAAGTTCTCAAAGTATTACAAATATTGCTGAAACCTTGCTTCAAGAGATGGAAAGTGGAAGTAACTGGGGGAGAAGGGGAGGTGTAAGATAGAAACCCTATATGGGAACTATAGCTGGCATTAAACAAATGACTATGCATTTATAGGACACATATTGATTCCTGTATTAGCTTCTGCTTTTATCCATATGTGTTTCTGTATTAAGAACGAAGGTATAAAACTGTCTGCCAGGGCGTTGCCCCGGCAGTTCAGTCTTTAGTGCGAGAGCACTCTGAACTCTTGACGTGTCAATAAATCCTGTTTCTCTATTATCTTTGTGGTCTCTTGTCCTGTCGTTACAACCAGACTGTGGTTGGCCTGGTTTTTGCCGCTACACCATCATATTTGCACTGTTGCAGCAAATCCCTGCTTTGCTGCCAGAGTTCAAGGTTATTTCTGTGTGACTTTTTTTCTCTTTGGCTGCCTGAGTCACGAGGAAGACTGATAAATGCATTATTGCCTAGCAAAATCTGAAAGAAGGACTGGGTACGTTTTAGGATTCCCAGACCTGTGCAATAGGAGTAGTTCATCCTGGCACAGAATATTAATCCGTAAAATATTCCACTTTAATTTTAACAACTTGTGTCTTGGTGTTACCTGGACAACAGCTTTCCCTGCTTCAATGCAGACAAATTAATAGACTACATAGACACATCACATATCTTGAATCTGTAATTTGTGATCTCCAGGCAGAAATTAAGTGTCCAATTCGGCCATTCCACCCTGTGGAGATGCCATACTACCAGCCTCCTCTACCGCAAAGATCCCACAGAAGAAGAGCAGCCTGGACAACTGTGGGATCTGGCAGGGTGAGAGCTGTGACCCACAAACACAAAACTTTTGCTGTGTCCCAGCATAACAGATATAGCGCCCTTGCTGATCTTAATGGGGACACTAAAGTGACAGGTCAGGGTAATAATGACGACTCAAATAAGCAGGGGATTGTGGTCCAAAGTGAAGAACCTACTTCAGAAATGCAAAAGTGTGAACCAGGGATCATGCATCAGTCACACAACAAGAGCAAGGTACCCAAAAAGAGAAGTCACCTCCTGATTGGTGACTCAATCGTAAGAGATGTAAACTTAGGTAAGGATATGGAGGTTTTGAAAGATGTCAGATGTTTACCGGGTGCTACAGCCAGCAGAGACAAGAGGCGTATTCTTAAGATAGTCAAGAATGCAAGTAAGGACTGTGAAGTTGACGCTATTATACATCTTGGCACAAATGATCTGTCCCAAAAAGATGTAGCTTCTGTGCAGAATGATTTCCAGAGTTTGGGGTACGAACTTAGTAGTACAGGTTGTAGGCTTATCTTCTCAGAGATCATACCAGTATACAAGGAACAAAAAGGAAAGGGCCAGCACATAGCAGAGTTTAATGTGTGGCTAAAGGAGTGGTGTAAAAAGGAAGGCTTTGGTCTTATTAGTCATGATGCCTGCAGCTGGTCCAATGATAAACTGTACAAAAGAGATGGTTTGCACCCATCCAAGAAAGGGACTGAGTTACTTGGCACTAAATTCACAGATTTCTTGGCTAAACATTTAAACTGAATAGTGGGGACAGAGAATCAATAGATAAAGAATATTTCTGTCCCCAGCAAACTAAAATTCATAGGGTTATCAGTGCATGTAACATAGATATTGGTGCGGGTAATATTACCAACACTGCTGTCAAGCAAAACCAAACAATTAACAGTGAGTGCCATACCATGCACATGAACCATACAAGTGGCAAAGAAATAGGGGCAAAGAGAACCATAGTCAGGCATAACACAGGTTTCGTAGACAGAAAACACAGGGTCAATCAAAATGGACTCAAATGTCTATACACCAATGCACAGAGTATGAGGAATAAACAGGGTGAATTAGAAATTCAAGTAAATGAGGGCAGATACGATATTGTTGCCATTACAGAAACTTGGTGGGATGAAACCCACAAATGGAACATACAGCTAGAAGGATTTAAATTATTTAAAAGAAATAGACAAAATAAAAGAGGAGGTGGAGTTGCACTATATATAAGAAATAATTACATCTCTACAGAAATAGAGCACAACAATGATGAGAACTATCTTGAATGTATTTGGGTCAATATTAAAGGATGGGGGGGAATGATATTGTCATAGGTCTATACTACAGGCCACCCAACCAAGCAGAGGAAGTGGATGTACTTTTTGCTAACCAGCTAACTAAGGTATGTAGGAAGCACACTGCAATAGTAATGGGAGATTTTAACTACCCTGACATCAATTGGGAAACAAACTCTGCACCAAGTGGAAGATCCAACAGGTTCCTAAGAAACCTAGCAGACAACTTTGTTTCCCAAAAGGTAGAGAAGGGAACAAGGGGATCAGCAATATTGGATTTAATTCTCACTAACAGAGAGGAAATGATAGAAGGTGTAGAAGCTACAGGAACTTTGGGGGCAAGCGATCATGAAATACTGGAATTCAACATTATGCAAACAAAAGTAGTTGAACAAAGTCAAACTAGAGTCTTAGACTTCAAGAGAGCTAATTTCAATAAACTCAGAGAGAGCTTGGGAAGGATTCCATGGATGAGAATCCTCAAGGGGAAAACAACTCAGGAAGCTTGGGAAATTTTGAAAAATGAGATTATAAAAGCCCAGTCCAGCGCAATACCAATGAAGAAGAAAAATAACAGTTCCCAAAAGAAACCAGCATGGCTGCATAAAGAACTCTCTGACAAATTGAAAGACAAAAAGGATAAATATAAAAAGTGGAAAAAGGGGGACATAACCAAGGCAAAATATCAGCAAATAGCCCGAGCCTGTAAAGATGAAGTGAGGAAAGCTAAGGCTCGCAATGAAGAAAGGCTTGCCAAAAAAGTAAAAAATAACAAAAAAAGCTTCTTCCAACATGTTAAAAATAAGAAAAAGGTTAAGGAAACAATTGGTCCACTGCTGGGAGAAAATGGCAAGAAGATGATAAGCAACAGGGAGAAAGCAGAACTATTTAACTCTTTTTTTGCATCTGTCTTTACACAAAGGGATAAAACAGTCCAACCAATCAAAAACAGCACCACAAATATCAGATTAGGAACACAAGTTGAAATAGGGAAGAAAATGGTAAGTGAGCACCTGTCTGCCCTGGACGAGTTCAAATCACCAGGACCGGATGGATTACACCCCAGGGTCCTGAAGGAACTGGCAGACGAGATCTCAGAACCACTGAACTGTATCTTTCAGAGATCCTGGAGCACCGGGGAACTGCCAGAAGACTGGAAAAGAGCAGATGTGGTTCCCATCTTCTATAGACCCATCAGCCTGACCTCAATACCAGGAAAGATTCTGGAAAAGATAATTAAACAACAAATAAGTGAACACCTAGAAGCAAACAAAGTAATAGCCAAAAACCAACATGGGTTTGTCAAAAACAGATCATGCCAGACGAATCTAATTGAATTCTTTGACAAAGTGACAAAATCAGTGGACCAGAGGAATGCTGTTGATATAATTTACCTGGACTTCAGTAAGGCATTTGATAAAGTAGACCATAACCTACTATTAGATAAAGTAGAAAATTGTGGGTTAGACAGCAGCACCACCAAATGGATTTGCAACTGGCTGACCAACCGCACTCAACGTGTAGTCCTCAATGGAACTGCATCTACATGGAAGGAAGTATGCAGTGGAGTCCCCCAAGGCTCTGTTTTAGGCCCAGTACTCTTTAACATCTTCATCAACGATTTGGATGAGGGGATAAATGGGGAACTCATCAAATTCGCAGACGACACCAAGCTGGCAGGAATAGCCAACACTCCAGAAGATAGGCTTAAGATACAGAAGGATCTAGACAAACTTGAACATTGGGCACTGTCTAATAAAATGAAATTCAATTGTGAAAAAAGTAAGGTCCTACATATAGGCAAGAAAAACCAAATGCACAAGTACAGTATAGGTGGTACCTTGCTCAATAGTAGCAACTGTGAGAGGGATCTTGGAATCCTAGTGGACAACCATTTAAATATGAGCCAGCAGTGTGCAGCAGCTGCCAAAAAAGCCAACACAGTTCTAGGCTGCATCAACAGAGGGATAGAATCTAGATCACGTGAAGTGTTAATGCCACTGTATAGTGCCTTGGTAAGGCCACACTTGGAATACTGCATACAGTTTTGGTCGCCACGATGTAGAAAAGACGTGGAGACTCTGGAAAGGGTGCAGAGAAGAGCAACCAAGATGATTAGAGGACTGGATAGCAGTGTTCCGATATCTCAGAGGGTGCCACAAAGAAGAGGGAGTCAAACTTTTCTCCAAGGCACCTGGGGGCAGGACAAGAAGCAATGGGTGGAAACTAACCAAGGAGAGAAGCAACTTAGAACTAAGGAGAAATTTCCTGACAGTAAGAACAATTAACCTCTGGAACAGCTTGCCTCCAGAAGTTGTGAATGCCCCAACCCTGGAAGTCTTTAAAAAGATGTTAGACAGCCATTTGTCTGAAATGGTATAAGGTTCCTGCCCATGCAGGGGGTTGGACTAGAAGACCTACAAGGTCCCTTCCAACTCTGCTATTGTATTGTATTATTGTATTGTATTGTAATGTTAAGATGTGCTGGATGCAAGTCATGAGAATAATAACCCATCACATTCTGGAGGGAATCTCATCTGGAGAGAATCAGGTTGAGAAAACCTTATTAAAATGAACATTCTGTTTGGCAAGCTTCTTTCAAATTCTACCCAGGAAAGGGATCCATTGCTCCCCTGCGTGGTTTTTTTTTTTAAAGAGAGTGACAGGGATACACAAATGGAAGATGAAGATTTATGCATCTCCGAGCAAAATTTTGTGGATGAAGCAGAGTGACTGCATAATAAAAGCTTTCTCTCTGTGACCTATCTCTGTTTCAGTAATCCTGGTATGATCTCAGCTCATATAACCTATTTGCAAGCATTTGTCTGCCACCTTCTCACCCCACCCTAAATGGCTCAGGGTTATGAAAGCATAAAGCATCATTCCCAAAATTGATAAACTTATTAAAATTCTATCATCGCCTCATTAAGTTTCTCCAAAAACCCTGAAGAATGCACTCTTTTCCAGCTTTCCTCAAGGTGAATAGGATGGGGAGGGCATTCTTATCTAGGTAGGCAGTATCGATGTAATTTACTATTTTTCATATGTATCCATCACACTATTCCCTTTCAGGATAAGCAGTATTAGCCAGAGCACAAAAAAAGAGAGAGAAATAGTAATGAAAGCAAACTACAAAGCAGAAGCACAACCATGCCTAGTTAACATCCTCCCTAGCACCCATATATGCCATTTGGAAAGGAGAAGGAAGAAGGGGGAGGAAGAAGGAGGGGGCCAGGGGGAGGAGGAGGAGGAGGAGGAAAGAAGGAAGAAATTAATTCTTATTTCCATCTTGTCCGCACACATTGCCTCAAGTGCAGCCTTTTGCTCCTTACACCTGTATTCCTCAGGGTTCTGTTTCTGGGGATTTCATTCCTTCCATTAACAGCTTCCTCACTTTTGTCCCCCTTCCCCCTCTATAGATCCAGTGACTCTTCCTTCATTGTTGGTTTTGGAATTTGATCCTCATTCTTTCTCTTTATATAAACAAATATCCTCAACGTAATTTTTAGTTTGGGTTGCTCTCTTTCCACCATGTCCACAATCATCCAGCACCCATTCATTCTTGGCCCTCTCTACAGAGCACTAGAGAACAGAGGCTATAGCCAGGGTCAATCTTTCTTGATTGTTACAATAGTGATGCTATGGGGACCTAAAGTACACGTCTGCATGGATCTCTTCTCAAAAGTCCTTGTTGAGACCTGATACTAAACTGGCAAAAAGGTTAGGGCAGAGTGAAAAAAGATCACCTGTTGGAATGCCCACTTGAATATCAGGACATTGGATGCTACATGAATAAAGTGCTATTGATAAGGAAGCAAGCAGTTCAGTCTGCCCAGCTTTAAACAGAATAGAGGAAACAGGTGCCATCCATTTAGTGTGACTCCCATTCCGACTGTCCTCATGGATTGCAAGAGCACAATAGAAGTCTGTTGCATGTTTCCAAGGAAAAGACAGCTCTTTTGCATAAGGAGAAATGAGGAAGACAGCACAGACATAATAAGAGGAATGTAAACAGCTTTTGTGTCAGAAAAACTGCCAACAAACAGCAGGGGCAGTCTGTTGACAAATTAATATGGCTTTTTCAAAATGGTATTTCCTTCAATGTATCATAATAGCACAAATCATTAGCTTTGTCAGCTGATGTATCTTCAAACAGGAAAGGTAGATCTCTGTGGCTGGGAGAATTGGAGAACAGTTAGGGTCATCATCTATTTTCCTTTTGCAATTCCATCGCCATAGTCTTGTCTGTGTTTTATCCAGATCTCATTTCCTAAACTAAGTAGATTGATAACAGGATTCTCACAATGAGAAGCTGAAGTCGCCATGGGAGGATTTTAAACAGTCTTTCCATTACTTAGTCTTAGTCCATTTAAAAATCTATCTGCAAGTTGATCTGGGCTGGTTTGAATATTTTGGAATCTATTAGTGAGAACATTATAGACGAGGGGCATTGAACATGCATACAAGTTGATAGCTCAGAGAGCACCACAAGCCAATAACTATGTCCCCTTCTGGCTAGGGATTACAGAGAAGAGTCCACCAAGTTGTGTTTGACTGGCAACTAACAACTGAGTCCTGCTCCCTCTGGTCTACACCTAAATGCATATTCTTTTGTCTCTTCACCAGTTGCATGATATTGCTTTCCCTGCAATGTGATCAACAAGAATTTGTAATTGCACAGTAATGAATTCCAGCTTTGCTATCTTTGGAGGGCTACGTTTGCTGTATCAATAATATCTACTTTGCTCTTTTGGGCCACTTTGTTCTTCGTCTATCTCCCTTCTTTGTTTATGTTTTATCTGCTTGTCTTCTGTCACTTCTGTCCAGCTTCACAAAAACTGTCTAGAATTTTTGGGCCATGTGGATAGTGGTGAATTAGCTTTGAAATCGGTTCTTAGCAATATCCATAGTTGTGCTTTCCTCCACTGCCATAAATTAGTACTTAGATGGTTCAAGAGAATAATTACTTTGAACAGATATTCCCTGTGAAGCCTTCCTGGAACAGAATCAAACTCCTCATGCCATGCTGTCAAAATGCATATTGGAAGAAGCTCACAGCTGGATTCCTCATCATGCCTCCATACTACAAAACTAAAAAGGTACACATCTCACCTCCTCCTTTCTTTTGCTTAACGTTGTCTGTCATTCCACTACATTTTCCATGTCATTTTGGAAATAATGATTTATCCTAACTAGGAATGAAATCCCAAGCTATCTATTGGCATGACTCTTCCTATGAGACGACTCTAAACACAGAGGGCAGCCTTGGAGTGGATCTGTTAGGAAGAAGTCTGAAGGGAGCCTGCTTCATTAAGATGTCATGAGTTCACCTACTTCAAAGTGGCATTATTTCTCCCCCCTCCCAATACTTTTATTAAAGTTTACAAAGACAAAGACAAAAGGGTAATGCAAATTAAGAAAGATATACAAAATAAAGGCCAAATAAATCAATCCAAATAGATAGTGCCCATTTTAATCTGAAAATCTTGTGTTGCTTTCTGAATTGCTGTTGCCATTGTTTTCACCAATCTTAGGCACTGGAATTTGACGTTTTGTACATGCCAGCTTCCAACTTTAAAATTAAAACAATTTCTTTAAAATTGTTCCTTGGTGATATCAGGGGAGGTGACTTGAAGTACATTGGTTTACAGAGATGGTGTAAAGAACTCTAGCTATGTATTCTCTGGAGTAGGAAAACAATTGAAAAGCACTTTTGTACCTTACTCATACTATTTGTGTCATGCACAAATGTTTTCAACAAGAGAATGCAAAATATTAAGTGTGCTATTCTACTTTAGTATCTACATTACTGATCCAGTGAAGCATGAATTGACAGAAGAATGAAATGTGGGGGGAAAAGATGTGACGAATGAGGTGACTCCTATTCCAACATCCAAATTAAACATTCATAATTAGTATGAGATTATCAGGTAGTCTTTGATCAGAAGATACTGATAATAACCTGGTTTGAATTTAATTTCCCAGCTAGGCATTCTTAGCGATCAGAAAGGAAACACCAACTGCTACCAAGATAATACAATTTCCTCTCTCTCTCTCTTTCACACACACACACACACACACATACACACACATACACACCAGTTTGCCTGCTTATTTCCACATCAGCCTTTCCAGGATCTGTGCTTGGCCCTTTCTTTTCATGAACTATATCAAAGGAAGGATCTCCCAGTATTTATCAGTAGGCATGTATAAAACCTGCATCTTTTGGGGAAATTAATAGCTTTTGGGGGATTGGAAATAAGGAAGTCTTCATTTCTAGTGTCTTGCCATATTTTTCAGCCATTTAAAGCTCACTAATATTTTTCTTCTGCATTAATTATTTATCTCCTTGCAGGTGATTTATCACTTGACCTGTGTGCTGTGTCCAGAGTAGGTAGCCCATCTTTGCAAATGGGCCATGAACTTCTTTCATTAAAAAGAGAAATAGACACACACACCATAATAAAAGGCATTACTCAGATTTATCTGGTCTGCACTAAATATGCCTGATCATCTTTGCTGACCTCCCATATATGCAGCTATAGCTAAGAAGAGAAGGACCAATGGAGACATGATAGCACCTTCCAATATTTGAGGAGCTGCCACAGAGAGGAAGGGGTCAAGCTATTTTCCAAAGCGCCTGAAGGCCAGACAAGGAACAATGGATGGAAACTGATCAAGGAGAGATTCAACCTAGAAATAAGGAGGAATTTTCTGACAGTGAGAACAATCAACCCATGGAACAGAAGTTGCCTTCGGAAGTCGTGGGAGCTTCATCACTGGTGGCTTTCAAGAAGAGACTGAACTGCCATCTGTCAGAAATGGTGTAGGGTCTCCTGCTTGAGCAGAGGGTTGGACTAGATGACTTCCAAGGTCCCTTCCAATTCTGTTAGTCTGTTATTATTCTGTTAAGAAGCCATCTGAGATGAGATCAACCAAGCTTAACTTGATCTATACTCACATGCCTCTCATTTTCTCACCTGGAAGCTGCCAGAAGACAAAACCATCAATGAATTAAAAGCAAACCAGGCCTTCACTCTCTGTAGAGGACAAAGTCAGAATACTGATATGGGTGACTGAAGTATGAAGATTTTATGAAGTAAATAAAACAAGCACAAAGTCTTTTTGTCTTTTTTTTCTGAGTTTGATTTTAAGTATCTGTAGGATCTACATGAAACTATGATAACATTCAGTGGCAAAATATTCAGAATTTCAGCAAAACAGAAAGAGAGCAGAGACATTCTTCTCACAGAATTGCGTGTGTGAAATCTGAAGGTTGGAAATGAGTTTCAATTACATTTCCTCTGAGGTTGTATTACAGGAATGGCATTGCTCCCAGGCCCTTTGTTGAGCTTCTGTTGCCAACATCTAATTTAAGCCCCCCCCTTCCCCCCCTGGCACTGCAAGCTCTCTCCATGAACAAGAGGAGTAGAACCTTTAGTCAAGTTAGTACTCTGCTTGGGGTGGGGGACATATGCCACATTAACCCATCCCACATGCAATATTTGGAGTGAACCCATATGGCAAAAGACGGTAAGAAATAAGGTAGAGTCCTAGTTCATCTTCTTTCTAGAAGTACTTTCACCCCTCTAGCAGCTAGTCATCAGTAATTGCCAACTTTTAGTGTGGACCTGACTTTAGAGAAAAAGACAAGCTATTTGTCAGGTGTTCCTAATTTAGCAGTTTTTATGTACAAAACCATCCCATTATTTTTGTTTTCTCCCCTATTCAGAAGCTCAGTGGAGGGATATACTGATAGGAGGACTTGATTCACGATGCAATGTCAGACATCACATCCACTTTCTACCAGAGGCCTTTACTTCCAGCCCAATTATTATTCCCACGCCCAAATCAATCAGCTACTTGGACATGTCTCCGTCACTCCCAGCACCAAACAAACAGAAAAATATTTCCACTGGCAAATATGCCACTTACTTTCCTGGAGGGAGGGAGGGAACAAACCACTTTTTAGACTGACAGCTGATCAAGGGTGCCCCCGCTGCTGTCAGCAGGAAGAAGTGTTTAAACACTGGGATGGGAATTTAAAAATTTCTCATTATCAGCGCATACTAAACAAGCAAATAAATAAATAAAGCAAGCTGGCATGGAGAGCCACAGCCCACCCATTGTGAGAGTAATGAAACTGTGTCTCCTGAGCCCAGGGAGAGGGCCTCTATCTGGGTCCCTGGAAACATTATCAAAGTGACACCTTCACAAGATCCAAGCTAAGCCTTTTTATCTTGTGCTCCAATGTGCTGCAGACCCAAATGGGATGGGGAAGGAGGCGGGAGTGTGTGAACTGAAAGAAACTTGCCCTTCTCATAACACTCTAGTTAAAGCTGTCTCAACATTTGGATTCTTAATCCCCAGCCATCTTGGTCTAATTTAATTTTAGCCAAATGTCTCTGGAGGGCACAAGGTTAGTGAGGTCAGAGATATGCTATTGAATTAGTTATAAAAAGTTTGATTACTTTTAGGACAGAAATTGGTAGCTTGTGTGGGTGAAGAGAGAGACTTGAGACTGCTTGATATGTTGTGGATTAAGCCAGGGTTCACTTTAGGAAGGAGTTTTAGGAATTTAAAAAGGTAAAAGGAAGGTCTTAAGTATCTGCAAAGTGAAAAGCTCCCAGTTTGTTCCTTAAGAACAAACTCTCAATCTCAAAACTGAGGCCAATGTATTTCCTCAGATCTATACTGGAGCCCTTTGAGGCACAAAAGAAGTCTGGGGAGGTTGACGTAGCCTGGGGCTTGTTTTTTATACCCTGCCTTAGGACAGGAAGGGGAAATGTATGTGGTGATAGTTGACCAAATGATCTTTGTTATTTATTACAATAATAATCATTACCGACTTCATTGTGAGATCTTTATTTATTTCCTTTTTCTATAGTCCTCATTATTCGGAGAAAAGAAGTCTACTTTGACCAAATGAATGATATAGGTTGAGACAGGCAGCCTGAGTGGGATTTTTCCAGTTCACAGTAGACAAATTGTTGTAGAGTCTTAAGAATGTGGTGTCTAGGATAGAGCACCAGTTCTTCACACCATAACTTAGAGATCTCTGAAGAGTTGCTTTTCTAGTGATGTTCTGTCAAGAATGCAGATTTCTAAGACAGCCCACTTCTGACACACTGCTGAACCACACTGGAAATTTCTGCCACTCGAGATCCTACCAGATGGAAGAGGAAAAAGTCATCTGAATGTTGCTAAATCACCTATCTGTTTTCCACATTTTTAATGTTCCACTGAGGTGGAACCAGTATACTGATAATCTTATTAGCTGGAGTAGAAGGTCCTTGTAAGAAAGTATAACAAATATTAAACAAATCCTTTTGTCGACTTTACCCAAGGAAGCTATCTTCCCTGGGGCGTTGCTCAACTTTTGATTAATCCCCTACTGAGCCCTTTTGTTGGGAAAGATTGAAGACAAACCTCTGGAATGATGAGTGTATCTAAACTGTGGCTTGGTTATTGCAGTCTTAAAGTTATCAGCCCTTCATCCCCATTCTATTTGTCCATCCATGTCCTTTTCCAAGAATCCCTCCACAAAGAATTGTTTGGATTATCCTGAAGGTCCAGTAATCAGACTGATCTGTTAACCTCTGGATTATCAAGTCAATCTTTCTGACACTGCTTTTTAAACAGAAAAACAATACAATGCATTCTTTTTGTATCATTGCCGGGATGTGCTACTGAGGAAGAAAAACATATTTCTTCACCAGGTATTCAATTGCTAGTATCTCTGCTGATATATATTTCATCAGTTCATTTAATCATTCTAACATAGCCAGATTCAATTACTTTTGTGATAATCAAAAATATCTTTCCTTTCATTTTTCTGAATTAATTTGAAGCGCCATACCTTCTGCTGTTGTTTTTGTTGTGCAGGTAGATAATCCCACAGCTTTTGCTGCAGCTTCTATCAGTAAAGCTCTACTCCATTTGTTGTGTAAAAATAATAATCTAGTGAATATTGTTAACTAACGTGAAGTCCAGCAATTTTTAGAATATATGAAAGGGAAGTGCACGTTTACTTTTAATTTACTAGCAAAGTCCCATCACACCCATTGTCATAAATACTGTATGTAAAGTGGTAAACACAGAATGGCACAGCAAGTCACAAGAAGTACTTAAAGGCAATGACATAAGTGACTCCTAAGGTAAATTATAAAGGGGAAATTTCAAACCTTCTTTGTAAAGAGATGTGCAAGATTAATAATGAGTGAACCTGGAAAGCATAATTTTAAAAGGAATCGTTTTTGTAGTCTAGAGCAGTTGGTTCCCAACGTGGGGCCCATGCCCCACAGGGGGGCAATTTGATTTTTAATGGGGGCAATTTGAACCTTGTTTAAACCAAGTTAAAGGCCTTTTAGGCTTCCTCTGCATGAGTAGAGTTCACTTTTTTAGTTAAGTAAGAATTATATGTCACGGAAGGTGGGAGCATCAGATTTTTAGAGATGCATAGGCGGGGCATGGCCAAAAAAAGGTTGGGAACCACTGGTCTAGAGTGAGAAGATGGCTTGACTAGAGAAGAATTTGTTGCTTGGAAAAATTAAAAGCAGTTGAAAAAGAGGCCAATAGGCAGCTTGGCACTATCGTTATCGACTCAAGCAGGAGTTTACAAGAACTTAGTTACTAATAGAATATCCTGGCAAAATGATATCCATCAGGTCAGGAAGAATCGGAAGTGTTCAAGTGACTGACTCACTGAACAACAAGATGTGGTTGAATCATTATTCTTGACTCCTCTAGCCAAATGCTTGTCAGACTGTGATGAGGGATTTGTTTTACTTAAGACTTCACCCTGTTCTAAACCTCTTTTCATGCTGTTTCTGATGGGACATTTACAACAATTCTAGGTCTAAAAAGAACACTGAGCAGCCACCACCTTAATTTGACACTCAAGCTCAGCTTATATTTCCATCTAATTGTCTCCACCTTAAACTGCTTTTAGCTCCTACCCAATCATGTTTCTTTTGGATAATTGCCAGGAGATGAGTCTGATTGCAATTTGTCTTGATGCATGACATTTTAACTAACCTGCCTATCTGGTTCTTAACTAACCTTTTTTTTAATTGTTATAATTGGCTAGGCTAGAAAGTATGTGTGTGTGTGTGGGGGGGGGAGATATCAGAAATCAGAAAATGGATGCAATATAATACTTCCATAATGCGACCAAGGATGCAACGCCAAAGTAATCTAACCGAAAAAGGCTATAGCAGACATATCAGATAGCTTGCCATAGAAGCCAATTGTGCCCCCAATGATAAGGATGCGCTTGATTTTCTGGGGAGGGCAACAGAACAGGTTCAACATGTCCAGCTTTGTTTTTCTTTTATCTGGACTGACCCTCAGTTGGTTTGCCTTCTTTTCCATTATCATAGCAGGCACTGCCTCACCGAGGTGAAAAAAAACAGACACAGAGCGTACTGACAGCATTTAATTCTAAAACAACAAATTATTTTTTATTTATTTATATTTCATATTTTGTAACTGCCTATCTCCCTCGGAGAGGAATTCTGGGCAGTGTACAATATAGTCAATAAAATTAAACATTAAAATCAGAATAATTTAAGATTTAAAAAATGTTAAATGATGAAAAATTTCAAAAGATGAAGAATTCCAAGATAGGGAATTACCAGTTCTTAATAAAGATGAGGGTTCTTATGGGGCAAACCAGCCCAATGGTTGTGTGGGCCCTCGTGTCTCCCATGCAAGACTATACAGCCCCTTGGCACTGTGATGACGAACCTATGGCGCACGTGCCACAGGTGGCACACGAAGCATGTGCGCACTGGCCAGCTGACTTCGGCCTTCTTTTGAGGCCATTTTTCGCCCTCTGGAGCTTTCAGGGGCCTTCAGAAGGCTTCCCTGAAGACTCCGGAGGGCAAAAAAATGCCCCTACATTTCCCCCCCTCCGGAGCCTTTAGGAAAGCCTCCTGAAGGCTCTGGAGGTCAAAAATCGGCCCTACGGACAAACTGGAAGGCACCATTCCCAAAATTCTGATTTCCCTGTAGGTCCGTTTTTCACCCTCTGGAGGCTTCAGGTTGTCTGAGGGGGGGGGAGGCTGTTTTCGCCCTCTCTAGGCTCCTAGAAAACCTCTGGAGCCTGGGGAGGGCTAAAAAACCATGCCAAAAGCAGGGCGCTAGTCGCACACACATGTGCGCACTGGGGAGTGTCATGTGCATAGCATTATGGGTGTGGCACGCCCATGCATGACCCCCTGCACTCCCCCTGCTTTTGGCACAGGAGCCAAAAAAGGTTCACCATCACTGCCTTAGCAGAAGAATAAGAGACTGGGGGCTCCTCACTTCTGAGGGCAAGATGTTCCATGATAAGGGGCAGTGGCAAAAAAGGCTATCTTCTTAGACCAGGGATTGGCAATCTTAAAAACTCAAAGAGTCACAAAGGTCCTATCCGGAAGTCTGCCATTCAATTCAGGAGCCGACCGGAAGTTCAGTTCCCCCACCAGTCTCCTCCTAGCGCCATGTCCTTTTTCCTTTTATCGACCGGCAATAGGGAGCCACAGCAGAGAGATGAAAGAGCCACATGTGGCTCCAGAGCAGTGAGTTGCTGACCCCTGTCTTAGACCAAATGATCTCATTCAGTGATTGCATCTAGATCAGAGGTTCCCAAACTTGGCAATTTTGAGACTTGTGGACTTCAACTCCCAGAATTCTCCAGCCAGCATAGCTGGCTGGAGAATTCTGGGAGTTGAAGTCCACAAGTCTCAAAGTTGCCAAGTTTGGGAACCTCTGATCTAGATGTTGATCCATATTGTAGGTAAAACAAACTTATGGAATCTTTATATGAACCCAACTGTTTCATGTATCTTTATGTTCACACCTAGCTGGGACAAAGTCCCCTGAAGGATCCTAATCCGTGGTGAGATCTAGGAGATTGAAAAAGATGGCACTCCCCTATCCTCTACCTCTCCTGGTGAAATTCACTCAACAAAGCAGTCTAGGCAGTTTCAGTGCCAAAATTAGATGCAGCAAAATCTGTCTTAATTAATGGATGCAATTTGTGAATACTTGTGATCCACTAGCATGATTTTCTGAAGACATAAAAACAATTGGAATCTTTCCACTCTGTGACAAAAATGTAAAACTGATAATGAGGTAATTCATTTCTCAACACAAATCAGAATTACACGAAAAGCGTTCAATCTTCCAAATTCCCCAGAACTCTTAATCACTTTTGTAAGTGATTACAAAAGGTCAAAGATAGGGAAGAAAAAGACAACGACAACTGTGTTTTTAAAAAAAACAACCAGGCTACATATTTCAGCCATGAGTTTTATGGCAAAGTGATTTCAAACTGGAGACTGCAGATGGATGGTGTCAGGTTTCACTGGTGTCAGGTTACCCTTGTATTCAGAGACAAAGCGAAAGGTTGAAACTCCCCCCCCCCCCAACCTTCAACTTTTAAAACATAAAGGCAATTGGGATTTCAGTCTGTCTTTTAGGCATAAAGAGGTTTACTTTCAGATCTTGGGGCACCTCGAACACAGATCAACTTTCAGCCTTGGAAGTTCATTAGACAGGTTTGGTTCAGGTTCTGCCTCTCATTTCCCCCTTCCTTATAATACAGAAAAATTGAGAAAAATGGTATGTTGTGTATTGCCTGCAGCTCCTGGAGAAAAATGCAAGATAAGATTCAAAAAATTGTTTTTGGGATTTTTTATTTTATTTTTTTGTAAATGGAACATGGTTGTCTAGACAAGGGAGGATTTTCTTTTTCTTTTTTTCTTTTTAATTAAAAAAAAAATTATCCAGACTTACTCAAGATCAGTGTTTCTCAACCTTGGCGACTTTAAGTCCTGTGGACTTCAACTCCCAGAATCCCCCAGCCAGCACAGTTGAAGTTGTGCTCGGGGAGTTGAAGTCCATAGGCCTTAAAGTCGCCAAGGTTGAGAAACACTGCTCTAGAGTCAGGCCTCCAAATCTAATTATCTCAATATCAATTCTATTTGCCGTATATACAAGGTTCCAACATTGTGTAATTAAAAGGTACAATTATTTTTCAAATATTCATGACATGAATGAGTTGGAAAATGTTTTGCCATTTCCCTTTCCCATAAGTAGAAGACCATAATTTGCAAAGTCTAACCTAGCTTTTGTCTGTAGTCCTGTCAGAATTCTTATCTGAAAATTCTGTTTAAAAACCAGGAGCTCTAGGAAAAGAAAGAGGGGAAAAACAAAAAGCATGCAAGAAACCCCAAACCCCTCCTGGTATTGCAGTAGTGGGACTGCAGTCCTCTAATCAAAAGGATTCAAATCTTTCTATGCGCTGCCAAGCTTTTTTCTTCCCACTCATTGGAGGTGGGGGGGGGGGAAACTGGGGTGGGCTGGGAGAGAGAGAGAAAGAAAAAAGAGAGAGAGAAAGACAAAAGACAGGCTGAAAGCGCCAAGCTCCTCTCCTTCACAAAATGCAAACGTTTCCACTCCACTGACTCCTCATTAAGTTCCCGAATCTGACAGTCTAATTATTGCAGTTGCTTTGCCCTTGGAATAAATAAATGTGGAAAAATGGTTGTTTAAAGAAAATGAGAAGGGAAATGCTGTCATCCAGGCAGTCTACACAGATAGTGGGTTTTAAATGTGGATATCCGCAGCATCAGTTTAGACCGTTTGGGGGACAAGATAATAAGATGATTGTCTGCAAGCTAATTGAGTTCCTCATTTTTGTGGGCTTTTTTTTGCTTGTCTCCATCTTCACCTTTTAAACTTTTGCTCCTCAGGAAACCTCTTTATACAGCTCCATTTTACTCTTCTCATCTGATGCAGAGGGCAAGAAGGGCTGGGAGGGAGAGGGGGAAGGACGGATAACATGGCTAAAGTCTAATTGGTAGCCACACCCTGAGATGGAGCCCCACAACCTCAGCAATTCAGTTACTGTTTTCAGGAAGTTGGGGGGGGGGGTTACAGATATCACTCCTGCCCCAGGGCTGCCTTTGAAAGAAAAGGGGCACAGAGGAAAGGGGCTTCTAAACAGTCTCTCTTTCTGCTTGGCATCACCAGCCCTGATTTCCCCCTTCAAACTTTACCTACTTTAAGCAATTGCCTTTTGCAATATATCCATCCTGTCTTTAACAAAGTAATGCAAAAATCTCTCTTCCTTGACTTCCTTCACGGGCTGTATAATACACTGTTTCCCTGAAAATAAGACCTCCCCGGATAATAAGCCCAATCGGGTATTTGAGTACATACGCTAAAATAAGCCCTCCCCCCAAAATAAGCCCTCCCCAAAATATTGCAACACAGCAGCAGCCATGAGGTGACCACACTCACCGCCTCCTGCATCTCAAAAATAATAAGACCTCCCCGAACATAAGTGTTTATTTTGGAGGTCAAAAGAAAATAAGACCCTGTTTGTTATATAGGTGGTCCTCGACTTATGACCCCAATTGAGCCCAACATTTCTGTTGTTAAGTGAGACATTCATTAAATGAGTTTTGCCCTACTTTATGACCTTTCTCATTGCAGTTGTTAAGTGAATCGCTACAGTTGATAAGTTGGCAATGCGGTTGTTAAGTGACTCTGGCTTCCCCGTTGATTTTGCTTGCCAGAGGTTTTGGAAAAGGGGATCACATGACCTTGGGACACAACAACGGTCATAAGTGTGACTCATTTGCCAAGTGTCTGAATTTTGAACACATGATCATGGAGATGCTGCAAAGGTTGTAAGTGAAAATGTCCCTTTTTCAGTCTCATCGTAACTTTGAACGGTCACTAAATGAACTGTTATAAGTTGAGGACTACCTGTACAGGTGTATTCACTGAGAGGAGGAAGAAAGAGGGAGAATGAAAATGGCAGCTGAAGCCACACAGTCAAGACCCTATCGTATTTTTATGTGTATTTACAGTTGGCAACAAAAGCCTTCAATAAGTTTCTGTAACCTACCCATCTAAAACAGTGATCTGCAAAGTTGGCTCTTTTATGACTGGTGGACTTCAACTCCCAGAATCCCCCATCCAGCCGAAGGAAGAAGATGGCAAAGGTCACGTGGGATCGTGGGAGCAATACGGGTAAGCAGCAGGAGCAGAGTCAGAGTTTGACAAGCAAGATTCACAAGAACAGTACACCACAGTAGAAGACCAGATAGATGTTTCCAACAGTAACCTAGATCAGGGCTGCCTCTTTAATCAGGCTGCAGCCAGTTTCCTTTAATCAAGAGAGTTACTCACTTGCCTGGCAAGAAATCTCATGGAGTGTCTTTGCTCTGCTCTGCTCTCCACTCTATTCTCCAAGTATGAAGACTTAAAGGCTGCGTATCATCCTCTGACCACTCCAGCTATTCTGATGGTGACTGTGTTTGCTCAATCTCAGGAAACCTTGGAGTCTCATGAGACTGTCCTGGAGCAGCCTCTTCAGAGTCAGGGCCTGAGTCCTGGGCTATGGCAGTGATGTTGTAGGAAGGGGCTCTAAAGGCATTCATGTGTAAAAACAATCAGGGAACAATCCCTAAAAAGTAAAGGCAGGCACTGATAGATCTGTCCAATGAGATTTTTCTTCCTTGCATAAATAGGAAGGTTAGGATGTGGGGAAATGACCAATCAGGTCCTGCACAGCTATAATCTGGACAAAGTACTAGCCCAGTCCCATTGCCAACCTACAGACCCAGAGGTAGCTTAAGAAACAGTCAGGAAAGAGTATGTGAAACAAGCATCTTAAGGGACAGCATGGAATTCTCCCTGCTCCCTGCAGTTCTATAGTTCTCTTCTTCCAAATTACAATGGCTGTGTTATTATTTTTTTAAATTGAATTAAAGTTTGATTTTGTTTATCTCCTTTGACATTTTTTTAATTTGCAAGTTGGGGTGAAGAGAGGCTGAATGCACTGGTCACCACACCTCTGCACCACATAGCTAGGGAATAGCAGCATAAAATTGATTTCAACTTTGCATTTTGGCTTTTCAATTGCTTGAAATTAAAAGCAAACTATGTACAGATCTAGCAGTGGCCTGTCTAACAGCTAGCCCTTTTATAGGGAGCTGTCAGATGGCTCAGCCAATCAGCTTCGAGTATTTTCCCGCCGGAATGGCAGACCTTGTTGGAGCCTATTGCTCCAGTCTCGATATCTTTGACTTTGACTTTTATTAAATTTATATACCGCTCCCTTTCCCAGAAGGGACTCGGGGCGGTGCACAGGAAATTTAAAAAACATATATAAACATAACAATATACAAAATTTAAAAACCAGAATTAAATTAGTATCCCTGTGCTAAAAAATTTAAATAAGTTATTTATTTATTTTATTTATTTTATTAAATTTATACCCCGCCCTTCTCCTTGTTAGGACCCAGGGCGGCTGTATCCCTATAAAGTTAAAACTGTATCCCTATAAACCAATTAAAACAATTTAGCTGCAGACTATAGGCTAGGTGGTGTGAGCTAGGCCAGGCCGGCCTGTTGGAAAAAATAAGTTTTAAGTTTCTGGCGGAAGGAACGGAGGTCCATGGTCGTTTTAAGTTCGGGGGGTAGGTCGTTCCAGAGGGTTGGACCCACCACAGAGAAGGCCCTTCCCCTGGGCGTCGCCCGCTGGCATTGCCTGGTGGACGGCACCCGGAGAAGTCCCTCTCTGTTGGAGCGAATCGGCTGAAAGGGATGTATGGGCTAGGACAGGGGTCCCCAACCTTTTTTGCACCAGGGACCGGTTTCACTTTAAAGAAAATTCTGCGGACCGGCTGGCGTAGAGGAGGAGCGGGGGGAAGGGGGAACAGGCGGCGCATGCGCACGCGGGGGGGAGTCGGCTCACTCGGCCCTCTAGGGCCTCCAACGGCGCGAATGGCCGCGCCTGCGCTCTCCCACATCCGGTGCGCGCTCTGCCCAGGGGGCTGCCCCCTCCTCCTCCTCTTGGGTCCTACGGCCCGGTTCCTATCAAGCCACAGACCGGCACCGGTCCACGGCCCGGGGGTTGGGGACCCCTGGGCTAGGATGCGATCCCATAGATAACTAGGTCCCTTGCCATGGAGCGCTTTAAAGATGATGGTCAACACCTTGAAGCGCACCCGAAAGGCCACAGGCAGCCAGTGCAGCTCGCGCAAGAGCGGTGTTACATGGGAGCATCTAGGAGCTCCCATAATTGCCCGCGCGGCCACGTTCTGGACTAACTGCAGTCTTCGGGTGCACCTCAAGGGAAGCCCCATGTAGAGAGCATTACAGTAGTCTATACGGGATGTCACGAGCGCATGAGTGACTGTGCGAAGGGCGTCCCGGTTCAATAAGGGCCGCAACTGATGAACCAGGCGAACCCGGTAGAACGCCCCCCTGGCCACGGCCGTCAAGTTATCTTCTAACGACAGCCTGGTATCCAGGAGGACGCCCAAGTTGCGTGCCCTATCCACGGGGGCTAGATGTTCACCCCCAATGGCCAGTGATGGCATCAACTGGTTGTACCGGGACGCTGGAAACCACAGCCACTCCATCTTGGAAGGGTTGAGTCTGAGTCTGTTCCTTCCCATCCAGACCTGCACAGCTTCCAGACACTGGGACATCACTTCGACGGCATCGTTGGGGTGGTTTGGGGTAGATATATACAGCTGTGTATCATCAGCGTAGACATGGTACTCTACCCCAAAACCACGAATGATCTCACCCAGCGGCTTCATATATGTGTTGAACAGGAGCGGTGAGAGGACCGACCCCTGAGGCACTCCACAAGTGAGGGGTCTCGAGGTCGACCTCTGCCCTCCTGCCAACACAAATTGCAATCGACCGGAGAGGTAGGAGGAGAACCACCATAAAACGGTGCCCCTCACCCCCAACCCCTCCAGCCGATGCAATAGGATACCATGGTCGATGGTATCAAAAGCCGCCGAGAGATCTAATAGGACCAGGATGGAGGAACAACCCCCATCTCTGGCCCTCCAGAGATCATCCACCAACACGACCAATGCCGTCTCGGTGCTGTGTCTGGGCCGGAAGCCGGACTGGCGCGGGTCCAGATAATCAATTTCCTCCAGGTGGTGGGGAAACTGAACCCCTCACTCAAAGAAGCATTCACAAATTCCTGGAGCCAGCCTCGTGTAACCTCCCAGGATGCCAGTACAAGCCAGGAGGGACAAGGGTCCAATAAACATGTGGTGGCTCGCAGTCGCCTATGCAACCTGTCCATATCGTCGGAAGTAACAGAGTCAAACTCCTCCCATAAAGGTATCTCAAGACCTGCGTCCGATAATCCCTCCAGACCACTTTCGGTGGAGGCCAGTTCGCTCCGGATCTGAGCGATTTTATCCTGCAGATACTCTCCAAATTCCTCTGCTCTGCCCTGCAGCGGGGCTTCCCGCGGCCTCTGTTGAAGGAGGGAGCAGGTCACCCCGAACAGGGCGGCAGGGTGGTTATCTGCAGACGCGATAAGAGTGGCACAGTAATGACATTTGGCCACCCTTATCGCCACAAGGTAAGTCCTCAATTGGGCTCTTGCCTGTGTTCGGTCAGATTCGGACCGTGTGGACCTCCATCTACTCTCTAGGCGTCTCTTGCGGCGTTTCATCACCCTCAGCTCCTCGGTGAACCAAGGAGCCTGGGTCACTCACCGCCGCATGAGAGGCCGCAAGGGCGCGACCCAGTCCAAGGCCCTGGCGGCCGCAGTACTCCATGCGGCCACAAGGTCCTCAGTCGGGGCACGGGTCAGGGTCACAGGTAGTGGCCCAAGCTCCGTCTGGAACCTTTCGGGATCCATCAGGCGCCTGGGGCGGAACCACCTAGGAATATCTGGTTCCGCCTCCCCGCGGTGGGGTATAGCAGTTGGAAAGTCGAGCCGGAGAGGTGAGTGATCTGACCATGACAGGGGTATGATGGCTAGCTCCCCTACACCCAGATCACTCGTCCACTGTCCCGAGACAAAAATTAGATCCACCGTTCGTCCTCCCTCGTGTGTGGGGCCCTGAATTACCTGGGTCAGGTCCATGGCCGTCATGGAGGCCATGAACTCCCGGGCTGCCTCCCGGATTCGCCTACTGATGGCAGGTTAAAGTCCCCCAAGACTACAAATCTTGGGGGACTTGTACTCTAATCTAACAAAATCTAACTTGAACCATTCTCTTTTACAAGAGTAGATGGACATCAGGTGAATGCCTTCTGGAAAATCACTGGTGACAACAGGAACTCCAAAGTTACAAAGCAGGAGGTGTGCTTATCCTGAAAAAAAAACCCAATAGCATCATGTGTGTACCTACTGAAATAGCTTATGTGCATGAACAAGTGTAAGTGTGTGGTAGCACACCTCTGCTCTTTGCATCGTAATCAAATAAGCATTTCCAGACACTGATTTTTCTGTAGCCTCTTGGATTGCAACAGTGCTTTCCATCAATTGTATTTCTGCATCAATGTGCATTCCTCCAATCCTTGAGTAAGCATAAAAAAATATGCCAGTATAGTTTGTACTGCTGAACTTGTGATTTGCCTTAGTAACAAGATCTGCAAATTGTCTTGTACATATAGTTATTTATTTGTTCAGTTTGTATAGATGCTGATCTTATGTACATGACTCTGTATAACACCAAAACAATAACAACAATGACCATTAAACTCATTAAAACAATTAAAAACCATTAAAAACCATAATCTGGGAGAGTGCAAGCCATTTTACAATGTAATTGTTTTCCAGGTTTTACACCACTATACCTGATCCCCAGGCACAAAGGCAAAGCCACAGCTTCAGTGTCTTCTGGAACTCCAATCTACCATAATTTTGGAGGATAAAAAGATTGTTTACTACAGGAAAATTAAAAGCTGCAAGTGAGAGTTTATTTATTAATTAGTTTACTTATCTATTTATTTATTCAAATAATTCAAGGCGGCCAACATATTCAACATACTTTCTTCCTCCTATTTCCTCACAACAACAACCCTGTGAGGTGGGTTGGGCTGAGGAAAAGTATGAGCACAAAGTCACCCAACTGGATTTCATGGCTAAGGTAGGACTTGAACTCATGCTCACATGCTTGTTGGCCTGGTGCCTTAACCACTAAAACCAAACTGGCTTTATCAAAGTCTCATTCCCCTGACTTCGTTCCCCTTCTCAACCAGTGTCATCTGCTGGAGGGAAAAACTAACCAAGTTTAGTTTAGTTTAGTTTAGTTTAGTCGATTTATATACCACCCTATTTCACCTAAAAGGGACTCAGGGCGGTGCACAGAAAGATAAAAATCCAACAATACAGTACAAAATATAAAAAACAATTAAATTATTAAATCTGTGCTAAAATTGGATAAATAAATTTAAAACCAATAAATATCAAAGTTTAAAATTATTCCCTAGTCTATGTCAGGCCGGCTAGATGAAAGAAATGTGCTTTTAACATCCGACGGAAGAGTCGTAGGTCCGTGATGGTATGGATATCGGGGGGCAGGTCATTCCAGAGTGCCGGACCCGCCACAGAAAAGGCTCTTCCCCTGGGAGCCGCCAGCCAGCATTGACCAACTGATGGCACCCTGAGAAGGCCCACTCTGTGGGAGCGGACAGGTCGAAGGGAGGTATGTGGTAGGAGGCGGTCTCCCAAGTAACCAGGACCCGTGCCATGGAGCGCTTTAAAGATGGTGACTAGCACCTTGAAGCGCACCCGGAAGACCACAGGCAGCCAGTGCAGTTCGCGCAGAAGGGATGTTACATGGGAGTAACGAGAAACTCCCAGAATCCCCCGCGCGGCCGCATTCTGCACTAGCTGGGGTCTCCGGGTGCACCACAAGGGGAGCCCCATGTAGAGGGCGTTACAGTAGTCCAGGCGGGAAATAACGAGGGCCTGAGTGACCGTGCGTATGGCATCCCGATCTAGAAAGGGGCGCAACTGGCATATCAGGTAAACCTGATAGAAGGCCCCCCTGGTCACGGCCGTCACATGGTCGTCCAAGGACAGCCGTGAATCCAGGAGGACGCCCAAGTTGCAAACCCTTTCCGCATAACTTGGGCGTCCTCCTTATCCTCCCACCAACTTATTCTCTCCTTAAAGTATGGTCCAAATGGCGCCTTCGGAACACATAAACCAACTATTCTTTTGGAAGTTCAAGTGACAGGAAAAACAGAAAATCTGTTCAATTTTCTAGAGTAGAGTATTTACTCTAGGTGACAGATTGGTAGGACAGAGAGGAGATGGGGAACAAATTTCTCAGCTCATTTACAGCTCACCAATTTGCCACCTGGGCTGTTTTTGAACAGAGGTTTACCAATCTTCCAAAAATCTGGTGGATTCTAAACCTTTACTTTTCTTTCTGTCATCTGGGCTGGAAGGGCAGCATACTTGCCAATTGCATCCAGGTCCTAGATTTCCCCAAGTGCAGCAAGGGAATGCAGAGCTGGCAAAAAATGCCTGCAATTCAGAGCCCCTTTCCCCAAAGGGAGGGTGCAAAATGGATATGAAGTCTAATCCCTAGAATACCGCCTACTTCCCAAGTCATAAACACGGCCATGCAAAGCGTATTATCAGCAGAAGCAGGAGAAACTCTTTCATGCGCTCACTTGGAATAGAACCAGCAGCAGATCCCTTTACCATATTAAATTTTTTTTAAAGCAACCGAATTCACATTGAATAGTATGTCTAATGGTCTTCCAGAAAACCAGCATCACCAGAGTATAGATCCAGCAGGGTGAAATCCAGCAGGTTCTGGAGAACCTGTAGCGGAAAATTTGAGTAGTTCGGAGAACTGGCAAATGCCACCTTTGGCTGGCCCCAGATTGGGGTGGGAATGGAGATTTTGCAGTATCATTCCACTGCCACGCCCACAAATCCATGCCCACAAAGTCACGCCCACAAAGCCATGCCTACAAAGCCACGCCCACAGAACTGGTAGTAAAAAAATTGAATTTCACGACTGGTATAGATGGACTGCCCACGTCATGCCTGAGTGACACTTTGCAAAGAGCAAACTAGGCATTGCGTTGGTAGGTGATTCCATGGAACCAGTCTATGTTTTGAATTGGTGTGTGTGTGTGTGTCTGTGTGTGTGGAGGGAAGCTATGCAGAAATGCTTTTTTAATATTTTTTTCATTTCACAATCCAATGATCCTCTTTAGATGAAGATAACAGGATAATTCTGCCACTCTCCCTGCTTTTCTCCTTCAAAAACGGTTTTTTTCCCCAGTATGCCAAGTTTTATTGGCAGGATACATTTAGATATAGAGCACATTTTTAAAATTATTATTATTTTTTGTGTGTGTCAGCAGTTCAAATTTGCTCCGGGAAATCTGGAATGACTTTCATAACTTTAAAAGCACAAATAGAAATAATCTAGAAATGTTGCTATTATTGTTGCTGCTGCTGCGGCTGTTATTATTACTGTTTACCAACTGTTAGAAGATGCAGTGGGCTCAAAAAAGCTACTTACGGCCCAGATTTGAAGCTCCAACCTCTGCCCTTTCCCCTGCAGTCACATGACTTCACTTTAGGCACTTGGCAATCAGCCCATTTGCAACATCTCACAGTCACATGACCGTAATTTATGACCTTTTTGCTGGAAACAGGCATTTACTTCCAGTTTCTCTCCCTATAGCGAACAATGCCTTTGCTTAACGGCTGTAGCGTGCACTTAATGACCATGGCATTTTCTTCATGACCATTGTCTTCACTTAGCATTGGCACTTGGCTTAACAACCGACTGCCACATTTGCTAAAGACCACAGTAAAAAGGTCATAAAATCAGGTGTGTTCACATGGTGACTTGCTTTATGACTATGTCAACCTACAAGCCAAACTGTAGGCTCAATTACAGTGATAAGTCAAGGACCACTTGTATTGTTGAATCATCCATGAATATAAGCTCATTGAATTGGGATTCAGGACAATATTTCTGTCTCTGTGATTTTGATTTACTCCTCAATAGAGTGATTGCCATGATAAGATCATCCATCTTTCTTCCAAGGAGGCCCCACTGGCAGCCATCCGAGAGGCCTGCTACAGACTGACGTGGGCAGGACCAGGAATACTTTCATCCTATGGAAGCAATCAGCCTTCTCTAGGAGAGCAACGTGTGGTGGGCCATTCTGCCACCTCCGTCCCTTCCCCACCTTTCCCCTTCTGCCTTTCTGTCTCCTTACCTCTTTTTTTTCCCCACACCCTCCCTTGTTCCTTCCTTTCCTGCCTTTTGGCAGGAGCACTTTCATCTCCTCCTTCGGGGATTTCAGATGTCACTGCAGGAAATGCTTGTCTGCCTCTCAGGCAGCAACAGAGCCCTGTGGCTTTGACAAACCTCATTTAATTGGGAGGAAGCCAGGAGGTTTGGGAAGAACTGAAACAGCCCCGAAACTCCTTTTATCAGGCATAATTTAAACTCTGCATGGAAAAAAACCTGTATGTATAAAGAAAAGTCAACTTCCCCCCTGCTGCGAATCCTTCCCTCCGCCTCCTCCTTAGCCTCCCCATCCGCCGGCAAAGGCAGAAACCGGTAGATTCCCTCGCTTCGGTTTTCTGAAAGTGGGAAAGTACATTCGTATTCCATAGGAGGCAGGGTAGAAAAGAAGGCAGCTCTCTCTTCTACATGTCTATATACTCTCTGCTACACACACACATACACACACACATTGTGTACACCCTGAAGACTGCCTCAGATAGTGGGTACTAGCATATCTGTGGGATTAAAAACCCACATTATGTCCTCTGAGAGGGCCTTGGGAGTCTCTTACATAGAAAATGGGACTTGAGGAGGGAAAATGTGCTGAATCCTCTTCTGCTATTTTTAATGTGCTTCCTGCCCACTGCAGGGAAGCCCACTTCCAGAGTCAAAGCTGACTAGGAGGATAGGTGTAGCTGGGCAACCAAGGGTGGAGAACAGTAACTATAACTTTAACTGAACTCCTTGCAACTAACCAGGAAAGGGACCTTGGTGTCCTGGTGGACAGCTCAATGAAGGTGTCAACCCAGTGTGCCACAGCAGTGAAAAAAGCAAACTCATTGCTAGGGATCATTAGGAAGGGTATAGAAAATAAGTCAGCAAGTGTCATTTTGCCTCTTTATAAATCTATGGTGAGGCCCCATCTGGAGTATTGTGTACAGTTCTGGTCACCATACCTTCAGAAGGATATTATGGAAATGGAAAAGGTGCAGAGGAGGGCAACCAGAATGATTAGGGAGCTGGAACACCTTCCTTACCATCTGAGGCTGCAACGGCTGGGCCTCTTCACTCTAGGACGACGGCGCCTGAGAGGTGACCTGATTGAAGTCTATAAAATCATGCACGGTGTGGACAAAGTAGAAAAGGAAAAACTATTTTCCCTATCGCACAACACTAGAACTAGGGGGCACTCCATGAAACCTTTGGAAGCTAGACCTCAAACAAATAAGAGGAAGTACTTTTTCACCCAGAGGATCACTGGTCTATGGAACTCCCTGCCAGAAGAAGTGGTGACAGCTGTCAGCCTCGACACCTTTAAGAAAGGATTAGACGAGTTCATGGAGAACAAGGGTATCAATGGCTATCATTATGGATACCTAAGGATACCCTCCGGGTTGGAGAGATAGGCAGGATATTTCTCAATGCCATTTGCAGGGAATCATAAGCAGGTGAAGACATCTGCTTGGGAATACCCTGAAGCAAATGGTGAGCCACTGTGTGAGACAGAATGCTGGACCAGATGGGCTGTGGCCTGTTCCAGCAAGGCTATTCTAATGTTCTTATGTTCTTATATGTAGGGCCTAGTGCAGTGATGGCGAACCTTTTTTGCCTTGGGTGCCAAAAGCACACGCTTGCGCAATATTGCACACACTCAAGTGCCCAGCCCCATAATTTAATCCCCCCATGCCATGCCCCCTGTGCATGCGTGCATCCTGCTGCCCTGCGCATACAACTTTCTTGGAGCCTGGGGAGGGTGAAAACACCTCCCTCCCAGAGGCCCCCTGGAGGCCAGAAACAGCCCATTTTCCAACTTCCGGCGGGCCCGGTAAGTCCATTTTTCGCTGTCTGAAGGCTTTCCTAAAGCCTCCAGAGGACAAAAAACTGCTAAAAATAAAGACCGAAAATCAGCTGGCCAGCATGTGCATGTGTGCTGGAGCTTACAGGGCAACATCTCGCATGCCCTCAGAAATGGCTCCATGTGCCACCTGTGGCACGCGTGCCATAGGTTCGCCATCATGGACCTACTGCATCAATTCGTTCCCATCTGCCTTGGAATGGTCAAACTGGACCTTTGGCTTCCTTTTCATATGTTTACTTTGATAATGATGGGTGAGGAACAAAATTTTTTGTTTTGCACTAAGTCTTTCAACTTTCTTCTCAAATTGTTCTAAAGTGAAATTTTGAAGCAATTGGTGTTGTAACATTGCTTTGAAAAGGCTCATAGCATTGCTCCCATAACATATATCTCTTTGTCAAGATGACTGTTTGGACAACTGGAATTTCCCTTCAGTGAGGTCCTGAAAAAACAAATCTTAAGCATTATGAGGTTTGGGAACCCAGACAATGCAACAAAACAGAGCCTTTGCTTGGGTCCTGATTTGCCAGATCAGGAATGTGTTTGATGCGATACACACTCTTTGAGATGACTGAGCTGATGTTGTCTTAGTGGTTATAGATTTTTGGCACACAGCCTTAGAAATCATTTTTGACATATCTCAGTGTTGAAATGATATATTAGAAGATCACTACACTGTAGGACAGCCTGATTTTTTCAGTTTCCTGTTAAATAGCCAGCTAATGAAGAGCTTAAATAACAGAGATAAATAGAATGCATTTTTTTTCCAGGAAAACATCAACTTGGAACAAAAACCTAGAACAGTGTTTCTCAACCTTGATGACAGCTGGCTGGGGAATTTCTGGGAATTAAAGTCCACAGGACTTAAAGTCGCCAAGTTGAGACACACTGACCTAGAAAGACAAATCTCTCAGGCTAGGTTTCAATGAAATATTTTAGGTATCAGTACCTAAGTAGCAATCAATAGAACACCAAAATACATTTCAGCTAGAACTGCGGAAGGTACCAAGACTATTCTTTGGAGACCTTTTGCTACATCTATCAAACTGTCAAGCAATATTTAAATGATAATTATATTACATACTTGAGAACTCTTTTGTGCACAGAGAAACAGTCTATATTTCCAGCAGTCTACATTTCCACTAAGTGGGAAAATGTCCAATGATAAAACATTCAATAGTGAAACCCAGAGATCAAGGACAATGGTAAGCCTCCCCTTAATGGATATAGATCAGTGGTAGTCAACCTTGTCCACTAGTGGGCGTTCCAGCTTTCATGGTGGGCGGTAGGGGTTTTGTCCGATACTGAAGCACTTTCCTTTTTTAAATTTAATTGACTTCCCTACTTTATAAATCACCCTTACTGTGGAATCAATGGGTGGTTAGAAAATTTTACTACTAACAGAGATATAAAAGTGGGTGGTAGGTATAAAAATGTTGACTACCCCTGATGTAGATGAATAGTCACCCATCATGAATTCTTTTAACTATGAGGTCCTCCCAAGGGAAAAGGATCCAATTTGATGGGCTCAATGGCCATTCACCCTAATGATTAAATATGGGAGAGTATGACATGGCTGTGAACTTGAATGGCTAAGCAGGAAGCTCATATTATGGTTGATTAAAAAGGCCAAGCAACAAAGCTTGAAAAAAATAGAGGGAGACCAGTTTCCTTGATCATCTCCACAATTCCTGTGTATTGCCATGTAAATTGTAATATAGTGGATGTTATTTTTTTTTTAATGTGGCAGGTTAGGACTTCTGCTATGAAACATATGTTTAAGTAAGCTAGACAAGCTAGCAAACATACTGAACCATTACCTTACATTATAAAATACAACAGGCTGTTTAGTATTGATCACTTGTGAAATTATTAATCTGTAGTTATTCAAGATGCTGATACAAATTGTCCCAAGGGTAATGATAAACTTGTAAGTGCAAAATGCCTTTCTTGGAGTCTGCGGCTTCAATTTGTGTGTTGATCCATTTAAAAACTGCTAGTGCTTCTGCTACAGCAGCCACCATTCTGGAATTGTCTTATTTAGACTCGGCAAAAGAAACCTGGTCTTGAAAAATCTGTGCCTAAAAATAAACAAAGTTTTAGGAGTATTTGATAATGATCTTGTAAGTGGATCATTTGGAGCTTCCAACATTAAATAGCAAAGGATCCCACCAGAAAATTCCACTGCAAACACCTGATCAAACATAAACCATGAAGTTATCCTAAACAACACATTTGGAATTTCCATTCCTTTGATTGGATCTGATATCATTTTTTTAAAGACACATGTAAGACTACTATAAATATTAAGACTGGTCCAAAATGATTTTGGAAAACCTTTTTAGTCCTTTGCAGCATAACAGCAGCAATCAAAATTCAGCAGTGAGGGATATTTCCAGATATATGGTTACTAACATTATCAGTCAAAAGAGATCCTTATGTGGAGTTTTTATCCCAAATGATTTTTTTTTTGTGGAAAGAAGAAAAGGAAGAAATCAAAAAGCAATCCGTTTGATGGTTTGAATTCCATGAATGAAGCAGAACAGTCACATAATCAATTAATCCCCAATTTTGTATCTGAAGTAAAGTATGCCATCTTTATGCTTTTGTGGCACATGGGGGTGCATGTATGTGGGGGTGCATAGCCATGTATGCGTATGTCTGTGTTGATTACTAAAAAAGCAAATGTTGCAGCTTATAAAATAGTGCAGGAGCCATAAGATTAGCTAATTCCACACAGAGCCACAAATACATACATTACAACCAGTATCATCTACTGCCCTAGGTTCTCTCATCACATGAGGAAATCTGTCTCTTTAGGATATCTTCAGAGCTGATGAATTATGTACAACTTTTACCATTGGTCTGAATGGAGAACTTAAATGTTTCCCAGGCATTGGTCTTTATCCCTTGCCAAAATCTGGATCCTCTTCATCCTTCTTTTGGTATTGTAGCTATAAGCCTCTTATTCCATTATTCTAATGCTTGAGGGAGACCAGATGGCATCAATCTAAGGGGATCTAGGGGGGAAATGATCTAGATTTACACACATGAATGTTTCAATTTTGGAGATAGTTGGAGGGCAGATTATGTGCTGCAATTTAGGAACACAGCTTGCTCTGGCTTCCAATATTTGCCACACACACAGAGCACATCCGTCCAAGTTAGGTAATAATCTACTCAGTGGTATAATTGGCCTCAGAGCCCAACGTTTTTCCTGCTCTGCCAAAGAGGCCCACAGAATCCAATGCTTTGGTTAAATGATAAAGCAGCATCACTTTGTTGCATTGTAAGCCCCTTCGCTCTTTATGTCTATGCATGTGTGCAAAATGGCCAGAGTTTGCATCACTACATTTGTCATTTCCCCACTGCCTGTGAATGTCCCTGAACTTTAATTTTTCACTGGAAATTATATTCATGATGATTATCAGCCTGTCAAGTTTTGTTTTTCACTGCAATTTCAGTTTATATCAAATCATTGGTATTGGATGTAAGTATCGATTGGATGTATCGGAGGCCGTACGGATCTGGATGGGTGGTAACAAACTCAAGCTCAACCCTGCCAAGACTGAGTGGCTGTGGTTTCCGGCACCCCGGTTCAGCCAGATTACTCCAACTCTGGCCATTGGGGGCGAAACACTGGCCCCCGTGGAGAGGGCGCGCAATTTGGGTGTCCTCCTGGATTCCCGGCTATCCATGGAGGACCATGTTGCGGCTGTCGCCAGGGGGGCGTTTCATCAGGTACGCCTGATGCGCCAATTGCGCCCCTTACTGGACCGGGCTGCCCTTCGCACAGTCACTCAAGCTCTCGTGACGTCCCGACTTGACTACTGTAATGCTCTCTACATGGGGCTTCCCTTGAGGTGCACTCAAAAGCTACAGTTAGTCCAGAATGCAGCCGCGCGGGTGATTATGGGAGCCACTAGATGCTCCCACATAACACCGATCCTGCGCGAGCTGCATTGGCTTCCTGTGGTCTTTCGGGTGCGCTTCAAGGTTTTGACGACCATCTTTAAAGTGCTCCATGGCTCGGGGCCTAGTTATATGCGAGACCGCCTCCTGCCCCATACATCCCTTCGGCCGATCCGCTCCCACAGAGAGGGTCTTCTCAGGGTGCCGTCGGCCGGGCAATGCTGTCTGGCGACACTCAGGGGAAGAGCCTTCTCTGTGGCGGGCCCTGCCCTTTGGAAGGACCTACCCCCTGAATTACGCACCATCTCGGACCTCCGCCTCTTCTGCCAGTGTCTAAAGACACATCTTTTCCAACAAGCCGGCCTAGCCTAACCTCCCGTGGGGACTATTTTAGAGAGTTTTAAATTGGGAATTTTAAAATTGGTTTTAGCATAGGACTAGAATAATTTAATATGTTTTTAAATTATGTATTTATTTTTTGTATGCTTTTAAATTCCTGTGCGCCGCCCTGGGTCCTTTGTGGAGAAGGGCGGGATATAAATATGATTTTTAAAAAATAAAATAAAATAAAATCAATAATACAAAACTATGGAATGAGACGTCTCCTTCAAGTCAAGCTTGAGCCAAAGTGATTTCACAACCATATTGTCTTCTTGGCAAGAGCAATGGAGCAGTTGCCACTGTCTCATTCTGGGAATTATTTTCCCACTTTCCAGATTAACTTTCCCTAGAGGCTTCCATCCAAATGCATCAGGCCCCACTCTGCTTCCGAGGCCAGATGAGGTTGGCTGGGTGCTGACAGACACGGATCTACTACGCAGAAACACATATGTTCCCATACAGGAGAAGACGAGGTGACAGCTGCTCCTCCTGCTGTTTTTATTCTAATGACTGCAACATTTCCTGGGAGATCTCTCCAGTAACTGGAGTCACTCTTTCCCAACTGCCAGAATGCAAGACAATCTGGCTGCTGATTTGAGATAAGGCTAGAGAAAGGAGTGCCCAGACTGGGTGGATGAGCTGACTTAATTGTATACATTTTAAATTCTTTGTGTGAAAAGCACATTATACCTCTGGCATTTGTAAATAATAACTGAAGTAAGGTGGAGTCTGGAGTCGGTATTTGTGCATTTGTGCATTTGTACGTGAGCGTGGGAGGGAGGGAGAGGGAATATTGAGGCAGAAATCTGTAGGACACAGAATCAGTCATTATTATCTGTGATCTGGACTGGTTTCTGTTTTTTTATAAGCAATAAACTCTTAACAGGGAGATTGGGCAAAGGGAGCTTAAACATTTCACTGCATTTTTAAATGCATGTATTCCATCTATTACAATGCTTTTGATTTGGATTTTAACAAGCTAATGGAGCCATCCTGTTCTATTCTAAAAATAAACTGGTAAAGGAAAAATCTATTCACAGCATTAATAATCCCATTAGCATTGTGTCTGAGAAGTTAATCCCATGTATACTCCAATATGGTGTTTGTAGGTATCAGTGTGCGTATGGATATCGTCAATGGTACCTTGCCAGTCTCCTTGGCTCATCTCTATTTTTGTTAGATTAGCTTAATTAAAAATAATTATAATAATTGCAGAAGATGCTGGCAGATGGCCAAGCAAAGCACATTGCAGGCAAGGATTAGCTTCTAGCATCATCTTTATTTATAAGAATAAAAATATATTTAGACTGCTATAGATCGAACGGAGTCTTCAAAATAAAATTGATTAGTATTAATTACTCAGACTTTTGCTTAGGAAAGTACCCACTTTCCTAGCAAGCAAAGATAACTTGGGGTAATATGGAGCACCTCTAGTAGCTGGGTGTTTTATTATTGGACCTATCCATCAGAGAAGCTGTTTGGTGAATAGACAAGCTTCCTCTCCGATGGCTGCCATTTTGTGAGAGCATCCACAACAGCCTTAAAAGGTATGCTGATTAACCCCCAACTCCAAAGCTTGTGTGCTCTTTGCACAAGTAGTATTAGAACCTGGAGCCCAGCATGGTCGCACTCCTCAGGTTTCAAGGAAGGCAATTGGGCAGCTGTCTCTATACAATAGAGCAGCCCAGGTCCAAATGGTCATAGTGAGGAGTAGTGTCCAGGCCCTGGAGGGACAGGACATTCTTGTAGTAGCTCACAGTGGCTAAAAGGGATTACTGATCTCATCATTTCTTGATGAAGCATATTGGATCCATGGGGGGAAATTATGTAGGGAAAACACCCCTTTAAAACTGAAACAGCTAAAGGCAGCTTTAATTTCTTCTGGTATAAGCTAGGGAGGAGCTGAAGGCAATGTCAGGAAAGCACAGGAGAAAAAAATAAAACAATTAATGGAGCATGATTATGCTACGGTTACAATGAACGTGAAGTAAAGTCCAGAGACTCTCTTTAACTTGAAACATCAACAATTGTGTTGGAAGTTATCACCCAGTCCTCTCCTAGAAAAATGAAATATCCTAGCAAATATTGAAAAGGCAGAATATTATTCTACTCTGAATGTGATAAGGGAAAAACATCTATTAATTCCTGCAGCTTCCTGCCTACTCCACCTTTTGTCAATGGGCCATTAAGATGCCAAGCCAGTCTATTCACATAACAAAAGACCCCTCCCCATCAGCTCCAGGGTGATATGGCCTTACTGACCATATGGCATCTGAGAACTCAGCCTAGAGAGTTGCCCATGCATTGCCCCATGTGAGTCTGGCAACCAACCAGGAGTACATGTCTTACACAGGAACAGGAAACAGATAGGTGGGGGCTGAATAGATTATAAAAAGCCCTGCAAGCCCCTCACTCAGCCCTTTTTTCCTTCTGCCTCTTCTTCTTCAACCAACACCTGGGAGCATGTGATCACCCTTTTCCCCAGGACCAAACCATGTGGTCCTGTCCACCATTAAACCATCTTTCTAAGCAGCCTCCATGTCTCCAGTGTCTTTTTCCCCACTTGGAGCAGAACCCAGATTTCTTCCAACAATTGAAAGGATGACAAAACAATAAAAATGTATCCCATTCAAAAATGTTACTAATTTTTTTTTAGTATATATAATATAAACTGTTACTTCTTGCTTCTTGCTTCCATCTGCTGGAAAAAAGTGAAAGAACAAGGGATTCTTTAAAAAAAAGTCTAGTACTGACAGGAAGGGAACGTTTATCAAAACTAGGGATGCAAAATAAAAAATAACTTTCTTTGAGTTGAGGAAAAGTTTGGGGAATTAAAAAAAAACCCTATTGTGTCAGAATGGTGCCACCTGGTGGCCAGGATTCTCTGTGCAGAACTCTCCTAGGGAAATGTTCCATTTCTAGGGGGAAGAAGCTTCTCCTAATCAGACCACTGTTTCCTTTTAGTCTGACATCTAGAAACAGTGTGTGATATTCCCCCACTGGAGCCCTAGGCCATATGGCAGAACCAAGCCTTAATGTTCTTGTGGAAAATCATAAGGGTGGGAGTCAATCTCACTTCAGGGGCTAAGATATTCCAAGGGGCAGGAGCTATAACAGAGAAGGCTCGTCTCCTGGATCCCAGCAGCCAAAATTCCTTAACTGATGGGATCCCCAGAAGGCCCCCTCTGCTAGTTTGGGTGGGGCATGCTGGACCAGTCCCATCAGGGTGAGACGATTCCTCAATTAACCTGGATCCATGCCGTGCAGAGCTTTAAAAGTAATAACCAATACCCCGAATTATACCTGGAAGCAAAGCAGCTTGTGGAGCAGTGGTATGGCTTTACCCTTTCTAAACTATAAAACTGACATTCTTTCATTATTTTTTCATGAGCAGTAATCTGACTAATAAACACTGTGATTGTCCATTTCAATTTGCTGATGCCTAGCATGTTAAATTGCAGTCATGTCATTTAATCTTTCACTAATAGACAAAGATTATTAGCAATGATGTCGAATTGTAAAATAGTTGGAGACAGTCATTGAGTGCCGTTTTAGGCATCCTTTCTTAAGCATAATAAAGCTGAAGTGATGAAATGTGCATGTGGTGTCAGTCCAAGGTCCACCTTTTCACACTCCCATCATCACATTGTGCACAAGTTCAAAAGGAGCCAGGTGTGTGCTGCAGTGCATGTTGTAATTTGCCATATACACACAAAACAGACATTCACAGATGCTGTATTCTTGATTGCTGTGCAATATGCCCAGCCTTACTTTCTGTCAGTTATTATTCCTTGTTTCTTGCTATGCGCTAGTAGCAGTGAGATGATGAAATTCCCATCAGAGCTGTATATAAAACATATTTACTGCATTTTTAGATGAGAAATAGCCACAGTCTTAAATCTTCAGTTGCTTGCTGTCAGTAAATTGACTGAAAATGAATCAGCTTTAAATTGGTAAATTTGTTAGAAGGTCAACCAGAGAGGAAATCCTGAAAGTGCAGAGAGGTAGTCCATTAATCTACCAACAAAAAGAGGTTGCTATCTTGAAGCAGATCCCTAGAAAGATTCGAGAAGCAAGGAGGAAATTTTCCTTCTTGTCTAAAATTTTATTTGATCACGGGATTTGGTTCAAGTGGGTGACACCCGAAGGGATGCTGGTGTTCTGGGAAGGAGGAAGAGTGAGGATTAAAACAGTTGCTGAGGCGGAAGCCTTTCTTAAAAAACATTCCTCTGCCCTGGGGGAAGATCCAGGGGGGACGGAGGGGGCCACAGCCCCGCCCGCTGGAGGCCAGGGAGGAGAAAAAGAAGATACAATAGCCAAGAGACTTAGATCGAAAAAATAACTTTGCCTTGATTTTCCTGAACAATTTTGCATAATATTTTCTGGATTTTTTGTAAATGTCTGACAGCATGGAATTGAGAATTTAGGTATATGTACTTGCTTTTACCTTGTAGTGTTATGAAAAATGCTTTTTTTTTGTTATTTCTTTATTGTGTATTTTGAGGTCTCGGAAGGGCCGACGACTCTGACGTGAATGCTCTCAAAATTTCTTTGTATCCCTTACCCTACCCTATAGAAAAAATGTAAAACCAATAAAACTTTTTCAATATAAAAAAAAAAAAATTGGTAAATTGATTGAAAATGAATCAGCTTGAAATATCTAGCCCATCCATGCATTGGCACAAACAAGACATTCGGATTAGCCTTTAATTAATTTTTGAACAGCAGACACGGACCAGATAAAATCCAGATAATAAAATCCTAATGGCTGAAAAGCTTTGCCTTTTGTAGTATCCTTATCCAGATATTTCAAGAAAATTAAGATAGAAAAGCAAAAAGCCACATATAGAATTAAACATCATGATAAAAAGACATCCTGCAGTGGGTCTGGAACTCCACTTCTCATCTGTTGTTTTCTGTTTTGTTACCATGACATTTTGTGAATGTGCAAGTTCTCCCTCATGGCTATTACGGTGCCTAAAAATTCCAGATGTTGTCATGACCAAAAATATAAGGATGCTTGTATAAAATACCAATAATTTAGACTGTCACAGGAAACATCAGTAAATATATCTGCTGTATTATCCAAAAATAAAATGGCATGTTTTCCTGAAAGCTTTATTGGGAAAACATCTTAATAAATATATCATTAAATTGGTAGATGAACCTAAGGCTATCCATGCCTCCTGAGAAGGATTTGAGACAAGAAATACAGTATACATAGGTCAACACTAATAGGTTGAATAAAGCAGAAATTGAATGTAAAGATCAAATATTGGAATATTCCAGGCCTATCTGGTATGGGTTGCAGATGCCTGGATGACCATCAGTTGCTACATCAGAACAAGGTGGATGGGGCACAAACTCGAGTCTGAAGAGGAAGCTGACACGTTCCCACATTAATCACACCACTGTGATTAATGAGCCTGGGCTAATGCAGCTTCCCCACCTTTACAAAACAAGTCTGAATTCCTATTTGGCCATCACAACCAGCACATGAAAATGAGGGATTTCCCTCCCCCTCCCCCCCCCCCAAGCAGGGGAGAGAAGCAGAGCCTCTAGAGCTCATCTGAGCAGCACTCTCCTCTTTGAAGAGACATTACTATGCTCTGCCAGGCCTGAAAACCTTGGACTAAAAGTGTTCTCTCACTTGACCCACTGGAACAGATCTAGCTCCTTCTCCCAGTTGGACAAGATGCAGAGGAGGGGGCTTGTGTGTTCACATTTCTTACATTTGCCCATGCATTGATTTTGATCACTGCTTCCCCACACCACAACACTTGAGTAATGCTGTTCCGAAGGCATCTCATGCAGAGATGGGCTTCACATAATTTAACAATCGGTTCGCCTAGTGCAGAACCAAAAATGTGCACCTTCTGTGCTTGCATGTGGCTTCAAACACATGCCGATTTCCTGTGCATGGCTTCCAGCACACCTTCTCGGGCAGCCGCAGTGAGTAGAGCAGGTGAGGTGCGGGAATCAGCTGAGCTGCATGGATGGGGCAAGCGAACCGAGAGTGAGATATATAGGATGGGATAGCGCTAGGGCAGGTAGGCAGGCCTAGCTGGTGGTTGGAACTACCGGTTCGTCCGAACCTGTCTGAACCGGCAGCAGCCCACCTCTGATCTCATGAGAAAACATTAAAGTGAAAGGAAGGCTCCATTAGAAAGAAGCCCATATCTCACTGAGAGACTGCTGGTCCCTTGAAGTACAAGAACGAAGTTCACACCACGATGAATGGAAGGATAGGCCTATTCCTGTCTACCTCCTTTCTTCCCACTGATTCTGGGCAGAATTGTGGGAAGGGATTAATATGTTTAATAATAATAATATGTTTATTTTATATACCGCGTCCTCTCCCCTAGGGGACTCGGAGCGGTGCACAGGGAAAACTAAAACACATAAAATATATACATCCATAAATACAAAAGATAAAAATAAATTAAACTAACTGTCCCTGCGCTAAAATACCCATTAAAACTAACAAGCCCTAAAACCCCCCAAGGAAGAGACTACCCTAGGCCGTCCAAGCAGAAAAAGTGTGTTTTTAATTTTTGACGGAAGGAGCGGAGGTCCATGGTTGTTCTAATGTCGGGGGGAAGGTCATTCCAGAGGGCTGGGCCCACCACAGAGAAGGCCCTTCCCCTGGGCGTCGCCCGCTGACAAAGTCTAGTGGACGGCACCCGGAGAAGTCCCTCTCTGTGGGAGCGAATCGGCCGTGAGGATGTATGGGGCAGAATCCGATCCCGCAGATAGCTAGGTCCCGAGCCATGGAGCGCTTTAAAGATGACAACTAGCACCTTGAAGCGCACCCGAAAGACGACAGGCAGCCAGTGCACTCGCGCAAGAGAGGTGTTATGTGGGTATACCTTGCGGTCCCCATTATAGCTCGCGCGGCTGCATTCTGGACCAGCTGAAGTCTTCGGGTGCACCTCAAGGGGAGCCCCATGTAGAGAGAGTTACAATAGTCCAGTCGGGATGTCACGAGGGCATGAGTGACTGTGCAAAGGGCATCCCGATCCAATAGGGGGCGCAACTGGCGTACCAGGCGAACCTGGTAAAACGCCCTCCTGGCCACGGCTGTCACTTGATCTTCCATGGACAGCCGGGTATCCAGGAGGACACCCAAGTTGCGCGACCCATCCACAGGGGCAAGATGTTCGCCCCCTATGGCCAGTGATGGAGTCAGCTGGTTGAATCGGGCGGCCGGAAACCACAGCCACTCGGTCTTGGTCGGGTTGAGCCTGAGTCTGTTACTTCCCATCCAGATCCGCACGGCTTCCAGGCACTGGCACATCACCGCTACGGCATCATTGGGGTGGTTTGGGGTAGATATATACAACTGCGTATCATCAGCGTAGAGGTGATACTCTACCCCAAAGCCACGGATGATTGGGGAAGCAAGAAGACTGACAGCTGTCAGAATGGCCAGTCAAAGTGTTCTTCCAGAAATCAAGATTGCATCTGTATAAGAGAAGGCATTCAGATGCTACAGACTGCCAGGATGAGAGAGATGCCACTGCTTTGAGGTGAAAGGGAAAAGGCAGTAAGCAGATCTTCTGATAGGTGTTCAAAAACTTCATTTCACAGCATTATGTATATCCTGATTGGAAGCTGGAATCCACCTTAGAACCCATTCCTTAAGTAAACAAATTCATGCCGCTCAAGATGAGATGACCCCAAACCAAACATTTTGCTATGGACCGAAGTCAGAAAGCAAACTATGCAGTGGTGGGATTCATCCAGTTCGCAAATACTTTGGGAGAACCGGTTGTTAACTTTCTGAGCAGTTTGGTGAATTGGTTGTTGGAAGAAATCATCATGGCAAAAAAACGGTTGTTAAATTATTTGAATCCCACCACTGAAACTATGTTCTCCCTTATACTGGTGACTTTTAAAATTGCGACTGATGTAGATTGGGTGGGTTTAAAAAAAAAAAAAATCACAAAGCTGAATAAAATGAATTTAATTGAGATGTATTCAAACATCTTATTTTGAGTCAGGCACATTTCTAAACTGAAAACATATAAATAAGTACATTTTTCTTTTTTGTCTTCTGTTGAATTTATTATGAGTAACTCTTAGCAAATTGAGAAGCCCGAACATCTGCCCAATTCAAGTACTGTAGGTCCAAAAATCAAGATTCAAAGGAGCTGTGAGATGCTGTTTGATATATGCAAATTCCATTTGATAATGAATATGGATCAGGTCCCTCTTTGAAATGATTACTGATTTCAGAAAACATACTATTGTATGGTCTATATGTACTGGCTTTTATCGATTTGCAGGTCACGTTATATAAAGGACATTGATATATCTTATTATACATATTTTACCAGTTTTTAGCTACAACAAATTCACAGCAGATGCCAACCCAACAGAAGCTGATGGGATTTCATATTTATCAATATGAATAGACTGTAGTAAAATTATTTAAATTAAATTTTTAGTCCCTAAAATCAAACAGAAGCAGAAAATGCTCCAATTAAGATATGAATATATTAGACTACCTTCTACCTGAATAATTTTTAAAGTGAAGCATACTGTTTATCCCATGAAATACTGAATATAAGCCCTGCCCATAAAAACGCCCTCTTCCTACAATTAGTTGGTGTTAATAGATTTCCTTCAACTGCATATGCAGAGTTGGGCAGGGCCTTTTATGCATGTGTGGTACTAGTGCTAGTTACTAGTAGAGAGGGGATATTATGCCAATGTATATATATAATACAAAAATATAAATGTTGGTTGCTCTCAGCTTGCATCTCAATAAATAGTAAACAATGTACTGCTGGGTTAAATAGCTAAAAGAAGACAGAGGCGGACATATTTTCTGCTTTCTAAACTGCTTTCTGCAAGGGATCTCTTTTTGAATGTTTTATTGATGTTGGATGCAGCTTGATCATTTTCAACACTTATTTGTTTTGTCAAATAATTGTGTATTTATTAGTGTTGATTTATAACATTTTGCTGCAAGCTGCTTTGGGGGATCTTTGTCAGAACAGCAGTAACTGTATGAAGAGAACAATTGCAACAGGAAGGTCAAAGTATGACAGAAGAGAATGAAGGAGAAAACATTTTTATCTTTTTATTTTATTTTATTCAAATTTATACCCCACATCTTCTCCAAAAAGGACCCAGGGCGGCGCACAGGAAATTTAAAACAATACAAATATAACAAAAATACAATTTTTTAAAAAACTATTAAACCCATACCCTGTGCTAAAATAGTATAAAATCCCCCGAATTAAAATCTATTTAAAAACAGTCAAAACGGTAGGTTATGCTAATAATAATAAATAATAATAATATTTTATTTTTATATACCGCGTCCTCTCCCCAAGGGGACTCGGAGCGGTGTACAGGGAAAAATGAAAACACATAAAAAATATATACAGGAATAAATACAATCAATAAAAAACAAATTAAATTTAATGCTAGGCCGGCTTGTTGGAAAAGGTGTGTTTTAAGACGCTGGCGGAAGAGGCGGAGGTCTGAGATGGTGCGTAATTCGGGGGGCAAGTCGTTCCAGAGGGTACGAGCCAGGAGGGACACGGGTCCAGTAAACATGTGGTGGCCTTAAGTCTCCTTGACAACCTGTCCATATCCTCGGTTGTGACAAAGTCAAACTCCTCCCAAGATGGTGTCTCAAGAACAGCCTCGGACAATCCGACCGGACCACTCTCAATGGAGGGCAACTCGTTCCGAATCCAAGTGATTTTGTCCTGCAGATATAGACCAAATTCCTCTGCTCGACCCTGTAGAGGGGCTTCCCGCGGCCTTTGGTGAAGGAGGGAGCAGGTCACCCCAAACAGGGCGGCAGGGCAGTTACCTGCGGTTATCTGCAGATGCAATAAGCGTGGCACAATACTCACGTTTGGCCACCCTTATCGCCACTAAGTAAGTCCTAATATGGGCTCTTACTAGTGTTCGGTCGGCTTTGGAGCGAGAAGATCTCCATCTGCTCTCTAGTCGTCTCTTGCGGCGTTTCATCTCCCTCAGCTCCTCGGTAAACCAAGGAGCCTGGGTGATTCGGCGCCGCATGAGAGGCCGCAAGGGCGTGACTCGGTCCAAGGCCCCTGTGGCCGCACTAAACCATGCGGCCACTAGGTCCTCAGTCGAGTCGCGGGGCAAGGCTACAGGTACAGGGAGGCCAAGCTCCCTCTGGAACCTTTCAGGGTCCATCAGGAGCCTGGGGTGGAACCATCTGGGAATCTCTGGTTCCGCCTCCCCGCGGTGGGGTGTAGCGATTGGAAAGTCCAGCTGAAGGAGAGCGTGATCTCTCCATGACAAGGGTGAGATGACTAAATCCCCTATTCCCAGATCACTCCTCCACTGTCCCGAGACTAAGATTAAGTCCAGGGTGTGTCCTCCCTCGTGAGTGGGGCCTAAAACTACCTGGGTCAGGGCCATGGCCGTCATGGAGGCCATGAACTCCCGAGCTACACCGGAGGCTTCGCCTACTGACGGCAGGTTAAAATCCCCCATGACCAACAGTCTGGGGGTCTCAACCGCCGCCTCGGCTATCACCTCCACTAGCTCGGGCAGGGCTGTTGTTACATAGCGGGGAGCCAGGTATACAACTAACACGCCCAACTGCCTCCCTAGGCCCCATTTCCCAAAGAGGGACTCACACCTGGTTGTCTGAGGGATCCTGGTCTCCTTCAGCTCAAGACCTTCCCTAACCATAATCGCCACCCTCCCACCCCTACCTAGGGCCCTAGGCTGATGAAAGGCTCAGTAGCCCGGTGGGCACATTTCTACAAGGGGTAATCCCCTTTCGTGGCCCAACCAGGTTTCCGTTATACCCACCAGGTCCGGGTCCCCCTCTGACACAAGGTCATTGATGAGGGGGGCTTTGTGAACCAGGGACCTGGCGTTGCATAACATCAGCCTAGGGCCCTGGCTCTGTGGTCCTTGACCACCTAGCCTGCGAAGGGAGCTAGGAGGGTTGGGGCTCGTGACCACCTGAAGCCAGAAGCATACAATCTTCATTGTATGCATTTTTCTTTTCTTTTGATGATTCTTCCACCCCCTACTTCTTCATTGGAACACAATCATTTCACAAGTATGAGGCACTTGAATCCTATGGATTCAAAACTTCTCTTGAATCCTTTTTTCTTGGTATCTGTAATGATCCTGGAGTTCTGACTTTGGAGGCCTGATATTTGCAGTGTCCCCTGGAGTTGGGAAAAGACCTCAAATATCAGATCTTATCCTCATGTGCTTTTCCCCATTTGCACCAAACCATGGCACAAACACATGCCTGACAATTTCTATTATGTCCCATGATCTTGCCTTCACCTTTTCACTGTCCCATAGTTGAGGCAGACTTAAATTGTCCTTCATTGTTATTAACTGTACTGGACAACAAGTGACCTGTCGGGTCAATGTTTCAGAGACATTTCCTTACTCAAATAAAGAAACAGAATTATCAAGGATGGGCAAGGAAGCAGTAGAAGCAGGAACAATTTCTGACCTCCTGATGACTTGATGCAGCTGACTGCCTTCCAGCAACCAATGGTGGGACTAGTCTATCTGGCCTCTGGAGGTTTAGGGCAGGATGAGTTTTAATTTTTCTACCCACTTAGGAAGGTGAGGCGCATTTAGTAGTGGAGAATGGAGCTCTCTTTAGAATTGCATTCATTAGAATGAAAGAATTGATTTCTTTGTGCTCTTTTGATAGTTCACTGGATTGGTACTTAATTAAAAAGAAAGAATTGAACAAGATAGGACTGTAAAATCAAAGATGTATTTTTTTAAAGTCACCTTTGTGGACTTCTTTCTACCTGCTATCAGTTTAATTGGCTTAAAAGTTTTGATGAAACAAGCCAAGCATCAAAGGGAATTTCTGATTATTTTACTTTAGTATTTGTGGGATAATTATTAGATATATATTAGTGCTGAATATAATTTTAAATTTAACACATTAAAATTCAATGTTAAAGTATTTCTTTTAAACAGAAATGGTCTATTTTGCTACACTCAGGAAAGAGTGAGAGAAAGAGACTTGCAAAGCTAATTATTTTTCTACATATTTTCTCAGATGAAGCTTTATACTCATCACCCAAAGCAGCTCCAAAAATTCAAGGGTATTACAAAAATTTGAAAACTGGCTGACTTGAAGCATCTCAAGCAGGCTCAGTTGCCATCAATACATACCTTCATTGGTTTCAGAGAATGTCTATGGAGATTTTCATTCATCCAGATAATGATTGTCTCAAAGGTGCTTTTTCAAATGGCAACTGGACTATATTTTTGCTTGACAAGCAAAACATCATCCTCAAAGAAAACACAGTCCAGTTGCCTTTTGAAAAAGCACCTTTGAGACTTTCAGAGAACGAGAGATTTTTATATAACGAGTTCTAACAGAAGCAACTTAGAACTGAGGAGAAATTTCCTGACAGTTAGGACAATTAACCAGTGGAACAGCTTGCCTCCAGAAGTTGTAAATGCCCCAACCCTGGAAGTCTTTAAGAAGATGTTGGATAGCCATTTGTCTGAGATGGTATAAGGTTTCCTGCCTAGGCAGGTGGTTGGACTAGAAGACCTCCAAGGTCCCTTCCAACTCTGCTATTGTATTTTATTGTAAATACATGTGTAAATTATAGTCATCCTAGGATCAGACCCCTTTGTTAAGCGAATACTTAAATTTTCTGCTAAAAATAGGTATTGTCACACCTTACAACATTCACAAGGAATCCAGGTGTATATAGAAATAAAACTTTCTTTAGAAGATTAATAGCACCTTGTATATTTTATATGCCATGCCAAGAAGGGCCACTCTCTGGTTCCTCAGCTATGGAACAGATGATCTCCTCCTCCTCCTCCTTGTCCTCATTTGATATGTAGTCTACTGATTAATAGTTGAGGGTTTTTAAAAGTGTAATGTTGCAGTTTATCCAACAATGGGTCACCAAAACCAATGAATTAAGCTCAGTCCTAGAAGCTCATACTCAGTTTAGCTGTTACATCCCCAGTGGGCACCTTTTCAATTTCCGCCCAGGCTAAATTAAGCTTTCTTTCCTTACTTTCCCAATCTTTCCAAAGCTTCCCTTCTTTCATCATCATCATTTTGTTTTTATGAAGCTGAACCATCAGTTGTTCCTTGTAACAAGTTTCCATGAATCTACAAAGGAATGCAGGAATGAAAGAACAGCCTGTTTGCTGTTGCTTGGACTAAAGTTAATGTCAGAGTAACAATGGTACTATAAGTGGAAAGTAGAAAAAGAAATGGTCTGCTTTAGGGTCAAAAGGAGATCTGTGGGAAGGTGGTGGGGGAGTGAAAGCATCTATGTATGCATACATTCAGAAAAGCAATAGAATGACATAGAGACTAATGAGAAGGGAACAATTCTCAAGTCAGTGTTAAACTCCTGGCAACTGCCTGGACAAGTGCCTACAGTTTTCTTGGCAAAGTTATTTGGAAGTGGTCTTCTTCCAAGAGCTAAGACAGAGCAAGCCTGACCCAAAGTCATCCAGCTGACTTCAAGATTGTGAGTTCTGGTGAGACCAGAATTCACAATCTTCCAGTTTCTATCCTTCTGCCTTAACCACTGTAGCAAGCTGGCTTTATTAAAAGATAAAACAATTTCAAACTGCAAAGCATTTTTAAAAGGTGGAATTAAAGGCCTGGAAATTCACCTATGATATAAACAGAACATCTCCCAAAACATTGGGCATGTTGCTTGAAAGTTTTCTCCTTCCAGATTTGTACACTCATTCTTTTAGCAAGGCCCATGTTCCAAAAGCCAGCAATTCTTGATAGATTTCAAATACTAGGATATTGCCAAGAAGAAAAGCTATGCCTTTAGCATGTTGTGAATGACTTAAGACAGGGGTCCCCAACCTTTTTGGCACCAGTGACCGGTTTCATGTAAAAAAACTTCCGCGGACCGGGGGCCATGGTTCGGCCGGGTAGAGGGGGAGCAGGGGGGAGGGGATCAGACGGCGCATGCGCGCACGGGGGTGTGTGAGTTGGCTTACTCGCCCCTCTCGGGCCCCCAACAGTGCGAGTGGCCGTGCCTGCGCTCTCCCGCCGCCGGTGTGTGCTCTGCCTGGGGGGTTGCCCCCTCCTCCCTCCTCCTCTTCTCCGGCCCTTTCTATGAGTTGTGCTGCTCACTGCGGCCTGGTTCTTATCAAGCCACGGACCGGCACCGGTCCGCGGCCCGGGGATTGGGGACCCCTGACTTAAGAGATATTCTAACAGTCCTGCTACTGTCATTCATAAATGCCAGCATTTTACTACACTGGATGTCCACTGTATAAAACAGTACTTATTTATTCTATAATCTAAAGGCTAGCCCCATAGCTCATCATTGCTGATGTTTCTGATTACATTGTTTTTGCAATAATATTTCTGACGGCTCATTCATAGTTCTCAACCTACACAATAAAAACACAATATCAATGATGTACCTCAAATGATTCATATTTCCAAAGGTATAACTCTCCTCCACTACTACATTGCATACAAAGGCTGGTGCCTTATGACAGCCTTTTCTGGAGGAGAGAGCAGAGGTGAAATTCAGCAGGTTCTGACCAGTTCTGGAGAACCAATAGTAGAAATGTTGAGTAGTTCAGAGAACCAGTAAATATCACCTCTGACTGGCCCCACCCACTCTGCCTCCCAAGTCCCAGCTGATCGGGAGGAAATGGGGATTTTGCACTAACCTTCCCCTGGAGTGGGGAGGGAATGAGGATTTTACAGTAACCTTCCCCTGACATGCCCAAGCCACACCCACAGAACCGGCAGTAAAAAAAATTGAATCCCACCACTGGGAGAGAGAAATGTATATTGGAATACCAAGAGAGAGTCAGGAACAGGTTCCAGACAATTAATAGTGAAGAACCAGATACAAAGTGAGATATTGTTCAATGAAGCTAGTGTTCTAAGAAGCCCATGCCATTCATCTCATCAATCTTCTTGTCTATCTTTCTGAATCTCTGTTATCTTTGAATAGGTAAGGTTTCTTTTGGGCTTGAAATTCTGTCCCAAACAAATAAACCAATCACAAATATGCTATTATTCTTCAACAAATGTCATCTTATGAAAGCCATAGGAAACTTTTGGAGAACTTTTGACACATAGCAAAAGTCATTCAGAAGTACAAACCAGCCATGGGTGGAGTCAGAGCTTAAAATTAATGCATTCTCAATAAAACATGGGCTGAGTCAGAGACAAAAGTGGGGATATATTAGAGAGCTGTACATCTTTTATCAGTATCCCATTCTATTTCTCTAGCATCCAAAGCACTGATAAATGATACATTTTAAAGATTTAACAGCAATTTATGTCAGCAGATAGTTTGTGAAATAGAATGTGCAACTACAATTATGAGTAAAACCTTTTTCTCTTTGAATTCATATAAAATATTAAATATTGGCACAAAAATTCAGAAGGGACTACAACTGTTTGTGCTCCCCTCCTCTATTTGTGGGCTGTCAAAATACAAACATTTCTTAAGGATGAAATTGCAAGCTCTTGGGGGGAGGGGAGGGGAAGATACAGTTTCTGTAAAATAAAACTGTTGCAGATTTTAGAACAGGATGAAAAATATCTTGCCAGAAGACTTTGATATAGATGATGTTAATCCTCTCAATCCTGTATCAAAAAATCTGTGGCCAAAAGAGAAAATGCATCAACCAATTTTATTTGAGCTAGGAAGTGATTGGGAAGAAAAGCCATGGAAGCTGATGCTATTGTCCTCATCACTGTCATGCCTTTTATTTGTTGTCATAGAGACAAAAAAAAGAGGAAATAAAATATTGTAATATATATTTTCTGAGTATAAGACGCACCTTTTTCCCTCAAAAAAGAGGGTGAAAATCTGGGTGGATCTTATTTATTTTATTTTATTTATTTATTTAAATTTATATCCCGCCCTTCTCCACGAAGGACCCAGGGCGGCGCACAGGAAAATTTAAAAACATACAAAATACAATAAATATAATTTAAAAAACTATTAAATAACCTATCCTGCGCTAAAACCAAAATTTAAAAACCCAATTTAAAACTACCTAAAAGTCCCCATGGGAGGTTAGGCTAGGCCGGCTTGTTGAAACAAATATGTCTTAAGACATTGGCGGAAGAGGCGGAGGTCGGTGATGGTACGTAATTCAGGGGGTAGGTCATTCCAAAGGGCTGGGCCCGCCACAGAGAAGGCTCTTCCCCTGGGTGTCGCCAGTCGGCATTGTCCGGCCGACGGCACCCTGAGAAGGCCCTCTCTGTGGGAGCGTATCGGTCTAAGGGATGTATGGGGCAGGAGGCGGTCTCGCATATAACTAGGCCCCGAGCCATGGAGCGCTTTAAAGATAGTTGTCAGAACCTTGAAGCGCACTCGAAAAACCACAGGAAGCCAATGCAGCTCGCGCAGGATCGGTGTTATGTGGGAGCATCTAGTGGCTCCCATAATCACCCGCGCGGCTGCGTTTTGGACTAGCTGTAGCTTTCGAGTGCACCTCAAGGGAAGCCCCATGTAGAGAGCATTACAGTAGTCGAGTCGGGACGTCACGAGAGCTTGAGTGACTGTGCGAAGGGCAGCCCGGTCCAGTAAGGGGCGCAATTGGCGCATCAGGCGTACCTGATGAAACGCCCCCCTGGCCACGGCCGCCACATGGTCCTCCATGGACAGCCGGGAATCCAGGAGGACACCCAAATTGCGCGCCCTCTCCACGGGGGCCAGTGTTTCGCCCCCAATGGCCAGAGTTGGTGTAATCTGGCTGAACCGGGGTGCCGGGAACCACAGCCACTCAGTCTTGGCAGGGTTGAGCCTGAGTTTGTTACCACCCATCCAGATCCGTACGGCCTCCAAACACCGGGACAGCACTTCGGCGGCATCGTTGGGGTGGTTTGGGGTGGATATGTACAGCTGGGTGTCATCAGCGTACAGATGGTACTTCACCCCAAAACCACGGATGATCTCACCCAGCGGCTTCATATATGTGTTGAAAAGGAGGGGCGAGAGGACCGACCCCTGAGGAACCCCACATAAGAGAGGCCTCGAGGTCGACCTCTGCCCTCCCGTCAACACATATTGCGACCGACCAGAGAGGTAGGATGAGAACCACCGCAAAACGGTGCCTCCCAACCCCAACCCCCCCAGTCGGTGCAATAGGATACCATGGTCGATGGTCTCAAAAGCCGCCGAGAGGTCTAATAGGACTAGGATCCCGCGCCCTCCAGAGATCATCAACCAACGCGACCAATGCCGTCTCGGTGCTGTGACCGGGTCGGAAGCCGGACTGGCGCGGGTCTAGATAATCAACTTCCTCCAGGTGTCGCGGAAACTGTTGGGCTACCACACTCTCGACAACCTTCACCAAAAAGTGAAGGTTGGAGACCGGACGATAGTTCTCTAATAAAGCTGGGTCCAGGGACGGCTTCTTGAGGAGGGGCCTCACTACCGCCTCTTTCAAGACGGCAGGCAAGGACCCCTCACTCAAAGATGCGTTGACAATGCCCTGGAGCCAGCCTCGTGTCGTCTCCCAGGATGCCAGTACAAGCCAGGAGGGACACGGGTCCAATAAACATGTGGTCGCCCTAAGTTTCCTTGACAACCTGTCCATATCCTCGGTGGTAACAAAGTCAAACTCCTCCCAAGAAGGAACCTCAAGACTAGTCTCGGACAGTCCCACAGGACCACTGTCGATGGAGGGTAGCTCATTCCGAATCCGAGTGATTTTCTCCTGCAGATAAATCCCAAATTCCTCTGCTCGCCCTTGCAGAGGGGCTTCCCGCGGCCTCTGATGAAGGAGGGAGCGGGTCACCCCAAACAGGGCGGCAGGGCGGTTATCTGCGGATGCAATAAGGGTGGCACAATACTCACGTTTGGCCACCCTTATCGCCACTAAGTAAGCCCTAATATGGGTTCTCACTAGTGTTCGGTCGGCTTCGGAGCGAGAGGATCTCCATCTGCTCTCTAGGCATCTCTTGTGGCGTTTCATCCCCCGAAGCTCCTCGGTAAACCAAGGAGCCTGGGTGATTCGCCGCCGCAAGAGAGGCCGCAAGGGCGCGACTCGGTCCAAGGCCCCCGCGGCCGCACTTAACCATGCGGCCACTAGGTCCTCAGTCGAGTCGCGGGGCAGGGTCACAGGAATTGGCCCAAGCTCCCTCTGGAACCTTTCCGGGTCCATTAGAAGCCTGGGGCGGAACCATATAGGAATATCCGGTTCCGCCTCCCCGCGGTGAGGTGTAGCGATTGGAAAGTCCAGCCGAAGGAGAGCGTGATCTGTCCATGACAAGGGAGTGATGGCTAGGTCCCCTATTCCCAGATCACAACTCCACTGTCCCGAGACAAAGATGAAATCCAGTGTGTTTCCTCCCTCGTGAGTGGGGCCTAAAAGTACCTGGGTCAGGTCCATGGCCGTCATGGAGGCCATGAACTCCCGAGCTGCTCCAGAGGCTTCGCCTGCCGACGGCAAGTTAAAGTCCCCCATGACTACCAGTCTGGGGGTCTCAACTGCCGCCTCGGCTATCACCTCTAGGAGCTCGGGCAGGGCTGTTGTTGCATAGCGAGGAGCCAGGTATACAACTAACACGCCCAACTGCCTCCCTAGGCCCCATCTCACGCAGAGAGATTCACACCCGGTTGTCTGAGGGACTGTGGTCTCCTTCGGTTCAAGACCTTCCTTTACGATAATCGCCACCCCCCCACCCCTCCCTAGGGCCCTTGGCTGATGGAAGGCACGGTAACCTGGTGGGCACATGTCCACGAGGGGCATACCCCCTTCGTGGCCCAACCAGGTTTCCGTTATACCCACCAGGTCCGGGTCCCCCTCTGACACAAAGTCACGAATGAGGGGGGCTTTTTGAACCACGGACCTGGCGTTGCATAACATCAGCCTCGGGCCCCGGGTCTGTGATTCCTGCCCACCTAGTCTGCGATGGGAGAGCGGAGAGTTGGAGCACGTGACCGTCTGAATCCAGCGGCCACGGTCTTCCAACCGATGATGACCAATTCGTCTCCCTCCGCCCCTGCCCCTCCCCAAGACCGAATCGATGGAAAAAGCCACCGAGGAAATGACCCCCCCCTCCCCTTCCTCCGTTTCCCTATTTCCGCCCGCCGGCCTCAATTGCTGTCCCCTCCCTGGACTATTTTTCCCCTCCTCCCTGGAACCCCCTAAAATCCGAATTAAAAACCTCCCTAAAAAACCCCTCAACCTGCGCTTCGCCCACCTCTCAGGAATAATCAATCCGTCATCGAGGTGGGCCCGTGTTAGACAGGAGGGCCAGGCCTGCGAGAGGGGAGACTCCTGCAGGCCAAGGAGGTCGCGCCTAGAGTACATGATAAAAGCCCCCGAGGCAGTCCAAGTCCAGGAAGGCAAAAAACACAAGTCCGAAAAGCAGATAAAGTGGCTAAGTGCAAGGATATATTTCAGGATGGGGGGTAAAGTCAGAATCCAGAGTCTTATGGATGGGGAGATCGAATCCAGTCCCATTACAGGCCCCATCCATCTGTCCTTCCGACCAAAAGGGGCTTAGTTCGTATTTAGTGCCGCATGGCTAATTAGTCCATCATGCGGCCTGATGTAAGATACTGCCCTCTAATGGCCCAGATATTATCAGCCAACCTCCTCCAGTCCCGTGCACTCACTCCAAGATGTTACAGATGTTAAAAGCTCTTCCCGGGTCGTCCTCGGCCAGGTCCACCATTCCACAAAGCGGCTGCAGATGTTCCACGCCAGACTGCTCAACCAGCATACATGTTCAAATTTTCTCCTTCTCCTTCTTCCATTTCCACCATCTCCAACTCCTTCCCATCTCCATCTCATCATCATCTCCGTCCATCTCTCTCGATCTCCATCCATCGCTCCTTCCATCTCTCTCATTCTCTCTCCTTCTTTCTCTCTCCTCCTCTCCTTCTCTCTCCTTCTCCATTTCTTTCTTTCTTTCTCCTTCGCCTTCTCCTTCCTTCTCCATTTCCTTCCTCCAACTCCTCCAACAACACCTTCCTTCCAAACCTCCACACCTTCTCTCACCAGCCTTCTCTTCCAGCCTCCCTTATGAGCAGTCCTCGCCAACACAAGCCGATCGGGATTGGGGATATTTCGGGCACAGGCCAGGGTAGGACCGCACGACCTGCCACTGGTCGTGCGGCCCGATGGTAGCTCTCCTGGCCCGGCCCCATCTCGCAGCCGGCCGATCTTCCGCGTCCCGGCTTTGCGGCCTACCTCTCTTCCTTCCGGCCGCAGTGTATTTATACACTAAATACAGCATTTTTGGCCTCCCTCATTTGCAAAAATGGCTGTGCATAGCCTTTAGGAGGCTTCCAGTGCTCCTGGGGGCTGGGTAGGACAAAAATGAGCAAAAAACAGGCCGGTTTTTCCTCATTTTTGCCCCCACCGCCCCCAGGAGCACTCTAAAAGCCTCCTCAAGGCTATGCATAACCTCTTTTTTTGACAAAAATGGGCCCGCAGAGTGCAAAACCTTTTTTTTAAATTTGCCTCTTCAAAATCTTGGTGCGCCTTATACTCTGGTGCGTCTTATAATCTGAAAAATACAGTATTTTTTGAAAAAAAAATATCAACTGAATAGAATGTTGACTACTTTCAAAAGGAAGTTCTTCAAACATCTAATTGTGACCTCAGGCCTTCCATTATGACAGCTATCCCAGCAACTGAACACTTCAAACACTTGTTTTAGAAAGGAGGGAAACATGTAAGTATATCTTTTCAGTAATTTCAGCATTTATTTAACAATATTCATGTTTATCTCTTCCAAAAATACTGTTTTCAATGAACAATTGATATTTCAGCAGGAATCTGTGGAACTCCCGATACAGTTTTGTAATAGCAACGGAACACACACACACCCCTTTATATCCTCTGGTTCAACATGCAGAAGGAAGAAATGTAATGTTCAGAAGTTTTTCCAGGTCTGACCAGAATGACATGGAGGAAAATAAAAAAAAATCAGCTTCTACCCTCAAAATATAAATTGAACATACATTTATTTTATGTTCAAATTTATAAATTTGAGGGCAGAAGTTACACATAAATAGTTTCAACTTCCACCCTCAAAACGATGCTAAAGGGCACTGCACATCAGAACAACTAGACACAAGGACAGTTTTTCCCTGAATGCCATCATTCTGCTAAACAATTAATTCCCACAACACTGTCCAATTATTTACTAAGACTTTATTACTATTATTCTTCTCATCCTTCCTATTACCTATCTCCTCCCATTTATAACTATAACCTTGTTGCTCTACGATTTACAGTGGTACCTCGGTTCACGAACTTAATTCGTGAACTGACTCTGGTCGCGAACCGAATTGGTTGCGAACCGAGGCACAGTTTCCCATAGGGTTTAATGTAAATCCGGTTAATCCGTTCTGATCTTTTTTTTTTTTGGTTTTAATTCTTGAACTGACTCTGGTCACGAACCAAATTGGTCGTGGCCCGAGGCACAGTTTCCCATAGGGTTTAATGTAAATCCGGTTAATCCGTTCTGATCTTTCTTTTGGTTTTAATTCTTGAACTGACTCTGGTCGCGAACCAAATTGGTTGTGACCCGAGGCGGAGTTTGTGAACCGAGGCGGAGTTTGTGAACAGAAGCGGAGTTCGTGAACCGGACCATATTTTTATGAACTTTTCTGTTCGTGAACCGAAGCGGAGTTTGTGAACCGGAGCATATTTTTATGAACTTTTCTGTTCGTGAACCGAGTTGTTCGTGAACAGAGGCATTCGTGAACCGAGGTACCACTGTATATTGTTTTATTTGTTTCCTAGTATGATTTGATTGCTTATTAGTAACTATGGCTATCACTAAGTGTCGTATCTTATGATTCTTTATTTTCTCTTATGTACACTGAGAGCATATTGACCAAAGACAAATTCCTTGTCTGTCCAATCACACTTGGCCAATAAAGAATTCTATTCTGTTCTAAAAAGTTTTAAAGTCAAGGATACAATTTTATTTCCCTTTTATGCTGTCTTCCTTACTTAAATTATAATTATTTATGTTATACAAAGTATTTTATATAAACAGTAAGTATCACAAAGATATCTTTAGGTCTTCAACATATAAATTAGAAGACTGAAAACTGTATTTTAATCCTAATCTTTTAATCACAAATTTCTGTAGGTTGTCAAACTTGCGAAAAATGCTGTTGAAGAGGCATTTCAAGGTGGGACCATGGGAAGAAAGAAGCAACAAGGAAAAGAAAGATTCTACACCTTATCCAAAGATTTGCCAATTGGCAATCCTGGGCAAGAAGACTAACACCTACCCAGGAGAAGAAAACAGCACCCTGTGTCTTCCTATCTGCATTGGGAAGAATGCTATCTTAGTATTGGATGGGTCTGTCCCTCCAGAGAGCAAGTATCGCAAATAATTGGGTATGTGTTAGATCATAGTTGAGAGCAATACATGGAGCTAGAGGGGAGAGAGAAATCTCTCTTCATGCTATACAGTCATTGAGAGGGAAATGCATTGCCTTTGTAATCAAACCTACAGGCTAATTCAATTGGAAAGTAAGCAACAGACTCCGAGACACCTGAAATTTTATTAATGTTAAGATCCTTCAGAGGACTACACCCTAAAACAGGAGTCCCAAATCATTATGGTATTGAAGAACAATGGAAGCCAGGTTGAAGACCAAGAATGGAACAGAACAGCTGGACTTCTAAATGTCTTATGGCAATGAATTGTGAAAGATCTATGTATCACCTTTGAATGCAAATTTTGGAGAAAATGTCTACATATTTAAGCAAAAAAATGTAAATATTAACTGCTGCTAATCTCAGAGACAGAGTACTTTTGGAAATGAAATAAGGTGTCCCACAAATTAGGTAATCATTTTCCCTTGTTGGGAAATTGTTTACAAATGTACAACTTTGCAAGTTGAATGAAAAAAGTGTTTAAAAAGAAACAAGCCAACTCAAGCTGAGTAAGGTCTATATCCATAGATGTGAGGCAGTGTTGAATATTAGTTTCAGTAAGAAAATAAAGGGAATTAAAATGATAAAAGAGTAGGGATAGCCAGTTCAACTTGCATTTAATATTACTGAAATTTTGCACATTCAGACCAAGTTACAACAAAAACTCTAATATTGTTTGACATAAGCTTTTTAAAAGTCTTCCATTTCTCCAATTAAATATACACAAACATATCAGGGAAGGAGGTATACAACTGCTTATACTAGTGAAAAAAATATATAAAAATATATACTATTTGTCAACAATGTACTGAAAAATGTATGTATGACAAAATTGTAAATAATATGGTTATGTAGTTAGATTAAAGAGGAATCTGTATGATTTTTGTATGATTTTTTTAAACTTATCAAATTAATGTGAAAATGTGGTGCATCAAGCTTAACACTGGACAAAGTGGAAACTGAAATTTTTGAAGTCCCCACTTTGTGTCTGAAAGTTTTAAATATATTAGTCTAATTAATAGTTGTGAACTAGTACAATATTTTCTTTCTGGCCCACAAAAAATGAAAAAAGTTTATGCTTCAGACTTTTTTTTAAACACCCTGTGTTTATGGAACATACTGTATCAAGTAAATCTGGGAATCAAGAGATTTAGTTCCATGGCTTCCACAATGGATCTCCTATGAAATTGGGTAACATCATTTGAACCTTAAATATTACAATAAGCCTTGTATTTGAAGCCTCTTCAGCCTTCAAATACTACTAAATCAAATCAACCCAGTACTTCCTCCTTGCTTTCCAAGAATTGGTGTGTACAATCTTGGAAATATAATGTGTGAGAGTCATGTTTGGGTGCCTGGAAAAGTATTTCCTTCTACAAAGATAAAACAGCACCTGCATAAGGCTAGGTCAAGGGTCAGCAAATTGCGGCTCTGGAGCCGCATGTGGCTCTTTCATCTCTCTGCTGCGGCTCCCTGTCACCAGTCGGCTCCACAATAGATAGGGCTTTCGGTTAGGACAGGTAGAGGAAAAAGGATGCCGCACTAGTAGGAGACGCTATGGTGGGGGAACCAGACTTTTTGGTTGGCTCAAGAATTGAATAGGGGGCTTCCGTTTAGGACCATTGTGGCTCTTTGAGTGTTTAAGATTACTGACCCCTGGGCTAGGTTACTATTGAATCTTTTGCTATTGATGCTATGCGGCGATAAGGTAGGACTAAACTAGACAGAAGATTCACGAATGGGGCAATTGAGAAACAAAGAATTCAGCAAAATCTTAAATCAGTTATCCTCAATGCGCGTTTTAAAACGTTCCATTAATATGGAACTGTAAAGGAAAACTCCATTAACAATGGCAAAAGGTCAGCATAGGATAGTAGTTCTGGACAATTAGAGTCAAACTAGTTAAAATAAAACAGATGCTGTGGTACAATGTGTTCCACTCCATATATTTGGAAAATTTGGTATTAAGAGTTGCATTTCCTCTTAGAATTGCAAAACGAAAAGTTCTGTTTTTGTACTATATCCACATCTCTTCCTCTGCCACTCATCACTAATCCAATCACTGAGCATATAAATTGAAATCCAGGATTTGCAAAATATGTACTTAGTTTTCCCCCATTTGTCTTGGCCAGTGGTAATAAACAATATGGTTTATTTGTCTGCCTCTTTTCTCTCTTGAAAAAAAAAGTCCTTCATTTCTTTCACCAAAACTTGCTTGAACTATTTTCCTGATGGCCCTTCTGAGATGAAAAAAAGAGGTCACACATTTCTTGTTGGAGCATCACTCCAGGTACTGTGAAGATGGACTGTGCTATGAAGAAAGGAAAAAAAACAAAGGTAAGGATACACTGAGGCAAAGTTACATGGGGACAGTAGCCATCTGCTGCCTTGGAAGACAAGTGCCCCTATACAATACCTTCCCTTTGGCAGGGAAGAATTTCTTAGTGAATCCCTTGCCTGTTGCTTGAACAATCTCCAGTAAAAGCCGCCATCATTTCTTCAAGATCTTATTGGCTCAATAGTTTCTCAGGTAATAGCACAAGAAGTGATCAGGGTCTTACACATTTTTCTTCTGGGAAATGAATGCTTTATGCTCTAAACATTCCCGAACTGCCCAGACCCTCAAAATAATATCTATTCTTGATTTAATAGCTGAAGAATGTGGTTCTCATAGCCTTTCATGGTTTCTTTCACTGGAGTTTTTTAGCATATGTTCTTAGTAAACAAGGCATGCCCAAGCTGTATATGCTTTGTTTGTGTTTATCTATTTTTGGTGCCTTTTTTTCTTTTTAAAATCTGTTTTATTTGCTGGCTGTTACAGGCTGTAATAAAGTTGACCTCATTTATGCATAACTGTGTTTACGTCCCGCCAACGGTATTGAAATAAATAGGATCATTCTGATAGCCTGAGAGTGGATAGAAAATAGGGACTGACATACCATTAGAAAGCTGGCTCAGTTCAGAGGGCAGGGGATTGAAGAACTGGTGAAAAAGTGCCTGTTGTGCAGAAATCCTATTTTGTGGATATACTTTTAGCATTCTTCCTGCCAAGTCTTCAGCCTCCGGCACCTTGATCAGCCTAGAAGACAAAAACAGAAGAAAACTAAATTCTAGGAATTCAAACTCAGCTTTCGAAAAATATTAATACTAGCTGTACCCGCCACGCGTTGCTGTGGCCAAGTTTGGTTAAATGAAAAACTTTCCCCTCATTGACACTCTCAGCGACCCCCTTCCTTCTCTGCCTCAGTTTCCCCTCCCTCCCCTCCGTCTCTTACTCTACCTACATATCTACCTATTGTATTTCTCTCCCCCCCCCTCTCTCAATCCCTCTACCTACCTACCTACCTACCTACCTACCTACCTACCTACCTACCTACCTACCGTATTTCTCCCTCTCCCTCTATCCCTCTACCTACCTACCTACTGTATTTCTCCCTCCCTCTCTCTATCTCTCTCCCTCCCTCCCTACCTACCTCCTGTATTTCTCCGTCTCTCTCTATCCCTCTACCTACCTAACTACCTACCTATTGTTGGCGGCGGGGGCGGGGGGGTTGCTAAGCAAGAGCATTAAGTGAGTTTCACCACATTTTACAAGTTGGCTGCACCCACTCAGTCACATGGCTGCCAAGCCACTCCCACTCAGTCACATGGCTGCCAAGCCACTCCCACAAAGCAGGCCACACCTACAGAAGATGTTCTAAAAAAATTTGAAACCCACCACTGGATATAGGTAATGTGTATCTATATGTGGCAAAGCCTAATGTCAAACATCTTGGCATCTAGGAAGTGAACTAGAAGGGAGGGAGGAAGCAAAGAACAAAACATTTATCTTTTATAACTTTTAATGGGCTTTTTTTCTTCAAAGAATCCAGTGGCTCATGGGAACTTAGCCTGCCGGATTTCTCCTCAACCCATCTCAACAGGCGTTTCACTTTGAAAGAGCATCACCCTGCCTGGATTGGCTCCCTCTTCTTCTCACACTACCCTTCCAACAAAAACATGGATATGGTTCTAACTGCATTTGAAGTCTAAATGGTGTTGATTTTTTTCACGAGAGGAAATAATCAAAGGAGTAGCATATATACAACTGAGAGCCGAATTCAAACTGTAGCTCAATTGCAATCGAAGAGTTAAGAATATACATGACATCCATATACTTTAATATTAGCTCAACTCAAAGAGAAGTGAGGCAACTGCAGTGACTGAGAAATAAACAAGACAGAATTATGACAGGAACAGCCCATCGCATGCCAGTATATTTTTCTGCCCCCAAGGAATAGATGGAGAGCTTGATGGCCCTTTTGCCAGACCTTGAAATTGTCATTTCATAATGTCAGAATAATGGGGAAAATATTTATTCTAACACTTGATACCATCAAGGAAAACTTAAACTGATATGCAAAAGTAAGGAAACACCACATTGGCAAGAAAGCTGTTGCTGGGGCTTAATGCTGTAGTTAGGTGCAAGTTGGGAGATAGCTAAAATTCAGCTATGAAAAAAAGGCCTCCAAATAATATGGGATATTTTGAAGGACAGGCATTTGGGATCTGTGCCTTATCTAATTCCACTCCACAATATTTATTTTTATTCATCTAGTGCTGAGTTTGTTTGTCAAAATCTATCTGAATCCTAAAAACATCTATAGGGAATTTGTGTATAGGTATTTGTTTTAGTGGCAGTCCTTTAATCTGACAGAAGGAAGTGCATAGTCAAAGCATTAAAACATCAACAATCTAACTAGCAGGCTTTTCATTTTTAGCTGCCTTCTGATTAGCAGAAGTCTCTTAGTGACTCTAAACAGAGCCTCAAAAGAAAGGTAGGCAGGTGAGATCTAGGAAGAGAGGAAGTTCTGTTAAGCTTGGAAGTCTTGCCTGAAAAGTCCTAGAGGAAGCAAGGATTTCAAGAGGGGGGGGGAGGGAGAAAGAGAGGGAGGGAGGGGGAGAGGGAGAGGGAGGGAGGGAGGGAGGGAGGGAAGGAGAGAGAGAGGTGGGGAGGAAGAGAATTCCCAAGAAAATGTACAAAGCCTAAAAAAGCCCTGCAAGAACTAGAACCAGGAAGTAAATCTGGCAGAGAACATTTGTTTAGTGAAGAGAGGGATCCTATTTTGCTTTCAAGTGTCACATTTGGTTGAATATACTCCAGTTCATCTCCTTGTTTGATCCTTGTTTGCATATTATTATGTTAGCTTTGGTCTGCAATTCTCACCCTTAGGTAATAGGGAATTAGTCTCTCATATCCTCACTTTGTTGCTTTCATTACAATAACATCCCTTTTAGGCAACTCATGGATGATATAATGATATAACCATATAATGATATAATGATAAGTATCAATGCCTTTCTTGGGAATTGCCACTTTTCATGGGGGGTTTTTTGTTCGGTTTGAACATTAGTACTATTATTTTAGATTTATCTTAGACTAAGCATAAAGAACAGGCTGACGTTAAGGGAGCACTTGATGATTGTAGATAGCTTACCTGTCACAGATCATCTGGAGTCCCTGAGGCCAACTGCCAAGGAATCTGTCTGGAAAATTAATATGCAATCACAGGGTTAAACACAACCAATTCAAGTCATATATACACATCCTGTTCCTGTCCTTATATTTATCACAGCTGCACTATAGAACTGTTAGCCTGCTTGGTAGAGAATGCTGGCACTAATGTTTGAATCTGATTTTAACAGAGCAGACATACTGCAATCAGATAGATGAGTGCCTCCAGACAGGAGGCTTACTAGCACAGTTAATCACCAGACATTAGGCAGTCTGTTTCTTCCTAACAAAGGTGTCTGTCTGCCTAAAGAAAAAGGAAGAAAACGGTGGGAAAACATAGGAGGGCAACAAGTGAAGAATGAGGAGTTTGGAAACCAATCCCCCCCCCCCACACACACACACACACATAAATTTCCATGAAGGAGTCAGGACAGTTGCCTAATAAAAAAAAGTCTAGTTTGAAAGACTTCCAAATTCTACAAGGCAAATAGAGTCTTTGCCCAAGGGCCCCCTCCCACCTTCCCAGGGTCTCAAAGGCAAGAATGTCCAAGGTCAGGCATTCCAGATTTTGGAACACTCCCCAAAGGGTGCAGACGGCAGAGACTGGAGTTGGGGGGGAGGATGTGAAAAGTGATGCTCCTTGCTATGCCTGCAATTGACCTAGTAGATAGGACATTTTTAAAAATGCGAACAATTGATCCCTCTGTGCTCCTCCCAAGGATCTTTGAAAAGGCAGAAATAATGCCACTCCAGTTCATTTTATCCTGATGGTCTATGGCTACCAGGAAGTTTGAGATTTGAGTGTACTGACCAAATACTAAAACTGTTTGGTGTAGCCAATCATTTGAGTTAATAAAAGCAAGCCTAAGCTTTTTTATTTCAAAACCTATATCCCTATAACCCTGATTGTGATGAATCCAAACAAATGGATACTTAAACCAATTTAGTATTTATTATGTGAAATCCTCTTCCAATCAGAAGAGCTGCTTGCATGTCCTCAAACACAATGGGATTTCTGGCTCTGTTGGAAAAGTGAGATGAATTTTTATTCCAGCTCCTGGAATAAAGGATGAATACATAAATAAAGTAATAAAGCTAAAAAAGACAACTTTGTTTCATTCAGGAATTGGGGATTTTATTTATTGATTTGATTTGTATGGTGATCAATCCCACTTAAATTTATTTATTTATTTATTTATTTATTTATTTATTTATTTATTTATTTAAATTTATATCCCGCCCTTCTCCACAGAGGACCCAGGGCGGCGCACAGGAAATTTAAAAACATACAAAATACAATAAATATAATTTAAAAGACTATTAAATAAACCTATCCTGCGCTAAAACCAAATTTTTAAAACCCAATTTAAAAACTACCTAAAAGTCCCCATGGAAGGTTAGGCTAGGCCGGCTTGTTGAAACAAATATGTCTTGAGACATTGGCGGAAGAGGCGGAGGTCGGTGATGGTACGTAATTCAGGTTCCGCCCCAGGCTTCTAATGGACCCGGAAAGGTTCCAGAGGGAGCTTGGGCCAATTCCTGTGATCCTGCCCCGCGACTCGACTGAGGACCTAGTGGCCGCATGGTTAAGTGCGGCCACGGGGGCCTTGGACCGAGTCGCGCCCTTGCGGCCTCTCTTGCGGCGACGAATCACCCAGGCTCCCTGGTTTACTGAGGAGCTTCGGGGGATGAAACGCCACAAGAGACGCCTAGAGAGCAGATGGAGATCCTCTCGCTCCGAAGCCGACCGAACACTAGTGAGAACCCATATTAGGGCTTACTTAGTGGCGATAAGGGTGGCCAAACGTGAGTATTGTGCCACCCTAATTGCATCTGCAGATAACCGCCCTGCCGCCCTGTTTGGGGTGACCCGCTCCCTCCTTCACCAGAGGCCGCGGGAAGCCCCTCTACAAGGGCGAGCAGAGGAATTTGGGATTTATCTGCAGGAGAAAATCACTCGGATTCGGAATGAGCTACCCTCCATCGACAGTGGTCCTGTGGGACTGTCCGAGGCTAGTCTTGAGGTTCCTGCTTGGGAGGAGTTTGACTTTGTTACCACCGAGGATATGGACAGGCTGTCAAGGAAACTTAGAGCGACCACATGTTTATTGGACCCGTGTCCCTCCTGGCTTGTACTGGCATCCTGGGAGACGACACGAGGCTGGCTCCAGGGCATTGTCAACGCATCTTTGAGTGAGGGGTCCTTGCCTGCCGTCTTGAAAGAGGCGGTAGTGAGGCCCCTCCTCAAGAAGCCGTCCCTGGACCCAGCTTTACTAGAGAACTATCGTCCAGTCTCCAACCTTCACTTTCTGGTGAAGGTTGTTGAGAGTGTGGTAGCCCAACAGTTTCCACAACACCTGGAGGAAGTTGATTATCTAGACCCGCGCCAGTCCGGCTTCCGACCCGGTCACAGTACCGAGACGGCATTGGTCGCGTTGGTTGATGATCTCTGGAGGGCGCAGGATAGAGGGTATTCCTCTATCCTAGTCCTATTAGACCTCTCGGCGGCTTTTGATACCATCGACCATGGTATCCTATTGCACCGACTGGGGGGGTTGGGGCTGGGAGGCACCGTTTTGCGGTGGTTCTCATCCTACCTCTCTGGTCGGTCGCAATATGTGTTGACGGGAGGGCAGAGGTCGACCTCGAGACCCCTCTTATGTGGGGTTCCTCAGGGGTCGGTCCTCTCGCCCCTCCTGTTTAACACATATATGAAGCCGCTGGGTGAGATCATCCGTGGTTTTGGGGTGGAGTACCATCTGTACGCTGACGACACCCAGCTGTACATATCCACCCCAGACCACCCCAACGATGCCGCCGAAGTGCTGTCCCGGTGTTTGGAAGCCGTACGGATCTGGATGGGTGGTAACAAACTCAAGCTCAACCCTGCCAAGACTGAGTGGCTGTGGTTTCCAGCACCCCGGTTCAGCCAGATTACTCCAACTCTGGCCATTGGGGGCGAAACACTGGCCCCCGTGGAGAGGGCGCGCAATTTGGGTGTCCTCCTGGATTCCCGGCTGTCCTTGGAGGACCATGTGACGGCCGTGGCCAGGGGGGCGTTTCATCAGGTACGCCTGATGCGCCAATTGCGCCCCTTACTGGACCGGGCTGCCCTTTGCACAGTCACTCAAGCTCTCGTGACGTCCCGTCTCGACTACTGTAATGCTCTCTACATGGGGCTTCCCTTGAGGTGCACTCGAAAGCTACAGCTAGTCCAAAACGCAGCCGCGCGGGTAATTACGGGAGCCACCAGAAGCTCCCATATAACACCAATCCTGCGCGAGCTGCATTGGCTTCCTGTGGTCTTTCGGGTGCGCTTCAAGGTTCTGACGACCATCTTTAAAGCGCTCCATGGCTCGGGGCCTAGTTATATGCGAGACCGTCTCCTGCCCCATACATCCCTTAGACCGATCCGCTCCCACAGAGAGGGCCTTCTCAGGGTGCCGTCGGCCGGACAATGCCGACTGGCGACACCCAGGGGAAGAGCCTTCTCTGTGGCGGGCCCTGCCCTTTGGAACGACCTACCCCCTGAACTCCGGACCATCACCGACCTCCGCCTCTTCCGCAAATGTTTAAAGACATATTTTTTCCATCAAGCCGGCCTAGCCTAACCTCCCATGGGGACTTTTAGAAAAGTTTTAAATTGGGCTTTTAATAATTGGTTTTTAGCACAGGATTGGGGATTATTTAATATATATTTTAAATTATTTGTCTATCTTCTATTGTGTATGTTTTTTAAATTTCCTGTGCGCCGCCCTGGGTCCTCTGTGGAGAAGGGCGGGATATAAATGTAATAAAATGAAAATGAAATGAAAGGGGGTAGGTCATTCCAGAGGGCTGGACCCGCCACAGAGAAGGCTCTTCCCCTGGGTGTCGCCAGTCGGCATTGTCCGGCCGACGGCACCCTGAGAAGGCCCTCTCTGTGGGAGCGTATCGGTCTAAGGGATGTATGGGGCAGGAGGCGGTTTCGCATATAACTAGGCCCTGGACACTGGACTCATAATAACAATCCCATAAAACAATCCAATAAAAACAAGTTATAAACATAGTAAAGCATCAATGGCCACTTAAAAGAAACCCCATGGTCCAGAGCAAAATTAGCCCCTTGTATCAAACAACACAATCATATAGAGACGAGATAAAGGTAAATTCATGGGGTCTTAGAGGACAATACAGAAGTGCATGCTTGTACCCTAGTCAAGTGCAAATGCCTTAGCCGAATCTTCCCCTAGTTTTGCTCTGTCACTTCAGAAAACTTACAGTAACTCTTCTATTTTGTGAAAATCGACATCTGAAAACAGTGAAATAGTTTACCTATAGAGACTGTAAGTTCTCAGTCTCTGGAGGTTTTTCATAAGAGACTGGAGGGTCACCATCTCACAAATATTTAATTGGTTTTCCTGTGTATTTCAGAGAGTTGATGAGCCTTGGGTTCTCTTTCAATTCTACTGTTCTATGATTGTTTAAATATTTCCATATGTGTTTTATTCCTCCAAAGATTACATGCTCAACATTACATTAATCAATCAGATATCAATATGATGATATTTTAAAGAGGAATTAGTTATAATCAATGCTTGCAATATTTGTCATAAAGGCAGTTCTAATTGGACAGTCTTTCTACAGAGCTTGGTGTATATACGGTACATATGTCAACATGGGATTTCTTGTTGCAGTTCATCTCACTGAGGGTAAAGATGAATTGTTGTATTGTCATACCCAATCAAATAAAACAATTCTTACAGTTGGGGAGGTCATGCAACTATAATACATTATTTAGCTGTAGCATCTATTTCAATGTGTTGCAAATTTTAAAGGAAAGAAATTGAAAACCCTCATCATTGCAGGAATGTATTTTATTTTGTTTGGAGCAATAAAATAGACTGTTATCCCTAATCTCTTTCTGTCTCCGACTTCAGGTATCTGGATTCCAACTTATCTAATGTTAACACGTCTAGTAAAAGATCACTGGCTTTTATGAGAATTTGTCTGGGGATGATCTGCTTTGCACATTGCAAAAACTAAGATAGCCATAAATTAATGAAATAATGGAAATAGTTTTAGCAATAGCAATAGCACAGACTTATATATTGCTTCACAGCTCTCTCTAAGCAGTTTACAGAGCCAGAATATTGCCTCCAACAATTTGGCTCCTCATTTTACCCACCTCGGAAGGATGATTCAACCTTAAGCATGGTGAGATTTGAACTGCCGAACTGCTGGCAGCTGGCAGTCAGCAGAAGTAGCCTGCAGTACTGCATTCTAACGACTGCGCCACCACATTTTTAATTGAAGTAGGATCTTTAAAACAGGGGTCCACAACCAGTAGGTTGTGGTCCATTGGCAGGCCATGATAGGATTGCAACCAGGCCGCGGAAACACCTGGAAAGTGCATGCACACTCACACAAATGGAGTATGCGCACATGTGCTTGCCCACTGCTCACACATGCTCCTGGTGTAAATGGGGCTGCATGTATGCACACAGGCTTGATGGCCATTCGCATGGAACCATCCACTTTCCCCCCAACCTGCTGGTCCACAAAGCCGGAAATGTTGGGGGAAACTGCTTTAGAAGACAATTGTCTAAAAAACTACAATAAATAAATATCTTCCTATGTGACTCTGCAGCAATTCCTAGTATGATAACTTATTATTTATTCCTTTGTTGTTTATTTGATCTATTTTTAAACAGGTTAGATACCAATCATCATCCTGAACTTCACTTTCTTTTCTCCTCCCTCCCATGATTGACTGAATAATGAATGATAAACTCTTGATTTTTAGCAGATGCACACTGTGGATATGTAATAGGAGGCAGACAAGTCATCACCCAGAAGATAAGCAGACTTCCAAAGGAGCAGCAACAAGAAAAACAACTGCCTTGGAAATACCAAGGGGAAAACTCACAAAGCAAGGCAACGCACCTTGACAATGTACAATCCAAGATTCATAATGCAAACAGCAAAACCTATTGTTTTGTGGTGACTCAAGGATGGGCAGATAGCACTTTAACTGAGTAATGGAGAAAAGACCTTGCCATAAGTATTTTCGTATATTAATTTGACCATAATTATAAGAGAGCAAGAGGACCTTCTAGAAATAGAGAATACAGAATGACAGAGTTGGAAGGGACCTTGGAGGTTTTCTAGTCCATCCCACAGTCCAAGTATGAGATCCTATGCAATTCTGAACAAATGGTTGTCCTATCTCTTCTTTAAAAAGCCTCCAGCAATGAAACATCCACAACTTCTGAAGGGAAGCTATTCCACTGTTTATTTGTTCTCACTGTCAGGAAATTTTTCTTTAATTCTAAGTTGGATCTTTTTTTTTTATAAGTTTCCATCTATTACTTCTTGTCTTGCTCTCAGGTGGTTTAGAGAATAGGTTGACCTTCTCTTCTTTGTGACAGCCTCTCAAATACTGGAAGATTGCTATCATGTCACTCCTACTCCTTTTTGTTAGATTAGACATACCCAGTTGCTGCAACCATTCTTTGTGTGTTTCAGCATCCAATCCCCCAAAAGCAGGTTGTCTTTAAAAATAGATTGTCAATTTGTGCTATGTAAGATCCAGAGATCTTCCATCAGAATTGTGTTACCTTTTCATAATGATCCAAATCATATTTTAATCTGGCATGATAATATTTTAAGTTGATTTGTTTTATTGATGCTTCAGTGCTAACTTACAATTTAACCGTACAAATGTACTCCCAACACTGTGAAAAATACATTTCAAACAATGGGCATCTATTGACTAGTACCCGTGATTATAATCCATTCCAGATGAAGCACTTTCTCAGTTAGAATTCACAAAATGTTTGTGGGCTTTGAGAGTTCAACCAATGCCTTTCATTTATAATGCTACTGTAGTTTTCTCTTTGATTTTCTTCATTGTTTAATTAGAAGCAAAATTAAGAAGGAAAGGACAGAATAGTTAATAAATGCCTTGAACTGGAAGCTTTCAGAGTGCCATTTAAAAACATCAAAAATTAGCAAATAGCAACTAAATTGCATTATAAACCTACAATATTTTGTTAAGTTATAAAAAAATTGTTAATTAACTAGTGTTTCCTCTAGAGTCATTTTTTTTTAAAGCATATTAGGAGACTTTTTATTAGCATGTCACTGCTTCACTACTGTCCTTCCCACAGCAAGGATTTCTCTGAGGTTGTGATGTTTTTCCTTACAAAAACAGCAGGGGATTGATGAGTGGTTTGAGGCTTTCCCCTCCCCCTGCCCCCTCTCCCACTCCCCAGGGAATCTCATTCAAGCAGTCAACCTAATTCTCCAACCCCCAATTACTATGTCAGGGCAGGCAGTATGGGGCACAAACTCTAGTCTGCTGAGGAAGCCAGCACATTCCCATTTCACGCCGCTATGATTAATGAATCTTGGCTAATGGTGTGAAAGTTTCCCCACCATTACAAACCCAGCCACCCTGTGAAAATGAGGGATGTTTAGTTTTCAAGCAGGGGAGGGAAACCAGGGCCTCTGAAGCTCATCTGAGCAACATCCTCCTCTTTGAAGAGACCTTACTATGCTCCGCTTGATCTGAAAAACTTAAGGCTGAAAGTGCTTCCCCCACTTGCCCCTCCTGGCTTTCACACAGTCTCTGTTCTTTCTCCCTGGATGCAGAGGAGGGAGTTCATGGTTCAGGGTTTTTATATTTCATATTAATTTGCATTGGTGTTGATCACTGCTTCCCTGTACCACAACACTTGGGTTATGCTGTTCTGAAAGACGTCTCATGAGAAAACATTAAATAGAAGGGAAAGGAAGGCTCCTTTAAAAAAAAACATCCCACTAAGAGACAACTGGCCCTTTGAAGTTCTGGAGATAAATTTTCCCACATGATGGATGGGAAGGAAAGGCCTCTCTCTCCCTCTGCTTCCTTTCTTCTCACTGATTCTGGGCAGAATTACAAGAAGGGAATGGAGAAGCAAGAAGACTCTCACAACTGAAAGGAAATATATGTATCACAGGATAACGTTGCAGGAGTCCATCTGGGTCATGTACCCATTCTGGTGAAGTTCCCTGAGGATGGGCTCCAGAATGAGCCAAAAAACTCAGGAGACTAAACCTCTGGTCCCAGTGACCAACCCATATTGGATCCTGCAAGAAGACCGTCTCCTCACTACCCCCAGCAACCTATTTGCAGACTATTGCGTTCCTCATGGAGGAACACACAACCATTGTGAGCATGTTCATTGCTCATGAAAATGGAGAAAGTGGTCAAGTGATAAACGAATTTTCACAGCAGCAGCACATCCATGCATCAGCAAATAGGCTGAAGATATATAACATTCTTACATACAGATATAAAATCATACCTGGCTTGTAGTGGCAAAGTTTGGAAACTCCTGGCCATGTTTCTTCAGTCGGGATCCCCAATACCTTTTAAATGAGAAACAAAACTGAATGTATTTCCTAAAGACTTAACGTGTAGTCTTGATCCTAGCTTTCAGTGAGACCTCTGAAAAGAGGCCCAGCAAGCTTTGCCTTCCAAGAAAGAAGGAAATAAGTACTGTACAAAGCTTTCATATTTATCATTGGCTGCAGCTGTCAGAAGGGCCAGCCAAGGTGCTCTTCCAGAAATCAAGACTGAGTCTCTACAGAAGAAAGCATTCAGGAGCTGCAAGCTGTCAGGATGAGAGAGATGCCACTGCTTTGAGGTAAAAGGGAAAAGGCAGTAAACAGATCTTCTGACAGGTGTTCAAAACTTCATTTCACAGCATTGTTTTGAGGACATTGTGGGCCTTAGTACCACTGAAACTTAATTTGAAGGCTTAAGTCCTAGGACTCATCCCACAAGCAAATAAATTCATGCCAATTAAGATAAATACCTCAAAGCAAGCATTCAGCTATGGATTGAATTAAGCCAAACTGAGTTCTATTGCATAATGGTGGTATTTAAAATTGCAGCCAATGTATGTCTGGTTTACATTCTCAGAAAACTGATTGCAATGAATTTATTTATTATGTTTCAAGGCATCTCCTTTTAGCTTTTTGTATTTTGAAGATCAAACACACAAAAAGTGAAACTCCTTTTTTCCTCTTTTTTTGAATTTCTTATATTTATTTTATAACAAATTCACAAGGCAAAGGGAGAGGCAGAAAGATACTTCTGAGCATCTAACACATCCAGATCTGTATTGATAAGGTAACACTTTGAAGTACATTTTACTATGTTTGCTAGTAAAATTCATTTTACTTTGAATTTCTCAGATATACTGTACTACTGTACTCACTATCCAGATTTTCTCTAATTGGTCAGAGATATTGCTAACATCTGGAAACAGTGGTTGACCATGAAGCATTTCCACAAATATGCAGCCTGCACTCCTGGAGAAAAATAATATTAAGTCACATAGCCAGTACTGTTTTATACATATTACAAATATATCTAATCCAAATCAAAACATAAGAATATAAAGTATAATTTTCATCATGCTTTCTACTAGCAACATATTTTTGAAAATACTTTCATTTTTCATGACAAGATTTACGTAAGGTAGCAGATACTTGAAATATTGATTCAAAAAAGAAAAATATTGGGGAATTTGTGTAAGAGACAATGTAAATTAGAATCAAACATATTTTAAATTGTAAATTAAGGTAGTTGCATTAAAGTAGTGGTTCTCAACCTGTGGGTCGGGACCCCTTTGGAAGTCCAATGACCCTTTCCCAGAGGTCACCTAAGACCATCAGAAAACACATATTTTTGATGGTTTTAGGAACGGAGACACCAATTTTATGGTTGGGGGTCACCACAACATGAGGAACTGTATTAAAGGGTCACGGCATTGGGAAGGTTGAGAACCAGCACATTAAAGCATATAATAGAGAAAACTAGATACAAAATTCTGCATATTAAAGTAAATTGCATATAATTTAATATGGACTTTCCAGAAGATTCATCTTTCTCTCCTAAAAGAAAGAAAGAATCCATGAAAAACTATCACTCTGAAACTGGTTTGGATTTACATTGAATCCAACATCCCTAACTAATTGAGCAACATTTAATCTAAATATGTATGCTCATAGACTAAAAAATGCATAAAGTTAATAATCTAGCATGCTTGATGCTGTGTATACGATACATAGGTAATATCCAGATCAGGAGTTAAATGGAGTATAGCTTCTGCATTCCATCAGATTGTTTTCTTAATTCCTTCAATTATGAGGTGGCTCTTAAGCTCAGCCTGCAGCTAATGCCCTAGGCTCCATTCTTGATATAACACACAAAAGATTTATCACAACAGATTTATTTACTACTACAATATGAGAAACACTGAGATCTGAACTGCATATCATACTGCCTAAATATCAAGATCTCTGATAAAAGAGAAGGAGAAACCAAGTTTAGGAGGAAGAAGGAGATAAAACTTGCAGTTTTAGCTTTTATTAGGAATAGGCCAGGGGTGGGTTGCTGCCAGTTTTACTACTGATTCGCAACCCACTCACACGCGTGTGCGCTGTTCAATGTAAATTTTTCTTCGTGCATGCGCAGAACAATTTACAGTGAACTGGGCACATGCAGTGATTAAAAACCAAACTGGCAGCGGCCCAGGAGCGGTGAGGGAACCGGTTCAGGGGCGTGGGAGGCCTGGGTTGCAGCCGGTTCTTCGACCCAAGCTTGAATTCCACTATCAGCTCAGTTGAACCGGGGCGAACTGGGAGCGACCCACCTCTGGAATAGGCAAAATTGTATCTTTCAGATATTTTGCACTCTTGTTATTAACATAATGACTGTGGCTGACTGGCACTGAAGTTCCTTACACCATAAACTCCTCCAGGCCATAATAAATTCCTCTCCTATAATAATTAGTTTCAATTCTTCCCACATATTTACTTTCCTAAATACATCAGAAGACGTAAGTGCTGTCATACACCATTCATTACATGTTTAGCAACCCTTAAGTTCATGACAATTTAAGGGCTGTCATACACCATTCATTTCCCTTCCCTCTTGGTATATAACAACTCTGAATTACTGCAAGATCAAATCTCACATTTATTCTGAGCTTCTATGGATAGTACTTGATTTCTATCAACATTAAAACACCCACATATACACAGTGTGAGACATTTGAATTGGGAATGCCTTGTTGAAGACTCTGCATGTCAGTCATGATCATGACTTAGCTAGAAACATAGAATAGTGATCAGAATGCTGCAGACCAGGATTTTTTAAACTGATGCTAGCAATCTGGGGATTCTACAGAAAATAGTGCTTTTCACCCCATCAAATAAAATACTTGTTTTCAGTAAAGTTGTAACTTAATGAGATGAAATATTTCAAACTATGACATTTGACTTTATCACTTCATAAAGATCTAGTTCTCTGTCAAATCAATAAAGTTTCTAGGAATTCTGTAACCATTAGGAGATCAGAAGAGCTAATCATAATCAAACTGTATGAAGTAGGAATTACAGAATTGCTTATGGAAAAGGTTCGGTGACCAGAATAAAATCTTTGGATTTAGTTTCATTTTTCTCCTAAAGTTCTCTAGTTACCAATTAGCTAGCAGTCTATTTTATTATAGACTACTCAAATTAAAACAGGTCATTTCATTTGGGGGGATGCAATTGATGTTAAATAGTTAAATCTTTAAGCAATTGAAGGTTCAGAGGGGAAAGAAGAAAATAAATTTAATTCCAACTCAAACTCATGTAATTATTGATAATCAGGGTATGCTGTTCTTCATGGCATTATTCCATATTTTAAAATGCTCTTATTGTGTCTTCCATCTTTCCCTAAGAAGGGAAGGGATGAGTGGGTTGAGCTTCATTTCCTCCCTCTTAATGGTCCAAACTTGTTCTCACCAAATATCCACATCCGATGAATAATCAGTGGCTCCAAGCAGAACATCAGGGGGACGATAGCCAAGTGTCACCACCTCTGCAGAGTATATTTGGTTGGGGAGAGATTTAGCACGAGCAAGACCTGTCAAGGCAGAGGGGGAAAAGTCAGGATTTTTAAATCAGTCATAATTATCATTTTGACCCATTGTCTATTGCAATAAACTGCAGGGCACAAAACCACAAATATAATGTACTGTAATTATTTTGCATCTTTTTGTTGTGAATAATCTAACGTAGTAACGTACTAACGTAAATAGTACAGTTGATTTTTCATATATTTTTCGGTTTCTAACATTAATTATCCCAAATTTCTAAATTGACATTTATTTAGCCTGAGCTGAATTAAAAGCAGAAGAGCTTGTTCTTGGGTTCTGAATTTATAAGCCCAAGAAACTCATCTACTGAATAACTGTCTGATGGGGACCAGATTATGATGACTCACCAAAATCAGCTAATTTAAGCTCTCCATAGCAATTTAGGAGCAAATTCTGAGGTTTCAGATCTCGATGAAGGATATGGTACTTATGAATGTGAGCCAATCCTCTCAGAAGCTGGAACATGAAAAGCTGGAAACAAAAGGGAAAATAAAGCCACGGTAGCATAAGATAGTATCTTAAACTTCCAGAGTAAAGAAAGGGAATGAATGAATGAATGAATGAATGAATGAATGAATGAATGAATGAATGAAATGACTCTTCCTTATAAGTTGGTTACATGTTTAAAACCCACAACACATATTCCTAGCAATTCTTCTATTAGATAACTATTTTCTTGCTGGTAGAAGTGCTGGATGAAGAGATTTATTTGCTTCCCTTTTTATTTTTCTCCATAGTCCAACAGAAGCCAGGATTCCCCAAGAGAAGAGTCATAAAAGCAACTTAGGGGTGATGGGCAAAATAGAATATTGAGGAAAAACAATCTGGAATAGGATGGAGAGCATGGATAAATGTCAGAATGTCACAATAAAGCTTTTTGAAAAGTGTGAAAAGTTAAAATGAAAAAAAAATGTAAAATTAATTAGCTCAACCTTAGGGGGAGGAAACTATTATGGACTGTTTTATTTTGTTTATTAGATTTATATCCCATCTTTCTATCTTTCACTCAAGAGCTAAAGAAAAGTGATGTAAGTTACAACAAACCAACATAATAGCTTAACTTCGGGGTATTTGGGGCAGTGATAGGAATTTGCCTAGCAGAGGTCTTTCACTCCTATTTTCACCCTTATACCCCAAAGGCCTCAAATGGGGGGAAACAATTCAGAGAAATCTTTCCCAATGATGGCAAGCATCAGTAGAGGTCCCAGAATTTGTCTGGAGGCTCCAAGTCCCACCAAAGGGATGCTAGAATAAGGTGAGGCTTGCTAAAATCATAGAAAAAAATTAGAGGCTAGATAAGATAGTTGGAAACCATCTGATCAGTTTCCTTCCTGGTAAAGGGATTAGATTATGGTTGGTTATGGCTACTTTGGGAGTTGTTTCAAGATGTAGGACTCCTACATGGCAAATGGCAAGATGCATCCATTTGTAAGAATTCTTTTCATGGTTTAAAAACCCCATCCTCTTTCAAAAGATTTGTCTCTGTTCTTTTGTCTCTGTTTGTTAACTGAATGATGTCTTAGTTTCTTCTATTTCTATATTCAACAGCAAGATAATTTGGGTTGCTAATTAACTTGACTGCCACAGAATAAAACAAACACTACTTTCCTGATAGTAATTCAAGCTATTTAAAGCAAAAATCTGCAGGGCTTAAATATGTAGATTTTTGTTTTAAAAAATATTGAGGATAGAAGAGAAATGTTAAAAGGGGGATTCTAATGAATGTCAGATGCTAAAGCATTCATGGCAAACTACAGAATATATTGCATGAATAAAATATTTCACAAATACTGTATATTGAAACTGTTATAAAACAGGAATTGTAGTGATGAGATAACGAGGAGAATTTTTTTTTAAAAAAAATCCCTCTCTCTCTATGAATTGAATTTTCATCCCAATTCAATCTCATGTGGGTTCTGTTTAAGAATAACTAAAGAAGCATATTAAAAGTGATGTGTAGGGCTTATGATGCTTTATTTTATAAGCCTATTAGGAAACCTGGGGATTTTCCTAAATAAATACAAAAGGAAAAAAAGTCTGAGAAATCTGATGCAAAAGAAAAACAGTGAGAATAGTTGTCCATTATTCCTGTTGTAACATAAGGTTAGACAGTTTCTACTTAGGGAGTTCATTCACCTGACTGATTAGAAACAATGCACTGGATATGTTTATAAGAGACTGGAAATCATTGTGGGCTTTCTATGTGTTAAATACAATAACAGATGGTTAATGGAGGGATTTGAAGATTAGTTTTACCTTTGGGGTTACCTCCCTCCCTGGACGGGAGAGAGAGAGGGAGAGAAGTTGGGTCAATCCAATTATTAAATAGATTTCCACATCAGGGATACCTTTTATGTAATATAGTATTTTTGTCAGATATAGAAAAGTGCAAATTTTTTTGTAGACCTTTTTGATATATTTGTAGGCATTCAGTGGGGCTGGTTTTTTTAAATGTTTAATGTTAATTGCCAATAATGTATTTGATACTTGTGGGGGGAGTGTTGTACACGTTTTTTATTTTTCTTGTTGATATCAAATGTATGTTAGTTGGTTTTCTTTTTCTTTGCTTTTTATTTTATCCTTAAAGCTAAAGAATAATAAATAATAGACTAAGAAACCTGCCATGAAACTTCACCTGCCATGAAACTTCACCACTATTTTGCCAGGTCACCGAAATCAGCTGGGTTTTTACTTAGTGCTCTAACGAAAAGACTTCATGTGATCCACTGTAAGACCCAGGAGGACTTCAAATCCCCCTTTTCTGATGCTGTCACTGACAGAGCCTCCAAAGGATCTTTGTACATGAGAGGCAACAACTAACATCACAAAGGGGGTGGGGAATCCACAGTTTCAACCACATACACACTACAGGTACTTTATATAACTTGAGTTCTTTATAAACTGGATAAAACGTGTTTTCTTTTGAAAACAAATATTGAACTAACCCTAACCCTAACCCTTCTTGAAAATAAAGCAACCTACAACAAAGCAACCAGTTAAGCAGAATTTCAGTTGTTTGGTCATGATTTAAATTTGGGGATGCATTAGTGACTAAATAATGAATCAAAAGTCATAAGAATACAGGTAGTCTTTGACTTACAACATTTCATTTAGTGACCATTTGAAGTTATAAGGGCATTGAAAAAAAATGACCTATGACCATTGCAGCATCCCCATGGTCATGTGATCAAAAATCAAACATTTGGCAACTGACTCAGATTTATGATGGTTGCAGTGTCCTGGGATCATAAGATCCCCTTTTGCACCCCTCTGGCATACAAAGTCAATGGGAAAGCCAGATTCATTCAACAACCGTGTTAACAACTACAGTGATTCACTTAACAACTGTGCCAAGAAAGGTAATGAAAACTCATTTAACAAATGTCTTGCTTGGCAACAGAAATTTTGGGCTCCATACCGTATGGTCATAAGTCGAGAATCTGTATCATGGTGGGGATTTATTTTGCAAATTTCCATGGTGAATAGAAGGATCTTTCTATTAAGAACAATAAGCATTTTTTTCTTGATTTTGGATTCTGGGGTCATAAATGAATGGCGAGCCATATAGTGTAACTTTGTTTGGTGAGGACTTGAGGAAGGGTAAAGGTGTAATATAGGAGCTTTATACTTCACTAACATTTCATGCAGTCATTTGACATCCTTGGGGGCAAGAAGGAGAGAATGTAGTCTTGAGAATCAGTGGCTAAGGCTATAACATGCAGGGTGGAAGGCTGTATGCATAGGACAGGTCATCCATTTTTCATATTACGAAGGCATTCTGGAAATTAATACACCTGCTTGTGTATAACAGCAGAAGCATGTCTTGGTAACAAGTATGTTCTGCCGTATCCTCATCACATTTCCTTAATCTTGTCTGAAACCATAAAGAAAGCAGATTCCCTCACCATCCCAAAACAGCCTCAAGGCTTTCAAATCTGTGAGGCTTTGTCATCCATTGTTCAGAGTGAAATCAGGTGATGTAGGATAGGAATCAATGATGGGGACAGTTGCAGTTTTTTGCTGACTACTGACTCAAGAAAGAGCACTTCAACTCAGCAACAGGGAAAGATAATAAATCTTGGTTTCTGTTTCATACTTATTAATACAATATAATCCCACAGTTGGAACTAGATGCAAGAAAGAGAACATATATATTTAAAATAAATAGATGCTAAGCCTGTTAATAATGTTTGTTCATAATACATGCCTTTAATATCCATGTTTCTTCAAAAACATACCATAACATTATGAGGATGAAGACCCCCAGGATGCTGAGACATGTACTGGGCCAGGTCTGTATGCTAAATAGATGCAGAAGAAATAAGAGTTAATTATTTTTATTTATTTTATTTTATTAAATTTATACCCCGCCCTTCTCCTTGTTAGGACCCAGGGCGGCGCACAGGCATTATTTAAAAACACAAAATACAATAAATATCTATTAAAATGTATTAAATTAATAAACCCGTGCTAAAACCCAATGTTAAAACCCTTGCCAATTATAAATTATTTTCTTAAAAAGTCAGAAATGGGGGCTATCCTAGGCCGGCTTGTTGGAAGAAATACGTCTTAAGACGTTGGCGGAAGAGGCGGAGGTCCGAGATAGTACGGAGGTCGGGGGGTAGGTCGTTCCAGAGGGCCGGGCCCGCCACAGAGAAGGCCCTTCCCCTGGGTGTCGCCAACCGGCATTGCCCCGTCGACGGCACCCGAAGAAGACCCTCTCTCTGGGAGCGGATCGGACGAAGGGATGTATGGGGCAGGAGGCGGTCTCGTATATAGCTAGGCCCCGAGCCATGGAGCGATTTAAAGATGGTCATCAGCACCTTGAAGCGCACTCGAAAGGCCACAGGCAGCCAGTGCAGCTCGCGCAGGAGAGGTGTTACGTGGGTTTGCCTTGTGGCACCCATAATCACCCGCGCGGCCGCATTCTGTACTAACTGTAGCCTTCGAGTGCACCTCAAGGGGAGCCCCATGTAGAGAGCGTTACAGTAATCCAGCCGAGATGTCACAAGCGCTTGAGTGACTGTGCGAAGGGCTCCCCGGTCCAGTAAGGGGTGCAACTGGCGTATCAGGCGTACCTGATAGAACGCCTCCCTGGCCACGGCCGCCACATGGTCCTCCATGGACAGCCGGGAATCCAGGAGGACGCCCAAGTTGCGCGCCCTCTCCAGTTGTTCGCCCCCAATGGCCAGTGTTGGACTTATCTGGCTGAACCGGGGTGCCGGAAACCACAGCCACTCGGTCTTGGCCGGGTTGAGCTTGAGTTTGTTACTACCCATCCAGATCCGTATGGCCTCCAGACACCAGGACAGCACCTCGACGGCATCGTCGGGGTGGTTTGGGGTGGATATGTACAACTGAGTGTCATCAGCGTACAGATGGTATTCCACCCCAAAACCACGGATGATCTCACCCAGCGGCTTCATGTAGGTGTTGAACAGGAGTGGCGAGAGGACCGACCCCTGAGGAACCCCACATGTGAGGGGCCTCGGGGACGACTTCTGCCCTCCTGCCAACACCCATTGCGACCGACCAGAGAGGTAGGATGAGAACCACCATAAAACGGTGCCTCTCAGCCCCAACCCCCCCAATCGGTGCAATAAGATACCATGGTCGATGGTATCAAAAGCCGCTGAGAGATCTAATAGGACAAGGATAGAGGAACAACCTCTATCCCGTGCCCTCCAGAGATCATCCACCAACGCGACCAATGCCGTCTCGGTACTGTGACCGGGCCGGAAGCCGGACTGGCGCGGGTCTAGATAATCAACTTCCTCCAGATGTCGGGGAAACTGTTGAGCCACCACACTCTCAACAACCTTCACTAAAAAGTGAAGGTTGGAGACGGGACGATAGTTCTCTAATAAAGCTGGGTCCAGGGATGGCTTCTTGAGGAGGGGCCTCACCACCGCCTCTTTCAAGACGGTGGGCAAGGACCCCTCACTCAGAGATGAATTCACAAGACCCTGGAGCCAGCCTCGTGTCACCTCCCAGGATGCCAGTACAAGCCAGGAGGGGCACGGGTCCAATAAACATGTGGTGGCTCTAAGGTTCCTCTGCAACCTGTCCATATCCTCGGTAGTAACAAAGTCAAACTCCTCCCAAGATGTTATCTCAAGACCAGCACCGGGCACCTCGACCGGATCACTAGTGGAGGGCAGCTCGTTCCGAATCTGAGTGATTTTGTCCTGCAGAAAAACTCCAAATTCCTCTGCTCGACCCTGCAGAGGGGCTTCCCGCGGCCTCAAATGCAAGAGGGAGCGGGTCACCCCAAACAGGGCGGCAGGGCGGTTTTCCGCGGACGCGATAAGGGTGGCACAATACTCACGTTTGGCCACTCTTAGCGCCACTAAATAAGTCCTAATATGGTCTCTCACTAGTGTTCGGTCAGATTCGGATCGAGAAGATCTCCACCTACTCTCTAGGCATCTCTTACGGCGTTTCATCTCCCGAAGCTCCTCGGTAAACCAAGGAGCCTGGGTGACTCGACGCCGCATGAGAGGCCGCAAGGGCGCGACTCGGTCCAAGGCCCCCGTGGCCGCACTATACCATGCGGCCACTAGATCCTCAGTCGAGCCGTGGGACAGGGACACAGGTACTGGCCCAAGCTCCCTCTGGAACCTTTCCGGGTCCATCAGGCGCCTGGGGCGGAACCAACTCGGTGTCTCCGGTTCCGCCTCCCCGCGGTGGGGTGTGACGGTTGGAAAGTCTATCCGAAGGAGAGAGTGATCTGTCCATGACAAGGGTAAGATGACTAAATCCCCTGTTCCAAGATCACTAATCCAGTGTCCAGAGACAAAAATCAGATCCAGCGTGTGTCCTCCCTCATGCGTGGGGCCCTGAACTACTTGGGTCAGGTCCATGGCCATTATGGAAGCCATGAACTCCCGAGCTGCCTCGGATGTCTCGCCCGCCGATGGCAGGTTAAAGTCCCCCATGACCATAAGTCTGGGGGTCTCCACCGCCATCGCGGCGATCACCTCGAGTAGCTCGGGCAGGGCTGCTGTTACATAGCGGGGAGCCAGGTATACAACCAGCAAGCCCAACTGCCTCCCTAGGCCCCACTTCACGAAGAGGGACTCACAGCCGGTCGTCTGAGGCACAGTGGTCTCCTTCGGCTCCAGACTTTCCTTAACAATAACCGCCACCCCCCCACCCCTGCCTAGGGCCCTAGGCTGATGAAATGCACGGTAACCTGGTGGGCACATTTCCACGAGGGGTAGACCCCCCTCGGGGCCCAACCAGGTCTCCGTAATTCCCACCAGGTCCGGGTCCCCCTCTGACACAAGGTCATTTATGAGGGGAGCTTTGTTCACCACAGACCTGGCGTTGCAGAACATCAACCTAGGGCCCCGGCTCTGTAATCCCTGACCGCCTAGCCCACGAGTGGAGCACAGGGGGTTGGGGCAAGCGATCACTCGTAGCCAGCGACCACGAGCCCCCAACCCATGATGGACATCCTGTCTCCCACCGCCCCTGCCCCTCCCTAAGACCAACCGAATGGGACGGCCCTCAACAGAGACGACCCCTGATCCCCCCTCCCTAATGGACTCCTCCTTTATCCCACTTCCGCCAGCCGGCCCTATAACTTGACCGCCCTCTGACTGCATAAACCCTCCCCCCACCCCAGGACCCCTTAAAAACCGAATTAAAAATTTGCATAAAACCCCCCTATCAATCCATCCTCGAGGTGGGCCCGTGTTAGATGAGGGGGCCAGACCTGCGAGAGGGGAAACTCTCGCAAGCCAAGGAGCTCTGTTCTGGAGTACGACAATAGCATAGTAACGGCACTGGTTCTAAGAAAGGGGGGGGGGAATCGTCTACGATGTTACAATGCAAGTCGGAATTAATACAGCAAGCTAAAACTTAAAAGCGTAAGGTAAGATAGATGAAAAAGTGCGGCAGGTAGTCCAGGTGGGGTGGAAAAGTCACTCCAGCGGGGGGGTGGGGGGGGTAGTAGATGGCAGAAATAGTCTTCCCCCAGATAGTTCTCTCATCCCGCCTAGATGATAAAGTGCGGCAGGTAGTCCAGGTGGGGTGGAAAAGTCACTCCAGCGGGGGGGGGGGGTGTAGTAGATGGCAGAAATAGTCTTCCCCCAGATAGTTCTCTCATCCCGCCTAGATGATAAAGTGCGGCAGGTAGTCCAGGTGGGGTGGAAAAAGTCTCTCCAGCGGGGGGGGGGGGGTAGTAGATGGCAGAAATAGTCTTCCCCCAGATAGTTCTCTCATCCCGCCTTTCCACTCCTCGGCCCATTTGATCATCAGTCCATCCTTGCCTCGTCCCTAGCTCCCAAACCGGCCCAAATCAAGATGGATTGGGCAGGGACTGCACAGGCCGGGTGGAGGCCGCGCGGCTTGCTGTCATTACCGCGCGGCCTGATCTTCAACCCACACCCGGCCCGGCCTCCTCCATCTTCGCCCTGGTCGCCCGGCCTACCTCTTCTCTGGGCGTCCCAGGGCTGTATCAAGGCCGCTGGGGCTGCACAGGCCGGTTGAAGGCCGCGCGGCCTGTTGCCATTTCCGCGCGGCCTGATCTTCAGCTCGTAGCCGGCCCGGCCTCCACTCGTTCTTCACCCAGGTCGCCCGGCCTACCTCCTCTTCGGGCGACCTAGGGCCACAACAAAGGATGCCAGGGACACCAGGGCCGTTCCGACGCTCCGGGACATTCGGAACTCGCCACCCAGCACTCGCCATGCCGCCGGCGCTCGCCTCTCCGCCAGGCGCCTCTCCGTTCTCCGCCCAGCGCTCTCCGTTCTCCTCTCCGCGCCGCGCGGCGTTCGCCTCGCCGCCCGGCGCTTACCCCACTCGCTCGCCTCGCCCGCCGCGCCGTCCGCGCTCTCCGCGGGCCGAAAATCCCTCGGCGGGTCGGCAGGTGGACCAACTTGCAAGGCCAGCCCTCAAAGCTGGAAAAAGAGGGCTGGCGACGACCCCCCAGGGCCAAAAGGCCCCTCAGGCCCAGCCGCGCTCAGCATGGAGCCTCCATTACTCGCGCATGCGCAAACTAATTACTATATCAAGTCCAGAGTTTTTCTGCAGGTTCTTCATCAAAGTATAACTCAATTATATTTGGGGGGAAAAATCACTGAATAGAAAGTGACTTCTTTTTAGTCAACCCCATGAAACACTCTGCTGAGAACCCAAATGAAGAAAACCTCTATCTGCTTCCTTTATTGTTCATTTCTGGATTAAATCTGTGTATAATACTCTCCCAAATCACTTACAAGCACAGCACCATATGATCTACATGTAATGAGTAGGGGCTGGGAAATATTTAAAAAATATTTTTTTTAAAAAAATCAAGATAGTGGCACATAAAAAGATAAAGATGAATGGTAAAATCCTAAGAAGCGAGGACGGAAAGGCAGTGAATTGAACTTAGGAAACAAATCTTTGAAAACAGCACCTTGAATGCATTGGCTGCAATTGCAAAAACAATCAGCTCCTGCTTGCTTCAGGTCACATAAAGCAGACCTTAAAATACAAGCGGGACGAGGCTAATCTCAAGGACTAGAGTCAAAAGCATGCAGAAAGGAACACTCACTGTGATGGATCCATTCCATATTGCTGTAAAATCCTGTGAAGCACTGAAAAACTGAGAGGGCTTGCTTTCCTCAATAAGCAAATGAACAAATGTGATGAAAAGCCACTCACCATGTACTCAAAGACTAAAGTCAGGCTCTCTTTGGTCTGGAAGATGTCATGAAAGAGCACAATATTGGCATGTTTCAGGCTCTTGAGGAGAGAAACTAGGACCACAGATACAACAATCACATTGATGCAGGGACAAAGAAAGCAGTTGAACAACCAAGATGATACCAAGGCAGTCATGGGTAGCTGGAACATTTCTTTTCCCCCCACTAGGTTTTAAAACATTTTATTCTTCAAAAAATGTGCATTCCAATAATTAAAAGTGTTTAAACAAAAAATGGCACTCAATTGAAATGCTTTTTACAGGTCACAAGACCCTGTTACAATTTTGTGTACATAGTCATCTGTTATTAGACTATTCCCTCATAGAATCATCTTTGCAGATACTGTACATGCAAGTTTTTGAGCTATCGAACTAGAAGGTGGAGAGGCAGATGGAAAGGAAAGTGTTCAGGGTTAATAGTTTGCTCTGTTATTTTTTGGTGTGTGTGTGGGTAAGGGGCAGTACAATCATTTAAACCTTATCCAACTCTTTGCATTTTACAAAGTTAAAGCAGCTAAAAGAAGTAAAATAAGAAGACAATTTGGGGAATGTGCAGTGCATAATTTGGAAGGAGCCATTTCATTACAATTCATTTGCTTGCTTCGCCTGCTGAGTTGTTTCTTCTGAAATCAGTGGGCTTTTCTCTTGCATTCCTATCTTTTTCAACTTGCCAAATTTCTCAATCTCAGCATATCTGATTTGTCAGACCTACCGTATTTTTCGGAGTATAAGACGCACCCAGATTTTTAAGAGGCAATTTTTTTTAAAGTAGGTAGGTAGATAGAGGGATAGAGAGGGAGAGAGAGAGAGAGAAATACAGTAGGTAGGTAGGGAGAGAGAGAGAGAGAGAAATACAGTAGGTAGATAGGTAGGGAGAGAGTGTGTGTAGTTAGGTAGGTAGGTAGATAAAGGGATAGAGAGAGAGAAATAGAGAGAGAGAGAAATACGGTAGGTAGGTAGGGGGGGAGAGAGATAGGTAGGTATATAGGTAGATAGAGGGGAGAGAGAGAGAAATAAAGTAGGTAGGTAGGGAGAAAGAGAGAGAGTGTAGATAGGTAGGTAGAGGGATAGAGAGAGAGAATTAGAGAGAGAGAAATACAGTAGATAGGTAGGGAGAGAGAGAGAGAGAGAGAGAGAGAGAGAGAGAGAGAGAGAGAGAGAGAGAGAAGGTAGGTAGGTAGGTGGATGTTTCCAGGTGTATTTACCCATGTGCTGGAGAAGGAAATCACAAATCTTTGTTTCTGCAGGCACAGTACTTGACCAACATAATTCTCATCAATTGCTCTAACTAAACAGCTTTCCGAAAAGGGAAAAAACCCCTCTTTTTGCACTGTGCAAACCTCCCCCGTTTTTTTTCTTCAAATAAAAGGCATGAATAGCCTTGGCGGGGCTTGCAGAGTGCTCCGGGGGGGGGCAAAACGAGGAAAAAAAGGCCCGTTTTTTTCGTGAAAACGGGCCATTTTTTGGTCAAAAAAATTGCATGCATAGCCTTATGGAGGCTTATAGAGTGCTGCTGGGGGCTGGGGTGACAAAAACACCCTGTTTTTTGCTCATTTCTGCCCTCCCCAGCTCCCAGGAGCTCTCTGGAAGCCTCCATAAGTGTTTGCACATGGCCATTTTGGTGAAGGGGCGGGGTTTCAGGAGGCAAAAATTTTTTTTGCTGTATTTGAAGTATGACGCACCCAGATTTTCAACCTCTTTTTAGAGGAAAAAAGGTGCATCTTATACTCCGAAAAATATGGTAGTTCTGATTGATCAGTGAGACCTTCCCAAGCTTCCCACCATCACTCTGAACTGTAATATCCCTGGGATATTTCCACCCCTGGAATTTGAAACAAGAGATTATCAAATTGGGTCATCCTAATTATAGAATGAATGCTCCAGAATGATCATTTAATTGATCATTTCACCCCATAGCCTTGGTGGCTTTTCTCATTGGTAGAACAAAGGGAAAGGTAGGGGTTTTTAACAAATTATATCAATTTAGCCATCTGATAAAATGAGCTACATCTTTTGAAAGTTTAAGCCTTTTCATAAAGTTGGTTATCTAGAAATGGTGCTACCAGACTCGTGTTTTTTTTGCCACAACAAACTAACATGGTTCTTCTCTCTTTCTACAGCAAGCACACTTTTGGAAAAGTGTTGCTATTCTGTTGCTGAAATGCAGTATTGTTAAATTACAATTGCTTAAATGGGGGGGGGGGAGGTTTAATGAAATTTAAGTTTCTTAAAAGCTTCTCGGTTAAATAAACTCAGCAGGCAGTTATGCTACGACAGAGGTCATGATCAGAGGACCTTCATAAGCTCCTCCCCCTTTTGCACTGTCACAAGGGTTTGTTGGATGTCTTAAAACTGTGTTTCAGCAATCAAAGGAAGAACACAAGTTTACTTATTTGAACGTGCTCCCCCTTTACCTGTGGATGCTTACAGATGATTAAACCCTCACTACCACTCCTTTGCAGGCCTGTAGATCCTTTCTTGGGGTGGGGGTGGGATGCTTGTAAATTACTTGGATTGTTTAGGCTGCAGCACAGGAATAATCACATACTGGAATAATCACAATGAAATTACTATGTATAGTTAGCTTACTTCTCAGGTTTTCCTTCAGATCCAATGTCTCTAGCTTTTATCCTACCTAGACAATCCCTCACAACAGGAATAAACTTCTTCCCGTTTAGCCTCCTTCCCTGCTTTTGCCTTCCAGAATTAATCAGTGGTTTCAGGACCTATTTGCTAAATACTGTGTAGGAGATAAACCTTTGATTGAAGCATTGTGGTCTTTTGTTGAAGCAGGAAGTACCAGAATTCATTGTGGAATGTCTCCTGCCTCTTCTTAGCTACCACCAGCTATGGTCTTCAGGACCAAGAAGCCAGAATTATGTTGTGGTTAACTCATCCTTCTACCATTTGTAAACAGAGAAGGAAAGAAAGAGTGATTGCAAATAAGGGGTTATGTACATATGTACACTCTATAAGTGACCCTGTTCACACAAGATATGTAGTGACTCGGCTACAACATAGTTTGTTTGTTCTTTTGCTTGCTTTTAATTTCTATGTTAACATTTTTAAAAGCAAATATTTAAGCTGCCCCATCCTTGTGTAGGTGGGTGGGACACCAGCCAAGGTTTTCTTTATTCCCAAGCAGGAGTTTGCCTCAGTTTGTAATGATGACTGGCATTAGATCAAAGAATTCACCTATGGTTGGCACAAAGCTTGGCTGAATATATCATATAAACATGCTTTCAAAAGCCTTCCTTTCAACACAGCAAAAATAAGTCTGTACCTACCACTGAGTTGTAGTGGTATAGTTGTTGAATCAGCAAAAAACAACAATGTAAAAGTAGCATTTTCATTAACTGAAATCTTTTCACTGACTTCCTTCCAATTCTAGGGATAACAAAACCTAGCAGATTTTGCGTATCTTGGGGCTGTCCTTGGATAATGTCAAAATTAATTGGGGTGTGTATAACAGAGGCAGGGGAAATATTTTGATCTTAACACAACTAAGGACAACTAAAAGCCTGTTTTCTTAATGGGCTGGAATGTGATGAAGGCAACATCATGGGAAGATGCCAGAAAAAAAGAAGTTGCCCGGGCAGATTTGTTAGGTGCAAGTAGGGACATATAGCCTGGAGCATCTGCAGGTATTTTAGACAGCAGTAGCATAAACTTCTACTCTACCTGATTACAGTATATCTCAGGATTAATAAACACTATATAAATATTTCTTGTCCACATACACACACACACACACACACAGCCCTATTAAGCATCTGGTCTAGGATGGGAAGAGCAAAATATTCAGAAATGTAGACAACTGATTCTGTTTGAATCCCAATATAGCCTTCTATTGCTTGTAAGATTAATAAATTCAATTAATAAATTCAAAATCAAAGCCTAATACAAAAGAGACCCAGTTGGTGTAGTGGTTAAGATAGCAGGTTAGAAACTAGGAGACCATGAGTTCTAGTCCAGCTAAGTGACTTTGGACCAATCATTGTCTCATAGCCCCAAGAAAAAGGCAATGACAAACCATTTCTGAAATCTTGCCATGAGAACTGCATGGATTCAACTAGGTTACCAGGAGTCACCACTGAGTCAAAGGCATCAAAATAATGATTCAACACTGTAATAATAATACTTAGTTCAACCTAAGTGGTCACGATATTCAGGTCATGTTTCATCACACAGACTCAATGCTGTATTCATATTTCTTACCTTCTCTTATAGCTGTAAAAGGGATTCCCTCCTCAGTATTTAGACTGATGACTTTCAAAGCTACCAGCTGATTGTATATTCTACTGGGAGATAATACAATAAGTCTGTTCACTATACCTAATTGAATTCAGAAATCAAATCAATAAATCTACCACCATTGAAGTAATTCAGTACCATGCAATGCACAAACTAGAATGGTTTACTCATAATAATAGCTTTGTTTAAGCAGTCAAACAGTCTACCAAATATATGGAGAGAGGAGGCATGTCTCCAAATGGTGCTTTCAAGGATAAAATATGCTAATATTTACTTTCTTCAAACTGCAAAAACAAAGTATTTCTTCCCCTTTCTGCAGTGAAACACGGCATGGCATATAATTTAGAAACCTACTTTGACTGAAGGTTAAATTCTCATTTCTGCAATCATGCGATACAGAGTAAAAGCTTTTGAGAGACATTAGTATGAAGATCCATTTGAATTTAATAGTTGTTGGATACAATGCGAATCACCCATGAAACTGTATTTTTCTTCACTTAGTAGTATAACAACTTTCCAGGTAATATTTATGGATTTATAATAAGTGCAAAGAATGCTCTAATTTTAACAAAATTACTTTTTATAGCTGAGAACATCTTATTGTATCTTCATAATTAGCTTTTCAAATGTTTTCATTCCAGAATGCTTCCTATAAAGCTTTTTATTCATTGCAGAACACTCACCTGCTGATTCCTTTGCACACCATAGAGTGAGGACCTTCACTCAATGTCTCAAGAGGCAAGTAAGATGAGACGTTCCCAAACGGCATACTTTTTCTTGGCTTAAATATCAGTGGGAGAGAGATAGAGAACACACACATTCAGTTTTCTTAAGATTTCTTAAATGGTTTTTGACCCAACAGTTCACTATGTGTGAATCAATTAACACAGGAATGATATACTTTATGATGATTGTAAGAAGTATCCCCTTTACATATTTTCCAAGTTTGAGTCCAAGCTCAAAAACAGCTCTCAGATGACATTTCCTGTCTCACTTGAACCTGTGATTGCAGATTACAATTGCTCACTTATAAGACCTATCATTGTCACATCTGAGACAGGTCTGTACTAATTATGCTTTTCTAAAAGTGCAATATGGAATGTTAAATGTTCCAGAAGCAGTATCCTCCCTGGTGGACCCAGCAAGATTATTCAGCAGAAAAATTAATTAAGATTAATAGGTCTTTCATGAGATAAGGAAGTTAAAAGCAGGAATCCAAGGGTGATAGATTATCTTTCTGAGTATATAATTAAAGTTCAAATGAATTGTTTTTTGTTCTGCCTGGTAAAGGATCATCTTTCTAATTGAGAAGACCAAACTTTTCTAACTCCAAGATATACATACATATATGAACATGCATGCGCGTGCGCGCACACACACGTATAATGTTACTTGTGATTGAGAGTTAACTGAAATTACTATGGGCATTATCTCTTATTTAAATTTATTGTAACCCCATCAAACCTAGAATAGGTTAGGCTGCATATTCAAACACAGATTTAATGAACAATGTCTTCTACAGTTCTTTTCATGTAAAGCATGACATTCTTTCCCACAAGAATTCATCACCAAAATTCATGCTTTAGATGACAGAATGGCTCTTCCAGATTTTGGTTTCTGAAAAGTATAGAACTATGATGGATGCCACACGTTTCTTGACTATTGCATCCTTCTTAGAGCTCTAAATTGATTGGGTGAATTAGTAACATTTTAATAACAGAAATGTGCTTATTGATCAGATCTTCCTATAATTTTGTGCTATCAGTTCTCTATCTTTTTAGCTGACTCATGCCAGAATTATATTACAGTATGAGAATGTAGTAGTTTATATTTCGATATAGTAAAAGTGCAGAATTCGTTTTCTGTATTTTTTGGCTGCCACCTTATAACTATTCAGAGTTCTGCAGGCCTGTTCTGCTAGCACTTTAAATGGATAGGTCTTTAAGGATTCAGTACAGTTATTCCTAGATTGACAACCACAACTGAGCCTAACAATTCTGATGCTAAGCAAGACAGCTGCTGGAGTTTCGCCCCAACCTTTTCAGCCACAGTGGTGCAATTATTAAATTATCAATGTTAAATGAATCTGGTTTCCCCATTGATTTTGCTTGTCAAGGTTACAAAAAGTAACCACATGACCCTACGACACTGCAACGGTCATAAATATGGTTCAGTTGCCAAGGATCCAAATATTAATCATGTGACCATGGGGATGCTGCAATGGTTGTAAGTGTAAAAAATGGTCATTAGTCACTTTCTTCAGTGTAATCTTGAATGGTCACTAAACAAACTTTGTAAGTCAAGGACTACATGTATTGCATATGCAAAGACCATGCACTATAAATGTGCATATGCGTCCTGTGTGTTATAAAGACAAGCATCTGGCTAACTTTATATATTAGTCAATCTAATAAGTTATCACCTTATGTTCACTAATATTTCTTATTTTATGAAGCTAACATGCAGCCCAACCAAGAAATTTCCTTTACTTCATGAGATTTAGTCCATGCCTCTCCCTGTCATAGGTAAGAAACTGCTTACTTTCAGTTCTTCTTTTGGTTGTATGTTGTCTTGCTGTGATGAATCTTTCTCTTCATAATGGCAGCACAGGCACTTGAGGTTGGAAAAATTTCCACATAAATTGTCGCCCATTTTCTTCGGTCCTCAAACTGCTTGATTTTCTGTCTCTCATATTCTTTTCTGTTTACCAAAGATTGGAAATGTATGAATGTTCATATGACTTGCACAAGGTTTCTCGTGACTCATAAGAACTCCCTTTCTTCTAGTTTTAGGCCATTTCGAATGTATTCTTTGTGTAACTCTTTCAGTTTACCAAATATTGTTCCAGATAATGTGCATGTTTCCAAATATATACTATAATCATAAACCTGAACACAAAATAAAAAATTCTTACAGACCCAAGTCTATATTATGTTAACTCCCAGCACAAATTATTAATGGGAAAAGTATGAATATATAGGAGAATTTAAGTTTCGCAGTTTGTGGCCTTCCTTTTCACAGCTGTGATACTTATGGAACAGACTAACTTTGCTATTCCAGAACTTAGCCTGTATCCAAGGGCAGTCCTTCTTTTGCATTATTCGAACTTTTCAATGGGAGTTGCACAAATCATTTGCCTAGTGACCAGCGGGGACAAGAGATAAGGCAATAATGAAAAGAGGGCATTGGGGACTGTCTTGAGGGGAGGTGGTGGGAGGTGTTTAAAATGAATGCTTGGGGGCTATGGTAAAATACCAGGATCTGAAACTATGGCATCAGTTTTTTTGCCTATTGGTGTACAATAATGATTGAGACACCAGGCTAAAAACTGGGACACTATGAGTTTTAGTCCTGCTTTAGGCATGAAGTCAACTGGCTGACCTTGAGTCAGTCACTCCTTCTCGGTCTTGGGAAGCAGCCAATGGGTGAGGCACTTGTGAAACATCCTGCCAAATAAATTCCAGGGACTTATCCAGGTAATCACAGGAGTCAACACTGACTTAAAGGCACGTGTACATACATATTATAATTTTTACAATTTTCCCATGTTTTTGTTCTTGAAGTGTTAAAGCATGGAACTTTGTGTTTTATTTCAAGAAAACCTGAGCTATTCCATCCCTTCCAGTTGGTATGATTAAATGCAGACTGGTTCATACATGCTGGTCTCATTTTACTGTTCACTTCCCCTAACACAGCAATAGTTATAATTATGTGTACTTATGATTTACACAGCTGGTAGCACAGCTTGAGGGAGTGTAGATAGACAATTAAGGATTTATTCTGTGTCCCCTCTTTGTCTATCACAGTGCCTGCTTTGTTTTATGTACAAGAGGATTAATCTCAGGCCAGTTCCTTCTGCTTTTCTTCCCAGCTTCACATGTTTTGACTCTTTGATTTTCGTTCTGATAGATGTAGTTATCTAGGTGGTAAGCTTTGCTCATGCCTATAATGTATTTCCTGTAACTAAATCTCTTTTCTGTTAGCTACATTTCCTGCTTCACCAGTAATTACTCATATCAAATTCCTGCTTTCAGGAAGGCTCACAGTACCTACAAAATGCTTCAATTCCCAACATTATGAAAACAAAGAAAAGTAAAACTGTAAATTCACTGGACTTCATTCAGAAATGCATTGGAATGCACTAGCATTCCTGAACAGTACAAAGGTGAATTTACTTTTTTTTTAAAGCTCTCTATATTTTAGGTAACACTGACTGTGCTACACACAGCTTGTCACATATGTTCAGGATTTAAGCACAAATTAGCACTTTTGACACCTTTCCAACTTCCTGCCAATTTATGTTGCAATTATAATGGTTCAGCATTGATAACAGCATGCACAATGGGGTGTATTCATTAACTCCTGCCTACGGGGCATTGATGGTATTTTGAAAACAAACATCAGCTTTCCAAACAAGAGGCACCAGCGGTCAGCAGAACCTACTAAAAAACGACATTATGGCCAGAGGGCAGCAATGACGTAGAATTGCCTGTATTCTATTTGATGCCCACTAGAGGTCGCAGTTTCCCAAGCCAGGCTTGGTCGCTTTACTATTGATTTTGCTCATGATCTCTGAAACAGAAAAGGGCAAAAAAGGAGTGCCTGCCACTCTTAAGAAGATGCCAATCACTGCCATTTCTTCAGATCACACGAGAATTGTTCTGTAGTTCGCTTCTTTTATTTTCAACCTCTAGCCGCTTCCAGCCGTGTTATTATTACTCCCCTTTCTAGCAGTGGTTCGGCTTACGCTTCTGCGTTAGTTTGTCCCATTCAAGATCCCGTCCTCGTGTTCTGTTCCTGCTGCTTTCCCACCTAATTCGCCAGGTCAGCTCCGCCCCTTCGGCCCAGCAAAGCCCGCCTCTTTCTCTTTACGTGAATCAGCTGGTTCCAGCGTGCCTGGGAAGCCGCCGGTGGTTTGGGCAATTAAAGCGCGGTCGCGAGACTTCAGGTGAGAGGGGGGGTGCTGCTCGGTGTGGGAGAAAGCGGGGGTGGGGGTGGAGCGGAGCGTGGGTCGTTATCGCGCGGGAATCCCTTCGCTCTCCCCTTCCCGAAACCTTCGGAACGGGGGGGGGGGCAGAGAGAAAGAGGGAGAGCGCGCGGGGCTGGACTGTAGAAACTTCAGTCGCGTTTTAGGAAGCCAGCAGGGAAGATCATCATTCTAGAGAGAAGGAAGATCATCATCATGGCTAGCTGGGGAATTCTGGGAGTTGAAGTTCACTCGTCTTAAACTCTGCCAAGGTTGAGAAACGCTGCCCTTAGAGACCCTTCTCAGTGGTACGGTCTCGCCTTGCCTGTTGCTCACACGGCTTTCTGCCCCTTCGCCTTGGCACAGGAGCCAGTCTCCCCGTTCCCCAATAAAGGAGAAATTTTGTAGCTCAAGAAGTTTTGTAGAGTTACAATCCCAAACTAGGTAACGTCGTCGGTGCTGCCTACGACGTCTGCAAGAAAGTCACCCAGCTTAGAGTGCTCAAGTCTCCTTTTTGTCTGTTTCCTTTCCTGAGCTGAACTTGTACAGGAAAACGCAGGAAGATTTACACTCCTGTGATTCAGCCCTTCGCCAATCCTAAGGAAAACATTCCCATGAGTTTTTCGGGGAACATACCATACTTGTTTCATATTGCTCTCTATTCTTGACCTAGACATGCTAAAAATCTATAAGCTGCCCTTGACATTGTCTAGAGCAGTGATGGTGAACCTTTTTTGCCTCGGGTGCCAAAAGCACGCGCTTGCGCACCATTACATACACTCTGGGGTCGACCCCCATAATTTAATTAAGCCTCCAGAGGACAAAAAACTGAAAATCAAGGCCGAAAACCAGCTGGCCAGTGTGTCCATGCGTGCTGGAGCTGACAGGGCAACACCTTGCGTGCCCTCAGAAATGGCTCCGCGTGCCACAGGTTCACCATCACGCGTCTAGAGAATGTTTGTCAGGCCCTTGGTTGATGGGGGGGAGGAAATGGATTCTAAATGCCACCGGTAAATTGGGGGAAGGTGAGTAAATGTGATGCCATGGCTCTTATAAAAATAATAACGGGATTTTAAAAATCTTAAAAAATATCTTAAGTATATGTGTATGTGATATGTATGTATGTATGTATGTATGTATGTATGTATGTATGTATGTATATATGACAGGATAAAATAGGATATGTCAAGTTGGCAAATATATTTAACACTCTTGTCTCCTGTTTTCCCAACAACCACCTTGGAAGTGGGTTGGGCTGAAGAGAGAGGGACTGGCCCAAAATCACCCAGCCAGCTTATTTTCTCCTGAGTATGGCTTCTTACATAGCCAAAATGGCACCATCCGCCCACGTGAGAGTTACTGCCTGAGTTGAGCAATTTCAGGTTCTACAGAGGTTCAAACTCTTCGGGGGGAAGAACACTAAGAAATCCTAAACTCTTCAAAATGGTCCAGAGCAGTGGTTCTCAACCTTCCTAATGCCGCAACCCTTTAATACAGTTCCTCATGTTGTGGTGACCCCCAACCATAAAATTGGTGTCTTGGTTCCTAAGACCATCGAAAATATGTGTTTTCCAATGGTCTTAGGCAATTCCTGTGAAAGGGTCGTTGGACCCCCAAAGGGGTCCCGACCCACAGGTTGAGAACCGCTGGTCCAGAGGGTTTGGTTTGATTCAGTACCTGTGGAAAATTGGCCTATGTTTTCCAAGGTGCTTGAATGAATGAAAGTATTGGGAACACAGGTGCAGCTGTTTAGAACCACAAAGAAGAGTGGTCTGCATGGCAGCTCTTACTAGAAAAGCCAACTACTTTATGAATCTCCTGTTGTCTGGTTAGCAGTTAAATGCTGACAAGATGGTGTGGCCATTAAGTTGGATAAGTAACTGTCTGAAGAGCAATTTTCCAAGAATGCTCATCAGTTATTCCTTATCAAGCTTGAGGGTAGCCTCACTTGAGATTAGATAAGGTTCAGTCCTAGGCACTAAATGTGGGTTTCTCAGCCCTGGCAATTTAAAGGCCTAATCTATGCTTCTCGCCCCAGTCTGTTTTCTCAAATTGTTTATTGGGTTTAAATGGGTGGTAATTTTAATGGTTTTTAAATTTTGTACAGGGTAGTTTAATTCGGTTTTTAAATTTGTGTGTATTGTATGTTTTTAGTTGGTTTTTTAATTTTCCTGTACACCGCCCCGAGTCCCTTCGGGGAGAGGGGGCGGTTTATAAATGTAATAAATTATTATTATTATTAATTATTAAAGATGTGTGGATTTTAAAATCCAGAACTCTGGGAGTAAACTAACGTCTGTATTACTTTGAAAACTGTGTTCACTAAAACAACAAAGATTCAAGTAAGTGGACAGAATAACAGTAAGAATAATTAAGGACTTAGAAATTGAGTCCTATGAAAGGAGATTGAAGGAATCAATTTTTAAAGGATTTTTATAGGAAAATATATGGCAGGCAAGGCCAAAAACAGCATGTAACAATTCAGCCAAAATTCAGTTCTTTATTGCTTATACACAGTAGAATCTTGCCAGACTAAATTTTTGTTACGTTCACTTTAGGGTACTGGGAAATTCTAGGAAGTTGCTGTCCTGACTCTTTTTCTGTTTCCTATTCCTCTCCTGGGCTGTGGCCTCCTTTCTGGAATGTTATCCCTCCTTGGAAAACTGTTACTTCATTGTAGTCTCATCACACCATCTCCCCTTCCATAGGCACCATCTCTTACAATAAGATGAAATTATTCTAAACTAAATATATAGCCCTGACATTCTTATTTATACACGTGTAAGATATCAATCATTTAAAAAATAGGTTGATATGAAATGAAGCCAGGCTACTATAATCCCTATTTTTTTAAGAGAGGTGCATTTCCTCATGGTGTTTTCCATTAATGCTTTGGTTTCATGCAGAAAATTATTTTTGGATTTCAGTAACTGGGAGAGGCCACAGTTGTAATTTGAATGGTTTTTTTTAATTGTTAGTTATTTCTATGACATAGTCTTGGCACAAGATGAGACTTATCTTGGTAAAATATAGAGTGCCTGCATTCATTCATTGTAGTATGCTGTGATTTGAGATTCTTGTTTTCATTCAATCATAGCTTACTTTGATTATATAATTATCTGCATAGATTTTATAGAGATAAAATATAATCAGATATGATACAAAAGAATGTGATCTGTGTGGTATCAGGGCATGAGTGTTGCAATAAATTACCTAGGATGTAATGATTGTTTATTAAATATTTTTATATTGCAAATGCTAATTATTATACCGGTAGTCCTCAACTTAAAACCATTCATTTAATAACAGTTTGGAGTTACAATGATGCTGACAAAACTGACTTACAATCTGTCTTTAAAGTTACAACATAATCCAAACAGTCCCGTGATCACAATTTGGATGCTTGGCAACAGGCTCTCATTTATGATGGTTGCAGAGTCCTATAGCCATGTGATCATGATTCGAGACCTTCCCAGCCAGCTTCTGACAAGTAAAATCAATGCGGGAAGCCAAATTTGTTTAATAGCTGTGGTGATTCACTTAACAACCAAAGTAAAATAGTTGTAAAATAAGACCTGGTCACACGATGACTTACTGTACTATCACTTAGCAACCAAAATTCTGGTCCCAATTGTGGTTATAAGTCAAAGACTACCTATAATACAAGCCTTTCAGCCACCTGCTGTTGGTTTGGTCTTTGCTTTTATAATATGATACTGGCTTTAGGGAAATGTGGCATAGGATAATAGGATGTTTGGGTTCTTACTTGGAATTCATAGTTTTCCTAGCAGTCTATTTTTCCCAAGACTCACACCAAAACTATATCATGATATAGTAAGAAATTTTCAGCGATCATACTTCTCTTTCTTATAGCTAAGTATTTGTTGTGTCAGGGAAAATTGACATTATAGCAGTGTTTCTCAACCTTGTCAACTTGAAGATGTCTGGACGTCAACTCCCAGAATTCCCCAGCCAGCAAATGCTGGCTGGGGAATTCTGGGAGTTGACGTCCAGACATTTTTAAGTTGACAAGGTTGAGAAACACTGCATTATAATTATTCAGTTTGAGTATTAAATCTCACAACTTTAATACCATAACTAAGTAATAAAGCAGGGAAGACCTCTGCTTCAGCAATGGCAAACAGAAACAAAATGCATTGCAAAAGATCTCTGCCTTAAGACTCCCTGGGAGAAAGATAGCAATATGGCTCATAGCAGTGCATACATTCCTAGTGCCAACCTCCAACACACCAAGGAATTGCTAAGTTGGATCCAGCTGCCTTTTTGCCAGCAGGAGAACCCCTCAGTGACATTTAGCTCAGCACTGCAGCCTGTGGAAAGTGGAATGAATGCTAATGTGCATAGATCTTTACAGTTCTTAGTAGCACCTCCCTCACTGTTCCTGGGCAGATTTAAAGGAGTTGGGGGGGGGGGGAGGTTGTCTTGGAAACTAGAGGAGAAATGGACAAATATCATATTGTCTTCTGCTCCTCCTGTGGAATTCTGCATGGAATCAGAAGCTCTCAGCCTACTGAGTCTGATCCATCCTCTTGAGTGAACTCTCAGACTTGGATGGGGAGTGAGACTGATGTTTGAATAGGCCTTGGAGAATTGAAAAACCATAAACATGATGTCATGGTAGGTATTTTATATGTACTAAAAGCGAGTCTACTTAATTGTTAAACTATACCATATGTTTAATCTGTCACTGATTGGTGATATTTTAGTAAACAATTAAAAGAATTGTTTGCACAGTATAGGGGTTCCTCTACCTAAATTTTTTTACACCTAGCCATTACTGTTAAGTCTTGCATAATATCTGTAAGCATTAAGCTTGTAAATAAGAAGACCTGCATCCTGAATTGTAGGGAAGTCATGTTACTTTTGATATGCTAGGTAATTAGAGCTTCTAAATGTGTATATGGTGAGGAATATCGGTATATATGTTAATTGAAATAAAATGTGACATTTTCATACTTTTATAAATGCTATGATGCAAATTTGATTCACCTGTTTTAAATTTTTAGTCCATGGAAATATAAATAAGCCGCTGCTGCCATTGTATATTTAGGGATTGATTCTTGCCAAGCAATGCAGTTTTCTGAATGCTCACAAGTTTACCATTTAATCATCTGTTGCAGCAGACCAAGTATATTCTTTAACAGCTCTTGGCAGTGCTAGCAGGGTTGGCTGAAGTTTTCAGCTGTCTTGAAGAAAACGTCTTCAAAACATTTCTCCCCTAAAAGCAGATGGGATAATTCATTACTGGTATAATGAACCTTTATTTGTAAATTGCTTTTTTAACAAATATCATAGAGTAGATGTTTTTATCATTACGCTTTTGTGTAGTTGTTTACTGACTCTTATCATTCCTAGACTTCGTGTTATGTATCTCCATTCTTCCTGAATTTCACCTGAGCTTGTTTTGTTTTTAATGATTTACCATACAGGCCTGTTGTTATTTCAAAGGAGAATAACTTGGTGATGGAGCATTCTCAGTGACTGATGGACTCAAAAGAAGAAAGGTAATTCTACACTTCACACATAAAAGTCTCATAACTCATAACATGAGCCTCTGTGATGCAGTGGTTAGAATGCAGTACTGCAGGCTACTCCTGCTGGCTGCCAACAGTTCGAATCTCACTGGTTGAAGGTTGACTCAGCCTTCCATCCTTCCGAGGTTGGTAAAATGAGGACCCAGATTGTTGGGGAGAATATGGTGACTCTGTAAATCACTTAGAAGTGGCTGGAAAGCACTGTGAAGCGGTATATAACTCTAAATGCTTATTGCTATTGCTATAATTACCATTGGAATTAGATTCTGTAAATATCCAACTATCTGGGATGCAGAACTGTGAAATTTTTTTTTTTAATTCCTTATTGGTTTATATATGTATGTGTTTGGTTGAATGAGTACTGAAATAGTATTTTGTTGAGTAATACATTTAAATTTTGTTGCCTAATTAAACTAATAAGTTAATATTAGTTAATATATATGCTTTTAAAAATTATATAGAATTTCAGATCAGAGAACAAAGAGTATTGTTGTTAGAATTGGAGACATGTTATATATAACGTAGAAATATAAGCTATACAATTTAAATCAATGAATAAATACATTCAAACCAAATAGGAGGGAGAACAGTGGTATATTTTTTTTAAATAGAAAGTTTTAATTTTTTTTAACTCATGCTCTGCTTCATCAAATTTATTTTCAAAATAATCTTCTGTTAGCTTATTGGTAAATTACCTCTAGACAAGATAGGTAACAAACCAATTTCATAAATAAGTAAGAGGATATAAACAATGGCTTGCTTGGTCTCATGGGGATCTTTAGGACTGAGTAGGGATTTGAGCCTGAAATTCCTCACCTATATCCCCTACATTTATCTGCCTTGTGAGACAGCTATACCCACAAGTTTTCATATTGTATTAATACAAGTGGCAGAGACCTTAGGAACAAGTATTCTAGATATCTATATTTTATAAATGTATCCTTTGATTTTCTTAAACTTCTTTCTAATATCAGAAAATTGAGAACCCAACTGCTCTTTGGGGCAGATTGCATCTAAGTCAGTGTTTCTCAACCTTGGTGACTTTAAGTCCTGTGGAATTAAGTCCCAGAATTCTGGGAGTTGAAGTCAACGGGACTTAAAGTCGCCAAGGTTGAGAAAGAAACACTGATCTAAGTAAAGAAATTCAAAATACTTATTGCATGTGTGATACACTACTTGTATCAGTTCTGATGTGCCCAGATTTTAAATGTGTCACTGTTTCATATTTATGCTAGCTTAGCAGCCCAGGAAGGAGCAAGAGAGAGAGGCCTGGTCTATGTGTGGCAAGCTGGTTCCTGTTGTCCTAACCCCGAAAGACTTCCCGGTTGGACTGGAAAAAGAGTGTTGCAGGCAGCACTTGGAGAAAACCATGGTGTACTTTTGTCTGATGGTATGGATGTTGGGTTTAAAAGAAACATTTGCTTTTAGAGGAAAATAGCCAGTTTTAAAATTCTACCAAGATAAATTTTCAATTACCGATATTTGAAAAAGTTTTAATTTAATATTCAAAATGTTAGTTCTTTTACACAAGGTTCAAATGTCCGCACTTGTATCGCTATTCTTAATTGGCAAGATCAAATCAGAAATATATTAATACCTTCTTTTTTAAAAATAAAGTTTAGTTTTTATACTGCAATGCTCTCGTGGATTCCTTGTGGTATAAAGTGTATAATGTAGTGTTGGAATGTGATAAAACACAGCTTCAGTTCTGTGTTTATTATGTTTACTGATAGGACCTTGATTTGTGGTCAGTTTTGTTCCTATAAGTTGGTCTTTTCAAATTTTTAATAACTAACTCATCATCTAATTTTGGAGGTGTTGCACCTTAAGTTCAAGGTGTGTTACCTCTTCATTCTTTTTCCCTCTCAGACTGTATATAATGAAGCCTGAAGTTAATTTGAATAACTTTCATTTCTTTCAGATGGCAAAGTCTATAGTTTTGGAAAACTTCCTTGGAGACCTGGGCTAGAAGAGTCTTTTATTAATTGTCCCACACTGGAAAAAGCTTTGAGTGGACAACATGTTGTCACAGTGGCAGCTGGCAGTTTTCATAGTGGAGCTGTAACTGAAGGAGGAGCGGTATATATGTGGGGGGAGAATTCTGCTGGTCAGTGTGCTGTGGCCAATCAGACTACTGTGCCAGAACCCGCCCCTGTCAGCATTTCTGATGGCGAAGCTGGACCTTTCTTGCCAATTCGGATTTTGCAATTGACATGTGGAGAGGAGCACACCTTGGCACTCTCGCAAAGTAGAGAGATATGGGCATGGGGGAGTGGCTGTCAACTAGGTCTTATAGCCAATACTTTTCCAGTGACCAAGCCGCAAAAGGTTGAATACCTGGCAGGGCGTGTGGTGCTTCAGATTGCTTGTGGGACCCATCACAGCTTGGCCCTGGTACAGTGCCTCCCCAGCCAAGACTTAAAACCTCTCCCAGAGAGATGCAATCACTGCAGCCAACTTCTCATTACCATGACCGATAAAGAAGACCACGTCATCATCTCTGATAGCCACTGCTGTCCGTTGGGTGTTGTATTGACTGAGTCTCAGTCTGAGAATCACATGTCTTGTTCATCACTAGAAACTTTGGAAAGAAAGAGTTTAACAAGCAGCCAAGGTGAGGATTGCCCAAAAACTCTTTCAGAAGATCAGATGTTGCCTGGGGCAGAGTATGATGTAGCAAGTATATTTTCGAACAATGATGGACAGGAAGATAGTGGCATTTCTAGTCCAGGAAAGCCTTTGATCACTGACAAAACAGCGGTAAAGCAACATTTGACAAGCCTTTCAGATAATTCATTAAATGCAAGCAGGGAGCAGCAAATCAGCTCTCAACCAGAACAGGTATTCCATCTGCATTTATTTGGCCATACTTTTCTTCCTTTCTATGTTGTGTTATGTGTGTGCAAAAATCTTAAAACTTCTCATAAATGCTCAAGGTCAGAATAGCCATAAGAAAAGAATTTCACATAGGTTTGGTGCTCTCTGAGTTTGGTTATTTTCTTGCAGACGTTTCATTACCCAGTCTAGTAACATAGGGAGTGGGGCTTCACATGGAATATCACGGGGCCTCTAAAAACATAAATTTCAAGTGAGCTGTGGTGGATAGCGCATCTATAATCACCATGCTCCCTCAGCTTTTGGTAAAACCTTATCAGAAAATTCCTAGCCATGTTTGAGTAGGTCATTGGAATAATCTCAACACTTCCTTTATGATTCTTTTATTACAATCTAAGTATGTAGAATTAACAAGAAAGTTTCATGGGTTTATATTCGTTTACTATAGTTTTGTTGTAAAACATTGACTGGGGTGTTAATAGCTTAGTTTAAGCTTTCTAAGTTATAACCAAAGCCTAGTTTTAGTACTGTAGATGAAATCTTCCCTCTCTCCACTCTAGAATCATAATTTTATCTTGGAAATTAAGGCATAATGGGACGTAATTTTTATGCTTCAGATTTTGAAAACTGCTAAACACTAATCAGTGCCAAGCAATGCCTACAACTGAACTGTGATCTCAGCTTAATCAGGAGCCAACAGTATTGAATGTGTGCTTTTTGCTATTAGCCAAGTTCCTTTCAGATGGATGGTTTATGGCGGAGACATGCTTGTTACAGATATTTCACTTTTCTCTTAAAATTAGCAAAACCGTATAGCAGTGCAGTAGAAGAATGAATAAAGGACTTCAAATATTATGTTTCCAGTTCTTGTAACCTTTTTCGGAATTTCTTTTTTCTTTCTTTCCCCCTCCCCCGGAATTTCTGATCAACCTTGTAATTCTCTGTGGCTTCATTGTTATGATAGAAGCATTTAGTGGCAATGGGGTATGGAGTGGATTATATAAATGTAAAATGGTCCATATCATATGCTTGCTCATCTGAATTCATTATCCTTTTTGTAAGGTTGGTACTGCTTGATAACTGCCCTTGATTGTCAGGATAAGTCAGAATTATTTAGACATTGGAATGAATGAGTTTGGTGTATTTGCATCAACTATTCTTTCACATGGGAGTTTCTGAAGTTCAGGATGATTCACTTGGTTTCTTCCACATCCAACAAAACTTCTTATTGAACAAACATTAAGTAAAATAACTTATTTACTCACATCTGCTAGTAAAAACCAGTTGTTGTGTATCAGCAGGCTATCCGTTCACCGTAAAACCAAAATTCTAAAAGAACCAGATTTCTGAAAGAATTCTAGCTGCAATGTACGTATAGATGCAGCCACTAGAACAGATTTTCTTTAATATGGTTAGTACTTAATTTATATTTTATGATGAATTCAAAAATCAAAAACTTCGGTACTGTTTGAATTTTTTTTTTATTGTTTATATGTATTGCTAAAATTAGTTAATGTTGGGCAGGTTTTTTTCTGTGATTAAGAGACTAGCTTGTCAGAATAGCATGGAGATCACTTGCATATAAAGTCAACAAGAGTCAGACATGACTAAAACAATAACAAAGGGCTAGTATTCAATACAGGGTACACCTATGTTAACAATATGAAATACATCACTTAATCCATAAAATCAAAGTGATTCTTCCAATGATAATGTGCTCAGAACTGCACCATTTTATGAAAGATACCATGTTTATTGCTTTATCTTGTAAAACCTTGATTTCTTTTTTCCTAGCAGGAGCTGCATGTGTCCAATTAGGCAATGTAGGGGCAAGTGGGCAGAGCAAACCATGATTTGAACTGGCTCAGGAAAACACTGAAATAAAAGGATGCAGATCTAAAATTTAAAATGGCAGTTTTATTTGTATATATATTTGTATATATATATATTGTATATATATTTGTATATATATATATGTATATATATTTGTATATACTTTATCATACATCTTGTATGGTTTATTGTTTGGGTAAAAAGAAAGGTGCAGTGCTTTTGATGGAAAGCAGCATGTACAGTATGTGCTGGTTACTTCATAAGTGACCATTTTATTATTGAAATAAACAGAAGTATAAAGCAGTTAATTGGGAGGTTGACCACTTCAGGCTATTTAGCCACTTAGTACTTTGTTCATGTCTGAAATGTAGACTTAGAGGGGCAGTTATGGAAATAACAGCAAGCTTTTCATACAGAAGGAAACAAGTATTTCAATGCCTTTGGTTAAATTTTTTTAAATATGAGTGAACAGAGTTTTCTGCTATCTCTTAAAAAATCTGGCTATAGGTCACTTTTCTTAAACAAAGCCAAGACACTTAAATAGCTAATCTTCAATATCAGTTGTATGTATTTGTAATAAGACAAAATGTCTTGATTGAACTATCTAAAGTTGGCATATATGCTGTAATAGATTTCTTGGATTTGCTTACTCTATTTCTAGCAGTCTCAAGAAGAGGATCATCTCGTTTGTCTCCCTGGTCCACCTCTCCCAGGTACATCTGCCCTTAATAGCCTAGTGGTTTCTTGTGCATCTGCAGTTGGTGTAAGAGTAGCTGCTACTTATGAAGCCGGAGCCTCGTCTCTGAAGAAGGTAATGAACTTCTATGGCCCGGTTCCCGGTTGCACGGCATTCCCACCTAGTGGAAGTTCTCCAGTTCTTGATGGAATGAAAGACAGCCGAGAAGAGCAGGTCAAGCTGGAATCAATGCAAGGCAAAAAAAGTTCCAGCTTGGTAGATATTAGAGAAGAGGAATCTGAAGGAATCTGTCGAAGACTTTCCTTGCCTGGCTTGCTCTCCCAAGGTGAGATGCTCAGTTGATCTCCAGGATTTTCATTCCTGGATGCTATCATCTAATTTGATATGATCACGTCATATCATATTTAATATATAGTCATTTAATATGACTACTTCAGCTTCAACCACAATAATGCAAGAGCATACAATAGATATAAACTCAAGGTAAACCTCTCCAAATAAAATTGCAGAAAATACGACTTCAGCAACAGAGTGGTCAATGCCTGAAATGCACTACCTGACTCTGTTGTTACATCCTCAAACCCCCATAACTTTAACCTTAAACTGTCTACTGTTGACCTCACCCCATTCCTCAGAGGTCAGTAGGGGTGTGCATAAGCGCATCAGCATGCCTAACATCCCTGTCCTACTGTCCCCATTTATTTGTACCCATTTCCTCTGTTCTTATTCATGTTTATTGTTATTCCTGTTATCTTGTACATGTGACAAACTAAATTAAATAAATAAATAGTTTCACCAAAATGTAAAGAATGTACAAATTGTATTAAATGTCAGCCCTTCAGTGTAACACCTTATTTTAGAAGCAGACCCTAAGATTAGAAGATTTGGAAAAGTCTAGAAGATGCTCTTTGTATTTGATTTTGGAGATAGGCTATTAGGAGCATTGTTAATAAAAATTCTTTTTGGACCTTTTATTTTGTAAATGTTTTAGAAGCACATATGTAGCAAAAATGTTATTTTTAAAAGGAGTAAATATTTTCAAAATGTTTAAATTTATATTTTAAAACGTCAGTTTCTCAAAATACTTTTTCTATTCCTTATATGTACATGCTTACTAATCTTTTGTAATTCATTGGTTGTACAATTCATGTCTCCAGAAACACAGCTGTGTCCTTTAGAGTCAAAGAGAACATGAATGGTTTTTATCATTCAATATAATAGCCTTGCCACTTCATAGTTGCCTTTTATGTAATGTTAGAGTGCTTGATTGTGACTTCTAGAAAAGTATTGTTTGCCCTGGTGACTGTTTTTTCTGTTAAATTGTTGTACTGTGGTCCTGAGACAGAGGAAAACAATCTTTTACAATTTTTATGCAGTATTTTTCACCCTGTAGAGCTATTAAAAATATGTGCCCAGATATGTTTTAATTAAAAATTGGTCAGGTCCAGATTCAATTAAGTAATACCTCTCTAAACATGAATATCCTGATACTCACACCAAGATATTTTTTGATAAAATATGTTCATTATGAGTTTACTACATTCCCTAATGTTTTCCGTTATTCTCAAGTATATAGGTGGGAACCTTCTGTTACAATTTAGTAAATGTGGGCAGACATTTAATAAATCATTCAATCAGTAATTTTTACCACTTGGCACAGGTTTCCTTTCTTTTAACAAAGAGGATTTCAAAAACAAGCCATAATTAGGCAAATTGACCAGTAGATAACAGCGTACGTGTAGGCATCATCTGTCAGACTCTGTAACCCTTTTATATTCTATATGGTAAATATTATTTTAATTAAAAGAATTATTATAGAAAATTGTTATGGCTACATCCTAACCTCCAGCATAATTTTTATTTTTCAAAAATAGTTGGGCTTATAAAAAATTTTTTAGATGGATTGCTGTGGCTGCTTTTGTAAGGATTGTGTCCAGCTGCTCTAAAAAAACAAACCTTGAGGTGATAGGGAGAGTTTAGAGGGCTAGAACAAATGTCAAGGAACTAACTCATCAGTTTGTCATCTGGTAAATAGGTGTCTTGCGACTGGCCACTCCCACCAGTGATTTGGCAAACTCCTCCCAGTTATACTACACATTCCAAAATACTGCCTGTGTGGAAATAAAGCTGTTGATATAGCTACTGTTTGTCCTTCAGCGGCTACCAGGTCTTAGCTGCAAAGTTCTAGAAAGCAAGAAAGAGTTTTCTGTATCTTTTTGCTGTCCTCTAGTCATATTTTTGCAGCTCAAACCTCATTGTCCTAAATGTATTTGTAGACACCTTCCTTTTTTTTGTAGGGGTTATTATTGTTTTGCGGGAGTTACTATTGTGGGGGTCACTAGTGTTATATTGTTTTTAGACTAGCTAACTGGATTCCAGTTTAGGGTAAAATGGGTATAAGTTGCAGATTAATTGCAAAATTCTCTCTTTATGAATGCTTCTTAGAAAGGAATATGATGTCTTCTTTGTGAGATAAGAATTTTGTTCTTCAAAAAAGCAATAGCTACCTGATGTACTCTGACTGATATGGCTAGCACTACAGATTGAAAAGATACATTGTGCTTATAACAAATTGCCTAGGTGATCTTCTCAGTTTAATACTTAGCATTTAAATCTGCTAAAAAGACTGTGTGAATTTGCCTTTTAAGGATTAACAAATAATATATTTAGTTGATATAGATAAATCACTATCCTCGAATAGTTTATTCTTGCTTCCCTTACTAAAGTTTCTCCAAGGCTTTTGAGGAAGGTGGGACGAGCCAAAATGAGGACAGTTGCCCTGACACCTACATACAGTGGTGAAGCTGATGCGCTTCTTCCGTCTCTGCGAACTGAGGTGTGGAGCTGGGGGAAAGGAAAAGATGGGCAACTGGGACATGGTGATATCTTGCCAAGGTAAGAGTATAGAGAGAAAAGCTTTCCTTTGGTAGGAAACAGCAATTCCCTCATAGTCCTCTGTGTTCATCTGTGATGGAGTATGATTTGTGGGGCTTACTGGAGATGTCACGGGGAGGAAAGCAGGGGAGATCTCTTTCTATCCATGGTTAATGTTTGCTCACACAACACTAACTATAACCTAGTTGGAATTGTCTCCATATGTTTTCACTCTGTAATGACTGGTTAAATATGTGTGGGCCATCTTGATCATAACAAAATAATGTGTCTTCCGTACTGGCATTGTAAAAATTGATCATTGCATTTCTATGAAAAGTACTCTGTGCAAATTTCTTCTGTAAGTTGAGGATCTTGATTTCATTTTGTGGGTTTGCAGGCTCCAACCATTGTGTGTAAAAAGTCTTGATGGTAAGGAAGTAATTCATTTGTCTGCTGGTGGCCATCATTCCTTGGCACTCACAGCTAAATCGCAGGTAGGAAAATAAATGGTGCTTGCTTATCTCACATCTGGAGCTTCACTCATTAGATCTCTGTTTTCTGTGTCTCACTCCATATTCAGATTTCCTTTCAACATTATGTTTTCAATATTCATACTTTTGTATAGATACATTTATAAATGTTTATGAGAACTGAGACTGAAAGCATCCCTACTGATGGCCAGAATCTGAATGAACAGGTGCTTCTCATTCTAGTTTGTCCTTTCCAGTTGTAATAGACTTCTAGCTGCTTGGGCTCGTTAGGGTTTTAATTCTTCTTGTCTGGATGATTGAGCATTGATGGAGACTATAAGAGTGAAATTATGTATTTATTTCTGTATTTATATCCTTCCTTTTATTCAAGAGTACATGGTGGCATACATAAGACTCTCCTCTTATTTTTTGCCACAATAATATGAGAGAGCCTTGTGCTGAGAGAGGGACTTTACTTGAAAAGTTTTGAACAATACCTTAAAACCGGTTAATTTGCCTCTTAATTCCCCAGACAGGTCATCCTGAACAGTCATGGCAGCATTGCAAAGTCACAAGGCTGGTAGAAAGATAGTGATTATTAATTGGCCTTTTCATAATGGTATAGGTTGAAAATGAGCTTATATTTCTGTCCAGGCAAATTTATTCACACACACCTCTCTTTTTTTGGCCATTATTATGCTGGGCATTTCTTCTGCCATTTTCTGTAAATCAAAGAGCATTTCTGGATTAGTTAGTAGGAAGAGAGAATTCTGGGATAATCATATCTAGCAACTTTGTTATTCAGGATTTCAATATTCAACAAAATTTATCTGATTGTTGGGTAATTTCTCAAACATATCAGATTCATCACGAGTGTGGGCCTACCACCTTGAGGAAATTAGAGGTGCTCGTGCCTCAATGACTAAAAAGTAATCATATTTTGACAAAGGATTTCTAGAAATGTTCTCCAGATAAGGAACAACCTGGTTAAGGCACCAAGCTAGAAAGCAGGAGAACTTCAGTTCCAATCCTGCCTTAACCATGAAAACCAGCTGAGTGACTTTGGGTCAGTTACTCTCTCTCAGTCCAACTTACCTCACAGGGTTGTTGTTGTATTTCTTTGAAAAATAGGAAGGTATGTTGGCTGTGTATATTGCCTTGAGTTATTTTTTAAAATAATTAAGGTGGGATATGAAAGAATAAATTATGAGAGTAATGTAGATCCAATTTATGGCCACCATTTTATGAGTTAGACTAGTTATGGCATGGAAAAAGTCTATGCTAACCCTGAAATGCTGGGCTACTGCCAGCCACACCACAAGGACATGGAGGTTGAAATCCCCCCCAGAGTGGAAACTACAAGGAATCAACCAAAATCCCAGATATGAGATTGAGAAGCCCAGAGAGAGACATTGTAATACAACACATCTGAAAGTTGCCACGGTAGAAGGTTATTTTAGATGTACTTTTTCTTATTTTACTACTCTTATTTTATTTTACCTTGGCATAGATTACATTAAAGTGGCTTTTCTCTCTACTTTTCTGCAGGTATATGCATGGGGCAGTAATATTTATGGACAGTTAAGTCATTTGAATTCTCCAACCACAATCCCTCGTCTGGCAAAGGTAATTTTGATTGTCACGAATTTCTTTTCAGAATAATTATTTGTAATTTCAATTTACCTCACCAAATTTGCTTTTTTTTAAAAAATTGTCAATACCTTGATTAAAAGAAGACAATTATGATGACATTTCATCTGGGCTTTCTATGATTTGCTCCCCCAAATATCAAAATCTTGACTTAAGAGAATCTTCCTGGTATCTTAGATTTCTCTTAACATGGCACAAGGTGAAAACAGTGCAAAGCTATACTTCCCATTTGCAGCTGTGTGATTTAATGTGTGATTTACCTTGTAATTTTTTTTTCTGATGGTCCATATGATCCAAAGTGATCATACAGAACCAGAGTGATCAGGAACTCAAACACATTGTGGAGAGAAAAAGATAAAATGATTGCAACTGTGGCATAAAAATGATTGAAAGGGTACGATTGAAGTATGCAAAATCTAAAACAGGAATCATCCAGTGAAACAGATTGGAAGGAGATCTGAAATAGAATGAAACTTGTTCATTCAAAGCATAATTCTACATTGTGTTCATTAGCTCAGTATGTGGCAATGGCAATTAATTTGAATGGGTTTAAAGAGAAAATTGGATAAAGGGAAAAATTATTAAGTACAATTGGACTTGAAAACTAAAATGTTACTTTTAGGTCAAGAGTGGCATTTTTCCAAATGCCATTTCTAGGAATGAAACTACCAGTTAAACAGTTTAATGCAAGAGACATCTGTCTGGATCTTGTTGTAGATTAAAAGTGGCCTTGCCCTGATTTAGCAGAGCCGGTCTTATGTTCCTAAGTTATGTTTTTATATTTTGCTAGATTTGTGATGACAAAAGAATTTGGAATATAGCAGCAGGTCCAGATTATTCCCTATTCCTAGCAGATGGAGAAGATTTTCAGCCTTCATTGTATTATAGTGGCCGAGAAGAAAAAGAAGAGAATGATATTTCATCTGAAAACAACTGCCTAAAAAGTCCAACATTGCTGCTAAACTGTAGTAAGGTATGTATTACCTTCTGGTTGATTTCCTAAAGCTTCAGAACATGGGTATGTGATATGTAATCTCAGGAATATGATGTGTAAATCTCTCATTCCTTTGACCATGGAAAGTGATTTCCAGTGGAACCCAACCCCAGGAAAAATCAGACCTGTATTGTAATTGCAAAATAATCCTCTGTGCTTCATCCTTCTACTTCATGATCAGGTTTTGTCAGCTATAAGAAATATTACATTTTCCATTATTGTTTTCAGCTGAGATACTTTAGTGTTGAGAAATACTGTCAGTAGTATATAACTTTAACAGTGAAGTCACTTTTACTATGCACTGTTTTCTGTGACTCTTATTTTTGTCATCCTAATTTAAAAAAATAAAATATATTCTAACAAAAAGCCAATATACATATACATACATATATATATGTTTCAATTTACTGGTATACTATATAAAGAACAAGCCAGTAAATTAAATTTATAGTTTCAAGGCATTACTACAATTAGTCCTCCAATTATGTCCATTCATTTAGTGACTGTTCAGAGTTATGGAAGTGCTGAAAACATGGGTGTATAATCAGCTCCCACTGCACTGCAGTTCTGATCATTATAGCCACCCTGCTGTAATGAGATCGCAATCCAGGTGATTTGGTGCAGTCCCCCACCCTCTCTCAGCCTCCCTTGATTTGTGCTTTGGCTGTGCTGAGCCTCCAAAACCCTCCCTATCCTCTTATCATGTATCAGGCCTCCCCCAACCTCCCCCAGTCTCCCTGCAGCACCCCCGCGTTCCTTACCTGTGGCTCCTGTCACCTCCTGACTAACAACCAATACATTTTGGAATTGTGCTACAACCATGATTGTCGTCACTAACCAATACAGTGACATAACGTTGCACTTTAAACTGTATCACATGATTCCAATCATCATCTCATTCTTAATTGCCATGGTAACCCAAGGGCTACCTGTAAATCATAAACTAGTGAACATCCTCTTCCACATTCCACTTTTTGTCTTACACCTGAGTTTGGTGTAAATGTTGTGGTTTGGGAACAGTGGGTTTCATATAACATTCAATGAGGAAAAACATGCCCATCATTGCTTTATAGCAGTGTTTCTCAACCTTGGCGACTTAAAGTCCTGTGGACTTCAACTCCCAGAATCCCCAGCCAGCTATGAATTCTGGGAGTTGAAGTCCACAGGACTTAAAGTCGCCAAGGTTGAGAAACACTGCTTTATAGAATACATACTGTAAAACATACTGATTAAATTGGACATAAGAAATAGACAAGAGCTTTATTACAAACTTAATTGTAGTATGGCATATGAAGTAGGATATGGAACCAAAAACATTCTGGAAAAGGATGGTTTTGGAAGAAATGTAGAGAAAGTTTGAGGCGAAAGTAACCAGGAACAGGAGTTTAGTTCAAAGCACTTCAAGTTTATTACAGGCTTCTCTTCACTAGATTAACCATGTCCAGTTCCTGTAACTGTTCTTCATATGTTTTAGCCTCCAAACCCCTAATCATCTTTGTTGCGCTTCTCTACACTCGTTCTAGAGTCTCAACATCCTATCATCTAGGGCAGGGGTTCCCAAACTTGGCAACTTTAAGACTCCAGCCAGCATAGCTGGCTGGAGAATTCTGGGACTTGAAGTCCACAAGTCTTAAAGTTGTCAAGTTTGGGAACCCCTGATCTAGGGTGTTGGCTATTCCTGCCAACATTCATATTCATATTTATCACTGGAATCTGATTTCACAAGCCACGCTATCTATGCCAAACCTGGGTATTTAAGGATATAATCAAACAAAAAGAATATAGATACAGTTTACCAGATCTAAGACTATTATTGCTGAATCTGATCAAGTAAATGCCTCAAGAATTAATATTACATATGGTACACATACCATGATTTTTTAAAAGGCTGTAAGTCATGTTAATGTATGTGTGCACTTCAAAGAGTTTATTTCACTAGGTCAAGTGGCAAAATAGAAGAGGCAAATGTCTACCAGAACATCAAGTAGGGCTAACTTTGAGTTTTGTCTTGAGAAATTTCTCAAAATAATGTATTTCCTTCCAGCTAGGGTATATTAGCCATGTGACAACAGGTGGAAATAAGTGTTTGGCTTTAGTGGACAAGAACATTATGGGATACATTGCAAGTCTTCATGAGTTGGCTTCGACAGAGAGACAGTTCTACTCCAAACTGAGCTGTATAAAATCTCAAGTTCTCCGACCACTCTTGGGATTTGGTAAGAGGTGTTTTTATTTCACTGTCTTCAGTTTCCGACTTCTAAAAATCACTACAAATAATTTTTTGGTTTTGTTTCTTTACTTCGACAGGAGTACCATTATGTTTTTTCTTCCGTTCTGCTCTGTATTTAGATGACACACCTCATTCGTATATTATGCTAGATGAAAGACTGTGTGCCTTTGAGCAGGAAACTAACAGTGCAAGGAGTACATGAATGCTGCATTATTGTTCCAGGGTATAATAACTGAAACTTGAAAGCTTGCTGAGCTTCCCCTTACACCAAGCAGAAGTGAGACAGGATTATTTTGAGTTTCCTTCTCACGTGTTTCTCTTTCCCAGCTGATGGAAAATGTGCAGTCCTGTGTACAACATTTTTGAATGTTAAAGTCCCATAATTCTTTGCAGTCTCTCCTTCCTCATTTTCTATCACACAACCTTCCTTTTTACAAATTAATATACTAAACTATGGAAAGTATACAAATTTTACTCTGATGGTCAAAGGTGGATTCATGTTCATCTTGCATCTGTGGGACTCAAGAGTGGCATATCCACCACTGATATACACAAATATGCAAGGTAGCTATCTCCCGTAGAGATTGCTCATCTTCTCAAGAACTGTGAGGTGGTAATCTCCTCCAAAGGGATCTATCAGCCACCCAAGTTCACAGTCAAGCTGCAGGGTATTCTCTCAATTACATGAGAGTAATGTCCTTGGATAATCATTCATGCTACTAGGGTCTTCTGGAGTAGCATCCAAAATATTTGCACAGACTCAAAAGAAAAGGGTAACAATCTTGTCAGTTAAGTTCTTCAATGTGAGGTATTTGGCCTTTGCTGCAAAAGCCCAAATCTAGCTTCTATATATCTGAAGTATCTTGGTTCTTTAGCCAATTTATAGCAACATTTGATGCCAATATTTCCTTTGTTAGTACTTGAGATGAAAACTCGTTACACTGAAAGTACTTGCAACAAATAATAATCTATATACAGTAAATAAAAATGTAACTATGAGTTTGTTCAAAACCGGTCATCTCCGAAAGTACTGCACCAATCGCTTCCAAATTTTCACACAATGTTCCTTTCAAATATGGCACCAATGATATATATAGAATATGTAGATGTGACACCTGTGCCAGGTACACGCCACGGAAATGTAAATACGGAGTGCGGCCCTTCTGTGTGTTTCCTTCACTCGCTCACTCGCCCCCTCCATTTCGCGATCCCTCCCACCCGGCCACTTCTTCTCCCGTGTCACGTGCACATGGAGCGGTCTGCGCCGCCACCCCTCCCCTGCGCTTCTCCGTCATTGGCACAACGGTCACCTTCTCAGCAACCTCTGACGCCGCCAACAATAACGCCACCCCACACCTCCTCGGCAATCTCTCTCACCAACACCGCTCTCCTCCTCCTCCACAAGTCCACCCAAAAGGAGCCAACGCCGCCAACGATAACGCCCACACAAGGAACTGAGGCCTCCGCCATCCACCTCCAGGATGCTTGCTCCTAGCTGTAGGCCCAGAGGAGCTTCTGCTGGTAAAGTAGAGGGATAGAGAGAGAGAGGGAGAAATACAGTAGGTAGGTAGGTAGGTAGAGGGATAGAGAGAGAGAGAGGGAGAAATACGGTAGGTAAGTAGGTAGGTAGGTAGGTAGGTAGAGGGATAGAGAGAGAGAGAAATACAGTAGGTAGGTAGGTAGGTAGGTAGGTAGGTAGGTAGGTAGGTAGAGGGATAGAGGGGGGGGGGAGAAATACAGTAGGTAGGTAGAGGGATAGAGAGACGGGGAGAAATATAGTAGGTAGGTAGGTTGGGGGTTATACGGTGGTTGTGTGTTCGTGTTTGTGTGTGCAGGTATAGATCTACACACAGATTGGTTGGCCATTTAACCAGACTGGGCCACAGCAACGTGTAGCTGGGTAGAGCTAGTATGTATTAAATTTATTTACCATCCAATTCTCAGTGTCTCAACAAAATAAGTCTAAAGAGGAGTGGGGTTACAGTTTAAGCAAATTAAAATATGAATTGATTGCATGTAGCAGCCAGAAATGTTATTGACTATAGCACATTATATGCCTAGTGAGTTCAGTAAGGTTATTAGGATGTCTGTGACAATGAGGCAGAACTACAAAGACAATAGAGTTTTGAAATAGCCAAAGGTGCAGTGTCCATTAACATAATTTTCTTCTGGGGAATTCCTTCTTCTTTTCTTTCTCAGAGCCCTCTTCACCTATCAGAATCTTTTCTCAGCTTATTATAATGAATTAGGCTTTCTAAATGTTCTTGTGGCTAAATCGATCTTTATAGATACCTTGAAAAAGTGTTGTAGTATGGATAGGTGTTTATTTTGGCATGAAACAACTGAAGCAATGCTTCCTTTTCCGTAGGAAGATGTATTAGGTATGGGGATTTTTAGTCTTCATAGGTCAAAGTTGTCATTTCTTTTCCCTTAACAGCTCCTGTCTACTTTCATCAAAGTTACCCCTACATTCTTCTCCATAGAAAAGGAAAACAGCCTGAATTTCCCATTACAGTAAATAAGTCCCATTCTAAGAATTATTTAAAATGTTCAGTTCTTTCAGCTGAGCTTTGTTGTTCAGCTGACATTCTTATTTTTCCCCTCGCTCCAGAGCTAGTTTCAATCCTCAGATTGTTGTGGCCGCATTCATGACCAACCTTCTTTCAAAATGCTCCTTCCAAATTTTGCCTCTTATCCTCATTCCCAGCAAATTATGTGTGTCCTGACTTGTATGCATGAGGAGGTAATGATGATTAAGACAGCATAACTGTAATTAAATAAAGATGGATTTACTAATGACTAGTTCATGAGAATCTTTGAAAACTGTTTTAAATGTATAGTTTTGAGAGCTTAGATTACCGTATTTTTCAGTGTATAAGACACTCCGAAGTATAAGACGCACCTAGCTTTTGGGAGGAAAACAAGAGGGGAAAACTCTGCCTCTGCCTCCCAGTAATTTGCCTCCTTGCAACAAACAGCAAACAGTATATTTAAAAGAAGATACAATAGCATTGGGCCTCTTCAGATCAAGCATTTATTTTAAAAAGCTTCTTCATTTTCTTAAGTTGTCTAATACAATAATAAAACAGTCTTTTAAAAAAAGTCTAATAATTTGAACATTCTATAGACATTTATAGTTATTGACTTACCTCCTTGTAGCAAACAGCCTCATTAGCATAAGAAAAAAAATCTGCCTCTGCCTCCCAGCAATTTGTCTCAGTGCAGCAAACAGCAAGCTTCACTTTCAATTTCAGCATGGGGCTCCCGATCATCAGCTGTTTCAGGCTGCAGGGATTGCCATAGCCTATTGCAGCCTCCGCAAGCCCCATTTTCCCCATTTGCTGCAAGGAGGTAAATTGCTGGGAGGCAGAGGACAAAGGGTGGGGGCCGGTGGGTGGGTGGGTGGGTCTACATTCAGTGTATAAGACACACCCAAATTTTCACCCTCTTTTAGGGGGGAAACGTGCGTCTTATACTCTGAAAAATATGGTCATTCTTTCTAATATTTTGAATTGGCAATGTTTCCACCATGCATTTCAACTATTTGTGCACTTGTTGGGTTACAGATAATTTAGGTATGGCATCTACCATCCAATTGCTTCAGGAAATGGCAAGCACATTCAGCAAACTGTGTTACCTGATTGGTCAGCATGGAGCCTCTTTGACCAGCTTTCTTCAAGGATTAAAAGAGGCAAAGAATCTGGTGATTCTGAAACATTCAAATCTATTTTTGGAAAGTTATACTGAGTGAGGATTTTTTTTTTTAATTTTAGTTTTAATTTGTGGGTTTTTATTGCATTAGGTAAATCTGCATCTGAAAACAATGAATTCAAAACAAAAACTGACATGCAGAAAGAGTTTTCAAACATTATGCTTACTGTTTTCTGAACTGCTGACTTGCACTGTAAGATTAAGTTGAAGAATGATTGGAAAAATTACCAGCCACTCCTTTAGATTGGCAGGCAAGAAGCAGAATTTTTGAAACTGTCTTCAATTGACTACTTTCATGACTGTATTAGCATTGAAACACAAGCATTGGGCATTTTCAATGATCAAATGTAAGGTATGCCATGTTGTAAATACAGGGAAATATTAAATCTGTTAGTCACCTTTAAGAATATAGTTCATAGATTTATGCTGTGATATATCTTTCATTTTAATATGACATACAACTGGCTGCTATGCTATCCTATTGACATGCCTCAGACAGAAAAGCTACAAGGAAAAAAATACATCTTTATTACCTTTCCTACATCTTTATTACCTTTCCTTTATTACCTTCCTACCTTTCCTATTACTTTGGGTATTTTCATATAAATCTTGTATGTGAAAGAACCATTGCTGTTTTGCTTCCTAATTTGCACAGCACTTATGATGTGGGATAGTCCAGGCCAAATGGGAGAGAGTAAGTTTGAATAGTAATGTTGTACTGCTGTACTGGGGCGAGGGAGAGAACAACATGTAGAGTATCAGAATGTGGGCATGGAGTTCCTTGTTACCAAAGTAAAGTGAGAGGAAACTCTACTACCACAGTCTAGGGATTCAAATGTATTGAAATGCTAAAGGTTGGAGGGTTGGGGATTAGGCAGAAAGAGTTACATTTTCTACTAGACAGATTCATGATGATATCCGCAAGAATATTTACTTTTCTTCCAATTTCTGTTTTAGGTACTGTGCTTCGTTGACAACCTTTTTGGTAATGGGAGGATTTTCAGTACTCTCCAAGCCAGCTGTGTAAGTCCGCAATTTTATGCACAGAGCCGTTTGATTTATTGTTGCACTAATGAATGATTAAAATCATTGTAAAGGTCAAGCTTGTACACTGTAGGGTATTTCTTTGATTACTCAGATGATGCCTTACTTAGGTATATTTTATGCTAATAGAAAACTGTGGTTATATAAAATACATGTATTTTACTTTTCTGCTTAAAATATTCCTAAAGCAACTTAGAAATAAAAATACCATTTAAAAAAGTTAAGAAAACTAATAAGTACATATTCCACCTTCATTTACCAGTATAGATAAAATCAGTATATCCTTCAAGAAAGTTCCTGGCTTAGGAGAACATTAGCCTAGTCCAGGAAGTGTTGAGGCAGAAACACTGGATTGCCTCACCTTGGGTTGCATAAAAGGGAGGGAGGGAGAGAAAATCTGCCAGGCTTTCAAGATTCTATAATAATCTATAAAAACAGAGCTCCAGTCGTTCTTGTGATGTCTTTCTAATATTTTTGGTAAATACTGTATCAACCCATATCCCATTCCTTTGAATTAATTCATTTTCAAAATGTCATTCAAAATTTAATAGGCTTCTTCCATTTATGGGGAGTGGGGAGGCTTGATCGTATGGATTACTGTGAAAATCTCTCTTGAAAAATAGTAGAATATAAGCATCTTTATATTAATTGACAATGTAATTTGAAATTAAAAAACAGTTAAGATCTGCATTTTATTTCTAGTATAATTGAGCTACTTCTAAATTTGGTCTGAATTCTATGGGAATTTCTTTGTTGGTAAATGAAAGCTTTTCTTTTTCTTTCTATCTTTTTAAAAATTATTTCAATGAAATACTACATGGACATTAAAATTTATGTATCATATTTTTCTATTAATCATGTTTGCAATGGTATGTGTGTTTGTACATATAAAATTATTTCCCTAAATAATCAATTTCTTTTCTTTTCTTTAAATACTGAGTACTGTTAAGACATAATACATATTTACCTTTATCTGTAGGGATTTCTTAGGCAAAAACCAAGCATTACTTCAAGATCTGTCAGAGACAAATGAGATTTATCCATTAATGGAGATTCTAAATGCTCTGTTTTTCTTGCCAATCAAACGACTTCATAATTATGCTAGAGTTTTACTAAAGCTTGCTACCTGTTTTGAAGTGGTAAGTTGTTTAGTGTGAATGTTTTTTTTAATAGTAGGTTACCATTTACTATTTGTTTTTAATTCTATAATCTGTCTCATGATAGCTAAATCATGCATTTAAATGCACCCTTCTAATTTAAAAAGGACAGTTAATCTTCATTAAACATATCCCTAGCTATGGAATTGCCCATAAATTCAAAAAAGGCTTATTATTATTGAAACATTCTTGGAATTTATTTGTGTTGTGTAAAGAGGTCAGTATGAGATCATGGAATACTGTCTAGTAACTATTTTCATGAAATAATCCCCTTAACAGAGCGGAATATAGCATTCCAACAACTGATTTGCATGCTTATTTCAGGATGGAAGCTATTAATAATGGCAGTTGCATGGCAGCTGTTGTCACATGTACTGTATATTCTTTGGTATTATAATTTTTTTCCATCATCAAAATGAAGACTCTTAGCAAAAGTATAAGAGCAGTACAGTGTTTCCCAACTATGGCAACTTTAAGATGCATGGACTTCAACTTCCAAAATTCCTTAGCCAGCATTCTGACTGGGGATTTTTGGTAATTGAAGGTCACAGATGTATTAAACTTAGGGTTAGGCTCAAATCCTGTAAAAATTAAGTTTAGCAGACCACTGTTTGTGGACTTATGATAAAGTAGACAAATTCTTACATGGATAAATTGTGAATGAATTTACCTGTTATTTGGGAAAGGGATCCAAACAGTGATTGCTATTTCCTCTAAAAAGTGGATACGTTTCTTCACATGTGTTGAATTCTGGATGGGGAAGAGATGTCAGTGGAACAATTGAATGGCCATTGGTATATGTACACTCTTCATCTTTGAGTTTCTCATAAAAGGAAGGAACAGGAAAACAAGGCACTGGGAAGATGACAGTGAAAGAAAGATGTTGCAAAGACTTATCAGAGTAATGGAATATGCACTGGTGCTGTAAGCCACCTTTCCTTTCCACTCCTAATCCCCAATGAATCTTTTCCTGTTGACTGAACAATTCAGCATCCTAATAGTGGTAATAACATCCCTGAGAGCTCTGCCTTCCTCAGTGCATTTGATTCCCAAAAGAAATGTTTCTCTTTGCAGTGGATTTCCTGGAGGAGGGGAAACTGGGAATTTAGCAGAACTGCAAGTTTTACCGGCACTCTACAAGTTGCACATGAATTTGCTGCCTGGAACTTGAAACAAGGGCTGCAATGTTTAGGTTACCCTTAAGCCTCTTTAGCAAATAGAGGATCTTCTTAGTTGACAGTTTAAAAATTATTTTGCTATAAATAATGCTGAAACCAGCAGACTTTATGATCCCCAAGGCTGTTTCCAGAATATTACAAATGGCAATTATAAAATTCTGTAAAGCTGAGGTCAATCCTGGTGAATTCACAGACGTGGTTTTCTTGGCAGCTCTAAAAAAAATGGCTTGCCACCGCCTATACCCCCCCCCCCCCCCACACACACACACACAAATTGCAGTCTTGGAATCTCCCTTCCAAGTACTAACTGAGTGCTCTGCTGTTTTCTTCTGATTCCAGACAAGACTGCTAGATGCTGCCACCTGCTGGGGCAAAAGTTGTATATAAACTTTAAGTGTGCATACTGCTAACATCCTGGCTTTAGTAGATTGAAAGCCTTTCATTAATTTATCTTAATATGTCACTAAAGCTCCAGTACTATGGAAGGTAAATTTATTTATCCAGCTATTCTAACTTCACTGATATATTAAATACGGGTTTTTCTAATATTGCAATATAGAGTACCCTATTTTTTGAACTAAAAGACACCCCCCCCCACCCCCCCAAAAAAGTGGGTGGAAATGTCTGTGCATCTTATGGAGCAAATATTGCCTATCACCACCACCGCCTGTTGCTTTCCTGCGCCACCTATCGGCAGTTGAAGCAGCCTCCAGAATATCGCCAATCAGCTGTTCCAGGCAGCAGGGATGCCATAGGCGGCAGTAGGCAGAGGCAGCGATAGCAGCCGCAATCCCCACCGCCTGGAACAGTTGATTGGCGGTATTTCGGGAGGCCGGAATCCAGCTGTCGTTCAGCTGACTGGTGGTGGGTGCAACGGAGCTGAGCCCTGACAAGCCATGTCCCCAAAAGCTATGTGTATCTTATGGTCTGGAGCGTCTTATGGAGCAAAACATACAGTAATTTATATCAAAATATTGGAATGGTCTTGTGGAACATTAATCCGTCTCCATTCTTTCTCTTTCTCGATAGACATCTCCAGAATATCAAAGCCTTCAGGATTCCAGCTCTTCTTATGAATCTCTGGCTGTCCATCTCAGTAGGAAAAGAAAAGATGCTGAATATACACTGGGTTTCTGGAAAACATTTCCTGGGAAAATGACAGTACGTGAATGGGTGGGGGTGGGGTGTATTAGGGGCTGATATTATTTACTATCACAAATTGTAATACTTTCTGTTTCTACTTTCATGAAGATAATTCTTCTAGTTTTAGAAAATGATATCTTGTTAACTATGATTTATCATTACATTACATTACATTATAATGTTTAAATGCAAATAAATTCAAACTCCACCAGCACTGCATTGCAAATTCCTTGCATGAATTGCCTTACCTCTTGTTAAATTGCCTTGCATTTCTTTTCAATTATAGGATTCCTTGAGGAAACCTGAACGGCGACTAATCTGTGAAAGCAGCAATCGAGGATTGTCGCTGCAACATGCTGGAAGATTTTCAGTGAATTGGTTTATCCTCTTCAATGATGCCTTAGTCCATGCTCAGGTCTGTACTTGAAGGGTGGGGCAGTCGTCTCTTCCTAGGAAAAGGAAGCCTTCAAATTGAAAGCATGTTTATTTATATACTTATTTCATCTATACTACATAGCTTATCTTGCTTATCTGACTCTGGGCAGTGCAGATAGTAATAATAACAAAAACTCAACAATCAAAATTAAAATAACAAAACTATTAAAACACAATTAAAACAATTAAGAGTGTAATAAAACAAAAACACTGAAGTCTGCATTTCAAAACTTTCACATCCACAGGCCTGATGTTACAACCAGGTTTTAAGGGCCTTTTAAGGTCAGGGCCAATTTCATCTTGTTCCAAAGGGTGTTCCAAAGGGATGGGGGCATCGCAGGAAAGGCTCTCTTAGCTGCAAGAGGAAGCTCCTTGCAGATGGGACCCACAACATGCTCCTCCTGGCAAATTAAATGTATCTGAAAATGTATCTGTATCCCCAATAGAGAAATATTCAATGTAGAAGAACATATAGGAAACTAACTGGGCAGTCTTCTGTGTATTGGCTAAAATTATTCTGCCTGGCATATGGTAAGATTTTTCTATTTTTTGAAATAATATAAAATAAATATAGGCTCCTTCTTTAGTTTGTAGGTTTCCAAACACAGTTCAGAAATAGATTTTGTTTTCCTTCCCTCCCTCTCTTCCCTCTGAATTCTTTTTATTATCATCCGATCCAATTATTAGGATCTTCTAAATGAATGAATGAATGAAATGTTTATTTATATACCGCTCCCTCTCCCCGAAGGGACTCGGGGCGGTGCACAGGGAATATAAAACATAAAAACATACAACAATATAAATATCTAAAATTAAATTAAATTATAATGACCCTGTGCTAAAACCTTAAAAACCTAAAACACTAAACCCCTAAAAACCCAATTAAAAATTTAAATATACAGACTGGAGGTGTGAAAGAGAGATTAGGCCAGGCCGGCCTGTTGGAAGAAATATGTTTTGAGCTTTCGGCAGAAGGAGCAGAGGTCCGGAGTTGTTCTGAGATCGGGGGGTGTCGTTCCATAGGATAGGGCCTGCAAGAGAAGGCCCTTCCCCTGGGAGTTGCCCGCTGGCATTGCCTAGTGGACGGCACCCGGAGAAGTCCCTCTCTGTGCGAGCGAATCGGTCGAAGGGATGTATGGGGCAGGATGCGATCTCACAGATAGCTAGGTCCCATGCCATGGAGCGCTTTGAAGATGGTAATCAGCACCTTGAAGCGCACCCAAAAGACCACAGGCAGCCAATGCAGCTCACGCAGGAGTTATGTGGGAGTACCTGGGGGCTCCCAGAATTGCCCGCGCGGCTACATTTTGAACCAGCTGTAGTCTTCGGATGCACCTCAAGGGAAGCCCCATGTAGAGAGTGTTACAGTAGTCTAGACGGGATGTCACGAGGGCATGAGTGACCGTGCGGAGGGCATCCCGGTCCAATAGGGGGCGCAACTGGCGTACCAGGCGAACCTGGTAAAATGCCCCCCTGGCCACGGCTGTCACTTGATCTTCCATGGACAGCCGGGTATCCAGGAGGACGCCCAAGTTGCGTGCCCCATCCACAGGGGCTAGATGTTTTTCCCCCTGTGGCCAGTGATGGAGAAAACTGGTTGTACCGGGATGCCGGGAGCCACAGCCACTCAGTCTTGGACGGGTTGAGTCTGAGTCTGTTTCTTCCCATCCAGACCCGTACGGCTTCCAGGCACCGGGACATCACTTCGACGGCATCGTTGGGGTGGTTCGGGGTAGATATATACAACTGCGTATCGTCAGCGTAGAGATGGTACTCTACCCCGAAACCACGGATGATCTCACCCAGCGGCTTCATATATGTGTTGAACAGGAGTGGCGAGAGGACTGACCCCTGAGGCACCCCACAAGTGAGAGGCCTCGAGGTCTACCTCTGCCCTCCTGCCAACACAAATTGCGATCGACCGGAGAGGTAGGAGGAGAACCACCTTAAAACGGTGCCTCCCACCCCCAACCCCTCCAGTCGATGCAATAGGATACCATGGTCGATGGTATCAAAAGCCGCTGAGAGGTCTAATAGGACCAGGATGGAGGAACAACTCCCATCTCTGGCCCTCCAGAGATCATCTACCAACGCGACCAATGCCGTCTCAGTGCTGTGTCCAGGCCGAAAGCCGGACTGGCGCGGGTCCAGATAATCAATCTCCTCCAGGTGGCGGGGAAACTGTTGTGCCACCACACTCTCTACAACCTTCGCCAGAAAGTGAAGGTTGGAGACCGGACGGTAATTCACCAACAATGCTGGGTCCAGGGAAGGCTTCTTGTGGAGAGGTCTCACCACCGCCTCTTTCAAGACAGTGGGCAAGATCCCCCCTCTCAAGGAAGCGTTCACTACTTCCTGGAGCCAGCCTTGTGTAACCTCCCAGGATGCCAGTACAAGCCAGGGGGGACACGGGTCCAATAAACATGTGGTGGCTCTCAGTCGCCCATGCAACCTGTCCATATCTTCGGAAGTAACAGAGTCAAACTCCACCCAGAATGGTGTCTCAAGACATGCCTCGGACCTTCCCTCCAGACCACTTTCGGTGGAGGCCAACTCGCTTCGAATCTGAGCGATTTTATCCTGCAGATGTTCCCCAAATTCCTCTGCTCTGCCCTGCAAAGGGGCTTCCCGCGGCCTCTGTTGAAGGAGGGAGCGGGTCACCCCAAGCAGGGCGGTTATCTGCGGACACGATAAGGGTGGCACAATAAGACCGTTTGGCCACTCTTATCGCCACAAGATAAGTCCTCAAATGGGCTCTCACCTGTGTTCGGTCGGATTCGGAGCGTGTGGATCTCCATCTCCTCTCTAGGCGTCTCTTGTGGCGTTTCATCCCCCCCAGCTCTTCAGTAAACCAAGGAGCCCGGGAGGCTCTACGCCGCAAGAGAGGCTGCAAGGGCGCGACCCGATCCAAGGCCCCGGCGGTCGCGGCACTCCATGCCGCCACCAGGTCCTCAGTCGGGGCGTGGGTCAGGGTCACAGGTAGTGGCCCAAGCTCCATCTGGAACCTCTCAGGGTCCATCAGGTGCTTGGAGCGGAACCATCTAGGGATCTCTGGTTCCGCCTCCCCGCGGTGGGGTGTAGCGATTGGAAAGTCGAGCCGGAGAAGTGAGTGATCTGACCATGACAGGGGTATGATGGCTAAGTCCCCTACTCCCAGATCACTCATCCACTGGCCAGAGACAAAAATCAAATCCAGCATGTGCCCCCCCTCATGTGTGGGACCCTGAATTACCTGGGTCAGGTCCATGGCCGTCATGGAGGCCATGAACTCCCGAGCTGCCTCGGATGATTCGCCAACTGATGGCAGATTGAAATCCCCCATGACCACCAGTCTGGGGGTCTCAACCGCCACCGTAGCGATCATCTTGAGGAGCTCGGGCAGGGCTGCTGACACATAGCGGGGAGCCAGGTACACAATCAGCACGCCCAACTGCCTCCCTGGGCCCCATTTCACGCAGAGGGACTCACAGCCGGTGGTCTGTGGTACAGTGGTCTCTCTCGGCTCAAGACCTTCCCTAATTAGAACCGCTACCCCCCCACTCCTGCCTAGGGCCCGGGGCTGATGAAATGCACGGTAGCCTGTCGGGTACATTTCCATAAGAGGAAGACCACCCTCGTGGTCCAGCCAGGTCTCCGTAATCCCTACCAGGTCCGGCTCCCCCTCCGACACAAGGTCGTTAATAAGGGGGGCTTTGTTGGCCACGGACCTGGCGTTGCATAACATCAGCCTCGGGCCCTGGCTCTGTAGACCCTGGCCACCTAGATCGCGAGGGGAGCGCAGGGGGTTGGTGCGCGCAACCTCTTGAAGCCAACGGCCACGCGCCTCCACCCGATGGTGACTTTCCTGTCTCCCATCGCCCCTGCCCCTCCCTACGACCATTCAGATGTAAGTGCCCTCTTTAGGAACGACCCATGTTCCCCCTTCCTCGGACCCAACCGCCTCCTTCCTAGCTCTGTTTGCCGGCTTGGCATTGTGAGTAATTTATCACTAAAGAGAAACCAAATTCTGCTATTGCTTCACTCCCCTCCGTCATAGTCTTTGTCAATTGTTGCTAATTAGAATAGAATGTTCAGAATAGAGGACATCACTGAATTATGGATCAGAGTTTTTCTTTGTACAGATATCATAACGACACAGGTTACAACGCAACTTGACTGTCGCAGTCAGACTAGAGTTTGTTTGTTTAATATGGCTGTCGCTCTCACCTGAGAAATTCTGGGCAACCAACAGAATTTAAAATTAAACTAATAATTAAAAAATATTTCAGGAACAATCCCCCAAATAATCTTAAAACAGGAAAAGACAGCTGAGAATAAAACCTCAAACGGTTACTAATCATTCAATGCCTGAGTAATGAACCAGTTCTTGACCGCTTTCCAAAAGGCTAGTAGTGTAGGGAATCTTAGGGGGGGGGAGATGTTCCTGTAGTCAAGTGCCACAGCTTTTTGGGTCCCATAAGATGGTATTTCATAATCAAAGGGACCCAGAACACGCTCGCCTCCTACACATGTGGGAGGGCTGGTAGAGAGAAGCATCCTAATCCCATACCACAAAAGATTTTTATCGGTAGTAACAACCTGCACCTTGAATTGTAACCAGAAGCTTTTTGAAAGCCAAGGCCCAAGCAAAGACCACGGACTGAATCTTTATCATGAAGATTGACCTTTTCCTTTTTTCTCTGCTAGTTCTCAACCCACCATATTTTTTCCTTGTCTACCCTGTGGGTAGAACCTGTTTCAGAAGAGACTGGTAATATGTAAGTATTTTTCAGCTGCTTTTTATTAAGTTTGGACTAGTTAACAAATTATTGACTCTCTTAAACTTATTTTGCAGCCTATCCCTACTTGTTCTTGAACCTGCTTTCAATGCCCATAATAGAATTTAAATTTTTATAAATAGGGATCTGGCTCTTTTTATGTTTTTGTGTCAACTGACACGACAACTGTTAATACGGGCTTTTAAGTATAAACATGCTGAATCTATGAAACAGTTTTAACTTTACACTTCAGATGTAAAAGTATTTAGTTTTATATAGTCTACAGGTAGTCCTTGATTTACAACAGTTCGTTTAGTGACTGTTGAAAGTTACAAGGGCACTGAAAAAATTGACTTGTGAACATTTTTCACACATACGGCCATTGCAGCATCCTCATGGTTCCATGATCAAAATTCAGATGCTTAACAACTAACTCATACTTATGATAGTTGCAGTGTCCTGAAGACATATCATCTCTTTTTGCAACCTTCTGACAAGCAAAGTAAGTGGGAAAGAGATTCACTTATAGCCCGTGTTATTAATTTAACAATTACAGTGATTCACTTAGCATCTGTGGCAAGAAAGGTTGTAAAATGGAGCAAAATCCACTTAACAATTGTTTTGCTTAGAAGTAGAAATGTTTGGCTTTATTGTGGTCGTACGTCAAGGACTACCTGTATTTGCTTTATTAACAATTGCTCATGGAATTGTTTAAGAATTGTTTATTTATTGCATCTTCTTTTTCAGGATGCAAATCCTGTCAATCAAAATAAGCAATCATGTAGACAGTACATTTTTTTAATGACTATAGTAGAAGTCATAGATCCTTCCCACAGAACACATCATGTTGATAGCCCTGTGGAGTAGGTGAAGGGTGGAGATGAAGCTTTGCATGTCTTCCACTCCTCTAGGACAGGGGTGTAAAACTTGATTTCACTGAGGACCACATCAGGGTTGTGTTTGACCTTGAGGAGGGAAGGGGCTGTGGGGGGCATGACCAGAGTGGGTGTGACCAGCTTGATGTCCATTTTTGGCTGCGATGGCCTCCTGCAATCCTCTGCCAGCAAAAACAGAGCTCTGTTTTCGCTTGCAGGTCAGTCCTTCGCTGTTTCCAGGGAGGCCACATGGGCTAGATCTAAGCACCTTGAAGGCCCGATCCAACCCGCAGGGTTTGACATCTCTGCTCTAGGAATTCTGAAATGGAATTGAATAGGGTTGGCTATATCTTCTTCACTGTTGCAGAATTATTCCCCATCTTGTGTACTCCTGGAATAAAAATTCCATAGTAAAACCAGAAGTCTGAATTGCTATTTAGTCAATACTGGAGGGAAGATGACAACATTTGTTCCTTGGATAATTTAATATGCATTAATTACAGTGAAGTGATTTGAAGAAGAAAGGGAGAACAAATGAGTCTTTGGGGTTTTGTATATGAAAAGAATGTAATGTAGTCATTTCTCTGGATTAATGTTTACAACACTGTTTATTTTCTTTGCTCTAGGAACGGTTTGAGAATTACTACACCTGAAGAACAGTTTATTCTCATTTCATCAAGTCCACAAGAAAAGGTAGGACTTTTCCCCCCTCCATTCAGTTCATCAGATGCATTAACGACTTGTCCATTTTCTAGCATGACTTGCTTTCTAGAGCTTATTCTATATTTTTTCTGTTCCATTCTTTGAAATTGATATGAAGCATGTTTTTGTGATCTCTGCTGATTTCAGATCAACCTAATAAAATCATTATATTGTGTAAATTTTCTCTAGAATCAGTGTACAGTCTAAATATCCTATTTTTGGAAAATAGTTGATAAGATCAGGAAAAGCAACTGCTTAGCAAACAGGGATCTCACCTTTTTTAACCTTTTTTTTAAGGTGGGATACCCAATAGTTGGTAGAGATGAAATTACATCTTCAGAGGGTCCTCATAACATTTTTTAGGTTAAAGATGAAGCAACTGTGTTGAACTTGTTGCATATTAAACATATTATACCTATTTTATCCTTTAATTTATTTCAACAAGTATATTATTGAACATTGACATCTTGAGTGGTGTGAACTTATGTACTTTCAAAACTGCTAACATTAAATAACCATATCTTGCATATCTTTCAGCATTTATTTTAAAATGGTAACCCACAAAGAGCTGGACTGAGCTCTTGTCCACATAGTCCAGGAGCTTCACAAATTACATTACAATTTGTTAATTGTTATGCTTTAACTAATTTATTCAGGAAGAAATGTCTGTGATATTACTGTATAGTGGACCTATGTAACTGGTAATGTTAAAATTCAATTTTGATTTTTAAAAGGAATAATAGTACTGGAATGTTTATGCTGTATTCCACAATCCACCATTGTTATTATGTATGAATTCCATGACATCAGTAGATGTGTCATACCACATCTACTGGAATTCCTGTAAGAAATGTAGAATAAGATAAGTAAGAGGAATGTAAGCATCAGAAAGCCTTTGACCATTTTTCACTCTGTTTCAGACTAAGTGGCTGAAATCTATAAGCCAAGCTATAGATCAGGCCTTAAAAGGAACATCTGATTTGCCTCCCTATGGTGCTAGTGGAAGCCTTCAGAGGCAGGAGCCCCCTATTTCAAGGAATGCAAGATATACTTTCTATAAAGACCCTCGGCTTAAGGATGCTACCTACAATGGTCGATGGCTTTCTGGGAAGCCACATGGAAGGTGAAACTGAAATTTTTCCAGATTATGTGAGAAGTCTTTTACCTAAATGTTTATACTAGATCACAAGTGGTTGATTTAAAAAGCTATATCAACCCTGAAAAAGACGCAGTAATATGTATTGAAAGCCCCTTAGCCTACATTGTCATAACTCTGAGAATTAAAAAGTTAATCTGGCATAGCCCAGTTGCTTTTGGAAGTTATAAAAATTCTGCATAACCTGCGTTGTGATAATTTCAATATAGAACCGATATAATTCTAGTATTCCATATATTTCAGAGGAGTCTTGAAGTGGGCAGATGGAAAGATGTATTCTGGCATGTTCAGAAATGGCATGGAGGATGGGTAGGTATAATAGACTAAGCCGGGGGCGGGAGGGACCCGCTGTTCACAAATAATCTTTTTTTTAAAGTACTGTCAAATTAGGATTAGTAGGGCTAGGCATGCTTAAACCTTATTTGGAAGCAGGGGGTTGGACTCTGTAAGCATAGCAATTCTTCTCTTCTTGGTAGAGAAGCTGAACTTTTCAGACTTTCACAAAAGCCAGAAACATTTTAGGAGAATACCTTAAAGCAGCGGAACCTTGTTTAAGGCTCATAAGAAACTTCAATTGCCTATTGAATAGAAGATAATACTACGCTTACATAAAATCCAAAGTATATCTTCCAAATCTTTCTTGAAGCATGTATGGTTTTACAAATTAGTATTTAGATGTATTGTAAAATGCTGTGATTTTTTAAAATATTGGCAGATATGGTGAATATAAACTACCAACTAAAACAATGAAGAAGACTGACCATTATATTGGATTTTGGAAGGAAGGCAAAATGTGTGGACACGGTATCTACAGGTAATAGAGAAAGACAGAGTGCATATATAGTATAGTGCTTATGTTTTGGACTAAGAATAGAAAGATCCAGGTTTTAAACCACCTCTTTATAATCTACCTGGCAGCTCCACATTATTTTAGAAAGGGGAGCAAGGAGTACTCAGACATTTACACTGTTTTGATATAGAATTACTACCCGTAACAAAACGGAGCAAATTTCTGATTATTTTTTTATTTTTTTTATTTTATTAAATTTATACCCCGCCCTTCTCCTTGTTAGGACCCAGGGCGGCGCACAGGGATGTTAAAATACATACAAAATATATAAAATATATAAAATTTAAAATACTTATTCTAATAAATAAACCCTGCGCTAAAAACCGAATTAAAATCCCAAGTTTAAAAACTATCTAATAGTCAGTATGGAGGTTACGCTAGGCCGGCTAGATGAAATAGGTGTGTCTTCAGACACTTGCGGAAGAGGCGGAGGTCGGAGATGGTGCGGAGTTCAGGGGGTAAGTCGTTCCAGAGGGCTGGGCCCGCCACAGAGAAGGCTCTCCCCCTAGGTGTCGCCAGTCGGCATTGTCCAGCTGACGGCACCCTGAGGAGGCCCTCTCTGTGGGAGCGTATCGATCTGAGGGATGTATGGGGCAGGAGGCGGTCTCGCATATAACTAGGCCCCGAGCCATGGAGCGCTTTAAAGATGGTCGTTAAAACCTTGAAACGCACCCGAAAGACCACAGGAAGCCAGTGCAGCTCGCGCAGGATAGGTGTTATGTGGGAGTGTCTAGGCGCTCCCGTAATCACCCGCGCGGCTGCGTTCTGGACTAGCTGCAGCTTTCGGGTGCACCTCAAGGGAAGCCCCATGTAAAGAGCATTACAGTAATCGAGTCGAGAGGTGACGAGTGCTTGAGTGACTGTGCGTAAGGCACCCCGGTCCAGTAAGGGGCGCAATTGGCGCATCAGGCGAACCTGATGAAACGCCCCCCTGGCCACGGCTGCCACATGATCTTCCATAGACAGCCGGGAATCCAGGAGGACACCCAAATTGCGCGCCCTCTCCACGGGGGCCGGTGTTTCGCCCCCAATGGCCAGAGTTGGAATAATCTGGCTGAACCGAGGCGCCGGAAGCCACAGCCACTCAGTCTTGGACGGGTTGAGCCTGAGTTTGTTACCACCCATCCAGATCCGTACGGCTTCCAAACACCGGGACATAACCTCGACGGCATCGTTGGGGTGGTCTGGGGTGGATAAGTACAACTGAGTATCATCAGCGTACAGATGATATCCCACCCCAAAACCACGGATGATCTCACCCAGCGGCTTCATATATGTGTTGAATAGGAGGGGCGAGAGGACCGACCCCTGAGGAACCCCACATATGAGGGGTCTCGAGGCCGACCTCTGCCCCCCTGTCAACACATATTGCGACCGACCAGAGAGGTAGGATGAGAACCACCGCAAAACGGTGCCTCCCAGCCCCAACCCCCCCAGTCGGCGCAATAGGATGCCATGGTCGATGGTATCAAAAGCCGCTGAGAGGTCTAATAGGACTAGGATAGAGGAATATCCTCTATCCCGCGCCCTCCAGAGATCATCAACCAACGCGACCAATGCCGTCTCGGTGCTGTGCCCGGGTCGGAAGCCGGACTGGCGCGGGTCTAGATAATCAACTTCCTCCAAGTGTCGCGGAAACTGTTGAGCCACCACACTCTCAACAACCTTCACTAGAAAGTGGAGGTTGGAGACGGGACGATAGTTCTCTAATAATGCTGGATCCAGGGACGGCTTCTTGAGGAGGGGCCTTACTACCGCCTCTTTCAAGACGGCAGGCAAGGACCCCTCACTCAAAGATGCGTTGACAATGCCCTGGAGCCAGCCTCGTGTCGTCTCCCAGGATGCCAGTACAAGCCAGGAGGGACACGGGTCCAATAAACATGTGGTAGCCCTAAGTCTCTTTGACAACTTGTCCATATCCTCGGTGGTAACAAAATCAAACTCCTCCCAAGATGGTGTCACAAGAACAGCCTCGGCCCGCTCGACTGGACCACTGTCGATGGAGGGTAACTCGTTCCGAATCCGAGTGATTTTCTCCTGCAGATAAATCCCAAATTCCTCTGCTCGACCCTGTAAAGGGGCTTCCCGCGGCCTCTGTTGAAGGAGGGAGCGGGTCACCCCAAACAGGGCGGCAGGGCGGTTATCTGCGGATGCAATAAGAGTGGCACAATACTCACGTTTGGCCACTCTTATCGCCACTAAGTAAGTCCTAATATGGTCTCTCACTAGTGTTCGGTTGGCTTCGGAGCGAGAAGATCTCCATCTGCTCTCTAGGCGTCTCTTGTGGCGCTTCATCCCCCTAAGCCCCTCGGTAAACCAAGGAGCCCAGGTGGTTCGTCGCCGCAAAAGAGGCCGCAAGGGCGCGACTCGGTCCAAGGCCCCCATGGCCGCACTTAACCATGCGGCCACTAGGTCCTCAGTCGAGTCGCGGGGCAAGTCCACAGGAATTGGCCCAAGCTCCCTTTGGAACCTTATCGGGTCCATCAGGAGCCTGGGGCGGAACCATATAGGAATATCCGGTTCCGCCTCCCCGCGGTGAGGTGCGGCGATCGGAAAGTCGAGCCGAAGGAGAGCGTGATCTGTCCATGACAGGGGTGTGATGACTAGATCCCCTATTCCCAGATCACTACTCCACTGTCCCGAGACGAAGATTAGATCCAGGGTGTGTCCGCCCTCGTGGGTAGGGCCTACAACTACTTGGGTCAGGTCCATGGCTGTCATGGAAGCCATGAACTCCCGAGCTAACCCGGAGGTTTCGCCTGCTGATGGCAGATTAAAGTCCCCCATGACTAACAGTCTGGGGGTCTCCACTGCCGCCTCAGCTATCACCTCTAGGAGCTCGGGCAGGGCTGTTGTTGTATAGCGAGGAGCCAGGTATACAACTAACACGCCCAACTGCCTCCCTAGGCCCCACTTCACAAGGAGGGACTCGCACCCGGTCGTCTGAGGGATCGTGGTCTCCTTTGGCTCAAGACCTTCCCTAACCATAATCGCCACCCCCCCACCCCTCCCTAGGGCCCTAGGCTGATGAAAGGCTCGGTATCCTGGTGGGCACATTTCTACGAGGGGATGTCCTCCCTCGTGGCCCAACCAGGTTTCCGTAATACCTACCAGGTCCGGGTCCCCCTCTGACACAAGGTCATGGATGAGGGGGGCTTTTTGTACCACGGACCTGGCGTTGCATAGCATCAGCCTAGGGCCCCAGGTCTGTGGTTCTTGCCCACCTAGTCTGCGATGGGAGCATGGGAGGTCGGAGTGCGTGACCGCCTGTAACCAGCGGCCACGGTCCTCCAACCGATGTCCATCCCATCTCCCACCGCCCCTGCCCCTCCCCAAGACCGAATTGATGGAGAATACCTCCGTGGCAACGACCCCCCCTTCCCCCTCCTCCGTTTGTCTACTTCCGCCGGCCGGCCTTATAATTTGGCGTCCCCCCACCTGACTATCCCCTCCCTCCTCCCTGAAACCCCCTAAAATCCGAATTAAAAAATTACAAAGAAACCCCCTGAGCTTGCGCTTCGCCCACCTCTCAGGAGCAATAAGTCCATCTTCGAGGTGGGCCCGAGTTAAATTAGGGGGCCAAGCCTGCGAGGGCAGAATCGATAAGTGCCACGACGTTGGGAACATCCATTGCCAGAAATATTTTCCTTAACCTTATAATCTAAGTTTCCACCTTCTATCAAAATGGTATTGCCCACATAATAATTATTCATCTCTCTTGGTTAGAGAGAGAGAAAAAAATAGTATGATGGAGAAATATCTTTGAACAAAATCCTCAGCTTTGTAGTAAGGCAGACTTATTTTTCCTTCTAGGTATGCAACTGGGGAGGTGTACGAAGGAAGCTTCCAAGATAATATGCGTCACGGCCATGGCCTTCTACGCAGTGGGAAACTGACTTCTTCTTCACCTAGCATGTTCATTGGCCAATGGGTGATGGATAGGAAGGCTGGATATGGAGTATTTGATGATATTACAAGGTAAGTGGATCTGAACATTTGAATTACTATATTAATAATATAGTACTACTATATTGTAAGAGGAAAAAGAATAGCTAAGAAATGTTCATTCTTAAGCAGAGAAGCTAAATAATCCTCGAAATGAGATATAATACTAGTTCTAATTCATTGAAATTAAATTTCAGTGGCATAATTACTTTTAGTGTCCATTAGACATCTAATGGACCAGTCTTGAATTTAAGAGTGAGAAATTCACAAAAGTCTGTGCCTTAGTACAAGTTTTTAAATCTGAAAGGATGGTAAAATATTTTTGATATGGTCTTAGTAGTTGTTGAAACGACTGCTCAACTATAATAAGCTGTTACTTAAATTAGAATGTCACCTAATCCAATTGACCTCATTTTGCAATTTTTCAGATTTTAGAGACAGTAATGTGTTTCTGTATCTTTAGGGGAGAAAAATACATGGGGATGTGGCAAGATGATTTTTGCCAAGGCAATGGTGTTGTGGTCACACAGTTTGGATTATATTATGAAGGATCCTTTAACAACAATAAAATGATGGTGAGTTTCATATAAATAAATGTTGTACAATGGGGAAACATTTTTACCTTTGCCCAATTTTGCTTTGCCCTTTAAAACTCAATATATGTATAATATGATTGCACTTATTTTTTAAAGGTAGCATTTTAGTTTGGAATCATATATTTAATCAACAGTGTTCTAGTGAAACTTTTGTATTTCAAATGACCCAGGTTATGTACAGGTGAAAGATTTTATCTGTTTATTTGAATTTATAAGATCTACCAGATGGAAAGAAAAATAGGAGAAGTTTTATTCTTTTCCCATCTCCATCCCAGTTGTTTTGCTGGAGTTTTCAGGCTCTTTTCTCTGCAGAAAGTTAATTGAATACATTGATTTATTTTGGGAACATTATAAAATGCCATCTGTAAAAACAATAGCCATTGTTTTCATTCAGAGAATTTTAAGTGGTCTATTAATACAAAAACTTTATATTAAATGGAATCTAGTGATAATAAATAACGTACTACTATACCCAATTTAACATTTCTTAAAAAATGCTTTTATCTAAAATATCTGAAAAGATGTAAATTTTAAATATTGAACAATGATATTATGAGAATCATTCCAAACATGCCTTGCACTGATTGCAGTACTATATTCTCCACAGGGGACTGGTGTTTTGCTTTCTGAAGATGACACGGTATACGAAGGAGAATTTTCAGATAATTGGACCCTTAATGGAAAGGTAATTTGAAACAGCTGCTTTCCTTAAGCAGAACAAAAAGAAGTTCATTATATATTTTTTCCTCTTTTCGCTTTTTCCTTCTAAGGGAACACTGACTTTGCTGAATGGAGACACCATTGAAGGCACTTTCAGTGGTGAATGGGGATCTGGAATAAAGATTACAGGAACCTACTTCAAGCCCACGTTATATGATCATGAGAAAGATCGGCCTAAAACACTGTGAGTGGATGGGAGCTAGTTTCTCATCAGATGGTTCTATCATTGTAGGTAATTAACTGTTGTAACACTGGCATTAACTCGGAGGCCAAGTGCTTTCCCAATCAAACTAGTTTACTTAATTAACTAAGATGATTGGACCAGAGAATGAGGTGGACAATTTGGGACAAGTATCTGTATCTAATATGACTTTTGAAAACAGGTCATGAATAGGACTGAAGGAGACTTTTATTAGCTGTATATCAGGGGTGTCAAATATGTGGTTCATGGCGGCATCACATTATGTATAGGGACTTTTTTCCCCTTCGCTAAACCATGGGGGGGGGGGGCAGCATGTGACGCATCCGGTCCACAAGCCGTGAGTTTGACAGCCCTGCTGTATATGATCTATTACTCAAATTTCCATTGTGCTTAAAATTTCTAAGATTGTTTACTGCAAGACCCCTAACTGAAATGTCTCCTTAAAGGCATTTGAAAGCTTTAAATTCCAATAGAAAATCTCCTGTAACTGTGCCATGGTAATATCAAGTAGGGCCCAATGCTGGAGAGATTGCACTGATTAGCATCTGATATGGTACTTGGTAGTTATTGCAATTTAGCAGCCTGTGATCTTTCTTTTTATATGGAAAAAGTTTTATTGGTTTTACATTTTTTCTATAGGGTAGGGTAAGGGATACAAAGAAATTTTGAGAGCATTCACGTCAGAGTCGTCGGCCCTTCTGAGACCTCAAAATACACAATAAAAAAATAACCAAAAAAAAGCATTTTTCATAACACTACAAGGTAAAAGCAAGTACATATACCTAAATTCTCAATTCCATGCTGTCAGACATTTACAAAAAATCCAGAAAATATTATGCAAAATTGTTCAGGAAAATCAAGGCAAAGTTATTTTTTCGATCTAAGTCTCTTGGCTATTGTATCTTCTTTTTCTCCTCCCTGGCCCCCAGCGGGCGGGGCCGTGGCCCCCTCCGTCCCCCCTGGATCTTCCCCCAGGGCAGAGGAATGTTTTTTAAGAAAGGCTTCCGCCTCAGCAACTGTTTTAATCCTCACTCTTCCTCCTTCCCAGAACACCAGCATCCCTTCGGGTGTCACCCACTTGAACCAAATCCCATGATCAAATAAAATTTTAGACAAGAAGGAAAATTTCCTCCTTGCTTCTCGAATCTTTCTAGGAATCTGCTTCAAGATAGTGACCGTTTTTTGTTGGTAAATTAAAGGGTTCCCTCTCTGCGCCTTCAAGATTTCCTCTCTGGTTGACCTTCTAACAAATTTCACATGTATCTCTCTAGGCACTTCATTTATCCTGGCATATGCTGAGTTAATTCTATAGGCTAGGTCAATGTCCCCCCTGATCTCATCCTTAGGTTTTTGTAAATAGTCTGCTAAAATTGTGCTCATAAGATCAGGGAGGCATTCACCAGGTTGCTCAAAAACATTCTGAAATCTCAAAAAATATGTCATTCTTTCCATATCAATCCTAGACACATGCCCACTTGTTTCCTCAACCTCTTTAGTAACATTTTTAATCTCTCCCTTAACCCCCACCAGCCCCCCTTCCAATTCTTCAGTCTTCTGTGTGATTTCCAGCGTTTGCTTCCGTGTGTCCAATAGCTCCTTCTTGAAAATGATGTTTTCTGCCCGCTGGGCCTGAATTTCTTGAACCAAAGTTTGTATAACAGTTTCAAGAGAAGCCATCTGTTGTTCTAAACTTGTCAGTGCTGTTTCTTGAGCCATCTTAACTGTTAGAGTTAATGCCACCAAAATGGCGTTTTCAGGGTGGGGCTGGTGAGACTAACCGGGAGCCAAAAGTTCAGATCAAGGTTGGAACGTTGTAAAATTCAGGAACCAAGAGAGAGACAATTTTCCAACTCAATAGTTATAATAACGAAGGTAATCCAGAAAGGAACCACAAATCAAAAAAAAAAAAATTCTTCATTAATATCCAGAGAGAGTCCCAATTGTAAAAAGACGCTGGAAATTTTCCATAATTAAAATAGTCAGGCAGGGACAAAGAAAAGCCACTTTCCACCGCCCATCTCAGAGCCCAGAGGAGAGAGTAGAAAAATAATTTTTTTTTAACCAGCCAGACCTAGAAACAATGTTGCAAGTAGCCGCATACCACTTTCCCTTGTTAGAGACAGTCCGGATTTAAGATTTCCGCTTTCTCTTCCAGAGAAGCCATTTTAAAGTGCCGCTTAAGTCCGAGGGGGGGGGGGTTTGAAAACAAACACCCCCCTCCCAGTCCATTCAGCCTGGCTGGCAGCAAGGAAAAAAAGTCTTTTTAAAACTCACTCTCCCTCGCAGCTGAAGCCTCGGCAAGCCTTCCGATCTCTTCCGCTCAGCCCTCTTCATTAAAGTGAATGGCGCCGACAGCCGTTGGCGAAGGGAGAACCCCCCGCAGCATGTTCTCCTTTACCTAAGCCGCGGCAAAAGGGTCGCCTCCCCCATCGAGCCGGCCCTACGGGAGACCCCCAAAAAAGGGGCGTCTCGCCCCCGTGGGGGGGCAGAAAAAGCAACAAAACGGCGAGCGAGCGCTAGGCTCGCTCGTCGCCGCAGGAGCCGGAACCGGAAGTCGGATCTTTCTTTATTTAGAGAACCACTTTGTGGATGTCAGGCTGTCATTCCAGTGATTCTGAGGAAGCTTTTACTCCTACAGCCTCAGTTTGGTTGTAGTACCAGCAGAATCAAGGCTGCTGACTTTTCTTTGTGCAGGATTCAGGGGAGAAATGAATTTACAGGCATGTTAATTCAAATAAATATATAAATATAAGTAAAGTATATAAGTAAAATATAAATAAAGTTTCGCAAAAAAGCAAAGGCCCAGGCCTGATGATGATGGGGGTGATCCCATCGAAACGTTGCAAAAACACCTTTAGTTTTACATGGGAAAAGACCCGAATAAACCAAAATCTACATATATATATATATATATCCCAGTAAAGGGTATGGCCAACTGATGAGAGCTAATAAGCTTGAAATATATATATATACCCTTTACTGGGATTCGAACAGGAAGTTGTGAAAACAAATTTATATATATATATATGCTGGCATAGCTGGCTTCGGGGATTTTCCCGTGTATAAGGCATAGAAAAGTTGTTGCAACGTTTCGACAAGATCTCACTTGTCATCATCAGGCAGGCTTGACTCACAGACACAGACAATTACCTATATATATAGGTAATTGTTTCACAACAACCTGTTATTATTAGGCTAACTAACACACACACACACACACATATATATGTTAGGATTTTAAGGGCTGATTAATAAATAAGAGACCAGGATGGATCCATTTCGGGCTTATTAGCCTTCTTCAGCTGGCCATACTCCTTCTACTGGGGTTTGAACCGGCACTCTCCAGCATATCAGGCAAGCCTTTCTATGCCTTGAGCTATCCGGGTTCCCCTGATTACATCAGCCTTGTCTCAGAAACATTGTCTCATATGTGTGTGAATGTGTGTGTGTGTGTTAGTTTTATGAGCTGACATATATCTAAAAAAATTACACAACGTAATTCTTGGCTTGCTGTCTAGATGGTCTCTGGTGATGAGCCGAAAGGCAGGAAAGGAAACAGTATGTTTCCTCCCTTAATTGGGACCTAATAACAGGTTGTTGTGAAACAATTACCTATATGTGTATGTATATATATGTGTGTGTGTGTGTATATATATAATTGTTAGATTTTTATAATTATATATATATATAATTGTTTCCACAACACCCTGTTAAGGCCCCAATTAAGGGAGGAAGCACACTGCTTTTCCTTTTCTGCCTTTCGGCTCATCACCAGAGACCATCTAGACCGAAAGCCAAGAATTACGTTGTGTACTTTTTTTTTATATGTGTGTTACGTTTTTGAGCTCATCAGCTGGGACTCGAACCGGGGCTGTATTGCATAACAGGCAGGAGCCTAGCAATAAGGGAGAGCCGGTTTGGCTGAATTGCTAGGTTATGCAATGCAGCCCCGGTTCGAGTCCCAGTAAAGGGTATGGCCAGCTGATGAGAGCTAATAAGCTCAAAATAGATCTATCCTGGTCTCTCTGATTTATTTATTGGTCAGCTCTGATCGAACACAGGTGAGAGCCCATTTGAGGACTTACCTTGTGGCGATAAGAGTGGCCAAACGTCATCATTGTGCCACTCTCATCGCATCCGCAGATAACCGCCCTGCCGCCCTGTTTGGGGTGACCCGCTCCCTCCTTCAACAGAGGCCGCGGGAAGCCCCTCTACAGGGTAGAGCAGAGGAATTTGGAGAGTATCTGCAGGATAAAATTGCTCAGATTCGAAGCGAGTTGGCCTCCATTGAAAGTAGTCTAGAGGGATTACCCGAGGCAGGTCTTGAGACATGTTTGTGGGAGGAGTTTGACTCTGTTACTTCCGAAGACATGGACAGGTTACGTAGGCGACTGAGAGCCACCACATGTTTATTGGACCCGTGTCCCTCCTGGCTTGTACTGGCATCCTGGGAGGTTACACAAGGCTGGCTCCAGGAGATAGTGAATGCTTCTTTGAGTGAGGGGTTCTTGCCTGCCATCTTGAAAGAGGCGCTGGTGAGGCCCCTCCTCAAGAAGCCTTCCCTGGACCCAGCATTGTTAGTAAATTATCGTCCGGTCTCCAACCTTCACTTCCTGGCGAAGGTTGTAGAGAGTGTGGTGGCACAACAGTTTCCTCGGCACCTGGAGGAAATGGTTTATCTGGACCCGCGCCAGTCGGCTTCCGGCCCGGACACAGCACTGAGACGGCATTGGTCGCATTGGTTGATGATCTCTGGAGGGCCAGAGATGGGGGTTGTTCCTCCATCCTGGTCCTATTGGACCTCTCGGCGGCTTTTGATACCATCGACCATGGTATCCTGTTGCATCGACTAGAGGGATTGGGGGTGAGGGGCACCGTTTTACGGTGGTTCTCCTCCTACCTCTCCGGTTGATCGCAATTTGTGTTGGCAGGAAGGCAGAGGTCGACCTCGAGACCCCTCACATGTGGGGTGCCTCAGGGGTCGGTCCTCTCGCCTCTCCTGTTCAACACATATATGAAGCCGCTGGGCGAGATCATCCGTGGTTTTGGGGTAGAGTACCACCTGTACGCTGATGACACGCAGCTGTACGTATCTACCACAAACCACCCCAATGATGCCGTCGAAGTGATGTCCCGGTGTCTGGAAGCCGTGCGTGTCTGGATGGGAAGCAACAGACTCAGACTCAACCCGTCCAAGACCGAGTAGCTATGGTTTCCGGCGTCCAGGTACAACCAGTTTACTCCATCACTGGCCATTGGGGGTGAACATCTAGCCCCAGTGGATAGGGCACGCAACTTGGGCGTCCTCCTGGATACCCGGCTGTCCATGGAAGATCAAGTGATGGCCGTGGCCAGGAGGGCGTTCTATCAGGTTCGCCTGGTACGCCAGTTGTGTTCCTTATTGGATCGGGACGCCCTTCGCACGGTCACTCATGCGCTCGTGACATCCTGTCTAGACTATTGTAATGCTCTCTACATGGGGTTTCCCTTGAGGTGCACCCGAAGACTACAGCTAGTCCAGAACGCGGCCGCGCGGGCTGTCCTGGGAGCCTCTAGGTTCTCCCACGTAACACCACTCCTTCGCGAGCTGCACTGGCTGCCTGTGGCCTTTTGGGTGCGCTTCAAGGTGTTGATTACCATCTTTAAAGCGCTCCATGGCACGGGACCTAGTTACTTGCGGGATCGCATTCTGCCTCATACATCCCTGCGGCCGATTTGCTCCCACAGAGAGGGACTTCTCCGGGTGCCGTCCACTAGGCAATGCCAGCGGGCGACGCCCAGGGAAAGGGCTTTCTCTGTGGTGGGCCCGACCCTCTGGAACGACCTACCCCCCGAACTTAGAACAACCACGGACCTCCGCTCCTTCCGCCAAAAGTTAAAAACTTTCTTCTTTCATCAGGCCGGCCTGGCCTAAAGAATCCGATTGTAATCTGTAGTATAAATTGAGATTGTTTTAATAGGGATAGTAGGAAATAGTTTTAAGGGTTTTAAAGGTTTTAAAATTTTAGCAAAGGATAAATTATTTAATTTAATTTTAAATATTGTTATTGTTGTATTTATATATGTTTTTAAGTCCTGTGCACCGCCCCGAGTCCCTGCGGGGAGAGGGAGTGGTCTATAAATCAAATAAATAATAATAATAATTTTTTAAAAAGCTCATAAAACTAACACACACACATATATTTGTTTCACATATATATGCATTTGTACTGATAGATAGATAAATAAATAAAGGGAGACTATGATAGATCTATTTCGAGCTATTTGGCTCTCATCAGATAGCCATACCCTTACTGGGATTCAAACTCAGGCTGTTTACATGTCAGGCAGCTGCCTTAACCATTAGGCCATGAGTTCTACTCCCTTATCAGCTGAGCCAGGGAAATAAGTCAATGTTTATGTCAGAGCACCTGGTATGCCCAAATATGGGAGGAAGGCAAAATGGATAGCAGTAAGCTCCCTTCCTCCCATATTTGGGCATACCAGGTGCTCTGACATAAACATTGACTTATTTCCCTGGCTCAGCTGATAAGGGAGTAGAACCCATGGCCTAATATATATATATCTGTAGTACCTTTGAATCAGATGATTATTTGAAATATTTAAGAAGCCCACTTACATTATAGTTAGCAGATTTTCAATAATAATAGAAACTGCTGAAATTGATCCATGAAAACTTCTTGTTGTTTTTTGCAATATGACTACTCATCTTGAAATGGTGGATTAAATTATTATGGTTCTTAATACAAATTGCATATAGAAAGAGCTTAAACACTTTCATTGGTATCAAAGAACTAGTCAAGCCTCAAAAGCTGGGATTGGGGAAGAAGGGATTGGAGTAAGGAAGACTGTTTTGACTGGTGCAAAAAGGGATATGCTGATTCATTCATTCTTTCTGTGCAAATATGTTTAAAGGTTTTTAGTGTAGATTGAGAGTTACTTTTGTTCATGATATCAAACGGTCTGCTTTGGGGAGGAACTTTTCAGAAGTGGACTTTTGTTTTATTTGGTTAAACCTGTAGTTACTATTTGTTAAATGTTGTCAAATGTAGGCGGAAGTTAGGAAACCTTGCTGTCCCAGCAGACGAGAAGTGGAGGGCGGTGTTCGAGGACTGCTGGCACCATCTCGGCTGTGAACAGCCAGGTCAAGGGGATAGGTGGAAAGCTTGGGATAACATTGCTGTTGCCCTGACAACCAATCGAAGGCAACACAAAGACAGGTTAGTAGGTAGGGTAGATGTATTTTGTTCAATACAACAGTCCTAATGCAAAGTTCAGTTGCCATTTATTTTCTTGTTAGAAGGGAAGTTAATCTGCAAATACCTGGAATATAAGCAATTTGTATTTATGGATAAGTAACATGAAAAGTATTTCTTAACACAAAATTCTTCAGTCTGTCTTATTCTAAATTCTTTTGGTATTGATAGAGTAAATGCATTAGTGAGATGCTCTGTAGTGGAGATATTTTTCATATAATTGTTGTTTTCTATTCATAATTACTTAGCTATTAAAGAGTTTTGGATTAAAAAAATGTGTGCACTTAAAATCAGTAATAATACAATTTAAAAAATAATCATTCATTTGAAGTTGTGAAACTGGATTGAACGTGACAAATCTCATTCATGCTGTGAAATTGCACAACAGTAGAACCAAAATATTTGACATTAATAGTTAATTATGCTGATGTGTTTCTGGTTTCCCCGCCGCATTTTTAGCTTTAAAGTTCATAGTTAATTTCTGGAGAGAAAAAAATCATCTGTTGTGAAAGAAAAACAGTTTTTAATAGCTACCAAAATTTACCAGTTGAAAAATTGTTGTGTTTATTGGTTCCCAACCCGTTTCTGTATAGGTTCTAACCATAGCCATCTATTCTTGCAGTCCAGAACTCTTGAGCAGATCACACACACAAACCCTGGAAAGCTTGGAGTTCATTCCACAACATGTCGGTGCCTTCTCATTGGAAAAATATGACAACATTAAGAAATACCTCATAAAGGTATATGCAAGCCAATATCTATATAATATGCATTTACAGCTTGCTGATGTTCACTACTTCCTTAAGCAGAGTAAAATAAGGGCTGCTATCTGTAATGCTATTTATAATATACTTTTCTAATTAACAAATACAGTACATAGAAAAAGTTCCCATAATTATTTGGGCTTCCTTGGAGAAGAAGCTTGGTTGCACAGGGACGGACAACATATGGGGGATGTCAGTTCGGTAAATGACATTATAAAGTGAATGGGATTTGGAATTTTCTTGGTATTTTAGAGTTTTGAGTTTGTACATCATAATCAGCATCCACGTTAAGGACACCATTTATCAGCAATTCCAGCCAGAAGAATTCTAGTGACTACAGAAAAAGGTATTAAAGTCCCATCTCTAAGACAGGATACATACAAAAGAGCAACTTTGAGAATCATATGCTTACTAAAAAAACGTGAATTTGGGTTAAATAATTTTCTAAGAAAACTGTTTCTTCCCTAACTCTGTCTGCAAGTATTTCATATGAATTTCGGGTAATACTGCACAAATATTAATCCTGAACTTAGGACCTATTTGTGTGAGATACACAAGTGATATTTTTTAGATTTTAATTTATTTACACATGTATTGTTTAAAATATCTTATATTTGAGCCCTTTAGTTCTGCTGTTTTATTTAGCTTTCTGGTTTTTTCATCTCCATCTTTTTAGGCATGTGATACTCCTTTGCACCCCTTGGGAAAACTTGTTGAAACCCTGGTAGCTGTATACCGCATGACGTATGTGGGAGTGGGAGCCAATCGACGGCTTTTGAAAGAGGCAGTGAAGGAGATTAAATCCTATTTGAAACGCATCTTCCAGTTGATTAGGTAAGAAGCTGCTACTAGGCAAAAGAGTAGATGAAGAAAATCTTGTTTCAAAATTTATGGATACTTTTCAATTAGACCACATTTTGATGGTAATGCCTTTATGTTGGTTTTAAGATTCCTGTTCCCTGATCTTCCTGAAGAGGGCAGTTTAATTCCCTCGCTGATGACTGAGTTGAAAGGAACCAGGTCTTTCTGTACTGGAAAAAAGGACTCCGAACCAGACTCTCCAGAGCCAGGGTAATTAATCTAGGAAACAAGAGCTAGCATTAAATCCGATCAAAAGAGGCTTCAAGCTTCATTTTCTTTTCTTTTTGATTGGAATATAGGTGATGTCATTTAGCACAGGGGTCTCCAACCTTTGCAACTTGAAGTCTGAAGGACTTCAGCTCCCAGCAAAGCTGGCTGGAGAATTCTGGGAGCTGAAGTCCTTCAGACTTAAAGTTGCAAAGGTTGGAGACCCCTGATTTAGCATACTATGTTTTTTTTTAATCCTCCATTTAATCCTCTAATTAAACAAAAAGCTAAATAAAAATGCATAAAGATAAAACATTGTTATAGATTTAACATTGTGAATTTCAGCTATCTAATGTTTATGTTTGAGTGGGTTCAATTTCAAATGGAGTTCTGATTCAGTAGATTTTTCCAATATTTTACCCTTTACGATGACATGCCAGGCCACCTAACTAATGAATAGACTGAGATTGATTTGCCTCTGTTACTCTTTCTTACACTGCTTTAAAGCAGGAGTATTAACCACAGAAGTATAATCTTCACTTCTGCCAGAGAAGCCCTTTGCTGTGCCACTGGTTAATAGCACACATCATGCCCTCTATGCATAGAAAAAAAAATATTTCTGGCTTGTTCTGTATAGTTTAAATGATAAAGAATTTCTATGCTGGAATGTCTAACAGTGTGTGCTAATATTCAGACTTTTCAGGAATAACTGAGAAAAAATACTTAAGGAGTAATTGTTCTTGGGTTGAAATAGAATTGAAGTACCGTATTTTTCCGTGTATAAGATGATACTTAAAAAAAAAATCCCTAAAAATGGAGTGGCGTCTTATACATGAGGGCCAAAAGGAAAAAGTGTGGCCTATCCCCATCCTCCAGCTTCACTGCATATGCTGAACAAACCAGTTGTTATATACACACACACACACTGTCAATGTGGATCCCGGGCAATGCAATGCATTAGAGAAATAGGAAGTGGAGCAGTTGGCAGGAGGGAAGGAGGAACAGGGAGAAGAAAGTGGGAAAGCGGCCTCCTTCCCTTGCATCAGCCGCTCCGTTGCCTGTTTCTCCATTGTAGCAAGCGCCACAGAGCTTGCCCCACCCACCACTGCCCAGATACCCTTGCTTCCCCCAAGCATTTCTTTGCCTACCTGATTTCCAGCTCCGTCGCGTTTCTCTGTCACATTTCTGGTCATGTCCTGCCTGCAATGCCCATGCCAACTGCCCCTTCCAGGCCAGAGCTGGAATGCTGCCACATTTTAGTGCTGATAGATGCTGGTCTTCACTCTGGTGGGCTTGGGCAAAGTCTGGAGAGAGACGGGCCCATTTCAGTACCTGGCCCCCAGATTCCCTCGCTTCCTCCAACCATTTCTTTGCCTACCTGATTTCCAGCTCTGACACGCTTATCCGTCGTGTTTCTCACCGTTGTGTGCAGGGAAACAAGTTTGTGAGACTAAAAAAAAAGTTCAGTTCCAACTTCGTGAGATCTTTTTTGTGTGTGTGAAGTTGGAATTGATTGATTGAACTTTTTTTTTTAGTCTCACAAACTTGTTTCTCTGCACACAACGGTGAGAAACGCGATAGAGTTGGAAATCAGATAGCAAAGAAATGCTTGGAGAAAGCGAGGGCATCTGGCCGCCAGGCACTGAAATGGGCCCGTCTCTCTCCAGCAGTTGCCCAAGGCCACCAGAGGGAAGGCTGGCATCTACTGACACTTAAATGCAGCAGCATTCCAGCTCTGGCCAGGAAGGGGCAGCCAGCATGGGCGATGCAGGCAGGATATCCGCTCGCTTCAGCAACCTCCCCAACCCTCTGATGCGCCGCTGGCACTTTGCTCCCCCCCCTCCCCCCTAGACAGTTTTAGACTGATTTCTAAATTTTGGGTAAGAAAAGTGTGTGGGGGAGTGTCCTATCCATCGGGACATCTTATAAATGGAAAAATACAGTAGGTAGGAGAGAGTGGAATTCATTCCCTTTTTCTTCTTCAACATGTTTTCTTGATTAAGAAAAGATTAGTTGGTCTGAAACAAATCAATTATGCTAATGTTCATAGAACACCAGTTCCTCAAAATAATATCTCAAATGTTTTGTTTCCTGCTTTTTATGTGTTTAAGCTATGTGGTTACAAGCTCTGGCTTATTACTTCCTGTGCTGCTCCCGCGACTTTACCCTCCTCTATTTATGCTGTACGCCTTGGACAATGAACGAGAGGAAGATGTTTACTGGGAATGTGTTCTACGTTTGAACAAACAACCAGATAAAGCACTATTGAGCTTTTTGGGAGTGCAAACGTAAGCATGCTTCCACATGTTGAAAAAATATTTGAAAATTAGTTTTTCTTGTGAGATGTATATTTTAATTATTGCTTTAAGCAGGAGAAAAAAGATGAACTAAATCTGTCCCTTCCAAGTAGATAAAAATTTTTACTTGACTAAGCACCTTCAATCCTCAAAGGATTTGTAGTAGGAAACAAATAATTATTATGATCTTAAGAAGTTCCTGTATGTCATATTATTTTATTTGAATTTCTTGGCATTCAAATAGGTTTACTTTGAATACCAAAAGAAACTTCAAAAGATCATCTCATGAACTTCCCTTGTCAAAAATATCTAGATAATATAATGTGGCCTAGTCTAGAAGTGCTTAAATTTTTATAGGTAAATCCACTATATATTCTCTTTCATTAGATACTCTTTACATTGAGAAGAACATTTATGTACCCAGAAATTGGATCTTGGTGATAATTAGGACTTTATTGAAGATCTTTGTATCTGTAAATAATGCAGATGCCTCTAATGCCTCTAAAATTCTAGGCCTGCATCTTTCACACTAGTTGTTTGGACTCATTTTCTAAATGACTCATTCTATATTTAAGAATCTTTCTTCTCTGATATACTTATGTTATGGTATTACTTACAGGAAGTTTTGGCCAACAACAGTCTCTGCCCTTGGTGAAAATAAAAAGGTATGTTTTATTTACAGGAATTTTACTTGCACAATTCATGTTTGTTATTCCTCTGAATTTTTATCCTGGTTGAAAGAGAATTGGATACTATCAGTATCTTTCAGTTAATATTTAAAGTATCAAATCATGTATCTTTTTTACACTTAGTAGATCTTCTACAATATTTAAGTGTTCCAGGAACAATTCATGTTTCCTGCTGCAATAACATTGTAATATTTACAGGAAACGTTTCTCACACATATTTCCAATCATTATTTTTAGATTTTTGGTTTCTTAGAATATTTAATTATTTTGGCAGAAAAGTTACTATTCCCAAGACGTTCAGATTCTCATGTTGGTTGAAGGATATCCGCTTTCTTTTAGAAACTGCATTTTGTGATTTTTATAAAGTACAAAATATCCTATGAATGATGTGACAGTGAGACATCACTTTCGCATCATTATGCCCTGTAAGTTATTTTAAACCTGCAGCTAAATAATATTTGGGTCAATCATATGCTTTTTATAAAAAGAACATATTAAACGTATAGGTGTGGGATCCTAGGTGCTTTCTGAGCTTGGTTGTTTTCTTGTAGACGTTTTATTACCAGTAGGTAACATTGTCAGTGCTAGTAAGCAATGGGACTTGTTCTCAGTTTATATTTTAGTGCATTTCTTAGTTTTGCCTTTTTTCTCCACCCATCCTCTTTTTTAAACTTTTTTTTCTTTTCTTTTTTTGCATGTAATATTTTTCTTATTTAATTTATTTATTTATTTATTTTATTACATTTATATCCTGCCCTTCTCCACAAAGGACCCAGGGCGGCGCATAGGAGATTTAAAAAACATACAAAAATAGAACATAAATAATTTAAAATATATATTAGATCCCAAACCTGCGCTAAAACCAATTATTAATTAAAACCCAATTTAAAACTTTTCTACAGTCCCCATGGGAGGTTAGGCTAGGCCGGCTTGATGAAAAAAGTATGTCTTTAGACATTGGCGGAAGAGGCGGAGGTCGGTGATGGTCCGGAGTTCAGGGGGTAGGTCGTTCCAAAGGGCAGGGCCCGCCACAGAGAAGGCTCTTCCCCTGGGTGTCGCCAGTCGGCATTGTCCGGCCGACGGCACCCTGAGAAGGCCCTCTCTGTGGGAGCGTATCGGTCTAAGGGATGTATGGGGCACGAGACGGTCTCGCATATAACTAGGCCCCGAGCCATGGAGCGCTTTAAAGATGGTCGTCAAGACCTTGAAGCGCACCCGAAAGACCGCAGGAAGCCAATGCAGCTCGCGCAGGATTGGTGTTATATGGGAGCTTCTGGTAGCTCCCGTAATTACCCGCGCGGCTGCGTTTTGGACTAGCTGTAGCTTTCGAGTGCACCTCAAGGGAAGCCCCATGTAGAGAGCATTACAGTAGTCGAGACGGGACGTCACAAGAGCTTGAGTGACTGTGCGAAGGGCAGCCCGGTCCAGTAAGGGGCGCAATTGGCGCATCAGGCGTACCTGATAAAACGCCCCCCTGGCCACGGCTGCCACATGGTCCTCCAAGGACAGCCGGGAATCCAGGAGGACACCCAAATTGCGCGCCCTCTCCACGGGGGCCAATGTTTCGCCCCCAATGGCCAGAGTTGGAGTAATCTGGCTGAACCGAGGTGCCGGAAACCACAGCCACTCAGTCTTGGCAGGGTTGAGCTTGAGTTTGTTACCACCCATCCAGATCCGTACGGCCTCCAAACACCGGGACAGCACTTTGACGGCATCGTTGGGGTGGTCTGGGGTGGATATGTACAACTGAGTGTCATCAGCGTACAGATGGTACTCCACCCCAAAACCACGGATGATCTCACCCAGCGGCTTCATATATGTGTTGAAAAGGAGGGGCGAGAGGACCGACCCCTGAGGAACCCCACATAGGAGGGGCCTCGAGGTCGACCTCTGCCCTCCCGTCAACACATATTGCGACCGACCAGAGAGGTAAGATGAGAACCACCGCAGAACGGTGCCTCCCAGCCCCAACCCCCCCAGTCGGTGCAATAGGATACCATGGTCGATGGTATCGAAAGCCGCTGAGAGGTCTAACAGGACTAGGATAGAGGAATAACCTCTATCCCGCGCCCTCCAGAGATCATCAACCAACGCGACCAATGCCGTCTCGGTACTGTGACCGGGTCGGAAGCCGGACTGGCGCGGGTCTAGATAATCAACTTCCTCCAGGTGTCGCGGAAACTGTTGGGCTACCACACTCTCAACAACCTTCACCAGAAAGTGAAGGTTGGAGACCGGACGATAGTTCTGTAATAAAGCTGGGTCCAGGGACGGCTTCTTGAGGAGGGGCCTCACCACCGCCTCTTTCAAGACGGAAGGTAAGGACCCCTCACTCAAAGATGCATTGACAATGCCCTGGAGCCAGCCTCGTGTCGTCTCCCAGGATGCCAGTACAAGCCAGGAGGGACACGGGTCCAATAAACATGTGGTCGCCCTAAGTTTCCTTGACAACCTGTCCATATCCTCGGTGGTAACAAAGTCAAACTCCTCCCAAGATGGAACCTCAAGACAGTCTCGGACAGTCCCACAGGACCACCGTCGATGGAGGGTAGCTCATTCCGAATCCGAGTGATTTTCTCCTGCAGATAAATCCCAAATTCCTCTGCTCGCCCTTGTAGAGGGGCTTCCCGCGGCCTCTGGTGAAGGAGGGAGCGGGTCACCCCAAACAGGGCGGCAGGGCGGTTATCTGCGGATGCAATTAGGGTGGCACAATACTCACGTTTGGCCACCTTTATCGCCACTAAGTAAGCCCTAATATGGGTTCTCACTAGTGTTCGGTCGGCTTCGGAGCGAGAGGATCTCCATCTGCTCTCTAGGCGTCTCTTGTGGCGTTTCATTCCCCGGAGCTCCTCAGTAAACCAAGGAGCCTGGGTGATTCGTCGCCGCAAGAGAGGCCGCAAGGGCGCGACTCGGTCCAAGGCCCCCACGGCCGCACTTAACCATGCGGCCACTAGGTCCTCAGTCGAGTCGCGGGGCAGGGTCACAGGAATTGGCCCAAGCTCCCTCTGGAACCTTTCCGGGTCCATTAGAAGCCTGGGGCGGAACCATAATAAAGTTTTGGGGGGAAATCAATATGCTAAATAATTTATTCTAGTCCAGTGTTAATTCTTACGGCTAAAGCTTGCCATAATTATAATTTCTATTCTTATGCCTAGGTGTTACCAAATTCAAAAGATTCCTGTTTTGCTTCTGCTGTGGAATGCCTACAACAGATCAGGTAATTTCAGAATTAGCATACTTTACCTTGCCACCTTTCAATGGGAAATAGGTTGGCTTTTTTTTTTTTAATTAAATTTATATCCCGCCCTTCTCCAAAAGGACCCAGGGCAGCACACAGGAAATTAAAATACATACAAAAAACAACAGTACAAAATTTAAAAACCTATTAAATCCCCATCCTGCGCTAAAACCAATTAAAATCCCCAAATTAAAACTATCTATGGCTAGTCCCAGTGGAGGTTATATTAGGCCGGCTTGGTGAAAGAGGTGTGTTTTTAAACACTGGCGGAAGAGGCGGAGGTCGGTGGTGGTACGAAGTTCTGGGGATAGGTCGTTCCACAGGGCAGGGCCCAACACAGAGAAGGCCCTTCCCCTGGGTGTCGGCAGTCGGCATTGTCCGGCCGACGGCACCCTGAGAAGGCCCTCTCTGTGGGAGCGTATCGGTCTTAAGGATGTATGGGGCAGGAGACGGTCTCGCATATAACTAGATCCCGAGCCAAGGAGCACTTGGAAGATGGTCGTCAAAACCTCAAGCGTAGTTGAGTCGGGACGTCACGAGTGCTTGAGTGACTGTGCGAAGGGCAGCCCGGTCCAGTAAGGGGCGCAATTGGCGCATCAGGCGTACCTGATGGAACGCCCCCCTGGCCACGGCCGCCACATGGTCTTCCATGGACAGCTGGGAATCCAGGAGGACACCCAAATTGCGCGCCCTTTTCACGGGGGCCAGTGTTTCGCCCCCAATGGCCAGAGTTGGCTTACCTTGTGATTAATGATTTTGCGTCATATACTCAAGCTGTCTCATTCACAGTTTTAATAAGTGTATCTCACTGTTCATCACATATACGTTTTAGTTTTGATATCTGTTATCAATTCTAAATAAGGATTTGAGGAACTTTGGGTTAATTGTTTATGTAGAAAAAAGGAAATCTAGGCTAAACAGAGTTAGCCATATTCTCTTTAAAAAAAAATATTAGATAGATAGATAGATAGATAGATAGATAGATAGATAGATAGATAGATAGATAGATAGATAGATAGATAGATAGATAGATAGATTCCAGTCTTCATCAGAAGAAGAATAAACAATTTTAGTAACTTTTCACCACCTCTTAATTTACAACAAACAAACAACTATATTAGTGGGTCTCTTTTTCTTTAATTATTAGTATAGTTAAATGTCTATGGAGATTCTCGGTCATCCAGGTCATAGTTGTTCAGGGCAAAGGTGCTTTTACAAGAGGCAACTGGACTTTCTTGTTTTTCTTTGAAGACATTTCGCTTCTCATCCAAGTAGCTTCTTCAACTTGCACTGGATGGTGGGGAATGGAAGGACTTACACTCATTGCAGATAGTGGTCATTTGCATTCTTTTGTATTACTACAGTTATTTCTGCTTCCTTGTAGTGTGCAACTTTCAATGTTCTCTGCCGTCATATTTCTTTTTCTACTAAATATTTTCCCACAAAAGGATTGTTGTTTTAAAATCAAAAAGATATATGGTCTTTATAAAAAAATTTAAACCCAAACTTACTTCAAATCCATCCGGCGCTTAGTCCTTCTATAACTTTCCAAAACTCTGTGTTCTAACCATTCTTTTGCTATTTATTCCAAAATAAGAACACTCCAGTCTTAAAACTTATTTCAAGAAGGAAACTCATCTTGAAGGCCTCTCTCTTCTCAATATTTCTAGAACTTTGGATCTGTTCTTGAATTTCATTGATATTATAGTCCTTCATGTGTCTGAAATAATCAGAGGAGAGGTTCAATTTAATATTGAGAGATTGAACAAAATTCTCATTTTTTCACTCAACACTCCAAATAATCTTCCTAGCACAACGTTTACACCTACTGACAAGTTGAAAGTCATCCAGCAGACATTTGAGGAGATCTCACAGAGCGTTCTTGAGTCTCTTCATGAAGATTTCCTTTGGTCCATGGATGATTTGTTTCCTGTTTTTCTGTATGTGGTGCTACGAGCCCGGTAAGTAAAATTCTGCAATAAATCCTTTATAGGTATAATTATTCTATCTTTGGTCTAACTGATATAAGCCATGGGACCCAATTGTGTTTTATTAATTAACTCTGATGCTGTTGGAATTCTAGCATAACATTTTAATTGAATCTCTTCTGAATGGGCTAGTTTGAAACTATAGCTCTTATTTAAATATTGTAATTGTATTTTCTAAAAAGAAGTCAGGACTCTCTGGCACTGAAATTATACAATGAAACTGAAAGCTGTATCTTTTCCTTTGAGAAGAAATGTGATGCTTTTCCTCCACATAGAATAAAACATAGTTATTATTGAACACCTGTGATAATCTTTCAGCAGAAACTAAAACAAAATGCAATTATTGTAAAATTGATTAGGAAGAAATACAATCACAATAAATAACTTTATGTTATTATAATATTGATATTTAGGTATTCATAGTTTGGGAGTTATTCCTGAAAATTTGCTTTGTGGTTGATTCCACAAAAAATGTTCAATAATACGTATATTTGCATAAAAAGAAAGGAATAGCATGCAGTGCAATAACATGCAATATTTTGAATTTGAAACGTTTTGGGCTAAAATGTTTGGGTTAAAACAAAAATGCTCATTTCACATTCCAGGCATCCCATTTTGAGCTGAGAATTGTTCCAAATTTACTGGAGACTCAAAAGAACATTCTGGAATAGGCAAAATGGAAAATTGCCTACAAAATCAGTATAACACATTTCAAACTCAAAACATCCCTTTTCAGCTTCCCCCCCCTCCACACACACACACTCATAGTAATGCATTTGCTGATTTATAAATGCTGATTAGTGTAACTATGTTTCCTTTTTGTGGCAGAATAAGAAATTTGGGGTCTGAAGTGCACTTGATTGAGGACCTCATGGATCCCTATCTCCAACATGGGGAGCAAGGCATTATGTTCACTACTCTGAAGGTATGTCTTAGTTCTGTTGATTATTCAAAGTTGTCTTCTAATGTCCTCTGTATCATTTTCTTTTGAATTGTAGACCTTATTTAGTTGGTACTAAATTCACCTAATTTGACCTGGATCAAATATAGAGAAAATAATGTTTTTTGCATGTCCAATTATTCTTTGCCTATCTTGGCTCATTGCTACTAACAAGGAAAGAATAACTAGTTATAATTATTATTGTTATGTTTTTTTTAAGAGAGGCCTCTTTGAAACAGCAGTAATTAGGCTAATCCTAACTAAATGTAACCTGGACAATTACCTTGGTGAAGAAATGTTACTAGCTCGTAATATTTACTTCCTGATAAAGATGGATCTGAAAGTATTTCCTGACAAACTCTTGGATGCATCTGGATAAAGTTTATTCTCTAAATCTACTTTGGTCTGGCTCTATTTCTTTTTCTTTTTTTTGAAAGAAATGGCCATAGCAATAAGCTTTGCCTAAGAATATAGCAGAAGTTGCACCCAGATCATTCACTTAGATCATTTGGCAGTCTCACAGTAGGCTGGCTAAATTGTAGATTATGCTTTAAGCAGAGCCTTTCTCAAAGGATTCCTTGGGGGGGGGGGGGTCAGTTTTTTGTTAATATCTATCTGAAACCACATCAAAGTTGAGAGCTGAGATGCTATCACTCATTTCTCTTTTTCACTTAGCTCATTTGAGGGAAGTACATATCCTGAATAAGTACTTGAGCATTATAATGAATTGGATGAAGGCCAAGAAAGGATTTAGTGCAGGTTAGGCATCTACTGGTTCATGGGAAGGTCATCTATCCAGGTTATGATGTTCAATGTCTTTTGGAGAGGGTTAGTTTGTTAAAGATCAGACTCATAATTGAATGGTGTTCCTGAACTCAATATTGTCACTGGAGTCACCAGTGGTCTGTATCACTGATATAGTGAGACAGTGTGCAGGAATAATTCTGCAGATAAACACACACATACATATACACACATGTACCATGCTGCTTTGGTAATAGATTACTGCAGTTTATTGGATATGAGGTTGTCTTCCTGTAGTCTTTCGGGTGCGCTTCAAGGTTCTGACGACCATCTTTAAAGCGCTCCATGGCTCGGGGCCTAGTTATATGCGAGACCGCCTCCTGCCCCATATATCCCTCAGACCGATACGCTCCCACAGAGAGGGCCTCCTCAGGGTGCCATCGGCTGGACAATGCCGACTGGCGACACCCAGGGGAAGAGCCTTCTCTGTGGCGGGCCCAGCCCTTTGGAACGACTTACCCCTTGAACTTTGCACCATCTCCGACCTCCGCCTCTTCCGCAAGTGTCTAAAGACACATCTGTTCCATATAGCCGGCCTAGCGTAACCTCCATTACTGACTTTTAGTTAGTTTTAAATTTGGGGATTTTAATTTGGTTTTTAGCGCAGGATTTTATTGGAATAAGTTTTTTAAAATTTTATATGTTTTTGTATGTATTTTAGTATTCCTGTGCGCCGCCCTGAGTCCGTTTGGAGAAGGGTGGGGTATAAATTTAATAAAATAAATAAATAAAATAAATAAATAAATAAATAAGACTGCTTTGAAATGTCAGTTAATTCAAAATAGAATATATTAATTGGAAGTTAAGTTATTAATAGGATAATTATTTTTAGGGAGCTTTTTTTTTTAATTTAAAAGAGCAAATGTATTTTGCTAGATGACCTTTTCTGAGTACTTTGCATGGTCTGTTGAAGGGAATCCCCCTGTTTTGGGGGATCTGTTTTTGTTTTGTTTTCCATTAGTTATATTTAGCATTTTATTTTATTTTTATTATTTTCATTGTTTTATAATTTTATATTCCTTTTACTGTTGGCAAATTATGTATGCTTAATGAATCAGATGCATTTGCTTATTATTTTTTCAAAACTTTATTTTTAGGCATGCTATTACCAGATTCAGCATGAAAAGCTTACCTAACGTATTGGCCTTATGTAGAAGACTCGCCTGAATTTTTATTCATCCTCCCTGAAATACTTAAAATGAAAACAGACACGTCAATCTGTGGATGTAATTTCTAAAGCTTTAAAGTAAGAAAAAAGCAAAGATGTCAGATCAAAGAAAAAGAGATAAGATTTGGAAAGCAATTATTTTTTGAAGAAAATGTTAGGCTCGCATAGATCTCAAACAAAAAGACCATCCAGGAACATGCTGCTTTTGACACAGAAGAAGTTGAAAATATTGTGATTTTGAAGGACTGAAATGCACTATGGAACTACTGTATTATTTTTAAATGAAGCTGCCTAGGTTTGTATGTCACTGGAAAAAAATAGTTGACACAAATAACCTTCTTACTAAAAAAAAATAGCTTGTAGAAAAAATCCTCGTGTGTAAAGTTATAAAGTACAAGTGCTTGCGTGAAATCGAGAGCTGTTGGATTTATTAATTCCAAAGTGTTAAATATGTGGGAGCTGATATTTCTTTACTTGGGGGCGGGGTTGTAAGGGGAATTTATTATTTAACTTCAAAGAACATTGGTCATTGTAAATGTCAGCACTAAATTTAATATTAAAAATGTTTACAGAACTCTTATTTCTTCTAAGCCTTGATGAACAAACTTTATAAGCTATAGTTGGAATGGTGTATTTAATGGTGGACTTCATGTTACAGAATGATAAAATTGCAATCTTACTAAAGATATGCTCTCACTATTGAAGTATTATCATTATGCGATTTTGAACTGCTGTATCTGCAATGCCATTTGACAGAAGGAAATCTTATTACCAGCAACTCTATGTCATTGTTCTTGTTACTTTTTCTTTGCCTTTTATAAGTAGCTCTCATTCTAGATAAAACAGGTGCTGTTCTTTATTATATCAGAAATACTTCCCTGGTTAAATTCAGCTAATAATATTCAATACAAATAACCTCTGGACATCAGAATCATGCTTGTGTGTTAACTTCTTTTATTAAAAATACATTTTTGTTGAACTGTAATTATAAATGAAGCAATTTTCATAATAAAAATACTACTAATTCTGTCATTCTTTTGTTGTAATATATAAATTGTTTTTTGAAAATGTTTTATACTTATTTCAATATAAGTTGTCTGCATCAAGAATAACAGAGTTGGAAGGGACCTTGGAGGTCTTCAACCCCCTGCTTAGGCAGGAAACCCTACACAACTCCAGACAAATGGTTATCCAATATTTTCTTAAAAATTTCCAGTGTTGGAGCATTCACAACTTCTGGAGGCAAGTTGTCCCACTGATTCATTGTTCTAACTGTCAGGAAATTTCTCCTCAGTTCTAAGTTGCTTCTCCCCTTGATTAGATTCTACTCATTGCTTCTTGTCCTGCCCGCAGGTGCTTTAGAAAATAGCTTGACTCCCTCTTCTTTGTGGCAAGATATTGGAACACTTAGCATAGTTTGCTATCCAATCACTAAAGTAAATAAAATCAATCCTGAAGGATTGTTTTCTGTTTGGAGACTCTTTGGGGTGTAAAGCTTCTTTTTTCAGGAGCAGTGGGATGCCCACAAAGGAACGCAACTTATTTTGGTTCATCCCCATGATAGGATCTCCTAAAGCCTCAAAAGGTGTCTATCAGCTGCCTGTTACATTATAGCACTATCAGATGTACTGTAAACTTTAAGAATCAACATATGTAGCCACTGATGACAAAGGTTTTGAGCCATTTAAGGGCATGGTGTCACCAAAATTTACAAAGCTGCAAAAAAGAATCACATGTAATTAACCTAGCTATTATTTGTAGCATGTTTTGATAATGAGCAAGGGTTGTCAAGGGTTCTGCCCTAAGTGCTAATATTTGTGCTTCAGTATTTTTTAAAAAAAATATATGTCACATTTATTATTCTTATAAATAACTCAAGTTTGTGAATATACCTAATACTCCTCTCTCATTTTCCCCATACCAACCCCATGAGTTGCACTGAGATGGACTGGCCTAAAGTCACCCATCTTGTCTTTCTAGTCTAAAGTGGGACTAGGTATGCAGAAAAAAACCCCAAAAGTTCTGAGTTCTTGTGCTTTAATCCAGTGAATTTTATTAAAAGCTGTAAATAGGTGAATTAGGTAGAAATAAAATCTACCATATTTTTCAGAGTATAATATGGGTGTTTTTGGTCTCCCAAGCCCTCCGTGCATCACATTTTTGGCCTACTAGGCCCCCAGAAGCACACAGCCCATTTTTGACACAGTCCCATTTTTGAGCTCCCAAGCCCTCTGTGTGTCACGTTTTCGGCCTCCCAGGCCCCCAGAAACACTCTGCAGGCCAAAAACAGGTGCGCTTTTGGTGAAAACGGGCTATGCAGAGCACTGCAGAGTGCTTCTGGGGGCTGGCGAGGGTGAAAATGCGACACGCGGATGCCAAAAACTTTTTTTTTTCTTGTTTTCCTCCTATATAGTCCGGTGCATCTTATAGTCCCCAAAATATGGTGTTTTTGGAAGTGCAGAATTATGTAGTTGTATAAAATATTATTTCATATGTGTTATGTCAGTGGTGGGTTCCGGCAGCCACTACTGCTGGTTTGTTGAGGGATGCACCGCGCTTCGAAAATTTACAATGAAAATTGCTCTGCACATGCCAAAAACAAGATGGTGGTGCCACAGGCGCTGCATGGCAGGCCTGGGTGACTGCCTGTTCCAGTGACCCAGGCTGCCAAACTACTACCAGTTTGGCCAAACTAGTCCGAACTGGTAGAAACCCACCACTGTTGTTAGCTGTTACATACATATGAATTAGTCTTTACTATGCAGATTTTCAGCCTGAATACACAACATTTAGTGAGCAGGGAAGTATTTGAATATTAACAGTGTTTGTATATAAAACAGGGATCCCTACAGGTCATGTGTGGATTCTCATATTGCAATCCCTCACCCCAAGATGAGCTACCAATATTTGTTGACTGAAAACACACTGAAGTTTTTACCAAACAAAAATGGCAAAATAGGTGTAATGGATTTTGGAACCTCTGCATATTCTTTTAAAAATTAAAATTGAAACCTGAGCTTCTAGGAAAGTTTAACATTCTGCTGTGGAGGTTAACATTCTGAATATGCATTCACCAAAACATGTTGAAGAACACGTTCTCTCATAGGCATAGGAACATAGAATAGGTATGGTCTCTCATAGACTTAGGAACAGCTAGTTTTAAAGAACTAGTCTCTCTCCAGAAATCAGATGCTTCTATTTGCAACTATATTTTGGGAAGCATTCAGAGGATCTTAAGATTACCAATTCAAGAACAACCAATTTCTTTTTAGTGGAATGAAATTTTAATTATATATTAAATGTGTTCACAAGACTGGTAACTGGTAAGTAATATTGGTATTTAGCTATTACATACGGGAACTTGAATGCATATATTTTGCTGAAGTGGAAAGCTGTCTAGAACCTCATTCAGATTGACATTTCTTTCTGCAACTAATATTTGCGTATTTTCCCCATACCAACAAGGAAACAAAAAAATGGCCAGGCTCTTGCATAGATGGAGATGTCTCTATCCATTTGGTTATAGTTGGGTAGAAGAATGAATAAGCTAGTGATCAAGATGACACAGTACTACCTCCAAACTATGCATCCTCTTCATTGAAAAAATAATCCTGCAAATGAAGGCAAATATACGTGTACCAGGGTAAAGCAGGATTGAATCTGGGTTGGATTCTGCAGAATAATTCTGGTCCAGAATGAGCTGTCTTCCAATTTGTCAGACGCTTAAGTGTCCAGCAATGGCACCTCTGTTTGGTCAATTTCAGCTTTTGATTGTTGTCCTGCTTCCAGACATAGGTCAAATGCCATCAATGTTTAATCAAATACAGACACAATGGAAAGGGAGTACTGGATATCTTTTGCACCTTGATTATTCATTGTTCTAATTTCTGAAAGCTCCTCTGATGCAGAGAGCCCAAGAGAAACCTAGAACTTTCCACCACTAAATATCAGGCGGGCAAAGCAGATGTTCCTAGTGCTGCTCTCTAGAGCACTAGGACCATCCTACTGGATTGATGGCAACCCCGAGAAATCAACAGGAATGCCCGTTTCTAGTACTGATCATTTCTCAAGAGAACCAGGGTAGTTTTGGGGATGAAGCTAGATATGAAACTAGAAGGAAATGATCCTGGAAAGCTGTTTCATTTTAGTACATCTGAGATTTATTGGGTGCAATACTATCCACTCTTATCATTTTAAGTAAAAAGAAATCTTAGGAATTGGTAACAATGTATGGGCCAAGGAAGGAATCAAGGAGGAGATGCTGCACTAGCAAATTCAGGGTTGTGGGTCTCCTAATGGTTACAGCTACTTTAGCTACGTTGAGCCTTGAACATTGAACAACATGTACACTAGTAAATACATAATTGACTACGGTACATTGATCTCACTATGGTGTACTGTATAGTATATAATATTGTTAAACTGAATTCCGATACCAGCCAATTTTGCTGATATAATCTTACAGGAAAGAAGGATCTTAAAGTGCAAATAGCAAATATCCTCTGGACCAGGGGTCCCCAACCCCCGGTCCGTGGACCGGTGCCGGTCCGTGGCTTGATAGGAACCAGGCCGCAGGGCCGGAGAGGAAGAGGAGGGAGGACAGGGCAGCCCCCTGGGCAGAACGTGCACCGGGGGCAGGAGAGCGCAGGTGCGGCCGCTCACACCGTTGGGGGCCCTAGACGGGCGAGTGAGCCGACTCACACACACACACACACACACGTGCGCATGCGACGCCTGTTTCCCCTCCCCCCCCGCTCCCCCTCTACGCCGGCCGGTCCGTGGAATTTTCTTTAAAATGAAACCGGTCCCTGGTGCAAAAAAGGTTGGGGACCCCTGCTCTGGACGTCATGCTTCTAGGGACTGATGGGAGTTTGTCTAACATCAGAAGTGCCAACTTTCCTACTAAAGTTTGAACTTGAGACTATATCTAACTGGTACATCTAAAAATATATGTCTTGTTGGGGAAAATATTTTCACTTGAAAGACTCCTCTCCCTTCCTGTATTCTTTAGAGAAGCAGGTTAGGGGCTGAGTCCTAGTAATCTGAGTTACGTAATTTCTATACTTAAATCCTTGTACTTCCTTTCAGCTTCAGGCATTCAAATTGCTCCTCTATCTCTGTCAGATGGTCCCCTTCACTGATCGTCTTTCGGTTGTGATTTGTCATCTTATGGTATTAGCTCTTAGACACTGGACAGCTAGTCTTAATCAGGCACACCTAGTACATTTCCGCCACTCTATTTTACTCAGCTACAGTACCTCTTCCATGGTACCATCCAATTCAACAAGAAAAGAAAGGAAGAATGTTTTAAATAAACGTTCAAAAAAGGGACAGTAAAATGATCATACTTCCTTCCTTTCTTGTAAGAAGATTAATATATATCCTGCTCTACTCCTGAAGTTTTCCATCAGCAGAACAATCGAGGGAAAGAGGCTGCTACTTTGATTTGGAAAATCTGAAGACAGGGGACAGCGTATTTTCTTCCAGGTTGGCATTATTTTTGCTGATTGGGTACTGTTTTCTGGAATTTTCTAACACAGTTGGATATCTTTCCTACTGTTGGCTGCTTAGTTAGAATGCTATCTTGTGTTTTATTGGATGAAAGGATTTTAGACCAAAAGCTCATTTAATTGCTGGCAACTTCTAACTAGAAACAAACCCATTTTAGCAAATTGAGTGCCAAAAAAGTAGTTAAACTTTTCTCCAGAGACTCTGATTTCCTCCTCCCCCAAATATTAATTTTCAAACTATCATATGATGAATGAAAGAATCCTATCAGGATTTTTTTACTTTGTTCTGTATCAGTTTTGATTTGTAGGATGTACAAACAATCTCAAATGTTCTTTTACAACGTTCCATATTTAATATTTGATTTAAGTAGAGATATTTTACATATATAGCACAAAGATATTTGAATGAAATATCTGGAATTTGTAAAGAAAAAGAAAAGAAAAAGAAAGACTATGTGACTGAGATTTTCTTCGTGCAATAAAATGTTGTGTTATACCTTTTGAGATAATATTGATGTAGCCTTTTGTTTGCTGCTCTTTATTTCCAAATAATACACACACAAACATGGACTTGTGCATATACATTTTATTCAGAAATGTAGAGGAACAGAAATTATTTTTTTTCTAAATATCTAGACAATGTAAGCTCTGTGTGGCTAAAACAGCAAATCCTCTTGCTTTCTTTTTTAATGCAATTGCTCAGCTGTTGGCTTCTAGGCTTGCAACTCCAGGGGGCAGTGGTTGTGTTCAAGATATATTTACATTTTCCAGAGGTGAAAACATATCTGCTATTTTTCCTTTTGAAAATGCAATCCCTTTTTTGATATACCTGTTGTAATTTTTGATATATCTGTTGTAATTTTACCTTGAAAATCAGGCTTCTATTGCATAATATATCAAACATCACTATTGTAAATTGACACAATTGTCCATTTGTTTGGTACATCTGCCATTTTCTGCATAATTAAAAAGAGAAAGCTTTCTTCTTATGGCAAAGACAGGCAGGATTAAGGTTAATGCAAGTATAATAAGGTTTCATGTGAACTCACTTCAAGATTTTTAAAAACTGTTTTCATAAATACAAACTTGTTTAATGTAGAAAGGCATAACATTTTTAAATCAAGGTTATTAAATATAAAATGATATTTGTGAAAAATTGCACATGCATAGCTATATTGAACTTCAGTTAAAATTTTAAATTAAATGATTAAGTACTTAAGATATAAAATATTAAGAATTATTTTAGGATATTTGATAGCCTTTAGTTCTCTTCTGATTATAGTTTGTGAACATTAAACTAAATGTTAACTAATTATAACTAGAAGAGAACTAAAGGCTATCTAATCATCCAAAATATTTCTCCATCTTTTATATCTTAAATATTAGCAACTCCTATGGAAAAGAGTCTTCATCTTGCCAAGAAAAAAATGTATTTAATTTTATCTTTCTTGAGCTAAGTGGCCCACAAAGCTGTTCTGATTCTGAGATCTAGGAAATACTGTTGAGATACTTAGTTCCCTTTGTGTATTTGACTGAATTGTTCAGCCAGGAAAGTCAACAAGAGAGAGGCCAAAAAAGGCATGGCGACTCCCCTTTTTATGTATGTCTAGGTATGTGTAAAAAGACTTTGGATCGCACAGTCATGGCAGTCATTCCTCCGTGAATACTTTTATAAACTGCCCCCATTTATCTTGCTTTCTTTTGTTGGCTCTTTCTCAATTAGGAGAAGGGAGCCACCTATAGTGCAAATAGTATAGTACTGGTTGAGAAACAATGATCTGATTAAAGCTGCTGTCAGACTGCTAGATTACCTCAGGCATCTGTGAAATGATGTTCCAAACAAGTGTAGTGGGATTAGGGGAAGAAATGAGGTACATGGAAAGAAAGGCATTTCACATTCCCAGCAGGCTTCACTCAGAAAAAAAATGCCACCTTATTATTTATTAATATTGTCTGCCATTTAAACCCCATTAGGACTTGTTCATTTGGATAGTTATACTTTGGATAAAGTTTTATGCATTTATGCACTAAATTAATTTCCAGAACTATTGTTCTGCTTCTTTTTCTATTATTTTCTTTTCTTTTCTTTTATTTCTTTTATTTATTATTTTCTATTCTATTCCACTACAGAACGCTGCATGCCAAAACAGTTAGACACAAAGACCAATTTTCCCTTGTGCCATCATTCTGCTGAACACCTAATTCCCACAGCACTGTTTTATGTCTAAGGATATTTACCCATGTAGTAGAGCCTTATTACTATTATCATTCTCATCTTTCCTACTACCTTCTGCTATTTGTATCTTATGATTATATTACTTTGTTATTTGAATGTACACTGAAAGCTTATGCACAGGATACAAATTACTTGTGTGTCGAATCACACTTGGGCAATAGAGAACTATTCTATTCTATTCTATTCTATTCTATTCTATTCCATTCCATTCCATTCCATTCCATTCCATTCCATTTATACAGATATGTATTCACATAGAAATATTTATTTTTATAATTATTTGATGTCCCCCCAAGTGATCTTTCCTCTCCTTTCTAATTAGGCTTCTAATAATTACATAGCAGATGATCCATCCAGAGAAACTAGCAGAATTCCCAAGAATGAATGAGATGCACAGAGTTGCAGTCTTGCACAGCAAGGAAAAAGGTACAGCCCACCCATTTATTTCCTTTTTAAAAAAAATAATAAATGCCTCTTTTTAAAGAGAGAGAGAAATCATTCAGATGTCTGAATAACAGCAGTTATTCTTTTCCTTATTTAGATTTATCTGGCTAGCCAGCTATCAAATTCATATAGCTATCTATTTCAAGAATGTGACTCTGGGTGATGTATAGTAAAAACAAAAAACAAAAAACCACATTAAAAACCATGCATGTAACAAGACCATGGAAGAATGTTTAAAAGGCATCTTGCGATCTCCAAAGAATGTCAGCCCTGCTGGAAAAACATGTTTTAAGAGCTTTCCAGAAGGGTGGTAAGGATGGGATTAATCTCTCCTCAGGGAGATTGGGATGATAGTCCAGACGGCAGGAGCCACAGCAGAAAAGTCTCTTGGGTCCCATCAGATGGAACCCTTAGGAATCGTGACCCATAACATTCTTCACTCCTGCCAGATTTGATGGGCTGGGTAGATGTAATTGGAAAGAGGCAGTTCCACAAATAACCTGGTCCCAGGCCATGTAGGACTTTAAAGGCCAAAATCTGCACCTCAGATTGGACCCAGAAGCAAACTGGTAGCCAATGCAGGTTGCAAATTAAAGGTGTACTACTCTACTGGCACACATAACTGCCTTCACTGCAGCATTTAGCACTAGTTGAAACCTTTGAATACTCTTCAGGGGCAGTCCGATGTAGACACATTACAGCAGTCCGTTTGGGAGGTGAGCTGGGTTGGAATACCTGAGAGCACAGCCTTCCAATCCAGGAATGGGTGCAACTGGAGCACAACTGCACAAAGGCCCTCCTAGCCACAACTGGCACCTGCACCATGTAGGATAGTAGAATAAAGTGGCAATTTGCATAACTGGGAAGTCAGCTGTTTATCACACAGTTATGTCTGTTTTAATTTTGGCTAGCCTTGTAAATAAATATAAAACTAAGGGAAAAAAGGATTTACAAGATACTGTAGTCTCCCAATTCTGGTTTTGACCTGAAAAAAATTGCAGGGTTCCCATACACAAATAGGGTACATATATATCTTCAAATCATGCCATTAAATTAGAACATTTCTAGTCCAAAACTCAAATAAATTATAACAAAAAAACATTTATGTTTTTTTATAGGAATGAGGAATTCTCATGCTATAGTTTTTCATTTATTTTTTTGTCCAAAAAAATAAAATAAAAGATGTTTGTATAAATAGCTGTATTTAGAGGAGTGCAACAGTGAGCCATATCACTGATGTGTCTTTTGGGGTTAGGTTTATGACACATTCTGTCTTTGGTCCGGCACGAAATGAGCTTTTTGGACAAGAAGGATATTGATGGTGTATTATATGAACTGCTCAGATCTCCATGGCTGCAGGCTCTACTAAAGGTAAAAAATCTCTTCCAATAACCAGCAACTGCAAATTGTGTGCCTTCCCTTGGTTATGCACAGAAACAAAATTTTCTGCATTTAAGAATTTTTAATTTTAATTATTTAATCATTGAATGAGCTGCAAAGCGAAATGATAGAAGGCTTATTCTATACCTAGCTTCAGAAACCAGTAATTTCCCCCTAACTTTAGAACTAAACTACTTATGGATGGTTTGGTAATAAACCAGACAGAAACCAATTTCTTTTGCATTTCTTAAGCTCACATGTTTCCATGGTTTTAAACAGAACAGTGTTAAAATAAGGCAACCTGATACTCTGGTTTTCACTTCCTTTCCAACCTTTTGCATGTATAAGGTTCGGTACCATAAATGTTTATGAGTGGCTATTGTTTCTATCATCTTATAATTTAAAAAAACTTTCTGCTTTGCTTTACAAAGTGATGTATGAAGCAAACTATTGTGTTTAGGACAGTGAACGCAATTAATTTAAGTCACTTCAGTGCTCAATACCAGTATATGTCAAACAAGCACACATTGTCAACCTTATTAGGTAGTCCAGATAAGAGGCACATCCAGAATTACTAACTCTTACTTTATTATAAGGTTACATTAACAGAAAATTGCAAGTCTGAAAGTACATTTCTCTCTCCCCCGCAAATTTTACAGTCCAATAAACTAGGAAATATCCCGTCTTAGACCTTTACTACCATATTTTTTGGAATATAAGACGCACCGGACTATAAGACACACCAAGATTTTGAAGAGGCAAATGTTAAAAAAGGTTTTTGCACTCTGCAGACCCCCCAAAAATGGCCCGTTTTTCACGAAAATGGCCCTGTTTTTTTCAAAAGGGCACGAATAGCCTTTAGGAGGCTTGTAGAGTGCTGGGGGGGGGCAAAAATGAGCAAAAAAGGCCCATTTTTCACTCATTTCTGCCCTCCCCCAGCCCCCAGGAGCACTCTGAAAGCCTCCTTAAGGCTCTGCGCAGTCATTTTGGTGAAGGGAGCAGCATTTCACGAGGCAAAAAATGGTGTATTCATTGTATAAGATTGTCCCAGATTTTCAGCTTCTTTTTTGAGGGAAAAAGGTGTGTCTTATAATATGGTATATTCCATTTCTTCTGCAGGTTAAGCTTTTCTTATGTAGTCTGTGTTTCTTTCTCCAAAAGTCAATTTCATCATTACACATACAAATCTTGCAGAATTTGTATTGAAGAAATGTGGTCTTGATTCCTGGCCCATTCACATTGTTTTGTATAGGGAGAGAGCCAGGCGTTTGCATTATATACCACGTTTGTAATATTGTGACATTGCATAGTGGCATCAACATCTTAATGTCATCTGTTTCTAGGTATATGAATGCCTTCATCAGTATATCAAGAGAAGACCAGTTCCATTCATATCCCAGGCACAAGAATTGATGCATGAGGTGAGATTGCTGGAGTTGAGATTACTGTAAGTGCAGTTTCCCCGATGTCTAGTTTTTGCTTTCAATATTACACGGTTCACAGAAATAAAATTGCTTTGAATCGATTTTGACTCCTTCTAACTGCTTGGACTACTCCTTGCAGTTTTCTTGACAAAATTATTAGGGGACTGGAGGCTAAAACATATGAAGAACAGTTGCACCTTTGCAGGAACTGGGTATGTCTAGTTTAATGAAAAGAAGTATTAGGGGAGACATGATAGCAGTCTTCCGATATCTCAGAGGCTGCCACAAAGAAGAGGGAATCAAGCTATTCTCCAAAGCACCTGAGGGCAGGACAAGAAGCAATGGGTAGAAACTAATCAAGGAGAGAAGCAAGTTAGAACTGAGGAGAAATTTTCTGACAGTTAGGACAATTAATCAGTGGAACAGCTTGTCTCCAGAAGTTGTGAGTGCCACAACACTGGAAGTCTTTAAGAAGATGTTGGATAGCCATTTGTCTGAAATGGTATAGGGTTTCCTGCCTGGGCAGGGGGTTGGACTAGAAGACCTCCAAGGTCCCTTCCAACTCTGCTATGGTATTGTATAAATATTTTTCAGAAATGGGTTGCCCTTTCCTACTTCTTAGGACTAAAAGAAAGTTTACTGACCTGAGGCCTCCCAGCTGGTTTTGTGCCTAAGGTGGAACTAGAACTCATGGTCCTCTGGTTTCTACCTAATGCCTTAACCACTGCACCAAATTGTCCTTTAAGTTTTACATAATTGTATTTTATAAACATCAATGTGCTATTTAAACAATAGGTTAAGTTATATATTTTCAAAATGAAGTATATGCTTCTCTTATTCATAGGTAGTGGAGTTGCTGAACAGAGGCCAACAATCTCCAGAAAGGAAAGAGCTAAGACAACTTCTACAAGGTCCTCACTTCAAGGTAAGCATTGGCCCCTGAAATTCTTCAGCATGGAAGAGAAAGGTCGCCAATAGAAGATCCTTTATTATGAAGATGCATTGTTGAAAGCTGAGTATTGACACAGACCAGTGATTTCATCACTTTGAGATACATTAAGTGGTGCCAGGAGCCATGTTTCTCTCCATTCCTGAAGACCATTTTAGCAAAATAGAATCCAAACTGGCTCCTTTTATTGGCTAGGGAAGAAACAGTTGCAGGAAGGCATATTGGTCTTTCCTTTGCAAAAGGAACCCTGAATTATTACTGACTTTTCTCATGGGCCTGGAGATCTGAACCGCAACACACTCTGCTCTTGTTATCTATGGAAACACTAACCATCCACCAGCCAAAAGAAGCAGAGCCACAAATTGAGAGACTGATAAAAATTCAATAGCCATTTTCAAAGCAATCAACAGGTGAAATCTGCCCCTTCCTCAGAAAAGAGACACGTTTTCTCTCTTTTGTATAGAAAGCATGCAAGAAAGAGAAGCAAAATCTTCTCACCCTAATTTGTGTAGTTGTAGGTTTTGTATCTGGAAGTTACACTAGCTGTCAGAACTCTTGTACTATTGTTTTCATGCTCTAAATAAAACTTCTAATCAGAACTCCAAATACAGTAATTTGTTCTTGTGATTAACCAGTCCAGTTCAGGCTGTTTCCAAAAGCAAATTGCTTTAAAGCAAGAATCCCAAGTAGGAATATCAGCTCATCTGAATCAGTGCTACTTCAGCAGCTTCTTCTGGTTTTGACAAAATAATCTCTGTTCTCTCCCACACTTGTGTGTCTTTCTGCTTTAACTTACAAATCCTGCCTCCTTTTAAACTATAAAAAGGTTAAATCATAGATTAGAATAATTTAAGGTACAAGAAGGGAAACATCTAGCATTTTAAACAATATGCATTATCCTTCACCTGCATTTATGTCAATTTTGCATATTCAAAGATACAAAGTTCATTCAGAAAGCTTTGGAGAAAAGTTCAGCTTGCCTTCTTCTTGCCAATCTACATTTTTCTATGTAAGAAGCTTTTTAGAAAGGAGAATCCATATTATTTCCATCTGCCTTTTAAAATTATACAGTTCTGTACTTTCTACTTAATGTTTGAATGAGACCTAAGTATGTGTTTTGAGAAAAGTTTTTTCAAACACTTTATGCTGCAGAAGTTGATTTAGCAGTGGTTTTGAAGATCTATCATTCCCTGTTATAAAATGTGAGGGTCTCTTTTTGAGGCTACCAAAATCTTTTAGCACAAGGAATGTTTTTTTTTCTAACACAAATCCATTGTATTGACATTTGAAAAAGGAAATAATAATAAAGCTGGGAAATTTGGCTTCATATTCCAATTCAAGCAGTCTAATCATATTTGAACTTGCAAGGTTTGTATGTTAGACTAAAAAAAATTCTCATTTGGAGGGCGGGGGGGGGGGCTAAATGGACATACACACAATAATAAAAATCAAATGTAATTGTTAGGTTACATTTATCTGATAACTCTTACACCCAAGCATCCCCATTAAGAATGACCTAGTATTTATTTACACTATCCCCGTGTTTAATCTTTCTCACAGGCCTTGTTATTAGCTCATGATACTGTGGCCCAGAAGGATTTTGAACCTATGCTTCCACCCCTGACAGAAAACCTCCCTGAAAATGAAGAGGCCATGAGGATTGTCTGCCTGGTGAAAAACAATCAACCTCTTGTAATGTTCAATTTCACTTTAATTTTAATTATATTCATTTAATTATATTCATTTATATTCAGTTTGTTCGCTGTGTTTCCCTTTGTATCATATCTTCCTACTCCTTCAGGGCAATAGGCCATCTTAGATACAGTAGGGCAAGTTTACCACTCCACAAAGCTTACAGGGCATTCCTCCCATCCTAAAAATTTTATTTTATTCATTTATATTTGTTTTTAAATATGAAAATGTATAGGATACAAGCATGATGCATTGTTGAATTCACAAGAAGTAAACATTTAAAAAACAGTCTGCCCTGTTTGATGTTTACTGTAACTCTTTTTTGAGAAAAATATAATTATAGCTAGCATTTTGTTGTCTGAGACTAAGGCCATAGGTCGAAATGCACCTGAATAGACTTGCATAATAAACTAGTTAGTCAGATTATATCATTTGCTTATGTCACCTAAAGAAATTCCATTGGTTCCATGGAATAGGAAAAAAGAAAAATTATGGCACGCCAATCCCATACTGACAGTCCTTGCTTAATGACTTGTCTCTGAGTGACTGTTTAAAATTACAATAGACCCTTCAAAAGCTCCTGATGATCCAGTTCCAGAGTTTCAACAGTTGCATATAATTGGGAGTCACATGACTGTATTATGGGCACTTGGCAATTGACTTGCCTTTATGACTGGTTTGAATGTTCCATGGTTATGTGACCATGATTTATAATTATTATTTTTTTGCCATTTTCTGACCTTTTGGGATGGTTTCTGGCAAAACACACATAGAATCTGTGAATTTGTTTAACAACCACGGTGTTTGCTTAAGAGCTATCACATTTACATAACAATGATGATTGCTTAACAATTGCCACAAAAAAAGCTGTAAAATCAGATCTAGTCATGTGCTTTAACTTTCAATCTACAAGAAGTTATGGTAGAAATTCTGGGGTCTGTTACAGTTATAAATCAAGAACTACCTGTACTGAAATTAACATCAAAAATTACATAAATCGTCTAATAAGTTCCCAGAGTCAAGTTGAACGTTATGGTACATGAAGTGGAAGCTATAATCTTAATATCTGTAACAGGATCTAGACTTCCCGTATACCACTACTCACCAAGTGTGCACCCTTTTATTCTTTTGTTCAATAGGAAGTAACTCTTCCTTTTCTTCCTCTTCCTCAGGGTGCCACCATTAAACGCCATGAGCTGACGGGGGATATTACAATAGCAAGAGTAATCCATGGAGGGCTGGCAGATAAAAGTGGTAAGGTAAATTTAATACACCTGAAAGTTAAAAAAGCACTGGGGAGGGGCAGGGAATCATTTTCAATATGTTTTTTGGAATGTTCTGTACAGGTTCTTGAATGTTCTGAAAATACCTCTTAGTGAAGGTACTCTAAATTGTTTTATTATGATTAACTTCCTTCTGCTTATCCCAAAATTGCTTTTAGGAGGCAGGAGTTGGGAGATGGTATAAAAGGCTTGGAAGTACTTCTATTGGAGATTGTGTTCCACAGAGAGAGAGTTGCATTAAGCCAACCATAGAAGTCAGTTTCTGGTGCTCATCCCATTCAGAAAAAAAATGTGCTCCAAACAGTTCATAGTCTCCTTTCAGTTGCCTCCATGAGGCCAAAATGGAGGAGAAAAGCTATTGAATTGAAATTTACTCTTCCTCCTTAAAATAACCCTGTTTGAAATGAGGTTAGGATAGTCGGATGCACAACTGTCTATAATGAATCATGTTAAACTTGGGAGAGGGGGAACAAAGTCTAGGCGTTTCTTAGAAATCCAGATATTTTTCTTCTCCAGTTCTCTGACAAACTGGTTAATATCATTACTGTTTCTTTGCAGGGTTGTTATATGCTGGAGACAAACTTGTAGAAGTGAATGGAATCCCAGTGGAGGGCCTGGAACCAGAGCAAGTCATACATATTCTGGTAATCACAATCAGCCTTCTACTCTTTAAATATCACTTAATGATAATGTGAAGTTCCCAAAAGATAACCTAATTAATGTACGAGCCTCGAGACAAAGTTCAAAAGAAATCCTTTCATTTATTAGGATCAACATTCTGGCATGTTGTTCTGTGGAGCTGAAACTGATTTGCGCTTAATTGCGTTTGAACTTTACCCCTCTATCCCCTCCCTTCTGTCTGTGTCATAAATCATATCCACCAATATGAGATCCGACTCTGGCCGAAGGTATGCATGGAATCCTCCCTCCAATACCAACCTGATAATAGTCATGGCAACGCTTTACAAGTTGACAGATAATATGTAATCAATGCAAAAGTGCATACTTGAAAAACAAAGACATCCATCAAAGGTATGATTTGAATGGACTGAAGAAAAAAAGCTATAAAGAGGGGATGAGCATTTTCTACCACTTTTCAGAGATCCCTCACAATTGTGCAATGTAGTGTCCACAGGTTTGTCAGTCCTATTTTCCTTCCTGCAGACTCTTGTTGCGACTGTACCAAAGAACAAGGAGGCAAATATTCATATTTCTATTTTTGTAGGAAACACTTTGTTTTAATTTCAAGGTGTGTGTGTGAGTGTGAATATTGTTCCCATCACCACCACCACTTTCCCCATCTGCTGCTTCTGTCTGCTGCTTGCATACTAATTTGGGGGGAAACCCTTGTGGCAGTTGCCAAGCAATCATAAGTAGGGACTGTGCAATGTAATTCCTTCCTCAGTTGCAACTAACAGTTGCTGCTTTGTTTTTTAAACATCTGTCCTTACTTTCTGTCAAAAGGAATAGCTAGTCATAGAATTATAAGTGTATTGATGATCAAATTAAGTTTGCAACTGAAGTAGGCAAAGTGCATTAGATACTGTTTTTCTGAACTCTTGCAGGCTCTATCGCAAAGCACCATCATGTTCAAGCTGATTCCAGGTTCTGATCGAATCATCAGCAATCAAACAACAGTAAGATGCAATGCATGGATACATTTGCTTCAAATGATACAGGAATCCCTCAGAATTAGCGTCTAGTTAGCATTAAGTTTCTTCATAGGGAAAGCTTTTTGACTTTAATCACATTGTCTTATATCTGTTGGATCAAATCAAAGATCCACTTTATTTCCATAGTGATCAGTAAGATGCTACAAGCAAGATATTAGGGCCCCTATTCCACAACTCTAGTACTAATTGATAAGTACCTTGAAGGACCAATATGATACCAATAAAGGAGGATATTTGTAGCTCAGGGTTGAAATGAGGGGTCTTTGGTGCTCTCTGAGCTTGGCTGTTTTTTTCTTGCAGGCATTTCATTACCCAAATTAGGTAACACTATCAGTGCTAGTGCTAGGATCAATGTGAACCACTGCACCAAATAGTTAGCAGAGAGGAATAAGAACAGGAAAAATAGTCTTCCATTTCTGCCTAGCCAAAACTCACTTCAGAAATACATTGTCTTGCCTATAGATTGAAATGTCTTTTTACTGCACAGCTTCTTGCTTATCTAACCTATTGATCTCCAAGATCATTTTATGCTCTTATTTCTGTTTATGAATTAATACCTATTGCCACGTTTTGACTGCAATTGTATCTTGGCTTTTTAAAGCTGACCTTTTATTGTATGCAATTATGATACTTTTACAAATGTATGTCCTTGTCTTTGGAGTGTTACTTCTGTGATAAAATTAAATTTTCGATGTTGTCCTTCCAGCTCTATGTCCGTGCAATGCGGGATTACTGCCCTCGTCAGGACCCTCTCATTCCTTGTGTTGATGCAGGACTGCCATTTAAAAAAGGAGAGATTCTTCAGATTGTAGACCAAAAGGACATCCTGTGGTGGCAGGCAAGGAAAGTCTCCAACCTCAAAGCTTGTGCTGGACTCATCCCTTCCAATCACCTTATGAAGAGGTATGAAAAATGGAGATGTATTTATTTTTGCTAATGGGTAACATGTGGTGTTCCAACTTATACAAGATGTCTCTATTAGCATAGAGAAAATCATTGTTAGCACCTGATACAGTTAAAAAAGATCAAAATTATAGGCAGGTTTTCACCATACATTGCTGAATAAAAATAGAAAATGTATCTATTTTTCCATGCAGAAAAGGGTGAAAAATAAGCAATCCCGGTGAATTAACTAAATAATAGTAAATTCCTCTTACATGGCTGTGGGGAAAATCTAAAATCTCTTTGCAACAGTGGTCTTCTTCTTCCTATCTATAATTCCTTCATAACCCAATGATAGGCAATTAATCCTATTCATCATCAATAGTAGCAGAGTGCATATACTATCTGGCCCAAATAACCTGAGAAAACAGCCATGTCTTCAATGCCTCATGAAAGGCCGACAGGGTTGAGCCATCCAAATCTCCAGGTGGGTGTTGGTCCACAGGGCCCTTGCTGCCACTGAGAAAGGATCAGGGCTAAATTTAGAGTAAGACCATGTGGCACAGGCTTAGGGTCCTAAATGTTAGGAGGCACGAATACCATATTTCTTTCCAAATCAATGTAAAAATGCTAAACTTTGCATCAGCAAGAGGTGGCACCATCAAGCAATGTGCCCTAGGGGTGTCATGTACCCTTGAGGCAGGCACTAGTGAGGATGCAGAGGAATACCAAGGAGATTTCAGCAAAAGAGACCATTGCTCAAAGAAGGATTACAATCTTCTCTTCATGAACTCTAATAAACTTGGATGATGGTGGTGATGATATAAAAAAGGGGGGGGGGGCTCTGCACTCAACCAGTCAAATGTTTTAGAAGAAACAGTCTTTCTTTCCTCAGGAAAGAATTTCTCTTCCTAGATTTGTGTCATGGTTAAGAATGTGCCTGTAATGGAAATCTGGTTTTGAATCCCTCTCCAGCCATGAAATTCATCATAAGACCATAGGAATTCCAGATTCTGTTGAAATCTTGTTCTAATTCTGTAATGTTAGAAAATATTCCTTTCTTCTGTCTAGGAAACAGCAAGAATTCTGGTGGACTCATCCCTTCCACCCCCACTCTTGCTTCCAATCGAAAATCCGTGAGTATAACAAATTCCTGATGATAAGGTGTGCATGGAAGTGTTACTGCAATTAATATTATTTCTTTACTCAATTATGTCTATAGGTACAAATTAGACTACTTTGATTTAGAGCAAAAAGGCTATAGTTTGAATTCCAAAGCTACTAACAATCCTGTCAGCCTAGAAACAGGATTACCTAAGACTATTTAGTCTTACACAAGGGGGAATTGTAGGGAAATCATTTACTATGCTTTAGTGTACAAAGTTATAAATGTTATCAGAATAATCTCTGTTTCATTTACTTAGAATTGTTCATTCATGTCCCTGATGATGTGTATATATTTTGTTTTTTATGAACTTCCCATGATTAGTGAATATTGCAGAAGAAGGTCAGTAATGCTAATTGGATTCCATAACCCCCCTCCCCTCTCTCTGTGTGTGTCTGTGTGTGTATTAGCCAAGGTCTCCAAACTAGTCCTACCTAAGATGGTTGATCTCTCTCCGAGATGTACTAGTTAGAATCCTATAAGAATGTTATAGAATTTGTCTCATAATTGAATGGTCTCTGTTCAGGTACAACTTATGACCACAATTGAGCCTAAAGTTTCTGTTGCTAAGCAAGACAGTTGTTAAGTGAGTTTTGCCCTTTCTTGCCACAGTTGTTAAGTGAATCACCGCAGTTGTTAAATTAGCAGTTGTTAAATGAATCTGGCTTTCCCACTGATTTTGTACGTCATTAGGGCACAAAAGGTGATTACATGAATCCAGGACACAGCAACCATCCAAAATGCAGTACATGCCGGTTGACAAGTATCTGAATTTTGATCAGCTGACCACAGGGATGCTGCTATGGTCTTATGTGTGAAAAATGTCATAAGACACTTTTTTCAGTGCTGTTGTAACTTTGAACAATCACTAAATGAACTGTTATAAGTCGAGGCCTACCTGTATATATCTCTTGAAGGAATATTCTATACTGTATCAGAAGTTCATTCTTGGCTATCTAAACAGTATATATATAGTGGTAACCATGTAGTTTCAAAAGAATGAAGCACAATTCAAAAAGAGAAAAAAATATTTTCATATCATTTCCATGAATTCTATGAAATATTTTAAAAAACTATAGTCTTAAAAACTTTCTACAGCCGGTGTGGAGAGATTTGAGACTAAAAGCTTCCACTATGACTTTCAATAGAGGCTTAAAATACATTAACTTAGAAGGTAATGCTTATGCCTTTTAATAAAATGTGTTAAGATAGAAAAGGCGCTGATAGATTTTTCTTTTTTTTTGTTACCCTACTACACTAAGACAGGTCTCTTCCTGCAATGTCCTGAGTTTACCAGTTGATCCCAATCTATTTTCTGCTAAACCCCTGTGTCCTATATCCTAGTCATCTTCTCCCTGACTATAATCCATTGAGATCTGTGTATCTGCGTGTCTGTGTGTCTGCATGTGTACTACTGAACATTTTATTAATATATGCACAAAATAAATAACCTTGCTCTCTATGCATTACCTATTCCATAGTGTCTCAACATCCCTGAAACTGATAAGAATGCATAGTCAGATCCAAAATGTTGATTTTAACAATAGTTTTACAGACACACTACATAATTGTATAACTGTTCACAAACACATATCCAGCATGAAATTAAATGCTTCATCAAGCAGCTTTAGAAATATTAAATACCCAAAAAAAGTATAGAAGTATTATTTTCTCTAGACTTTTCGAGAGGAAATGGATTTGTCTTCCATATATAGGCAGTTCTTGCTTAATGACTGCTCTGTTTAGAGACTATTCAAAGTTATGCCAAAGCTGAAAAAATAACTTTATAATTGGTTCATCCACTTATGACAATCACAGCACCTGTGGTCTGAGGTCACCATTTCCACACCTCAGCTTCCAACAAGCAGAATCAATGAAGAAGCCAATGGTAAAATTGCATGGTTCAGTCATGTAACAATTGCAAATGACTCACTTAGCCATAGTGGAAGTGAGGTTGTATGGTCACAGGAACAACCAAATTGCTTGGCAATGGAGTTGCTGGTACCAAATTGTAGTTGTTAAGCCAGGACTATCTGTGTGTGTAATACACAATCACACATACACACACAACTATTTGAAAGTATCTTTTTATCAGCAATCTTGGACAATATTGTCTGTGAAATGAAGCAACCAAGTAGGACAAGCCATCCTTATGGGTCTTCTGTCAGTAGCTTCTGTATTCACCCATAGGATTGCATTTAGCAATACCAAGTTGGAAGTCTTCTTTGATAACAAGAGTCCCTTTTGCTGTCTTCGTCCTGCACCATTGTGTCCACCCATCTGCTCTGAAGCTTCCATTGAAAGAGATCGAGGGAATAGAGTGCAAGATAACTCACCCTTTCTAGAAATGGAGAAGCTGATATTGGCTTATAATTGTAGAGATTGAAAGAGGTTTTATAACTACCCAGGGAAAACAGATCACATTGCACTGCAAGGAGGCATCAATCATCTTCTTTAACCATGGGGCTACTATAATCACATCCAGGCCCAAGTAATCAATAAACTGCTCTAGTTCTTCCTTCAACATCTTGGTGAAAGTGCAAAAAAAGTAAGGAGGGCAGAGTAGTCCATATGTTTTGCTCCTTTCAGTGTGGGAGTTTTCAAATGGGCATTCCAATGATCCTCATTCTTTTTTTGATCTTTTCCATGAAAGAGTTCTTCCACTTATATTCCATCTGACAGCCATCAGAATACAGTCATCTTGGCTTTAAAAAAAGAAAATCATTGTAGAATGTTGTACACCATGGTACTATATGAAATAGTAGATAAAATATGATTTTAAAAGTCATGGGGTAGCTACATTATTGTTTCTATCTTTATGTGAGTTCTCTGAAAATTATGGGAGCCTGATATATATTTCCTTTTCCTTGTCTACAACATACAAGAAGATGATATGCAGATCGATGAGAAGTGTGTAGAAACAGGTAATCACTTCTAGTTTGGATGCATGGAAATTATATGTTTCATTCATTTCCTGTACACCGCCCTGAGTCCTTTCGGGGAGAGGGGGCGGTTTATAAATGTAATAAATTATTATTATTATTATTATTGTTGTTGTTGTTGTTGTTGTTGTTGTTGTTATTTGAACTGGTCAAGATCCCAGTATGTGTAACCGAGAGGCCAAAAAGAACATCCATTTGTAAGAAACATTGAACAAAATGACCTCTAGTAACAATGCAAAAATGTTAACATTATGTTAGCATGGCTGGCTGGGGAATTCTGGGAGTTGAAGTCCACCAGTCTTAAAAGAGCCAACTTTGCAGAGCCCTGGTGTAGCCTGATTATGCAGTTCCTTCCGTAGAAACATCTGATGCTGAATTTAGAAAGCTCACTAAACAGCCACATTTTGACCTAATTCACAGTCATTCCTGCAGCTTTGCTTCTGGCTTTTTTGATCATGAACCTGATTTATAGTTTTAACTTTAACTTGAACAATTTTATTGCTTCATGTTAGGATTTTTTAATGGAAAGGCTAAAATAAGATATAAATGAAAACTTTAAAATCTAGTATTGCGATTTTGAATTACTTGTGTAACAGTTGCACAAAGAATGCTCTTGAGCTAATAATAAAGCTATTTTTGTAAACACACTCTTTTTTTCATGTTCCAATAAAAAGCTGAAATAAGAATATGGAGGAAGTGAATTATGTCTCCCTCCTACCAGAGGCCTCCAGCATCATCCAGTTTGGAATTCATTCCACAGCACAAATACTGTTAAATAAATACCAAAATCAATCATGGATTTACCCATGGATGTTTAATTTGATTTTACAAAAGGAGATTACAAGAGGATCTCATTGCACCTTCCTATTGCTGACGCAATGGGTAATTGTTTCTGATGTATTGGGTTGCGATTATGTTTTACAAAGGTATTACTAAAATAAAATTCATTTGCTATTTTTGCTCCCTGGATGACTTTAAAAGATGAAGAGACTTTTGAGTCTGGTAAGTTCCTGCAATGTCCTTTGCTAATGATAAGAATCTCAGATTTATGTAACATAGGGATCAAATAAATGCTCCATATATGTGTCTGTGTGATAGGTGTGTGTTTATGATAGATATTTTCTCAGCCTGTCTGGGTATTTTTATAACCAAGTCTAGGTAATGTGAAACAAATTGGCTTCTTTTTCCCAAATAATCATTCAAATTTGAATTACAATAAAAATTGTAGTGCTATGCAAGAGACAGAGGAGACATCTGGAAGCTAATGAGATTACACAGCATAAGCGTAATTGAGTGGCTAATCTACTTTATTATTCTTGATGATGAGGGAATATCCATGTTGATGCTTCCTTACCAAGATATTTTTGTATGTTAAAATCCGAAATAGTACAGACCAGAGGCATATCTGTCTCCACACTGAGAAATTAGCCTTAAAATAATTTGAAATACCAGCAATATTGTTACCTTTTTAAAGAACTTTTTAAAAAAGCAATTGCCTTTCTGTTGTGAAGCATCTCTTGAAGGGTCCCCCCCCCCCCATTCATATTGTGCAGGTAGATTGAAGTGATATATGTCAGTCATTCTTGTGGATTTCCAGAGTTTGTGTACAAAAACTTCCAAAGGGCTAGCATGAAGGAAAATCTACATTTCTTACAAGCTTTGAAGTTCCAGAAGGTTACAATTGCTGTAGCTGGCCTGGGAAATGATTGACCTGTTCCAATTTGAAAGAACGTGTGGGGAAAGTTAAAAAGTCTGACTCTTGGTAATGAAGTTATTTTTTAAATGAGCAGACCATGGGCAAAAAATGCAGTGAAATCTGAAACAACAAGGCATGCATCTGACAGGATGTAAGTTGAGAAGGTCTGCTTGGGCTGGTGCTTATGCTAAGTTGAAGTCATGGGAAAACCAAAGTGTTTTCCCTTCAATAAATGTGTTGAAGGGATTTTAGAAAACCTTCATCAAACTGATTAAAAATTGAAATAGGGAAGAACTTTTTGAGTTATTGATTGTAGAGTCATATCTGCAATAGATTGATGTGACAGAGACCTTCAAACCTGTAAATGGAGGTCTTGGCAAGGATTGCATGTGTGAAGATATTCTATTCTTAGAAGAAACATGTAAACTACAGTATAATAGACATGGCTGCTGGATAATCAGAGGATTCCCCTCTTGGTCTTTCTTTTCCTCCGCTACTCATCAGGCAAACTGAATTCTTGCAACTCAAAACCTTATTTTATTTATTTTATTTTATTTTATTTTATTCAATTTATATCCCGCCCTTCTCCAAAAGGACCCAGGGCGGGTCCTAACACTGATTTTGTGCAATTCTCCCAATAAGATTTTTATCTGTATAGATTTCATGTTCTCATGCCTATTGCTGCTGTTAGGGTTTTGTCTTTGCTATTTGTACAAATTGGCAACTTTATGCTGGTCTGTTCACACTGAATAATCATGCTCTTCTGCTTTATATCATGAGTGATATAAATTAAAAACTTTTTTAATTTGACATTTCTTATCCTTCCATTTTACGCAACGTAACAGAGGAACTTAAAGAAGGTAGTTTATCTTTTTATTTTACAGACTTGAATTTTTTGGCAAATTCTGAGCTTGGGTGCATTAAGTAATTAATGTGCTCCTCCAAGCAAAGACAGATGAATATATGCAAATAACTTACTCTATAGGATGGAAATTAAGACATCTTTGGCAATGAACCCCTATTTGATCATTTATCAACTAAGCAACTATCCTGAATGTAGAATTCCTCATAGGTGCTGATATGCTACATTTACTTCTTCTGATATATCAAAAAGATTTCTTGCTTTGTCCATTATTTACAGAGTGAAGACTCTGCTTATGATCTTACTTCAGCTTTTCTTTGTTTTACACACCTGCAAAGATAATCAATACAATATTGATTACTTTTGAAGGTCTGTAAAACAAAAGAAAACTGAAGTAAGATCATAAGTAGAATTGCAGTTCCAATCGTGGAACTAAACAGGGACTATAAGTAATAGATTAAATCTCTCCACTGCCCAGAAAAGGCAGAAATCATATGATTAATCAACATTTTGGACATGCTTGCTTTCCTCCAGGTCATTTCTGTCTTTCATTCAGACCAATTAATGGAGTTTAAGTTCCTATTGGGAAAGAATATTAATAAACAAAGCTCTATATAATAACAAATTACAGAGGCTGAAAACTAGTGAACCACCAGGCAGTGTTAACTATTATGGAACTGGCACATTTGTGGCTTTGGAAATCAGTCTCATTCAAGAAGCTTCTTCAGTTCAGTTCTTGGTGAGAAGCTAAATATTTTCAAGGAAAAAAAAAGAAAATCCAGTTGCCTTTTGGAAAAAGCATCTTTAGGACAACCATGACCTGGATATCTGAGAATCTCCATAAACTTTGGAAATCAGCACAGAAAGATCATACTTTACTGCGTTTTCTCCCACTTCCTTTCCAAATTCAACCATTGCCTTTAGTCTTTGAATCACAGGTGGCATTCAGCAGGTTCTGACCAGTTCTGGAGAACTGGTAGCGGAACTTTTGAGTAGTTCAGAGAACCGGTAAATACCATCTCTGACTGGCCCCGCCCCCATCTATTCTCTGCCTCCCAAGTCCCAGCTGATCGGAAGGAAATGGGGATTTTGCAGTATCCTTCCCCTGGAGTGGGGAGGGAATGAGATTTTACAGTATCCTTTCCCTGGAGTGGGGAGGGAATGAGATTTTACAGTATCCTTCCCCTGCCACCCCCACCAAGCCATGCCCACAGAACCGATAGTAAAAAAAATTGAATCCCACCACTGCTTTGAATCCATATTTATTAAACTAATTTTATAGACATGCTTCCTGCAAATTGATCCTACATATTATGTTTCATATATGTTGATCTAATGTATACTTTAGAAATTTATTATTCACTATAATAACACACCTAAAGAAAAAGCAAAAGAGGGTGTTATCTTAATTTGATATCACTGAATAATTTGACAATATTTTGAAAATCAAACACTTAAGTTTTATAATTGAAGGACCTCTGTTGTTTGCCTTTTTTAAAGTCCTATTTTGAACGCCGAGTTCATAAATTAGGATTTTCCTTTTACAAATGAAAATTATACTTCTTGTATAAGAAAGTCTTATATTACTACATTTCTTATTATTTATTTTGTATCTCTATCTCTCACTTCAGAAGAAGAAGAATTCATTGGATCTGGTCAACCAGTGTTCATTAGTACGTAACCAGTTCAGCAACTGGAGAATTGTGTTCAGGGTTGCCAGGCTACTAAATAGTTTGTATCTGATGCATTGTATTGGTGCTTTCTTCTTGACTACTGTATTCCTTTACTTACTTCTGTTTTGTTATTGCCATGTAGGCTTCAAAAAAGCCAAATGATGTACTGTTTTTAAGTCCTGTATATCCACTTCTTTTAATTCTCACAGCTCCTTCTTATGAATAAAAAGTTTGTGACTAACAGTTTAGTTAGACCAGGGGTGTCCAAACTTGGGAACTTTAAGACTTGTGGACTTCAACTCCCAGAATTCCCCAGCCAGCATGGCTGGCTGGGGAATTCTGGGAGTTGAAGTCCACAAGTCTTAAAATTCCCAAGTTTGGACACCCCTGAGTTAGACAGACATGTGAGTTTAAGGGAAGCACTGATAAATCAAGAGAATTTTATTAATGCCTGGTTTCTAAAATAAAAACAATTAAAATGTGAAAACTGTTGAGTTAGAACCGTTGAAAAATAAATTAGCTGAATTGCTAGATCTTAGTTAGATAAATGTAATGGGGGCCAGGGACTCTGAAAAACCATAAGAATCAGACAAATGTAGTATATCTCATTTTAGAACATCAGTCTTTTAGTTAGTATCAAATGGTCCACAAATAAGTCATTCCTTGTGAGGTGAAGTGGTTGGTAATAGCCAGAGACAGATGTAACGGAAGTCCCTTGCTTGGGTTGCATATTTCTGTTCTTCTAAAGGACAGCTTTAGCAGCCGGGTTGGGGGGGGGGGGACGGGCAATAGACAGAATGTCCAAATAAATGATTGAGGATGAGGAAAAGATTTGCTAAACAAAGTGGTTTAGACAGACTTACAGACAATTGTTTGAACTATGGTGTTAATTTCACTGAAATGGTAATCCTCTGCTGCCCTTTCTCCATATGGGCTTTCCTAAACTGAGTCACTTACTGCTAACATAGAACTAAAATTAGGCTTTTCCACATGAGTTTTTTTTTAATCTGAATCAACTGTGCTTAGTAAAAGCCAATTTGTTAGCAATATGCAATTTTTATGATGTTGGGATTCTGTGTTTTCATAGAAGTATAATTCCATTACATTTGTTGAAATAAGCTACAAAATCCAACAACATCCACTTATAACATAGCAAGTGGAAATTTCCATGATTAAATTATCATGTGCTCATCATATTTAATGAAAAGAAGGACTAGGGGAGACATGATAGCAGTGTCCCAATATCTCAGAGGTTGCCACAAAGAAGAGGGAATCAAACTATTCTCCAAAGCACCTGAGGGTAGAACAAGAAGCAATGGGTGGAAACTAATCAAGGAGAGAAGCAACTTAGAACTGAAGAGAAATTTCATGACAGTTAGAACAATTAATCAGTGGAACAGCTTGCCTCTACATATTGTGAATGCCCCAACACTGCAAGTCTTTAAGAAGATGTTGGATAGCCATTTGTCTGAAATGTTATAGGGTTTCCTGCCTAGGCAGGGGGTTGGATTAGAAGACTTCCAAGATCCCTTCCAACTCTGCTATTGTATTGTATTGTATTGTATTGTATTGTATTGTATTGTATTGTATTGTATTGTATTGTATTGTATTGTATTGTATTGTATTGTATTGCATTATGTATACCTTCCCCTGCAGAAAGGCTTATTAGTTCAAAAAACCCCAATTGATGGCAAAATGCAACTCACAAGTATATCTGGCTTCTATCCAACAATAAAAATATTTAACATCTAACATTTTGCAACCTATTCATAGCACCAAAAAGATGCTACCTGAATCTGCTACCAACTTATTCTACTTAAGTAGAATAGAAAGACAAGGTGTTCCTTGCCTTTTCCAGAGAATTCTTTGCTGTTAACCAAATAGAGGGAATAAGGGAATTTTGGGATTTTAGGGAGGATTAGAAAGTCAAACATTTGGAACAAAGTGTGAAAGCAAATATCTGAAATGCCTCAAATATTGCAGGCTAGCCATATGGTTCAGTGATCAGTTTCTAAAAATCTGTATCTGTCTCCATTTTTCAGCTGGGTTCCGGAGAAGTATGCGTCTGTGCCGTAGGAAATGCAACTACAGTCACTTGGCATGTCAGGCACATTGTCTCAATAGTTGCTACAGTGCTGTGGCAACACCTTATGAAGAGGTGGTGAGATATCAAAGGCAACCAGGTGATCGAAACAGATTAATTGTACTAATAGGTAAGTACGGTAGTAACAATTAAGTTGTTCCTTGTTGGAAAAGTGATTGCTGTGGCCCAAAAAAGAATGTGTAAAAGAGAGAAAACTTTCATTAGTTCAAGGAAAAATAATCTCATTGTATTACAGTTATTTTTTTTTTAATGAAAGTATATCGCATCTTTGTAGAACTGGGTCATAATTCGGTGTATTCCTTGCCTATGTTTCTTCTACGGAAAAAGTCACTATTCTATTGTATGTAATTAAGTGATATAGAATTTTTATTCAGTGCATTTTTATTCAATCATTTCTTTCATACTTAGGTCCTTCGGGTGTTGGAGTGAATGAACTACGGAGACAACTTATTGGTATTAATCCTCACCTATTTCGAAATGCAGTGCCACGTATGTATATTTTAAATCTTAAAAAGCATACTAACGGAAGGAAACAAAACATTAACATTTCACTAATTGTGCTCTGCATATTAGCCTTTCATTAATTGTAATTACCACTAACTTTCCCCCAAATTAAGAGAGGATTCAGAAAGGTGTATCTCTCATTTTAAGACAGATTTGGAAACCTAAGGACACTTTCACATGCCATCGTTCTCAATACCTCCAACCAGTTTAAATCTATATAAGATTTTTGTGTGAAAGAAGTTTCTTAATATGCCTTAAGGTCAAATCTTTCTGGCTATGAGATTAGGCAGTTATGGTTGCTACCTAAATAAAAGGAAATTAATGGTCTTGCAGTTTCCCCACTGATACTACCAATTCTCCGATAGCATGATGTAATTACTTCTCATTATGCTTTCAGAATTGGAAGCAAATACAATCAGTACATCTTTAAGAATTGCTCAGTTACTAGCACAACAAAAGGTTCACTGGATTACATTTAAAACAGGACAAATCTGAACACCTATTTGGCATAAAGTCATAATTTAATAAATAAGTTAGCTTAAAAGGAGCAGATCTCAAAAGAATGTCAGGCTTTTCCATTTTTTTACATTTGTGGTCACATCTGGACTAATTTCTGGAGATTCTCGGATTCTGGAGGACAACTAACATGGCTTACTGGTAAACCCCAATTATGGGCCCTAACGACAATATATATCAAAGCGGTGCCTTCTCCCTGACAATTCATCTGTCGCAGACTATTTTTAATGTACTCAGCAGCTGACCTCCATGCCCTGCGAGAGTCCCCTCTCTCGCAGGTTTGGCCCTCCGTCTTAACGAGGACCCACCTTAATGACGGATTCATAAATCAAGAGTGGTGGCGGAAGCGAAAACTTTGGGGTTTTTTATCTAGTTATTTAATTCGGTTCTTAAGGGGTTCCAGGGAGGGGGGTGGGCAAACTGTAATTGGGGTAGTGGGCTCTGGTGACAACCCACAGGGGAATACTCTCAGGTCGGCTGACGGTCCTGAAGGGGAGGAGGTAGGGTCTAGAATTGGGAAGGGGGAGAGGGTCTACTTGACAGAGGGCCACGCCATCGCGACTGTGTGTGGGAGGGGCAGGTATGGCGGGAGCCGAGGGTCATATCATATTAGGGGAGGGCGCAGCTGCTGTTTGCGAGCAATTCTGCGCTCCAACCCTCATGGCTCCCCTTGCAACCCAGGAGGTTCAGGGTCTCAGGGCCTGGGCTGTCGGCTGATGTTGTGTAACGCCAGGTCCATGGTCAACAAGGCCCCCCTTATCCACGATTTGATCTTGGAGGGGGGGCTGGAGACCTGGTTGGGCCAGGAGGGGGGAGCGCCCCTCGTTGAAATGTGTCCACCGGGTTACCGGGCATTTCATCAGCCACGAGCCCAGGGTTGGGGTGGGGGGGTGGCGGTCGTTATAAGGGAGGGTCTGGGAGACCACTGTGCCACAGACAGCTGGCTGTGAATCTCTATATGTGAAGTGGGGCCATGGGAGGCAGTTGGGTTTGCTGATTGTGTACTTGGCTCCCCGCTACGTATCAGCAGCCCTCCCCGACCTTCTCAGTGTGATAGCCGAGGTGGTGGTTGACACCCCGAGACTATTGGTCATGGGGGATTTCAACCTGCCATCGTTAGGCGAATCATCTGAGATGGTTCGGGAGTTCATTGTCTCTATGACGACCATGGACCTGACCCAGTTAGTTCATGGCCCCACCCACATTGGGGGACACATGCTAGACCTAGTTTTTGTCTCTGGCCAGAGGTTGAGTGATCTTGGTTTAGGGGAAATAGTCATCGAGCCCCTGTCATGGTCTGATCACTCTCTCCTTCGGCTGGACTTTCCAACCGCTACTCCCCACCGCGGGCAGGCGGAACCGGAAATGACAAGATAGTTCCGCCCCAGGCGCCTGATGGACCCTCTGAGGTTCCAGACGGAGCTTGGGCCAATACCGGAGACCTTGACCCGCGACTCGACTGGGGACCTAGAGGCCGTCTGGAATATGGCGACCGCGGGGGCCCTGGATTGGGTCATGCTTTTGCGGCCTCTTATTCGACGTCAGTCCACCCTGGCTCCTTTGTTTTCCGAGGAGCTTAGGGGGATGAAACATCGAAGGAGATGCCTAGAGAGCATTTGGAGGACCACCCGGGCCGAATCTGACCAGACACTAGTAAGATTGCATTTGCGGACCTATCTAGTGGCGATAAAAGTGGCGAAACGGAACTATTTCTCCACTCTTATCATGACTGCAGATAGCCGACCCGCCGCCCTGTTTCGGGGGACCCACTCCCTCCTTCATCAGAGGGCGTTGGACGCCCCCCTGCAAGGTCGTGTGGAGGAGTTTGGAGGCTATCTGCACGATAAAATCGATCAGATTCGGGATGGGTTAGCCTCCGATTGGGCAGGTTCAGGCAGGCTGACGGAGGCAGGTCCTGAGACAGTTTTGTGGGATGAGTTCGATCCTGTGACTCCCGAGGACATGGAGAGTGCGGTGGCGCAACAGTTCCCCCAGCACCTGGAGGACACTGTCTATCTGGACTCGCGCCAGTCCGCCTTCCGGCCGGGGGTATAGTGCAGAAACGGCATTGGTCGTGTTGGTGGATGATCTCTGGAGGGCTCGGGATAGGGGTTGTTCCTCTGTCTTGGTCCTGTTAGACCTCTCAGCGGCTTTTGATACCATCGACCATGGTATCCTATTGTGCTGGCTGGAGGGGCTGGGGTTGGGGGGTACCATTCTGCGGTGGTTCTCCTCCTACCTCTCCGACCGGGCGCAATTTGTGTTGGCAGGGGGGCAGAGGTCAACGTCGAGGTATCTCACATGTGGGGTGCCACAGGGGTCGGTCCTCTCGCTCCTTCTGTTCAACATCTACATGGAGCCACTGGGTGAGATCATCCGTGGTTTTGGGGTAGAGTTCCACCAGTACGCTGATGACACCCAGCTGTACATTTCTACCCCAGACCACACCAATGATGCCGTTGAAGTGATGTCCCAGTGTCTGGAGGCTGTGCGAGTCTGGATGGGGAGAAACAGGCTTCAACTCAACCCATCCAAGCCCGAGTGGCTGTGGCTTCCAGCGTCACGATACAGCCAACTGGTACTATCTTTGGCCATTGGGGGCGAATTATTAGCTCCCACAGACAGAGTGCACAACTTGAGTGTCCTCCTGGATTCTCGGCTGTCACTAGATGATCATTTGACAGCCGTAGCCAGGGGGGCTTTTTACCAAGTTCGCTTGGTCCGCCAGTTGCGCCCCTTTCTGGATAGTGACGCTCTATGCACAGTCACTCAAGCCCTCGTCACTTCCCGCCTGTACTATTGCAACGCTCTCTACATGGGGCTGCCCTTGAGGTGCACCCGGAGGCTCAAGTTGGTGCAGAATGCTGCCGTGCGGGGGATTCTGGGAGCCTCAAGATGCTCCCACGTAACACCTCCCCTGCGTGAGCTGCACTGGCTGCCTGTGGCTTTCTGGGTACGCTTCAAGGTACTAGTAACCACCTTTAAAGCGCTCCATGGCATAGGACCTGGCTACTTGCAGGACCACATCCTGTTACCGAATAACTCCCACCGACCAGTCTGCTCCCACAGAGAGGGCCTCCTCAGGGTACCGTCGGCCAAACAATGTTGGCTGGCGACCCCAAGGGGGAGAGCCTTCTCTGTGGCCCTCTGGAATGACCTGCCCCCTGACCATCGCATGATTACTGACCTGCGCCTCTTCCGTCGGGCTTTGAAAACGCACTTATTCTGTGCGGCCGGCCTGGTGTAGCTTTTTAATTGTAATTTTTAATTGTAGTTTTTTAATTGATTTTAAGTAATTTTAGCAATCAATTTTTACCTGGTTTTAGAACAGGCCCCAAATTTAATCAATTTTTAAGTATTTGTATGATGTCTTGTGGTTTTATTATGCCTGTTCACCGCCCTGAGGCCCGCAAGGGAGAAGGGTGGTATACAAATTTAATAAATTGAATTGAATTGAATTGAACTTTCTCAGGTATGCACATCAAGGTTCATGGATTTGGACTTTACAAAAAGAGGAAGGAATGACTTTTATCGATGTATATACCAAATAACCAGCCCAATATAACACTAAGCAATGAGCTTTACACTAAAAGTATGTGCCAGTAACTATTTAAAAGTATTGTAATAGCCATAATTTGTCCTTTTTAAAAACAGATACAACCCGTGCTCAAAAGAGCTATGAAGAGAATGGTCGGGAATATCATTATGTACCAAAGGAAACATTTGAAAATATGGTATACAATTACAGGTAATTCACATTTACAGTCACATTTTTTGTTCTTTCATCAAATTTTAAAATTCTGTACCCAGATATCAGGATAGCCAGTCAGCAGAGTTAAAATTTTATTTCTGCCACCGATTCTTATCTGACAAATAAAAATGTCCTTTTATACATGAAATATTATTTAAGTAATTAATGTTATACTAGCATTCACTGTGGTAAATATGTAGTGAGAAAGGCAAAGTTGAGCAGTTAACCCGCTAGGAATTTGAAAACACAGAACATAGAAACATAGAGTTGCAAGGTACTTCACAGGTATACTAGTCCAACCCTCTGCTCGAGCAGAAGACCCTGTGCCATTTTAGACAAATGGTTGTCCAGTCTCTTTTTGAAAGCTTCCAGTGATAGAGCACCCACAACTGAAGGCAAGCTATTCCATTGGTTCTTACTGATAGGAATATTCTCCTTAGTTCTAGGTTGCTTCTCTCCTTGGTTAGTTTCCATCCATTGTTTCTTGTCCTGCCCTAGGGTGCTTTAGAAAATAGTTTGACCCCCTCATCTTTGTAGGAGCGCCTCAAATATTGGAACAATGTTAAAACAATCTTCCTGCTTGGAGTTGAAACTCTCATCATTACTGGAATTTAAATAATGCAAGGATTGTCTGTTTCTTCCCTAAACAACTAAATCACCTCCCCTTTGTAGCAAATTCCTGGGTTTCTATTCTGAAATATATATACATGTGTGTGTGTGTGTGTATGTGTGTGTGTGTGTGTTAGTTTTATGAGCTGATCAATAAACAAATCAGGGAGACTAGTATAGATCTATTTCGAGCTTTTTAGCTCTCATCAGCTAGCCATACCCTTACTGGGATTCGAACCGGGGCTGTATTGCATGTCAGGCAAGAGCCTTAGCCATTAAGCCAAACAGGTTCTCTTATTGCATCAGCTGAGACAGGAGGATAAGTACAGTGATACCTCGGTTCACGAACGCCTCTTTACATTGAACCCTATGGGAAACTGTGCCTCTGTTCACGACCAATTCGGTTCGCGAACAGTCAGTTCAAGAATCACGACCAAAAAACAAGGTCAGAACGGATTAACCGGATTTACATTGAACCCTATGGGAAATTGTGCCTCGCTTCACGACCAATTCGGATCGCGAACAGAGTCAGTTCACGAATTAAGTTCGTGAACCGAGGTACCATTGTATATATAATTGTTCCACAACACCCTGTTAGGACCCCAATTAAGGGAGGAAGCATACTGCTTTCCTCTTCTGCCTTTCGACTCATCACCAGAGACCCTCTAGACAGAAAGCCATGAGTTCCGTTGTGTAATTTATTTATTTTTAATATGTGTATTAGTTTTATGAGCTGTTCAATATTTATATTGGTCATAAAACTGTGGAACAATTATATATATATATATATATATATATATATATATATATATATATATGTATATGTATATGTATATGTATATGTATATGTATATGTATATGTATATGTATATGTATATGTATATGTATATGTATATGTATATGTATATACATATACATATACTGTACATATACATATACATATACTAATAATAACAATAATAACAATAAATAACAATAACAATAATAATAATCTTTTATTGTCATTGTAATAAAATAAAAAAATTACAATGAAATTGGGTTGAGTGTTGTGCCAACATTTGCATCAGGTGGAACACAGACAGCAGGTGACAACCATAACAGAAATCTCTCCAGGCAGACAAAATGGCCGAAAAATGACAGTTAAGAATTCCAAGTTTACAGAACAGTGTGTACAAGCAACTCCACTGTTAGTACACCAGTTACCATGTGTGTAAATACACAGTCCTCCACCTTTGCTTTTACCAGAGTTGTTGTTTCTGTCAAAACGGTGTGTGGTGCAGTTAGTTAGCTCCACAGACGCATCCAGTAGAAGTGGATGAAGCCAGGTCTCTGTGATGATCATCACACAGCAGTCACGAATGAGCTTATTCGCTGCCATCCATAGCTCTAGTTCATCGGTTTTGTGGACAAAGGCTCTAGAGTTGGTTAGGAAATGCTTGGTAATGCTGGTCTGTGAGGCTGCTTCCGTAATTGAACTAGCAAACCTGCTCTGCATCCCCGCTTCTGCTTTGGCTCTCTTCGCTGCCTCCTAGGCCAAACAACGATCCATGGAGAGCCTGAAAGTCTTACTATGTCACTTGGTATATTACGAGACTGCTGGAAGTTGCTGGTAATATCGAGTCGACTAGAAGATCCAATCTTTAATAATAACTTAATAATAACTTAGTAACTCCCTGCTGGTATAGATTAGTTTTTGCCTAACTCTACTGTGAAACCAGGAGCTCAAAGCTGCTGCGCCTAAGCGCGCCGCCATCTTGAAAGTTATGTTATACATATACATATATATGAGAGAATATTTTCACAGCTCCTGTTCAAGGGTCCCTTTAAGGGGAGGAGAGTTAACGTCATCCCTCTCTGCCCTTCGACTCAACCTAGAGATCATCCAGACAGAGAACCAATTAGTTTGCTGCTGTGTGAAATTTTTCCCCCCCTTTATTTTCAGCCCTTAAAAATCTAATACATGTATGTATATATAAAATTGTTTTCACAACTTCCTGTAAGGGCCCCATTAAGGGAGGAGACATGCTGTTTCCCTCTCTGCCTGTCGGCTCATCACCAGAGACCATCTAGACAGAGAACCATTTTTTAGTTACGTTGTGTAATATTTTTAGATGTATGTGTTAGGTTTTTTTTTATGAGCTGATCAATAAATTTAAATTTGAGAGACCAAGATAGATCTATTTCGAGCTTATTAGCTCTCATCAGTTGGCCACACCCCACTGGGATTCGAACCGGGGCTGTAATGAATCCAAGGCAGAAGCCTAGCACTCCTGCCTAATCGGTTCTACCCATTTCATCAGCTAATCCAGGAGTATTTAGTATAGATAATTGTTTTCACAACTTCCTGTAAGGGCCCCATTAAGGGAGGAGACATGCTGTTTCCCTCTCTGCCTGTCCTCCTCCTCCTAAGCTCCAAATAGATCTATCTTGGTCTCTCAAATTTAAATTTATTGATCAGCTCATAAAAAAAAAACCTAACATATATCTAAAAATATTACACAATGTAACAAAAAAATGGTTCTCTGTCTAGATCAGGGGTCCCCAACCTTTTTTGCACCAGGGAACGGTTTCATTTTAAAGAAAGTTTTGCGGACCGGCTGAGGGACTCAGCAGTCATGTGATTGGGTGGGCGTGGCCAACTTGGAAAATGTGAAACTCACTTAACAATGGTCTTGGTTAACAACCAAACTTTTGGACTCAATTGTGGTCATAAGTTCTTTCTTTCTTTCTTTCTTTCTTTCTTTCTTTCTTTCTTTCTTTCTTTCTCTTTCTTTCTTTCTCTTTCTTTCTTTCCCTCTTTCTCTCTTTCTTTGTCTTTCTTTGTCTTTCCCTCTTTCTCTCTCTTTCTTTCTTTCCCCCTTTCTCTCTTTCTTTCCCTCTTTCTCTCTCTTTCTTTCTCTTTCTCTTTTTCTTTCTCTTTCTCTCTCTCTTTTTTTCTTTCTCTCTCTTTTTTCTCTTTCCTTTCTCTCTCTTTCTCTCTGTCTGTCTTCTTTCTCTTTCTCTCTCTCTCCCACTTTTTTCTTTCTTTCTTTTTCTTTCTCTCTCTGTCTGTCTCTCTCTCCTTTGTCTGCCCATCTATCACTATGTGTGTGTGTGTGTGTGTCTGTCTCGCATTCACGCACTTAAATCACTCATTCTGTGTCTCTCTTTCTCTCCCTCCCTCTCTCTGTCTCTGTGTGTGTGTGTGTGTGTGTCTGTCTCGCATTCACGCACTTAAATCACTCATTCTGTGTCTCTCTTTCTCTCCCTCCCTCTCTCTGTCTCTGTGTGTGTGTGTGTCACTCTCTGATTCCCCCCTCCCTCCCTGTCTCTCTGTGTCTGTGCCTCTGTCTGTCTGTCATCGTCCCCGCCCCGCCCCCACCCCCCGCGGAGCCTCCTCAGCCCGGCTCACTCGCCTTAGCCTGCCCCGGCTGCCCGCCCGCCCGCCGTGCTGGGTCGCTCGTTCGCTCGCTCAGGCTCCTTCCAGGAGCTGAGAAGCCTCCGTGTGTGTGTGTGTGTGTGTGTGTGTGTGTGAGAGAGAGGAATGGCAGCCCCTGGAAACGACGAGTGGCCAGCATGCCGGCTGTGGAGGGAGGGAGGGGGAGGGAGGAAGGGAATCGCGCGCTCTGCCCAGGGGGCTGCCCTTTCCTCCCTCCTCCTCTCCGGCCATGCGGCCCGGTACCTACCAAGCCACGGACCGGCACCGGTCCGCGGCTCGGGGGTTGGGGACCCCTGGTCTAGATGGTCTCTGGTGATGAGCCAACAGGGGGGAGGGGGGGGAGAGACAAACAGAGAGATAATGAATGAGAGAAATTGACAGGCACACACACAGTGACAGAGAGAAAGGGAGGGGAGAGAGACATACGCACAGAGAGAAGGAGTAGAGAAAGATAGACAGGCAAACATACACAAACAGAGTGACAGAGATGGAGGAAGGAGAGAGAGAGAGATAGACAGACAGAGAGAATGACAGAGAAAGACAGAGAGGGAGGGAGAGAGAAACAAAGAGACTAATGACTGCCCAACACTGCATTAGGCACAAGGGGGGGGGCTGGAGGAGGTTGACTGTGGGGGGAGGGTGCGGTCTGGGGAGGGGAGGGATATTTATTTAGGTAGAGGAATATAGAGAGAGGAAGAAATACAGTAGGTAGTTAGATAAGTAGAGGGATAAACGAGAGGGATGAATACAGCAGGTAGGTAGATAGGTACAGGTATAGAGAGAGAAATACAATACCTAGGTAGGTAGGTAGGTAGGTAGGTAGGCAGAGGAAGAGAGGGAAGAATACAGTAGGTAGGTAGGTAGGTAGGTAGGTGGATACAGAGAGGGGGAAATACAGTAGGTAGGTAGAGGGATAGAGGGGAGAAATACAGTAGGTAGGTAGGTAGGTAGGTAGAGGGATATAGAGAGGGAGAAATGCAGTAGGTAGGTAGGTAGGTAGGTAGAGGGATAGAGGAGAGAAATACAGTAGGTAGGTAGGTAGGTAGGTAGGTAGGTAGGTAGGTACAGGGATAGATAGAGAGGGAGAAATACAGTAGGTAGGTAGGTAAATAGAGGGATAGATAGAGAGTAAGAAATACAGTAGGTAGGTAGGTAGGCAGGTACAGGGATAGATAGGGAGAAATACAATAGGTAGGTAGGTAGGTAGAGGGATAGATAGAGAGGGAGAAATACAGTAGGTAGGTAGGTAGGTAGGTAGGTAGGGGGATAGATAGATAGGGACACAGTAGGTAGGTAGGTAGGTAGATAGAGGGATAGATAGGGAGATATACAGTAGGTAGGTAGGTTGGCGGTTATACGATGGTTGTGTGTATGTGTGCAGGTGTAGATATACACACAGATTGGTTGGCCATTTAACCAGACTGGGCCACAGCAATGCGTGGCCGGGTATAGTTAGTATATACACACACACACACACACACACACAGTGTTTCAGAATAGAAACCCAGGAATTTGCTACAAAGTTCATTAGAAAGGAGTTGACTCTTTATCTTGCCATTTTGAAAACACAGAATTTGCATGCCTCTCTCCTTCAGTCATTAAATAAACCTCCAATGTGCATTAAAAACCAAGCAAAAGTAGCTTTGTTTGCAGTAGAAAGAAGAGGCTTGTAGAAAGAGCTGTCATTTTACATCTCTCTCACATACATATATACACATACAACAGAGGTTGCGGCAATAAGAGAGGTAGATAAAAAGTGACAGCACTGATTCCAAGTAAGAGCATAGCAGGACTTTTCTTGTCTCCCTAAATATGTAAACAAGACTGCTGCCCCTTCATATTCTGCTTGAATTGAGGTGCATGCTTTCTCCTGGCAGTATTAGAAAGATACTCATTACGTAGCCTCTTTTACAGTCTTTGCTTTGAAATACTGTATGCTCATTATCTCCCTCTGTACTGACCACATTTACAGAATGTTGGAGTATGGGGAGTACAAGGGACACCTCTATGGGACAAGTATGGATGCAGTACATGTGGTGCTTGATGAAGGGAAGATCTGCATAGTGGATTTAGAGCCTTACGTGAGTCACAGAAAATCTGTAACACTGAACATTTTAAGTGATCAATCTTGAGTCTGCCCTTAAACATTTTTTTTCTTTTTTGGGTGCCTTAAAGTCGTTGACTCCAGCAATTAATTATTTGCTTGATAGTTTTTCTAAATGCATGTTGTTCAGGCATTAATTGGGTAAATAAATGTATACTGTCAACATGTCAGGAATAGAAATAATAACATTTATTTAAATATTTTAATGTATTAAGCAAATACAACATTTCCAACATAAGGTAGTTTCCGAACAAAATATGGGCTAGAAACTATTAGTAATAAATTCTAAAACTAGTCCTATTAATTTGACATACTAAGCTACTTCTGAATTATAGATATTACCTTTTAATCATTTTTTTAAAATTTTAAAACAAAAACTGGGCAGAATAAATATAATTTGTATGATTGTTTTTATTTTGTATTCTATCTTGCAGAGTATTCAGTTTGTTCGTACTCATGAACTGAAACCCTACATTATATTTATTAAACCACCAAGTGTGAGCTGCATGAAGCAGACTCGGAAAAATGCTAGGATAATCACTGACTATTATGTGAACATGAAATTTAAGGTAAGATTTGAGAGGAGGAAATTAGCAGTGAGATTTACATGGCTTTAAGGTAGCCATACTCACTACTTTGATTTCTTCATCATATTTCTGGGTGAAAATACTATCATTTCACTGTTATAAAGGGAAAGTGTTCTGACCCCCGCCCTGTGAATAGACCAGGCTTGGCTGTTTGTCACTGTTCAATTACTGAGATAACGAATTCTTTGGCTGAGAGTCCAGACAACTCACATTCAATAGAGTAGCTCTGCAGCAACCTATCACACAGATAGTTCAAATGAACAGGCACTGCTAGAATACACAGATAGTACAAACGAACACGGCTAGAATACACAGACAGACTTTCTTGGCTATTAATTTGAATGGTTGTTTCCTGCAAATATCCCCTCCCAATGCCCCACCTATAAGCTCTCTTGGGAGGGGCCAATCGACAACCACCTGGTGCTTAATCATCTCCTGTGAGCCTACCTCAGAGTTGCTGCTTCCGTTTCTCAGCCCTTCTCAATCTAGCATCAGGGACAAACTGCCTTTGATCCTCCCCACTGCTCCATGCCTCAGGCGCCTCCTGGTGGCCAACCAGCCTCTCTGGTTCCTGCTCTGACTCTGAACACTCCCCAAGGTCTCCCTCATCTTCCAGACTCATATGGTTCCTCGCTATCCAAATCCATCATCAGCTCAGCTGGATCCTGCTGGGCTACAACAGGAAAGTAACTGCAACATTTAATTATTATTTTAATAAATAAGTGTAAATTCAGAATAATACACTGATTTAAGAGGTTTTGACCTAATTTAGTTGTATGTCAAATATACAGTTTAGTATATAACTTCTGTGATATACTGTAAGCCCTTCTCATTTGCATCTAACTACAGCACAATTATCACCAGTAATTATTTTCTCTGCTATGTCCTCCTGATATTCCAAAGTGCATTCATGTTTTCTCTTAGTGACAGTTTTGTATCAATCTGACATGCTTCACCAACCATTGGTCCAATAAGGTGACCCTTAGGAAATGAGTATTTACTAGTGTTTAAAGGTAGTCCTTGCTTTAATTGGCATTTAAGACCAGCAATTCCTTTGCTAAGTAATGCGGTCATAAAGGGTGACATATGACTGGGCCAATTCACAGTGGTAGCTGCAACAATCCTAATTGCCATTGTTAGGCGATTCCTGCAGTCATAGCGTCCCACAGTCATGTGATCACCATTGTGACTGCTGCTAGCTTCCCCATAGACTTCACTTGTTGGAAGCCAAAAGTGAAGGTCACAAATAGCAATCATGCAATCATAGGATGCTGTGATCATTGTAATAGCAAACCAGTTGCCAAGCACCTGAATTGTGATCCAATTGTAATAACAGGGACTGCTAATGGGTGCAACAATGAAGATCTGTCAAACATATTCTTCATTCAGCATCATTGTAACTTCAGACAGTTGCTGAATGGCTGTTCAATGAAGTCTATCTGTATTGGCCACTTTAGGCTGGTGCAACAATACTACCTCCCCTCTAGTCTCTGAGCACCACCCAGGGCTATTCAGCTTCAGGCAGCAAAATAATCTACTTTACTACTTCTTGTATGTGCCATGTCTCTGGGTCAATCTGCAGTTTTTAACTGGAATAGCCTAAACAACATCTAACTAGGGTTTATAGGATGAGGGTTACATGGAGTTACCTCCTACCTCACTGCTTCACAGTTTAACCCCCTTCATACCCATCAGTTTTCAAGGCTGCTTGCTTCCTGCCCCAACACCAGCCCACATTTAGGGGAATGGTTGGTGGATGGTTTTTACTAGCTGATAGCTTTCAATAGAAGGGAGGGGGGGGGGGGGAACTGTAGGATAAACCAATCCCTACCTTTCACATGACCTGTTTCCTATATATGCATTGCATTCCAAATAAATAAATGACGGCATTTACCAGCATTGTGCCTAAAAAGGATTGGTATTATCAGTAAGATATTTCTCTGTTCCCTCATGATCTTTCAGTAGCCCTTTAACTAACCACGAGGAGGCCTTTATCTCTGCATCCCTTTGAGAGTTCACATCTAAAGTCAAAGAACAACAGATCTGGTTTGTAATTAAGTATAAATATATCTTTTCCTTATTTAAATATAAATATTTTGTTTCCAATCCCATTGGTGGTTCTCAAATCCTTCGTTCTCTTTTATGGAAGTCAAAATCAGGAATTAGGAGTTTTCTAGGTAGTGTTCAACAATAAGTTAATATGACCTATTTAATAGCTGCAGAGCATGGCTAATTGCCCCCCCTTCCCCCAAAAGAAGCAAACTGGAATTCTTTCATGATGTGTAAACAAACTGTGGCTCAAATTATCTTCTTTCCTATATTCATGCCTGCTAGCAAGAAAATGCAAGACAGAGAAATGAAGCAGTAAGTACAACTTAATCAGCTCATTGTTTATTATCCTCTCTCTCCAGGAAGAAGATTTGCAGGAAATGGAAGAGTCAGCTAAAAAAATGGAAACTCAGTTTGGACAATTCTTTGATCAAGTGATTGTGAATGACAATTTACAGGAAGCTTGTCTGCAGCTAGTCTCTGCCGTGCACCAAGCCCAGAATGAGCCACAATGGGTTCCAGCCACATGGATATGCTCAGGCTCTCAGGACTAGCTTGTTTCATGAAATGATAGTGGGATAATTGTGTGCAAAATCCAGCATTCTGGGGAAGATCCTGGTTTTCTTCCAGAGGCATCAGTTCAGCTATCCTAGGGGTGAACATTACCTTTCTGGCAATAAATCTTTTGGAACTTTCACTGGGTTTTAAGGCTGGGATTGCTGGATATAACAATAGAAGATCAACAAAAGCTATTACAAGGTGCAAGTCTATTGGCTGCATTTGCCTGTCACTTAAGCTAGGGACAACATTATTTTAAAGAATAATTTTATGTGGGCACCCAATTCTGGGAGTAGGCCAAGTATTAAAATGGTAGGATCATTTCTTTCCTTTCTTTCCATCCAGGACACACTCCAGGGAATGTTAAAAACATCCTTAACGCAAACCTGCCTGCAGAAAACTTTGAAAACCTAGGAACTAGATCTCCCCTGCATTAAGCTAGGAAGAGTTGTTTAATAAATCACAGAGCACCTAATTTATTTTAATTCCTTCCTAATTCATGTAAGCAGGCAAATAAAGCAGGGAGATTCATTTAGTCAAAACCAGGATTATGATTCGTTATGCTCCCGAGGAGTCAGAATTTATGAACCAGCATTAATTATTGGTTAATATTAATTTATTAAATCATAACACATCACTTACTTTACCATAAATGCAGCCACGCTTATGTGGTATATTTCGCCATTATATATTAAGTAATTCTGGACCAGAAATATCATTCTGATGGTATAATCACAGATGATGTAATTGTTTAAAATGTGTAATTTTGGATATTTTTTCCTTCTTAAGCATAGGTGTTGAGGAATTGCAGCAGTTGACCTACTTTTTGATTTATAGCACATTCCTCTAACAAGAATGAAATCTGGAGAAGAGTTTTTTACCTTTTACTGAAATTTCCAGTTAGCAAACAGCACACTTCTAGCAGCAATCATATTATAATTACTGTTATATTATTTAAAACTTTCTCCAGCACCCTTTATTTTTGGTAGCAAACGGCACCATTTTTAAAAAAAAATGAAGGTGCACCTTGTCCTTTAAATGTCAGGAAACGCATGTTAGTTCAAAATTATTAAGAAGGTACTCTATGTTTAAAACTAATATAATTATTATAATTAACTTTATATTATGATGGGTGATATGTCACTTCTCAAATTCAGTCTATAATTAGGGCTTCAAGCTTGCTTTATTACACCATTGAGTGTTTAAGATATACAGTGGTTGTCAGTAAACCAGTGACCCTTAGTGACAAAAACACTAAAATACTAGCTATATTTAATTCTTATAAATTTTTAATGGTTTATTAATATTGTTTTGGTAATTTGTTTCATTTTGCTTTTATTAGTTATAAGTAAACCTCCAAAGCCAAAACCAATGTATAAATAAAACTGGCACAGAAAATATTGATCAGGAAGTTTAAATCATTTTGAAAACTGTTAAAAGATGACTTTTCAACAAGTCTTGGGGATTAATATTCACTTTGCCTACCATCTTTGATTTTATATGGTTTATAATGAGTGTTTAATGTGCTTTTATTTATTTTTGTTGATTTGTGAACTCCTAGAAATGTCAACCCTGGTAATACTAGTAATTGAAGATAAATAAAAAGTAAACAAGTGCTTAAGTCTGTTGTACACCCTTTCTTCCACCCAGTCTGTAAGCTTTTTAGAATTTTTCTTTTGTAATTACACTGGTTTAAATTATACTAGCCACCTTGGAAAGACTGCCATTTGGAAGTCAGGTTATCAATTATTTTCATAAACATATATGATAGTATAAAATAGTTCAAATTTAAATACCCTGTCATTTTATAGCATTACAAATTTCACAATTCCTGGCAACCAAAGCCATAAAATGGGGGGATTGCTATTTCATTACATCTGTAGTTATTACATTGGGGAGGGTGGTTTAAAAAATAATATAGAACACACGATTCTCTTGAATTGGGATAATTTCTATATAGATTCAGTCTTAGAATTTATAGTGCAATTCTATCCCATCGAGAATGCAGCTTCACTACATTCAGTGAATCTGCTTCTCAGCTGTACAAAGGAGTATGGTTCCCATATTTAGAGGTGCCTTGAATTCACGTAAATAGATCTGCATTAATCACCAACAATTAATTTATTTTTAGAAATTATTGCTTACCAACTTGTGTAATAAGCCACCATTAGGTCAAGATGAGAAAGGCATATAAGCAATAAAACCTACAAGAGACAGCATCCATCTCGGACCTCCGCCTGTTCCGCCAGCGCTTAAAAACGCATTTGTTCCAGCTAGCCGGCCTGGCATGAATTACCCAATTCCTAACTGTGTATTAATTTACCAAAGTTTTAATTTGCGGGTTTTAAGTATGTTTTTAGCACAGGGATGGATTTAATACTGTTTTTAGGATTGTTTATGTATATTTGTATCTGTTTTTAAATTTGCCTGTGCGCGGCCCCGGGTCCCTTGGTTGTGAGATGGGTGTGGGATATAAATGTGAAAAATAAAATAAATAAATAAATAAAATATAAAACTGATTTAACATTCCATTTTTGTAGTAGAGGACATAAAGAAATACACAACTACAAATTTCTTTGTCCAGTGCATTCTGCCAGGAGACTGACTCCCATCTAGTCTGCAAATATTTCACCTAACAAAACATTTATATTCTCCTTAATAAAGCCTCCTCACAATGGTCTTCGAGTAGTTGACATTCTAAATATAAGGCACTAGCAAATCCAACCTTCCGTAAGATTAGTTAAAACCAACACTAAAAAAAAAAGCTTATTACGTGTAAACTTGTTGAAGTTCGATATAATTGTATGATCACACATATAGACACAGCTAGTTAGGTTCACTGTGGTCTGCAATAGCTTCACTTTATCAGAGGGGACAGAATGCACAAAATCAGGTGATCTCACAAGATGCAAGGTGAGGACTGGGCTCATTCGATACCGTATATTAATCCTAGTGAAAAGCTCATCGCATCAGAAAGCCGGGAAGTCGCACAGCTCAGCAGCGGGAACGAGGAGCCAAGCGAAGCCGCCCCACCCGGAAATGGCGCCGCCGGCTCCCCTCCTCTTCCCTGGGCGTCTGCAGCAGGAGCCTCTGGGAGAAGGGCGCGCTTTCGGTTGCTGGGAGCAGGTTGCCTCGGACGCCTAGGCTGCGGGAGAGGATGGAAGGAGTCCGCCCGGTGAGGGAAGGAAGGGAGACTGTTTGCCGTCGGAGCCCCCGCACTAAAGCGAGCGTGCATGTTCGCGGTGTGGTTCCTGAGGATGCATCTCTCTTAAAATCGGGCTTGGCGGAAAGTGTAGTTTTAGCATCGCTCAGATTTGTGGGTTTCTTAAACTGGCAGTTTCGTGGCTCCCTGTTAGGTTGTTGCGGGGGAGTTGTTGGTGCTCACAATAGCCCCAGTTTAAGTCCTCTTCGAAATAAATGCACGGCAGTGTTTGCATCGTAAATTTTGTTTGGTATTATTTGGAAATGTTGTCGTATGCTTTGTTTGCTAAGCTGGCCGCCTGTTGTTGTTCTCGACTGGGAGTTGTTTTCCGCACGTAGGACTCGCTTTGAAACGTTCGTTGTTCGATGGAGAAATCCACCTGGATAAACCGCACGTGGCTGTAAAGATTCATATTTGTAATCCCTCAATAGCCCATTTTACGGTGTTTTCAAAACATTTCGGATTTTTTAAAATGAAGCGGGTGGAAAAAAATTGCGCACACTGGCTGGGGGGGTTCTGGGAGTTGAAGTCCACAGGACTTAAAGTCGCCAAGGTTGAGAGACGCTGCCTTAAAGCATCCTCTGTTCTCCTTCAGTTTCTTTAGTCCCCCTATTTTGAGCTTCCCCTTTGGGTCTCTTGCAGCCTAATTCTGTGCCTTATTTAATCAGAAGAAACACCCCTGAATTCAGGGTGCACCTCACATCACAGCAATTCCCTTCAGTGTAATTCACTATTGGAAGGAGAAATCCTCCATCACTCTTCAGAAGCGGGAGAAGTGTTTAGAACTGGGGTGTGTGATACATTACCTCATCAAGAAATTTGGAATCCTGAATTTTTAGAATTATCCTAAATCTTACTAAAGCCAGTAAGAAGGTGAATTGCTTTGGAAGGCATCCTTGAAATTGCTGTTTTGAAGAGTGATGATGAAGACGCTAAGACCTGTGGCAGACTTTATTCTTGTGCTTTCTCCTTTCTTGTTTACCCTGAAGAAGGTTGCCTCATAGGAGTTTTAATGCTCATCCGCTTTAGGTTTTAATTTCACTCCCTGTCTTTTAGGAATTACTGCTTAGTGGGAATTGCTAAGTACCTTTGGCTATCAGATAATTCAACGAATCACGTATACATCTGATAGCAAGTTCAGAGTAGTGTACAGAATTCCATTTTAGTATAAACTAACCCCCAGGAAACTTCATTTCAGAATTAATACTTTTTAACCAAAAGACATTGGAAGAGATATGTTAAACTCAATTTTTACATACTTATTCCCTAATTTTCACTAAGATTAGCATAACAGACCATTTACTTTTGAGAGATGTGATAGGTTTGTGTAGCAGGTGTCATTGAGAACAACTTCTCTAGGGCAATTCATAATAAAATAATGGCTTTTAATGAATGTACCCGCCAGCCCTAAACTATGTGGGGCAAAAGTTCATTTCCAGCTAATCCTGGGTACTGAGGGTTTATTTTTAGTACAGTACAGAATTAACAGGAGTCATTGTAGGTATATGTCCTAGTTGATATGGGGAAGAAGCAAGTGGTGAGTCCTGTTTTGAACTGTCAGACATTTGTTGTTTTTTTTAAAGAAATTAAGATAAAAGCTATGCCTGAATCTCTAGCTTCATTTTTGGTTCATTCATCTTTTGATTTCATTTACACAATGAAAGATTTGATTTCAGAATTGTCTCATTGTTTTCATGGGTGGAGGACACAGTTCATTTAACAATAAAAAGGATGGATTTTTGGTTGCTTTTTAAAATGTGTACATCTTGTAAGATATCTGATTACACATTGATTCAATTGCATTGCTTATTTCAGTTGAGCAAAGAAAATTATTGTGATTAGGCAGGCTTTTCTAAAAGACTGTTATGAATAGTGCTACTGCTCTAAAATTCATGTATGTAGTTTAAAAAAAATAACTTGTTAGTTTTGGTTATTATGCATTATCTTATACACTTTGCTAGAATAGTAGTTTAGAAGCAAAAAAGTAAAAGGAATCATTTTAATATTCTTCCAGTAATACATTTAAAAGCTATGCATCTATTTAAGTAAATGTTTAGTGACTCACTTGAAACAAGGCTTACAGACATAATACATCTGCTGACACCCAAAAATATTTTTTTTAAAAAAATATTGAGTTATATATTTTTATATATTTCAGCGCCCACCTCGGATTCTTCCTCCAGTACCAAGGTAAAAATACAATTTTCTGCAAAAATACACTGGACAATTTAGAAATTTCAAGGAAGCTATTATTCCTTAACTTTTTTTGCAGCTATTACTGTTATGTGGGTGAATTTTATTATGCTTTCCAAATTTAGTATTATGTATTGGATTATATATTTCAATATTAACATTTTATTTTATATTTCCAATTTCACATACCTTTAATTTGGAAAATATTAACCAAAAGTGGAGAACAAGGTGAGTACTATTCATTTTCCCCATTTTTTTAAATGTATTAAAAATGTATTCATTTTTAATGTATTCATTGATTAATTTGCTGTTATAGCATGGGAGTGGTCCAGAGTCACATGAGATGGGCAGCTATAAGAATGTATTCAAATTAAGTCATCCAATATTTAACAAATATAGTTGGTTTTCAATGGCTAACAATGGTATAGTATTCAAAAACAATAACGGTTGTTTTTATTGTTACAACTTGATCATATTTTTAGAATAGACTTTTAGATGTATGGACAAAATTCATAATTTATAATTTATAATTGTAGAGTGTTTGTAGAATATTTTGTGCTCTTTATTTGCAGATATTTCATTACCTAACTAGATAAAATAGTGCTGGTGAATATGAGGTGTGCCTCTTGATTATATACAGTAGCTTGTCCTGCTAGTGTTGGCAGGAGAATGGTTTTCTCCTTGATAGTGCTTTGATTAGCATATTGTTTTCTGCTTGATAGTTTGTCTAGTGTTAATCCCTCTTTATCTGGACGTTGGCTGCTGAAGAGGATGTGTTCTGGTCTTCTTGTTTAATTCTGCAGACCCAAGAACAACACAAGGAGTTTCATAATAGTACAGGTAGTCTTCGACTTACAACAGTTCCTTTAGTGACTGTTCAAATTTACAACAATGCTGAAAAAAGTAATTTATGACTGTTTTTCACATTGCAGCAGCCCCATGATCAGAATTCAGACACTTGGCAACTGATTCATATTTATGACAGTTGCAGTGTCCTGGGGTTATGTGATCCCCTTTTGTGAACTTCTGATGAGAAAAGTCAATGGGGAAGTCAGATTCACTTAACCTTGTTATTAACTTACCAACTGCAGTTATTCACCTAACAACTGTGAAAAGAAAATTTGTACAGTTCCACTGTCTCTTTGGTTCTGAGAAAGAGCCTGCTGCTCCTGCAATTCCAGACTACATTCGACCACATCTTCTTAGCTTTCTTATTGTCTCTTTTGAATGGTGTGTAAATATGGTTAATCTCTATGTATCTATTGATTGATGAATTATCTGAAAGTCAAACTTCTAGGAATTCCCTAGTGTTTTTATCAGAGTGCCTTGACCACTCGACTCACTATAGCACAACCAACACAACCTATGAAAAGGATAACATCGCCATATACCAAAACCATCTCAGAAACAGACTGTGACAACCACATGGCATCATTCTAGCACACAAACAAGTAAACTCCTCTAAAACATCTTAACTAGACTAAAGTCCCAGTAGCTCAAGAAGAAAGTGTGAGAACTGTAACAGTCACTATATAGGATAGGTAAGCAGAAGACTAGTACAGTGCATCCATGAATAGGAATTAATAATCAGAAGACACAATGGAAATTCCTTACTCTCACAATAATTCAGAGACTCACTCAACTATAGTTTCAACTAGGAAACTATGAGCATCCTAGCCAAAGCTGAATCTAAAAACACTAAGGAATTCCTGGAAGCTTGGCATTGAGACAAAGCAGCAATCAACAGGCATATACTGTAGAGATGAACCACATTTATATACCATTCAAAAAAGACAGTAAAAAAGCTAAGAAGGAAACAAAAAGACAAGATACATCGTCTCTAGCAGCCTACATCCAGATAAATAATGATTAATATTAGACAAACAATCAAGCAGAAAGCAATACCTATTCAAGGAACTATCAAGAGAAAACTATACTTCAACAACCCTGGCATGGAAAGCTGCTACCCTGTTTCCCTGAAAATAAGACCTCCCTGGATAATAAACCCAATCGGGCTTTTGAGCACATACGCTAAAATAAGCCCTCCCTGAAAATATTGCAACACAGCAGCAGCCATGAGGTGACCACGCTCACAACCTCCTGCACCTCAAAAATAATAAGACCTCCCCGAAAATAAGGCTAAGTGCTTATTTCGGGGGTCAAAAGAAAATAAGACCCTGTCTTATTTTTGAAAAAACGTATATATAAACAGGGAGCAAACCTCACCTGACTAGCTCTACAGATAAGTCCTCAATTTACAACCATTCATGTAATAACCATTCAAAGTTAAACAGTACTGAAAAAGTGATAACCAGCCATCACAAACTTCAAAAAACTAGGCAATTAACCTGTATTTATGATGCCTGTAGCATCCCAAGCTTATGAGATCATCATTTATGACCCACCCAAAGTCAAAGGGGAAACCAGATTTGCTTAACAAATATGATTAACAAAACAGTCATAAAATTGGCTGTCACTCACATAACAACTGCTTTGCTTAGCAATGGATGTCCTGGTCCCAATTGTAGTTGTAAGTTGACGGCTACCTATAATGATGTTACCTAGTCAGCTACTGAAGTATCTGCAAGCAAACCATCAAGCACAGTTCAACCCTGAGTCTGGAAGCAGCATAGGAATAAAGACAAGGTAACAAAGTAAGAGTAATATGACATTCCCAAGGGTAAAGTGACATTCCTCAAGGGACTGCATTGGGCCTAATGCTTTTAATTTATTCATAAATAACTTAGTAAGGTAGTAAGTTAGCCAAGATCTTAAAATATTTAAGTGGTTGAAATCATGTCTCAACTGGAATCTTGAAATCAACTGGAAGAGAGCATTAAGGTGATTGGACTGTTGTAAATACTCAACTAGATAATGTACATGAAATAGCTTGAATAATATACTTAAAGCATTTAGACATATAATAAGAATGTATGTTTACTATTATGGGATCAACTAATTCTTGGCTTTTGGTTTTGCAGATGAAATTCCTCTTAGTCGACCCAAAAAGAAAAAAGTCAAGAAAAACTCATTAGGTAAGAAGATGATTCAGTTAACAATCAAGCAGGCAAGTTTAGATAAAGAGAGCACAGAGAATTTAAAGGTGCAATTTATGAATGGCATTACACCTGGTGGATTCTTAATTCTGGATTATTGTTATTACTTGAGCACCAGGTACTCTATGAAGGATGCTTCACATCTTCAAATATTGTTTCATAAATAAGTTTATTATTATTGGTAGTTTATATTACAGCAATAGCAATACCAGTAGTACTTATATACCACCCCCTTTACAGAACTCTCTGAGCTGTTTACAATGTACAAGCAGGTCTTCAAAAGCTCGGAAGCATCTTGTGATGCACTGAAATCACCTTTCAGCAGTGCTTCTTAGATAACTTCTGTCTTTGTGGTTATGAACAGTTGACACTGACTTGATGGCACATAATCAATTTTAGATGGCATGAGTCAAGTAGCTGTGTCTGAAAGCAATGAGCCTCTGACTTCAGAAGTACAAGATGCTCCGCCTCAGAAGAAGCGTAGGAAAAAGAAGGTGCCTCTAGGTATGTAAAGAATTTTCAATGATAATTTCAGCAGAGAATACAAGTCAATGCATCATTGTTATTAATTAGGCTGTATATGCTGCTAGTTAAAATGTTTTTAAATGGTTTGTAATAAAAATGAAATTTCAATCTAAGAATATTAAAATGTGGTCTGTTCAAAGTGATATATTTAGATTTAGAAAGCTAAAAGTTGTAGAAGGCTTGATAAGTAATAACCAGCACTTTATATCACATCTGAAAATGAAATAGCAGCCAATATAAAACCTTCCACATAGATATAATATGATCTAGGTTTTATGTCTTTGACATAATTGAAGTTTCCAGAGCTTGCCCATAGTTAAGGCTGAACAATATTAGTGTCTACAATACCTCCTTATGTCAATTTCCCCTAAGTAAAATTAAACTTGAATGTATCAACCAAAGTTGATAAAATACACTCCAGATTCAGAAACACTGGAAAGAGACCATCTCCTAGAAATGTGAAGCCCACCTAAACCCATAAACTGTGACTCATTCATACTGAGCAATTATCCTATTTCAGTTTGTTATCTTATCCGTAGGCAATCATTCAGGTATATTCCACTCTTATCTGGAGATGTTGCAATGAAATAAATTGGATATACTGATCTAAAATGCCTAATGATCTCCTTGAGCTGTTTGTGTAGACATTGAAAGCACTGGAGATAATAAACTGAAGAAAGAGCATGAATTCCAGTTTTCATGTAGCAACTATGTCCAAGCAACACTATGTTAAGTGCATGTTAGATAGGAATGGAATCATAAAATATATTTCAATAAATTATACCTTTAAAATAATTTAGAAGGAGTCATGATTGATGGTAGAGAAAGTTGATGAGAAGTCAAGGAGAGTAAATGCATAAAATTAATTTTGTCTACCAAGGCAAGCTTAACCCTCTGAAACCAGTCAAAATAATCTGCTTAAACTAGGACTCCTTGCAACTGTTGAGAAATTGAGAAGCCACTGTTCTGCTGATCATCTTTTAAATCATATGAGATACAAACCAGCCTGAAACTGGTCATCTCCATTTCATTAGAGTACAGTGACTAGAACAACAGGTTTTATGTGACAGTCACTGTTCAGGCGAAATATACCGTATTTATCGGCGTATAACACGCACAGGCGTATAACACGCACCTTCATTTTAAGAGGGAAATTTCAGGAAAAAAATTTAAATTTCAAATAAAGAACTTTGAAGCAAAATAAGGTATATGGTGTATACGGTACTTGTTAATACTGTAAAAACGTGGCTTCTTAACATTATATCGGCGTATAACACGCATACATCATTTGCCCCCTATTTTCAGGGGGGAAAAGTGCGTGTTATACGCCGATAAATACGATAATTTGGAACAAGTCAGTGTCTCATCCTCTCTTGGCTTAAAGAATTGTAAAGCTGAATGTCTGTTCTGACTATTAAAAGAGAAGCAGGTGCTTATTGCAGCTCATTGCTGATGAGATGCCCATGCTTACATAACCAGTCCTGTTATTAGTTTCTATGGAATGTTAAAAATAAAAGGAAAGGCAACCAGCAAAATAGGTAGAACTATATTGCTCCCTTACCGTTTTATGCATGACATGGTTATGGAAGTACTCACAATACTTTACGGTTTCTCACAGTGTCTTATAATACTGTAAAGTAAAGGTAAAGGTTCCGCTTGCACATATGTGCTAGTTGTTCTGGACTCTAGGAGGTGGTGCTCATCTCTGTTTCAAAGCCAAATAGCCAGCATTGTCCGAAGACTTCTCTGTGATAATGTGACCGGCATGACTAAATGCCAAAGGCGCACAGAACGCTGTTACCTTCCCATCAAAGTTGGTTCCTATTTTTCTATTTGCGTTTTTAAATGCTTTCAAGCTGCTAGGTTGGCAGAAGTGGGACAAGTAACGGGAGCTTACTCTGTTATGCGGCACTAGGGATTCGAACCGCTGAACTGCCAACCTTTTTTTTTATAGTCAAAATTTTTTATTTCTTTTATTTTTAAACACAACATGAAAATCCTTCATCTCACATGTTATAGAAAGTGTATCTGCTGATTACAAAATATTTTCATACATCTCTTCGATATTCATCCGTTACATATTATTTCATATTATTTCAAGTACATCACATCAAATATATTTATAAACTTTATCTTTTTCATGCCTTCCTTAATTAATTATAATTATATTATATGTCCTTCATTTTAAAGCATTCCAATAAAAACTTAAAACATAGCCACCTGTTGGCATCATATTTGTTAATTCTACTATCCTCCAAAATCATTGTTCCCTGTAGCCTACTTTAACCAAACATCAATAATATTTACTCATCTCCTTTAATAAATGCTATTCAGTATTCATTTCCAATTACCACTTATAACTGTGCATATATATACATTTATTATCACTTTCAATTACTTATCTAACTATGTCTATTATCACTAAGTTTCCCTAATCTCAACTGGGTTTAGGTTAATCTTTTATCTATCAGTCTGTATCCTTCCAGTAATAAAACAATATCACATCCTCTGCCATTTGTGGCATAATTCTTCTGAACATATCCTTAATCCAGTTTGTGTGGACTTCTCTTTGCAGACCATCATTTGTAAGTTCTTTCCTGTTGTTATGGAGCCCTTTTTCTTCCTTAGTTGGTTTAATTTTAAGTGTCAGGGTTGTTATCAATGGTGTTACTAGTAAAGTTTCTTTCTTTAATATCATAGGTTCTTTTGTTGTTTCTTCTTCTATATCTTGCCATCTGAGGTGGAATTCCCATCCATCTGATTCATCTTTTCATGTTCCACGTTTCCCATTGCCGGACATAAGCCACTCATCGAAAGGATCAGCCATTTTAGTTTCTTTGTGGTTATTTTCCTTTTTAGTGCTTAAGGAACCAACCTCTGTTTTTTCCATTTGATATGTAACTCCATCCTTTTCCTCATATTCTCCAATTAAATGTTCTAATTTTTTTTCAAATGAATTAAAGTATTGCTGAATTGCATCCATTATTTCTTGCAAGGTAACATTTTTTTGTTGTTGTTTAGTATACGTCATTGTCTCCAATTGTTAATGAAAAGAAAAGGGCTGCTACCCTAGCTTAGGGAATGCTTTTAACAAACTCAAATTCACAATCAAATCTCTAGTTAAAATTAGTCTTCAAAAAAGCATTTGTAAAGAAAAAAAAGCAATTCTCCTTTCACTTTTAAGCAAATTGCGGTTCTTTGAACATATCCACCTATTTTAACTTGCAAGTAGCAGCGCCATTTTCCCTTCTGTTGTTTCAATCAGTACAATTTTTCTTGTTTCTTTTTATATCTTAGTTGTTTCAAAAAGAAATCAAATTCTTAGGTATTCTTAAGTGTAGTAGAAAGAAGAGAAAAATTTTTAAAAGTCACACATACTAATGAAAAGGAAGAGATTTAGTCCAAGATTGTAGACAGGAAAAAAAAATAGAAGAGGAACAAACTTACTCCGTTTCTTTTAAGAGTTCTTCATAGGTTCCGTTTGAAATATCAATTAGAGAGGTTGCGATAACCCACTGACCAAGCCCTCCAGTGCTTAATTCCGCTGCTTTTTTTTTTTTTTTTAAGGTTTCAGGTTAGTTTAAAAGGTTTTTACAGCTGTCTCTTTAAGACGATAAACATTCCACCAGCTGGAATCTACTTTCTCTCTCTTTCTTTCTGGAGCCATCGGCAATTTTGCCAGCCTGGGGTGGGGTGGGGGGGCTGTCTGTTTACCGTGGATTTGAAGCCCTTCTTTTGGATCAAACAGGGACTTTGCGATATCCCTGTGATCAGCAAAGATTCGGCTTTGTCTTCGCTGTCCCTACAGGACAGTTTAGGTCTGATTGGACTGTACAGCAGCAAAAGAATCAACAATGATCTTGCAGCAGCAGAATCAAATGTTGTATCGTTGCGATGCAGGCTCCTCCTCTCTGAACTGCCAACTTTTCTGATCGACAAGCTCAGCATCTTAGCCATTGAGCCACCATGTCCCTTGCTACAATACTGTATCTCATAGTAAAAAAATAATAAAATCAGCAGTAATACATTTTTAGTTGCTGGGCACTCTTGAAATGCCTGATCTTATGATAATGAAAATAAAGATCCTGGTTTATAGCAAAATCTTTATTATTTTTATTATGAAATGCACTACAGCTGTAGCGTTTTAGAATTAATTTTTAATACAGCAAGAATGCCACTGTTTTCCCAGTTGAGATATGACTAGAAAGATACATCTCTGATCCAAATTGACTCATAAAACATACTGTTTTGTAAACATGACTTTGTTTATCATGACCTCTTAGCACAATCTACTTTACAGAGTTATTTATATTAAATCTCACTTTTCATTTTGAACATGTGATACATGTGGGGTTCCTGCCTGATTTACCCATGAGAAAATTTCTTGAGGAGATGCATGTACTGCTCCTTAATAGAAAGGTAGGAAATAAATATACTGAATACTTTTTGTATGTGGTTTCTGGAATTCCAGACACACGTTTAGTATATTTATTTCCTGCCTTTGATCTAATACTCTACATGTATATCTTCTTCACACAGTTATTCTTGTGAAGAAGAAAAGGAGCTCCAATTATATAAGAAGTTATTGGCAAAGGAAATGCTTCCTCTCTTAGCCATCCCTTCTGGAACCATGGGTACAAAAATGTTTTTACCCAGCACAAATTTCCTGGTTTCCCATTTGAAATTTTTAGAATCAGAAACATCATTTACTGAACAGAATGGAAATGACATGGATCCTTCGCCAGTGGAAGAAACAGTAACTCGTAAACAATGGAAAAGAGTAAAGTGAGACATTCCATTTTGACTTCTATATTCCTTTTGAAGTAACAAGTTTGTTGTTTGGCAGTAAGATGATCTTGTGTTTCAGTTATCTACATTTGTGTGAGTGAGTGAGTGTGTGTGTGTGTATGTTATTTGTGTATAGAATTTCAGAATGCTTTTGGGAGGAACCTGACAGATTTACTGAAAGCATGCCAACTCTGCAAGATGAAATTGGCCAGGCAGATGCTAAGACAGGCAGTCACTCAAGTAGCCAAACCCTGCCTCTATTGTTAACCAGAATTTTTCCTTCTTTCCTTCTTTCTTTTACAGTGCCAGGGTGAAATGCAATATGCCATATCTAATACTGTGTATCATGCTTACATTGATTCCTACTGTATACGTTTCTGATCTGGGAGCATATATTTTGGATCAACTTCTGGTTCACTGTAGTTGCCAGGCCCAAAACCAAGAATGTCAATCTTTCTTCCAAGCTTTCTTTATTGTTTCATGCCTATAGAAATTTTTTTGCCAGACTAAACACTCTATTATTGGCATCTATAATGTGAAGTATTAATTTTCACCCTCTTCCTCTCACACCACTATGGGCTAAGTTGCTTTTTACTTCTCTGGAATGCACCCTCTTCCATTCTATGAATCCACCTTTTTAGCACCGGTTATCTTTTGAGAAACATAATAACTCTGTGGATTTGAAGGGGGAAAGATGATTTGGAGGATTCAACAGCGTTAAAATTACTGCATCTTTTTATGAATCAGCAGTTTGCAAATGTGTGAAAAGATGCACTTGCAGGTGCTAGAAGATGTGGTGCTAGAAGATGTGATGTACTCACCACCTCTTTGAATGCAGATTGTGGCACAATCCTAGCAAATATATGGCACAGGTATATCCTGAATCACTAACATTAAAAAAATAAAATGACTGTTCTTTTACTTTGCTACTATAATGTTAGGAAAGCACGGCCTGCAGAAAGTTCTGGTGATTTGTGTGTGGAGGATGAAGATATAATTGAAGATGAGCAAGTAAAAGGCACAGAACAACGGTCTGTGTTTTCGGTTCCAACTGGGGTTAGTCAACCTATCAGCAAAGTGTTCATTGAAAAAAATCGTAAGTAATTTGTTTTACAATAAAATGTTAGTATATTTATACAAATAAATGATGATTAATGATGCACAGAAGAATAAAATTAAGCAAATGAAAAGGGGCTTATGCCATCTTATCTCGAAGCCTGAGAGAACAACCAGATTTTTAGTAATTTTTAGACCATCATATTAGGGGTACATGAATAAATATCCTTTAAATTGAATTTATAATACTTCAAAATGTGCTAGCCCATTCTTACTTAAGTATGACTGTTTTGAAACTCATTTCACTTCACTATATCTTATCTTATTATATGTTATGGTGGTTGACACTCATGCTTTGATATGGTCAATTGACTGATCAAAAAAAGTATATTATATTAAAACTCATACAGAGCTTACATGAAGTATCTGTGCCATCAGACAACCCTTGGGATCAGTTGATTTTAAAAAGTTCAGGAACTTATCCTAAAAGTCATTGTTGAAAGAAAGTTTAAAAATCTGATTCAGTAAATTTGTCTTCGTGCCATTTCATTTTCTTTGGAAGAAATTTGCAGAATTCTTGAGACATATCTTTCTGCACCTAATGCATTGTAGTGTTCCTGCTGTTGGAATTGGATAGTTTGACCTCATGAAGCTCTAAGAAATTTGAGGAATATATTGCCTTTGTAACCCACCTAGAGCTACTTATTTTTATTTATATAGAAAAACAATATCTCATATTTATGATTCTCTCATAGATGAGATGGGTGATGTAGAACTTTAATATAATAAACAAATAACATTTTTATATTGAAAAAGTTTTATTGGTTTTACAGTTTTTCAGTAGGGTAGGGTAAGGGATACAAAGAAATTTTGAGAGCATTCACGTCAAAGTCGTCGGCCCTACCGGGACATCAAAATAGATCATTAACAAAAAACATTTTCCGCACACTACAAAGTGAAAGCAAGTACATATTTCTAAGTTCTCAATTCTATGCTGTCAGTCATTTACAAAAATCCAGATGCACGTTATACAATATTACTCAAAAAATCAAGGCAAAGTTATTTTTTAGATCTAAGTCTCTTGGCAATTGTATCTTCTATCTCTCCTTCCAGGCCCCCAGCGGGCGGGGCCGTGGCCCCCCCTGCCCCCCCTGGATCTTCCCCCAGGACAGAGGAATGTTTTTTAAGAAAGGCTTCCGCCTCAGCAACTGTTTTAATCCTCACTCTTCCTCCTTCCCAGAACACCAGCATCCCTTCGGGCGTCACCCACCTGAACCAGATCCTGTGGTCAAACAATTTTTTGGACAAGAAGGAAAATTTCCTTCTTGCTTCTCTAATTTTTCTTGGGATCTGCTTCAGGATGGCAACCTCCTTTTGTTGGTAAATTAACGGACCTCCTCTTTGCACTTTCAAGATTTCCTCTCTGGTTGACCTTCTAACAAATTTAACATGTATCTCTCTGGGTACTTCATTTATCCTGGCATATGCAGAGTTTATTCTGTAGGCTAGGTCAATGTCCCCCCTGATCTCATCCTTAGGTTTATGTAAATAGTCTGCTATAATTGTGCTCATGAGTTCAGGGAGACATTCACCAGTTTCCTCAGAAACATTCTGAAATCTCAAAAAATATGTCATCCTTTCCATATCAATCCTAGACACATGCCCATTTATTTCCACAACCTCATTAGTAACATTTTTAATCTCTCCCTTAGCCCCCGCCAGCCCCCCTTCCAGTTCTTCATTCTTCTGTGTGTTCTCCAGCACTTGTTTCCGTGTGTCCAATAATTCCTTTTTAAAGTTGATATTTTCTGCCCTCTGGGCCTTGATTTCTTGTACCAAAGTTTGTATAACAGATTCAAGAGAGGCCATCCTTAGTTCTAAGCTTGCCAGTGCTGATTCTTGTGCCACGATTAGCTATTAAGATCCGTGCCACTAAAATGGCGTTTTTTGGGTGGGGCTGTTGAGGCAAGTCAGGAGCCAAAAGTTCAGTTCAGGGTTGTAAAGTTCAGGAACCAAGAGAGAAACAGTTTTCCAGATCAATAATTATAATAACGAAGGCACTCCAGAAAAGAAATCACAAATCCCCAAAAAAAATTCTTCTTTAATAACCAGAGGGAGTCCAAATCACAAAGAGACGCTGGGAATTTTCCATAAGTAAAATAGTCATTCAGGGACAAAGAGAAGCCATTTTCCACCGCCCAGACTCAGAGCCAGAAGGAGAGAGTGGTAAAAAAAAATGTTTCAAATCAGCCAGACCTAGATACTTTGTTTCAAAGACAAACCGCAGATCACTTTCCCTTGTTTCAAACAGTCCAGATTAAAGATATCCGCTTCCTCGCAGCGAGGAGCCATTCTTAAGTGCCGCTTTAGTCCGAGGGGGGGTTTAACAAGCAGACACCCCCCTCCAAGTTCTTTCAGCCCAGGCTGACAGCAAAAAAAATGTTAAACCACTCACTTTCACCCTCGCAGCCGAAGCCCCGGGAAGCCTTCCGACTCAGACGGCCAGCTCTCTCCATGTTTTCAGAACGATGCCGCCCGCCATTGGCGAAGGGGAAACCCCCCACAGCATGTCCTCCTCCACCTAAGCCGAAGACAAGGGTTGCTTCCCAGCTGCCGCTGGGGGAGGACAACCCAGGCAAGCCGGCTTTACGGAAGACCCCCCAAAACGGGGCGTTTCGCCCCCGTGGGGGGGCAGGAAAAGAGACAAAGCGGCGAGCAAGCCCTAGGCTCGCCCGTCGCTGCTGGAGCCGGAACAGGAAGTCCAACAAACAACATTTTTAACGATGGCTGAGATTAATAGAATCAAAGTGTTAAGAATTCAGCTATTAGGCTGAAAAGGGGACTTCTGGTGATTGTAGCAAATTATGTACCACCAAATGTAATCTTGGAAATAGTCATATTTCACTAGTCAGTGGATTTGCTTTCAGATGACATTCCTGATATACAGTAAGAGCAACAATGAGTTTGTAATAGAAAAGTATGTACCATATTTTTTAGAGTATAAGATGCACCGGAGTATAAGATGCATCCAGGTTTTGAAGAGGCAATTTTTTTTTAAAAAAGTAGGTAGGTAGATAGAGGAATAGAGAGGGTGAGAAAGAGAAATACAGGTAGGTAGAGAGAGAAAGAGAGAGTAGGTAGGTAGGTAGGTAAAGGGAGGAGAGAGAGAGAGAGAAATAAAGTAGGGAGGGAGGGAGAGAGAGTGTAGATAGGGAGGGAGGGAGAGTGTGAGAGAGAGAGAGAAATACAGTATAGAGAGAGAGCGTGAGTAGGTAAGTTGGTAGGTAGGGGGATAGAGAGAGAAAAATAGAGAGAAATACAGTAGATAGGTAGGGGGAGAGAGAGAGATAGTTAGATAGAGGGAGGGAGAGAAGAAATAGAGTAGGTAGGTAGGTAGATGTTTCCAGGTATATTTATCCATGTGCTGGAGAAGGAAATCGCTGACAACCTGTAGCACGTAAAACTTTGTTTCTGCTGGCATAGCACTTGATCAATGTAATTCCCACCAACCACTCTAACAGCTTTCCGAAAGGGAGGGGGAGTTTTTGCCCTTTGCACACCTCCCCAAAATGGCCCGTTTTTCGCAAAGACAGGCCTGTTTTTTTTAAAGGCTTGAATAGCTTTGGGGGTGCTTGCAAAGTGCTTTGGGGGGGGCTATAAATGAGCAAAAAACATCCCATTTTACGTGAAAATGGGCCGCTTTTTGTCAAAAATATTGCATGCATAGCCTTATGGAGGCTTATACAGTGCTGCTGGGAGCTGGGGGGGGAGAGCAAAAACAGCCTGGTTTTTTGCGCATTTCTGCCCTCCCCAGCCCCCAGGAGCTCTCTGGAAGCCTCCATAAGGGTATGCATGGCCATTTGGTGAAGGGGGTGGGGCTTCAGGAGGCACAAATGCTGTATTTGGTGTATAAGACGCACCCAGATTTTCAGCCTCTTTTTAGAGGAAGAAAGGTACTCCGAAAAATATGGTATATGTGATATTATGTATGTAGTCTCAATTTTTACTCTAGCCCCCAAAAATCATGAATTTTTATGAAACTGTAACAATATTTTTCTTATAAGCGCTTACATTTCTTTTCTTTTCTAAGGACGATTTCAGGCCGCAGACCGCAAGGATTTGATTAAAACTACTGAACACGTTCAAGTGTTTATGGATGTAAAGGCTTCCTGGACTACTAAGGATGTGGCACTTTCAGTTCATCGTGGTTTTAGGTATGAAATTATTCCCACTATTGACATTAAAAATGAACAAAAAGTAACATTAAAATGAATAAAATGTTCAGTGATGCCTACTCCTGACTTTGGAATCAGATCCTCTTCCTTTCCACTGTCTCTCTTTCTCTTTCTTGATCTTATGCACACGTGAAATGTTGATTTGCTAAGATGCAATTGTTTACCAAATTCCCTAAGATTTCACTTCATAATTGCATCTGCTTAGCAATCAATTACCTATGCTTTAGAGCTATGTGGAGAAAATATGTTGCCTTGCAGGCCAGTGTTTTATCATTATAACCCAAGCCAAGATGCTGCAGACAGTCTTTAGTTTAACTTTATAATTTTGGTTTGGTAATAAAAGCTCTGTTCTAAGGCTTAAAATGTAAAGTTTGCAACTCAGCACTTCACCACAAAACTTTTTCTATTCTATACCTAGGTATTTGCAAGACCGCCTCCTACCACATACCTCCCTCCGACCAGTCTGCTCCCACAGAGAGGGCCTCCTCGGGGTGCCATCGGCCAGTCAATGTCGGCTGGCGACCCCTAGGGGGAGAGCCTTCTCTGTGGCAGCTCCTGCCCTCTGGAATGACCTACCCCCTGACCTATGTACAATCACGGACCTGCGCCTTTTTTGGCGAGCCCTGAAAACCCATCTATTTCGTGCGACTGGCCTGACGTAGTTTTAATTTGTTTTATTAGGGTTTTATAATGGTATTTTAGAGCAGGCCCACTGTTTAATTTGGTTTTAGAACTTTTAGCATATTTATTGGATTATTGGATGTTTTATTGTGGTTTTTTTATTATCGCCTGTTCACCGCCCTGAGTCCTGCAAGGGAGATAGGGCGGTATATAAATGTAATTAAATAAATAAATAAATACATATTCATATACAGTGTTTCAAACTACTATAGTGAATGTGCCTGCTGAGTCTTGGCCTTTAGTGAGCTGGAGTATCTAATAAATTTAAGACTATTTACAAGAAGTTCTGTTTCAGGATATATTAACAGAATCCCACCATAAGAAACACATTTCCACTGCATCTTAATTCTTCCCATTTGTCCATCTTGGGATATTTGTCTGAAAGTTTTAATGTGTGATGCTTGCATAATACTGTAATATTTTGCCTAGTGAGTTCAGTCAAATTAAATAAATGGTCTTCCACAAAAATTAATATCCTGGTAATTCCTTCAGAGAATGACAGTAATTGATATAAGAGTTGGCCTCCACTTGTAATTATTTCTTATAAATGTTATTTTCCATCCACAACAAATATTTGAATAGAGACTATTAACTAAAATCTTTTGGTTTTCAGCATTCCCCTCTGTAACTTGAATACAGGTTAATAACTTGGAACCTGAATTCAAAAGTCCCTATTGCATAGATGAAAACTGATATTGGCTAATTTTCAGAGGCTAGAATTTGAATTTAATTCACTACATTCCAAATTTAGGTAATTCGACTCTAATTAACTAGAAACTGAATTTAAGATGGTGGACATAAAAGTTATTGTAAGTCTGACATTCTGAACATTTAACTAAGATTTGTATAAGTTTAATTTTTTAATTAATATGCTTTCTTTTATTAGAGTAATTGGATTTTTTACTCATGGCTTTCTCGCTGGCTATGCTGTGTGGAACATCATAGTGATTTATGTTCTGGCAGGAAATCAGTTTTCAACCCTTTCAAACTTGCTACAGCAGTACAAGACTTTGGCATATCCTGCTCAATGTCTCCTTTATTTTCTACTTACAATTAGTACCATTTCAGCTTTTGACAGGTATAAGTATTAAAATTATTATTATTATTATTATTAAGTATTTATGCATTCCTTTGTCTTGGTAACAATGCTATGATTCATTGTGAAGTTATCCTATTAATTGGGAAAAAAAGGTTAATAGCTTAAAGTCTTAATATTTTTAATTGTAGCTGTGTAGTATAAGTAAGTTGGCCCAGCAGATGTTTTTCTAATGATTGTTAAGCTTTAACATCTTAAAACAGTATAAAAACTATTCTCAGTCCAGAAAAAATTGCATTGTCGTCTGTTAGTTGCTTATACTTTCTAGTTTTGAAATTCTTCATTCTATTATTATAAACTTTTATTATTATTTTTGAACTGCAGACATTCTAGTTTAAGCAATGATACCAACACAGGTTAATTATTCTGATGAAATAATTGGCCCATTAGATCAATGTTTTAAAGGATATCTTATTTCTTTAACATCAATGGATAATTTCTTATGAGATACAGCAGAACCAAGTCAACCATTGAGTGGCTACTTTTAATTAAATTCATTTCATACTCATTGTTCAGAATCGATTTGGCTAAAGCAGCAGTGGCAGTACGCAGTTTTCTTACATTGGACCCAGCAGCAATTGCATCTTTCAGTGAGTAAGCAGCTGGTCAATAGGCATTTGCTAATTACTCAAGTTTATGTCTTAATTATACAGTAGAACTTCCGATCATGATCGTAATTCATTCTAGGACTTCGGTCAGCACCTGATTTGGTCATGACTGGAAGCAAGATTGACTGCGTATGCACGCATGGAAGGGGAAATTGCTGTGGCAGGGAAAATAGCTGTAGCTGGGATTGATCATCACCCAAGGATGTGTTCATGAACAGAGTGAAACATTTAGTGGATTTTTTTGATCGGCACCTGATTTGGTCATGGTCAGAAGCGTTTGTGACCCCAGGTCCCACTGTATTTTCATTCCCGATCTTAAGGCCTTGTTCTTTTGTTTTCCTATAACTGTTCTTGTTATGTATTGTAAAAGGGCATCCATTTTCATAAAGACTACTACCACAGTACTTTGTTAAATAAAAGTAATGCTAGGAGGCTGTAAGCTGGTTATATAGGTATTTATCAAGTAATAATGATAATTCTTCAGATTTGTATCTTACACCTCTTCTGTATCTGTGCTCTGAATAGACTAAATACCAGTCTCAGCAAGCTTATTTTCTGACATAGGGCAGAAAAGAGCGGACTGAATGCTATCAAAGTGTTTTGCTTTTTTGGAATTCCTGAAAGGGAAAATCTAGGCAGCGAACAAAGAATTTGGAAGGTTGTGGCAATAGTGTAATCATTTTCACAGTTTTGAAAAACTTGGTTTCTAATGCTAGCATGCATGGATTTACTGCTTCTTCTGCCTGAATATTTAAAGAAAGTTGGTCAGGATATTTTCTGTACTGGAAAAGTAATGAATTTGAAGGAATATTGATGCAAATTAATGATATGTAATTAGCTATTACTATAGTAGTCCTTGACTTACAATAGTTCATTAATGACTGTTCAAAATTACAATGGCACTGAAAAAAGTGACTTATGACAGTTTTTCACACTTACAACATTTGTAGCATCCCAATGACCATGTGATCAAAATTCAGATGCTTGGCAACCAATTCATACATATGAACATTGCTATGTCCCATGGTCATGTGATCCCTTTTGCAACCTTTTGGCAAGCAAAGTCAATGGGGAAACCAAATTCACTTAACAACCATGTTACTAATTTATCAACTGAAATGATTCACTTAACTGTGACAAAACTCACTTAACAAATGTCTCATTTAACAACATAAATGGTCTCAATTGTGGTCATAAATTGAGGACTACCTGTACTCTTGATGAATCAGATTGATGGGTGAAACACAAGGATCAGACAAGATAATGTGTTGTTAACTATTCCAAAAATCTGGAATTTCTCAATAATAAACTATTGGTTTCTTCCAGTGTATTTTGCTGCTCTTATCTTGTCTCTGAGCCAACAAATGACAAGTGACAGGATCAACTTATACATGCCACCTTTAGAAAATGGTAGTCTTTGGTAAGAATTATTGACTTTTTCTTTTTAAAAGACAGTTAATTTAAGCATATCTCTAACATATAGGTATGATTATACAGATATAACTGAAGCATTCAAAACTAATAAATACATATGATTCTCCTCTCTTCCACTCCACATCCCCACCCAGGATTTCAGATGAAGAAAAAGAGATTATTCAGCCGTGGATTGTGGTTAATCTTGTGATAGCTATTCTTGTTGGGATCTCCTGGTTCTTTTTGTCATACCGCCCACATTTGGATCATACTGAAGGTATAGAAGAAGATCGATTGTAATCCATTAGAACATGAGCATCTCCTTAATAGATTATCTGAATGGCAAATTGCTGATTCTTTCCTAAACAATTTTAGATCAAGGAAGTTACTAGGGAGATAGTATGCCTTGAATTTCAATAATTAGGCACACGGAAAGGAACAGCAAATAACAGTGTTAGAGAAGAAAAAGGGAATATATTTGAAGAGACCGCACTATTGCAAAATGTCTGGAGAAATTAAATTAAGGGATTGTCCAGCAATAAATAGAATTCAGCATCTGAGCATGACTATTTCTATAAATATATTAAACTACATATATTACTCTTGTACTTTATATTTTGTGTTGTATAATATGCTTATTTTAATTGTGATGCTTCTGACACTTAAAACATTTAACAAGTGTCATTCCTTTGTTATCAGTACTGGCAGATATATTGAGAGTAAAGTTTTAATAATTTTACAGAACCTTAGAATGCTGAGTAATATTTATTTCAGCTTGCAGGAGAGAATTTTATATGTGACATAATCTGAAGGAGTTACATATAAAAATATGGAATCCTGATGCTAAGGGTTTCTTTCCTTCTTCCCTCAAGTTTGCAACCTATTCCCCAGCTGTAATACTTTCAAAATGTACAGGTAATCCTCGATTTACGAGCACTATAGAGCCCAACATTGGTTGCTAAGTGAAACATTTATTAAGTGAATTTATGACTGTTCTTGCCTCAGTTGTTAGGTGAATCGTTGTACTTGTTAAGTTAGTAACATGGTTGTTAAGTGAATCTGGCCTCCCTATTGACTTTGCTTGTCAGAAGGTCGCAAAAGGTGATCACATGACCCTAGGACAGTGCTACTGTCACAAATATGAGTTAGTTGCCAAGCATCTGAATTTTGATCATGTAACCATGGGGATGCTGCAATGATTGTAAACTTGAAAAAGTGACTTTAAAACCACTTTTTTCAATGTCGTTTTAACTTTGAACAGTCACTAATGAACTGTTGTAAGTCAAGGACTACCTGTATCCTGGTAGAAAGAGGAAATAGAGGAATTATTTTTATGGACTTTATTGTACATATATTTTTCAATATATTTTAGTATCCTATGATACTTTGTTTTTTTCTTGTAGAGCTGATGTTTAATGGTGAAGTGGAAGAATATCCCCTCCCGGACAAAGAAGCTAAAGTGTCTTCCTAATATAGGCAACTTCTTCAATTTCATAAGATGCTTCAGTCATTTATACTGTTAATATTTTTTACACTTTTTAAACATTTAATTTGAATGAATTTTGTAATTATGCTATTTATATGTTACAATAATACAATACAAAATCATTTTTCTTAATCAAATTGTTTTCTATGGATTTTATGCAACCTTCAGTGAAGAAGATAAAAAGAAAAACATATCATATTTGTTCATGCCTGATTGTAGATATTTTGATATTCAAAAGTAATTTAACGCTGTGGATACTTGTCAGAGGCTAATTTGTCTTTGAATAATTAAATTCAGTTTTTAAAAAAACTGCTAAAAGTTTTTGTAGAAATAACTGCTAATTAAACTTTGTAAAATTTTGCTGCTTCATTGTGTCATATTAAGGTTTCATGTATTCACAAATTCAAATATTATTTAAAGTCATGTAGTATGTACCGTGTTTTCTGCCAAAATAGGTGCTTGGCCTTATTTTCGGGGAGGTCTTACTATTTTGAGATGCAGGAGGCTCCTTAACCTTGGCCTGTGGATTAACTGATCGAGAGAGGGCTGGAAGTTCTTTCTCTGTTTCTAGCACTCTTGCCAGCCTAGCACCACTGGGCCTGCCGCTCTTTTTTGCAGCTGCCACTAAGAGAAGGGGTGCGGTAGCTAGGGTTTGTGGGAGTGGCCTCTGTGAGGCTGTTCTGTGTGGATGGCAGGTGCATGTGGGGCATGTTTCCCCCTTTCCCCCTAGGAAATGGTGAGGGCTTATTTTTGGAGAGGGCTTATTTTAGTGCATGAGCTCAAAAGCCCAATTGGGCTTATTATCTAATGAAGTCTTATTCTTGGGGAACCAGGGAATGTAATGGTGCACTTACATCCACTGTTACAAAAGTGGTTTTGTGCAACAAGAATTTATCCTTTTATTCATCTAGTAAGATTTTCTTCCCTGTCTTTTCATAAACACCCTTGAATCCTTTATAATAGACGTGTAGGGAGACTACATCTAGGGCAGAGGTCTCATTCTCGCAGCCTGCAGGCCAATTGCGGCCCGCAGAACGGTATCTTGTGGCCCCCACGATATGAAAGTATAATATTAGTGCAGCCCGCAGGGGGAGTGGACCTCTGTGGAATCCCTTATGCGGCCCAGCCTCACCCAGCCTCTGCCTCCAGCGGCCCCCAGGTAAATTGAGTTTGAGACCCCTGATCTAGGGGATATTTTGATTCATTCGCTATCTTGCTCTTTTGCTAAGAGAACAGTCTGGTGTACCATGTAATACATAGTAGAAAGATAGTATTCTATATGAGGATGCTTGTTAGGTAGGTTTTTTGGGACATAGTGTATCTATGTAAAACATTTATTAGCAACTAGACAACCTATGACCCGTTGACTTATCCTTTCAGAGATATTTCCTCAAAAAATATTCAGAAATGTATCTTCTTTGATGAACTATATAACACAAACATCAACACAGGAAATGTTTTATGACATTTTGTCCTATGTCATAAACTGTTTTATGTTAATTTTTATTTCTTAAAATATTTTATAACATTTGCCAAATTTCACTTCTACGGGATTCATGGATTCCAGATAACTAGTTGATTTGGGATATCTGATACAAATATTATACCCTATGTTGCACATTTCACCCAGTTAAAGGTTCCTGCCAAGAGTTCCTAGAAACACCCCCAAGCAAAACTCCAAGGCAAACATATTGCTCAAAGTATAGATTTATTAGGCCTAATAAATTTCACATCTGGTAAAATCTAACTCTAAACCTCCCTCGGGTTTCCCCCTATTTAAAAGTAACATTTTCTTTCCCTTGCCCATGTAGTCCATCACATGGTCGAATCAGGTCACAGTCTAAGACCTGGTGGGAAAGTTCTTGGTTCTCAGAAGTAAGAGTTCTATTATGGCTACAATCCCTGTTATCTCTTCCTTCCCCTCCAGTTCCCACAGCCCAACTTGCTTTGCTGTTGCACTCTTGGCTCCAGGACTGACAAGTTAGAGGAACAAGAGTTTTAGTAGTACATACCAGAAGACTAGATTACAGCAGAAGCATAAAAACATTATGGACATCTTATAAAAAGTATTCTGCTTTCAATATTGTGCAGGTTAGGCTGTCAAATCTTTTTAAAAATTCAAATTCATTAAAAAGGTACCATGAATTTTAAAAAACATACTTTAGGATTTTCAGGATTTAAAAAAAGCAATTTTTTCCATAATTTCCCCATTTTTGAAAGGATACATGTAAACTGCATATACAGTATTACTTTGAGGATTTTATCAAGTTGGATTGCTTTTCTTCAATTATGGACAGACAATATTAACTTTAAAAATTGAAATCAACTTTTTAGAGAACATGCTAAAATATATGCTGACAGTTAAAACAATTAACCTCTGGAACAGCTTGCCTCCAGAAGTTGTGAATGCCTCAACCCTGGAAGTCTTTAAAAAGATATTAGATAGCCATTTGTCTGAAATGAGCGTTGGTCCTTACCTGATACGCCTATTTTCATGTAGGGAAGTCAGCATCTATGCTGGGCAAGACTACTGTGCTCTCATTGGAGGCTGAGTCTGGGCAAAGTCTTTAGTCCCGCCTATGCTGGCCGCACATGCCCAGTTTCAACGAAGACAATCCCAGACTCGCGGCGTCTTGACCACGAAGGTAGGTGTTGTAGCTCATCCGGATCCGAAACAATGAGAGCCCTTAGTACAAGAAACACTGAGAAGCCCAGTAAGATAACAACCAACACATAACCATAACCATAGCACCGGAACACAGGTACCTCAACTCAAAAATGGATAACTACCCCAGGGTGGGGCAAGATGCTGACTTCCCTACATGAAAATAGGCGTATCAGGTAAGGACCAACGCTCATTTTCCATGTTAGGGAAGTCAGCATCTATGCTGGGACATACCAAAGCGGCAGTGTCCCTGGGCGGGAATCATTACTGGTCAGGCCTCTCAGCGCGAACTACTGACTGGAGGACTCTCCTTCCAAAGGCTGCATCCGCAGAAGCGAACGAGTCCAATTTATAATGAGTGATGAAGGGCGAAGGGGAGGCCCACGTGGCCGCCTTGCAGATCTCCAGAAGGGAAGCCTGGGCAGCCCAGGCCGCTGAGGTGGCTGCGCTCCTCGTGGAATGAGCAGTCAAGCGTCCCGGGACAGACGAGGAGCGTGCCTGGTAGGCCATGGAGATGCAGGCCCTGAGCCAGCGGCCAATCGTCGCGGACGAAACCTTCCTGCCCTGTGAGGCCGGTTGGAAGGAAACGAATAAGGCCTCGGAGGCTCGGAAGGGCCTGGTGCGCTTCAGATAAATCCTGAGAGCCCTACGTACGTCTAACTTGTGCCATTTGCGTTCCAGAGGGTGAGCAGGGTCAGGACAAAAATTGGGGAGGACCAAATCTTGGGAACGGTGAAAGCAGGAACAGACTTTAGGGATAAAGGAGGGGTCCAACCTCAACACCACTCTGTCCTGATGAAAAACGCAGAGGTCCTTCCTGACCGATAGGGCCTGAAGCTCGGAAATCCTGCGAGCCGACGTAATGGCCACAAGGAAGGCCACTTTGATAGTCAAGAAACGCAAGGAAACTTCCCTCAAAGGTTCAAACGGGGGTCCCGTAAGGGAGTCCAGAACTAGGGGAAGATCCCAGGAGGGATACCGGTGCACCGCAGGAGGGGTCAAGTTCGAGGCGCCCTTGAAGAACTGCCGCACCGTGGGCATCTGGGACAATGACAGGGATCCACCACACGTGAGGACAGACGAGATGGCCGCCAGCTGTCGCCTGATGGTGTTCAGGGCCAGCCCCTTATGCAGGCCCGCCTGTAGGAAGTCCAGGACCTGTGGGATGGTAGATTGAAGGGGTTGAATGGACTTACCCGAACACCATTGACAGAAGGCTCGCCAGGTGGAGTCATATATACGGTTTGTCGCCGGTCGGCGGGAGGCCTGGATCGTGTGGATGACCTCGGAGGAGTAGTTGTGACGCCTCAAGATGCCCCGCTCAATCGCCATGCGGTCAGCTGGAACCACCGCGGGTCCGGATGCTCCAGGGACCCCTGTCGCAGGGATACCCGGTCGCTGGGGATCCTCCACGGCCGCTCTACCGAGAGATTCCTCAGGTCCGCAAACCAAGGCCTGCGGGGCCAATGAGGGGCCAGAAGGATCACCTCCGCTCTCTCCGACACGACCTTCTGTAGGACTCGGGGCAGAAGGGGTAAGGGAGGAAAGGCATAAAGGAGGCCGAGGGGCCAGCTGCACCGCAGAGCGTCCACCCCCTCCGACCCCCGCGCAGGGAAGCGAGAAAAGAACCTTGGGAGTTGGGAGTTGGAGGGGGAAGCAAAGAGGTCGATAATCGGCTCCCCGAAGAGAGCCACTATGTCCTGGAAGAGGCTGGGGCATAGCTGCCACTCCGCGTTGTCCAGCACCTCCCGGCTGAGCCAGTCCGCCTGCACATTGGAAACCCCCGAAATATGCTCTGCAGTCAATGTGGAGAGATGACGCTCGGCCCAGAGACCCAACTGTCTGGCCTCGACCATGAGAGAATGCGACCTGGTGCCCCCCTGCCGATTGACATGGGCCTTGGCTGACATGTTGTCTGTAAGCACCAAGACGTGTCTCCCCCTCAGCAAGTGGAGGAAGTGACGGAGGGCCAGGTGAATCGCCCGGAGCTCCAGCCAATTTATGCTGTGAGCGAGGTCGGCGGGCTCCCCTTGGCCTTGCGCCCACAGACCCTGGCAGTGAGCTCCCCAACCGAAGAGACTGGCATCTGAGGTGACTGTCACCAACTCCTGTTCCTGGAAGAGGCGGCCCTTGGTCACCGTTTGGGACAGCCACCACCGAAAGGAACGGGACACCTCTCTGGGAAGGCTCACCCTGGCCAGGGAGCAACTGAGGAGGCGCCTCTGAAAAGGCAAAAGAAACCATTGGAGATCCCTGGTATGAAGCCTGGCCCAAGGCACTATCCCTATGCAGGAAACCATGGTCCCCAGCAATTGGGAGAGGGACGCCAAGGAAGGCCTGACCTCCCCCTCCACCTGTCGGAGGAGGGCCCGGAGAGATTCCAAATGTTCCTGAGACAGGAACACCCTGCCTCCTACCGTGTCAATCAGGGCCCCCAGGTGAACCAGCCTAGTAGTAGGACGAAAGTGGCTCTTGGGAACATTAATAGAAAAGCCATGGAGTTGCAGGGCGTGAATGGTGGAGGCCAGGTCCTCACAAGCACCCTCCGGAGAGGAGGATTGAAGGAGGACATCATCCAGATACGCATTTAAACGGATCGGGACCTCCCTTAGGCTAGCCAACAGGGCCGCCAGAACCTTGGTGAAGACCCTAGGAGCTGAAGATAACCCGAAAGGGAGTGCCCTGTATTGATAGTGTTCGCCCAAGTAACAAAACCGCAGGAACTGCCTGTGCTGGGGGGCGATTGGAATGTGGAGGTAAGCTTCCGTGAGGTCGATGGAGGTGAGAAAATCCCCCTGACGGATACCCCACAGAATAGACTGCAATGAGTGCATCTTAAAGCGCTTATAACGTATAAACTTGTTTAATTTTTTGAGATCTAAAATTGTCCTCCAACCTCCAGAAGACTTGGGGACCACAAAAATGAGAGAATAAAACCCCGTGCCCTGTTGGTCAATGGGGACCCTCTCGATGGCCCTAATTTCCAGCAAGTGCTGAACAGCCTCCTGCATGAGGCGGCGCCTCCCCTGGTTGGAGGAGACTGGACAAACCCGAAAACAGGAAGGGGGAGGGGAGAAAAAATCCAACAATAAACCGTTACGAACCGTGGACCTAACCCAAACATCGGAGGTGGTGCTATCCAACACATCCGCAAAATAGGCCAACCTACCCCCAATGAGGAAACGATCAACTGGGGAATTAACTACGGCGGTAGGAACGTTGTCCCCCGCCACGAAAGGGGCGCTTGGACTGCCTGCCCTTCTGGAGCCGGTCAGATTGACCCCTGTTTCTGGGGAAGTAACCACCCTGGGAACGAAACCCCTGGGAGCTATAATCCGCCCCCCGAAAGGACGACCCATAGTCGAGGGCGCGAAAGGACGAATTGGCCTCCTGACCTCGAAAAGGCCGCCTGGGGTAGGGCGCCGCCCGGTGGAACCCTTTCTTGGGAGCAGTGGGCAAAACCTTGCGTTTATCCTTGTTTTCCACAAGGAAGGGATCAAGGGCATCCCCGAACAGAGAGCCGCCCTTGAAGGGGGCGGAAGCCAGGCGCCACTTGTGGCGCACATCCGCCTGCCACTGGCGTAGCCACAAAAAACGACGAGAGGCCACGGAGGAAGCCATGGCCCTGGATGCGAATCTGGCCGAGGCCAAGGTGGCATCAGAAGTAAACTGCACGGCCGCCACCAGCTTGGCAATGTCCAGGTGGGCCCTGAAGTCAGAGACTGGAGTGCGCAGCTGTAAATCCTGCAGCCACAGGAGGCAGGGGCGGGTGAAGAAGGAAGCCAAGGTGGCGGCACGGATCGCCCACGCCGCTGCCTGATGACCTCGTTGCAAAGTGAGGACTGGCCCAAGGCACTATCCCTATGCAGGAAACCATGGTCCCCAGCAATTGGGAGAGGGACGCCAAGGAAGGCCTGACCTCCCCCCCCCACCTGTCGGAGGAGGGCCCGGAGAGATTCCAAACGTTCCTGAGACAGTGAGACAAGTGAGGCTTGAGGACATCCTCCGGGGCTCCAGGCATGTTGGCCGCCGTGTGGAGGGAGACAACCGGGGCATCCACGGTGGGCGTCGTCAGGAACTGCGCCATTTCCTCGGCCACGTTGAAGTATCTCCGATCCGTGGATGACTGGCTGGGCCCAGAGGTAGGAGTGGCCCACTGTCGCTGAACCAGATCCACAAAGATCTTGGGCATCGGGATCGTCTCCGAAGGTAAGATGTCGTCATCGAACATGTTCTCCGCTGAGATCAAGGCCGGTCGTGGAGCGGTCGTGGAAGGGGCCGTAGCCGGGCCGAAATTTGAGGCTGATTTAGCCTTGTAGAGCAGGGAGGTGAACAGGGCCGAAGGGAACAAGCCGGAAGATGCTTTCTTCTCTGGAGGCCTGCCCTCATCCTCCGAAAGACCACCATCTCGGATCTCACCTTCCTCCGCGCTGGAAACACTCTCCAGGTCCTCATCTTCCTCCAGGGCGTCTGCAGGAGCCGGGCCCGCTTCCGTAGTCGGAATCACCCCCGACGGACCAGGCACAGGTTGGAAGCCCGGTGCCTGATGTTGCAGGCCGGCCGCAAACCCCTGAGACATAGCCGCCGCGATGATGGCCTGAATATTGGCCGCATCCAGAGATGGCTGAGGCATGGGAACAGGGAAGGCAGCCGAGGTCGAAGGGATTGCTTCCAAGCGTTGAATGCTCGGTGGAAGGAGTGCAGACTGAGAAGGAGCCGGCTGATCTGGTCCCCAAATCCCAGAAACATCAATGGGGAAGATGGGATTGATGGCCGCTCCCCACCCCTGTCCCTGGGCCGGGGAAGCCATGAGGGACAAGTGTGCCTGCGATATGCGGGAGAGGGGGGAGGCCTGGGCCTGAGCCCTGACTGCCGCTCTGCTGTGAAGCCTCTCCAGGGTTTTCTCCTTCCTCTTCTCAAAGGTAGAAGGACTTGCTCTGGAAGCCTTTGATTTAACAGACTTCTTCGGAGCTTTACCCTTCTTGGCAGGGGCCTTGCCTTTCCCTTTGGCCTGGGAGGTAGATGGCTGGGGGGACTGCTCAGTTCCAGGCTCCACACAGGCCGAAGAAGGCCCAGCCACTGGCTCTGGAAGGGGAGCGGAGGCCGAGGCAGAAGGCCCTTCCATTGCTTCCAATTCAGAGAGGAATAAAGCTGCAGTAAAAAAACAACCTCTCTCTAGGACCCTGCGGACGCCTGGGTCCTCCCACGCAGCAGCAGCCTGGCGCCAGCCGCCCACGCTCTTCGCGCGCCTTGCAGGCCGAAAAGCCTGCCGATTAGGCCCAATCGGCCTGGCGCGACTTCCGGACCCCCTGCGGTCTCTCCGGGTCGCTCCGTGGCCGGGGGGGGGGAAGATGGACGATCCCCAGGCCCCCCGGTACACCACGGGTCGCCGCTTGACCTTCCGGGAGCGACGGAGCGTTCTCCCGGGCCTACGGACTCTCCAGGGGCCTCCGGTAGCCCAGGGCCTCTTCCCAGGCCCTCACCAATACAAGCGGCAGCCTACGAGCCCAGAACGGGGCTTTGAGGCTTGCCGGTAGAGCGCGCTGCTCCAGGACCAGTCAAAAGCGCTTTCCCAGTCCCCTGTACCTTTGCAGATCAGAAATCCTTTTCCAAAAAAACAAACGGATCCAGGAGCTGTAGAAAGACGCGTGTGCCTCAGAGATAGGCTGAGTTGAAACTGGGCATGTGCGGCCAGCATAGGCGGGACTAAAGACTTTGCCCAGACTCAGCCTCCAATGAGAGCACAGTAGTCTTGCCCAGCATAGATGCTGACTTCCCTAACATGGAAAATGGTATAAGGTTCCTGCCCACGCAGGGGGTTGGACTAGAAGACCTACAAGGTCCCTTCCAACTCTGCTATTATATTGTATAGTTCATTTTGCATCCTAAAATAGAAATAATCTATCTATTGGAAAAAATGGAGTTAATAGGGGACATAATGCAAAACAGCCTGGATTGTGCCATGTACACAGCTTAGGCTAAGATTTTACAATTTTCCTTAGATTAGATTTTTGTAAAAAATTTGAAGTATCTTGCAGGATTTATATTACCATTTCCACCTTGGAATAGTAGGAAACTGCTATTGATTTTTGGCAAATAAATTAGCTTCAAGTGGCCATAGAAAGAAAATTCAGAAGCTACAGACTGAAGATTTAAGAAATAAATTTTGTACATTTCACTAATCCAAGGGCATTCCATTCATTACACATGATCTCCATATAGAAATTTCTGAAAAATACTTCCACAGATGTTTAAATTATAAAGGTTTGTGCACCTATCTCCCAAAAATGGAATGACTTCTAAGTACCGTAATTTGCTGCTAGAACTATTTCTGATGTGAACCTCTTAGATTTGGGTATTCATATGCATACATGAAAGTGCTCTGTAAATTATACAGGCCATTGTATGCAACAACAGCCCTGCCCGAGCTCCTAGAGGTGATAGCCGAGGCGGCGGTTGAGACCCCCAGACTTTTGGTCATGAGGGACTTCAACCTGCCGTCGGTAGGCGAAACCTCTGGTGCAGCTCAGGAGTTCATGGCTTCCATGACAGCCATGGACCTGACCCAGGTAGTTTTAGGCCCTACCCACGAGGGTGGACACACCCTGGATCTCATCTTCGTCTCGGGACAGTGGAGTCGTGATCTGGGAATAGGGGATCTAGTCATCACACCCCTGTCATGGACAGATCACGCTCTCCTTTGGCTGGACTTTCCGATTGCCGCACCTCACCGCGGGGAGGCGGAGCCTGATATTCCTATATGGTTCCACCCCAGGCTCCTGATGGACCCGGTAAAGTTCCAGAGGGAGCTTGGGCCAATTCCTGTGGACTTGCCCCACGACTCGACTGAGGACCTAGTGGCCGCATGGTTAAGTACGGCCACGGGGGCCTTGGACCGAGTCGCGCCCTTGCGGCCTCTCTTGCGGCAACGAATCACCCAGGCTCCTTGGTTCACTGAGGAGCTGAGGGAGATGAAGCGCCACAAGAGACGCCTAGAGAGCAGATGGAGATCCTCTCGCTCCGAAGCGGACCGAACACTAGTGAGAGCCCATATTAGGACTTACTTAGTGGCGATAAGGTTGGCCAAACGCGAGTATTGTGCCACCCTTATTGCATCTGCAGATAACCGCCCTGCCGCCCTGTTTGGGGTGACCCGCTCCCTCCTTCAACAGAGGCCGCGGGAAGCCCCTTTGCAGGGTCGAGCAGAGGAATTTGGGATTTATCTGCAGGAGAAAATCACTCGGATTCGGAATGAACTACCCTCCATCGACAGTGGTCCAGTCGAACGGTCCGAGGCTGTTCTTGAGACACCATCTTGGGAGGAGTTTGACTTTGTTACTACCGAGGATATGGACAAGTTGTCAAAGAGACTTAGAGCTACCACATGTTTATTGGACCCGTGTCTCTCCTGCTTGTACTGGCATCCTGGGAGACGACACGAGGCTGGCTCCAGGGCATTGTCAACGCATCTTTGAGTGAGGGGTCCTTGCCTGCCATCTTGAAAGAGGTGGTAGTAAGGCCCCTCCTCAAGAAGCCGTCCCTGGATCCAGCATTATTAGAGAACTATCGTCCGGTCTCCAACCTTCACTTTTTAGTGAAGGTTGTAGAGAGTGTGGTGGCTCAACAGTTTCCGTGACACTTGGAGGAAGTTGATTATCTAGACCCGCGTCAGTCCGGCTTCCGACTCGGTCACAGCACCGAGACGGCATTGGTCGCGTTGGTTGATGATCTCTGGAGGGCGCGGGATAGATGATATTCCTCTATCTTATTAGACCTCTCAGCGGCTTTTGATACCATCGACCATGGTATCCTATTGCGCCGACTGGGGGGGTTGGGGCGGGGAGGCACCATTCTGCGGTGGTTCTCGTCCTACCTCTCTGGTCGGTCGCAATATGTGTTGGCAGGGGGGCAGAGGTCGGCCTCGGGGGCCCTCGTATGTGGGGTTCCTCAGGGGTCGGTCATCTCGCCCCTACTATTCAATACATATATGAAGCCGCTGGGCGAGATCATCCGTGGTTTTGGGGTGGGATATCATCTGTATGCTGATGATACTCAGCTGTACCTATCCACCCCAGACCACCCCAACGATGCCGCCGATGTGATGTCCCAGTATTTGGAGGCCGTACGGATCTGGATGGGTAGTAACAAACTCAGGCTCAACCCTGCCAAGACTGAGTGGCTGTAGCTTCCGGCACCCCAGTTCAGCCAGATTACTCCAACTCTGGCCATTGGGGGCGAAACGCCGGCCCCCGTGGAGAGGGCGTGCAATTTGGGTGTCCTCCTGGATTCCTGGCTGTCCATGGAGGACCATGTGGCGGCCGTGGCCAGGGGGGCGTTCCATCAGATACGCCTGATGCGCCAATTGCGCCCCTTACTGGACCGGGATGCCCTACGCACAGTCACTCAAGCACTCGTGACGTCTCGACTCGACTACTGTAATGCTCTCTACATGGGGCTTCCCTTGAGGTGCACTCGAAAGCTGCAGTTAGTCCAGAATGCAGCCACGCGGGTGATCACGGGAGCCCCCAGACACTCCCATATAACACCAATCCTGCGCGAACTGCACTGGCTTCCTGTGGTCTTTCGGGTGCGCTTCAAGGTTCTGACGACCATCTTCAAAGCGCTCCATGGCTCGGGACCTAGTTATATGCGAGACCATCTCCTGCCCCATACATCCCTAAGACCGATACGCTCCCACAGAGAGGGCCTTCTCAGGGTGCTGTCGGCCGGACAATGCCGACTGGCGACACCCAGGGGAAGGGCCTTCTCTGTGGCGGGCCCAGCCCTTTGGAACGACTTACCCCCTGAACTTCGCACCGTCTCTGACCTCCGCCTCTTCCGCATGTGCCTAAAAACACATTTGTTCCATCTAGCCGGCCTGACGTAACCTCCATTATGACTTTTAGATAGTTTTAAATTTTGGGGATTTTAATTTGGTTTTAGCGCAGGATCTTCATCAAATAAGTTTTTTACATTTTTTATGTTTTTGTATGTATTTTAATATTCCTGTGCGCCGCCCTGGGTCCATTTTGGAGAAGGGCGGGGTATAAATTTAATAAAAAAAAAAAAAAAATTGTAAACATCAAATTCAAAATGCTGGTTTTTTATGTTTTATCTATATACTTTAGGATTAAAAGCTAGACATGGTTCATACCTTTGTCTAATTTAAAGACAAACCAGCAGTGTGTTTTTGCTATATTTAAGAATGCAGTATTTGGAGGTTTTTTTCTTCGAAGAGAAAGCTGTACATAAATGTCTTAATATACTTTTATGATATACTTTTTTTAAGTTTTGAAAAGGTAACATACATACAATGTGGTATAAAATCCATGAATCGATTTGATATGAACACTCACAAGACCCTCTTGCATTGGAACCTGCTTTTTTATTATGGAAAGCGGTACATGGATAACTGAATGAATCTGAAGTAACAAATGAGGAAGGCTAAGTGACAAAGGAAAATACAAAAATACTTTTAACATACTGAATTGTATAAACAATTAGAATAGACTGGTTTGGATAGACTGGCTTGCATTGGAGCCTATTTTTTATTATGGAAAGAGACACTTGAATATACAGGGTAACTAAATGAATCCAAAGTAACAAATATAAAAATATTTTTAATATACTGAATCATATCCATAGGAAGGATCACAGTGCAATGCATACAATATATGACAATAAACTGACAGGCAAGGGAATGCTTCATGGCACCATGCTTCTCTATGATAAGCTGGTCTTAATCCCTTCTCCTTGAGCCTTAATGTGGTTAGTTTGATTCTGGTTTAGTATGCTATGTGAATGAGGCCAGCCCTGTAGCTTGAGGGCACAAACTCAAAAAACTTTAAAAGGCGTTCGACACAACGATGGATCCATCAGTAAATCATTCCACGCTAGTTTTTTTCTTTTTCTTTTTTCGTTTCTGCTATAATTTTGCACCAGTGAGGTTAAAACCAATTTCGTTGTATTTAAGTACAATGACAATAAAGATTATACTTATACTTACAAATACCTCTTGTTAGCCATGAATGTCAAATGAGTGTCGAGTCTACTCGTACTTGCAAAAAGGTAAGTTAATGAGCTCTGGTTTACACCGATTTGGGCGTCTTTCTTATCTGATAAGGTTAGCCACTATGATGTTCTGAACGCAACACCACTTGTTACCATTTTCCAACACCGTCGGGTGTCGGCGCCGGTCTCCGGGGAAGAGAAGACGACAGACGCGAAAGATCGGCGTCTCCAGGCTGGGCAGGGATGTGGGTTTTAATAACAACTCCGGGTAGCCGCCGCCGCCGCCGCCCGCCGCCCGCCGCCGCCTGGGATCCAAATTGTGACGATGCCTGAGCGGGGAAAGGGGAGGGCAAGAAAGCGGAGAGGGAAGAGCGGGCGGCCCGCCAGAAATTCTCCGCCTCTCGCAGGAAGGCTCCCGGTGAAGCGGGAGATGTGAAAAGGACGCGGTCGGCAGCCTCCCGAGCAGCCCACGCCTGAGCCCCCCCTCCCCCTCTCCGGCAGCCGTCCTCGCCATGGCCGCGCCTGGGCGCCGCAAGATGAGCACCGGCGTAGAGCTGCCGCCGCTGCGGCCCAACGCCCCGTTGCCGCCGCCACTGCTGGACTCGGCGGACGAGGGTGCCATCTCCTCCACTTCCTCGCGCGCCCGCAGCGTCAGCACCACCAGCACCACCACCCATGGCTCGATGGAAGGCGAGTCGGGCGCATCGCACTTCTCGGTGTCGACCATCCTTGGTCTGCGCGGGATCGGCTCTACCTCCACCCTCAACGTCCCGGCCACCCACGCCACGCCTGACAAGCCCAAAGGAGAGAAGGCTCGCTCCCTCCTCAAGGTGCGGTACTCGAGACGGGGCTTCCCGGACGTGCGAGGCCGGAGGCTTGGCTCTTTTTGGCACCGGGTTTTACCCCTTCACTCTCACCCTCTGAACGCCAAGAGTTCACCTTTTAAAACTAATTTTATTAAAAGTTCTTAAGAGGGAGGTTAAAAACCAATAGAAACGACTATAAAGTAAGAAACAAACAGAAAAAAAACCCTGAAAGTGCAACAAGGAAAAAAGAGGGAAAAGGGGGACGGGGAGGGAGGCTTCCAGCCTCTTCTTTATAACAGTTATAACTACAATTATAAATTAATCTTTTTCTCTCAAGTTGAAACTACAGGTAATCCTCACCTTACAACCCCAGCTGAGCCCAACATTTCTGTTGCTAAGTGAAACATTTGTTAAATTAATTCTGCCCCCTTTTATAGCTTTGCTTGCCACAGTTGTTAAGTGAATCAGTGTAGCTTTAAGTTAGTAACATGGTTGTTAAGTGGATCTCATTTCCCCATTGACTTTGCTTGTAAGAAAGTGATATGTGACCCAGGGATGAGTTTTGGCAGGCACTAGTTTACTTTATTGTCATTGCACATGGTACAATGAAATTAAATGCTGTCTTCAGTGTACTTTACAATTATAAAAATAAAAACACAAACATACATCCTTTACATTCTATATAATTGAAATTGAAAACCCGATATTGCACTACACCAGTGATGGCTAACCTTTTTGTTGTTGGGTGCCAAAAATGCAAGGGTGCATGTGCACACGTGTCACCACCTATAATGCAACACGCCCCCCCACGCGCATGCATGCACATCCCCCCCATGAGCCGCACTACTCACCTTCAAGCTAAAGTTGGTATTTCCTGGGGGGTATCATTTTCACCCTCCCCAAGCTCAGGAAAGCTTCCGGAGCCTGGGGAAGGCAAAAACCAGGCCTAACAGGCCAACAGGAAGTTTGGAAACGATCCATTTCAGGCTTCTGGAGGGCCTCCAGGGGGCCGGGGAGGCTGTTTTTGCCTTCCCCAGCCTCTGGAGGCTTTCCTGAAGCCTGGGGAGGGTGAAAACGACATCTCCTGGCCCTCCAGAAAGCAAAAAATCAGCTAGCTGGCACACACATGCGTGCTGGAGCTGATGGCTCATGTGTCATCTGTAGCATGTGTGCCATAGGTTCGCCATCATGGCACTATACAGTAGAATTCAATATAGTTATTGCCTGGTATAGAAGCTGTTTTTTAGCTTGTTTGTCCTTGTTTTTATTATCCTGTACCGTCTGCCAGAAGGTAATAGTTTTAAAAAAAGTGCCGAGGATGAGATGGATCTTTGAAAATGTATTGAACTTTCTTAAGGCAGCAGAAGCTATAAAGCTCTTCCAAAGAGGGGAGAGGATAACTAATGATCCTTTGGGCAATGATGTTGACCTCATGGAGTGCTATCCTATCTGCCAGTGTGCAATTGGCAAACCATACACAGATGCAGTAAGTTAGCATACTCTCTATGGTGCAGCGGTAGAAGGTCAACAGCAGTTTTCATTCAGTTGTTTTTTCCGGAGAAGTTTCTGGTAGTATAATCTCTACTGGGCCCTTTTGACCAGTGCTGCAATGTGAGTGCCCCAGGTCAGGTCCTCTTTTAAGATAACACCCAAAAACTTAAAACTGGCCACTTGCTCCACTCGGTCTCCATTGATAAGCAAAGGCTGGATGTCTGATCTATTCCTTCTATAGTCCAGCATAAACTCGTTGGTCTTACTTGTGTTAAGGATCAAGTTATTGTCTCCACACTGTGAAAGCAACTGTTCCACCTCATCTTGATAGGCAGACTCATCTCCCCCCTCCCTCCTCGAGATTAGTCCCACTACAGTTGTATCATCTGCAGATTTAGTAATAGTATTACCTGTGTGAGTGGCAATGCAGTCATGTACATAAAGACTATAGAGTAAGGGACTCAACATGCAACCCTGGGGTGTACCAGCTCTTAAGAATAAGAGCTGAAGAGATATGATTACCTAATCTGACCCTCTGAGAGCGGCCGGACAAGAAATCCATAATCCAAAAGCAGATTGAATTAAGAAAGCCTAAGATTATTGTGGAATTATTGTGTTAAATGCAGAGCTAAAATCTACAAAAAGCATCCTAACATGGATCCTACTCACAAAAAGCATCCTCACATGTTCCAACCCCTCCGCTGTTCCAAATAAGTCAGAGCAGTGTGAAGAGTGATGGCTACAGCATCCTCTGTAGATCTATTTCTTCTGTATGCAAACTGGTGTTTATCAAATGTATGCAGAAGACCAGAAATGATATGCCGGCAGACCAATTTCTCAAAGCACTTCATGATGATAGTGAGTGCCATTGGTCTGTAATCGTTGAGGTTATTGATAGGTAACTTCTTTGACAGTGGAACAATGGTGGAAGTCTTCAAACAAGAAGAAATAGTGGACTGGAATAAAGACTGATTGAAGATTTTGATAAAGACTCCAGCCAACTGATCAGCCTAGTCTTTAAGCACTTGGCCAGAGATACCATCAGCCTTTCTAGAGTCCACAACCCTCAGAATGCTCCTCACCTCCTCTTCCTCCACGATGAAGTGAGGGCTACAATGGGCTGGTGGGTGTATTTTAGCTGTCTCTGATGTCTCCACTTCAAAGTGAGCAAAGAAATGATTCAGTTCTTCTGCCAATGAAGCATCCCCCTCAGGAGGAATGACATTGGTCATTTGATGGTTGGTAATTTGTTGAATCCCTCACCACACCTGCCTCGTGTTATTACTATAAAAATTATCACCTATCTTCTTCTTATAATCAGTCTTGGCCTTCCAAATACCTTTCTTCGGACTAGCTCTAGCAACACTATCTTGCCCCATCACCAGGTCCTGTCACGCAAGAGGCGCTGGACTTCTTTGGTCATCCAGGGCTTCTGATTGAGATAGATTCTAATACTTTTATCAACACTATCAACAGTGATAGTGTCTGTGCAGTGTTTTTTTTAATATATAAATTTTTATTTTTCAACATAAAAAACAAGTAAAACAATCATTTTCAACTTTGTATAACATGTCGTTCGGTCATAAGTTTTTGTGCATCGGTCTTTACAATTACAAATGTAATTATTAATTATCCATCCAGTGTAACCAAATAGATCATCATTATTAAGCTTGGATATATAAATATATATGTATGGAATTAAGACTATTTTTTCTTCATTTCATACCACCTTATTCTCTTAGATAGTTAATTATCTGTATGGTAACAAGTAGTATTTATCAAAAACTAATCTTTTTCTATAGTTATTCAACAAGTAGAAAGAAAAGTTCTCCGTAGATTCCTGTTGTATAACATTGCTCTCAATTGTCATTAACAAATACAGTACTAATATAAAATATATCACTTAATCAAACACCCATAATATTATCTTTATATAAAACCAAATGTTTAGCCAGATTTTCCATTATATATGTATCTCGTTAATAGCCTAATTAATATACAAAATATCTTTCTAAGATAATATAGTCTCAGCATATTACAATATCTACCATTCATAGCAATTGACTTTTATTTCTTAAAATTCTTTTATGTATTATATCTCCTGATTTCTTTTGTCTAGCCATTGATAAAACAAATTCCATACTTTATAAAATTGTTCATCCTCTTGCTCTCGAATTTCAAATGTCAGTTTACTCATTTCAGCACAATCCATAATCTTACGGATAATTTCCTCCTGAGAGGGTAATTTCTCATTTCTCCAATTTTTTGCAAATACAATTCTACCTGCTGTGTGGGAGAAGGCAGATCTACGCCGTGCCGATACAACCGGAGGTCACTATGCTGCAGAGACCCCAGTTGACCTTTTGTGGCCCCCTTGGTTCAATAGGAACCTAAATCGTCCTGGAGGGACGGTGACTAGGAAGCAAGCCTCGCTGATCACAGGGGTATCGCAAAACCCCGTTTGACACGAGGGAAAGCTTCTGAAGGGCGACAAATAGGCACACACACCCCGTGGGCGGACAAGGAGACGGGAAAGCTTCATAATGGAAGTAACCGTTTGAAAGAGAAAGCGTAACACCGGGAAGGTATTCTATCTTTTTTGGAAACATTTTGCTAAAAAAACTCTCTTTTTATTAAAGCCTTTAATTTTGAAATAAGCGGCGGAATTAATTAAACTGGGAGGTTTCTACTCTTTATATAACTCTCTGAAATGGTGGATTAAAGCGCAAGAGTAAAGCTATTTTTGTCTGCGCAGAAAGTGATTGGACTATTTCTGACTCTTTTATTTTCCTCTTTTTAAAAAACTTTTCTACTCAAATCTTGAACCTGGGATTATCTTTAATAATTTTAATAATTATTTTTGAAGTTTTACTGTGCATGCGTGAATTAAATTAAGGACTATACTTTTGATTTTTTTTCTGTTTCTGTTCTTCCGCTTGAGAACAAAGAAAGGGAAGCTAAAGTGCAACATTGTTAGGCTACTTGTTACATTGTATTGTCTCCAGAGGGCGTTGGTGGATACTTAATAGCTATGTTCTTTGAAACGCTCAAGAAAGAATAAGCCAACGACCGAAGAGGCTTTTACAACCTTGTGGATCTGTCATTATGGGTTCATACATAGAAGTGGATACTATAGAAAACCAAAAACCTCTGGCTGAAATCTTGAACTTACTAAAACAAAGTAATAAAAGTAATAAAAGAATTAATGATGCATTGGACAGAATCTTATCTACTGAAACAAACGAAGACCAATCAAAGATTTCAGAAATTAAAGAAATCAAAGAGAAAGAGGTAAATGATCAAGACAATGAGGAACTTATTTTAAGTGAAGAAAACGAGGATGTTATTAATCGCTTAAGTATTGGAGAAAAATTTGAAAAGGGAAAACCCTCCAAAAAAAATGAGAAAACTGGACTCCAGTCTGGCCATCATGGAGAAGAAAAGGAAAAAGAAAGAAGAGGAGAAATCTCTCCAGGAATACCCTGGACATTTAAAAATAAGCAATACGCAAGGATAGGAGCTGGACAGCGTTTCTATTGATAGTTACATTGGATAATAAAGTGCAAAAAGAAGTTGAAGAAAGACCTGGGAAGGGAAGTAAGAAGAGATGGAGACCACAAATAACAAGAGGCAAATTTAATTTGCTACTGGAAAGACATTGGCTGATAAGGAAAATTGTTATTCTTTGATGATTAGCAACTAGTTGGATTGTATTTCAAATATCAAAGGATTATTAGTTAATTAATAGCTATTAACATTATAGATATTTACAATAAAGACTAACCTATAATAAATGTTATAGTTAATGATATATATTTACTTACATACTGGTGAAAAGTTATGAATATGAGATTGGATATAAATTTGAGACGATATTAGATACTATTGAAAAATCACAAGAACAGGAATTATGAGTTACATTAAGAGAAACGGAAAAATGATAGTTAATAACTGGTTGAAATTCTTATATTTAGACTATTAATAATTAAATAATTAGCTAGATTATAGAATGTTATTGAAGAATTATTAATTAGTTAATAACTATTCATAAAACGTAAGATTGTATCATATTGTTATCGAATTTACATAGCTAAGTTGGGGAATGAAAAAAGGATGCTAATAGGTGGTCAGATCCTAAAGACAATCTTAAAGAAGAAATAGATTGAAATTGAAACACTAGATGAGAATTTTGGGATATTGATATGAAGCTACATGACAAATTTTTAGATTTAAAACTTATAAAATGAGATTACTCATGAATAATAATCATTTTAGAGATGCACAGAATTTATGAATACCTAGTCAATACGTCTCTTAAAAGACGCAATTTAGGGTAACTTTTCCTTTTTAAATTTATCTTCTTTTCTTGTTGTTTGTTTTATAAATAGAATGCCATCAGATAGTCATACATCACATGTAAAGGGATGCTAAAATAATTAGTAAGGTTAAGGTTGAGATATAAGAATTGTAATAATTTGATATGAAAAATAAGTGATAATTACTGATGAAACATACAGAAACATGTGAATAATTGATATACTCTTTAAAATTTGTAATGCAAGATGGCTTTTTGATGTTTTTTCTTGTTAAGTTTGTATTAATTGTGTTTATGTAAAATCAATAAAAAATTATCTTATAAATATTTTTTTTTAAAATTCTACCTGCTGTTAAAACAATCACAATCAGATATTTCAAGTAGAAAAGGTTCAGGTTTGAGATCTACGTGCTTACGTGTCATTTTCTCCAACCATATGTGGATTATAGTCCAATATCTCTTGGCTTCAGAGCAAGTCCACCACTTATGGTAATAAGAGCCAGGCGTCTGATGGCATTTCCAACATTTTTCAGATTTGTTCTTGGACATTCTTGCAATTCTCGCTGGTGATAAGTGCCATCTGTAAAACATCTTATACAAATTCTCTTTATAAGCAGTTGACATTGTCATTTTATAATTTTGCGTCCACAATTTTTGCCACTTATCTAGCTCAATTCCATGCCCAAAATTTCCCCCCCAAACTATCATTTCTTTTACTTGTTCTTCCTGAAGCTTAATCTCTAGCAAATAAGCATAAAGCTTTTTAATTACTTTTTCATCAGCGCCTGTTAAAATTTTATCCAATTCCGTCATTTTATCATAAACACCCTCCTTTTTTTGATCTTCCTTATGTCTAGAATGTATTTGCATATAGGTATACCAATTCATTTCTATTCCTTCCTGTTTTAGCTCCTGAATAGATTTGAGTCACCCTCTGTATTTAATAACTCTGCATATCTAACTGTTTGTTACTTTTTATATATTATTGCATATGAAAACGCTTCAATAGTTGATATCCAGACTGGAATTTTAAGGTAGTGTAACCTCATCACCTTTTCCCAGTTTAAAAACAAGGACTCTCTTATATAATGTCTTCTAAAGTAGCCATGCACTTTAGTTCCTTTATACCACAAGAGTACGTGCCAGCCCAACAGCAGGTCATGTCCCTCTAGGTCTAGAAGCCTAGTATTTCTTAACATTATCCATTCCTTGATCCACATCAGATTTGTTGCTTGATAATATAACTCCCAGTCAGGTAAGCCCATACCACCTCTCATTTTAGCATCTTGTAAAACTTGTAGCTTTATTCTTGCTCTTTTCCCCTGCCATATAAATTTTGAAACTATGGAGATGGAGAGCCACACGGTCTGAATCTGACCGAACACAGGTAAGAGCCCATTTGAAGACTTACCTGGTGGCGATAAGAGTGGCTAAACGTCAGCACTGTGCCACTTTTATCGCATCTGCAGATAACCGCCCTGCCGCCCTGTTTGTGGTGACCCGCTCCCTCCTGCAACAGAGGCCGCGGGAAGCCGCAGAGCAGAGGAATTTGGAGAGTATCTGCAGGATAAAATCGCTCAGATTCGGAGCGAGCTGGTCTCCACCGAAAGTGGTCTGGAGGGATTGTCGGAGGCAGGTCTTGAGACAGCTTTGTGGGAGGAGTTTGACTCTGTTACTTCCGAAGATATGAACAGGTTACGTAGGCAACTGAGAGCCACCACATGTTTATTGGACCCGTGTCCCTCCTGGCTTGTACTGGCATCCTGGGAGGTCACACGAGGCTGGTTCCAGGAAGTAGTGAACGCTTCCTTGAGTGAGGGGTTCTTGCCGGCCTCCCTTGAAGAGGCGATGGTGAGACCCCTCCTCAAGAAGCCTTCCCTGGACCCAGCATTGTTAGTAAATTATTGTCTGGTCTCCAACCTTCACTTTTTGGCGAAGGTTGTAGAGAGTGTGGTGACACAACAGTTTCCCCGTCACCTGGAGGAGATTGATTATCTGGACCCGGGCCAGTCCGGCTTCCGGCCCGGACACAGCACTGAGACGGCATTGGTCGCATTGGTGGATGATCTCTGGAGGGCCAGAGATGGGGGTTGCTCCTTCATCCTGGTTCTATTAGATCTCTCGGCGGTTTTTGATACCATCGACCATGGTATCCTATTGCATCGACTGGAGGGGCTGGGGGTGAGGGGCACCGTTTTACGGTGGTTCTCCTACCTCTCCGGTCGATCGCAATTTGTGTTGACGGGGGCAGAGGTCGACCTCGAGGCCCCTCATATGTGGGGTGCCTCAGGAGTCGGTCCTCTCGCCACTCCTGTTCAACACATACATGAAGCCGCTGGGCGAGATCATCCGTGGTTTTGGGGTAGAATACCATCTGTACGCTGACGATACTCAGCTGTACATATCTACCCCAAACCACCCCAACGATGCCATCGAAGTGATTTCCCGGTGTCTGGAAGCCGTGCAGGTCTGGATGGGAAGGAACAGACTCAGACTCAACCCGTCCAAGACCGAGTGGCTGTGGTTTCTGGCGTCCCGGTACAACCAGTTTACTCCATCACTGGCCATAGGGGGTGAACATCTAGCCCCTGTGGATGGGGCATGCAACTTGGGCATCCTCCTGGATACCCGGCTGTCTATGGAAGATCACGTGACGGCCGTGGCCAGGGGGGCATTCTACCAGGTTCGCCTGGTACGCCAGTTGCGTCCGCTATTGGACCGGGACGCCCTTCGCACAGTCACTCATGCGCTTGTGACATCCCGTCTAGACTACTGTAATGCTCTCTACATGGGGCTTCTCTTGAGGTGCACCCAAAGACTACAGCTAGTTCAGAATGCGGCCGCGCGGGCAATTTTAGGTATTCCCATGTGACACCGCTCCTGCGCGAGCTGCACTGGCTGCGCGTTGCCTTTCGGGTGCGCTTCAAGGTGCTGATCACCATCTTTAAAGCGCTCCATGGCACGGGACCTAGCTATCTGCGGGATCATATCCTACCCCACACATCCCTTCGGCCGATTCGCTCCCACAGAGAGGGACTTCTTCGGGTGCCATCCACTAGGCAATGCCAGCGGGTGACGCCCAGGGGAAGGGCCTTCTCTGTGCTATTTTTTCCATCAGGCCGGCCTGGCCTAACTCTACCTCACCTAGCCTGCAGTCTGAAATCCAAATTGTTTTAAATCGGGATTTTAAGGGATATAGTTTTAAGTTTTTTTGGGTTTTAAATATTTATATTTTTTATTTATATATGTTTTAATTTCCTGTGCACCGCCCCGCGTCCCTTCGGGGAGAGGGTGCGGTTTATAAATTTAAATAAATAAAAATAAATAAATAATAAATTTTATTTAAATCTTCAAAATAATCCTTGCCCAATGTAATTGGGATTGTCTGGAACAGATATAAAACTTTTGGCAAGATATTCATTTTTATTGTCGATATTCTCCTAATCAATGATAGCTCTCATTTCATCAATTTGTTACTTCAATCTAGAATAGTTGTCCTCTTTAAGTGTACTATATCTAGCTGTCAGGTAGATCCCCAAATATTTAATCTTGTTCGTGACCTGAATCTCCAAATTTTCCACTAATTCCTCTTTCTATCTTGATGACATATTCTTTGTCAATATCTTTGTTTTATCTTTATTTATTTTCAAACCTGCTACTTTTCCATAATCCTCAATTCTTTCTATCAGTTTAGGTGCAGTTTCAAAAGGTTCCTCAAGAATAAAAACTAAATCATCTGCAAATGCTTGCAATATTCTTCTGTTTTGATTGTCATTCCCTTTATTTCTTCATCTTCTCTAATATTTCTATTTAAAACTTCTAATGTTAATACAAAGAGTAAAGGGGGTAATGGGCAGCCTTGTCTTGTGCCTCTTTTTATTTCAATATGGTCAGTAAGTTTTCCATTAATCATTATTTTGGCAGTTTGTTTGTGATATATAGCGTGTATAGCATGTATAAAATTCTTGCCAAAATTCATTTGTTCCAGTTGTTGAAACGTAAATTGCCAGTTCACATTATCAAAAGCTTTCTGTGCGTCAAGAAACAGCAACGCCATGTTTTTCAGAGTGTGCTTCATAATATTCCAGAGTATTCAAAATTATTCTTATATTATCTTTAATTTGTCTCTGTAAAAAAAAACAATTTTGATCAGGATGTATAAGCCCGTTTAGGTATTTTTTGAGTCTTTCTGCGAGTATTGATGCAAATAATTTATAATCTGAGTTTAATAAAAAGATTGGTCTATAATTATTAATTTGGGTAAGGTCTGCTTCTTTCTTTGGTATCAATGAAATATATGCTTCTGACCAGGAGTTTGGCATTTTAGTTCCAACCATAACTTCATTCATCACTTTAAGTAAGGGGAGGGATAATGATTCTTCCAACGTTTTATAAAATTCCACTGGTGAACTTTCTGGCCCCGGGACCTTCCCATTATTTTGTCTTTTAAGAGCTTCTGTTAACTCTATCATCGTTATCTTGCTATCTAATGTTGTTCTGATGTCATCAGGTGTACAGTTGTGTTCAAAATTATTCAACCCCCAATGCTGTAAAGGGGTTTAGGGAATTTAGTGTACATTTGTAATTGTATTCAGAATGAAATCCTACAAGGACTTTTTAAAGAACCAAATGCAACTAAAATGACATCAATTGTTTTTGTAATACAGTAGTAAATGTTTCTTTTGTGATTTCTTCATTGACACAATTATTCAACCCCTTAAAGACTACCACTCTGAAGAACAGAGGTTCATTCAGGTGTTTTCGATCAGGTATTGAAAACACCTGTGGATGTCACCGAGCAGCAATCAAGCATAATAAGCACCAATTAGGCAGCTTTAAAATGACTGTGATACTCAGCTCCTTCTAGATATTTACTGGTGTGGTTACAAACATGGTGAAGTCAAGAGAATGGTCCAGGAAGACAAGAGAAGAGGTCATTTCTCTTCACAGGAAGGGCAATGGCTATAAGAAGATTGCAAAGATGTTAAACATACCAAGAGACACCATAGGAAGCATCATTCGCAAATTCAAGGCAAAGGGCACTGTTGAAATGCTACCTGGTCGTGGCAGAAAGAAGATGCTGACTTCGACTGCTGTGCGCTACCTGAAGCGTAGAGTGGAGAAAAGTCCCCGTGTGACTGCTGAGGAACTGAGAAAAGATTTGTCAGATGTGGGTACTGAAGTTTCAGCTCAGACAATAAGGCGCACACTGCGTAATGAAGGCCTCCATGCCAGAACTCCCAGGCGTACCCCCTTGCTGTCTCCAAAGAATAAGAAGAGTCGACTGCAGTATGCCAAAAGTCATGTGGACAAACCACAAAAGTTGTGGGATAGTGTTCTGTGGACTGATGAAACAAAATTAGAACTGTTTGGGCCCATGGATCAATGCTATGTTTGGAGGAGGAAGAACAAGGCCTATGAAGAAAAGAACACCTTGCCTACTGTGAAGCATGGCGGAGGGTCAATCATGCTTTGGGGTTGTTTTGCTTCTGCAGGTACAGGGAAGCTTCAGCGTGTGCAAGGTACCATGAATTCTCTTCAGTACCAGGAGATATTGGATGAAAATGTGATGCAGTCCGTCACAAACCTGAGGCTTGGGAGACGTTGGACCTTTCAACAGGACAATGATCCCAAGCATACCTCCAAGTCCACTAGAGCATGGTTGCAGAGTAAAGGCTGGAACATTTTGGAGTGGCCATCGCAGTCACCAGACTTAAATCCGATTGAGAACCTCTGGTGGGACTTAAAGAAAGCAGTTGCAGTGCGCAAGCCTAAGAATGTGACTGAACTGGAGGCTTTTGCCCATGAAGAATGGGCAAAGATACCCGTAGATCGCTGCAAGACACTTGTGTCAAGCTATGCTTCACGTTTAAAAGCTGTTATAACTGTAAAAGGATGTTGTACTAAGTACTAAGATTGAATGTCACTTGGGGGTTGAATAAAACTGATAATGATGTGAGCACAGAAAAGACATTTGTGGTTATTTCATTATAAATGTTATGTTATATTTGTCTGACCTACAAGTGCCTCTTTGATGTAAATGTAAGCAAGATGACTGAATGATCATAATCAATGTCAAACTGGCCAAAACACTCAATTTCAGTGGGGAGGTGAATAATTTTGAACACAACTGTAGTAGGAAGTTTGGCCTCCTGTAGGTATTGCTTAACATCTTGCTCTACTATATATTCTTGTTCATACAACTTAGTCTTAGTATCTTGGATGATTTTCTTCTTTTCTTTGTTTGCATAGTGCAGTGATGGTGAACCTTTTGTGGCTCGCGTGCCAAAAGTGGGGGGAATGCAAGGGGGTTGTGTGCTGACGTGCCAGACCCATAATACTATGCGTGTGTGCCCCGGCACATGCATGTGCACACAACCAGTGTCCTCCGCTTTTGGCGCTGTTTTCTCACTTCCGGTTTGCTTGTAGTGTCATTTTCTGCCCTCGGGAGCCTTCAGGGAAGCCTCCTGAGGGCTCCTGAATGCTCCGGAGGGCAAAAAAGGGCCTCAAAAGAAGGCCGAAGTCAGCTGACAGGGCAAGCCTCGTGTGCCCTGACAAATGGCTTTGTGTGCCACCTGTGGCACGCATGCTGTAGGTTCGACATCACAGGCATAGTGTATTTGTCCTTGTTCATCTTTTAATTGTTGAATCTTCCTCATTTATCTCTCCTTGCTCAGTTTGTACGCCAACCATCTACCTGGCTTATTTGCATTTTCAAAATAGTTCTGTTTTGCACCTCTAATCTTTCGTGCCAGTTCCTCCTTTTCAGGTAGATCCATTTTGTGTTTAATTGTGTCCATTTTCATTTTAATATCTTTTCTCTGTGGAAATTTCTGTAGCTCTTTTTCCAATGTCTTGTATTCATTCTCTAAGCCTTTACCTATGTAGCTTTTCTTTGTATTTCTTCTTCTTGTATAGTCTATTATCAAGCCTCTGACAACTCCATTGCATCCCATAGGTTCTGCATAGATGTATCTTCTTTTTAATTTTCTTTGAGAAAATACTCGTTCTTTTTTCATTTTCAATACAAAGTCTTTCTCTTTCAACATTGTATTGTTTAGCATCCATCTAGATCTAATTCTTTGCCCGCTCTACTTAATTGTCATTGGGTTGTGGTCTACCCAGGTACTGGTTTCTATTTCCACTTCTTGCACTAAATCCGAGGACAGCCAAATCATATCAATTCTTGAGAGTGATAGGTGCCTATAGGAATACTACGTGTATTGTTTTTTTGTGGGGTTTCTTTCTCTCCAGATATCTTTTAAATTCACTTCTTCTATCATTGTAAAAAAGGATTTGGGGAGTATTTTCCTATTTATTTTTGCTGTCTTGCATGTTTTATAATCTATATTCTGGTTTATAATGCCGTTAAAATCTCCCATCATGCAAATATCAGCATATTCCAAGTCCACAATTTTCTCATGGAGTTCTTTGTAAAATTCGCCTTGTTTTTGATTAGGTGCATAAATTGCAATCAAAAGTATTTTGTTGTTGTTGTCTGTAATTTCTACCATCAAAATTCTTCCATCTTCATCTATATAAATTTGTTTTGCTGGTATTTTGTCTTTAATATAAAAAACCACTTCTCTTTTCTTACAATCTGCCAATGAAGTAAAGACTTTCCAAAGTTTTGGCTGGGTTAATAAATGCCCATCTCTTCTTCGAATATGTACTTCTTATAAACAAATGACATCTAATCTTTTCCAATTTATGAAATATTTTCCTTTTAATTGGGGAATTGAGTCCATTTATGTTAACTTTAAACATTTTGCTTTTTTCCGTGCTTATGTTTTATATATAGGGTTTATAGCTCTGGTTGATCTTGGTTCTCTCTGTTCTCTAAGTCCTACCTTTCCTACAACATCTTCAATAACAATTCCACCTACCGCGTCCTCCATCTCAATCACAAATATATCTAGCAGTGATAACAGTGAGTCTTCTTTATCAGTCTTCTCCGCTGTCACTTTGAAGTGGTCTTTATAGAAGGCTTCTGCTTTTTTCAAAGTGTCAATTCTGTATCTCTGTCTTTCCCATGAGAATATTAGACCTTCCGGTATAAGCCATCTATACTGGACACCTTTCTTAATCAAAATTGTAGTCAAGAATTGGTATCTTCTTCTCTTCTCTCTCACCCTTCTTGGAATATGTTTTAAAACCAGAATTTCCTTTCCTCTGTATTCAAGTTTTCTGTCTCTTATTTTCTGCAGTATTTGAAATTTTAGTACTTTTTTGGTAAATCTTACATGTACTTCTCTTGGGAGTGTGTTTCTAGTCGCATAGCTTGTGTTTACTCAAAAAGCATCGTCTATACCATCCCTCACCTGCTCTTGGGGCATCTCCAACACCTCAGCCAAGATTTCAGGTATTATTAGTAGCATATTCTCCTTTTTCTTCTATTACGTTTTGAAATCTTAGAAAATATTTGGATCGATCCATCTCCCATCCTATTGTTCCACTACTTTCTTTTGCCATGTCACTCAACCTAGTATCGAAGTCTTCATTTTTCTTTTCTCTTTCTTCAAGTCTTTCCTCCATTTTCCGCATGGATTCTGTTGCAGAAAATCAGGAGACTCGGAGAACGAGATCGAGATAAGCCTTTTATTTTTGGCCAAAGGTCCGAGCAGAAATACGTTTTGCTAACACCCGGACGACGATCCATAGAAAAAGCAGATTCTTATATATCTTTCAAAGAGCAGTTTTGAACATGAAAATACTTAAACCATTCCTATTGGCTACCTTGAGGACCAAGCCTTGTAAGGAGTTGGGGTCTTTACTTCTCCTTTTGTCTTGAGCCATACATGTTTCTTAATTGAACTTTAGCCGAACCTTGTGGTTTTGTAAGAACTATTGAACTCTGCGGTTAGGCACACATTTCCCTTATTTTGCAAGGAGTAACGGCCTATGTCGCCTTTTAATATAGAAGTAAAAGGGGCCCTAAGAGGCTGTCTAGCCTGACCCAGTAGGTTTCATGTTTAATGTCCAATTCTCACTTTACGTCCTGCCTTAATTCCTCCTGCTTCATCATCCACTGCTGCATCATTTCCATTTTTCCTTCTGTCAGGGCCGGTTTTTTTTTCTATATTCTCTATTTTTTGTTCCATCGTCTTCATCTTTTTTTCAATGTCTTCAGACTTCCGTATATCTAATTTTTCAGCTGTGCTGTCCCCCCGCTTCTGTACTGCTTGCAAAATTGTCTCAAGTGTTGAGTAGTAAAATTGTCTCTAAACAGACCCAGCCATAAAGATTTAACAATTTTATCTCTGCCACTGGGTGGCAGTATTAGAATGTAACCAATCAGCAATTTCTATTAACTCAGCCTTTCTTCTTTCTCTTAAAATAGAAAAAAAAATTAAAATTAAGAAAAGAATATAAACACAAGAAAAAGTCTAAGGATTAAAAAAAAGTAAGTAATAAAGAGAGAAATAACTTAAAATATAGTCTCTAGTAGTTGAAAAAATAAATCCATTCCATTCCTTCTATTCAAAATGGAAAAGAGGCTCCAAGCTGGCAATCCACATTCACTTTCAATGAAAGTCCAGAATGGCTTCCGATTGAAAAAGGAAACGCAAAAGACCAGGACAGTTACAATCAACAATTCCGCCACTTCCCTTCACATTATCTTCTATTTTTCCTTAGGTTTGCATCTCAGGGTGTTCTCTTACAAAGTAATAAATTTGGAAAAAAAAGTTCTCTCACCGAACAGCATGTTTTTTTCCTTGCTTTGTCTTTTAGGGCTGTCAGCTGCTTCGTCCACCCGAGGGGGGGGGGGGCGGCACTAAAACGTCGGGAAATGGGGGTTTCTCCCTGACCTCCAGAGACTTTGCGAACGTCTCGGGGGTCTCCAGGAATTCCCCTTCCTCTTGTCATCTCTACGGGATGACTTGGGTCTATTTTTAGACTGTCCCAGCGTTAAAGGGTCAGTGGCTTTACTGGAGCCCCGGGAAAGCCGCTGTGCTGTGGTGACGCCATGCCCATTTCTGTCTGTGCAGTGTTTCGTATAGCACAGAACAATTGCAGTGTGCTCCTCTAGGTCAGGGTGGTAAAAGATGTCCCAATTTGTGTTCTCAAAACAATCCTGAAGTTGATGGGAATCATCTTCTGGCCAAGATTTCACTGTCTTTATTATAGACAGAGCCCATCTCCCAAGAGGGATGTATGCTGGTGCTAAAAGCAGTGATATATGGTCTGATTGTCCCAAATTGGTAATTGTATAACCTTATAGCCATGTTTAATGTTGGTATATACTTTATCCAATATGTTTGCTCCTCTAGTAGCACATTTAACATTCTGATAGAATTTAGGGAGCACTGCTTTTAGATCAGCCTGATTAAAGTCCCCACTATAATATGCACAGCATCAGTATACTTATTCTGCTGATTATTAACAATGTTGTACAAGAATTCCAAAGCTATGGTAGTATTGGCATCAGGTGAGATATAGACTGCAGTAATCAAAGCCACACTGAACTCCCATGGAAGAGATATATCGGTCTACATTTAAGAGTCATGTACTCCAGATCCATGGAGCACTGGCTGTCCACAGGCATTACTGCCAGTTCGCTTATGTGCACGTTTGATACGCACTGCCCGCATATGCACAATGCAATTAAAATTGTTCTGCGCAGAACTGAGAAACAAGATGGTGCCCCCACCAGTGCCGCCTGGGGAAACTGGTTCGGAGGCGTGGCAGGCCTGGATTGCTGCCGGTTCCAGCAACCTAGGCCGCCAAACCACTACCGGTTCACCCAAACCAGTCTGAACTGGTAGGAACCCACCATTAATGTGACCCCAGGACACTGCATCCGTCATAAATATGAGTCAGTTGCCAAGCATCTGAATTTTGACCACGTGACCTTGGGGATGCTACAACGGTCGTGTCACTTTTTAGTGCCTTTGTAACTTTGAATGGTCACTAAATGAATTGTTGTAACTCGAGGACTACCTGTATAATCTACTCTGTCTAATCATCAAAACCATAAATCATAAATTCATTTTTTCTGTTTTGCCCAAAATATCCCTTAAGGATTTTCAAACAACAATGAACGCATCTTTTTTCTAATCAGAAAAATCAAAGTTCCAATACTGTTTTTCAACTTTGTCCATCTGTCCCAAAAGAAAGATCTCTGGTCCTAATTTTATATTAATCTTTAAAATTGTTTACATCATGGGTGACAAACTCACAATGTCATATTGCTGTCATGTCATGTTTCGCGATGTTTTTTCCCTTTGTGGAGCTGGGGTGGGCGTGGCCTGCATGGGCCGCCAGTTTGACACCCCTGCTCTACATCAGTGTATGTATTTGTTCAAAATTTTCTAGCTCTTTTACATGTCTACCAAGCATAATAAAATGCCCTTTCTTATTTGCATTTACAGTATGAATTGGAAGTGCATTTATACATTCTAGACAATTTCTCTAAAACACATCTGGGGCTTCGATAGCCAGGTTTGCCTTGGGAACTGGGCACAGCAGAACAAATAAGTCAGATCATGGCACTTTAAATGCCAACAAGCCCTAAGGCATCACATAGCTGTCAATCTTCTGAAAGACACTGGATGATTAACTGTACACACATCATGGAATATAGGTAGTCCTTGACTTACAACCACAATTGAGCCCAAAATTTCCATTGCTAAGCAAGACAGTTCTTAAGTGAGGTTTGCCCCATTTTAAGACCTTTTTTATTAACAATTGTTAAGTTAGTAACATGGTTGTTAATGAATCTGGCTACCCCATTGACTTTGCTTGTCAAAAGGTTGCAAAAGGTGATCATATAACCCCGGGATACTGCAAACATCATAAATACATGCCAGTTGCCAAGCATCCAAATTTTAATCACATGAACATGGGGATGCTGCAACAGCTCTAATTATGAAAAACAGTCATAAGTAAAAAATTTTAATGCCATTGTAACTTTGAATGGTCACTAAATGACCATTCAAAGTTACACGTACGTCAAGGACTACCTGTAGTTGAACCTCCTCCACTGGAGGGCTGATGAATGGGTGACAATACAACTCTTAAAATTTTAGGCCACTGGAATTCTGGGAGCTGCAGTCTTCTCAAACTGCAGGGCACCATAGTGGGGAAGCCTGGATTAGTGGAAAGGACAATTCTATGTGGTTTCTTAATCAAAATAAACTAAACATTGTTTCATAGTTTTTTGTGAGATGCTTGGTTATGCATTGTTCCTTCGTGCCTTTAAATGCAATCTAGTGCCACTTCAATAAGTAGACGATGAAATGAATTTCTAATTATTATCTTCCCAAAATTTTACATTCCATTCAAAATAGTCTCCAGTAATTCTATTCTGGATTAATTTTTTCTAGTACCTGAAATGTAGCCTCTACAAGCATAGATGAATACTCTTGCCTAGCAAAGAGAATCCCCATTCTCAGATCCTAATACAATTTAAATGTAGACCAATATACTTTTGCCTTCGGTAGGTAAGTTCAGTGAATTCTGGGTTACTACTCACATACCCTTTATAAGATAAAATAAATAAAAACTGAGAGGTATGAACCTATTCTAATAGCACCATCAAGAGGTACATATCAAAAAAGAAACAGCCCTATTCAAGGGGAGGGGAGGGCTGCCAATGTACGATATCCCCATTGTACAGTTGTCATTTCCCACACTCCAATTAAGGACTATCTGAAGGACACAAACCTGCTCACTTCTTGCATTCATCCAACAAGCTTGAGAAAGTGAGAATAGGGCTGTGTTGAATGGAAGCAGAATTTCCACAGTCCAGCATTCCATCCTAGCTGAACTTAGTTCTCCCTGAGCTAGAATGCTGCCTTCTATTATGAGGTAACCTTTCCTCTCCAGGATTTGACTGGTAGGCACAAAATATCTATTTCCCAGATTTTCCAATTATAACTGTTCCTTGGATTACAAATATGTCAAATTCCAAATTAGGGGATGACCTAGAAGTACTTTTTTTATTCATTCATCCATTCAATTAGTATCCTTCCAGAGGTTCAAGGCAATGCATGTAGTACCCATTACTCCAGTTATTATACTCTCTATTCTATGAGGTAGATTAAATTAAGAGATGGTATCTACCCCAATTTCATCCTGTGAGTTTCCATGACTACAGGTAGAGATGGCTCTGCACCATGATGACTACATTTCATCATGTCCCTATTTCTAGGAAGAGATTTATAAATCTATCTTCCTTTACATTTTTAATCCAGTAGAGCCCTAGTTTATGCTGCGAACTTTTTTGTATCTAACTCTACATGCTTTGTGAGTACAGGAAAGTTATTTTTCTGAGGTTACATTTAATGTTCTGCTGTTCTCAGTATAAATGCCAAAACTTATTCTGTGCTACTGAATGAGTGCTTATTCATGTGCTTATTCATGGTCAGATTATTTTCTGTTTTTTTTTAATTTGTAAGTGATTTTGTTCTGTGTATCTGTTGCCTTAGATATATTCATCCCTAGAATAAGGAGCTCCAATTCGATTTATATTAAAGTCACTCATTTCTATAGAGTTAGCCTAAAGGTTAAGAGCATTTATGAGGAGAATGTATTCTTTTTTAGGTGTAATTATGAGTGAGGAAAGTGTCCCTTATTTGGTTCCTTTAAATTAATCTTTATTTATTCTTGGAGCACTTCCTGAAGCCATTTAATTCATCTGATTGGCCAATGTAATTGATTTCTTTCGAACAATTATTAAATAGCTTTTATAATATATTGCATGTGCAAATTGTCAATAAAAACCTGCATTAGCATACAGGTTAAGCATCTTAATAACATGCAAATTGCTCAGCACAACGTATTACCAATTGTATCTTTGCTTCTCTCATGTAGTAGTTTTCTCCATTAACAATACCCTATAGTTAAAATGCAAGCATGTCACACACAAAGCTGCAGTTCTTTTTAAAATGCACTTTAGTTTGGATGTTTGAGAAATTATGATGAAAATAGTAAAATCAACTACATTTGGGCAGTTCACAATCTGGAAATAAACCATGTTCCTTATACCTCTCATTTAAAACCCAGCTAATTGAAAAGTACAGCAAGCACTGATTCTAGTTTTTCACTATCACAGAAAGCATTAAAATTGGAATAGATATTTGAAAAATCTATTAAACTCTCTTTCTTTCAATACATTAAAAGATGAGTCATCTAAGGAAAACTAGATTATACAAAGAATAGATATTCACTGGATATTCACTCATTCTAATAGATATGATTCTATTGTTTACTGGGTTTAGGCAGCCATATATTGAGCTGTGTCCTTTGAGATATCACTGATATTCCTTTCCTTTGTATGGTCTCATGCCTGAATCATATAGTCCACTATATTCCAATTACACGGTCCAGCCTAATCTACTTAATTTGTTCATTCCTAAAACATTCCATTGAATGTACTTCTTTTCCTATTTTCCTAATGCACTTTGACAAGTTGAAGTTTTCCTTAGTTCATACTTCTTACATTCCATGTTCTGGTTGCAGAACTTTTTATCTTTTTTTAAAAGTGCAATAATTAAAAAAATTCTAGTATTAGAAATGTGATTTATTCCATATATTTTATAGAGAATTGTGGATTAGTAGTTTTTGAGGAGGGCTTCTTCCTTGTGATCCCTAACATGAAATTGATCTTTCTTTTTTTCCTGCAGCATACTTGGCTGATATTTTTATTGAATTATCTACCAGGCCTATGTAAGATGACTTCAAATCTCCTCAAACAAGAGACATTCACCATGGATCTCATCTGGTTCTTTTTGTGGTAGCAAAGAGGCAATGTGATTGGCCTCTACGAAGCAAACTATACTCAGCAGAACAAAATGCAGAGGTGTTATTCAAAGTACCTTTGGATTTTGTTCTGCTGAGAGGACAATGAAGAATCTTTATGCTTTGACAGAATTATTAAGGAATATCAATAGTTAATAATATGCTGGTCCTGCAACAGCACTGTACTGTAGCTTTCACAGCTTGGGGGCAGGAAGGCCAAAGGCACTGCACGTTTATAAAACGTTTCATCAAAGCAAATTGCATTGTCTCTTTCTTTCAAGAATCACATTCAGCATGAAAATTCAGATGCATAATAACAGACAAGCTGCAATGAGTTTCCTTACAGGTCATGGCTTTTCAGACCTGATTTTTAGCACTTTTCCTTTTTATGTTTTGTTTTCAGGTTCTAGTAGCTATGATTTGTCCTGCTTACAGAGCCTAATTTATCCTTTTTCATAGATGTTGATGAGAAATCAGAAGGTAAATGAAGATTCAACAGTTCACATGTCTGGCGACATCCATAATTTAATTCCTTGTGGTGATGTGGTATGTGATTAAATATTTTTTCATTGTCGTTCATTGCATTTTATTGCTAATCAGATGCTTTAAGATTGCAAATATATTTTGATGATGAATGGTGGGAGATGTCCTTGTGAAACATCACATCTGTTGTATGAACTTATTCTTGTCTTAAAATTTGAAAAATAATTTGTGCTAGAATTGATTACAAACATTGGTGACCTGTGCATTGAATCTCAGCAACTGGCAAAAAAGCCAGTTTGGTTAAGACACCAGGCTAGAAGTTAGGAGATTATGAGTTCTATTAAAAGTTATGCAGAGTCAGGTCTCCCAGTACCTGAATATGGTACTATCACAGTTGGACATCAGAGTGTGAAGTCTAAAATATATTCCAGAAAGTGGCAGTGGTAAACCACTTCCGCAAAGTTGCCAAGAAAACGACAGTGTGTTCAAAGTCCCCAGGAATTAAGCCAACCCAGACAAAGTTGTATTGTTCCATATACTAGCTTAACATATCTGCTTATGATGAAAATATTATGTACTGCAGTCTTTGTATTCCATTATGATCTGTGTGTTCCGGTACAGCAAGTCTTGAAATAAGGAAGGGTTTTCTGGCTATAACTTTAACTTTTAACTTTAACTTTAATTTCATTTCTATACCACCCAATCTCCCGACATGGGACTCAGGGCGGTGCACAGGAGCTATAAAATATAAAATATAAAAGTACAAACAATCAAATAGTTAAAATTAAGATTAAATAAGATTAGACCTGTGCTAAAACGTTAATTAAAACCCAATTAAAATAGTAATAGCTGTACCAGCTATGCCAGGCTGGCCAAACGAAAGAAGTAAGTTTTTAATGTCCGACGGAAGAGGCGAAGGTCTGTGATTGTGCGGAGATCTGGGGGGAGGTCGTTCCAGAGGGCGGGACCTGCCATAGAGAAGGCAGGTCCTGGGAGTCGCCAGCCGGAATTGTCGCCAGCCGGCATTGTCGCCAGCCGGCACCCTAAGGAGGCCCTCCGTGTGGGAGCGGACGGGTCGAGTGGAGGTATGTGGTAGTAGGCGGTCCTGTAAGTAGTCAGGTCCGCTGCCATGGAGCGCTTTAAAGATGGTCACTAAGACCTTGAAACGCACCCAGAAGGCCACAGGCAGCCAGTGCAGCTCACGCAGGAGAGGTGTTATATGGGAGTATTTTGAGGCTCCCAAGATCCCCAGTGCAGCTCGCGCAGGAGAGGTGTTATATGGGAGTATTTTGAGGCTCCCAAGATCCCCTATGCGGCTGCATTCTGCACTAACTGGAGCCTCCGGGTGCATCTCAAGGGGAGCCCCATGTAGAGAGCATTACAGTAGTCCAGGCGGGAGATGACGAGAGCTTGAGTGACTGTGTGTAGGGCGCCATGATCCAGAAAGGATGCCGTTGAAGTGATGTCCCGGTGTCTGGAAGCCGTACGGGTCTGGATGGGAAGTAAAAAACTCTGACTCAACCCGTCCAAGACCGAGTGGCTGTGGTTTCCGACGTCCCGGTACAACCAGTTGACGCCATCACTGGTCATCGGGAGTGAACATCTAGCCCCCGTGGATAGGGAACACAACTTAGGCATCCTCCTGGATTCCCGGCTGTCCATGGAGGACCATGTGACGGTCGTGGCCAGGGGGGCCTTTTACCAGGTTCACCTGGTACGCCAGTTGCTACTGGACCAGGACGCCCTTCGCACAGTCACTCAAGCACTCGTGACATTCTGCCTAGACTACTGTAATGCTCTCTACATGGGGCTCCCCTTGAGGCACACCCGAAGGCTGCAGCTAGTTCTGAATGCGGCCGGGCGGGGAATTTTGGGAGCTTCAAGGCATTCCCATGTAACACCGCTCCTGCGCGAGCTGCACTGGCTACCTGTGGCCTTTCGGGTGCGCTTCAAGGTGTTGATCACCATCTTTAAAGCGCTCCATGGCATGGGGCCTAGTTATTTGCGGGACCGTATCCTGCCCCATACATCCCTTCGTCCGATTCGCTCCCACAGAGAGGGACTTCTCCGGGTGCCGTCCACCTGGCAGTGCCGGCTGGCGACGCCCAGGGGAAGGGCCTTCTCTGTGGCGGGCTCAACCCTCTGGAACAACCTACCCCCCGAACTAAGAATTATCACGGACCTCCGCTCCTTCCGCCAACATCTGAAGACGTACTTCTTCCATCTTGCCGGCTTGGCCTAATCCCCACAATCAAGTTTATAGACTGAACCCTAAATTGTTTTAATTGGATTTTAATGGGTAAGAGTTTTAAGGATTTTAGCACAGGGTATTGTATTTAATTGGTTTTTTAGTATTTATTATTGTCATTTTATATTTCTATTTTAATTTCCTGTGCACCGCCCTGAGTCCCTTTGGGGAGAGAGGCGCAGTTATACTAATTTAATAAAATAAAAATAAAATAAAAAATAAAGGGGCGCAACAGGTGTATCAGGTAAACCTGATAGAAGGCCCCCCTGGCTACGGCTGTTAGGTGGTCATCTAAGGACAGCCGAGAGTCCAGGAGGACACCCAAGTTGCGGGCCCCTTCTGCGGGGGCTAATAACTTGCCCCCAATAGTCAGAGATGGAACTAACTGGCTATGTCGTGGCGCCGGGAACCACAGCCACTCAGTCTTGGACAGGTTGAGTCAGAGCCCGCTCCTCCCCATCCAGACTCGCACGGCTTCCAAGCACCGGGACATCACGTCGGCGGCATCGTTGGGGTGGTTAGGGGTAGAGATGTACAGCTGGGTGTCATCAGCGTACAGATGGAACTCTACCCCAAAACCACGGATGATCTCACCCAGCGGCTTCATGTAGATGTTGAACAGGAGGGGCGAGAGGACCGCCCCCTGAGGCACCCCACATCTAAGGGGCCTCGACGTCGACCTCTGCCCCCCTGCCAACACAAATTGCGACCGGTTGAAGAGGTAGGAGGAGAACCACCATAAAATGGTGCCTCCCAACCCCAACCCCCCCAGCCGGTGCAATAGGATACCATGGTCGATGGTATCAAAGGCCACTGAGAGGTCTAACAGGACCAGGATAGAGGAACAACCTCTATCCCGGGCCCTCCAGAGATCATCTACCAACGCAACCAATGCCGTCTCCGTGCTGTAGCCAGGTCGGAAGCCGGACTGGCGCGAGTCTAGATAGGCAGTTTCCTCCAGGTTCTGGGGGAACTGTCGTGCCACCACACTCTCGACAACCTTCGGCAAAAAGCGAAGGTTGGAGACCGGACGATAGTTGGATAAAACAGCTGGATCCAGGGATGGCTTCTTGAGGAGGGGCCTCACCACCGCCTCTTTCAAGACGGTTGGCAAGAACCCCTCACTCAAAGAAGCGTTGACAATCCCCTGAAGCCAGCCTCATGTAACCTCCCAGGAGGCCAGTACAAGCCAGGAGGGACACGGGTCCAATAAACAAGTGGTGGCATTCAGTTGCCCCAGTATCCTGTCCATGCCATCAGGGGTCACAGGATCAAACTCAGCCCAAATAACGGTCTCAAGACCTGTCTCTGTCATCCCGCCAGGACTAATCCAATTGGAGGTTAACTCGCCCCGGATCTGAGCGATTTTATCCTGCAGATAACATCCAAATTCCTCTGCACGACCCTGTAAAAGAGCTTCCCGCGGCCTCTGTTGAAGGAGGGATCGGGTCACTCTAAACAGGGCGGCAGGGTGGTTATCTGCGGATGCGATGAGAGCAGCGAGATTATCCCGTTTTGCTGTTCTCGTCGCCACAAGATAGGTCCGCAAATGCGACCTAACCCATGTCCGGTCAGATTCGCTGTGAGTAGACCTCCAGATGCTCTCTAGGCATCTCTTCCGGCGTTTCGTTTCCCTCAGCTCCTCGGAAAACCAAGGAGCCAAGGTAGATCGACGCCGAGTGAGAGGCCGCAACGGCGCGACCCGGTCCAGGACCCCCGTGCCATGCGGTCACTAGGTCCTCAGTCAAGTCGCAGGCCAGGGATTCAGGAATTGACCCAAGCTCTGACTGGAATCTCTCAGGGTCCATCAGGCACCTGGGGCGGAACCATCTTGGCACATCTGGTTCCGCCTCCCCGTGGTGGGGTGTAGCGGTTGGAAAGTCAAGCCGAAGGAGAGAGTGATCTGTCCATGACGGGTTCGATGGCTAATTCTCCTAATCCAAGAACACTCGTCCACTGGCCGGAGACAAAAACTAAGTCCAGTGTGTCCCCCCCCGGTGTGTGTGGTGCCAAGAACTACTTGGGTCAGGTCCATGGCCGTCATGGAGGCCATGAACTCCCGGGCCGTCTCAGATGTCTCGCCCACCGATGGCAGGTTGAAATCCCCCATGACTAAAAGTCTGGGGGTATCAACCGCCACCTCGGCGATCACATCGAGGAGCTCGGGTAGGGCTGCTGATACGTAGCAGGGAGCCAGGCACACTATCAGCAAACCCAACTGCCTCCCATGTCCCCACTTCACACAGAGGGACTCACAACCGGCTCTCTGCGGCACAGTGGTCTCCCTCGGTTCGAGATTTTCCTTAATAACAACCGCCACCCCCCCAACCCCGACCTTGGGCCCGTGGCTGATGAATTGCCCGGTAACCTGGCGGGCACATTTCCACGAGGGGTATTCCCCCCCTCATGGCCCAGCCAGGTCTCCGTGATACCTACCAGGTCCGGCTCCCCCTCCGACACCAAGTCGTAGATGAGGGGGGCTTTGTTGACCACGGACCTGGCGCTGCATAACATCAGCCTAGGGCCCCGCTCTGAAATCCCTGACCTCCTGTGTTACAGGAGGAGCCTTGGAGATCGGAGCACGCAACCGCTTGTAAACAGCGGGTGCGCCCTCCCAACACATGGTATAAGAACTATTAAGGAACGAAGAGTTGAAGCTGTGAGGTTTTCAATAAAACATTGGACAGCTATTTGTCTGGGATGTTATGAGGATTCCTGTTGCCACTGAGGGTTGGACAAGGAGATGTCCAACCCTATGATTCTAAGTCAAAATATTCTAATGTATGCTAAATAGGCTCAAAACCTAGTCTGTTATTTTGTTAGTACAGTATTAACTAGAGTAGTAATTTCCTAACTCAAGTGTTGACAGCTAAATACACTTTTCAGGCTTGTATGTGATTTTATAATGAAATGAATATATTTCCTATTTCAACAGGCAGGCTTGCTGGCAATTAATGTGAAACAGTGCAAAGATTTTACCTCCAAATGTATCTTTTTACTTTGGTATAGTATCTCATTAACAAACTATACTTTCTTAGAATAGAACTAGACAGGATGTGAGAAGTTCATAAATTTGGTATCAATCAGATGTGGGTTACAAATCCCGGTGCTACCAGTTCACTTGTGCTTGCGCGCTCACACGCGCAATGCTTCTGTACATGCACAGAAGCGTCCGGGTAGGCAGAGCCTTCCACCACTGCCACTACCAGTTCACCCGATCCGGGTCAAACTGGGAGCAATCCACCTCTGGTATCAATGTTGCTGTAGTTCTAGACATATGGTGCAATAGAAGCAGTAGGATACAACTATCTGAAAGGCAATGAGGATTAGACTATAAATTATACATATCATTGTTGACAACTTCACAGTATAGTAATGAATATAGAATACATCTGAGGCATTTTTTTCAAAGCAGCTTTGATAAAATAGACATGGAAATACTATATATTCTTACAAAATTCGAATCTGTTTTTTCCTGTCTTTGTAATATACTGCATAGCCTTATTGTTTAATGTACTGTGAGAAATTTTATATCCAATTTTTTTTATTCTTTAGACTGTTTCCAACCTTCCTTAAAACATTAACAGAATTTACAATGGACTAAGCATCATATCAGTCTCTCCAACAGATAATTGATAGTCAATCTGAAACTAAATTAATCAAGTAAAAATAGCAAATGGGAGGAAATCTTTTACTTAGACTACCTTGAATGCTAAAATATGTTACGCAGACCTAATCCACATATCAAAGAATAAGGTCTGTAAACAGAAATAGAGTTAAATTAGGTCTCCAGCGGAACTGCATTTTCACAAGAATAAACATCATACATAGATGACACGTATATACACACCCCCATCCATCTCAAGTGTCACCCTAGAATCAGCACGTAGACACTTCTACACACAGGACAAGCTCCCTTTTAACTGTGTCACTGTACCCCATTTCTCTGCAGCTGCCCCAAAGGCACCTTTTTTGCTTTAGGAATAAGTATTTCTTCTTTCTTCACAGCTATCTGTGATCTGTGGATCTCATTTTTATTTATTCTTGCGCAACTCTGACTTGAGCTGGAACCCCAAATTATTCTTCTGACAGTATTTAAAAATATCAGTACTTTCAAGCATCAGTGATTTAATTGCTGAAAATACCTTAATAAGTAAATCATGGTTTAATTCTGAATTACGTTTGTTGCTCATTAATCACAACCATGATTGTGATATTGTGGTTTCCTGAATTATTTAGCATATTATCAAAACTTCTTGTTAATCCAAAATGTGCACGGCAACAAAACCAGGAATTTACCGCATTCAGGTTTCTTATGTGAGACGACTGACAATGGTTTGTTTAAGGCAGCAAACAATCAACGCAGACAATCATTAGATGGCAGCAAAGTACTAAAGTTCCCTATTTCTCTTTTCTGCCAAGGTAGATCTTTGTCTAGATTTTTATAGTCGAGATATATTATCCTAGGTTTCTCACTTGTTCAGTTAATCATGTCTTAGTACTTAGTATAATCTGTGAGACAGCTATTGTTTCAACCAAATTTGGAATTACTCCTTACATGCAGCGTTACATAACACTAAAAATCAGATTAAAGCATCTCTTATTTGTTTCTTTTTAGATTGTATTTTACATTTCGATAAGTCAGAATTGGATATATAGAAATCTAATTATGTTTTATAGCATGCTCTGAAATATTCTCTTATTGCATTCAACTTGCTTTATTGTAATTTTCTGACCAGAAATATCTAGGCTTCCTTAACATAGAGCTCTCACAGTCAATGTTAAACGTGACACCTACTTATTGATTCGTATTAGTATTGATAAAATTATGAAATGCACAAACCCCCAATTGTACAGAACACACTTCAGGACCAGAAAGTTTAGTAATATCTATTTCGGAGATGTGAGATACTTTTCTGTAAAGGTATGTTTGTTTATTCTTTTCTTTTATATTTGCATGTTTATTCTTTTCTTATACAATAATCTTTCCCATCATGGCCATAAAATACTTTAAGTGAAAATCTAAATACTTCTACATTTAGCTTGGTAGCAATCTGGTGATGTGCATTTTTTTCATAGCAAATGTAATCTACTTTGAATTAATCCTTTATTATTTGAACATATTTTTTTTCAGTTGCTCCCCTACAAATGTATGTTGCTGTAAGTGGAAGGCATTGTTCTCAGTTTTCTTTACTTTTCTTTTTTCTTTTTAATGCTAACAGGAATAGACACCCTCATGCCCTGCATATGGTCTTTACTAATTGCAATAATAATAATAATATGATGGAAATTGCAGCGAGATGGCAAGATGCCAAATTGACTCTTTCATATTTTCATTCTAGTGTCATACACAAGCTTATCAGTCGTAGATATTACTTTGTGGCATTATAACATCTATTTGTCACTTATCTTCTTCCTCTTATATACACTGGATTTTGATTTGGACTAGTTTAGTCCAATTTGACTAATGGTAAGAGACTGGGCACTATTGCAGAAATATCTAATGGATGTGAGACTGCCCAGTGATATAGTGAAATTTCATTATAGAAATAAAGGGGAAGAAATCAGATGGTGAGCAGCTGTCAGTCTGTTCACACTTGGTCCGGATAATCCATTCATCTAGTTCTTCTTCAATGAATCCATACTTATCATGAATCAATCAAATACCTTCAATGGCAGGGGGCAGGAAAATAATTAATGTTGCTAGCCCAGTGTTTCTCAACCTTGGCAACTTCGCTGGCTGGGGAATTCTGGGAGTTGAAGTCCAGACATCCTCAAGTTGCCAAGGTTTAGAAATACTGGGCTAGCCAGTTTACTAAATAGGATTTCTATTGAATAATTACAGGAGGATCTTGGTGGCTAGTATAATGTTCTATTAAACGGCTATATGAAAAAATTACTTTGCCTTTAGCTAATAGTAAAGAAGTAATATCTGAACTATAGTAGAGTAGTATAACATGCTAGAAAAATATGAGTGACACATAACTTTGCAGTAATATTGCCATTTTGACTGTATTTATTACTATTTAAGTCTTCCACAACCAAGTCCCCCATTTTTTTTCCTTCAAGGTTGGGGTCCACCAGCTTTTGCAAGAATCATGATTTGCAGATTTTAATTCCTTCTTTATCTTTAGAGACATACCTAAAGTTTTCGAGTTCAGAAGCACAGTCCTATCTTATTCTTTTGCTCCTGCCTGGACAAAGTTGAACTGACTACCACTTGAGAACAGTCAGCAGTAGTTCTCTACACCTGATAAATCAGGACTTACTAGGGTTGTGGACATCAGAAATTCTCCCAAATGCTTCACACTCTTCTTCCCCTTTTTAGGGAAGAGAGGAATTCCCTGAAGTGTCACTGCACATTGCTTTCCTGATCCAAAAGTAGCTATCTATAACTAGAGAAATGACACAAGGATCTTAATATATTAATATATTATAAGCAGGAGCCCAAAGAGAGCTCCAAGAACAGGTGGTTATCAATCAAATTATGAACTGATATCTATTGTATTCAACTGCTGCCAGTTGGCAATATTGATGCATGTTTTCTCTCTTTTTCATAGTAAATATGTTTGTGCTACATATTTTGATTTTCAGGTTCCAAAACAGAAAAGTGATCCTAGGAATAGGATCGTTTTAGAGTTGGTGGGCTTTGAAGGTCCAAAAGACTTTCCAAGGCTGTTTGGGAATGTAACTATGCACCTTTATGAAGTTATTCAGGTAGGTTTAATATAAAAACTGTAAACATAAAACATAATTATGCTGCAATACAAAGCATTTGAAAGCATATATGTTAAGAGGCTTCGGAGACATTAACTTGCAGTTGATCATTTTTTATAATAACAGTTGAAACACATACTACATAGTGCTTTTAACTACATGTCATTTTTAAAATGATTTCCTACAAACTATATATTTTTTTCAATCAAGTTTTGAAGCATAAGATTATTACACCCCCCCCCCCTTCTTTGGTTTAAGCTTCTAAGTCTTTGAATATCCTTTGATTATGTCCATGTGATTTAGACAATGGAGAATCTGCTGTGGTTTTGCATTGCTAGTTTTATAAGGATATTAGAATCCATACTGATCTATTTTAAACACATCTCCTCTTATATTAGAACTATCCTTCTTGAAACTGCCAAATTTCTTTATATTACTAGTAAAGTGATTGCTCCTCCAGCTTCATAAATATGGAAATTTTAGATTTAAGCCTTTTTTTCTCTATTTACATCTCTTAGGTCTAAACACTAGTTTATAGGCATATAAAGGGAATTAGAATTATAGTTTCAGGACTAACAAAGCAGTTATGTCTTGATGGTATTGGAGAAAATACGGTACTTTTTTTTTCTTATTTGGTTACCTAGCTGAGCTCATATTTCATCCCTGTGTTTCTGGTTTCAACAGTTCTAATCAAACTGTTGGTTTGATTGTGTAGTGCTATGCTGCCCATAGCACTACACTGAAATAAAGGTTTTGATTTGATCTGAATCTTCTAGTTTTATTTGATTATGTATCCTTAAGTCGGTGTTGACTTACAACAGCTGCATAGACTTTCTCTAGGACAATCTGCCCCCAACCTGGCCTTTTAGGTCTTCCAATGGTCTGTCAGGGTTCCAAATAGCATCAAAAAGTAAATCAGAATCCAAGGCAAAGGATTCCTCAAATTTCCAATTTATTAAGAGAGCCATGTTGGCACACCTGGGAAAACCTGAATCTGAAAGCTTCTCAGTTTTCCCATCCAGTTGAAAATTCAAGATCCTGCCCCCACACCCACAAGTCCATCATGTTGTCCAATCTTCCATTGTCATGCTGGCATTTTCCACCCATCCAGTTCCGGCCAGGTGCAAAGGTGCAGAGGCAAAGGATGACCTTGGCTTTCTACAAAGAATGTTATTATGGCTACATACTACCCAATTCCATATAATCCCCCCTCCTATTTTCCCACAATAGAAAATATACAGTAGAAAGCAGGCCTGAGAAGCAAACGAAAAGATGGCTTGCAGACCTGACCTGTTTTAACTCAGTTAAAACTCTTATTCTCTTTCCTTCTACCTTCCTTATAGATTTCTTAAGAAACCCAAATCTTCATATAATGTATGGAGTATGTATAATAATTAATAATGTAATAATGTATAATAATTAATAATGTAATACATTAATATAAGAGCCAGAGCCTTATAATGTAATACATTAATATAAGAGCCAGAGCCAGAGTTGTTATGATTGTCATGAATCACTGGGGTTATTAGACAAATCATGTTAATTAAACACATGGTGGTTATGTAAATCCAAGCTGATGGGCAGTTTTTACCAGAAACTGGCAAAAAATATAGTAAATCACAACCACGTGACTGCATGACACTCCATCCAATCATAAATGTGAGGCAGTTACCAAGCACCCAAATTGTAACCATATGACTGGAGAAGTGATGCAATGGTTTTTAATGGTTAAGTTGAGGATTACCTATAAAAGGAACACATATAGAGCCAGAGGCGTAGCGTGGGGGGTGCAGGGGGGGCCGGCCGCACCGGGCGCAACATCTGGGGGGGCGCGCTCCAGAGACCCGACTCGTAAGCTCTCCTCCGCGGGTCTCTGGAGTTGGCGGCGGCGGCTCTGGAGTTGGCCCCAGGTGCTGACAACCCACGCTACGCCACTGTATAGAGCAGAATCAAGAGACAGGTCAAAGATCCAATAGCAAACAGTCCCAAAGAACATGACTGTTTCTTCCAGCCCACAAACATTACATAGTTTCATTTCCTACACAGAGAAATCCACATTCAAAACAATATCTTTTCCCAATAATTTATCATGCAAAGGAGCTTGAAAATGGGGATTGGCCTTGCCTAAAACTTTCTGAACATTTTTAATGGACTATTAATGCCTAAAAGCATCTGCCAAGGTTCAGCTTTAATCATATTAGTGAAGCATAGATTAATCATCTAGCATCAGGTTGAATATATTCTTTTTCGAATTCCACTCAAATTCTGTATTTTTTACAAGCTGAGTAATGTGCCCATAGAAATTTTCCGCAAAATTATCCCGTTATTTATTTTAATCTTTCTAACGGTTCTCTGAATTACAGCTTTACAGTACCTATATTGTAGAACATAACTAGCCAGTGTTTGGTTTTGTTACCATTATATGCCCATACATTCGGTTGTCTTTTATAGTTCCAAAGTTCCTTTTTTGTTTTTTACAGGCTTAAGGTTAATTGCCCATAGTAACGCTATTACCATAAGTGTTCAGAAAATTATTTCTTTTGAAAAAAGTTTTATTGGGTTTTACAAATTTTATAAAAATAGGATAAGGGAATATAAGGAATTATAAAGACATTTTGAGAACCTCTATGTCGGAGGTGTCGGCCCCCTCCGAGGCTTCATAAAAAAAAAAAGATAATACAATAAATTTTTCATTGTTTCTACAAAGTGGAAAGAGATACAAATATTTCATTTTAAAATCTATGCAATCAATCATTTGTAAACATCCAAATAAGAGTTGTACTATACAGAAATAAAGTCACTTGTGAGATCTAAGTCTTTTGGCAATTGTATCTTCCTCTCCCTGACCTCCAGTGGGCGGAGCTGTGGCCCCCTCCGCTCCCCCATTTTCGTCCTCCAGGATTGAGGAGTGTTTTTTAAGAAAGGCTTCCGCCTCTGCAATTGTTTTAATTCTTACTCTTCCCCCCTCCCAGAACACCAACATTCCCTCGGGCATCACCCACTTGAACCACACCCCCTTTTTGAATAATCTTTTTGAAGTGTTCAGAAAATTATTGTATCGGTCTGTTCACCTTTAAAGTCTCATACATTAGAGACCTCACTTTGCCATTTTAAAGTTTGCCTGCTTCATAAGTAGACATGGTATCACTTCTCATGTTGGGATTTTTGGAGAAAAATTTAAATTAATTGCTATTAAGAAAAACGAGAAAATTCTTTGTTCAACTTTTTAGAAATTTCTCATTATTATTCATCTTATACTGTAACTCACACACAACTTTGTAGCATGATAATATAGTAAACCAATTTCCTACATATCTATGAAGGTGATTCAATCCATGTGTAAATAAAAGAAGATATAGTAAATATTAAATATCTGGCCAGTGTTTTTGGAAGGTTTGTGAAGCTGTTAAAGCTCTGCTACTCCTCATTTATCTTTAGTAGCTTCAGTCTTTTGGTCATTCCAGCAAACTGTTTTAATTTCACCTCCTCCATGCCTGATTGACTATCTTCTTCCACTATTATTGATGTTGGGCTGAGCTTTTGTAGTATGGACAGCTGGAAGTCACTTTCAAGGCCAACCATTAGTTGCTAAAGAAGTTGAGCAGTCTTATATTTTTACTACTTTATTCCTAATTCTCAGTCAATGGCAAATGACACCCTTGCAGACTTGGAAGTTATATGGCTAGAAGATAATTAAGGGCCTGTGTTACATGCGGTAAGATAGTGAAGGGACTTTGCTATGTTTTGTTGTGGTTTTTTCCCAATGTTATTTATTTTACTGAGCTGATCATTCTGTAATATTTTAAGTTGATTAAATAATGATAAGAACAAAAAACTCTTAGTCCAGGAATAACAACAAACCAAATTAACATTCCACTACAGGAAGGATCCATTTCATCCTGTATGAGCTTTGAATAGCTTCAAAGTCTTTCTGTAACTCAGACTAATTTATAATCAACAAAAGCTAAGGATCAACATCAAATTTGGTGTTTGTTTATACAAGATGGATTAAGGCTTCCCACACTTGATTTTGATTTAATGTCATAGATGAATCAAATTTACTGTTGTAATTTCATGCATTTTCTAAACACTTTGAAATCCTAATGTTCGATTAAAGCTTTTATTGCTTTTATGAAGTAAGCAGTATGAAAACCCAGAAAAGCAACTTAATTTTTTGTTTCTGCCCCCATATTTAGAAGCAGTCCTTTACAGAAACATGCGCTATGAGGATTAGAAACATGGTGAGACTTTTTTTGAAAAAATAATTTTTAAAAAAATATTAAATTTAAATATAAACTACTTTTTATTGTCCTCACATACATTTAAATTTTGTAAGCTCCATTTGTGTTGTTGACATAGCAATGGATAGTTTATGAACTATAGTTTATAAATCCACACAATAAATTCAGGCAGGAGATAAAAATGAGCATATTCTTGTCAAGAAATCTAGTTTATTTCAACCCTAAGGAAATATTCACTTCTTTCTTCCTTTTTTCTGCAAATGAAATTGGTATAAAATAACAGATTTACTAATGAATTCTTACGCTTTCTTTAGTACAGATGTGTAGATAACGTAAGGACCCAGTGGAACAAAAGATTTTTCAATCAAAAATAAATACTAATATCCCATCCATATATATATTTATTGGGTTTTTTCTTTTTCATGTAAATGTTCAACTGTATGGTGGTTGGTTTTTTTCTGATTTAGAGCACCACCAAATGACCACTTTTCATCAACCTTCTGATTCTAATGTAAAACATATCTAAGTTTGATCAGTCTGATTTGTTTATTTGTTTAACATTTATATAGTCCTCCATCTTAAACAACGCTGGACAACTTACAATAAAACAATGTAAAATCAACTAAAAATAGAAAAACTGGGGCCATAGCCATACTGCTTTAATGCACCCCCATTCTCATCCCACCCAGAAGGATAGACAGATAAAGGGTCTATTGAATATCAGGGCCCCCTACTGCTGAGCACCAACCACCCTTACAACAACCTTTCTTTAAAATGGCAGATTGGAGTCTAGACAAAAGTTGTCAAGAATTGTTGGGTCCAGTGGCTTCTTGAAAAGAGGGCACAACAAGGTATATGGCATACTCCTTTCTCCAAAAAGGCATCAACCACCCCTTGAATTGTCATCTTCCAAAACGCTTACCTCCTTGAAATGCGACCTCCAAGGAATCCTTAACCAACCAAGATGGGCATGAATCCAGAACACAGGTGGCAGAAATCACAAGCATGAAGACCCTATCTAGTTCCTTAGATTAATCAAACTCCTCCCAAAGAATAAGGTTCAGGTGTCTCTCAGTTGCTTTCAATAGAGTTGCCCAGCCAGTCCAGTTCTGAATCAAATCAAGTAACTTTGTTTATCAGATGTTGAGAACAATTTTCACAGCAGTCCTGTAGAAGAATCCCTGGCTTCTTCTGGTCATCCAAAATAGGGCCTTTATCTGTGATGTAATAAAGAGAAATAAGAACAGTCCACCAGCCTTATCATGGCAAGGTATATAAAATACAGAATAACAGAGTGGGAAGGGACCAGAAGGCCTTCTTATTAAACCTCCTTTTCAAACAGGTGACCCTATACTTTTTCAGACAAATGGCTTTCTAATCTCTTCTTTAAAATGCCCAGTGAAGGAACACCTACAACCTCTAGAGGCAAGCTGTCCTGCAGTTAATCTCACTGACAGCAAATTTCCTTTTAATTCTAAGTTGGATCTCTCTTTGTTAAATTCCTATCCATTACTTCTTGCTTGTCCTCAGGTGCTTTAGAGAATAGGTTGATTCCCTCTTCTCTGTGACAGCCCCTCTGATATTGGAAAACTACTGCTATATCACCCCTTGGTAAATTCTAATAAACACTCTTACCTATGCTTGGTTGATTTCACTCTTCGTCGTTCTCCAGCAGTGCTTAAGGTGCCTTGTGTCATTTCATCTCACAGAGCAGCTTGGTAATCCATATTGTTCTGTGAGCACAGAGAGTCCGCACAGGGGCAATTTGCCCCTCATCTGCTCAGGCCAAACTGCAATGAGAGCCATTGGTTGAACCATGTGCCTGTGCTTCAAAAGAAACCCCAACCTCCCTCTGAAGCATCCCTGGATCAATCAAGCATCTGTCTTGCCACGTTCAGATGTATTCAGATAAAGGGACATCAGTTTAATTCAATTAATTCTTTTTAGGCATCATTTGAACTGTTCACTATAAAAAAAACCAGAGTAAAAAGAGGCAATACAAATAAAAAGGCAAAATGGTGGACTTAGACAGCAACCCTCACATGTGCAATGTATTCAACAACATGAGAACATGATTATAAACTTGCGAAAAAGATACTAGCCAATAAGTACTTTTCTTTTCTGTCCAATAGCTGTGTACAAAGGATTTTTACTCCAGTTGGGATCTGGTTGCAGGCCAGTCTTGTCCTACCTTCAGTAAGAAACATCATGAGTATGCTTTCTTCTCATATAACTATTTTCTTTGGAAGCCAGTTATGAATTGCAGAGTTTTTTGTTATTTTTTAGGTAGTCTTTTTTATGTATACGTACATATACCCAGACTTGTGGGAAAACCAGAAAAATTGTTGCACCTCATACTTAGAAGGATTTTATTAGATTTTTAGAATATATAATATAAATTGCAAACTAAAAGCTGTATGTTTACACTTTTCAGATTTTCTGCACAGCAGAGGTGCAGTTTATGTTCTGTTATGGATGTCTTGGATATGGATATTCACATCAGGTTGCTATTTCTTTCTTAAAGTAGATTATTTGAATTTTAATCAGATATTGAAGGGAGAGATGATTCATGCTCACCATGAAATGAATTGTTAAAGGAAGATGAATGGACCAGATGAATTATGTGATATGCACTTCAAGGCAGGGCTTTAACCATATGCTAAATCTGTCATATATGCAGCCTTCTACAACCCAAAGCAGGAAACAGTAGTTTTTCTTACTAACTAACTAAGGGTTTTTTCTAAGGATGAAGCATGCAGACATAAACAATAGGAGAAATTGCAATTCACTGAAGTTTGTGCTGATCTACAGCAGTGGTAGTCAACCTGGTCCCTACTGCCTACTAGTGGGCGTTCCAGCTTTCATGGTTGGGCGGTAGAGGTTTTGTTCGATACTGAAGCACTTTCCTTTTTTTAATTTAATTGATTTCCCTACTTTATAAATCATCATTACTGTGGAATCGGTGGGCGGTTAGAAAATTTTACTGCTAACAGAGATACAAAAGTGGGCGGTAGGTATAAAAAGGTTGACTACTCCTGATCTACAGCTACAGGTATCTGCATATTGTATGTGGTTTCCTCTGCAGAGACAAAAGAAATAAAAGCAACTTGCACTGAGACAGGTCCTCCAGTCAAAATATTCAGACCAGGGAAAGTGAACATGTGAATCTGGCTTTATATCTTCTTGAATAATATCACAATTTCCTCTCAGAACCTGTAAAATCTAAAATGATTTTGCAGGAAAAGCAGAAAAGGACAAAATTCTCTTTCTCATTTCTCCCTCTTCCCCCAAGAAATATTCAGTAAGGGGTCATCTGAAAACCGCAGGTATCAATATTATTTACTGTCATGTGCAGAAAAAAATAAAAACAGGTGCAAATATGTATGATAAAGTGAAAATATCGTAAAATAGCTTAGCAAAACCAAAAATCAAGCTCTAAACCAGAGCAAGAAAAATTATAATTAAGGATTGTTCTAATTAAGACATATATAGATATCCGAATGAATAATCCATGAAGATTCTATAGATTTATAAGTTAATCAATAAAATAGAAGAGTCAGCTAAGTATATAATATTACGACAATTTAGTCATTTTGAGCTACAATTCATAACTTCCAATTGCGTAATGATAGGGCTGAAAAGTATTTTAGTAGAAATAGACAGATCATATCCATACAACTCCAGATTGCAATTAGAAATAGAATTACAGATAGTATTCAGAGTAAGAAAAACAAATACAGTAATACTTCATCAATTCTCAGTTTGCTCTCCCTTGGATGCTGTAGTAAGAGACTTAAGATTGTGGTACATTACTGTACCTCTAAAACTTCAGGCTATACTGTATAAGCTTTATTCTTTATGCTATTTTATAAAATGTATATTAATAAACCAAAATTATATTGTTATTGATTTTATAACATGGTGGTTTTTTTGCAGTTGAAACTGCCAGGAGCAGATCCTGCCCAGGCTGTGGCATATTCCATGTTTCTACGGGTTCCACCACCAGAAGATAGAAAAGATTATTCAAGGCACTTATACCAGACATTAAATTGTTCTGATAACTTAATCAATAGCATACATATAGTATGTCATGTAGTTTTAGAATTAAATTATTTTTAAATGAATTAGAACTGAAGAGATTAAAATGAAAACATTTAGCCAAAAATATAAATTAACTGTCATCCATGAGTGCCTCTTTGTCTAGGAAATATTCTATTCCAAAAGATGAATATATTCCCTGTCTTTTCCTATTCTTGGGAAAAGATATAAGAAGAATTGGGAGAGAATGGTTGTTAACTCTCATTCCAGTATTAGATAACCTGGTGTTAACCTACTGTATTCCGTGTCTTGAGAATTCAAAATCTTTTTTAAAAAATTATCAGAAATTGGCATTAAAACAGGTTTGGCAAATCTCCTGGGATTTGTCTATTCAAAGTTTAAAACTATTATTTAGGCACCTAGCTTCTAACTTTTACCAAAAGTATTCTAAAAAACCTGATTTATATAAAGGCTTTTCTCCCAATTGGACTGGGGATATATACACTCACACTTATTTATGCACTTTTTTATGCATCATATTTATAGATGCATAATTAATTATATCAAAAACTGTCTTATGTAAACTTTAGTTATATGTTAGAACACATGTAAGCCTTTCCCCAAATTGAAGACGTATCCTAATTTTTGGCAATATAAAATGTTCCCTAAAATCTCTTTTTATTTCAGTTATTAGCAATGCATGAATGAAATTCAGAATTGTGTTTTCTTTTTAATATGAATGTTTATCATTTTTCCAATTTAATTAAATGGAACAAAGAAAAAAGAAAAGTGACAGATACTTAGATAGGGGCACACAGATACAGTCAGGTCCAGAAATATTGGGACATTGACACAATTCTAACATTTTTGACTCTATATACCACCACAATGGTGTTGGATTTGGAATGAAACAAACACAATGTGCTTCAACTGAAGATTGTCAGCTTTAATTTGAGGGTATGTACATCCAACTCAGGTGAACGGTGTAGGAATTACAACAGTTGGCAAATGTGCCTCCCACTTGTTAAGGGACCAAAAGTAATGGGACAATTGGCTTCTCAGCTGTTCCATGGCCAGGTGTGTGATATCCCCTCATAATCCCAATTACAATGTGCAGATAAAAGGCCCAGAGTTAATTTCAAGTGTGCCATTTGCATTTGGAATCTGTTGCTGTCAACTCTCAAGATGAGATCCAAAGAGCTGTCACTATCAGTGAAGCAAGCCATCATCAGGCTGAAAAAACAAAACAAACCCATTAGAGAGATAGCAAGAACATTAGGTGTGGCCAAAACAACTGTTTGGAACATTCTCAAAAAGAAGGAACGCACCGGTGAGCTCAGCAACACCAAAAGACCCGGGAGACCACGGCAAACAACTGTGGTGGATGACCGAAGAATCCTTTCTCTGGTGAAGAAAACACCCTTCACAACAGTTGGCCAGATCAAGAACACTCTCCAGGAGGTAGGTGTATGTGTGTCAAAGTCAACAATCAAGAGAAGACTTCACCAGAATAAATACAGAGGTGTCACCACAAGATGTAAACCATTGGTGAGCCTTAAAAACAGGAAAGCCAGATTAGAGTTTGCCAAACAACATCTAAAAAAGCCTTCACAGTTCTGGAACACCATCCTATGGACAGATGAGACCAAGATCAACTTGTACCAGAGTGATGGGAAGGGAAGAGTATGGAGAAGGAAAGGAACTGCTCATGATCCTAATCATACCACCTCATCAGCGAAGTATGGTGGTGGTAGTGTCATGGCATGGGCATGCATGGGTGCCAATGGAACTGGTTCTCTTGTATTTATTGATGATGTGACTGCTGACAAAAAGCAGCAGGATGAATTCTGAAGTGTTTCGGGCAATATTTGCTCACATTCAGCCAAATGCTGCAGAACTCATTGGATGGCACTTCACAGTGTAGATGGACAATGACCCGAAGCATACTGCAAAAGCAACCAAAGAGTTTTTGAAGGGACAGAAGTGGAATGTTATGCAATGGCCAAGTCAATCACCTGACTTGAATCCCATTGAGCATGCATTTCACTTACTGAAGACAAAACTGAAGGGAAAATGCCCCAAGAACATGCGGGAACTGAAGACACTTGCAGTAGAAGCCTGGCAGAGCATCACCAGGGATGAAACCCAGCGTCTGGTGAAGTCTGTGCGTTCCAGACTTTAGGCTGTGATTGACTGCAAAGGATTTGCAACCAAGTATTAAAAAGGAAATGTTTGATTTATGATTATTATTCTGTCCCATTACTTTTGGTTCCTTAACAAGTGGGAGGCACATATGCAAACTGTTGTAATTCCTACACCGTTCACCCGGGTTGGGTGTACATACCCTCAAAGCTGAGAGTCTGCAGTTAAAGCACATTGTGTTTGTTTCATTCCATATCCATTGTGGTGGTGTATAGAGCCAAAAATGTTAGAATTGTGTCAATGTCCCAATATTTCTGGACCTGACTATATCAGTGTGCATCAATGTAAGGCGTATCATGCGTATGTATGTATGTATGTATGTATGTATGTATGTATGTATGTATGTATCTATCTATCTATCTATCTATCTATCTAATCTATCTATCTATCTATCTATCTATCTATCTATCTATCTATCTATCTATCTATCTATCTATCTATCTATTTATGTATAAAGTAGTTCAAGAAAATATGGCAATATTTTGTTATAATTGTTCATATATCTGTATGTAAACTATCTGTAAATAACATCAAATCTTCAGTCTGTTGAGTAACTGGCCCATAAATTTATTTTTCTAATACTAAAGACAGTAGAATTTGTGCAATTTTGCTGCATTTATCAGAATGATGAAACTGATATGTCTTTGGAAGCTCTATCTTTTTTAAATGAGTGGATATAGAAAAGGCTGCAGCTTGAGTTATGAGGTCATGATGCTTTTGTCAGTTTGATTCTCCTTATATACCGCAGATGTCATTGGTTGAAGAACAAATTTCTTAGTGACTAGACAGGTACAGAGAATCCATTTTTGGTATCCAAATTTCATTTTCTATGTGGTATCTATGTGATTCCGAACAATAGCATCTCAAAATATTAAAACCTGTCTCAGTACCATATCATATTATTATTTGTTATTATTTCTTCCCAGAAGAGAGTGATTTTAGAATATAGCATCGACATGAAGCATTATTCTCATATGCTCTCATATTTAACAGATTAGACGCCTCAACTATTTCTTATTAGCTATGCTACAAAAATACTAGCCCAGCTCTTATTCCATGTAGTTACGTTGTAACTGTTCAACCAGTTACTGAAGACCATAAATACTTAATTAAATGTAGATTCTTAATGTAATCTGCAATGAGTTACAAAAAATAAAAAAGAACATCAAAGATACTAGCGAATATTTCACTGAGGTTGCTGTCAATGGCACCATCTTGATGAACAAAGGTAGATACTTAAATTAGTTGCTTATGTTCAAAGAATGAATTAAAGACAGCCGTTACCCTTTTATTTTGCTTGGGCATTTCTGAATGAACATATGAGTTATTTCTTAAATATCTAATGTAATGGTAGCCTGCATGGATATTGGATTAAGTCAAAACCTTTTTACCAGCAAATTTTATATTCTTCATGGTAATTTATTATTTCCAGCTTTCAATAATGGTTGTTTATGGTTCTTGTGGAGTCTAGCATATGAGTTATGAATATATACAGAATTCTTTCTAAGATAGATGGGTTCAAAATTATGGTATTGTGATTTCATGGTCATAGTGGCTGGAGAATTCTGGAACTAGTTGAAGATTAGAAGATACAGATTAGTGATGACTGAGCTAGAATTTTGGTGTGTACACCATCCTCCATATTGATATATTAATGCTCAATATATTAATTGCTCCCTGTGAAAGCTTCAGTTTGTAAAGAAGTAAACAGTAAGTATCACATGGCCAGTTTTAGATGTCAAATTTCATGACAAAATTCCACATATTTCCAGTTAAGACTCATTGGGAAATGAACAGTGGGACAGCAAACTTCATTCACTGGACTATTTACATGAAATGTTTTTTACCTCATTTATACAATGTGTAAGGAAACCTTTATGTATCTGGCTGACAGAAGTACAAGCAGCATCTATAGAACAACAATCTAGAATGTCTAAACATTGCAGCAAACATTTTTAGGCAAGCTCTTGTAAACTTTGGCCCATAGCCATGGCTGCTAGATTATCAGGATATTTATATCTGCAAAACTCAGTATAATTTATGTCTCTAGTTTCCTTGAACATTTAGATATAATGTTTATAAAGTACTTACTTTAGTTGAGAAAGCATGAGCATGTTTGTTTGTTTTTTTAAACTGAAATTATGTGTTTAAGTATAGTGAGTCCTTGTGCTTAAATTAATTTTATTTTAAAAATCATTTGCTTCTGAAAGTATTTTTTTTCATTGACGATAATATAGATTGCTTTCCCTTGATTAAAAAAAAAATGGTATCCAATAGGGAAGGATAATAAGGAAGGGAAGAACTCTTTTGTGATTACTTCTACCAGGAACAAACTTTGAAAGCACTGCTTTTATTTGTTTATTTTGCAGCAATGTCATCAAACCACGACACATGGATTACCCTGCTTTCTTATCTCCAGATCTGAAGGTCACAATTGGAAGCCCTGAATTGGAAATTCCTAAAGAAACTGCAGAACACTACAAAACTCTTCAGAATGCTTTGAAAGAGCCAGCCCACGAAAGGTAAGAAAACTGATGAAAAAGCATTTCTCTTTTATGTTCTCTAAATTCAAGCATGCATTCAATATAGATCTCCTTTTTTATTTATTAAAAAAAAAAATCAGCTGACTGAAGAAACAGATTGAATTTGAAAGTGTTCTCTTTTTTTATGGGACTGGCTTGGGCTTTGAAAATCTGAATGTGTCGATATCCAGTCAAGGTATCCGCCTTTTCTTTCTCTGAATAAAAGACATCCCCTCCATCTGATGCTTTTATTTCCATCCATCTTTGTATCAGCATAAAGCCGTACTGGCATAAAATTCCCTATCCCATTGTTGCTCCCTAGCTTCTCTCTGTATCAAAATAATGCAGTTGCCTGACTTTCCTCCTGGAAGCAGTAATTAATGGGTGACAAAGCCTAACACTTTGAGGCTGCCATTAGGGTTGCAGTGAGAGAGCAAATGCTGCTTTAATACTGGTATAGCTTAGGATGACTTAAACCTATCTTTTATGAGCTGGCGATGATGAAAGCTATGACATGGAAACATAGCAAGAAAACAACTGTTGCTAGGACATCTGATACTATGGTTGGGAACAGATGATGAAGAGCCTGCAGAAGGGATTCTAGGCTTGATCCTGCGTGGTAAGTTTGGATTCAAAGTATTATTTGGAAAAATAATCCATTAACAAACCTAGAACAATATGGGAACATAGAAACTTTCCAAGCTTTAACATGTTCTGTAATATTAGACTTTGCTAAGGAATGGTTAGCTATAGTATTTTAACATCATTCAAGTTTCTGTTCTTAATTTCTTTTTTAGGCATCAAAAGGATATTCTAGCACCATAACTATTTGATATTAAGACAAAAGAGAATCTTATGCCAATATCATGCAAAATAAAATGTGCTATGAGCTGCCCATTCTACTTCATTTTAGACTACCGATAGGTATTGTCCTAATAAATAGCAAAAATCCTTTTTTCCACACAGTTTAACTCATAATCTAATGTCTCCATAGCAGGAGGGAATCAGCAGATGTATACCAGCTTCCAAGAGGCACCCAGTATTCACATACTACCCAGTATAAATGAAGAGTTAGGCACCTTTTTGAATCTTAGAGATTGCTGTCTCAGTATGATACCAATATACTTACTTTTAAGTTATATCTGTATGCTAATTGGAAGTGTACATGGGATTTTAGGTATTTTTACATGATTGTTACTTTTCTGATTGTTTATCTGATTGTTCATCTGATTCTCTCTATAACGATGACTGCATCTCGAAAGATTTCTGTTAAAATATTGAAGTTTGTAGATACAATAGTCATTGATCTCATTTCAGATGGTGATGAATCTGCATACAGATAGGAGGTTAAACAACTGGCCCCATGATGCAGCCAGAATAATCTAGAATTTAACACACTTAAAACTGTAGAGATGGTAGTAGATTTGAGGAGGCGCTCTCCTGTTCTACCACCTCTTAGATACACAGTATCAACAGTAGAGACCTTCAAGTTTCTGGGTGTCCATAATCTCCCAGGACTTGAAATGTACAGCTAACACTAGAACCATCATTAAAAAGGCACACCAAAAAAGTTACCCTTGCACCAAATCAGAAAGCTAAGACTGCCCAAGGAGCTGCTGATATAGTTTTACAGAGGAATTATTGAGTCTGTCACCTGTATTTCTAAAACTGTCTGGTTTGGCACAGCAATTAAACAGGACAGGTACAGATTTCAACTGATAGGACTGCAGAAAAAACAATTGCAACAGCCATTGAGGATCTGTATACTGCATGGGTCAGAAAGAGGGCTGAGAAAAGGTCTACAGACTCTCACATCCTGGACATAAACTGTTTCATCTCCTACCCGCAGGATGTTACTATAGGGCAATGATGGCTAACGTTTTTTGGCTCGCGTGCCAAAAGTGGGGGGGGGGGGAGCGCAGGGAGGTTGTGCGTGGGCATGCCACACCCATAATGCTATGTGCGTGTCCCCCTGTTTTTGGTGCATCTTTTTCGCCATCCCCAGGCTCCAGAGGCTTTCTAGGAGCTTGGGGAGGGTGAAAACAGCCTCCCCTCCACTTCCAGAGGCTTCAGGAGCTTCCCTGAAGCCTCCAGAGGGCGAGAAATGGCCTCAAAAGAAAGCCTAAATCAGCTGGCCAGCGCACACATGCATGCTGGAGCTGACAGGGCAATGAAGGATATTCAATTCCAATTAAGAATATTCAATTCCTCATTCTATAAATGCCATCAAGTCCACTTACTAATTTAATATTAAATGTAATTTAAGCAATTCAGTAAATAAACAGAAAATATATAGAAATTAGGAATCAGCTCTTATATTAAGTTTCCCAGTATGGTGGTCTTGGATGGATAATTCTGTTTGCTTCAGAATAACTGATTTAGCTAATAATAATTGCAGGTTGGACTGAATTTGGAGTTGATCCCTCATATTGCAACCTAATATTATCCTTGACTGAATCAGAATTCAACCTTGTCCTTCTCTATCTGATACAAAAAAATGTTAGTCCTATTTGTATATATGTATGTATGTTGCTCTTTAGATTAGAAAAAATGAAAAAAGAATATCGGACCTTAAGAACATGGCGTGAAAAAGCTGAGTATTTGGACCAGCTGATTTTAAAAAGAGGACCAAGATCAAGACCTCCAACAAAGGTAATTTTATGTTATAAAATAGGCAAATAGTGTGCAATTGATTAAAGGCCAAAGTGCCTGTGAATGACAATTCTTTGATCTCTGATATTTACAAAAAGTGAAAAAAGGCAACTGAAAACTGAACATGCAAAAACAGTTGTCCCTTTCCCTCCCATTATTTGTCTTCTCACAATTCAAGAGTTTTTCTCTCATATTTCTCTTACAAATACCATGTTGTACCATAGCTAAGAGGACAGGAACACTCCTTTGCATCCTGGTTGTGTGATGGCTACAGCAGATATAAAATATAATTCTCTTGTAGCAAGATTTTTAAATGCAGCAATTTAAATGCACCTCAAAGAAGGACTTATAGATCCTGAGAGGTGGGCGAAGCGCAAACTTAGGGGGCTTTTATCCAAATTTTTAATTCTGCTTTTAAGGGGTCCCAGGGTCTAATCAGTCAGATGGGGGGTCTGTGTACAGGGCTTGCCAGCGAAATTAGAATAAAGGGTTGGTCTAGCGAGGGGGGGGGGGTCGTTCCTACGGAGGGTTTTCCCATCTATACGGTCCCGGGGAGGGGGAGGGGCGGCGGGAGACAGGGTGTCCACCTTAAGTTGGAGGATCGTGGCCGCTGGTTACAAGTGGTCACTCGCCCCAACCCAACCCCCTGTGCTCCCTTCGGGGATTAGGCGGTCAAGGATTACAGAGCCAGGGCCCCAGGCTGATGCTCTGCAACGCCAGGTCCGTGATAAATAAAACCCCCCTCATAAATGACTTAGTGTCAGAGGGGGACCCGGACCTGGTGGGAATTACGGAAACCTGGTTGGGCCCCGAGGGGGGTTTACCCCTCGTGGAAATGTGCCCACCAGGCTACCGTGCGTTTCATCAGCCTCAGGCCCTAGGCAGGGTTGGAGGAATGGCGATTATTGTTAGGGAGGGTCTGGAGCCGAGGGAGATCACTGTACCACAGACTACCGGCTGTGAGTCCCTCTACGAGAAGTGGGGCCTAGGGAGGCAGTTGGGCTTGCTGATTGTATCCCTGGCTCCCCGTTATGTAACAGCAGCCCTGCCCCAGCTCCTTGGTCGCCGAGATGGTAGTGGAGACCCCCAGACTTTTAGTCATGGGGGACTTTAACTTGCCATCGGCGGTCGAGGCATCCGAGGCAGCTCGGGAGTTCATGGCTTCCATGACGGCCATGGACCTGACCCAAGTAGTTCAGGCCTCCACTCACAATGGAGGACACACGCTGGATCTTGTTTTCGTCTCTGGCCAGTGGAGAAGTGATCTTGGAACCGGGGATTTAGTCATCTCACCCTTGTCATGGTCAGATCACTCTCTCCTTCGGCTGGACTTTCCAATCGCCCCATCTCACCGCGGGGAGGCGGAACCGGAGACACCCAGATGGTTCCGCCCCAGGCGCCTGATGGATCCTGAAAGGTTCCAGAAGGAGCTTGGGCCAATACCTGTATCCTTGACTCGTGCCGTGGCTGAGGACCTAGTGGCAGCATGGTATAGTGCGGCTGCGGAGGCCTTAGACCGCGTCGCGCCTTTGCGGCCTCTCACGCGGCACCATCTCACCCAGGCTCCCTGATTTTCCGAGGAGCTGAGGGAGATGAAACGCCGCAAGAGACGCCTAGAGAGTAGGTGGAGATTCTCTTGGTCCGAATCTGATCGAACACTGGCAAGAGCCCATTTGAGGAATTATCTAGTGGCAATGAGGGTGGCCAAACGCGAGTATTGTGCCACCCTCATCGCATCCGCAGAGAACCGCCCGGCGGCCCTGTTTGGGGTGACCCGCTCCCTCCTTCAACAGAGGCCGCGGGAGTCCTCCTTGCAGGGCTGAGCTGAGGAATTTGGAGAATATCTGCAGGATAAAATCACTCAGATTCGGAGCGAGTTACCCTCCACAGATAGTGGACCGGAGGAAACATCCGATGCAGGCCTTGAGACAATTTTATGGAAGGACTTTGACTTTGTTACCGCCGATGACATGGACAGGTTGGTGAGGAGACTAAAGGCCACCACATATTTATTGGACCCGTGTCCCTCCTGGCTTGTACTGGCATCCTGGGAGGAGACACGAGGCTTGCTCCAGTCCATTGTGAATGCTTCTTTGGGTGAGGGGTTCCTACCTACCGCCTTGAAAGAGGCGGTGGTGAGACCCTTCCTCAAGAAGCCTTCCCTGGACCCAGCATTATTGTCTAATTACTATCCGGTCTCCAACCTTCACTTTCTAGCGAAGGTTGTAGAGAGTGTGGTTGCACAGCAGTTTCCTCGTCACCTGGAGGAAACTGATTATCTAGACCCGTGCAAGTCCAGCTTTCGGCTCGGTCATAGCACCGAGACGGCATTGGTCGCGTTGGTAGATGATCTCTGGAGGGCCCGGGATAGGGGTTGTTCCTCTGTCCTAGTCCTGTTAGATCTCTCAGCAGCTTTGATACCATCGACCATGGTATCCTTTTGCGCCGACTGAGGGGGTTGGGGGTGGGAGGCACCATTTTGCGGTGGTTCTCCTCCTTCCTCTCCGATCGGTCGCAATTCGTGTTGATGGGGGGGCATAGGTCGACTTCTAGGCCCCTCTCATACAGTGTGCCGCAGGGGTCGGTCCTCTCGCCACTCCTATTCAACACGTATACGAAGCCGCTTGGTGAGATCATCCGTGGTTTTGGGGTAGAGTACCATCTGTATGCTGATGATACTCAGTTGTACATCTCTACCCCAGACCACCTCAACGATGCCGTTGAGGTGATGTCCTGGTGTTTAGAGGCTGTACGGATCTGGATGGGCAGTAACAAACTCAAACTCAACCCGTCCAAGACCGAGTGGCTGTGGTTCCCAGCCTCCCGGTTTAGCCAGATGACCCCATCACTGGCCATGGGGGGTGAAGTATTGGCCCCCGTGGAGAGAGTGCGCAATTTAGGAGTCCTCCTGGATTCCCGGCTGTCCCTGGAAGACCAGGTGGCGGCCGTGGCCAGGGGGGCATTTTACCAGGTTCGCCTGGTCTGCCAATTGCGCCCCTTACTGGACCGGGAGGCCCTTCGCACAGTCACTCAAACACTCGTGACTTCTCGTCTGGACTACTGTAACGCTCTCTACATGGGGCTCCCCTTGAGATGCACTCGGAGGTTGCAGTTGGTTCAGAATGCGGCCGCGTGGGTGATCATGGGAACCTCTAGGCATTCCCACATAACACCACTCCTGCGCGAGCTGCACTGGCTACCTGTGACCTACCGGGTGCGTTACAAGGTTTTGATGACCATCTTCAAGGTGCTCCATGGCATGGGGCCTAGCTACCTACGAGACCGTCTGCTGCCCCATACATCCCTACGACCGACTCGCTCCCACGGAGAGGGTCTTCTCCAGGTGCCGTCGACCGGGCAATGCCGGTTGGCGGCTCCCAGGGAAAGGGCCTTCTCTATGGTGGGTCCAACCCTCTGGAACGACCTACCTCCCGAACTCCGTATCATCTCGGACCTCCGCTTGTTCCGCCAGCACTTAAAAACATACTACTTTCATCTAGCCGGCCTGGCATGAACTACTCCGCACCGTACTGACTTATAGCAAATCAAAGTTTTAATTTATGGGTTTTAAATTTATTTTACGCAGGGTTTTGGTTTAATTTAGTTGTTGTTTATTAATATTTTCTATATATGTATATTTATTTTAAATTTCTGTTTGCCGCCCCGAGTCCCTTTGTGGTGAGATGGGTGTGGGTTACAAATATGAATAATAAATAAATAAATAAATAAATAATTATGTCTAATGGTATTCGTGAAAAAGGTGCTCTCATAATTCATAAGCACACTTAAATTCAAGCATGCCCACTCATCTAACCCTACTGAGGAATACAGAATTTGTTGGATATGGAATGTGTTTAAATAAGCGCCCCTAAATCCACAGCCAGAATGAAACTGAAAATAATGTAGGACATAATCTTTGCATTAAGTAGAATCTACTGATGAGTAAGCTATTAACTGCCAAGGGAATCTGTTTATGCCTTGCACACATTGATATTATAGAACCTTAATAACTTGTATCCTTTGGAGAGGGTGGTTCTTTGGCCTTGTCTCTTAATTCAGACTAGGAACGCGAGTCCCATAGAAAGTCTGATCAACATTTTCTGAGGGTTCAGGTTTCCCAATATTCAAGGCTTTCTGGACTTCTGTCCCGAGTTATTAAAGTTTGGACTCCTGAGCTTGTCTTTCAATGAAAATGCCTCAGCAGAGATGTGGCAGGTTGTAATTGGAGAAATAAAAAGCACAGTAGCAGTCAAGAGTTAATACACCTAGCTATGACACCATCCTCATAAAACGTGATAAACGCAGAGAATAAATTTGTAAAATCAAGTTGCTATCACTTTATTTTATCCAATAAGTGTTCATCTTGCTCTTGAGAGTCTGATCACATGTCCCAGTCATGATCTGTTTACAATTTTGTAATATGTTCTACAGACTAAAATTGTATAGAGATGGTAGAGTATTAGATGGTTCCAGTATTAGAGAAATTATTTTGATAGATTATTTAACCATTAGATATACAGGTAGTCCTCACAGATGGCAGTTGGAACTCCATTGCTAAGTAATACAATTGTAATGTGACCTCCCTGACTTATATGGGCAGTTATAATAAAAAATAAATACAAAAAAACTTATACAATTGGTTATAAGGAAATAAATCGAGCTTCAGGTTATCTGAAAATGGAATATATACATTCTGATTCATCTATCCAGAAATATCCATTTAGACAAATACAGAGAATCCTCGAGTTATGACCATAATGAAGCTTGCCCTATTAGGATCAGAAGTTGGGACAGCATTAAATGAACAACTTCAAGTCATGACCAGCCATCCCTGCTCTCCCCAGTGCATTTGTTAAACAAATGCACGGGTCATTCAGTGGAACACAGATGTGGGAGAGATCTTGGGAGGCCTAGTGGAGGCACAAGCCCACATGCTTCAAGACTCTTAAGGCCTCCCCTACCTCAAGATATTCCATGCTTGCTTCCCCTCACCCTCTGCATAGCTGTCTGTCTTGCCAGCGGAGAGAAACAATGGAGATGGGAAGTGCTGGCCCTTTCTGTAATCTAGCTGTGTCCTAATCCTAACTGTGTCTTTTTTCCTTTCAGGGGCAGAAAATGAACTACGTAGTTTCCTAGCCTGTCAGAGCTTTCTGCTGGTCATCTGCAGGCTCCAAAGTTTTCCTGCCTCTTGCTGGGCTTTGGAAAGCATAAAAGACCAGCTTCCCAAAACCTTCCTTCTTTAACCTTCCCACTCCTTCCCTCCAAAAACCACATTTCTTTAATAAACAGAACAAAAACAGTTGGGAGGGACAGGTTGATCTGCTAAAACTTAAACTCTCCGCATCTGCTCCCCAATCTCTACTCCTTTAAAAAAAAACCTTTGAAGAGTCGAGGGAGGAAAGCAAGAAGGAAAGAAAATCTTTCTTCGTTTCCCCCTCTCCTCTTGAATTGCAGGGAGTGGGGGAGACCACCTCAAAAAGTTAGCCAACCTGTGCAGCAAAATGGAAGACATTGGATCTTTACAAGCTTTAGCTTTTTGTCTAACTGCCTGTAGAAGCAGACTACTGTCTTGCTAGCCTTAAGTCCTAGATGGGCTGTACAGGCAGTTAGACAGACAGCTAAAATGTCCTCCATTTTGTGGTACAAACCTCTAGGCTAACTTTTGGAGGTGATTTTTATTTTTTGTAGTTCTTTAGCTTCCCAAAGCCCAGCACAAGGTAGAAGAGTTTTGCAGCCTGCTGGTGGCCAGCTGATTGGCCACAAAGGTGTGAAAATAGCTGTCATTTTCATGAGGAATTGCGGGAACTTGAAAATGGTGGCAGCTTTCAAGAGGCATGGGGAGCAGGCTCAAGTACTGTGGGGATATCATCTGGGTGGGATGGGGAGAAAAGAGGCAGGGGCACTGCAGCATCTCCATGGTCTATTCCAAAGGGGAATGACCACAGGGCACTGCAGCTATCATTAGTTTGAAAGAGGGTCCTATGTAGTTTTGGGATGCCAGTTATATCTTTGAACCGTTATTAAATGGTCTGCCATTTCTCGAGGACTACCTGTATGTTTCTAAATTGCAAAGCACTGGCTTTGAATGGCTACCGCTAATAAGGCCTTACTTGTATTTGTCATTATTTTCCAGCTATGCAACTGCCTATGAGATTTAGACTTGTCACTGTCAAATCCAAAGATTTGATAATGTGATATCTACACTAATGCCTATGTATAAAGAATAAGGATTCTTTTTTCTTAATTTTGTCTCAATTGTATAACAGAAAATCCATTGGCATTGCTAATTAGCAGAATAATGGAGTAATGAACTTTATATTTGTAAAAGTAAAATAATGATTGAATGAGAAATTAGTAAGTCTCCACTCTCCTTTTGCACACTTGGAGCAACGCTTTCAGCCCTTTTGAGTTACCCTAGCTATCAGACATGAAACAGTACATTCTATCTAAGCATTAAGAATTATAACAATTCCCACAAAAAGTAGAAAAAAACATGCAAATCCAATACAAATAACAAAGTTATTTTTGCAAATATTGTAAATTAAAATTAATTGTAACTGCTTTTTCCTCCCAAGCTGTCTCGCTTCAAAGAAATTGTTGGGAAGATTCACACACCTTTTCCTCATGAAGGCCCTGCTCAAGAATCAGCATTTCACTTTCCTTCAGGTTTAGTAAATATTTTTTTTATCTTTGTATTAATTTATTAAGTAGAGATTAGAATCCACAGATATACTATAGCTGCATATAGCAATAGTGCTTAGACTTATATATCACTTCACAGTCCTTTACAGCCCTCTCTAAGTGGTTTTACAGAGTCAGTATATTGTCCCCAAAATCTAGATCCTCATTTTACCGACCTTGGAAGAATGGAACGCTGAGTCAACCCTGAGCCTGGTGAGATTCAAACTGCCAAATTGCACTCAGCCAGCAGTCAGCAGAAGTAGCCTGCAGTACTGCATTCTAACCACTGCGCCACCAGGGCTCTTGGCAAATACCATATGCTGGTATTTGCACCATTAAAATAAAATATTATTTTGATTTAAAACAAGAAGAGAAATTGGCCTAAGTAAAATGACAATCTGTTTTGTTTGTTTGCAGTTTCCAGTTACAGCATTGAAGTTTACAAGCTTAAATTGTTCAATTAGTTGACAAAAGATTAACTACTTTTAACAAAAGTGCTGCTTGTTTTAAATAATTTATCAAATGAAAGGAGGTTATCCGAATGTTTCTGGGATATATTGACGTTACAATAATTGTCTTAATTATCACTGCAAAGTGCCTATCATGTATTCCTATTGTAAAATATTCCTTGTTTAGCAACTTAAATACAACACATTCACCGTCTTTTCCTCAGTGCCAAATAAAGTACTTTGCTGGATATGATACAATAATATTTCTATTTCTTAGAAGGAAAGCTGAAAGAAGCCAAGACAAATAACTTTTTAAGAAATATAGAGGAGTTTATCCAAAGTGCCTGCACCCAATGTTGTTTTGCCCTTACAGAAGCAACTTTGGGGCTTTGTTCTAATGCCGTCATGGCGAACCTATGGCACACATGCCACTGGTGGCACGCAGAACCATTTGTCAGGGCATGTGAGACTTGCCCTGTCAGCTGGCCAGTGCGCATGTGCCTTTTTTTGAGGCCATTTTTCACCCTCCGGAGGCTTCAGGAGCTTCCCTGAAGCTTCTGGAGCGCGAAAAACCGGCCCTATGGGCAAACTAGAAGTTCAGGAACGGACTTCCGGGTTGCTCATAGGGCTAGTTTTAGCCCTCCGGAACCTTCAGGGAAACCTCCTGGAGGCCCCTGAAAGCTCCAGAGGGCAAAAAAACACTCTATAAGCAACTCGGAAGTGACTTGTTTTGCTCGTAGGGTTATTTTTTGCCCTCCAGAGCCTTCCGGGAAGCCTCCTGGAGACTCCGGAGGACTAAAACCGTCCTTACGAGCAAACTGGAAGTCAGTTCCCAAACTTCTGGTTTGCCCATAGGGCCATTTTTTTTGTACACTGGAGGCTTCAGGGAAGCTGAAGTCTCCGGAGGGCATGCACACTGTGGTTGTGCCATAGCATTATGGTTGTGGCACGCCTATGCACGATGCCCCTGTGATCCCCCCGCTTTTGGCACGCGAGCCAAAAAAGGTTCGCCATCACCGTTCTAATATGTCTGATGTATAAGTTCAGTTTTTGAAAATAGATTAATATTCACAGGTCTCTATAAAAACGTAATAGAATTTTATCAAAAACAGGCTTTTCAACAGAAAATTCTGACATTGAAGATACATTTAGTTGTTCATTTAGGTGTCTGTTACACAGATCGTGGTACCCCTGGTACAGTCATGTGTAGAACCTTAAAACCTGAAGAATGGTTGGTAGGATGCATTCTCCATGCATCACACCCACAACTACATGAAACTCAGGTTCCCTGTTGGTTGCTAATCACTGTAGATAGCACATTATTTTTCTATCTCGTTTCTCTATTTTTCTGCTTTTCCTTTATTATTTTATCTTTCCTACCTGGTAAGTTGTAGGTATTTCACCCTTTTTCTCTTTGCCTTCCAGCCTTATTCGTAGCATTTTAAGGGGGTCTTTCTGCAAGTGTCCCTATTGTGAAATCAAAGTTTACAATTTAACAAGCAATGGATATAATTTTCCAATTCAGGTATCCTGAACAATTATTATGAATTCACAAGACTGAAACATCTCAATTTTTTTTTAATTTAATGCAGGGGTCCATAAGTGCCATTTTAGGATTCAATGCATAGGAGAGGTATACCAGATGATCTCCTGTCTCTTGATTTGAGATTTTTGAATTGTATTATACTTCAACATCTGTAAAAGTGCTATCTCTGCTATGTTAAAATGTTAAAACAGAGGGTGTATATTACTACAAAGTTAATTGCAAACTAATTTATTTACTCTTTTTATCCTTTAAGGTAATAGACTGTTTCAAAATTTTAAACTGATTAATTGTTCATAATTTCAATAAGTTTTTTGTAAAAAAAAGTTAGAATACAATCAGCAGGAATGTGAATTAAACTTACATATCATCAAAATCAGAAGTAAAATTCTATAGCATTGTGGATTTTGTGACCAGGATTTTTTCCTTCATGTGTCAAAATGTAACCCCCCCTTTTTTTCCCCTGCTTCTGTAGAAGAAGAAGTTAAGGAAGTAAAACAAGTATCTGATTTTCAGGTATGAGGTTCATAGTTAAATCATGTGATAAAATGAAGTTGTAATAATAATAGTAATAACAACAACAATAACAACAGCAATAGCAGCAGCAGCAGCAACAACTAGACAACCCATCATCCACTGGGCCATTCTTTTGGAGATATTTCCTTCCCAGATTCCTGAATGCCTTCAACAGTGACAGAGCTTCCAAAATATTATCGTCACTGGAAAAGTTGGGATAAATTCAGTTATATAATTGCCTTGAAAATAGCCCATGTTCCAAAGAATAGTACCATCAAGCAACAGCACAGGAAATGTTTTATGATATCTTGTATTATGTCACAAATGGTTTTATGATCACGCTTATGCATACATGTTTTATAAAATTTGCCAACTTGCAATTCCATGGGAGTCATAGGTCCGGGACTTTGGATGCATTCTGTATGTTAGCTCATTTGAGCTACCTTGGTTTTGTTGCCTTAAGATGTATTGTTTTGCCCAATTAAAAGCTGCAGAAATAAGAGTGTTAGTAGTATATAGATAATAATAAGCAATTATTATTATCCCAGTTCACTGTTGTAAGGAAAACCCGTGCATTCATGGAACTACATTTTTACAACTGAGGCTTAGAAGAGAAAACTAGTTCCTGTCCTTAAAATTACCCACATTACTTTCTATAAGAGCATCTCAACTGCAACAGCAGCCTCACTCCTGAGACTCAATAAAAGATAGGCTGAGAGAATAGTGGGGTTTCAGTTGATCTCCCCCCCCCCCAATAAAAGAAAAGAAAAAAGTGCATTAACCCAGATATATAGGCAATCTTTTAGTGAGGAACAAAGCAGATTAACTCTTCGGACTCCTCTAATGCAAAAACTAAACTACAGTCTCCATTAAGGTCAGTGGGGGTTTTTATTGTTGCCATAGTGGTGGTTGCTTTTCCCCATAATGTGTAGTATTTTCTAACTTGTGCCTCACTTGAGCTAAACAAACCTATGCAACAGCAAAGATAAATTCCAGAGAAGCTTCCTATCTCAAAGGGAAATAAGAGATTTTAACTCTTAATTGTCTCAATGCTAATTTATTAAGGTATTCTGTGTTCCACTTCCTGATAATATGTTTTTCTACATGCAAGTAGGTAAAAATAAATCCCCTGAATAATTTTACCATATAAATATATTTGATAGGTAGATTAATTCTGAATTACTATGAGCAATTTCAGGCTTTGTTTTTATAAAATGTCATCAAAGATAAAAGTTACTGGGTTTATTATGAAAGAATGCATAGGCAAGGCTTATGCCAAACAATGCATATACAAGGCAAGGTTTATGCCATTTGCCAAACAATGCATATATTTCATTAAAGAAATTGCAGTTTTTCTAGATTTAAATACTGGTGATTATCATGATCTATTTCTTTTAGAAATTTCCAGGTATTCCACCTGACTTATCTAATATGCAAATTACTGCACCTGTACCATCCCGTGTGGGAAGTGACTCAGAAGAATCAGAGAAAAGTGAAATGTATACACCTGTTGAACAAATTGAACTTCCAGCACTGACTGTAGTATCTAGCAGGCCCCATTCATCAGAATCTTCATCTGACAGAGAAAATCTGGAACAGAAGATTACAAGAGGACAAATTTCTCATGTGTCAGAAACATCTCTAACTAGTTCTGGAAGAATCGTAGCCGAGTTTTCAGAGAGCGGTGATTCTGAACCCCCTCCTTTTCTTGGTCCTAGAAGCAAACTACTGCTTAAAGAAAGACCTATAGCAGAAGCACCTGCCTTAGACTATTTACCAAAAACAAAAGAGGTAATTGTTGCTAACATGTAATTACTGGTATGCTGTACACTCTTCTTCACCCCTTTTTGTACCTAATAGTTTTATATTCTTGTTCTTGCTGTTTTGAAATTCACAGAGCATGTCTGTATTATGAACTTAAACTAATTCCCAGCCACCTCACTGGCAACCTGAGGTGTCCTTCCATAAGGAATTAAAAAGCAAGAGCAGATTTAGTTGTAAACAAGTACAATGACAATAAAGATTATACTTAAAGTTATATATTTAAAACAGCTGTACCAGCATTGCTTTAATCAGTTTCTACTACTAATTTTGTGTTGTGGTGAAAGGATTTTTGCCGATGATATCACCGTTGCCTGGAGGAATGCTAAGTTATGGGTTCCTTCTGTGTTCTCGTAAAGTTGCCCACTGAAGTAGTACCCATTTATCTACTTGTGGTCTCCAACTTTCGAACTGCTGGGTCAGCAGGAGCTGGAGCCTGTGACTGGAGCTCAACTTGCCCCGCAACAACAATGGGTCTCAAACACGAGCCTGTCAATTATCAGCCAGCGTTCTAACCTTGTGAGCCACTGTGCTCCTATTAACCAGTTTTTGATCGGCATTGACATCATCTGATAACTGGAATTTCATCCAAACAAATAGGTTTGCTGCCTAGAAGAGAAACAAAATGATTTTTCTGCTGGTAGCCCATTACACTTTTAAAGATCAGGGAAGAAAAATTATATAGGCTATTTTATCTCTTTCAACAAAAATAAGTTTATCCTCTTCTTTTAATCAGTTCTTGATTACCAACTGGATGAGCTGAAAATCATACTTGTTCCATTTTTAGTGTATTAACCAGGACTGGTAAAAACAACTTTGTCTCCCTCTGCTCCCAGTTTGTTGCGTTTCATAGCTAGAGGTAGACTTGCTAGAGAAATTCAAACAGGCTGCTAAGAACAGCTTCCCATTCATTTGCACCTTTGGTTTCTATACAGGACCTGTAGGCAGCAAAGCATCCTATAGTGGAATCAGACCCCTGGTCTTTTTTCTAGACTAGATGTGCAGGTTAGGAAAATCTCATCCCCATCAGCATTACCCCAAACACTGCTCACTGTTAGCTGTGTCTTTTACTGGCACCCATTTTCTCTTATTGTGAGGAAAAACTGTCAGAGGAAAACCTGGGCTGGCTTTGGTGATTTTCACTGGGTATAGCAAGTATAGTGCCAGGAATGCAGTTCTCCAGAATGGGCCCCTGGTGTCAGACCTCATCCTGAGTAACCCTCAGTATGTCAAGTATGCAAAATATACTAAAGGGAGAAATATATCTAGTGAGGACTTTCTTTTCATAGATCCAACTTGCAAGTGATTTATCTACACAATATTACAATTGTCACACAAAAAAACGGCTGAGAAAATGTAATTTTCACTTTGCAGGAAGTAAAAAGACATATTTTTGTATGTGACAACTGTAACATTATGTAGACAAATCACTTGCAAGTTGGATCTATGAAAAAAATCTTCACTAGATATATTTCTCCCTTTAGTATATATTGCATACCGATTTTCTTCTAATATACATTTATGCAGTATTTATTATTATTATTATTACAAATATGAAAGTAATTATTTCTTTCTTCTTGATAAGTTGCCTTCTAAGACTTCAAAGGAATCATATTCTGTTTCTGAAATTCCTGTCAGAATCTCAGGTAAGGCCATGGTACCTAAATTCTTAATGAAACAAATATACGTGGTGCAATCATATCTTTCCAAGCAGACCACAGTATGTTCAGTATTCCAGAAAAGTTTATGTAGAGCTTAATCTATTTTTAATTTTTAACTGATAGTAATGGTGCTTGGAATTAAAAAAAAACAACAGTGAAGATGTAATCAGTATGATACTGTTTTTCCCCCCTACCAGATTATTTGCGTAGAGTTAAAAAATAGACCCCAAATTTTAATCCGCCCCTCTGGTTACATCAAAGTATTATGAAATGTGGCCTCCAGGCAAGGAATGAACAGCGTGGCAGCCCTGGCTGAAGAAAATTGCCCATACGTTTCATTGAGGCAGCAATATTAATCCTGCAACCATAATGGGGAAGAATAGAGGAGGCAATGAATCTCTCGGTATAGGACTATATAGAAAGACAGGATTGTTATTTATTACTACCCCTGCAATAAGAAATTTTTTGAATATGCAACTCTATCATCCCTTAAGGAGCTTCACAGCCATTGCAAGGCTGAAGTTCCTGTTTCCTGAGAGTAGGATAGAAAGGCTCAAACAGAGAGCAACTGGGTGGCTGTAGTTTGTCTCCTTTTCCAAGGAGCATCCACAACATACTACCAAATTCTAAATATGTCCCCTAACCCAAAACTCAGGGGTGAAATCCACTTACCTTTGCTACCAATTCGGTAGCAATATGAGCACCATCTCCGTATATGCACAGGACCTTCCACATACGCAGAGCGGGTGGGTGGAACCTGCTACCGAGCACGCCTGCAAAGGTAAGCGAACAGCGAGGGGGGGGAATCCACTGTGCCATGTGATTTAGATTAGCTAGAAAACAGAAAATCCTGCTTTCTAGCTAATATAAACGGTGTGTCACAGCTGATTGTTGGAAAAAAATGGTCCACCTAAATAAGTAGCATTTTTTTATTACTGGTTCAGGCAAACCACTGGCATCTTTACTACTGGTTCAGCTGAATCGGTCTGAACCGGTAGCATTTCACCCCTGCCAAAACTGTTTGCTATATGCCTTGTGTAGGGTTTGAGAGGAAGCAGATTGCACAAGACTACATTCATTCTGAATAACTCTGGAGTATATATACTACTATATTCATTTTCCCCATCACACAAACATAATTCACAAATACACTCATACATGCATGCCATCTCAAACTCAGCTTAGTGGAGCAGCTAAGATGCCTTCGGAACTTTAACTAAGTTTTGTGGCTTAAATTTGGAGAAGCCACAGTCTCAAATTACTCCCATTTCTTGGAGGTTTAGTTTTCTGATAAACCACTTTCTTCCCTGTGTGAATGAATTTCACACAGACATTGAGTAGTACTTTATACTGTTATCTATAAAATGCATATTTAATTGTGCTTATATTTTAAACATTCATTCTAATTAATCATTTCCAGATTCAGTTGTTGAACCAGAACAGCAATGGCCATGGAAAGAGGTTACGGTAAGAAATAATTAGTTACACAGTATTAAAACTGAGTAATGAAGTGGAATACAAGTTTAAAATTACATATTCAAGGGTAAATAAAGTTCACTTAGAAGATATCTTTTGACTGCATTATAATTAACATTTGCATGCCATTAAAGAAAACATAGAACTAAGGACCACAAAATATTTTAGTTTTTCTGGTCATCCCACATAGGACTAAAGCACCTTCATGGACCTCTGGGTACTTGTACATGAAGGAGATTTTTAGATGAAAAGTACAGTAGTCCTTGGCTTTGTTTCTACCCTGTTCTTATCATAATGATTCTTCACACTTTGTGGAAATCTCAAAATAAATTTGCAAAAAAGTATATTTTCTTTCTACAGGAGAGTACTGTTGTTTGGTTGCTAAAACTGGACTAACAATCCTAGTAGGATTTTATGCCTATAAACTGGCAGGCTTTACTTCACACATATTTGAATTATAACAGCAAGCTATTGCCTACAAATGGTCACTGTCTTTATTTCATATGTCTGGGTATGGGTCACCCTTTTGATTCTGCCTTCATTGTCAAAAGTTAACAAAATAGGCCTGCAGTCACGGTTGTTGACAATAACCAAACAGACAAATAACATTATTTGAAAGGTTCCACTGCCCAAAAAAATGGAAGTAGAGTTCAAACACTCCTTCTCTTCTTCCAATTATCTCCTAGAAGGACCAGAACCTTTTACTGTAAGTTGGAACTCGCATCATCCATCTGCCTTCCTGTTTCTGTTCACCTTTCTTGTCATAACTAGCCACAGTTATTGATACCACCAATTTTGGCAGTCCTGAGAAATACTGATCTGGCTACCTAGCATTTAGCTGTAAAAGAGGTGTGTGTGTGTGTGTGTGTGTGTGTGTGTGTGTGTGTGTGTGTGTGTGTAAGAGAGAGAGGCAGGATTGGACAGTACACCATTCTGACATTTCTTAGGCTAGCTACTTAGCACCTGGCAAGCTCACATCTTGTCTGCCAGGGGTTAGAAGAGTCTTTATAATTTCTCTTCCAATAAAGTTTCTTCTATTGTTACCCTCTTTGACATCTTTCTTGGTACTGGGATTTTTTTCTTCAGCACTTATTCAAAGTCTTTGTGTGACCCATTGTGCCTGATCAGGACCCTCTTGCATATTTACAAGCTTATTAATACATCCCTTTTTTGACTGTTGCTTTCCCACCTATTGTAGGGCCCCAGATGCCATCCTCAAATACCTCAGATGAGCCTTCCATATCAGCATGCCCTCATGCAGCATCATTAACTGCTATCTTGATTACAACAAGATTTACATTTGCTTCATTTCCTGCAGTTTTCCCAATTTCTGTAGAAATTTTAATGTCCTGGGATGCCACTACTTAAATATAATCTGGCATTAGTTCTTTGCTATTGGTAGTTCCGGTCTCTAAAACAATGAGAATTTTTACTTGAATTCGGCATAATTACACTATAAACATCAATCTCTTTACTCAGCACTCAATTTTTACCATTTCTGATGCTTTGAATGAATATCATCAGTCCTGTAAATCAGGGGTCTCCAACCTTTGCAGCTTTAAGTCTGAAGGACTTCAGCTCCCAGAGTTCTCCAGCCAGCAAAGCTGGCTGGAGAATTCTGGAAGCTGAAGTCCTTCAGACTTAAAGTTGCAAAGGTTGGAGACCCCTGCTGTAAATCACTTCTCTCTGTGTCACTGAATATATCCTTAAAAAAAGCAAAATATTGTGCAACAATGATTCTTGCAAGGAAACTGGATATAACTAATTTTTCCTGTATCCATGAGAAAAAGCAATTAGTATGCATTCCTCCTTTATGTATTAAATTATAATTTTTTTCATTTCATATTTAGTGCAGAATTGTGATCCGTGACCATAAATGAAAACTTGACTGTTGAGGAATTCCTCTTTCTCTAGATTAGCAGGGATAACCATTTAATACAGCCATGTCAGAGAAAATAGACTGCATGCTGAGCAGCTCTTACACATTACTAGTGCCTTAGCCTTGAAGCTCCCCTACGGGACAATGACCAATTGTTCAAAATATTTGCTTTAATTTAATAATTTCTGATGTACTGTAATATCAGTTCTTTCAACCATTTTGAACTCTGTAAAAATTATGCTTGGAAAGATACACTCCCGCATCCTATCCCCTTCTCTCCCTCAGCCTTGCCCCACAAAATCCTCCCCTATTTTATCTCTTTCTCTCCCTCAGCCTTGCCCCACAGAAGCCTCTCCTCTCCCTCAGGTTTGCCCCACAGAAGCCCCACCTATTATATCACCTCTCCCTCAGCTTTGCCTCACAGAATCCCCACCTATCTTATCCCCTCCTCTCCCTCAGGCTCCACTCCAAACTCACACACTGGCCATGCCCACACCCAAGTTTTCAGGTTGGGGGGAGGAAGTAGACCGTCTAACTCCTTAGCATCAGAGCATGCTAATAATAATATACGAAATACTAATGCTCTGATGGTCATTTCGAAAAATCCTTTGTTACCAAACACCTAGAGGCCAAGAGGAACATACATGCCAAATTTCAAGTTCGTAGGCTTCAGTTAGGGGGATTTCGTGATTCCTGCCTGAGTGTTTTTGCGTTTACATATATATATAGATTGTATCTTTCGCAGTTTCATATAGCAAAATGCTACTGTTCAATTGTTGTTGCACAAAGGGCTTGGTTTGCTCAGTTGATTTATCTGACCTCACTCCTGCCTTCTTCAGAGATTCACATCTGTTTCTCCGATTCCAAGAGCAACAGAGCAGGCTTGGAATATTTTTATAATACTTCTCAAAATAGACTATGGCCACTATAAGACAGCTTTGATTTTTAAATCAACACTTTCTGCTCCCCATTCAAACATATTCTACCATCATGATATTCACCTACCACTGTTTTCTTTCAGCACATCCAATTGCCACAACTTGGTAGAGCAGCTACATGGCCACATCCCCCTCTTTCATTCAACACTTTTTGTTGGACCTTCATGCCCAGAGGGATGTAGTATTTGAGAAATAGGCTCTTTTCTCCATCAGTGTGAGTGCCTTGTCACTTCTGCATGGATCACAAAAATCTAGATCAAGACTTAGCTGGACCTGTGGTTCTTCAAATGGTGATCTATGAATATAGAACCCACCCTCATTTTCTAGTTCAGTACACTGAGATATCCCATATACCAGTGAGGGTGAACCTTTTGGAGACCGAGTGCCCAAATTGCAACCCAAAACCCACTTATGTATTGCAAAGTGCCAAAATGGCAATTTAACCTGAATAATGAGGTTTTACTACCTAAAATAATGATAAACAAGGCAGAGTTCAGCTAATTGTTCTAAGAAAAACATGATAAATACACTTTTAAGCCCCTTCATTTCCCCCCCCCCCCCGCTTTTGAAATATTACGTTTAGCAACAATAAAAAAGAAAAATTTACATAATATCATTTCTCTTTCCCTTTCTTTTTCCCTTTCTCTCCCTCCCTTTCTCTTTCCCTCCCTCTCTTTCTTTCCCTCCCTCTCTCTCTCTCTCCCTCCTGTGGGAGAAATGCGATGGAGCTGGGCTGGGGCAACAGCACATGTGCCCACAGAGAGGGCTCCGAGTGCCACCTCTGGCACACGTGCCATAGGTTTGACATCACTGCTCTATAGCATCGATTTTGTCACAGCCCTCTTTTTGACTCATGCAGTGCACAGGTTGTTAGCAACTCTGGGTTCAGAACCAGTGTTACAACTCTGGTCCGGTAACCAGTGTTAGGAAATAAATGCGGAATAGTGTAATACACCGGACAGTAAAGAGATATGTTGCTTTAACCACAAACAAACTCTAAAACAGTGATAGTAAGAAAATAGTCTTTACTTTGTAGCAACTAAAATACTTCTTCCGACCAGAGATTCTAACTTCTCAAAACAATAACAGTCCTTCACCAAACACAGAGTTATCTTACAATGATGCAAAACAAATACTTCTTCTCTCTTCAGCTTCAACTCCTCCAGCGGCAATCAGTAAATACAGGACTCAGTGGTCGAACAAGGGAACGGACTGTGTTCCTGAGCTTCCGTTATGGTAGAGCTGAGAAGCACAGCCAATCAGAATTTAACACAGTTCTTAAAGCTACATAACTCCTTAAGAACATACACTCATATATATTGTCAACCCAATATAAGGCTGAATATCCTAACACAGGTCCTCAATGGAAGGCAGGTTAGATCAACTAATAAGGGTTGTAAATCAGAAGGCCTTCCTTGCATTCCTTAGCAGTTCCAAGACTGAAGAAGTGGACAGGATTCTCCATAGTTTGAATAATGCAACCTATGGGCTTAACCCCTGCTCCTTCAGGCTCCAGAATTGGACTAGAGCTGGGAGGAACCTTGGAGGTCTTCTAGTCCAGCCTCCTGCTCAAGCAGATCCTATACCAGTGGTGGCTAACCCTTTTTGGATTGCCTGCCAAAAGCGACGAGAGCGCGGGGGGGGCGTTTGTGCGTGGGCATGCCACACCCATAATGCTATGTGCGTGACCCCCTGCTTTTGGCGCACTTTTTTCGCCCTCCCCAGGCTGCAGAGGCTTTCTAGGAGCCTGGGGAGGGAGAAAACAGCCTCCCCCACACCTCCAGAGGCTTCAGGAGCTTTCCTGAAGCCTCCAGAGAGAGAAAAACAGCCTCAAAAGAAGGCCTAAATCATATAGCCAGTGCACACATGTGTGCTGGAGCTGACAGGGCACCGCCTTGCGTGCCCTAAGATGGTTCCGCGTGCCACCTATGGCACCCGTGCCATAGGTTCGCCATCACGGCCATATACTATACCCTGAAATATCATGCATATATTAAACACGGTCCATCTTGAATACAAAGCAGAAAAAAAGTATTGAGAGTTAACAAGTTTGATACTATATGGTACAAAGTTATTTGTAAATGTATTTTAAATTATGGCAAAGAAGATATATTTTATATATTACATTATTTATAATCAGTATTTCAAAAGATCTTAGTTCTACCATTCTCTCTTTAAATTGCAGTTCCAAGATGCATTTCTTAGTAGAAACAAGTTTGAACCCTTCTTGAGACGTGTTTGTAAAGTACAGCCACCTGAGCTTAGTAAAGGCACAATAGACTATTCCATTTTTTTAGATAAAGCATACATACCTGTTGATTTCAAAGAACAAGAAGACCAAGATCCACCTCCAGGTCTGCCTTTGACAAAATTAGATAATGGCTTAGATCCCAAATCAATCAGAAGTTGTGAGCAATTGTCAATATTAAGACTCCTTGAAAAAAAAAATGATTTGAAAGGGGAAGACAAAGAAATTGCAGTGGAAGCTGAAAGAGAAACAAAGCCATCAACTATAACTCCTGGATTAAAGCCACAAGGAGATAAACTATCAGAAGCAGAAATAAAACAGGTTAATGTTTACTTCAAAAACTCTCTTGAAACTTTTCTTGTTGAAAAAGTTGTAAAAGTGGTAGCACTTAAATCACTTTTGAGCAAAAACATTGAAAACCTAGTTGCAGAGAGACTTTCAGAATCGGAGTTATCCCAAGAATTAGAAGACAGCAGCCTATTAGATGACAGAGAGAAATGTTCTTTGAAGGAAATAACAACTAGTACTACAGATGCATTTTCAGAACCAGACATTAGTGAACTGAAAGAAGTTGTAAGTCAACACTTGCAGGCGCAACTTATAGGAAAATTGTCTGAAAAAGGGATAATCCCAGATATGGTGACAGCAGAGAACCAGCTTTCTCTCCAGAATTCTAGTGATATGCTCAAGAAAGCTTTATTGAAAGGAGTAACTTCACAAACTGAAATAATAACCATAAAACCATTAAGTGAGAGTGATATAAGAGAACTTTCCAAATCTGAATCCTTAGATAAGAAGGAAAGTTACGAAAGCAAACCAGTATTTACAGAAGCAGATTTATATGAAAGCAGAAAAGATTATCACAGTGAACCGATTTTATTTCCTCTTAAAAGCCAAATTAGTTCAGTGAAAGAATCATTATTGGATTTAAGAAGCATATCCTCAAACGCGTCATTAGAAATCATTAAAGTAAAGTTACCATTCAGCATCGAAACAGCTAATGTAAAAAAACACGTTTCCCTCCATGATACCCTCCTTCAAAAGATTTTAAAAGCAGAAATAAAAAGTTTAAAATCATTTTTAAGCAAAGGTATTCAGGACCACCTTAAGGATAAACTTTCAGAAACTGGATTAAGTAAAGAAGACCTGGAAACTGTATGTCAGAAGTTGTCCTTGAACTTGAAGGAGAAATCTAATGAGGGTTTTGATGACAGTGTGTTAAGCAAAAGTATTCAAAATCTTTTTGAGGCCCTTTCAGAGAATGAAATTGCCAATTTAAAGTCTGCATTAAACAGGAAAATCCAAAACCATCTCTCAGAAAGAATTGCAGAAATTGGACTAATCACACAGGAAGAGTTAAAAAAAATACTCGAAATGGTGTTTCCAGTTGTAGCCAAAGAAACAGCATTTAGGGCAGAGAAAGAACCAGATTTAGCCAAAGAAGAACAAATATCCCATACAACTCATACTCTGCAAGATAGGTTCTCTGAAGAAGAATTGCAAAATCTAAAGTCTCTCTGTAGCAGACTCTTGAAAGAAGGCCACAGCGAACAACTTTCAGAACTAGAAGTAAAAGGTTTAGCATCTGTTTTGCAAAAAAGCTTCGAAGAGCTTCCTGTACCAATTAGTCCCAAAACTGGGATTAGCAAAGAAATAGATAAGAATGATACGGATCATGATGCATCTATTTCAAGTACTGAAAGCATTTCAAAAGTTAGTGATGTAGATTTACCCGACAAAGCAAAATATTCTTCAAATGAAAGCCTTCCTCATACGTCAACTGCAAGTGAAAAATGTAAAAGAGAAAATCTAGGTAGTCTTATGAACAGTATTTTTGAAGTACAAACAAAGAATCAAGAAACGCAGACATCTGGTTGCAAAAAAGTGAAACACACTTGTAAAAAAGAACGTTACAGATTGCCAGGTTACCCTGATAATCTAGAGGTATCAGATTTGAAGAGAAGGTCCTATGAAGAAATATCACAAAATAAGCCCCAGAAAGAACCATTGAGGAAAACATCTGAACCATTTGCCTTTTCCTCTTTTTTGAGTGCACATGATATTGGAGCCCAAAATGAAATTAAAAATTATCTTTCCAAATCTCCTAATTATCCTTCCAAGCCTCCCTTTCCAGTGAACCCTCAGACTTTTCTCTTTTTACACCCAGAGTCTGAGGAAGAAGCAAAGCCAGCTTGCAAGTATCATCACAAAACCAAAACCAAGAAGTCTGACAGAAGGAAGGATGCTGCATTGCACCACTCACAGCAAGGAGGGACAAACTCTTCAGCCAAAAAGGAGAAAGCACATAGCCGAACATCTAAGGATGTTTCAAAAGAAAAACATGGAAGAAAACATGGCGAATTGCCTTCTAAAAAATTGAGCGCGACAGAAAACAGGAAGGATTCGAAAACGCTATTATCTCTGAGTGGTGTAAAAAAGGAAAGCATGAAACTGAAACCTGAGAAGAAACGTGATGACATCAAACAAAAAAAATCATTTAGCAAGACAGCTGCCTTATCTGATTCACAACTAGCAAAAAATGTTCAAGAAAAATCTTCGATTAAATTTCCTACTACTGGACATACAAAAGCCAATTCATTGGTAAGAAGATAATCAACTTTGTTCTTGAAGATGATAAATTATATTCTTTAATGCATTGTATAAATTCAGAGTATGTCGGGCCCACAGGCCACCATTTAAAAACAAAAATTGAACAGAACATTTAGCTTGTGAGATTAGAATTCTTGTTCTTAAAAAATAACAACTGATCATTTCTACAGTTATAGAATATCTCCATAGTATTTGAGTTTTGACTTTTAAAAACATATTTGGCCCCTCTAGTTGTGTTAGAACTACTATAATTTAAGGATGCTTGATAGGAATTCTGGGAATTCTCCCAATACACCTGGGCTACCAGGATGGGCAGCACTTCCTTATACCAGAAAAGCTTGTATAAGGTTTTCTCAAGTAAATTGACAATATGTTTTCTTACAGAATGGGCCCTTTTTATACATCATTGATCTAGTCCAAACAATTCTATTTATTAAATTTATAATTTGTAGAACTGCAAAATCTAAATCTCTCTGTAGCAGACTTTTGAAAGAATGCCAGAGACAAACTTTCGGAATTAGAAATTGTCAGAATAGAAACTGTACTGCCATAGATAGGATGCAAGATATGCTTTTCCTGGCTAATCTAAGGCAAATATTTAGGCTGTGATAAATTTGATAGATGAGATAATGATACCTGAAAAGGCAAAAATAGTACAATTTGGTGATACAATAAGGATGCTTTCTAGTTTATGTAAAAGCCTTTGTATGATTTATCATCATGATGATACACGTAGATATATATTTTTTATTTCAATGTTTAGACTTCCATTGCCATAGAAGATTTAGATTTGGAAGCTTATAAGCATCTTGAAAAAGCAATTGAAAGAGCACTTGTTGATTTACAAGGTGTTGAGGAAGGGAGCTGCAGCCAAGCAAGATCAAATTCTGCTCCAAATGTTGCTGGTCTTGTGTCTAAAGATGTACTTCGATCATTTCCTTCTGCACCGGAGACTCCAAGAAATCAAGCAGGCATGATATTTGACATGCTCAACAACCAGGATCAAATCTTGAAAATGACACCTGAGCAGTTGGAAGTTGTTCTTAAGATTCTCCACAAAATATTGAGGCAGAACTCCAAACCCCCAAATAATGGATGAATCTTAGCCTTCTGATCCTCAACCAGCTATGAGTGTGCTTTTGGGTTATTATTTTCCCCTGGTCATAATAAAAAATAAAATGCTCTTAGTACATTTTAGTTCAGAAATCTTGAAAACTTATTTGAATTATTACTAAAGCAACCTTATATTTTTATTCTTTTTTTTAATAAAAAGGCCATTCTCCTTTTTGTCCCAGCCTGATGCCTTTGAAACTTATTGGACAACAATACTCATACTAATCAACGACTGGACTGAAACATGATTTCTTCCAAAAGACTACTTGCTCTGCTGAAGGCAGTTGATATAAACAGTCCAGAGTTTAGAGAAAGAGTAACTTGTATGAATCTTTTCATTGATCCAGGATGACAAGATGATTTGTTTAATTAAGATTCCAAAATGAAAGTCATATACTATGATCTTTTAATCAAATTTTATTTGCTCAGTTATTGTTTGAAACAAGACAATAGGTTTTTAATTCTGCAATATGTGCCTTATAAACATGTCATTCCAATTGTTCCTGACAGTAAGGAAATTGCATAAGCACTGTCTAGAAATGTGTCTATGTGGCACATCAGATGAAAGTATTGTATGCATCAATACCCTTGGCCACATCTGCACCTATTGTCTGAGTAGAAGCTGCAAGTCTCTGCTATGAGGTAGCTTAGTATGGGGAAGCCTAACCTCCTGATGGGTACACTCAAAGATGGAATATTCTTAGACTTGGATGTCTTCCAAAACAACTACTTATTCCTCATCATCCAGATTCTAAAAACCTCCAGGACATTCACATCACCTATTCAGCCCAAATTGTATAATTAGTTATTGTCAAAATACTGATTATATCTGACTCCATGGCAATGAATGTTCCCCTCTCCCCTGCTTTTATTGTTTTATAAATAATCAATGTGGAGAACATACCCAAATTCCTTCCTCCTTTTTCCCCAGAAGAACCTTGTGAGGAATTGTGGGGGGAAAGGAGGAGGGAGGAGTATTAGGTATATTTGCCTCCTTCAGTTATTTATAAAATAATAAAAGCAGGATAAAAATGTAATAAATAAAAATATGTGAACTAAGGGAGATACCTTTTTATCTCCAGCAGCTAAATTTGCTGTTGTCCTCTAGGTCTGATGCACAGAAACTATAAAAAATTAGAAGCTACCTATTTGCTGGAGCATATTTGTCACTCGAATTGATTTCATATAGTGATTAAAAGCATAAGGATAGACCCTGGAAGACTGTTCTAGTCCTGGCTTAAATACAAAACCATTGGTTTGGGTCACTCTCTCTCTCAGCCTTACGAAGAAGGCAAGGCAAACCACTTGCTACCAAGAAAATTGTATATACTTGTCTACATATTCACCAGGAATCAAGACTGATTTGAAAGTATCATAAAATATGCCACTACCAATCACACAGAACAGTACATGTATGATCTAATTCTTCAGATTTTTTGTTATTTTTACTTATTTCTCTCCTCCTTTCCCTCTGCCCCAACATCTCACCATTCTTAATGAGTCACAATTGTGGCCTGAGAATCAAGGGCTGACAGCTGTGTTCAACAGGAACATGCTGTGATGGTGCAGTGGTTAGAATGTAGTGTTGCTAGCTAAGTCCACTGCCAGGAGGTTTTTCCTGATGAGGCTCAACCTCCAAGGTTGGTAAAGTGAGAACCTAGATTGTTGGGAGGCAATATACTGACATTGTAAACCGCTTAGGGATGTATAGCATCAAGAAGCGATATATAAGTCTAAGTGCTATTGCTATGCCTGAATAGGAAGGTGGGGGGCAACTCACCAAAGTTTTTGAAGGTTAATCTATAGATTCAAAGAAATGTGCTGAATGTTTGAATGACTACTTAAAGACTCAGTTACAGATTAACAGCCTGTTGTTTATGTTTGCTGAAATGACTTTTCCTGTGTGGTTCTATATAATTGGCAGTTTATTGCATGTAATTTCTCTCTGACTCCACTTTCCTCTATTTTGTCTTCCCTCGTGTTGATTAAATTGTATGCATATTCTTTAAAGATCTAATGAAATGGAATTTAATCCATAAAAGTTTATGCCATATAAAAACTTTAAGCTACCATAAAGAATTAAACTGACCTGTAAACTAGTAGTCACGAAACTAAATGTCACAAAAAAAGAAACTATCAGGAAAGGCTTTAGACACTTATCCCAAAAGTAAACACTACATTTGTTTCCTATTCTGCAAAGGGTTAATCAAAAGGGCATCAATTTAGTTACTCCTGATAAAACAGCTTGTCACTGAAATTTATGGTTAGAGTTTAGAACAATAACAAGTTTTCAGTTATGACTTCAAGGAGGAATTTGTGTATCATGTTGAAGTGATAAATGAAAACTGACTTTTATGAGAAAGTAGTGTACCTTTAGGACCAAACCTGTTCTTTTTCACAAAAAGTATTTTAATATGAAGTATTGATATACTTAGGGCAAAAAAAGTGTGAAAAATGCTGATCAATTTAGATTTTCAAAGTATCTTTATGAGTACAAATCATCATGGTTTATTCCTCACAAAGATAGATATTTATTGACAGAGCAAAACAACACTGGTAATTTTTTTCACCAGGTTCTTTATGTATTCTTTGCTTTAGAACCCCCTGACAAATACAATGCAGTTTTCTCTAGATTAACCTGCTTGTACTATCTTGCTACAGACAAAATTAGTTACTGGTCTCAAAATAGTTCTAGTGTATTATTCTAATCATGCTTACTTAACAATCTGCCTAAAACAATAGATCTTCTAAATTACTATGCTAGCATTGTATATTCTCTTATTGATGAGCATGAAATAAAGCACCATTCACTCAAATGATCTTTGTTAAATAATATTTTATTACAATTAAATTTGTCAGAATTAGATTGACAATACATAATTTTCCTTCAGTAGTTTCCTAGTTAAAAGGTCACTTGTGATGCTAAATAAGATTGTATACTTAAAACTATTTCTATTTTTACATGAGTAAATAGAATGTACATTATTGAAAATTTTTTAATAAAGTATTAAACCATCTCCAAAAGTATGGTATACAGGTAACAAGAATTTAGGTTTACTTCATTCAATTATTCACAGTAAGAAAGCAGCCTTTTTCCCCGTTCCTTTTTTATTTTCTGTTTAGAATTAGGACTGAACTTTTCTCAAGAAAAGAAAAGCTACAAAGACAAAATGATGACTTACAAGTAATCTCCCCACCTCCCCCAAATGTCTGAGCCTATGAGTAATATTAACCAGATCTCTCGTTCTTTCAATGACCCTGGAGCGAAGAAGTGGAAAGGGGCTATGAATCCCAATCCACTGATAGATGCTTGTATTTCAGTGGAATGGCACTACTGAATACAGCTCAAAGCCTTCCACAATATAGTTTGCCATAGTGGGCTAATAGTCACTTTGCTAAATAATACAGATCTCTCTTATATTAGTCCTACAAATTTTGGTTCAAATTTTGGCTACTTATTCAAAGGATGAATATATTTCCTGAACAGATCACAATTAAAGCTATGAAAATTAAGCAATATTTTAAAGCATATAGTCAAGTAATTTCAAGCTTTTATTTGGCAAATTATTTTTTCCTTAATCTGATTTCTCAAAGACACATGCTCCATTAAAAACAGCTTTTTTTTCAAGTTACAGTGTTGGCTACTTCAACAACCACTGAAGGTTATGTAGTAGATATCCAGCGCTCTCAGAGATTTCCACATTGATATTTTTTGCAAGTAGGAAAAGACACTATTTTAAAGAAGTTATATATTTGATATAAACTTGATGATAAAGAGATGATTAACAATGTTAAATAAAGAATGGAAACAATATTTCAGATTAATATTGGGAAAGGTAGTCATAGAACATAAGTACTGTAACAGCATATGCCATTCCAAGCAAAGTTTTACTATATAAATGGATACTATTACAGTTCAGATGTAACAAAGATGTAAAGAACTGAACAGATATTTCTGCAATTCAATTATTAAAGGTAAATACTCGTAATACCACTTTGAAAAAAATTCTCTGTATAGCATCATTTGTATAAACTGTTAGCATTTTCAAGTATAACAAAACCAAACCTTTATTTGAACAAAAGCAGCAAGTAAATCACATTATTTTCCAAAGAAGTATAGGAGTCCTTGACTTACAACCACAATTAGGACCAGAATTTCCATTGCTAAGCAAAGCAGTTGTTAAATGTCATTTTTTGCTATGGTGGTTAAATGAACAACCATGGTTATCTGGCTTCCCCCACTGACTTTGCTTGTCAGCTCATTGGGAAGGTCACAAATGGCAATCACATGACCATGAGAATGCTGCAACGGTTGCAAGTGCGAGGACCAGCTATAAGTCACTTTTTTCAGTTCTGTTGTAACTTTAAATCAGTGGTAGTCAACCTGGTCCCTACCGCCCACTAGTGGACGTTCTAGCTTTCATGGTGGGCGGTAGGGGTTTTGTCCAATACTGAAGTACATTCCTTTTTTTTAATTTAATTGACTTCGCTACTTTATAAATCACCATTACTGTGAAACTGGTGGGCAGTTAGAAAATTTTAGTACTAACAGAGATACAAAAGTGGGCGGTAGGTATAAAAAGGTTGACTACCCCTGCGTTAAATGGTCAACTTTGAATGAATGGTTGTAAATTGAGAACCACCTGCATGATCTTAGTATTCCTAAAATTCCCAATATATATTTTTTCCATTTGGCAACCTACATTCAGATTTATTCCAGATGGCAGCTGAATGCACTGTTGGTATTTGTGACTGACTACGTTGGATGGCAGGAGGCAAGAGTGAAAGTAATGAACCCTTTGTTTCTTCTTTCACCTGAAAATTGAGAAGGCAGTCATTGGAATAATGACCTTACATCACACAGCTATTAAAGCAATTATGAATACCTTCTCAGAAGTTTATGGAAATAACAATGCAAGTTCTTGTTGCCCAAATGTTAACTATTGCTACTAACTGAGCTCATAGAAATAGTGATTGCTAATAAAGGCTATGAAAATCAAGGGCTTCTTACAGATAGTTCAATGGCAATATCATTATAAATTCAGAGAAAATGGCCATTCTTTAATCCAGTGGTGCTTAAATTGGGGGATAATCTGGGATTATCCTCAGAATAATGAGGAAATTTGTAATTACTGGTTTTTAAATCAAGAATCAATCTCAGGCTGCCAGGATTCTTGTGTAAAACCATGGAGTATGACATTTTTGTGGGGGCAATAACATTATTCAAGACAGGGAAAATCAGTAATTGGGTCAAATAATTTAAGAACCACTGTTTAGTCAACAGTTTATGCTTACCTCCCTTCCCCTGAATGCAAATAATTACATTTAATGAAAAATAGAGGTAAAAGTGTTACACAGGCTGCCTTGAGCCCTGGAGTGAAAGACAGAATATTAATTATAATTCATTTATGCAGAAAGATGCAAATGAATCCATACCACTGCCTTAATTGCTAAAAAGATGTTTTTTTAGGTTAAGAGGTGAAAAGGAAACTCTTACGTTGAACAAACTGTATGGAGTAACATCCTAACAGTAGATATCTGAACAACCAATACACCTTATTTACACCTGAATTGCGGCCAAACGATGCTTTAAAATCTTAGGACCCATGCTTTTTATCTATTTATGTATTTACAACTGATTGTTATTTTTAAATAATTAAATAATTATATTTTTAATTATTTATTAATACAATGTACTCGAAGCTAGATTTGCTACGACTGCGAGAGTCCCCGCTCTCGCAGGTTTGTCCCTCCATGCTAACGAGGGCCCGCCTCGATGAGGGATTTATTAATCCGGAGAGGTGGAAGAAACGTGGTCTCAGGGTTTTTTTAAGTAGTAGGCTTTTGTTTATTTTAGGGGGTACCAGGGAGGGGGGTGGGTATTATAGACAGGTAGAGGCGGAGGGAGAAAGAGAGGGCCAGGCCAGCAGGCGACGGAGGGAGGCGGAAGGTACCGCTAGGGGGGGGAACTAAGAGTCGTCCCTGTGGAGGGCATATCCATCAATAGGGTCGTGGGGAGAGGCAGGTCCGAGGGGAAAGTTCCATTCACCCGGTTGGGGGCACGCGGCCGTTGGTTGCAAACGGTCGGGTGCCACAACCCCTGCAGGCTAGGTGGTCAGGGAATACAGAGCCAGGGCCTGCGGCTGATGTTTTGCAATGCCAGGTCCGTTGTCAACAAAGCCCCCCTCATTCATGACCTTGTGTCAGAGGGGGAGCCGGACCTGGTAGGAATTGCGGAGACCTGGTTGGGCCACGAGGGAGGACTCCCCCTCGTTGAAATGTGCCCACCAGGTTACCGCGCTTTTCATCAGCCCCGGGCCCTAGGCAGGGGCGGTGGGGTAGCGGTTATTATCAAGGAAGGTCTTGAGCCGAGAGAGACCATTGTGCCGCAGACCACCGGTTGTGAGTCCCTCTGCGTGAAGTGGGGCCTAGGGAGGCAGTTGGGCTTGCTGGTTGTATACCTGGCTCCCCGCTATGTAGCAGCAGCCCTGCCCGAGCTCCTCGAGGTGATCGCTACGATGGCAATGGAGACCCCCAGGCTGTTAGTCATGGGGGACTTCAATTTGCCATCGGTGGGCGAATCATCCGAGGTAGCTCGGGAGTTCATGGCTTCCATGACGACCATGGACCTGACCCAACTAATTCAAGGCCCCACCCACGAGGGTGGACACACACCGGACCTCATCTTTGTCTCTGGCCAATGGAAGAGTGATCTGGGTACAGGGGATATAGTCATCACACCCTTGTCATGGTCAGACCACTCACTTCTCCGGCTCGACTTTCCAACCGCCACCCCCCACCGCGGGGAGGCGGAGCCTGAGTTACCTATCTGGTTCCGCCCCAGGCGCCTGATGGACCCTGATGGGTTCCAGGCGGCGCTTGGGCCACTTCCTGTACCCCTGACCCGCGCCCCGACCGAGGACCTCGTGGCCGCTTGGAATACTGCGACCACGGGGGCCTTGGATCGGGTCGCGCCCTTGCGGCCTCTCTTGCGGCGGCAAGCCACCCTGGTTCCTTGGTTTACCGAGGAGCTACGGGTGATGAAATGCCACAAGAGATGCCTAGAGGGAAGATGGAGGTCTACTCGATCTGAATCTGACCGGACACAGGTAAGAGCCCATTTACGGACTTACATTGTGGCGCTGAGAGTGGCCAAACGTCATCATTGTGCCGCTCTCATAGCATCCGCAGAAAACCGCCCTGCCGCCCTGTTTAGGGTGACCCGCTCCCTCCTTCAACAGAGGGTGCGGGAAGCCCCGTTACAGGGTAGAGCAGAGGAATTTGTGTCTTTTCTGCAGGAGAAAACCGCTCAAATACAGAACGAGCTAGCCCCCATTGACGGCCCAGTGGGATGCCACGAGACAGATCTTGTTTGGGAGGAGTTTGACTCCGTTTCTTCCGAAGACATGGACAGGTTACGTGGGCGACTGCGAGCCACCACATGTTTATTGGACCCGTGTCCCTCCTGGCTTGTACTGGCATCCTGGGAGGTGACACGAGGCTGGCTCCAAGAGGTTATCAACGCATCTTTAAGTGAGGGTTCCTTGCCCGCCTCCCTAAAAGAGGCTATGGTGAGACCCCTCCTTAAGAAGCCCTCTTTGGATCCAGCTCTTTTAAACAACTATCGTCCAGTCTCCAACCTTCCCTTTCTGGCGAAGGTTGTCGAGAGTGTGGTGGCACAACAGTTTCCCCGTCACCTGGAGGAAGTGGATTATCTAGATCCGTGCCAGTCCGGCTTTCGGCCCGGGCATAGCACCGAGACGGCATTGGTCGCGTTGGTTGATGATCTCTGGAGGGCCAGAGATGGGGGTTGTTCCTCCATCCTGGTCCTATTAGACCTCTCGGCGGCTTTTGATACCATCGACCATGGTATCCTATTGCATCGGCTGGGGGGGTTGGGGGTGGGAGGCACCGTTTTACGGTGGTTCTCCTCCTACCTCTCTGGCCGATCGCAATTTGTGTTGGCAGGAGAGCAGAGGTCGACCTCGAGACCCCTCACATGTGGGGTGCCTCAGGGGTCGGTCCTCTCGCCTCTCCTGTTTAACACATATATGAAGCCGCTGGGTGAGATCATCCGTGGTTTTGGGGTAGAGTACCATCTATACGCTGACGACACTCAGCTGTATATATCTACCCCAAACCACCCCAACGATGCCGTAGCGGTGATGTGCCAGTGCCTGGAAGCCGTACGGCTCTGGATGGGAAGAAACGGACTCAGGCTCAACCCGACCAAGACCGAGTGGCTGTGGTTTCCGGCTGCCCGATTCAACCAGCTGACTCCATCGCTGGCCATTGGGGGTGAACATCTTGCCCCAGTGGATGGGGTGCGCAACTTGGGTGTCCTCCTGGATGCCCGGCTGTCCATGGAAGATCAAGTGACAGCCGTGGCCAGGAGGGCGTTTTACCAGGTTCGCCTGGTTCGCCAGTTGCGCCCCCTATTGGATCGGGACGCCCTGCGCACAGTCACTCATGCTCTCGTGACGTCCCGACTGGACTATTGTAACTCTCTCTACATGGGGCTCCCCTTGAGGAGCACTCGGAGACTTCAGCTAGTCCAGAATGCAGCCGCGCGAGCAATTATGGGAACCTCGAGGTTTACCCATGTAACACCGCTCTTGCGCGAGCTGCACTGGCTACCTGTCGTCTTCCGAGTGCGCTTCAAGGTTTTAATTACCATCTTTAAAGCGCTCCATGGCTCGGGACCTAGCTATTTGCAGGACCGGATCCTGCCTCATACATCCTCACGGCCGATTCGCTCCCACAGAGAGGGGCTTCTCCGGGTGCCGTCCACTAGACTTTGTCAGCGGGCGACGCCCAGGGGAAGGGCTCTCTCTGTGGCGGGCCCAGCCCTCTGGAACGACCTTCCCCCCGACATTAGAACAACCACGGACCTCCGCTCCTTCCGTCTTAAACTAAAAACACATCTGTTCTGCTTGGCCGGCCTAGGGTAGTCTCCCGTCTATAGGACTGTTAATTTTAGTTAGGAATTTTAGTAGTTTTAACTGGGATTTTAGTGCAGGGATGTATTTAATTCGTTTTTATTGTATGTATGTTGTTTTTTATGGTTTTATTTGCCCTGTACACCGCTCCGAGTCCCCCCAGGGAGATGGAGCGGTCAATAAATTCAAGATTTATTATTTATTATTATTAATGAGGAGGGCACTGGGCAAGAAAAGAAAAAAAGCATTGCTGGCTGTATAAAAGAGTTGTGTTTATGCCAACAGCTATCTCAGTTCTATGGGAGGGGCAAATATAAGTTTTGCCTACCGTAGATATGATATTATGAGTTCTTTAAAACAAAACTAAGAATTGGAATAAATAGGTTGGAGTTCTATAACTCAGGGGTCCCCAACCCCCGGTCCGTGGACCGGTGCCGGTCCGTGGCTTGATAGGAACCGGGCCACAGGGCCGGAGAGGAGGAGGAGGGGCAGCCCCTTGGGCAGAGCGTGCGTGGCCGCTCGCGCCATTGGGGGCCAAGAGGGGTGAGTGAGCCGACTCACCCCCCCTCCGCATGCGCATGCGCAGCCTGTTCCCCCTCTCCCCCCGCTCCCCTTCTACGCCGGCTGAGCTATGCCCACCGGTCTGCGGAATTTTCTTTAAAATGAAACCGGTCCCTGGTGCCAAAAAGGTTGTGGACCCCTGCTATAACTAATCAAAATCACCAATCAAAAAGAAAGCCAACACCTTAATCTCAAACAGGATTTATAAGTGGACAATACCTATTGCACAGATCACACTTGCAGAAATGGCATAGTACATTATTTCACCAGTGCACAAATTTATATATTAAACTGCTCCAAACAGATATCTCCTGTTCAAGTCAAAGATGTTGCAGCTTCCAGCATCTGATCTGTTTTCTAGACCCAAAGACTCAGGGATTTTATGCAGCTAGAATAACCCTAACAAAATGTATAACAAACTCACCTGCTTGAAAAAAGCATGTGACAGAAGGCCTCTTGCTGATGGCCTATACCCCAGAAGAAGAAGAAACAGATTAGATTTTTAACTTTTGGAAACAGCTGGTACTTCTCCTCCCTTGCAATTTTTAGCAAAATCAGTTGATTGAAAAAACAATCAGTATTTTCCCACTTTAATTATTCCATTCACATATGCTTGCTACAATAGATTAATAGATTAAAAATAGAATACTGAAAATATATTTTTTCAAGGTCTTCAAATATGAACTTTCAAATTTGTAATATTAATTTAAAATGTTTTTATCAACCACCTTTTAACTGACAGAGTAGTACATACTTATATAATATAAATATTACTGTCTTAATAAAGATGCAGTTTAATATACTTAAGGAGCTACATATGTCATTAGTAGAAAAAAATATTCCTCTCTAAATATTTATCTACATTTTTCCTCCATCTCTCATTAATTCCTCTCAGCATGGGGAACAAAAGAGGCAGGTTAAATCATTTACTCATATTTTTTCATATATTACTCTTTAAGGGCTCATCAATCTTAAGCATGGAAAAAAATAACCTGAGATTACATCTGCAAAAATGACTTTTAAAAATGTCTGAACAGTTATATGAAAAATATTTCAAAATTTGATGATTTCATAAAATTGCAGACATTTTTTAAAAAATTATTATTAATATACTTTATTCATTAAACATGAAACTCATCCAACTGAACATTCAAAAATGCATTACAAATACCATTGACTGGTGCTAATGGTTGATATGGTTTGCTGCCAGCGTCCTAGGTATCAACCAAGTATCTTCTTAAAATGTTCCGAGTAGCACAGTTTTTTACAATTCCACTGGTGTTATTGCAGGAAGCTACAATTTGTTGATATATCTTGTAAAATTCTTGGACATGGTGCCAAGTGCCCTGATGACAATGGGTATCACTGTGACATGCTTCACCCATAGCCATGTAGTTTCGATGGCCTGGCATCTCCAAGAACAGCGATATCAATAAACTGTACACTTCGGCCCTCTACAACTGTGATATCTGGCATGTTGTGCTCCAAATGACAATTTGTATTAGTATTAATATTATTATTATTTGGTTGCCATCTGGGGATACTATGGGTCTTCTGATAATTATGAATAATCAAGGATCTATCAGTCCACCATAGAAAGTGTCCTCACATATTGTATTACAGTATGGTATGCTGGTTTAACAGCTGCAGACAGGAAAGCACTACAGAGAGAGATCAATTCGACACAAAAAACCATTGGTTGTCCTCTGACACCACTGGATGACATCGCCAGATCTCGCTGCTTTAGCAGAGTAAAGAAGATACTCAGAGATGATTCACCCCCTGGTCAGTGTCTCTTTGCACTTCTACCATCGGGCAGAAGACATCGAAGTATAGCCAGCTGAACAAACAGGTTTAAAGATAGTTTCTATCCTTGGGCTGTGAGACTTTTAAATACAACCACAATCACTCCATGCACACACTAGGTTTATTTTTCCTTTTTCTCTCTTTTTTCATTTCTGCTATAATTTTGGACCAGTGAGGTTAAAACCAATTTTGTTGTATTTAAGTACAATGACAATAAATATAATACTTATACTTATGTCCTACTGACAATTATAATTTGGTAATACTGTATGACATTCATATATAAACTAGGCTTTCAAAACAGTTCTAATTTCAGTTTAAAATAATCTCAAATTTGCACATTATTTTAAAGCATTACCTTTGTTCTGGGTCCTGATGCAAACACAATTCTATCAAATTATGGAAAGCAGGAGAGAAAGTTTTAGGTGGAGTCTGTAGTCTCTCACTTGTCATCGTGTGTGTCATGCTTTCCCCAATTCCAGAATCAATTCCCGACTGAGAATTTTTAATCCTAGATTCTCCACATGAAAAAGTGTTTAAAGCCCAAGGACAGTAAGACGGACCTTTAAGTTTTTGCAGCAGCATCTGGTAGAAAGATACAGAAAAATACTGGAGTAACTTTGCAAAAATGGCAGAAAAATACCATGACTAGATGAATGTCCAATGACTGTCTTAGCTTGCATAACTATAGTACATTGTGGCTGCACTAAATAATAAAGTTTTGCAAAAGTATTTATCAGAAAGTTATAAAACATGCAGTTTTCTCTCTTGCCCATTCTTACAATTCAGTATTCATTGGGAATTAAATTAAATTCAATCAATCAAAAAAGAGCTGGAAGGGAACTTGGAGGTCTTCTAGTCCAATCCCCTGCTCAAGCAGGAGACCCTATACCAGTGATGGCTAACCTTTTTTGGCCCGCGTGCCAAAAGCGGGAGTGCATGGGAGTCGTGCGTGGGCATGCCACACCCATAATGCTATGTGTGTGACCCCCTGCTTTTGGCACTTTTTTTTGCCTTCTCCACGCTAAAGAGGCTTTCTAGGAGCCTGGAGAGGGTGGAAACAGCCTCCCCTCTCCACCTTCAGAGGCTTCAGGAGCTTCCCTGAAGCCTCCAAAGGGCGAAAAACGGCCTCAAAAGAAGGCTTAAATCAGCTGGCCAGTGCACACATGCGCACTAATGCTGACAGGGCAACGCCTCGTGTGCCCTAAGAAATGGTTCCGCGTGCCACCTGTGGCACCTGTGCCATAGGTTCGCCATCACTGCCCTATACCCATGGTGGCAAACCTATGGCACATGTGCCACAGATGGCACATGTGCCACAGGTAGCACACGGAGCCATTTGTTAGGGCACGCAAGGCATTGCCCTGTCAGCTCCAGCGCTGGCCAGCTGACTTCGGCCTTCTTTTTCGCCCATTTTTCACCCTCTGGAGGGTTCCCTAAAGCCTCTGGAGGGCGAAAAACCACCCAACGTGCACAATGGAAGTTCAGGAACAAACTTCCAGTTTGTGCGCTGGGCTGTTTTTTGCGCTCCAGAACCTTCAGAGAAGCCTCCGGAGGGCCTCCGGGTGGGCAGGGAAGGCTGTTTTTGCCCTCCCCAGGCTCCTAGAAAGCCTGAGAAGGGTGAAAAATTGCGGGCCAAAAGCGGGATGGTAGTGGTTGTGTATGCAAGCCACTGGGGGGGAGAGTGTCACCCGCATAGCATTATGGGTGTGGGCACACCCACGCATGACCCTCCTGCACTCTCCACGCTTTTGGCACAAGATTCAAAAAAGGTTAGCCAGCATTGCCCATTTCATACAAGTGGCTGTCCAGTCTCTTCTTAAAGACCTCCAATCAGGAAGCATCCACAGCTTCTGAAGGCAAGCTGTTCCATTGGTAAGTGACATAACTGCTTTGCTGTCAAAGAAGGGCAATTTAACAAATGCTCAAGAGCAAGGCTTCATGGGGTGATCTTTGCATGAACCAAGTAAACAGTGAACTTAAATGAGAAATCATTACATCCAGCCAAATTAGTCAGCATTATACTTTTAAAAGAATTGAATCTAATTCTTAGATAATTGGAACTCACGCTACATAAAATTTCAAAATTAAGAGATGTCTTATGCTCTTGACAATAATAGTTATTCAATTTGTTAAGGGATGTTATGCTTTACCTGTGTGCGAGGCATATCCTGAAAAGGTACATGCCCATTAGCTAGTTCACAAGCTGTAATGCCCACACTATAGATGTCAGATTTCACATTATATCCATGCATATCCTATAGAAGAAAACACTTATCAGGCAAATTCAATTATTCAAAGGCTGTCAATGTACATTAGGAAATGGATGACAAATATTTAAACATGCCATGTACAGTTCTATTATTTGTACATATGGAGTAAGTTAGTCTACTAACTTAAATAAAAAGGTCTACCTCCAAAGTATACAATTAGGCTGTAGAGTAGTCAACTATTTTAAGTATCAATGACATGCAACTTCACAAAAGATTGTAATGATATTTTGGTTATTTTAATATAATTTAGATGTGCTTGGTAAGTAACTATATAAATATCTAACATTTTAACATTTTGTTTGTTTCATTTTGGTCTTTTAAAATAATAGTCTATTCTCCCCAAATCTGGAACAAATGTTGACAATGTGTGTTGGGCTACAAGTAAGGATAATGCGCCATTCAAATGAAGTATTTCCATGAATAGGAATATATTTTAAAATATCTGTTAATAATACAATTATATCCACAACTGGACCAATATCCTATATTGCAATGTAAAACTTTCAGTGAAGAGGATTTCATCCAGAAGTGGATTGATTCTGGCTGAATATTTTACATTTATATATATGTATATACATGTGTGTGCCCATTTGTATAGCATTTTATATCAGATGTTTAAAATGTATAAATGAATATACATAGATCCTATGGAAAGCACCTATTTTAAATAGGAACTTCTTCCATATATGATGAAAAGAAAAAGAAATAATGGAAATATATTTTAAGTCTTTGGATAGAACAGGGGCATCAAACTTGATTTCATTGATGGCTGCATCGCGGTTGTGTTTGACCTCAGGGGTCGGGGTGGACATGGCCCAGGTGAGCAAGGCTATCTTGAAGTCACTCATGTTGGGGGCGTCTGTGGCAGCCCAAAGGCTCTGCCAGCAAAAATAGGCTCCTGATCTCTGTTTTCGACTGCAATGGCCTCCTGCAGCCCCTTGCAAGCAAAAACAGACCTCAGGTGGGATGCGCGTGTCCCGTCCCGTCCCCGTCCCCCCCGGCTCCATTTTTGGGTGTGATGGCCTCCTACAGCCCTCTGCCAGCGCAAACAGAGCCATGCAGCTCTCCAGAGCTCATTTTTGCTGGCAGAGGCACCATGGGCCGGCCCTTTGCTATGGCTCCCCAGGCCAGATCTAAGCACACACACACCGGGCCTTGAATTTGACATTCCTGGGATAGAAGTATCTTAATATGATGATGATAGTGCTTAACTACAATGTCCTTTCATACAATGTCCTTTCAAAGAAAGTTGGAGGGGTTTTATGATCATCTCAACTACTACAACAAATGTATTTATTTTCCACAATACTGGACATTAAATTCTACAGGAAAGAAATGCTAAAAATATATTTGTTAACAGAAATAGACGAATTAAAAACAATTATTTTACTATGTACATATAACAAAAGGGTTTCTGATTTTCAGCGATAATTTGGCAAAGATAATTGTACATGGGATTATATGGATTCAGATACCATTTTAAACGACATGGAATATACATCTTGGAAACACAGTATATCTGTAATGCATCAAAATTCATAGTGCATACATAGTTTTAGATAAAACATTAAATGCAATGTTTAAAAAATCATAAAGGATATAAACAACATAATTAAGATTAACATCTAGGGTGCAGAATTTAAATACTTAATAAATTTCTGAGGCAGGAAAGCACATCCACAATGCAATTTAATATATACTGACCTGCCTTAGTAGTTCAGGACTCAGCCAAGGAAGCATAGATGTACTGAACTGGGGGAAATCATACACAGCTTTTAACTGTTGTCCACTGCTGACTAAACTATAGAGGTGATTTAAGCCCGACAAATAAACTAGGCCATCCCCTGAAATCAATATGTGGCTAGCTTTAATACTTCTGAAATGCAAACAAACAAATTAATTAATAAAACCCCAATTATCTTGCTTGAAAGACTATCCTATTAAATACATAATAAGATTTGGATACATCACCTAAGTAGGTTTGTTTCTTTTTAAAAGCTATAATATTTTCTATAGATTATACTTAGAGGTTATACTATTCTTTATTGCATCAGAAAAAGAATTGAGGCATACTGCTTATGTTTAGCTTGATGTTGTTCTTGCTTGAGTTATTCTTGAATTTAGTTAAGAATTACTTGTCTAATAAATAACAGACCTCAGTCTGTGAAGATGTATGTAGCAAAGATGCTCACAATGTAAAAGATCCCTTGATTTGAAGTGACAATTTCAAATGATCCATTAAATAGGCCTCAGCTCAAGAAGGTACCAACTCTTTCTCATTCTACATCTCTGCAAGCCTGGGATGATAAAACTGGCTTATGGGCTGGATTCGTCTCACAAAGCTTCCCTAACTAAACACCCAACAGTTCAGCCTACAGTTACATGCAAAGAGAAAAAATGGAGAGAGACTGGATGGCTTCCTCTGTGGGTTGGGTTAGAGTGAAACAGAAAAAGTTCACGAGCTATTGTATAGTAGCCAGCCATTACCAGCTTATGTGTCTAGGACTGAGGAAGATTTTTAAAAAGCACACAATGTGAAATGTGAATAATCCCTTGGTTGGTGCAACATAAGAGAATTATTCCAGGTTAATGTGACCCATTTTTTCAAATTTTTTTCTAATTCTCTTCCCTCCTCCCCCAATCAGAATTTGAGTCTAAATGTTCGATAACAAAATTAACTTGGTGACTCTCCCCCACCCCCCTTTTTAAATGCAAGTTTAAACAATATTGCATGAGTTCTAATTTTAATAAGGCTCTAAGTATTGAATTATATGCTTTTTATTTGTACATTTGTATTCCACAAAACTATAGGGATCTTTTTATACTTGAGGGTACCTATTAGAAGAACTTTATAATGTAAGGTAACTTAAGACCAGTAGATGTCACAATGTATAGAACATGTCTAAATTACTTCACTGTAAACAACTGTGGTAATAATTCAAAGAGATTATTTAGCTATACATAAGAGCTCCTACAGATAGCTCTAAGTTTTCCTTTTGTCCTGCCTCTTGTACCATTTTTTCATAATGTATTTAGAAACTTCAAATCGTTCTTAAAATTTAAGAGTTAGCAATTAGAGGCCAAGGGAAGGAACCAGGGGTGGGTCCTGGCAGTCACTATTGCTGGTTTGTGTGTGGTTGCACTGTGCACGTAGTGCAATAAAAATTGCTCTGCACATGTGCAGAAGCAAAAAACAAGATGGTGCAGTCTATGGCGCCACCAGGAGAACCGGTTTGGGGGCGTGGCAGGCCTGGGTCTCTGCCAGTTCCAGCAATCCTGGCCGCCAAATCACTACCGTTTCAGCCAAACCGGACTGAATCGGTAGAAACCCACCTCTAGAAGAATCATAAATCTCATCAGAAAATGCCTTGTACCAAAAATTAAATATTCATATTGTAATATACTCAAAACATGATATATTAAAATAATTGGAATATTTGTGCAGGTTTAATATATTTTAAATCATTTTGGATTTCTCTCTGAGAATGAGAAATGAAAACCTAAATTGTTATACTTGGTAAGGATATACATCTTAATCAGAGAATGCTACTAAAAGAAAATAGATAAAATACAATAATCACATAACTTTTCAAGCTTCAGCTGAAATCATTGGATAGATTGCAATGTAGTTCTTTCATATTACCTGTGAATATAACCATGTTGATGCATATAGTTCAATCCATTAACTGCACCAAAGAGAATATTTCCTATTAAAGCTTCACTCATGCCTTCAGGGAAGTAAGTCCTCAAGAGACAACTGGCTGAATCTAAACAAAAGAGCCCAAGGTTTAGTAGTAAATCCTCATAATATAAATATAGGACGGTAAGGGCTGGCCCAGATATTTTCTACTATAATTAGGATGAACAAATTCATTGATATTTTGCACATTAGCACTGGTCTCTAAAGCTCACAACTGAAGCAATTCTGTTTCAAAAAATAGCCCCAATGGTTTCCTCTTTAAGTAATTATCCCACTTCGAAGTACAAAAGATTCCACAAACTAGGTACCAATAAGCTGAATTGCTCTGCATGTGCGGAAAGAATTGAATAAATAAGGATATGTTTTTGTAAACAGTTACTTACGGTAAGCCATGAAAGGAGAAATAACCCAAAGCCACCTTCCAGCAGTAAACACTGTCCAAAAAGTCAAGATATTCCGATGTCGGAAAAAGTGGGATAATATCACCTCATTCTAAAGCAGGAAATAAATGTTGTAATAATCTAAAAGATGGAAAATATTCCATGCTTTTTAGCCATAGGAGACTATGTGTATGGCACTATTGGTCTGAAAACAATCCCTGAATCCGAAAAAATATATATGGCTCATTATAATGTCAGAATTATTTTTGTTTATTTTGAAATTACTTGAGAAACCTGTAACTAATTCTCCATAACCAGATTTCCATAAGCAGATTTCCAAATTTCTTTGAATATCTAGAATTACTACGAATATGGGGATACAGGTAAATGTCTCAACATATATAATCTAGCAAGCATTATATATCAAGTTTAAAATCATGTTTACTTGTAAAGTGTTTAAAAGTTCTTCAGAACATCTTTCTAGATCTGTAATTCTTACAGCCACCAGTGTTCCTGTCGGGATATGACGGGCGAGGTAGATTGAAGTTAAGTTGTTGCATCCTTTTCCTACACAGAAACAGGAATATACCACTTAACATTCTAATTAATTCACTAATAATATTTTGGAATGATATACAAATAAAGTAAATAAATGAACAAAATAATTCTTATGAGTCAGAAAATCTTAACAATTGTGAAAAAGAACACCTTTCAAAGCAAGCATAAATATCTGATTTGAACTAGAACACAACAATGATTCTAAAAACTATTTCCTAGTTGAAACAATATTTTTGTTTTAAAAAGATTACAGGTAGTTCTCATTTAATCATCGCAATTGGGATTGGCAACTGTTGCTAAGCAATAGTCATTAAGTGAAACATCATATGGCCACATCAGACTTATTATGTCAAGAATTCCACTGCAATTGTTAAATGAATCATCTCCAGTAATTAAGAAAATGTCATGTGACTGCAACTTGCAACTTCCTGCTGGCTTTCCCATTGACTCTGCTTGCCCGAAACCAGCTTTGAAGCTCATGTAACCATGGGATGTTATAAATGCAAGCCAACTGTGAAGCACCCAAATTGTAATCATATGACTGTGGAGATACTATGATGGGCATAAGTTTGAGGGCCAGTCAAAAATCTACTTTTTCAACACCATTATAAATTTCAATGGTCACTGAACAAAGCTGTGCTTAACCAAGGATTACCTGCATTATGCTGTGGTGACTATCGACTGATAGACATCGTGCAATTTATAAATTTGCAAAGTACTCAGAACAGATCAATGAATATTGGTGTAGCATGTTAGATGTTGAAGGCAATACAAAAAATGAAATAAGAATTGAAACTGGTATTTTAATAGGGATTACCAATTGAAGTTCATTTGAAATAAATCTTAAACAGCTCATTAGCATAACATTATCTTCACACCAATTACCAGCACCATGTGCAGTTACATACAAAGATGTTTGTGCAATACCATGCTTGAATAGACAGCATTCCCATCTTATTCACTCATGTAGGATCTGAGGCAATGGAGAAGAATGCAAACATGCATTTTCTTCTGGTTAAAAAAGAAATGATAGATATTGCAGCTGAAAAATAATTATTCATGCACGATTTGACAATATATATTACTGAAGCTAGCATGAATTAAAAATAAAGACTAATATCAAGACTTACTAAATCAAAGGAAAGACAAGAAGTGAAATAGAAATAGGTTGTAAAATACAAGCAAGCATTAATAAAGATACAACTAATGTGTATCTCAGACCTATTGGCAGGGGATCGCAAAGAGTAAAATTTCTAATCCATATCTTTGGTTCAAGTATACACTAAAGATCTCTCACTTAAGACAAAATAGGAACATCTTTCCATCACAAAGCAATCACCTATCTCCACCTGGAGATCATAGTGTGATACATCAGACGACAATGGTATCTGTTCATCTCCTCTTTGAGTTGATTGGCCCCAACATACAGCAAGTTCATCTGTCTGAATAGCAAAAATAACTATTAATCTTTATTGTTTAAAATGGTGTCATTTCACATACATTTTGAAAATCTCCCAACATTCCTGTCTACATATCATTTCAAAAGCCCCATGTGGTTTTTTAATTTTGCCTGGTTTTTGATGGCAAGAACTTCTTTAATTGGGGTATAATTTTTTTGTCATTCAATGTATTTAATTTCTAAAAAGAATCTATGTGCCTGATCAGATAAGGCAATGATGGCAAACCTTTTTTGAGTCGCATGTCAAAAGCTGGGGGAGCACAAGGGTTATGTGCCAGGATGCCATACCCATAATGCTTTGCGCATGACCCAGTGCACATGCGCGCACGACCAGCACTCCTCCCTATTTTTGGGGTGCTTTTTAAGGCCCTCCCCAGGCCTCAGAGGCTTTGCTCGTAGGGCTAAAACTGGCAAACCAGGAAGTCACTTCCGGTTTGATCATAGTGTCATTTTTTGCCCTCCGGAGCCTTCATGGAAGCCTCCTGAGGGCTAAAACCAGCCCTATGAGCAAACCGGAAGTCTGTTTCCAACTTCTGGTTTGTCCATAGGGCCGGTTTTAGACTCTCCGGAGGCTTCAGGGAAGCTCCTGAAGCCTCTGGAGGACGAAAAATGGCCTCAAAAGAAGGCCAAAGTCAGTTGGCCAGTGCACTGGCCAGCTTCCCAGGCAAGCCTCGCATGCCCTGACAAATGACTCCGTGTGCCACAGATGGCACACGGGCCATAGGTTCGCCATCACAGAGATAAGGTATACATTTCTCTCCATCAATCAATACATGATAAACCAGGCACTCATTTTCACTCAAAATCTTATATAATGTAAGTACATTAAAACCAAAATACTAAAAAATACATCCTATCTAAAGTATGTATGTATGTATGTATATATGTATATACTCACACACACACACAAGTATCCAAAATGGGGTGCGGGGGGGGGGGATTGGATGGCATCCCCATGCCCTGTTTCAGGGGCCAGGCTGCTGCAGGCCATCCAGGCCCAAAATGGGGGTTGTGGACGTCGTGCAGCCCCCCCCCCCCCACTTAATGGCTTAACACATTCTTGAAACATCTGGTCCTTTTTTACAATAAAATAGACAATTCCTTGCAAGAATGGAGAAACCAGTATTTTGTCGTATATCACTCAAGGTGAACAGAAAATAGACATTATACATTTGATCACAAGGGTAAACATGATTGTGATCGAAAAATACTGGTTCTGCTAAGGTAAGATGAATTTTCTCTTACCAAGTCTTGACTACTGATGCTTTCCGATTGCTTTTCTACTCTAATGGATTCAACTCGTGTCCGTAGAATACAGGAACAGTCCTACAATGATATTTGAAAATAGAAAAATAAAGCCTTTAAAATGTAATCTACACTCATCTGTTATATGAAACGGCAACCTCAATGCATAGTAATAATGAATTAATGTTGACACTGTGCATAATAAGAAATGAACCCTTTCCAAATAATGTGGTCATCTCGGTGGGTTTAGGGACATCTAAGAGTCCGTTTTGAAAAATCATGATTAAATTTACTTTTTCAAAATTAAGTCCAATGTAGCTCTCTGAATTCAAAGCTAGATAAATAAGAGAGATGCTGGACTTAGTCATCCAGTGACTAAGTGATTTTAATGATGCCTGTGCGCCGCCCTGGGTCCTTTTTTAGGAGAAGGGCGGGGTATAAATTTAATAAAATAAAATAAATAAATAAATAAATAAATCTAATTAACCCCCTTTTTACGACACTATAAAATGGCCCTTCCAATTATTAATTTTATCCCTGTAATCTTTAGTTTGGGATACTGTTAATCAACAACTTGTTTTGGGGCCTGAATCTGAACATTATATTAAGATGTAATATACATTTTAATGTATATTAAGATGTAAAAGGAGGCATTAAACCACAATTTTGGACTATATTTTACAGTTCAAAGAAGATTCTATTTAAAAGCTTTGACTCTGGAAAATGAACCAGAGTTCTGACCTTCTCTCTGCAGTGCTCCGCAATGGACAAAATAATTTTATTCTCTTTGTATCTCTTTATTATATTTTCAACATGCATATTATTTATATATTAACACCTGCTAGATTTCAAACATTAAAACAAATACGTGCTTACCAAACAAGACATGGAACTGCTTTAGTTCATGGAAAATATCATGCTAATCCATTTACTCTGAAATAGAACATTAAGATATTAAAGATGACAGTACAGTCAACATCCAGATATCAACCAAAAATGTCTCTTTTCCTCTTTAGCCATAAACTTCCACAGAAATCTCCAACATATAGTGTTCTGGATAAAAGTAATGATCCCTAGCACAACTCATCAAAAATATTTGAAATCATATTCAAGCATTATCAGAATTATATCAGAAACCGTTTCAGGGCATTGACATAAACAAAGAATACTGGACTTTAATTCCTTTACATGATCTGATCTATTATATGTCTGAAATCAGTCCACACAACCATGACAGTGTCTTAACCACAATTTTTATTTATTTATTTATTTAGTCACTCATGTACAAGATAACAGGAATAAGAATAAACATGAATAAGAACACAGGAAATGGGAACAAATAAATGGGGACAGTAGGACAGAAAGGTTAGGCACTCTGGTGCATTTATGCACGCCCCTACTGACCTCTTATGAATGGGGTGAGGTCAACAGAAGTTTATAATGTTTACAAAACGTAACCAAAGCACATCTGAACTAAATTGAGAAAGGTTTCTTTCTTCTGCTTGAATATGAGATAGAAACTGGAGATAAGTACATTTGGGGACTGGAGAAATTAACACCAGGAGAGCTGGTCACCACCCCCTTCTAACTCTGGTGCTGATAATAATCTGGCATTACATTTCTTTTTACTAAAATGTAACTCTCTATCAACCTTAACAAATGAAGTACAATTGGTAGACATTGATTTGACATACTGACTGAATAATTACTGTATATTCATGATTACACATGCAAACATATTTTAATTTGAAAACCATTTTTTGGAAAATATATTATTTCTTTCTATAGACATATTTTATAAAATAACATGTCCAGAAATGAACTCTAGGAAAATCATTTCCAAAATTCTTTGCATTAATTGACTTGTTTTCATCACACAAACAACACAGTAATATTCTCCTCAAAGAGGTCTGCAGTTCTTTTAATGGATTTCCCTTTAAACAAAATTAAAAAATACGCTAAGACTTTAAAAATGTGAAAGATTTTAAACTCAGAGTTTGCACACATATGCCTAAATCATCATCTCAAATGTCAAAGATGGAGTACGGTATTAGAAAGCATGATTTTTATTCTTTCATTAAAAAGGATTGTGTACATATGCCTTGAGAGCCAGCTTGGTGAAATGGTTAAGCCTGGCCTCAGGCTAGAAACCAAGAAATCTGCCTTAGGCTGAAAAGGTAGCTGGGTGACTTTGGGCTATCATTTTCACTCAAACCTAGGACATGTCCAGGCAGTTTCTAAGAATTGGGCATGATTGAACAGAAGAAGAAAAAATATGTCTTAAAGATGAATGTGTTAATATTCTCAATCTGTACATCATCCACTTTAGCTAACTAACAAAAGCAATAGTCAGGAATTATAGCCATCAGTAAAATTTAAATTTAACAAACTGTAATACCAGTAGTTATTCACCTCATTCCCCCTGCCTCCCCAAAAATAAAAATTTCATTACAAATACAAACTACCAGAAAATAGGGACAAAGGAATGCAGCAGAAGTAATGTTTAAGATCAGTATTCAAATCAGTGAAAAATATTAGGAAGACTCAGGAGATAACAGAACGATATACTGCCAGTCCTGCTTGAACGTTTGAATTATAATTTGGGCTAAATGCAATCAGGTGAATTACTGTATAGTAAAAAAATACTTGCAATCAAGCTGCATATAGGATCAAGCATGTATCATGCTAGGCATCTTAACATTAACAAATACTAGCGCTAACCTTCCAGTAAGAACTATGGACGTAGAGCCTTCAAAATCCACTCAAAGCCTTTTTAGTATTGGATTCTTGCAGAGGCAACCCTTTTTCTCTTTCACCTGGAAAAGCAACATAAACATTGTGAGACTCCATTTCCAAAGTTTTGTCGCAACAACTTTAATCACCCAACTGAGTCGAAACCAATTCAGCCGGAATAATAATAAGCAATAGGAAAGTTTTCGTCTTTTCCCTCTTACAGGGACTGTGCGGGGAGGTGACTTTGGGCGTCCCCGCCTTCTTATTCCACACGTACGTTTGTTCCCACTTTGCACCGACTCTTCCCCTTCGCACCCGGTCCGACTTTAATTTGCGTGTAAATTTACCTTCTACAAATTTACCAGGAGCTCTGCCCCATCGAGCCCCGTAGGGCTTCCTCCAGAGCAGATCCACCCCCGAGAGGATTAGGCTGATCCGGGGGCGCGCGTGCCTTCTTCGCCCGGTTCTCGGTGAGCGGCGGCAGGAACCGTCGGAGGCTGGAGGGGGGGGCAAACGCCCCCCAGTACCGCGAGGCAGACCGAGAGCCGCCCTCCCTCCGCCAGCTCTTTTTCGGAGACACAGCGACTGACGACGGTCCCCAGAGCCCTCAAACTTCAGGCCCCGCCCCCCAGAACAACTGCGAAGAGGTCCAAACCGGCGGCGGAGACTACGAGCCCCATAGTGCTCTGCGATTCGTATTCGCATGAGGGGCGTTTCCAAGCGGGGGGGGGGGGGGGGAGGAGGCATGGAAGGAGCTGTTCCCGCCCCACCGTTGCACGATGGGAATCGTAGTTTCGAAGCCAACGGGTGGCAGAAGCAGTTTGGCGAACTCCTTACGGGATAGCTGTCTCGCAAAGCGGGAGGAGGCGGGGCAGCGCGACCTCCTTTCGGGGGCCGCCATCTTGTAGTCCAGCGTGACCGCCTCCTCTATCCCTACCCCTCCCACGTTGCCTCACTCCGTCCGGTGCTCCGAAAGAGGGAGCCGGGGAGGCTCTTGCGGTAACAACGGCAGCTGCAGCGCGTAGCTTGAATGGAGTGAGGTGGGAGCGCCCCGGTCGAAAAAAAGTCAAACTCGTGAAAGCGGTAAGAAAGCAAGGGAGGGGAGCCGAGATCATGGCTCCGCGTTTTCCCTGGTTTTATGCACCCGCCCATTGCTGCCTTCTGTCCTTCTCTTTCTCTTCTTCCATTTCTACAGTCCCTTCCCCCCAATTCCTTGTTAGATGGATATTATTATCTTAAGAAAAAGCACTGGCTGGACCAAGGATTTAGTACCGTGATGGGTGTTTCAGCATTTGATCTGGGCTCCAAAAACGACCGCGAGATGCTTTGCTTCCAAGAGATTAGAGAATCTGACCTGTATCCATTATTAAGGCTGGAGGGAGTCGAGCATGACAACGATTGCATTCTCACGCTCTTCCCTCCTTCCCTTCCTTCCTGTGTTGCCAGATCCTCGCCTCCCTTTTGCAAAAGGTTCCCTTGTCCCTTGATTTCCCCCCCCCCCCTCCTTTTTCACCTGCGGGCTCTTCCATCTCCTGGACAGGCTCTTTCTCTTTCCTCTTGTAGCCGTAACGAAAAATGTTCAAAGGGGAAGGAGGGGTGTTTTTCAGAAAAAGAACCAAAAGCCAAGTTGGAAGAAAGGTGGCTCTTCCGTGCAGGACTGCGGTTTGCACATTTTGGATGAGTGCCTGATATAAATCCATCCCAAGCACGAAGCAGCTGCTGATGTTGATATTTTTTGTCATTGACGTCTTGGCTAGGACAGTCGAGATTAGCCGGTGCCTGTTTCTCCCTCCCACCGTTCTTTAAGGAAATGATAACAATCGGCTCTTTCTGTTTTTCGGAATTAGCTCACTTGAATCAGTCAAGAAATAAAGAGAAATCATTATGAGCTCAGAAACTGGTACCGTTGCCTATTGGGATGGGTAATCAAACAGGGTAGCCATGTCTGTGGATTACTATAATCAGATTGATTTTAAGTATCAGCAATGCACTTATTAAAACATATGTACTGAGTGTTTAGTTTTATAACCACTCCTCACTGCAGTCTCTTGGCGTTTAATAGTAGACATATTTTGATAAACAATTCAATGAATTACAATACAAATACATATAATTACCATAACATAAACTTAAAAGTATAAAATAAAAGTAAAGATTAAAGTAAGTGATATCAATTCATCTTTCAAAGGCTCTCCAGAAATGAAAGCTAAAATGGGCCAATTCAATTTCTAGTGGGTTGTTAAATGAATTTGGCTTCCCCATTGAGTCATAAATATGTGTTACCAAGTGTCTGAATTTTGATCACATGACTATGGGATGCTGCAACAGTGACATTTTAACTTCAAACGGTTACTAAGTAAACTGCTGTAAACCAAGAACTAATTGTATTGCCCTTCTGAAATGCCAGCATGTGGATGTCTATGGACAAGAAAGTCTAGTTGCTTCTTGAAAAAGCATCTTTAGGAAGTCCTGCCTGTGGAATTAGGGCTACAGAAATCTGGATGACCACTAAATGGCAGCAGGGAGGTATAAAAAGTCCTTAACTCTTTACTGCTACTTAGTGGCATTATCCTGAGTGATGTGTGTCAGGCCCACCACTGCTGAAAAAGTGCCACTCGTTTACTTGAAGAAATTTGGTAGAAAGCATTCATTTTATATTCTAATATGTATATTATACTGCTTATATCTTATTCTGTTAACCTTAGCTGTTCAAGTCCAGTCTTAAAAAAAATTCTGAATACTGATAGCGTCAGTTGTTCTCTCTTCCTCTCTCTCTCTCCACACAGACTAAAATTCAAGTCTCTATTATGCTTTGCTACAGTACACTATAATAAAGTATAGTGTAGACCAAAAAAACCCCCACCCCTTTGTGCTTAGTGTCTCATTTATCCTTGAAGATTGCTATATTGTTGAATAATATCCCTTGTGGTGTATCTTGTTCTCAAAAATATTAACGATACGGCTTGTAGGAAAGGGTTCTTGATTAAGGTCAAGATGCTAGCGTGAACAAGCTGCCTAATATATTGCGGAGAATGTTATTCATAATGTAACATTTAAATAGTGTCTGATGTAATAGGACCAGTTACTCCAGAGCTATTTTATATAAATCACATGGCGTAACCTAAGTGCAAGCAATAAACCATTGTTTCTTTTTGGGAAAATAATTACATCTATTCTGAATATATAGACAACACTTAAAGTATAAGATATAATAGTGCTATAATTATGCCACTATTAATAAAATAGTTCTAGTGAATATACCAATATTATGTTGATTATATAGAAGAGTGTATTAAGAAAGTCAGTCATAGATTCCAAAGAGTATATTTAAGAATGTTTCAAATATAGTTACATGGTGCAAATATCAAACAAAAAATGCAAATGTTTAATTTTAGTAAAATTGGTGAATTCTTTTTCTTTAAGGGGAAGATTTTTCATAGAATATATTCCCTCAAATATTATTTGTTTTAGCTGATTAGCATCTTTTAGATTAATATGAAGTCTTACACTTTGTTTGGTAGAAAGTGTTTACATTCTCACATGTGCTTTTGAATTTAAGCAGCGCTTTTCTTAAATAATGTTTAATATAGAATCTTTTCTATAGTTCCAAATTTAGCCACAAATTGTACAGCCAAACTGCTAGAATTGGGCTATCACAATTTTTTTTCAATTAAAATAGGTTAATTCCTCCAATTGGCTTCTCACATTTTTGTTATTTCAAATAAAAACCTGCAGAAATTTCCCCAAATACAAAACTGTTCTCTAATACCTGTTCAATAGTATCACCACATCACTGTTGCAACCTGGACAAAAAAGTTTTCCTTTATCTTCTCTTTGGTTTGTCCTTACTGGACAACCAGTATGTTCTGTTATCAAAGTCAGTAAAAAAAAACACAATATGGCGGTATATCACTAACACATATTCCAAAGTAAGCCACTTTGACTTCTATAAAATGCCATAAAATCCTCTGTAAAACATATTTATACTTTAATATTGACAAGTTTTTAAATTATAGTAAAAATTGTTTCTTTGCTTCCTTAGGCTGGCACATACTAAGGAACTTGGGTAACTAAAATTGTCCTTTAAAATAACAGTGGTGCACAATATTCATTCATCAAGTATTTGGTGTGGTATAATAAAGCATTTGCACTCAATATTTGTCAATATGTTACATGCACTTGTTTTACCAAATGTTGAGAAAAGCTTTTCTATATTTAGTAAAATGTAGGTAAATTCAAAGTGGAACTCGTTTCCTTGTGAACTCGTTTAAGACAGTAAATATTGCAATTTAAACTGATTGGATTCATCCATTATTGTACAAACTAATGTGCTTTGTTTGTTTGATGCAGTCTTGTGTGATACTGACTTGTTTACAACTGTAAATATTGCAATTTAAATTGATGGATTCCCCCACTGAGCTACAAACTAAGTGTTTTTTTTTGTTTGACGTTGCATGTTGTATGATCCAACCAATTGTGTTTTATGCATTAAAGGTGCTTGGTTTAATGTGAATCAACCTAAATATTGATCATAAAGCAGGATATATTTTGTCTGATACTTTGCCAAATTAGATTATTTTAATAATGTCATAAGACATTTCTGGGAAATACCTTCTCTAAATGGAGCTCATCTCCCATGTGCTCCAGTAGAATGTTTGGAGAGCTCATCCAAAGTGCTGCATAACCCTAGGATTCCATATATTGATTTTTTTTAAATGATATTGGAACAGTTTGTTCTGCCTATTTCTTTTTAATATGTTTCCAGACAGACATTGTTTTATCAGAAAGCCACTTTAGGGTGGTTAAGGCATCATAAGTTCTATTCCTGAGACTGAACAGTCTCTCCTTAGGCATGAAAGCTGGGTGAGTGGCTTTGGGCTAGTCATTCTTTCTTAGCCCAGCTTACTTCAAAGGGTTGTTGTTATAGAGAAAATAGAAAAAAGGAATATTAGCTATCTTTGCTACTTTGAGTTATTTATAAAATAATGATGATAATAATGGAAGTAGCAGAACAGAAGAAAAAGAATTAGGAAAAAAAATCACAAAATACAAAGAGCTGCAAATAGAAGTAATTCAACTGTGTCAAAAGAAAGCAAAAATAGTAGCAATAGTAATGAGGGCCTTGAGTACACTCCCAAAACATCTGAAGCACCACTTGAACACCATTGGCATTGACAAAATCACCAGTCACTTGCAAAAGTTAACTTTACTTGGGGCACCTTACATCTTGCAATGATACTTTTAGCACCATCAAATAACAACATCTGCCTATCTTAGGTCCTTGGGAGTGATTCAATGTGAATAAAAATGCTTAATTATTTCTTATTTTCTTACTTTCAAAAATCTGCATTAACATAGAGTTTAATGAAACTCCTCAAATTAAAATATTCAAAATTTTCTGCTAGGATAGTGCTGAAATGACAGGATCATCTGTGATTTCATAAACTAGCTGAAAACAGAATTGCTAGAAAAATAGCATTATTGTACAGTTGATTTTATAGGCAGTAGATAAATAATAATAATCTTTATTATCATTGTACTAAAATTACAATGAAATTAATAATAATAATAATAATAATAATAATAAAATTTATTAACCGCTCCCTCTCCCCACAGGGACCCGGGGCGGTGCACAGGGAAAAATAAAACAATAAGAACAATAAATGCAAAAGTACATAACTTAAAACACAATTAAACAATTTATCCTGTGCTAAAATTATTGACTAAAATCCCATTTAAAAATACATTTGAAATCTATAGACAGAGAGACTATCCAAGGCCGGCCAGTCGAAAAAGATGGGTCTTCAGTTTCATACGGAAGGAGCGGAGGTCCGTGGTCGTTCTGATATCGGGGGGAAGGTCGTTCCAGAGGGCCGGGCCCGCCACAGAGAGAGCCCTTCCCCTGGGCGTCGCCCGCTGACAAAGTCTAGCGGATGGCACCCGGAGAAGTCCCTCTCTGTGGGAGCGAATAGGCCGTGAGGATGTATGGGGCAGAAACCGATCCCGCAGATAGCTAGGTCCCGAGCCATGGAGCGCTTTAAAGATGATAACTAACACCTTGAAGTGCACCCGGAAGACAACAGGCAGCCAGTGCAGCTCGCGCAAGAGCAGTGTAACGTGGGTGAACCTAGTGGTCCCCATAATTGCTCGCGCGGCTGCATTCTGAACCAACTGAAGCCTCCGGGTGCACCTCAAGGGAAGCCCCATGTAGAGAGAGTTACAATAGTCCAGTCGGGATGTCACGAGGGCATGAGTGACTGTGCGAAGGGCGTCCCGATCCAATAGGGGGCGCAATTGGCGAACCAGGCGAACCTGGTAAAACGCCCTTCTGGCCACGGCTGTCACTTGCTCTTCCATAGACAGCCGGGTATCCAGGAGGACACCCAAATTGCGCGCCCCATCCACAGGGGCAAGATGTTCGCCCCCTATGGCCAGCGTTGGAGAAAGCTGGTTGAATCGGGCAGCCGGAAACCACAGCCACTCGGTCTTGGTCGGGTTGAGCCTGAGTCCGTTACTTCCCATCCAGATCCGCACGGCTTCCAGGCACTGGCACATCACCGCTACGGCATCGTTGGGGTGGTTTGGGGTAGATATGTACAGCTGAGTAAAAATTGGTTTTATTTATTTACCAATCTAGTAATACTGAAATCTTTTAATTTTCCATCATTTAGATTTTCAAAAAGGGTTAGTTCACATGTTTTCAAAATAGTTATGTTCAGATAGCAATAAGCCTAACCTATCCTTTAATGTTGTTAGTATCTGAATAATGCCATTAGAAAAACCCAGGCAGAAGATTCTTTTTAGGTTATTATGCAGGATATATTCCTATATGAAAAATCATATAGTTAATTAAATTATATTTTTGATTCTGGCAAAGCTTAATTGAGTTATAAGTTATATGGAAATTGTTCAGATTTGTTTCATTCTGTCTAACTAAATCAGAGTAATGTTTTTCCAAGGTGGAGAATCTTTTATCTATGAATGGCTGTTGACTGACATAAAGTATCAGTGTTCTGGTGTGCTGATAAGCAGAAGAAAAAATAATCAAAGATTTGGAAAACGTTTGTACAGATTCTCAGTCATCCAGGTCATGGTTGTCCCAAAAGTGCTTTTTTCAAGAGGCAACTAGACTTTCTGGTATTTCTTTTAATACAATAATACAATACAATACAATAGCAGAGTTGGAAGGGACCTTGTAGGTCTTCTAGTCCAACCCCCTGCGTGGGCAGGAACCTTATACCATTTCAGACAAATGGCTATCCAACATCTTCTTAAAGACTTCCAGGGTTCGGGCATTCACAACTTCTGGAGGCAAGCTGTTCCAGAGGTTAATTGTTCTAACTGTCAGGAAATTTCTCCTTAGTTCTAAGTTGCTTCTCTCCTTGATTAGTTTCCACCTATTGCTTCTTGTCCTGCCCCCAGGTGCCTTGGAGAACAGTTTGACTCCCTCTTCTTTGTGGCACCCTCTGAGATATCGGAACACTGCTATCATGTCTCCCCTTTTAAGATGTTTCGCTTTTCATCCAAGAAGCTTCTTCTGGGAATTTCCCACCATCCAGTCAGAACTGAAGAAGCTTCTTGGATGAGAAGCAAAACGTCTTCAAAGAAAAACCAGAAAGTCCAGCTGCCTCTTGAAAAAAGCACTTTTGGGACAACCATGACCTGGATGACTGAGAATTTGGACATTTTTAAATAATCCTTACAAAGTTGTTTCTGTGTCTGTATTTCTCGTATTTTGAACTCTTGAAGGTAATAACTATTCTTATTTCTGAGTGAAACATGGAGGAACTTCTACTTTTGAATAAATGATGAATAATTGTTATAAAATTATAAATTTTATTTAATTGTTATACACATTTTTTAAAAATTAAATGTTTTTACTTTAAAAGAGTTATTTTTCCTGATTTAAATAATTATTTGTGAAAATGTCCTTTCTCTAATGCATCTTGAAGAACTATGTAAGAATTTTATAGGAAGTATAAAATACAGCAAGAAAGAATCAAGCAATTGCAGAAGCAAATAAGCAGTGCTGAGGGACGCCTAGTTTCTAACCAACAGGTGCTATGGAATCCACTTATGAAAATCTTGCCAAAATTTTTGTTAGGCAGCAATTTCCTAGAGTCAAAACTAACTTAAACACAAAATAGACATTGTTATCTTTAGGATGCTGTTGTCTGTAGCCAAAGAAGTTTGGGCATGATTCTTTATCAAGCTAAGGTTTCTTAATTGAAATGTTTCAAAATATAGTGTACAATCCTTTACATGTTGACATGGCTACATGCAAGAAACGAGGCTACAGTACTTTTAAGTTATGTAAAATATGATTAACTTTTTTTTTAAAAAAATTATTGTGTATTTATGTGTGGGGAGATACAGAGAGAGACAGAGATTTCCTAAATGACTTTGCACTAAGAAAACATGCACCATTGTATATGTAATATATTGAAGGCTTTAATTTGCTGCAGTTTATTTCTATTCTGCTTTTTAGCCAAGGATTTGTAGCAATTCAAAATGATGTAAAATTACATATTGCAATAAATTTTATGACATATTAGTAATGTTATCTTATTGAAGGAAAGTAACCTTTCTCATTTTATTTTCTTAAACAAAACAATGTAGAGAGGGGAAATGGGGCAACAAGAGTATTTGAATTAAGTTTGACATTCTTGCAATTGATATTTAGACTTGCCTAAATAATAACTATATATTTATTTCTTTTTATTCTATATTTTCATGTGCACGGGTAAAGCAAAAAAGAGTGGCAGAAAATGAATTAGAAAACTCCTATTTTGTTTTAAGATAGGGAAAAGATACAATTACTCATTTAGGGAGCAGCAGTTAAGACAAGAATTGTTCAACATTAATGTCTAAAATTGAATTTTTGTTTTCCTCTTCTTTTTCCCCAGATGGTGAATGAACGGGGCAAAATTGAGATGTAAAGATAGTGAACCTGGCAGCTTCAAATATATCTTCATTTGGTCTAAATTATCTTCCTGTCTGTCTAGTTGATATGAAATGAATGCCAGCAATAGATTATTGCCAAATGATCATTCAGCTCAGATGAGAAGGAGCAAGATATAAAATGGAAAGAGGATGTGGTTTTCGAAGAATTGAAGCCTGAAGCAACCCTCATGAATTTCAACCACAGCAATTCAGAGAGCATCACTGGTAAGCTGATGAGTTAATTAAAAGGCGCTGCAAGAAGTTTTGGAAATTATAACTGCTTCAAGGTTGCAATCTTAAATACCTTATATTGAATTTTAGAACTACCTCAAATTTACAATGAAGCAATGCCTTTATTAGGCCAAACTCAAGGTAGATTAAATGGCATGTGAATTTTCCCGCAATGCTTGGCAAGCAGATCATATAAAAATTAGAAAAAAGGGTTGGGGAGGGGACGAAAGAAAATCATCTAAGCCAGCTCCTTTAAAAAGGAATGTTGCCTTTTTAAATGAAGGATAAATTAAAGTACTAATAAAAGCTGGAGTAAGAGAAAAAAAATATTGCTTTTTAAAATTGATTTCTAGCAAAGGTAAACATTTAAGACTTGTGGCCTTAGTTCAAATCAGAATGGATAACATTAGTCATTTTGTTTCCGAATGTTGAAAACCATTTATTTAGCAAAGAAAATAGTGGTTTTCTTCCAAAGTTGATCTCTAACATGTTGTCTGCATATGCCTTTAGATGTTTGCCCTAATGAAGACCTTCCTGAAGTAGAGCTAGTGAGCATGCTAGAAGAACAGCTGCCTCAGTACAAACTACATGTAGATTCTTTATATCTTCCTGTAAATGATGACTGGATACAGTCAAGTTCTCACAGTCATGGTCCTGAAATTTCTTCTCCTGTTCTTGCTGAGGAGGCACTCCATTATATGAGTAAGTATCCCAATACAAATATAAGCATTCAAGATTCAGTCAACCTGCAAAAACAATTGAAGTACCTCCAGATTTGGAGAATTGTATGTTTTCCAAAATTGGTACAAAGAACCAAGCTTAGTTATATATCTGTATACTACTAAGACTCTCAAGTCTGTAACGTTTATCTGGGTTAAGCAGACCATCATAGGGCAATATATTTTGAAGTAATACCTCAAGTAGGCTAATTTACAGAATGTCCAAAATCCAGGACCCATCACTCCCATGGAATTGATATTTGACAAATTTTATAAAGCATTTTATGCCATAAAAACTACTATAAAACATTTTATGACATAATACAAAATGTCATAAAACATTTCCTGTGGTCAACTGCTAAGTTTTGATTGTGCTATATGGTTTAACATAGTTTACTTTCAAGGCAGATATATTTCTGAATATCTCCCTAAATTGTAAAGAACTTTTTCAGCGCATTAGAAAATCTGCCTTTGTTGGAGGCATTAGTAGGGACCCAAGGGGTCACCTGTCGTTTTTCTAATAATTTTTTTTTAAATAGTGGAATGTCCTATGAACATTGATCTTGTTAAATGCGCTGTTGGAGAACATGGAAATAAACAACAATGAACAGAGTTGTTAAAATGGCATTGATTGTAGATTATATATAAGGCAATAACATTAGCCTATGTCAAGCCCTAAAAAACAAGGCTATTAAAATCTCTTCCTACTATCAGAAACAATGTACCTGTTGGTTAAATATTGGCTTATACAAGTTTTTTATTGCATGTATTTTTGATCACCTTATATGGGTGTGTTTAACTTTCTGATCTTTAGGATTGAACTTTCAGTCCACCCAGTTAAGTAAACTGAAATTCAATAGTGACTAAAGAAATTAGTGCAATTTCTTTAAGGAGCTGCTGGCAAATATACGCAGTAGCAATTACTGCTAGATCCAAAGCACTTTTCCACTTCATATTGAAATATTAGACTCCTCTAATCTTGTATTACATTAATGCACTAATACTTATGGCAGAAAAAAAATATAACTGTATTTTTCGGAGTATAAGACGCACCCAGGTTTGGAAGAGGGATTTTTTTTTAAAGTAGGTAGTAGATAGAGGGATAGAGACGGAGAGAAAGAGAGAGAAATATAATAGATAGGTAGGGAGAGAGGGTAGGTAGGTAGATAAAGGGGTAGAGAGAGAGAAATAGAGAGAGAGAGAAATACAGTAGATAGGTAAGGGGAAAGAGAGAGTAGGTAGGTTGGTTGGTAGAGGTAGAGAGAAAGAGAGAAATACAGTAGATAGGTAGGGAGAGAGAGAGAGTAGGTAGGTTGGTAGGTAGAGGGATAGAGAGAGAGAAATATAGTAGGTAAGTAGGGAGAGAGAGAGAGAAGTACAGTAGGTAGGAAGAGAGAGAGAGTAGGTAGGTTGGTAGATAGAGGGAGAGAGAGAGAGAGAGAGAAATACTGTAGATAGGTAGGGAGAGAGGGTAGGTAGGTAGGTAAGTACCTAGATGTTTCCAGGTATATTTATCCATGTGCTGGAGAAGGAAATTGCTGACAATCTGTAGCACCTAAGACTTTGTTTCTGCTGCCACAACACTTTATCAATGTAATTCTCATCGATCAGTTAAAGGGCTTTCCAAAAGAGGGGAAAAAATGTTTTTGCACTCTGCAAACCTCCAAAAATGGGCATGACAAGCCTTGGTGGAGGAGCCAAAAACAAGCAAAAAACCGCACGTTTTTCGCAAAAACGAGCCCATTTTTTTGTCAAAAAAAGTTGCATGCATAGCCTTATGGAGACTTATAGGGTGCTGCTGGGGGCGGGCAGAAAACTGCCTGTTTTTTGCTCATTTCTGCCCTCCGCAGCCCCCAGGAACTCTCTGAATGCCTCTATAAAGGTATGCATGGCCATTTTGGTGAAGGAGGCAGAGCTTCGGGAGGTGCTGTATTTGATGTATAAGATGCACCCAGATTTTTAGCTTCTTTTTTTGAGGGAAAAAGGTGCTTCTTATACTCTGAAAAATACGGTAGTGTACCAGTGAAGTTAAACTTCTAATATGATTGTAGTATTCCTCATTTAATGCCCTTTATAATTCCAAAACTAAAAAACTAGTTGACCTCTGTATTCAAAACTGCAATAGCCAATATTACAGTATAGCTCCTCCTATTTTATGATACTTCTGGAGAAATGTTTATTTGATAGCTGAGTAAATATGAGGGAGTGTTATTTGCAGGTTCAGCAGTGTATGTACTGCAGAACAAAGAATAAAGGCTAGCCGTGACTTCAGCTTGGCTGCAGTTCTTCTGAACTACTCCTAGTATATAGGTTGTTAGGTGGATATGGCCCTATATAAAAGGGATATGAACCAAAATGAAGAGCTGCTCATGGGTTTCGCTCTACAAGGTAAGTATACACATTAGCCAATATATATCTTTACTAGATTTTCCAGAAAATCTGAGAAACTGCATTTTTATAGTTTATAATTGACATTTTGATGTTTGCTACCTGATTTCAAATCAGAAAGTCCTGAGATTCAACTTCTTCAAAAGCTAAGCAACTTAGTAAGGTCTTTGTGTCTTAGACTGTAAGAAAAAACTGAATATAATCCACAACTGGATTGTATTCAGTTGTGTAAAGTAAAATACTGTAAACTTTGCATAGGCAAGAGATAGTAAGAAGGAGAATATTTTCATTGATTACCCATTTTTCTATTATTTCTTTCCATCTAATATCACTAAAAATCTCTCCCAAAGGTTTGGGAGATCATTTGGAACACAAATTGCTGCAATGAGGAAAATATGTATTAAAATGACTACACCTTTATGGACAGAAGAACATCTAGTTTATAGTGCAAAATCTTCAACAAGTTGTACGATACTTCTGAAAGTAGAAGAAACCCATGTGTTTATACTTGTGCAATTTGATTTTGGATATTTTTCTCAGTAGATTTTTGACATTGTTGTACACTGCTTAAGAAATATGGTAACTTGGATTCTCTTATCTGTGACTTACTGGTTAAGTTGAACAGGCTTTTGACTTTTCCTTTTCATAAAAAAGGATCCTTTGTTAATTGGATCTGTCTTCCTGTTTAATAAATTGTAAATTTTTAGGATATAAATAGATCCATAAAACAGATTGGTCGTGTGTCTATTTCCTGTTTGTGATACAAAATGTATTGCTGCATAGAATAATAGATTGTGTCTTGGCTACATTTTTTTCTTTACAACCCAAGGAAGAAAAAAATTATGTACAGTAAAGAAGATTGGGACTGTGTCTATCTGCCTATCTTGACTATTTGCCCTTCAGCTAGATAAATACCGTATTTATCGGCGTATAACACGCACAGGCGTATAACACGCACCTTCATTTTAAGAGGGAAATTTCAGGAAAAAAATTTAAATTTCAAATAAAGAACTTTGAAGCAAAATAAGGGTAGCTCAGAACTTTTTTTTATTAATATTATTACCACTTATAAGGTAAATAATGTAAAAGGACAATAAAAGCAACTGTTTTAACAAAGAAACTTGGATATTCTGTTTTTACAAAAGTTTACTCAGAAATCGCTATCCCCTCCCTTCCTGTCTCTCTCTGTCATTCTCTCTGTGTCTGTCAGATTCTGATTCCCTTCCTCCCTCCCTCCCTCCCTCCCTCCCTCCCTCTCTCTCTCTCTCTCTCTCTCTCTCTCTTTCTCTCTCTCTCTCTGGCGGGCAGGCAGGAAAGCAAGCAAGGCGGCTGGAGGAGGAGGAGGAGGAGAAGGAGGAGGAGATGACGGCCCCGGAGGCACGGAGCTCTTCCCCGCGGCGGGCGCCTCCTTCTCCGCTGACAGGTAGCGGCCGCCGTTGCCGCCGCCACCCCTCGGCAAGCTCCTGGGGTTTGGAAAGAGCTGGGAAGTGGGGAAAGGGGGGAAGCCCCTCGACCTTGCTCTACCTGCCAGCAGAGAAGGAGGCGCCCGCCGCGGGGAAGAGCTCCGTGCCTCCGGGGCCGTCATCTCCTCCTCCTTCTCCTCCTCCTCCTCCAGCCGCCTTGCTTGCTTTCCTGCCTGCCCGCCAGAGAGAGAAAAAGAGAGAGCGGACGGCCGCGGCACTTCGCTGAGGAAAAAAGAAGACAGCGCAGCCGCCTTGCGAACGCGGAGGACTTACTTCCGGGTCCACGGTCCAAAGGGATCGCTCGGGATCGGGAAATTTAACGAAAGGGCTCGCGAGATCCCGTGCGAACCCTTAGAAACCCACCCCTGTGTATACGGTACTTGTTAATACTGTAAAAACATGGCTTCTTAACATTATATCGGCGTATAACACGCATACATCATTTGCCCCCTATTTTCAGGGGGGGAAAGTGCGTGTTATACGCCGATAAATACGGTACTTTTAAAGAGAATTGAACTAAATTTGGTCTTGTAGGGATGGAAATGAGCAGAAGACTAGTGTCCTATGATTCAGAATTTTGCTGACTTTTCTACTCTATCCTCTCCTCTGTTACCTGACACAAAGAAGAACTATTATTAAAAATTTGGAGAGGAAAAACCCAAAAACCATTCTCTGCATGTTTTTACTACTTTATTTTTTGCCTAAAGTTAAAAAATAAAAACTTCTGGTCATTACTGTATACCAACCTGGGATTTTTCTTTGAAATATCACATAAATAGTCCTGACACTGCTATCCATAATAAATATAATACTTCATGACTTGAATCTGCAGACCTTTATATACCAATTTTTTTTTTGTGAAAACTTTTTTCTCTTAGTTTCTTTAATTAGAATTTATTCCAGAAAAATATAATGCAACAAAGTCTAAATGTCTTTTTTCCTATTCTTGTTCTTTAATTACTGGTCTTCACTTTTTTTTTTACATTCTCAAGTATGTTATTCTTGGAGTATATTATTTTCATTTGTTTAAATCACATTAAGGAATTGTTTTGTTTTTCAGTTGCTGGCACAGATAGAGGAGACCATGTACCCAAAAATTGCAATGATATTGAAGTAATCACTCATCTGTTGGCTGAGGTAAAATTGTTGTTTTATAACTAAACATAGTTTTTACAAATTGGAAATAAATATTTAAAATTTGAGAAAAAACTATATAATTTTAAGAATAGACATTTTAGTAGTGATAGAGTGCTTAAATTCCAACATCATAATCTTTCTCTGATTCATGTGATTCAAACTTGGCCTAAAATATGGTAGAATCTCATACAAAATGTTACTGTTAGAATAAATAGTGAAGATATTGCTGGACTATTCTTTTATAGTTCAAATTTCAGCCTGATTTTAAAACTGAAAAAATAGCCAGTGGAGGGGATACAGGCTGAAAAAAACAGCTCAAAGTTTTATTTTCCCCAAAATAAATCCTGAGAGCAGCAAAGTCTGTAGAAACATTATTTTTTCCTGACTGGGCCTTAGTCTCAGACTCAGAATTATGGGAAATGGCCTTGAGAGAATCCAGACTGGCCAGCAATCAAATAAGAGACAGCTAAGCCCACAGAAGGAATGGGGACATGCCACATGCCTCAGAAAGGATTCTTTCTAGTTTCTTGGACTGTAACAGCACGGATGCAGAGGGAGATGTACTTTCAGATTTAGAAAGATTCTGTTAATGTAACCTTCAAATAAAGATAGATGTTAGTACTCCTGGGTGTAATTGTCTGGATTATTTTGTAAGGATGACAGTTATCCTTTTCAGAGTTGCTTTGCTTAGTAGCTTGTGCTTCTATCCTCCATTCCGCCAATGTTTCTTTCCTTGCTGTGTTAATGATTGCTAACATTGGTATGTATATCTGGGCCTTTTGTGACTTGGCAGAGTTATCTTATTTTCCAAGACTACGTTTTCTTGATTACAATTATTTATTCTTTGACCAAGTGATGTGGTGATCTAGTGATGAAGGAACTCGCCTCCCACAAGGTTGAGAGTTTAATCCTAGGTAGCGACAGATGTTTCTCTCCTAGGGTGAAAAGAAAAATATCTGCTGCAAATTCCGCCTGGCATCAGGAAGGGCATCCAGCCAGTAGATGCTCAGCTCCATCCAATCGCTCTGACCCTCCTCCGAATTAAAGTATTACAGGGTCATAAAAAGGGAATTTTAAATCATTAATCCTTTGATATTCTAGTGTCAGATTTATATTAGAACCATGGCTACATACTCAAAAATAACTTGAACATTGATTAGAAGAAACCCATTTACAAAGGAAAACTGAAGCTGTTTATTTAAACATTTAGTTCTCAGTTTATGCTTGATCCAGATTCTAAGTAAAGTGGGAAAGGATGTCTTCCCATTTAGCAACAGGGTGACAGCTTAACTCCAGATTTGGGTGAAACTTTCTACTTTGGGGAACAGGTATATCCAAGGCACCCACAGAACCCAAGAGTTTGGAAGTTGAAGATTAGAGATCTCAAGAAAGGAAATTACTTGTGTTTGTGGTACAGCTGATTCTAAATCACCCCTCCCCCCCTTTCCATGGCTGGTTCAGAGGTTTGATAAATTGTAATGGCTTTTATGTTGCTTTTGATTTCTGTCTCTTTTTAAATGCCAAATATTTGAAAATGATCCTGGGTTTTCCTGAATGCTATTTGAATAACTTCTTGTGGGGGGGGAAATAATGCAATTTCTAATGGTTTTCTGAGCAGAAAGATCGAGATCTAGAATTAGCAGCACGGATTGGACAAGCCCTTCTTAGACGAAACCATAACCTAACTGAGCAAAATGATGCTCTGGAAGATCAGTTGGGTCAAACCTTTGACAAAGTAAGTGAACAGATGTAAGCTGTGGGGATTTTAAGAGATTAATGTATTCTGTAAGCATCTGGTGAAATTATATTAATTATGAAAGTTGCTTATGGAAATCAGATGAAAACTTTCAATGTATTGATGTTAGAAGCTTTCTTTCCTACAAAGTTTCAAGTTGGTTTTTATTTACTGAAGAAAGGTGCAAGAATTTTGAAGGCTACTTTATCTATTTCAAATGTGAAAGCATGTATTATATTATTATGCAGAGCTGAACATTTCAGCTGAACTCTCGCTTGTGTACTTAATTTTTTGTACTGTTTCAAACTATTCTTTATGTGTGCTGCATTCTAGATAAAGAGTAAATATAGGAATTATATTTCATGTAAAGTACATAAAATTTGAGTCTAACATTGGCTTGTATGTAGTTATATGTACAATATTCCTAATTCTTGTGATTCTTCTATTTTAACCTTTTAAAATAGAAAAAGGTTTCAAAAAAACCCCAAAGAATCCCAGAACATATAAGTATAATCTTTATTGTCATTGTACTTAAATACAACAAAATTGGTTTTAACCTCACTGGTGCAAAATTATAGCAGAAACAAAAAAAGAAAGAAAAATAATATTTGAAAGGATGTGATTCAGCAATTTTAGTAAAGCCTAGGCCTATATAATATTTAGACTGGTGCTCATTTCATTTAGGTCCCAGGGAAGAGCATTGAGATATAATTGAAATAAATAAAAATTACCTATGGTTGTAGTGCATTTTACTCACTACATACAGGAAGCAACTGCACCATATATAGATATATTACAGTATGAATAAAGAATTCTGCTGTTTGATGAATATAGAAATAGCTCTTTATTTTCCTAGAATAAAAAACAACACAGAATGATGGACTGATAAATATTTCTTTAGCCTTAGACTATTGCTTTAAAAAAGGGATTTCTGCCAAGGACAATGATGTATTTTCACATTATTGAATTTTGGATAATGACAGTCTAGGAATGAAAATATGAATTGGAACATGGAAAGAGCAAAGATATCTTGCATTAATATTTCTAAGCCTTCTTATAAAAATATAATTTAGAGGAAATCTATATTTAATACTATTTTTTAATAGAGGGAGATTAGCATATTCTGAAGAAGTGGTAATGGAAATAGCAGTACAATTGTATTTTAACTTGTCTGTTGATTCACTAGCATAAATTGCATTGTTTTGATAAATGGTTGTGATTTTAAAATCAGATTCATCAGCTACAGCATGAACTAACAAAAAAAGATGAACTGCTTCGTGTGGTATCCACTGCTTCTGAAGAAAGTGAGACTGACTCTAGCTGTTCCACACCACTTCGCTTCAATGAGTCCTTCAACTTGACACAAGGTTTCTTACAATTGGATATCTTACAAGATAAACTCAGGGAACTGGAAGAGGAAAACCTATTACTTCGAACAAAGGTAACTTACATTATTATTCCTTTTGGATATTATTAATTGAATATAAATCCAAGCATTAAAAAAGGATATATTAACATGGCTAAGGTCATGCTTATGGAAGAAGTTATAAATAGGATTGTTCAACCAAAAAAGTACAGCAAAAGGCTCCCAAAGGGTATCTCCCAACTGAAGAAATGAACATCAATGCAGTGTAGATTAAAATGACCTCAAAACAATTTTAAAATCACATGAATGCTGTGAGATCTGAGATGACAGTGACTGATCAGAACAGAAATGTAAGCTGAGATTGGAGTGAAAAAGTTTTAAGTGTGACTGCTATAAAAAGGGCAAACTCTCTTATTTGGGTCATTACAAATTTAAAAATAAAATTAGCAGTATTGTAACTTTGTTTTAAATGAAATAAGTACCACAATGGATTATTTTATTTGTAATTCTAACATAGGGCTACAATCACTGGTGTAGATCCAATGACATCCATTAGTGGAAATATTTCTCTCTCCCTCAGAATGTTCCTTCAGATCCTTCTGAAGAACCTTCTATTGGAGTTGGATTATAAATACTCCCGTAACATTGAATATATTCCAGAGTAAACATTTTGTTATTCGGAGAATGGGGGAAAAATATATATTTACAGATAATGTTCCTCTTAAAATTAATGAAATACTTAAATTTTTGAAGGCATGCCATTTGAAGACTGAAACTATGACATACGAAGATAAGGAACATCAGCTAGTCACTGACTGTGTTAAAGAAATAAGTGAGTATTCTGATGATGTCTTCCACAGAGAATAGATCTTTAGATACAAATTCAGTTCACCTTCATTACTACAGGTTTGAGCTTTGTACTATTCTTAACTTAATTTGGTCCTTTAAAAGGCAGTATTTCAGGGTCGTCCCGATATAATTGAATTGCAATTTATATCAGCCCCCATAATTGGCCATACTTGCTTGAGTGCAATGGATTGTAATTTAAATAATTAACAGGTAATAAATCCCCCAAGTTAAAACTTTATATGTGAATAGAAATGTGTAATCATTTTAATTACATTTTTCTTATCAAGTTCAATTCCTCTAACCTTTTATCTACCAAACTTCAAATATGGTTGTTTATTATTAATCCACTAGCCTTCAAATTAAGTATTAACAAACCTTGCTATTAAGCAGTATTAAAACTAGAGTGTTGAACTGGGTTTAAAAATTTGATTAATGGAGAATCCTTGTTGTGGAGACCTACAATTCAAGCAGGCACAGTTATTTAGTTTGCATTTTCTTGGATTTTGCTTAAAATAACTTAATTTGCTTAATTGTACGAAAGGCTTTAAGGAGTTTGTTTTTCAGAAAGGATATATTCCTTGTTTCTTAACAAAGCATGTATCCTGCTATATATCTTAGAGGAAACAAATGCTCAGATTTCAAGAATGAGTGAAGAATTGATGAGGAAGGATGAAGAGCTGATTCAATACCAGGAGGAAATCTCATCCCTTTTATCTCAGATTGTTGATCTTCAGCATAAGATCAAAGAGGTAGGTGTGCAGAAAATTCAGAGAAGGGAAATGATGAAAATCAAACCGTTACCCTGCATTACGAAGTTAATACTTCTAACCGAGTTCATATAGGATTAAATAACCATATTTTGTATATCCTCAGCATGTAATTGAAAAAGAAGAATTGAAGCTGCATCTACAAGCTTCTAAAGATGCCCAGAAACAGCTGACAGCAGAGGTATTGATGCCATCTACTTTCCCATTTTTGATGTAGAGAACAAATATGGAAAAGAATAAAATGTAAACATTTTACATGAGAATATTCATATTTTTTCCTGAATATTGATGGAGAATTTCTGGTGCACCACTTTGATTCAGATGCCATTCACTTTGTTTTGGTTTAACAAATGAAGAAAAAAACAGAATCTTTAAAATAGAATCCACATTAATTTTTATTCATTGTTTAAATATTTTCCTACTGCCAGAATATTATGGCCATAACATTGGATGGAGAAAGAAGTCATGAAACATATATCAAATGGTTCATGATGCAATTCTGTATATGTTGTGTTGATGCAGAATTCACTGTGTTGGTAACAGCAGACTTCTGCAGATGTGTTGCTTCTCTGTGCTAAAGGGCTCAACATGCCTGCTTTCCTCTCTTCCTTGAAAGGCTTTTGGTTGTCCCTGAAGTATGGCCAGAAGACCTTGGGAGGGTCTTAAGGCAGCATTAAGCCTTCAGGAGACGGTGGCTAAATTATACTTGATGCCATGAATCTGGTACATAGACCTCATATTTACTATAGTAGTTATAGGTTTCTGGCCTTATATATTACATGCAAATAAATTTAAAGCATTACTTAAAAAGTACGATTGCATCCAATATTATCATTCCTAGTTTTACCAGAACAGTTTCCTCTTCTCTCTGGCAGCTTCTTGGATTCCCTCAAAACTATTCCAACAGAAAAGAAATGCACTGGCGAAAAGAAAGCCCCTGTACAATACTGGACGTTGGCTTTTGAGTGGAGGGGGCAGTTTTTATAATAATTTACATAGCATTTATTTTATTAATTTTCTGACAGCTGTTAACATATTTCAGCAAAATAAGTATTTAATTAGTAGAACTGTCATTTTGTAATTGTAGCAATAGCAGTATCACTTAGACTTATATAGCGCTTCTCAGTGCTTTACAGGCTTCTCTAAATGGTTTTATAGCATATTTCCCCCCAACGATCTGGGTCCTCACTTTACCAACCTCAGAAGGATGGAAGGCTGAGTCAACCTTAAGCCATTGAGAATCAAACTGTTGGCAGCTGGCAGTCAGCAGAAGTAGCCTGCAGTACTGTATTCTCTAGCTGATGGCCCAGGAGGATCCTGTAGTGCATTTCTACGTCTTTGTCTGCCCAGAGCCTGAATCATAATTGAAGCCACACTTCCAGTCCTCTCTTGCTTGGCCCCAATTCTGACTCAGTCTTTGCCTGATAGAGACGTAAAAACCTTAGCTTGTGAGAGATTTAAAGTAAATTTGTTCTAATTGGATCCTACAAATTTCTAATTGGCTTTTTCAAATTCCAAATTTAAACAAAAAATTTAAGTCTTCAACTTAGGACCACAAATGACCCAAAATTTCTGTTGTTAAGTGAACTACTTATTAAGTGAATTTTGTCCCATTTTACAATATTTCTTGTCAGTTGTTAAGTGAATCACTGCATTGATAAGTTCATAACCTGGTTGTTAAGTGAATCTGACTTACCCATTGACTATACTTGCGAGAAAGTCCCAAAGTTAATCACATGTCCATGGGACATAGCAACGGATATAAATATGAACCAATTGCCAAAAAGTTGAATTTTAAACACATGACCATGGGGATACTGTGAAGATTGTAATTGAAAAACAGTTTTAAGTCATATTTTTCAGTGCCATTGTAACTTTGAATAGTCACTAAATGGACTGTTGTAAGTTGAGGACTTCCCCTATCAGCAATTTATTAATGTGCGACTTCAGAAAAGTCCCGGTGATAATATCTTTGGATTACATGCAGAGAGCTTCTTCAGTACCTTTTGTTCTCACGGCTGAGTAAATGATTGATCTTTTATATTCTTTTAAGCTACATGAGGTCCAAGAGCGGAATGTGGAATGTCTGGGGATGCTGCATGAGTCCCAAGAAGAAGTGAAAGGATTGCGCAGTAAAACTAGCCAAGCTGCCCTTCTCTGTCGACCCCAATTGTGTGGAGCATTTCCTGTGGTAACATAAGCTTTCTGACTGTAGCAGATTTCATTAGTTAAGCTCTTTCATCCTGCCAATAAAATTTCAAGGGCAAACTCAAACTGATCTTCGGAAGAGAAAGTTGGCACCAGTGATCCTTTCTAAATTTAGCTTCTTTATCTACATCCTATTTTATTCCAAATTGCCTGAGTAACTTGTTTCATTTGGAGAACAAAGAAGACAATTATTGAAAACAAAGATTGACACTCTTCTTGTTTGATGCTACTTTCCCTCTTAATTTTATTGTTGTGAATTTGTGAGTAGTGGAAGAAATGCTAGCTGCATGTGCTAGAGTTGCGATCAAGATTTGTGTCTACCACCTCCTTCTGACTTCACTCTCATTATAACAGACTCTCCTATAAACTTCTCAAGCAGTTTCTTTTTCTGCTATGTATTAGTTTCTGAATACTGGGGGGAAAGGAAGGAACAGATTTCTTGGACAGAACCGTAATTATCTGCTTGTTAAAAATATCTATAATATTTGCTTTACCCTCTTCTTTTAAGAAAAAAAAGAATATTGGGAACACACTAATAATAATAATAATAATAATAATAAATTTATTTTATATACCGCATCCTCTCCCCAAGGGGACTCGGAGCGGTGCACAGGGCAAGAATTTAAAATACTATAAACATACATACATAAGATAAATACGATGAATTAAATTAACATTGTCCCTGCGCTAAAATCACACTAAAATTCCCTACACCCTAAAGGTAGAGACTAACCTAGGCCGGCTAACACTAGGTTATGGAAGCTATGTTTTATTTGGATATATGGTTTCCATGACACTAGAACATGTAAATGTTGATATAACTCATAAAAAAACTATGCAAATTACATTTCCTCATTCTTACATAAGGCTGTATTAATATTTCTTGTAATTTTTCTTTGTAGTTTTCTGCTTGCAATACCTACTAATTTCTTTTGGCTTAGAACTAAATACTTCAAGCACTTATTGTAAAGAAATATTGCCTGAAATATTTTCTTCTTACATAAATAGATTAAACAGCAAATTTACTCTTAAGCAAGACAGTCAGAGTAATATCAGTAGCATTGCAGTAGCAAAAGCCCTGCTCCTTTTCTCAGTGTGTCGTGACATTCCACACCTGCCTAGCAGGGATAGGCTTATGTCAAGAATGCCATCCAAATGAATAATCAGTTCTTGTGGTACTTGGAATTATCTCATTCTTTCATTACTGAGGGAAAAAAATCTCAATATGACTACTATAGAAATTAACCAATAAATTGCTGAAGTAGTGCTCCAGACAGGCTGTCAAAATCACTTCTGAATGGTTTTTAATAGAGCTATTGGTTCCTATTGTACTTCATTTTCAATGAGAATACAATAAATATCCCTTTAGAAAAATGCCTTTTGTTCTGAATTATAATTGTCAATTACTTTGGCACCCTTTACATTTCCTTAACATATTTTCTTGTAACTGATGTTTACAAGGAGTCCCTGTAGCAATTTTAGACATGCACGTAACACATTAATAGGATAATGGAGGATGAGGAAACTTTTAGATGTGAATGTGATTTCCTAACTATTCCAAACTAGGTACTTATTTTGTCCCAATTGGAGATTCCTCAAAAGAAGTAATAATTATTTTAACTCTTTAATTATTTTGTAATCCAAGCTTAGGAAGCTTATTAATTTCCACTGTCTTAAATTTGAAGGAATCTCTGGCAGCAGAAATTGAGGGAACAATGCGGAAAGTGATAAGTTTGGATGAGGAATCACTGTGTAAACAAAAGTAAGTGCAGTTCCTGTTTTTTTCCAGTTAACCTCCTTTTGACGGTTCTTCTGTAGGGCTTCTTCCTTGCTATCAGTATAATATTAAGAGAGATTGATGTAGCTCAATATATGGATAATTTTGTAGACATATTCAAGTACTTTAAAGCTATTTAAATTTATTAATTACACTCTCTAATGTATAACTTGCTGAGTGCAAGCTAAAATTAAATCCTTTAGCGCTTCAGGACTTTTATGTTTAATTCATGCTAAACTCTGAAAGATTATTTCATAATATTCTACGGTAAGAACAAAGTCATTCCAGTAATTACAAGGCTGGTTTTCTTTCATTAGAAAAGCTACCAGCTACATTTTTATTTTCACAACTTTTTTCAGTCATACAAGCTAATTGCCCTCCATATGACTCCCATTAGAAAATTGTGAAGTCATTTTTGGTATCTTTCACTGAATATTAAGAAAACATTTGCAATAATTTTCTTAAGCTTTCTTGGTACTTGGATATATTACGCAATAACTTCCCAGTTCACAGGTTAACTTTAAAAAGATCAAGTGGAAGGAGCTCCAACATAAATCCCTTCCACATAAGACCCATTATCTCTCAGTGCACAAAGTGAACTTGTTTCTGTAACTCCCATAGTGTAAACAAATGGGTGATATAAAGCCTGCCTATCAAAATGAGGTGGGGAAAGGAGAAATACATGCATCACTTTGTATGCATTGTTCCTGTTCTGTTTTCAAAAGCATGCAGGGTCTTTGGCACCACCCAGTCAGTTACTGGTCCACCTCTTCTTATATGGGTGTTGCTTCAGCAACTGGGGAGAGATTTTTATCATGCAGAAGAGGTTTGCAAAACCTTTTTGTATTCATTGTCCCTTTTCCTCCTAGGGTTCAACAGAAACGTATATTTGATACTGTCAAACTTGCTAATGATATGCGTGGTCGTTCTGCTTCGTGTCCTGTTTCACTGTCCATTCCAGGATCCAATCGTTCCAGTGTTGTCATGACAGCAAAGCCTTTTCATTCTGGCTTGCAATACGTGGAAGAAAAAGGAGCTCAAGCTCTAAAGGCCAGTACAGAGGATGTTTCTAAGTAAGGAAACAGCAATGTTTGAGCTTCAATCGGCTGTGTTATATTTTTATACTGCCTTTTTATCCTGGAGGGCAGGGGGGATTGACAGCAGTTTTTAAGGCAAATTCTTTATTCAACGAATATGTTGAGTACTATCAAGTACAAAGTTGCATATAACCATTCTTCCTATCAGTAACTTAATATTACGCCTGCCAGGGAAAACATTTTGGCATCATTCAAGTAGTATAGTAACATCAATTTAGATTATGAGCAAGCAATTAAGAAAAGATAGCTTTACTTCTGTTGCATTGATTTCCTTCATGGAGTTTTCACCCAACTCTGTTCACTTTGGATGGAGACAGCACATTAGGAGACAATTGGGACAATTAGTACAAATCATTTACAGTTGCTACCAGAGGAGTACATTGTTGTTGTTGTTGTTGTTGTTGTTCTTATTGCCTCCAGCAATATATAACATTATAAATGATTTTGAATCATTTGTTGGTGTTAGTTGCAAAGTCGTGTCTGACATATCGCGACCACAGGACTGTGTTCCTCCAGGCCTTCCTGTCCTCTACCATCCTCTAGAGTCCATTTAAAGTCATGCTGCCTACTTCGATGACTTCATCCAGCCACCTTATTCTCTGTCATCCCCTTCTTCTTTTGCTCTCAATCTTTCCCAGCATTAGGCTCTGAAAAATAGACAATACCAGTTTATGTCCTATTGATGGAATATTTAATTCTGCTTTGATAGGGAAACTCAGAAGCTGAGCCATCCAGGTATCCCTTCAGAAGATGATGTAGCCACTGCTTTGCATAAACTTAATCTCCGTTGTCAGAATTACCTCAGTGAAAAATGGTTTTTCGAAGAGGAATGGAAGCGTAAGATACTTTTGCTGGCTGACCAAAAGGAAGAACTCACTGGCTGCAGCACACCAATAGACAACTGTCTTTCTTTGAATAGCAGTTCAGAACGTTTTGATTTCTCTGGGTCTTTTAGCAGCATGCGGTCTCTTCTCCCAGAGAAATTGCAAATCGTCAAGCCCCTTGAAGGTAAGGTGATTGTAGTCCTGTTTTCAATCACAGTTCACTGTCTTCCATTGGCTACTTTATATCTAATCAATGATCTGGCCTCTGGATCAGTTACCGGATCATTATCTCTCAGATTACTTCCAGATATAATTTGGTGCAGTCCCATAAAAGGGTGTTTGGTTCTGTTTCTTATTATTTTGTATCCAGATTATACATATATTAGAGCAGTGTTTCTCAACCCCAGCATAGCTGGCTGGGGAATTCTGGGAATTGAAGTCCACAGGACTTAAAGTCGCCAAGGTTGAGAAACACTGTATTAGAGGGAAACCATTGAATGCAATTGTACACCTTTTGGTTTCTCTGCCTGACTTACTTCAGCTGTTAAGCCTTTTTACAGATCTCTGTGTCTCCCACCCCAACTCTGTTACTGAAAATAATCCACATCCAAACAAGTTTAGTCCATTATTATTATTTTTTCTTTATATGACCCTGTAATCCCTTAATTCGTGGTAGAATCAGGGTGACTGAATGGAGCTGAGTGTTTATTGGTTGGATGTTCTTCTTGACACCTACGTAGAGTTTGCAGCAGATGCTTTCTGTTTGTGTTTTGAGAATTGAATTTTCAACCTTCTGTGTCAGAGATGAGCATCTTCACCACTAGGCTTCTTGTTTAGTCCATTAAAATGTTATCTAAATATTCACTGAAAATAAATGGGTGAAAGTAGTACCTTTTTTTTTTTTTAACCCAAATCATAATGTTCTACTTCGAAGTAAAACTTCTTGGATTTAAAATCTGAAGGATCCACAAGTGAAAAGGTCCTTTCTAGATTTGTTACTGTTTTACAAAATCCCATCAATTTGCATTACATGCAGGAGCCTCAAGAGTTCAATTAATACTATTTTAGTTGCTGCCAAGTATTAAGATGAATGCAGTGATTGAAGGCCTTTTGTGATTTGTACTTCTCCAGGTTCTCAGACCCTGTTTCATTGGCAACAGCTGGCTCAGCCCAACCTAGGTACTATTTTTGACCCTCGCCCTGGTGTTGTCACAAAAGATTTTGCACCATTGTCTCAGGAGGATATTTATTACCTTTCTGATTTGGAAGAAGATGAAGAAAAAAGAGATGAAGGTATAACCTTCCAAGTACAGCCCTCTTCACAGGAGGAAAGTAAACAGGCAGTGCCAAAGTCAGTACCAGGAATTTTCCTCCCACCTGTTAAATTAGCAGCAGTTCCTAATACAGGTAAGGATTTGTGGCATGACCATTACAATTTTTTGTTGAATGTGCTTAGCACCAACTGTGGATCTGCTGAAGATCGTTTACTTATTCTATTAAGGTGTGTGATAAGACCTGTTAAAAGAGTTCAGTTCTCACAGGAAGCTATATATTCTTGAGAAATGTATGGAATTCTATCCCACTTGCAAAAGGGAGGTTCTAGAAACATTCTTGGAGAGGGAGGGATGGAAGGGAAGAGAGAGAGTGTGTGTTCAGAAACCTTGAATGTGTTGCACTGTTCTGTGAAGTGGAGCTGGAAGGATTCCTTCCAAATTAGGCAGATACTATCAATGAACAAGCTTATTTGTAGTAACTCTCTTCCATTAATGCTTTAAGTCGGGGGTCTCCAACCGTTGCAACTTTAAGTCTGAAGGACTTCAGCTCCCAGACTTCTCCAGCCAGCTTTGCTGGAGAATTCTGGGAGTTGAAGTCCACAGGACTTAAAGTCACCAAGGTTGAGATACACTGCATGAATATAACAAGGCTTATGTTTAATCGCAATTGACAATTTGAAAGTCTGCATCACATTTTAGTCACTATTTTATTGAGGAAGGTGATTTTATGTATACTTTAATAGAAAGAAACAGTAAAAGATTAACTTACATTCAGTCAAGGATAATCACTAATACAGTAAAGTAGATATTTCAACTGTTTCCTAGTTGCCACATTACAGTAGCAAAAATAGCAAATAGCAAAATGTGTTTAAAAGTCATAATTTATCTGCTTTAGGCATTATGTTAGAAAGATGATTTAAAGTAATGTAGATCATGTTTTCTTCCATCTATTTGCATTGAATTACTAAATTAATTTTGCATTAATTTAGATTTTCATTAGTCTGCTAGTATGTTTCCCATCTCCTTTTCATCATATATAATATAATTTGCATTGTAGCTTCCAATCCAGGGAAATGTCTTTCTTCTACAAACTCTACATTTACGTTTACTACTTGTAGAATACTTCACCCATCTGATATTACACAGGTTACACCCAGGTAAGGAAGTTTACTATTACTCTTAGAAATTGATTATATTCAGGCAAAATGGAATTGAATATCTACTTGATACACTTGATATATCAATTAAATTAGCAGCATTCGCATTTCAGTTTTTTCAAAAACAATGAAAATAAAGGAAACAAGCTAAAAGAATACGTACAATGTAATGCAGATCTAAAATTGGCATGGCACAGAGGTTCTGACCTTAAATGCTGAATATCTCCTTCCTTCCCTCCTTTGCACTTTCTACAGAAGTTGTTAATAACCATGTTTAATGTGTTTTATCTTCTTGTTTTGTTTTCCAGTACTTTGTATTCTCCCTTGTGCTCGGGAAGTTGTAGCAGTACAGGGAGTGTAACTACAAGCTCTCCGCCCATGTTGTATAAGCTTAGCACTGGAGAATTCCTTACAAACAGAAGAGATTCAACTACCACTTTCAGTAGCACTAGAAGTTTAGCAACACTTTTGCAAGAACGAGGCATCTCGGCCACAGTTTACAACAGTCCAGGCCAACTTGAAGCACCACTGCTTCCTCATCCCAAAATACCTGCTGTACCCTCAACACCTCCAAATTCTCCTTTGCATTCCCCTTGTTCTTCTCCTCAGCCTTTTGAGTCCCGAGCATGTGTGTCTGAAAATTTTTTGGCCTCTCGACCAGCTGAAACATTATTACATGAGCTGTATGGACAAAAACTCTCAAATCCTTCTGATGCAGGACAACTGAAGATGAATCTCGTAGAGAGGCTAAAGAAACTGGGGATTGCTAGAGCTGTCAAACCGCCTGAGGCAGAGGGTTACAGAAAGAGTCAGAGGGAAAGTAGCTGTCTCCAAAGACAAGGCTCAGGAGTGTATGTTAGTGCAGGCAGCAATTTGATGGGGGGCTTGAGAAGAAACCACAGTCTTCCGGTCTTGATTGGAGCACTTGCAGGCCCAGTCAGCGCATCCTCCACAACAATGGGGGTCTTGAAAGAGGATTGAGCTATATGGCATCAGACACTCTTAGTTGGGAAACAAATGCTTTGAAATGGAAAGATAGTAAAAATGGATGCATTAAATGTAAGGTTGTTGAATAATAAAGGCATGTCGCTAATTGGGATATGGGAGGGTCAGTATAAGAAATTTTAAAAATTAAGAAAAGAATAGAGAAAATAAAATTCAATTGTCTTGAGACAATTGAAAATATGTTGTCATGATTAAATAATGCAAACAAATATATTTTCTACCATTGATATTAAAAGAACAAGCAAATGTCTATGCAACTTTATTTTAGAATATGTTTTATTGGATGTCATCCAAGAAATCTGTATGCATAAATAGACCATCTAAAATTATATATGATTGTAAGGAAGTACATTCTTCAAATAACAGGTGCAATCTGTTTATAGAGATGAAATCAGATTTATTCTAATGTGGAAAGATCAGGTGAAATATTCTTTTATTAAGCAATCTCACACATTAGGAGAAATCTAGGAGTGCAAAATTACTTATGTACTGTTTTGCACAAACAAAAAAACCTCAGCATTTTAAAAAGTCAAGTTTATGTGCTTTGTGGAGGTTCTATATACATTTGGGAGGATAAATTTGGCAAGCAAGCATTTATTACCCTTTACGTAGCAATATTTGGAAGATGTTTAGCATATTAATGTTGGAATAGTGTTGGAGAAAATTTCATACATTTGAAACACAATCAGTAATTAATAAAAAAATCATCTCTTTAAAATATATTATAAAAATAACAATTTTTGATTCTTGGAAAGCTAAGGCACAGCTTTCAATGAGAAATCTTGCTATATTTACAAAATAATAGGCACAACTAATTGTATTAATGTGAAACAGAATTACAGCTATTCAAGCTGCAGTAGACAGAATTGCCATTCATAATTAAATGTAAGCTAGATTCCAAGCTTAATGTTTCTGAAGCAATTTTAGGATGGCAGAATTTTGTGTTTCACAAAATGAGCACAGTTGGATAGTGGTGAAAGTGAAGCAGAAACAGGAAGGAGAAAAAGTACAAGGGACAGATTTTTCTTCTATACTTGGATAACAGAAGCAAGGGATTCTTAACATACGCACATCTCACTTGCTCAGTTAATTGCTGATCAAAAACACTTGCAAAGAGTGTCATGATTAAACTAAGCTGCTTAATTTATGATGAACAAATATAGCCCTCATGCCATAGATCAAGCAGGAGATGAATAAGATAAAAACTGAATGGTTTGAAAATTAAGCACAGAAAATGACTATATGATTTACCTGTGGGTTTTATAAGGCTATTCTCCATGTTAGTTAAAGACATCATAGGTTGCATTCAGAAATACTAGCTGGGCTGGAGGTAAACCATCCAGATAGCTTTATATAACAATGAATCAAAAGTAAGGCCTTTCCCCCCTTGAATAAACATTCTAGGTGAAGATTTGGAAGGATTCCTTTAAACAAATGTTTTCAATGTTGCAAACAGCCATGCAAGTAGCTTATCAATTCAGTCTCAGTATCAATGTGTTGGCACCATTGGTTGCCGCTACTAAATTGTAAATGGTGCTTGTAAATAGTAAAAATGTATTTATTTTGAGCTTCTATATACGGGTTAATTCTATTTAAATTATAAGTATATTTTAATTTTTTTTAAGCTTGTAAAATGCAATTCCTTTGTGATGTTTAAAAACTTGCTTTCCTTGGCAAGACAAATAAAAGGGAATATTTAAGTTGGGTTCCAAAGCAGCCTGCCATACTTTTATATAAACCGAGAAAAACCTGGGTAATGAAACAGAAGCGTTCAAGATAATCCGCAGTAACTACAGGGAACCAAGCACAATATTTCAACTACTGTGGATTTGATGCATGTTTTATATACTATGTAAATTCTTTTTACATCATAGTAATTTTGAATGAGCATTCCTAATTGGATTTCATATCTTTGTCTTTTTAAATTATTTCTATTGGAATGGTTCAAAAAAAAAGATTTAATAAGGTTTTGTTCTGCCACCGATAACAAGACCCTGTAAATCAGACTCCTTTCTTTTGAATCATATCCTATAAAGTCTTGTAAAACTGTTCAGTAAATACAGGTTTATTTGAAAAGGCTTTTTTTATTTTTTCCAAATATGAATTATCTAAGATGACATATTCTGATTTTTTTTACTTGGGACTGGCTTTCATTTTTTACCTTCTGTATTAATAATGAGCATGTAACCAGTGGCAGAAAAATCAAATTTTACTTACCTCCAAAGTTAAAATGCTAATTAAATAGCATGCCTAAAGACCCTTCTCTCAAAAAAATTAGCTGGGAGCTAGAGGAGCAGTACGTTTGTGCCAAAGCTCTTTTTTAAAAAATGAGCCTTGGAAATAGAAAACAGGTGAAGAAATAACAATCAGTATAGTTAAAAGAAATACATTACGATGAACTATCCCAGATAGCTGCTGTTATAATGAATGACCCATCTTGCAGAACTGATAAAGCTAACAATAACAACCCTATGGGATATTTAGAAGAATTATCATGATCACTTTCATATGTACTTTGATACCATATTTGAGTGCCAATTTTTCATGAAGAAATAGATGCTCATGTGATTTAAAACCATATTGTTAAATATTTCATTATTATCTGAATTCTTTGTATGTTTCATAACAATATGTATGCTTCAGTCTGCTTGAATGAAAAGAATACTTTTTAAAAAAACCAAATATATCTATTTTAATATTCAAATATAGATGTCATTTTTTTCTGCAGGCAAAACCTGAAACGCATTTCATTTGAGATATTATTTCAACTGTAATTCAACATACAATAAAGGATACTTCTTTTTGGCTTTTCCCTTAGAATATGCATTTCTTAGTTATAGTCTGTGACAGGTTGTTTTTGCATACTATAGTCAAATTGAAGCTTGATAATAAAACCCATCTTTTTGCACATTTCAGTGGTATGGTGTTTTCTTGTGTGCATAAGTTATTTTTATTTATTTTAAAAATGTATGCCTCTGTTCCTAGAGGGGAACTAATGGTAAAAAAGAATTAGGTAAAGATAAAGATTCCCCTTGCACATACATACTAATTCCTGATTCTAGGGGGCGGTGCTCATCTCCGTTTCAAAGCCAAAGAGCCAGCGCTGTCCGAAGATGTCTCCGTTGTCATGTGGGCAACATAACTAAATACCGAAGGACACGGAACGCATTTTTTACATGCTTTCAAACTGCTAGGTTGGCAGAAGCTGGGACAAGTAACAGGAGCTCACCCAATTACATGGCACTGGGATTTGAACTGCTGACCTTTTGATCAACAAGCTCAGCATCTTAGCCACTGAGTCACCGCGTCCCAATAAAAGAATTACCAATATTGAAATAAATTTAAACTAATACAGTAAGTAAAAATATTTTCACAGTCTTTAATAGTCTAGACCAGGCATGTCCAAAGTCCAGCCCAAGGGCCAATTGCAGCCTGTTTTCAAATTTTGAGTGGCCCGCAGCAGCATCTCCCCACCAGAGTTATTTGTTTAGGCTGTCATAAAATAGTTCATTTGCATTTAATGTTAATGGTTCAAAGAAAGTCAGGCTGAATGGTCGGCCCCACACATTTTCACCTCACCAAATCTGGCCCTTGTTGCAAAAAGTTTGGACGCCCCTGGTCTAGACAATCTTGATTGTATCAAATTAACAATAATTAAAACAAGACTATTTAGTTTGAAACAAGCACTTTCTTGAAGTGACAGATTTGTGTACTGTATACTGACAAAATACAATATTAATTCTTAGTTGATAGACTAATCCACATAGTGGCGATCATGACTGAAGAATTAGACTTTATGGGTGACCATCAAACTTCATGGAATTGGGGAATGCAGAATAAGAACCATATAGATGTTCAGAGATACAGTGGCAGCAATTGCATTTAGCATTCAAATAAAATAGATGCAGCCTGCTGAAAAGCTGCTACATTTGGATCCAGTTGCAATTTCTGGGTATTTGGATGGCCATCTCTATATAGAACGCAGTACAGTTTACAATCTGGAGATAATTAAAGCATGAATGAATTTAGAAAGATTTATTTTTGGCAAAAAGTAGCGGGGGATGATCAGTCCAAACTGGAAACATTCTTTTAACCCAAACCAACTTGCAAAACTAATAGGGAATATTTTGAATAAAATTATGATGAGGTTTTAATAATGTATCACAATTACCTTTCTATTAGAATATAATCTAATATAATCATAGAGAAGGAAGTATCCTTTGCAGACTTCACTTGTCTTCCTTAGGATTGGGGGGAGGCAAGACTGTGCCATGTAGAATGTTATTAGCTATCAGCAGTTGTCCTGCACCACCACCACCACATTCTACCTTCCAGTAGTGAATGGAATCCATTTTTCTGTACTTGGCTGCCAACGATTGCCATTCTCTCAAGAAGCATAGTATAATGGTCTGCTCAGAAATTCTGTAGGAATCAACAGTGTTCCATTTTCCTCATCTATCAAATTGGGAGAAATTGAATAAGCAACCTGGTAAGTCATTGGGAGAAATTGAATAAGCAACCTGGTAATTTTCAGGTGCTTTGGATTACTGTGTAAAAATCAACCATATGAGTGTATAATAGAAAGTAGAAACTCAAGATATTAGAAGACTATGTTGTCTACTCCAGTGAGTTTTCATAGTTCATATTGTGCAGTACAAAATTGATACATGGCTTGTTTGCTGATGTGTCTCAAAGCTGAAGTGCCATGGAGTAGACTGAAAAATGTTGAGGAATGACAAAATGGGGCAGAATGGGGAGAAGCAACACTGGTCATCTTATGTAGATGATATTGGTGGGTTACGGATTGCAACCATATTGGTTGCAATGGGGGCCACCATTCTCCACATGAACGTGCACAGTGCACACATGCGTCTTACCTTCCAACAACCCCTCCACAAGGCTTCGTGATGCTCCAACTGCTCGGCGGAGCATCACGCAGGCACTGTACGCGCCATACACATGCACAGAAGCGCAGAAGGCTTTAAAGACAAGTAAGGAACATGGGCGGGCAGGTGGGCCCTCCAGAGCACTGTACCGGAATGGTACCCGGTGCTCTAGGTAGGCTCCGGTATGCCCGTACCGGGGCGTACCGCCTGCAACCCACCGCTGGTAGACAGCTGGCAAGGGAGAAAAGAATTGAAACAATTAAATGTTTGAAAGGTGTATTATACTCTTCAATGCTATCTTGAAGGGGACCAGATGCAAGTTAGACAATACCAACTGAATTTTAAAAAAAGATTAGGCAGCCATTTTGTACAAACCTCATTCTTAGTGCAATTTTGCTTCCTAAATTTTGACACTAAACTTAATACTGCGCAACATGATACTCAGTACAAGTTATATACGTTGAGGATATCACATGACAAACTATCTTTTTCAGAGTTTCAAAAGCCAGAGATGATGTGTGACTTACTAAGAATGCTTCCCCCTATTTTTAATGTATTGCTCATGTTGTCCCCAAAACTGGGCTCTTGCTTGGTGTCGAAGCCGATAAGTCACCGGACACAAGGTGTGATACAGGATTATACTTTTATTTTGGTACCAAGATATAAGGACGCTGGTTTGAAAAGCTAACCAGGCCAAGATTAGAATTTTACAGCAGTTTTTATAGTAAAGCGATGGTTGCATTCAACGATTTACCGTTCTCCTAATAATGCATGCATAACAGATCATATTGATTGGATATTTGGATTTCAGCCCTCCTAAACCATTATGCTTCTAATGTTAAATAGATAAATGTCATGTTATCTGTTTTTCACCCCAGGTCACAGGTATCTTGCAAATGTGCTTTGTGGGTTTTGTCATTTTTCTTATGAGAGAGCTATTCTTGTTCCTAATAACCTGACTAGTGGTTTTAAGGTGCTAACTTCTGTCTTGCTTTAAATGTGCACCTCCCCCCCCCTTCCTATTGCAGAGCAGAATAAAAGAACGAACAGGGTTTTTTTCCGGAGGCAGCCCCCCCCTCTCCTTCCTCAGTGAAAGAGAGAGAGAGAGAGAGAGGAAAGGAGCAAAGCTCTTAATTGTCAAGACAAAGAAATGAAAACAAGAGAAAATGTTTTATCAGAATTCATATTCCTCACTCTCATGTCCATACCCGACTCCTATCTCCTCTAATCCCCAGGGCCTCATCTGCACATACTTTTCATCATCTGATCCTTCACTTACTCTGACTGACCTGCAGATGGTTCAGGAAATCCAGTATTAGAGCACCCTCTTTAGTTTAGAATAATTTAAGAACAAGCATGACTAAATCGCTTTGTGTACTGTACCTTTAAAAATAGAATGGAAGGCAGCAGACAGACCTGTTTCCATGGTGAGGAAGAGCTTAAAATCCCCTAAGGAGATGCTGAAGTTCCAAGCCTTAATGGACGCCATCCCCACACAGTGAAATCTGTTCAGTTGTAAGTTTCTCTGGTCTGGTTTTAAATGTTCTATATTAACCAGCCACTAAAGAGGACATCGCAGATGGTCTCAGTCTAAATGCCGGTAAACCTCCCTCTTAAACTTGAAATGGTGATCCATCTGTTTCTACAGTATGACCAACTGCAGTTTTGATGCTTGTTTCTATTACTTAGTCATTTCATAATGCCACAAAAGTAACAGAATGATTTCCAAAATCTTTTTTTTTTCAGTTGGAATCTGCCAAGTTCTCTGTTCTTTAAATTGTTTAATATTAAAATTCTTATATTTGTTGTTAAAGTGGCAGGCTTGGATTGAGAATGTAGCCATTTTGTACAACTGCACATAATATTTTTGTACCCACAGCCCCATAAACTTTTCAGACACTGAAATGGTGAATTCAGGTCAGTGTGGGCGTGTAGGTGTAGATTTATATACCTATAATTAAAATAATTGGTTTCCACACCCCATCTCCTGTTTCCAAAGCTAAGGGATGTCTACCTTGCTTGGGTTTCTAAAGTCTCACTGTATTTTAAACTTGAGTTTTGGAAGTTTTCTTATTTAAAACTAATGAACTCCATTGTATATTATTATAAGCCAATTCAATGAATTCAATGAAAAGTATATATATATTTATTGATCAGCTCAAAAATTATATATATATGATGATGGGGGTGATCCCATCGAAACGTTGCAATTTTACACGGGAAAAGACCCGAATAAACCAAAATCTATATATATATATATATATATATATATATATATATATATATATATAGAGAGAGAGAGAGAGAGAGAGAGAGAGAGAGAGAGAGAGAGAGAGAGAGAGAGAGAGAGAGAGAGAGAGAGATTTTGGTTTATTCGGGTCTTTTCCCGTGTAAAATTGCAACGTTTCGATGGGATCACCCCCATCATCATCAGGCTTCGGCCTTGGCTTTCTTACATATATATTTGTAAGAAAGCCAAGGCCGAAGCCTGATGATGATGGGGGTGATCCCATCGAAACATTGCAAAAACACCTTTAATTTTACACGGGAAAAGACCCGAATAAACCAAAATCTACATACCTATACCCGTGAAAATCTATGAAAACATATATATATATATATATATAATGGGTCTCTGTCTGGATGATCTCTAGGTTGAGTCGAAGGGCAGAGAAGGATGACAGTTTGTCTCCTCCCTTAAACGGGCCTCAAAACAGGAGCTGTGAAAATATTCTCTCATCAATAAGAGTCCTGTAAAAAGGCTGATGTAATCAGGGAAACCGGTTAGCTCAAGGCATAGAAAGGATTGCCTAATATGCTGGAAAGTGCCGGTTCAAATCCCAGTAGAAGAAGTATGGCCAGCTGAAGAAGGCTAAAAAGCCTGAAATAGATCTATCCTGGTCTCTTAATTATTAAATCAGCCCTTAAAAATCTAACACAATCTTAATGGGTCTCTGTCTGGATGATCTCTAGGTTGAGTTGAAGGGCAGAGAAGGATGACAGTTTGTCTCCTCCCTTAAACGGGCCTAAAAACAGGACATGATATAGACTTTAAAAAGACCAGAACTATTGCCAAAATTGAACAGATTAACAACAGAATAATCAGAGAAGCTATTGAGATAGAAAAACGGCCACACAGCATGAATAAACGAGATGATACCTCCCGCCTACCAGCCATTTGGAAACCCGCCCTCACTGACAAACAAGTCCCTAACACAAAGAATGATACCAGACCCACACTCACGAAAACCACACAGGATGTCACTATCACACATCCACGCAAAAAGCAAGCCCAAACCCACACCGATGATGACCACAAACCAGAAGCCCGACCACAAACCAGAAGCCAGACCACAGCTGCATTATTAGCCACTTTAAACCCCTCCAATCCATACATGAAGCAAACTGATGCCCATCACGGAGATGTGGCACGACCACAAACGCGAAGCCAAACAACAGTAACGCAGCTCACCAGCTCAAATCCCTCTGCAACTCAGACTAACACAAGCACAACCAGGCCCCCACCCAAACAGAACACGCCCCCATCCAATCAGAGCACAGCCAAACTCCCATCCAATCAGAGCACAGCCAAACCCCCTACCAATCAGAATACACCTCCACCCAATCAGAATGCAGCCGACTTCCGGTTCCGGCTCCTGCGGCGACGAGCGAGCCTAGCGCGCGCTTGCCGTTTTGTTGCTTTTTCTGCCCTCTTACGGGGGCGAGACGCCCCTTTTTTGGGGGTCTCCCGTAGGGCCGGCTCGGCAGGGACGCCCCCCCTCATGGCGGTGGGGGAGGCGACCCTTTTGCCGCGGCTTAGGTGAAGGAGAACATGCTGCGGGGGGTTCTCCCTTCGCCAACGGCTGTCGGCGCCATTCACTTTAATGAAGAGGGCTGAGCGGAAGAGATCGGAAAGCTTGCCGAGGCTTCAGCTGCGAGGGAGAGTGAGTTTTAAAAAGACTTTTTTTCCTTGCTGCCAGCCAGGCTGAATGGACTGGGAGGGGGGTGTTTGTTTTCAAAAAAAAACCCTCAGACTTAAGCGGCACTTTAAAATGGCTTCTCTGGAAGAGAAAGCGGAAATCTTAAATCCGGACTGTCTCTAACAAGGGAAAGTGGTATGCGGCTACTTGCAACATTGTGTCTAGGTCTGGCTGGTTAAAAAAAAAATTTATTTTTCTACTCTCTCCTCTGGGCTCTGAGATGGGCGGTGGAAAGTGGCTTTTCTTTGTCCCTGCCTGACTATTTTAATTATGGAAAATTTCCAGCGTCTTTTTACAATTGGGATTCTCTCTGGATATTAATGAAGAATTTTTTTTTTTGGATTTGTGGTTCCTTTCTGGATTACCTTCGTTATTATAACTATTGAGTTGGAAAATTGTCTCTCTCTTGGTTCCTGAATTTTACAACGTTCCAACCTTGATATGAACTTTTGGCTCCCGGTTAGTCTCACCAGCCCCACCCTAAAAACGCCATTTTGGTGGCACTAACTTTAACAGTTAAGATGGCTCAAGAAACAGCACTGACAAGTTTAGAACAACGGATGGCTTGTCTTGAAACTGTTATACAAACTTTGGTTCAAGAAATTCAGGCCCAGCGGGCAGAAAACATCATTTTCAAGAAGGAGCTATTGGACACACGGAAGCAAACGCTGGAAATCACACAGAAGACTGAAGAATTGGAAGGGGGGCTGGTGGGGGTTAAGGGAGAGATTAAAAATGTTACTAAAGAGGTTGAGGAAACAAGTGGGCATGTGTCTAGGATTGATATGGAAAGAATGACATATTTTTTGAGATTTCAGAATGTTTTTGAGCAACCTGGTGAATGCCTCCCTGATCTTATGAGCACAATTTTAGCAGACTATTTACAAAAACCTAAGGATGAGATCAGGGGGGACATTGACCTAGCCTATAGAATTAACTCAGCATATGCCAGGATAAATGAAGTGCCTAGAGAGATACATGTGAAATTTGTTAGAAGGTCAACCAGAGAGGAAATCTTGAAGGCGCAGAGAGGGAACCCTTTAATTTACCAACAAAAAACGGTCACTATCTTGAAGCAGATTCCTAGAAAGATTCGAGAAGCAAGGAGGAAATTTTCCTTCTTGTCTAAAATTTTATTTGATCATGGGATTTGGTTCAAGTGGGTGACACCCGAAGGGATGCTGGTGTTCTGGGAAGGAGGAAGAGTGAGGATTAAAACAGTTGCTGAGGCGGAAGCCTTTCTTAAAAAACATTCCTCTGCCCTGGGGGAAGATCCAGGGGGGACGGAGGGGGCCACGGCCCCGCCCGCTGGGGGCCAGGGAGGAGAAAAAGAAGATACAATAGCCAAGAGACTTAGATCGAAAAAATAACTTTGCCTTGATTTTCCTGAACAATTTTGCATAATATTTTCTGGATTTTTTGTAAATGTCTGACAGCATGGAATTGAGAATTTAGGTATATGTACTTGCTTTTACCTTGTAGTGTTATGAAAAATGCTTTTTTTTGGTTATTTTTTTATTGTGTATTTTGAGGTCTCGGAAGGGCCGACGACTCTAACGTGAATGCTCTCAAAATTTCTTTGTATCCCTTACCCTACCCTATAGAAAAAATGTAAAACCAATAAAACTTTTTCAATATAAAAAAAAAAAAGAATGCAGCCAAGCTCCCACCCAATCAGCTCACACCCCCACTGGCAGTTAAAAAGAGGAACCGGCTGAGATCTCACATTGCTCCTGGAAGCACCAAACCGGAAGCACCAGCCTGAAGATGATGAATGAGACTTCATCGAAACGTCGTGAAGATACTTCCAATTCTACGTGGGAGAAAACCCGAACAACCAAAGACCTACATACAAACACCCGCGAAAACCTCAGAAAACAAATATATATATATATATATATATATATATATATATATATATATATATATATATATATATACTTATCCTATATGAAAGCTAAACATAATATAACAATTAAAGAAAATAAAGTGAAGTGAGAAAGTAAAAAAAGTATGAGCAAAAAGATGTATAAAAAACAATTCCCAAGCTTCTTCATTAAAGTTACAAGCAAGTAGATCCTCACACCTCCCTCTTTAAAATTACTTCATGTTTCCTTTTTCCCATACTCAACTCTTTTTAATCAGCAAATCATAAATCACCATAAATTACATTTTCAGTAAATATCCATAAAAGGTTTCCAATCTTTAATAAAAGTACTTGTTGTCCTCTCCGGATCAAACAGGTCAGTTTGCTATTTCTGAAAATTTCATCATCTTCACAGTTCATTCTTCCACTATGATAGTTCAGTATTTTCTATCTTTGTCCATATAGTAGCAATAGCAGTAGCACTTAGTTTTATATACCGCTTCATAGTGCCCTCTCTAAGTGGTTTACAGAATCAGCATATTGCCCCCAACAATCTGACTCCTCATTTTACTGACCTCAGAAAGATGGAAGGCTGAGTCAACCTTGAGCCAGTGAGAATTGAACCATCAAACTGCCAACAGTTTGGCAGTCAACAGTAAGCAGAAGTAGCTTTCAGTACTGCATTCTAACCACTGCACCATCATGGCTCATAATAATCTTGCGACAATCACTATATAAAACCAACCTTTTCAGAGGTGTTTTTTTTTTAATTGGCTACCCATGTCCCAATAGAAAACGTTCTGCTTTCAGCAATTAAAACAATTGTTGATGCTGATAATCTTTTCATGATGACTTCCCAAATATAATTCCCATAGAGTTCAATCAGTCTATGCCTTAAAGGAAGATGAGTTGGAATTTAATGCAAATTTCAAATTCAATGGGGCAAAAGAAAAGAGAAAATACTACTTTTAACTATTTGTGTATTTAGTTGATTTCACATACTACAGTGCTTTAGCATACTTTTCAACATGTTTAATATTAGTCCCCAAACCCATCATACGTGACCATCTAAAATCAGTTATCAGTTATCAGTTAGATGTACATGTCATGTGGACAGGATAAGTCTTTAAATTGTGAAGATATATATTTGTCTTCTGTCTTACAGGTTTCTTGACATACAACTTTCAAGATCAGAAGATTATGTCCGAAGCTCCCTTGCTATATTGCCCTTGTTGGGATCCCTGGAAAGCAAGGGGTAAAAAACTTGTAAAAACTAAAGCAGGCTCACTGAATCAGAAGTCCAAGTAAGTAAAAGTAGAGGGATGGAGTTGTACACCTGTAAAGGTCAATAAATTCTCAGTTGCTGAACTATCAATGAAGATTTGAATAACCACAGAATCTCCATAAGTGTTTTTGTTAATGTTTGAGAGTGTTATGGGAGGCCTCCATGCCATATTTTAGTTTGAATAAATCCAAAACAACTCAACCTCCAAATCAGAAAAGTCACATTATGCTTAAAAGTGACATAAGGACATCTCTTCAATCATTCATTAAGGAGTAACTAAATACTAGAATATGAGGGGGATGAAATAATATACAATTGGTAGAAAGGTTTGTGAGAAGGAAAAAGCACTTCATCCACAGAGCATATAAAAATTTTGATTTTATGTAACCTGAGAGGAATACTGTTGCATAAGATCCTGACAGAAATACACACATAACAGAACCACTAAAAAGCTCTTAAAGAGAGTTATCAGTAGTACATTGCCATATAAAACATAAATTGTCCTCTTGATTCATAAAAACACCAAGGAACCCCCTCCCTGCTAAACTTTAAGCAAGATAAATGACAAGGACCTCACTGAGTTCTTTTTGATTTACATGGAGCCTGGAAAAATTATTGATTCTTGACATAAACTGTTTGTAGAATACATGTAACTGTCAAATTAATTGTTTCTGTGATTCAAATATAATATTGGAATTCAGGTATATTATTCAGGTATAATAGGAATATTATATTATTAAAAACCATTCAGAAAATCACGATCAGTCAATTGCAAAAAGCATCTATACTGTACATGGAACAGTTTATTTCCTGAGACAATAGCTTTAACACCATCAAACATCAACATCTGCCTATCCCAGGTCCATGGGGAAGACTTTATTGGTAGAGAAAAATATTAAATCCAGTCTAAACATTTAGTTGGCTTTATAAACAACCATAATATATTTAGAAGAGGTGTTCCTATTTTTCAAAGCACCTGAGGGACAGGACAAGAAACAATGGTTAGAAATTAATCAAGGAGAGAAACAACCTAGAACTAAGGAGAAATTTCCTAAAAGTGAGAACAGTTAAAACCAGTGGAACAGCTTGCTTGTCAATGCTCTATTACTGGAGGCTTTTAAGAAGAGTGTGGACAAGCCTTTTGTCTGAAGTGATATAGGATTGCCTGCTTGAGCAGGCAGTTGGACTAGAAGACCTCCAAGGTCCCTTCCAGTTCTATTATTCTGCTTTACTTCCTAATGTCTAAACATTAAATAAAAATCATTAGCAGAATGAGATCAATTACTATGACTTGTAAGAAAGATGAACTAAAGATTCAACTGTAACCAAAATCAATAGTTCACTTAATTTTAAATAATATGCATCCAATATGTTGTTAAATAGTATCTAGATATTTACAGTATGTAAAATAACACAGAACTACTAAACAATGCATTCATTCCTAGAACCTGGGTTACTTCATTTCCATGCTAGGTTTCCTTATCGCATCAATGATTTAAAGTAGTCAAGACAAAGTGGCATGGATTTACACTGATACATCTAGTTTTTAGCAGAAAGTGGGAAAAATTAGATTCGGGCTTACATGAATGTTACTTTCTTAATGCACTATTTCTCCTTTGATATTGTTATTTCCCCATCCTTACATGTGTCGGGCAGACAGAAGGGAAGAGAATACACTATTTCACCAATGTGCAAGTTTGGATCACAAATCCCTATTTAGGCTAGCAAGCTTCAATATGTTTCTCTCTAAAGCTGTGTGTGTGTCTGTGTGTGTGTAACACTATTATGTGTTCCAAGGCCCTTGTAGGAATATCATAAGATTTGCAAAATTCTAATGAAAGATATAACAATGCTGTGTGCCAAAAAGGACAAATTATAATTTAGAAATGGGTGTTATCAATATTTATATTCTAATGCTGAAAAACACTACATAGTCCTATTTAGGTCAAGAACACTCGGAAATACTGGTGAGACTTAAAGACCAGTTGTATTTTAGACTTGACATTTGAAGAAATTATTAATTCTTTCTAAACAATGTTTTTTTTCCACATTAGAAAAACAACAACAGGAGGGATCCTTAAAGACCAGTCCAAAGTCCAGTTAAATACTTCAAATACTTGTAGGTAAGTTTCTTGTGCTTGGAGATCAAATGCAAAAGCAAGGGATGTGCAAGATAGAAAACCTTATCTATATGCTGGGAATTTTTAATTGTTTTTGATCAGTATTCTTCAGAACACATGATCAAACAATATATTCTTTCTGCCATTCTTGATAAATCTGTGTTAGTCCAAAATGGATGTGTTGCCACAAACAATTTGAAGTCCATTACATATAAACATGCATGCGCATGGGAGCAGACGATCAATTGCTGACAAGTATATAACCATTTAGAAAACTGCCTATTACACTGCTCATTCCAAGCACCAATTCCAGTATAGAATCTCAGGGTAATCTACTGCAAATCTGTTCCAGTATACTATTTTTACTATGTCAAGCCAATGATATGTACATGAATATCCTGGATTATAGTGCAGAATATTTTAATTTTTGACATATCGTGCTGGTATTATTGCTCTTAAATATTTGTAATACTTTATGAGACTTTTCTCCATTTTACTAAGATCTCAAATAATATTAATTGAAGTCAGGCCTATTAGTTCCCGTATTCAGAACCCATTTTTAAATTTACTGGTCTGTAGTGTCCTGGTTTGGAGACCAGTTGGAGCAGCAAATTTAATAGTAAAAGCAACAAAGTAATGACAGTGTCTTTCAACATACATTTAATTTTTTCACACTTTTTTCATCTGGCCGGCCTGGCATGAATTACCCCGCACCGTATTGACTTGTAGCTAATCAAAATTCTTAATTTATGGGTTTTAAATTTATTTTAACGCAGGGTTTTGATTTAATTTAGCTGTTAAATGTTAATGTTTTTTGTATATATGTATATTTATTTTTAAATTCTGTGCACCGCCCCGAGTCCCTTCGTGGTGAGATGGGTGCGGGTTACAAATATGAATAATAAATAAATAAATAAATAAATAAAATTGTTTCTGCAGAAGTGGTTGTGGATGAATATTTCTTTTTGTGTTATTGCTTGCACATTCAGAGGATTTTAGAAAGGGTCTGGACACCACAATCTTTCTATAGATTTTTCATGCTATTTCAAATTGTTTCCTCTTTTTCTCCATAAAAAGTCTGTAAAGGAAAGAAGAGTAAAATATCAGCACAATATGAATAGTACCTATTATACCAAGGGTATGAAACTCAAGGCCTATGGGCCGGATCTGGCCCATGGGATGCTTAAATCTGGCCCGTGGGGCCAGTCTCTGGCAACCAAAACAGGGCATGAGGGGGCTTGTGCCTCATTTTAGCCGGGGGGGGTGTTGCAGGAGGCCGTCCAGGCTGAAAATGAGATGTGGGCCCCCTGCACATGCCCCCCTCCATTCCGGCTGGCCTATGGAAGAGAACCACAATGCTCATCTGGCCCTCGAAGAAATCCAGTTTGACACCCCTGTATTATACTTTAATTATTATGTATTTAATTCTTTTAATTTCTTTGAAGGAAGTTTCTGTGATTCCTTGATTTTTCTATGCTGAAATCCTTATAAGCAGTCTCATGAATTTCTGAAATACATGTCCTTTCTATTTTTATGCAGAAGGTCCTGATTTTGACAGGAGTTGCTAAGCAAAACAATTTTGTTGCCATGGTATTTTAAAGAACCTTTTTTTCCAGAATGAGATTTTCACATCAAAATAAAACTACTAGTACAGCTGCACAATCCTCAGAAGGCCACCAGCTAAAGCATTTTGTACAATGCTTAAGTTGAATGGATGTTCTAATCAAGATACTAGCTATCTCTCAAATTATTCCAGCAACCTTCGTATGCTCCTGCTTGTCCTTACAAAATGTGAAACTAAATTAGTTTCCTGCAATGTTGAAGAAAGCATTAGTTAGTAATGACTGGACTCTAGAATCAGAAAAAAACTTCCAACAAAAATGTTAAGCACATTCTTATGCAATCTTCTGATGGAATATGTTGTAATTCATGAATAACACATTTACGATAGAATGAGAGAAAATAGATTTATCTTATTGGGAAAAATAATAAAGCACCACAGTATTTATTTTTCATAGTATGTCCTTTTAAAAAAATTATTGGCAATATACATACCAAGTTTTCTCTTGCAGAGAATATAATAAATGCTTACTGAAGTGTAATTGGGTAATTTACATCGGATGTTCTTTTTATGTATTCTGTTAAGCTTTCCTTTCCAAATTGAAATCCAGATGTAAGTGTTTTTCTTGTTTTGTGCAGAGATCAAATTTTTGACACATGCCTTTATCTCCCTGGTAGTCTAAATAATCTTATTTTTCCTTCCAGAGTGAAATTTTCCACTAAAACCTATGTGCAACCATTAAGAAGCAAAGAGTCTCAAGATGTAAGATATATATATATATATATAAATAAATATATCCCTTATTTATTTATTTATCAGCTCAAAACCTAACACACACACACACACACACACAGAGTATGCATTATGATTTTCACAATGATTAGTCAGAATGTGATTATGACAGTGAAACTTTTACATATCCAGAGGATGCCAAATTAAGGAAGGCTATTTTAATAATTCTCTTTCTTCCATTCCTGTAACATCCTTGTCTTGAAAAGTAAAACCCTTGTACTAATTTCAGTGAAGTAGAAGCATAAGGGAGAAGTTCATTATCCCACAGAATAAGGATTTAATGATTAAGGTCAGATATCAGTACTTTACTTCTGACATATATCTCATCCTCTGATAATCAGAATGAAGTCTTTCATACAACACTGTTTTGGTCTGGTCCTAAGATCCTGTGGCATGGGCTAAGGTGGTAGTATTAATAATATTTATTATTATTATTATTATTATTATTATTATTATTATTATTATTATTATTATTATTATTATTATTATTATTATTATTATTAATAATAATTATAATAATTATAATGCTCTTATATTTCTTAATTTCTTATCCTTATTCCCCTTCTTATCTAATCCTGTTGCAGATATTTGTTTCTCAAATTAATGTTCCAGTCCTTTGCCTCCTTCACTTTCCCAACATATTAGACACAAGGACAGTTTTCCCCCATGCCATCACTTTGCTAAACAACTAATTCCCACAAGACTATGTAGAAAGGCAATATTATCATCATTATTCTCATCTTCCCTATTACCTATGTCCTTATCTTCTTACTGTATGACTACGGTATAACTTGTTGCTTGTATCTTATGATTTAAATTGTTTAATTAGTACCCTTGTATGTTGATTGCTTATTTAGTATCCACAACTATCACTAAGTGTTGTGTCTAATGTTTTATGATGAATGTATTTTTACAATGACTATGATAATGATGTATCACTATTGTTGTATGTATACTGAAAGCTTATGCACCAGAGACAAATTCCTTGTGTGTCTAATCATACTTGGCCAATAAACCTATTCTATTCTATTCTATTCTATTCTATTCTATTCTATTCTATTCCATTCCATTCCATTCCATTCCATTCTATTCTTTCATGTTTTAATTTTATCACAATTTCATTGTTATCTGTTAAACTGGGATTGAATGAAGAGGCAGGACTTCAGTACAGTGACTACAACTCTTTATTAGGTAGACGGGTACAACAAACTGCCCTGGCTATCCAACAGTTGTCGCTTTTAAAGGGAGCTGTCAGGCATCCCAACCACTGAGGTTGCTCTATTGTCCCGCCTTTAATGTGAGGCAATGATTTTAAACTATTATTTTTCCCACTTGGAAGGCAGCCCTGAGTGAAGCCTTCATCCCAAGGCTTCACTCCCTATTAACATATTTAACATTATCTAATTCTTATTAAGTGACCATTTGTTTTCATTTGTTCACATTTAAATATTGTTATGCTTGGAATTTTGGTGTTTTTTTTTGACCTTGCAATAATGTTCTGAGTGATTCCATATTGAATGACTCTGTGTCTGAACAGGCAGAATATATGATTATGAAATTTCTCTGGAAAATGTAGACTTTTATTTATTTTGTGTACTTTCTTTCCTTCCGATTGTTTTTAGCAAATGAGATTGTCAAAATATTAAGTATTCAGGAATAAATATTTATCAGTCAGCCTGAGGTTTCCTAAGATTAGAAAAATAAAGGACAACACACATCAGCTTTGCAGCTTGGAAGGAGATCCAAAAGCATATAATTCTGGCTTCTTTTAATAATAATAATAATAAATAATAAATAATAATAAATTTTATTTGTTACCCGCGCTCTCTCCCCAGGCGACTCGAGGCGGGGCACAGGAAAATTAAAAAACAGTAAACACAACAGAATACATAATTTAAAATCACAATTAAACAACAAATCCTGCGCTAAAAACATCTATAAAAAACTAAAAAACTGTCCCTAAAACCCCTAAGCACTAAAACCTAAAAACCCCAGGACAAGGAGGCTATCCCAAGCCGGCCAGACGGAAAAAGTAGGTTTTCAATTTAAGACGGAAGGAGCGGAGGTCCGTGGTCGTCCTAATATCGGGGGGAAGGTCGTTCCAGAGGGCCGGGCCCGCCACAGAGAGAGCCCTTCCCCTGGGTGTCGCCCGCTGACATAGTCTAGTGGACGGCACCCGGAGAAGCCCCGCTCTGTGGGAGCGAATCGGCCGTGAGGATGTATGGGGCAGGATCCGATCCTGCAGATAGCTAGGTCCCGAGCCATGGAGCGCTTTAAAGATGATAATTAACACCTTGAAGCGCACCCGGAAGACGACAGGTAGCCAGTGCAGCTCGCGCAAGAGCGGTGTTACATGGGTAGACCTAGCGGTCCCCATAATTGCTCGTGCGGCTGCATTCTGGACTAGCTGAAGCCTCCGGGTGCACCTCAAGGGCAGCCCCATGTAGAGAGAGTTACAATAGTCCAGTCGGGATGTCACGAGAGCATGAGTGACTGTGCAAAGGGCGTCCCGATCCAATAGGGGGCGCAATTGGCGAACCAGGCGAACCTGGTAAAACGCCCTCCTGGCCACGGCTGTCACTTGATCTTCCATGGACAGCCGGGCATCCAGGAGGACACCCAAATTGCGCGCCCCATCCACAGGGGCAAGATGTTCGCCCCCTATGGCCAGCGATGGAGTGAGCTGGTTGAATCGGGCTGCCGGAAACCACAGCCACTCGGTCTTGGTCGGGTTGAGCCTGAGTCCGTTACTTCCCATCCAGATCCGTACAGCTTCCAGGCACTGGCACATCACCGCTACGGCATCGTTGGGGTGGTTTGGGGTAGAAATGTACAGCTGTGTATCATCAGCGTACAGATGGTACTCTACCCCAAAACCACGGATGATCTCACCCAGCGGCTTCATGTATGTGTTGAACAGGAGGGGCGAGAGGACCGACCCCTGAGGCACCCCACATGCGAGGGGTCTCGCGGTCGATCTCTGCCCCCCTGCCAACACAAATTGCGATCGGCCAGAGAGGTAGGAGGAGAACCACCGTAAAACGGTGCCTCCCACCCCCAACCCCCCCAGCCGATGCAATAGGATACCATGGTCGATGGTATCGAAAGCCGCCGAGAGGTCTAATAGGACCAGGATGGAGGAACAACCCCCATCTCTGGCCCTCCAGAGATCATCGACCAACGCGACCAATGCCGTCTCGGTGCTATGCCCGGGCCGAAAGCCGGACTGGCGCGGATCTAGATAATCAACTTCCTCCAGGTGCCGGGGGAACTGTTGTGCCACCACACTCTCGACAACCTTCGCCAGAAAGGGAAGGTTGGAGACAGGACGGTAGTTGTTCAAAAGAGCTGGATCCAAAGAGGGCTTCTTAAGGAGGGGCCTCACCATCGCTTCTTTTAGGGAAGCAGGCAAGGCACCCTCACTCAAGGATGCGTTGACAACCTCTTGGAGCCAGCCTCGTGTCACCTCCCAGGATGCCAGTACAAGCCAGGAGGGACACGGGTCCAATAAACATGTGGTGGCTCGCAGTCGCCCACGTAGCCTGTCCATATCCTCGGAAGTAACGGAGTCAAACTCCTCCCAAACAAGATCTCTCTCGTGGCATCCCACTGGGCCATGAATGGGGGCTAGCTCGTTCTGTATCTGAGCGATTTTCTCCTGCAGAAAAGTCACAAATTCCTCTGCTCGACCCTGTAACGGGGCTTCCCGCACCCTCTGTTGAAGGAGGGAGCGGGTCACCCTAAACAGGGCGGCAGGGCGGTTTTCTGCGGATGCTATGAGAGTGGCACAATGATGACGTTTGGCCACTCTCAGCGCCACAATGTAAGTCCGTAAATGGGCTCTTACCTGTGTCCGGTCAGATTCAGTTCGAGTATACCTCCATCTTCTCTCTAGGCATCTCTTGCGGCGTTTCATCACCCTCAGCTCCTCGGAAAACCAAGGAGCCAGGGTGTTTCGCCGCCGCAAGAGAGGCCGCAAGGGCGCGACCCGATCCAAGGCTCCCGTGGTCGCAGTATTCCATGCGGCCACGAGGTCCTCCATCGGGGCGCGGGCCAGGGGTACAGGAAGTGGCCCAAGCGCCGTCTGGAACCCATCCGGGTCCATCAGGCGCCTGGGGCGGAACCAGATTGGTGACTCAGGTTCCGCCTCCCCGCGGAGGGGAGCAGCGGTCGGAAAGTCGAGCCGGAGAAGTGAGTGGTCTGTCCATGACAAGGGTGTGATGACTATATCCCCTATACCCAGATCACTCTTCCATTGGCCTGAGACAAAGATGAGATCCGGTGTATGTCCACCCTCGTGAGTGGGGCCTTGAATTAGTTGGGTCAGGTCCATGGCCGTCATGGAAGCCATGAACTCCCGAGCTGCCTCGGATGATTCGCCCACCGATGGCAGATTAAAGTCCCCCATGACTAAAAATCTGGGGGTCTCAACTGCCACCGTAGCGATCACCTCGAGGAGCTCGGGCAGGGCTGCTGCTACATAGCGGGGAGCCAGGTATACAACCAGCAAGCCCAACTGCCTCCCTAGGCCCCACTTCACGCAGAGGGACTCACAACCGGTGGTCTGTGGCACAACGGTCTCTCTCGGCTCAAGACCTTCCTTTACAATGACCGCTACCCCACCGCCCCTACCTAGGGCCCGGGGCTGATGAAACGCGCGGTAACCTGGTGGGCACATTTCAACGAGGGGGAGTCCACCCTCGTGGCCCAACCAGGTCTCCGCAATTCCCACCAGGTCCGGCTCCCCCTCTGACACAAGGTCATGAACGAGGGGGGCTTTGTTGACAACGGACCTGGCGTTGCAGAACATCAGCCGCAGGCCCTGGCTCTGTACTCCCTGGCCACCTAGCCTGCGGGGGTTGAGGCACTTGACCGTTTGTAGCCAACGGCTTCGTGCCCCCAACCGGGAGGATAACACTTGTCTCCCCTCGGACCTGCCTCTCCCCACGACCTTCTGGATGGGAATGCCCTCTATCGGAACGACTAGAATCTCCCCCCTCCTAACGGAACCCTCCGCTTCCCTCCGTCGCTCGCTGGCCTGGCTCTCTCTTCCCTCCCCTGCCTCTACCTGTCTATACCCTCCCCCCTCCCTGGTACCCCCTAAAATAAACATTAACTTACAAGCTAAAAAACCCCTAAGACTACGCTTCTTCCACCTCTCCAGATTAATAAATCCTTCATCAAGGTGGGCCCTCGTTAGAGTGGAGGGCCAAACCTGCGAGAGCGGGGACTCTCGCAGTCGTAGCAGATCGGTTCTAGAGTACAAAATGGTGATAATAAGATGTAAAAATGGGTCATGGTTAAAATCAGGCATCGTTGGCACAATAAAATTCATAAAAGGTGGAATAAATAGAATTAAATAGATGGAATAAATAAACACATAATGGTGACACTTAAAGAATAGAAGTAAAGTGCACCAGTGCATCGATCAGGGTAAGTTCAGAGTCTTATTTCTATAGCTGCATCAAACCAAGATTTTAAGGGTTATGGGTCGGTAGAATCTTACAGGCCTCGCAAGGGCCGCGTGAGAGGAGGTTCAACAAGAGTCTTAAAAGGTCTAAAATAATAATCTTCGGTTGCGTCCAATGACTTAGTTCTCACAAGTCAGTTCAGATCATAACTAAATCAGGTGTCCTCGGCGCTGGAGGGGAGTCCAATCTCCCGATGGGAATTTCCCCAGCGTCCTTCGGCCACCGCCAGCCCAACCAGGTATCCGGTCCTGGTCGGCGTCCACCGCCGTCTCAGAGGCGCCGGGAGCACCCACCTCTGCTCCGGTGCTCCCACCACCATCTCCGCCGTCGTCTCCGTGTGGGCCGCCATTTGGCGCTCTCACCGCCATTCCACAACCGTCTGAGGCCCACCAGGCCTCTCCAACCAGCCTGGCATCCAGCGACCCGGCCGGCATCCACCGCTGCCCCGGCATACCGGCCCTCTCCTCGTTGGCGCTCTCACCGCCGCTCCACCATCGCCGCCTTCGCCACTGGTCTCCCGGTGCTCTTACCACCGTCCACCATCCTTCTCCTGCAGCTCCCCGGGGGGGGGGGGAGCTCCTTCCAGTTTCCCTGAGCTTCCCCAAACTTCTCTGGGCCTCTCTCCCACACGGCCCATCAAACGGAGGCAAGGACGCCGCCCCTCGCTCCGGTACTCTCACCGCCGGAGACATCGGCGCGGTCCTCGCTCCCGTGCAGCTCCCCGGGGAGGGGGGGGCTCTTCCAGCTTCTCCAAGCCCCCCCGACATCCCCGGGCCTTCCCCGGGCCTCCTTCCGGGCCTCCGGCGCGACGCGGTCCAGCGCAACGCGGTCCAGCGCCCGCCGCCATCGGCGGAAGCCGCAGGCGCCGCCCTCGCTCCGGCGCTCCCACCGCCGGAGACGCCGACGCCGCCAACGCCGCCCCCGCCATCTCGACTCCAGGGCAGCCTCCGGAGCAACCTCGGGTCCTCCAACTACACCCGGAACATCAGGGTGAGTCCCCCCGATCGATCCCAGCCCTCAACCAAGCTTTAGGAGGGCTGGGGCACGTAAAAAGTGCCAACGCGCTCCATGGCCCATTCGGAGCTCTAAAGCCGAGCGGCCATCCTCGCGCAAGCGAGGAGAAGACAGCACTTAAGGCTAGAGAGCCGGATCAAAATGCTTTAATACATTCAATTTCAAGAAGTGTAACTAGTTTGAATTTTGAAACTATTCTTCTAAAGTTACTTCTTTTTTTATCCCAGATATCCAAAGTAATTGAAGAAGAGATCACGCCTGGTTTTACCTTGTCTCACAGTAAGGAACATATTGACGTCACATTGGGTGAAGAATTCTTTGAGAAACAAAAGCCTATACAAGAACCCATCAAAACTACTGTGCCTGGGTAATCTTTCATAGTGGCCAGATCATGTATTTACATAACATAATTCCTAACTTTTTGCTGTGTGATATATTATCAATGTTTTCTTATTTCATGTGTGTGGGAACAATGCAACCAGTTAAATTTGCACCTCTTTATACAGATTCCCACTAAATTTTGCGAGAGAATTCATTGGTGTTTTTTTTTCTATCTAAACATACCCAGAAAACTATTTTAATGGATGAAGAGGGCAAAGGTCAAATAGACCAGCCACCCACAGCCTGCCTTTCTAATGTGTTAGCTTTCACCACCTCTGTAATCTCCTGGTACTATAACCAAAGACCATATTGGCTGGGAACCATGATGAAGTCTTCAACATTGAAAAGCAATAGGTTGTTAGGGTCAAGAAGGACATCTTAGGTTCAAGGGTATATGCAAAGGAGGCAAGGGAATAAATAAGTGTCTGATGATGTATATTATCACAATATTTACACCTCTGCATCTGAGATCGTTGTCGATGTGGATCATAATGGCATGTGCATGTCTGCATCAGTGCCAATGTCTCACCATTTTGGCATCATGATGGTTTGCAGCTTATGTCCTATTAAGATAAATACAAAAGACTCAAGTTCAAAACAAATGATTTTTTCTGTCCTACAGTGAAAGTGAGAATGGCGTAGAGACCCCAGTTAATTTTCTCTCCCCCCCCCCACTCCCCAGAAAAAGGAAACAATCATTTCCTATCTTACAAAACCCTTAAACTGTTTTTACATTTGCTCGGGATATTTCTTACATCTTATTGTTGGGGAAATGTGTGCTCCTGAAGGAATCTTTCAGGGAAGCCTTTAATTCCTGTGCCATTTTTGAGACTCGAGTTTAGCCTGAATTACATTTACAGCTCATATTTTAAGATGAGATTTTGATTCAGTGTGTGAGTCAACTGACTGGATTTCTCTTATGATTTTCCACTATAATGGGATTGTCTAGAGATTTAAATAAAATAGGCATTACATAATACTGGTAATTGAGACAAATTAATTATTCGTCTCAATCATTTGATCATCACATTCAGCTTGTTTTTATGTTCTTTACAGATCTGAGTCTCAGTCTGAAAGCTCTAATAACACCCCCAAAATTCTGTATTGTATTAAGACGTGATGCTTATAATTGCTGTAATTACATTATGACTGCAGACTTCAGAATTTGCAAAATATTGTAATCCACAAAATTCAGCCTATAGTTTCTACACACACACGATATATTAGATATTGAATACAATGACTTTATAAAATGAATGTATTTAATAGAATGCAATGGAGATTTATACTGCTTTTTTCTCTCTCTCCCTTTCCTTTTGTCATCCCTTGTAGCACTCCACCTAAGCTTGAAACGTAAGCACTGATATAGTCTTTTACTCCTTATGGTTTTCTTGGAATGCAATCAATATGGTGGCTAAATGTGTCTTCTATTCTGTTTGCACTTCTATAATCCTGTATTTTGTTCATCAAGTTAATCTCATTTCTTTATGGTCTATTTTAATTTTAATTTACAAAATATTTTGAGGAACAGTGCACCAAATCTGTTGCCCTGGAAAAAACATATTGTTTTTCTACAAAAAAAAATCTGGTGTGTTAAGCACTGGTGCACTTATTTGAGTGCCTGCTCCGGAGTAAAGATGGACAGTTTGATCAGCTTCATCACTGCCTACTGCCTTTTACAGAAAAAGGTAAGGAAAGCCATATAAATTATATTACAGCACTGTTGCAGAGGTGGGTTGCTCCCGGTTTGGCCCGGATCAGGTAAACCGGTAGTAGCGGTGGTGGGAGGCTCTGCCTACCTGCCCGAATGTTTCTGCACATGTGCAGAAGTGCTGCAAGCTTGCGTGGGAGTGCACCCAAACTGATAGTTTAAAAAATTGGCAAGCCACCACTGCACTGTTTCCCTAAGATAGGGCAGCGCTATACAGGATTTATGAGTCCTAGGCCAAATAAATTGGAGGGCATCAGGTTGCTTGTCTGCTGAATTAGTTGAAATTCTTCCTACAGGAAATGCTTTTGTAGTTACAAGCCTTTATGTTTAAAAGTCTCATTTTCAGGGGTATTCAAAAGAGCCTCCTGAATTGAAGAGACAATCATAAATCATAGTAAAATTGGGAGCATTTCAGATTCCAAGGCTGAGTTGCCGTTGACATCAAAAGAGAGTTTTTAAAAAGGAAAACATATGAACATAAATTATCTGAACCAGACTACTAGCCACTTTGATTCTGTTTGTTTCAGATTTAGCATGGTATTTTGACAGGCAATCTAATATTCTCCAGATGCCTGGACAGCAACCTAGCTGACAGGGCCAGTAGCTGTTATTATGGAACTTGGGGAGGACATCAGACTCCCTATCTGGATAGACCTATTGTCAGAGATATGCATTATCTTTGTTGTTATCATCTTGTTTTTGGGTTTTTTTAAGTTTATATTGAAATGGGAAACTGTCCTATTCCACTTTATTTTGACTGTATCATTGATATAATGATCCCTTTAGAATGTATTTCTACTTATTAGTAAATTCTATCTATCTATCTATCTATCTATCTATCTATCTATCTATCTATCTATCTATCTATCTATCTATCTATCTAACTGACATTGGCAGTAGTGGTGGGATTCAAACTTTTTTACCACTGATTCTGTGGGTATGACTTGGTGGCCATGACAGGGGAAGATACTGTAAAATCTCCATTCCTTCCCATTCCAGGGGAAGGTTACTGCAAAATCCCCATTTCCTCCCGATCAGTTGAGACTCGGGAGGCAGAGAATAGATGGGGGCATGTGCAGAAACGTTCAGGTGGCTGGGCGGGGCCTCCCACCACCACCACTACTGTTTGGCCGATCCAGGCAAAACCAGCAGCAACCCACCTCTGCATGACTGATGCTTCTTTCCCCTTTTTTGTTCCCTTCTGGGTTTATTTTCTTTACTGTCGTTATTCTTCGGTCTTATACTGTTTTCGTCTATATGTAGAGTTCTTCTACTGTTCTTTGCTTTTCAATGATTTAATGATTGTAAGCTCCCTAGAGTTACTGGACTTGAGTAATAAATACATTTAACAAATTAGACTTTTTCACAACAATGCCAAGGCACAGCTGACAGTTCTTTAATTTCACAGGCAATGAAGAACCTAGGATGTTGTAAGATCCAAGCAGTGTGGCCATTTGCAATTGGCAGATGTTCACCTCCCATTGTTGAGATGAATGGCCATACAAAATGAATGAATGAGTGAGTGAGTGAATGAATGAATGAATGAATGAATGAATGATTTAATAGAAGAGATTCGGAGTGTACCCAGTTCTAGAACGAACAGAGTGGGCAGAAGCAGTTGGCGATAGGCGCTCTCTGAGGGATCCAGACTCTATGCCAAGAGCTTTATAGTTAATAACCAGCATCTTGAATTGCACTTCGGCTGGCAACCAATACAGCTCACAAGCAGTGGTTACATATGGACATTCCCAAAGGCACCCATTCATCTTTGCACCTCTGCATTTTGTACCAGCTGGAAATTCTGATTGGTCTTCAAGGAGAGCCCCTAGTAGAGCACATTGCAATAAATTATATATTATATTCATTTATAGTCAAATATTTTTGCATTTCAAAGTAATTTTTATTATTTCTCTGGAGCAATTGGTACACTATATTTTGTAGGGAAGATGTTGTTGCTGATTTAGTGGAGCAGATTTCTGAGCTGACAGCTATTATAGAGCAATTGCGCCGAGATCATCAAGTGACACATAAACAGGTAAATTATATTGGTCATGTAGAAAATCTTCCCTGTAGATATTTCAGAAAATTTGCTATATTGGGAGAGAGACTATAGGTTGGATGAAATTATTTTGACCTCTTCCAGAAACCAGAAGTTACTATCAAGTTAGGTGGACTGAATTTAAAAGACATTTTTAAAGCAAACATATTTTTTTACTTTTTTATTTTAAACACATAAACACAATAACAAAGACATAGAATACATTTATACAATACATCAACTACATTTATACAACATTTATACAACTTCATGTTCCTTCTTGTAACAGTTTTGAATCTGGGGAATGGTCCCACAAAGTTCGGGCCCAGTTTCTTGCTAGGCAGTTTTAATCTCAAGTATTTTGTGGAGAGATAAACCTTCTCTCCCACCCAGAATGGCTGTTGCGGAGCCCGGTGTTTATCTGCCTGTTTCTTATACAGGCAGATAAACAGCGGGCTGAAGGTTTCCTTCAGTGTTTAAGATCGTAAGGCATCAAATCCTCAACTTAATCTCTCCTCGAGAAGCCTTTAGTATCTCTCCCAATACGTGGACTTTTGACAATTATTTCTCCTTGGTTCCTTATAACACCTGGAGTGAACTTTTATCCGCCCTGGGTCCTCTGTGGAGAAGGGCGGGATATAAATATGAATAAAATAAAATAAAATAAAAAATATCAGAACTGTTTCCGATATCTTGGACTTCACCGGCTGCCTGCTCTTCTGATGCCATTTCTTTTACAAGAACTTACAATTACAATAATGGCTTCTAAAAAACCACCCACTGGAAAGTCTTTTTCTGCTCCATCTTCAACCCGCTCCAGCCCAAGTCTGCAACAACCAAAGATTACAGCAATGTTGCAAAAAGAAGCAACTGGTGAGAGCGCCCAGGAACTCACAACAAACAAGATGCTCTAGGATATAATGAAGAATGTACAGGAAATGCGTAAAGACTTGATAAGCCTAAAATTAGAACTCTTGGAAGCACAAAGAAGCACAATGGATAATAAACAAAAAATTGAGGCGTTAGAGGGGGGAACAGCTGAGATGAAGGAAGAGATAAAGGAAATTCGGAAAGAAAGTACAGAAATGGGAGGTTATATGACTAAAATGGAGTTTGAAAGAATGTCTTTTTTTCTCAGGTTCCAGAACATACCAGAGATAGAAGGGGAAGATCTTAAAGATTTGATGAGTACAATTTTAGCAGATTACACTAAGAGAAATAAGGAACACCTCTGGTGGGATATGGACCTGGTTTATAGAATTAACTCAGCATATGCTAGAATAAATGATGTACCAAGAGAGGTCCATATTAAATTTCTAAGAAGGTCCACAAGGGATGAGATAATAACAACAACAACAACAACAACAACAACAACAACAACAATAATAATAATAATAATAATAATAATAATAATAATTTTATTTATATACCGCATCCTCTCCCCAAGGGGACTCGGAGCGGTGCACAGGGAAAATTAAAATAACTATAAAATACATAAATAGAATAGATAAAAACAAATTAAACTGAAATTATCCCTGCGCTAAAATCCCCAATTATAAATTACTAAAATCCCCTAAAATCCTAATAGACGGAGACTAACCCAGGCCGGCCAGACAGAAAAGTGTGTTTTAAGTTTTTGACGGAAGGAGCGGAGGTCCGTGGTTGTTCTAATTTCGGGGGGAAGGTCGTTCCAGAGGGCTGGGCCCGCCACAGAGAAGGCCCTTCCCCTGGGCGTCGCCCGCTGGCACAGCCTGGTGGACGGCACCCAGAGAAGTCCCTCTCTGTGGGAGCGAATCGGCTGCAGGGATGTATGGGGCAGGATCCGATCCCGCAGATAGCTAGGTCCCGTGCCATGGAGCACTTTAAAGATGATAACTAACATCTTGAAGCGCACCCGAAAGATGACAGGCAGCCAGTGCAGCTCGCGCAAGAGCGGTGTTATATGGATAAACCTGGAGGTTCCCATTATTGCTCACGCGGCTGCATTCTGGACCAGCTGAAGTCTTCGGGTGCACCTCAAGGGGAGCCCCATGTAGAGAGAATTACAGTAGTCCAGTCGGGATGTCACGAGGGCATGAGTGACCGTGCAAAGGGCATCCCGATCCAATAGATATTGAGGGCGCAGCGGGGAGGGCCCCTGAAATACCAAGAAAAAGAAATCACCATCTTGAAACAAATTCCCCAAAAAATTAGAGAGATAAGAAGGAAGTATTCCTTCTTGTCCAAAAAACTGTATTAAAAAGGAATTTGGTTCAAGTGGATACTGCCTGAAGGAATGTTGGTCTTCTGGGAGGGAGGTAGAATTAGAGTTAAAACAATAGGAGAGGCGGAGACCTTTCTCCAAAAGCATCATTCACTCCTAGGAGACGAAGAAGAGGGAACGGGAGGGGCCATGGCCCCGCCCATTGGCGGGAAGGAAGAAGAAGAATCAATAGCAAAAAGACTCAGATCTCAAAAATGATTTTATTTGAAATTATTACTGTGATTTGTGAAAAGGGATGGTAAGGAAAAAACAAGATTGAATGTATGATTTTACAATGTAATACATGTGTATTTTTGCCACTTGCTTTTTTTTTTTATACTGTATTTGTATGAAGTCTCGGAGGAGATCACCACCTCCGACATGGAAGCCACTAAAATGTCATTATATACCCTATATACCCTACCCTTTTCCCATATATATTGTAAAAACCAATAAAATTGTGTTTTTTTTTAAATTTGGGCCCAGTTTCTTGCTAGGCAGTTTTAATCTCAAGTATTTTGTGGAGAGGTAAACCTTCTCTCCCACCCAGAATGGCCGTTGCGGAGCCCGGTGTTTATCTGCCTGTTTCTTATAGGTGTGTGCTGCTTTAGCCAGCGCTTTCTTGACATTTTCCCCAAGTTGCTTTCAGCATCGACATCCAATCCGTCAAGCTGACTGAGGAGGGAGGGCATTGGGACAAAGTCCATGCCGCTCACTACTTTGAATGGCATGAGTCCTGTGCTACTGTAAACAGCATTATTGTATATGACCTCAGCACAGGATAAATTTGGACCCAATTGGACTGCTGCTAGTTCACATAGCACCTCAGGTACTGCTCTATCGTGGCGTTCAGTCTCTCTGCTGCCCCATTAGTGCTCGGATGAAAAGCTGAACTAAGACCCTGAAATGACCAAATGGACTGCAGGAACTCCCTCCAGAATTTAGCTGTGAACTTGACCCCTCTGTCTGAGATGATTCTTTGAGCTACTCCATGCAGTCGATATATATGCTTCACAAACAGTTTAGCTAGCTTGTGAGCTGAGGGTAGTCTGCTACAGGGTATGAAGTGTGCCTGTTTGGAGAGCAGATCTATTACAGTCCAAATCACCATGTTTCCCCCACTTTTTGGCAACTCAACTATAAAGTCCATTGTGAACTCCTCCCATGGCCTTGTTGGCTCAGCTACTGTTTGCAGCAGTCCGGGGTGGTTTTCCTGGTTGTCTCTTCATTGTGGCACAGATGGTGCAACTTTCACGTAACTATCCACATCTTTCTTTATGCTAGGCCACCAGAATTGCCTCCGGGCTAAGTGTAAAGTCTTTAGGAACCCAGTGGCCTGCCGGTTTGGTGTCGTGACTCCTCTGGAGAACTAGGGTACATAGGGATTCTGGGACATATAGTTTCATCCCCTTCCATGCAAGGTCATCTCTTTTCATCAAGATGTGTTGGTTGTTTTGGAACCAGGGGTCTGTTAGCAGTTCAGTTTTTAGCCTCATGGTTAGGTCGCTTGTGGATTGGTTTTGCCGGTTACGGCATTGCTGTCTGGTGGTCTATTTGGACCAGCTATTTGGGTAGAGGGAATCATGGCATCTACCACCTGCTCCCATTCGCATTTGTACTGGGGCATGTGGGAGAGGGCATCAGCTAGAAAGTTCCTCTGCCCTGGAATGTGCTTTAGTATGAAGTCGAAGCAGTTGAAATATTGAGCCCATCGGACTTGTTTGGGTGATAGTTTCCATGGGGTCCTGAGAGCTTCCAGATTTTTGTGGTTGGTCCCCTTCCAACAGGTGTCTCCAGGTTAGGAGTGCCCATCTCACTGTGAAAGCCTCCTGTTCCCACGTGGCCCATCGTCTGTGAGCTTGCGGGAGGTGTAGGCGCAGGGTTGTAAGTTTCCTTGTTTGTTTATTTGGAGTAATACCACTCCCTCTGCCACGTTGCTGGCATCTGCCTGGATCACAAAAGTTTGCTCGGGGTCAGGATGCTTCAGTACCGGCTCCTTTGCAAACATTTCTTTTAGGGGGCGGAGGTTGACTTTGAGATGCCTCACTTGTGGGGTACCACAGGGGTCGGTCCTCTCGCCTCTCCTGTTCAACATTTATATGAAGCCGTTGGGTGAGATCATCCATGGTTTTGGGGTGGAGTTTCATTGGTACGTGGATGACACCCAGCTGTACATCTCCACCCCGGACCACCCCAACGATGCCGCGGAAGTGATGTCCCAGTGCCTGGAGGCCGTGCGAGTCTGGATGGGGAGAAACAGGCTTCGACTCAACCCGTCCAAGACCAAGTGGTTGTGGTTTTTGGCGTCACGACATAGCCAGTTGGCTCCATCTCTGGCTATCGGGGCCGAGTCATTAGCCCCGTGGAGAGGGCTCGCAACTTGGGCGTCCTCCTAGATACTCGGCTGTCCTTAGATGATCATATGACAGCTGTGGCCAGGGGGGCTTTTTATCAGGTTCGCCTGATACGTCAGTTGCGCCCCTTTCTGGATCGTGATGCTCTACGCACGGTCACTCAAGCCCTCGTCATCTTCTGCCTGGACTATTGCAATGCTCTCTACATGGGGCTTCCCTTGAGGTGCACCCGGAGGCTCCAGCTAGTTCAGAATGCGGCTACGCGGGGGATTTTGGGGGCCTCTAGATGCTCCCATGTAACACCTCTCCTGCGCGAGCTACACTGGATGCCTGTGGCTTTCCGGGTGCGCTTCAAGGTGTTAGTAACAACCTTTAAAGCGCTCCATGGCAAGGGACCGGGGTACCTGCAAGACCGCCTCCTACCAAATACCTCCCACCAACCAGTCTGCTCCCACAGAGGGGGCCTCCTCAGAGTGCCGTCGGCCAGTCAATGTCGGCTGGCGACCCCTAGGGGGAGAGCCTTCTCTGTGGCAGCTCCTGGCCTCTGGAATGACCTACCCCCTGACCTATGTACAACCACGGACCTGCGCCTCTTCCGCCGGGCCTTGAAAACCCATCTATTTTGTGCGGCCGGCCTGGGGTAGTCTTTTAATCTGTTTTCTTAGGGGTTTCTATTGGGGATTTTAGAAAAGGCTTAGTGGTTTAATTCATTTTTAGTGTATTTATTGTATTTGATGTTTTTATTGTTGTTTTATTATTGCCTGTTCACCGCCCTGAGTCCCACAAGGGAGAAAGGGCGGTATACAAATCTGAATAAACCTAAACCTAGTGTTTCGAACGCCTCTTGGCAGGTTAGGTCCCACTGTAGGGACTGTCCCGGATGAGGTTTCGTTCCTGGACTCCCTGTCTTCAGGAGGTCTGTCAGGGGTTTGGCAATCTTCGCAAAGGAGGGGATGAATTGCCTGTAGAAGTTCGCGAATCCTAGGAAACTTTGTAGCTATCTGCGGGTACAAGATGGTTGCCAGCTTAGGAAGGCTTGCACTTTGGCTGGGTCCATCTCTATTCCCTCATTTGACATTTGGTAGCCTAGGTAGTCTAGTCGCTCACGGTGGAATTCACATTTTGATAGCTTGACATACAGGTTGGCTGCCAGAAGTTTTGCAGTTGGGGGGCTTTCCTCTTGTGGAGGGTTGCTAGCCATTCCCTTGCTTCTCCCTCCAGTCCCTCTGCGATAGCATTCACTATGGCTCTGGGGGATGAGTAGAGGTGTCCATAGCATTCTAGGTGGGCCTCAGCTGAGTCAAGGAATAGGGCTAACTGGTCTGAGTCCCCATCAAACTTTCCTTTGAACTGGGGCAGTTCAATCAGCAGTGCCCTTCCCTCCTCCTGACAGCCTCTGTATGCTTGCGTGTGATGTGTCTGAAGATACTCATCAGTTCTAGTTTGGAGGGGGTGATAGAGATTGTCTGCCCTGGGCAGCCTGCCTGCTACGTGGGAGAGCAACTGGCTTCATCTTTCTTCTAATGGGTGGAGAAGGGGGGCTGTGTTCCCATGTGCTTCTTGTCACCTCAAGAGGATCCACTGGTCCTCCCCTCTCTTTTGGCCTGCATAATGGCCTTTCTTCACGGAGGGTGACCCAATCAAATACCTCCCTCCATTGCTTTATGGAATTTGCCAGGGACTCCATTTGGGGTTTTTCCTTTTTCTAGGCATAGAGGTGGGATGGGGGCTCAGCTTTAGCTGTTTTTTGAGTTACTTATCTCCTCTTGCTTCGCTGATCTTGGCTTTGATGTTTGATGGCTGTTTTCCAGTTCCCTTCGGACAGCCGGCCATTTGCCATGGTCTTCTGAGTTCCCCCTCAGCACCCCTAGTATTTAAAAGCAAAAGATGGCTGACTGTCAACTACCCTAACGATGCCTGCTTCATAATAAGCAACCAGATACTATAATACAAAAGAAGTGATTTATTAACAGCTTCATTAGACATTCCTCATTAGGCATTTCTTGTTTGCAGCCATCTTTTTTGTTTTCTTTATCTGCTTCTGAACTTTGCCCGCATTACTGTCCTCCCTTCAGCCTTCATCATAAATCACACAGCCAATGAGATATGGTAGTTTAGACATGCACATTCACAGGGCAGCTTGAGATTCCTTTCTGACCACAGGTATGTTTTGAATTCCCCTCTCTCTATGGCAGTTTGATAGTAGTCATAGAGATGTTTCACAAACTGAACATTAGTTTCTTCTAGTATGTCATTAAAGACTTCTAATCCCAATTCCTCCAATATTGTTTGATTGTGTTTGTATAGTTCCACCAGGAGTCCATCTGGTCCTGGGGATTTGTTATTTTTCTGTTTCTTCAGGACGATTTATACTTCTGATGCCGTAATTGGTCTATTAATCATCTCTCTCTGTTCTTCCAAAATTGGATTCATCTTGCCTGGGTTTAAGTATTGTTTTATTTTGGTTTCTGCAATGTCATCCTGCAAGTACCTTTGTATCATTTTCTTCTTTTCTTCCAATCTATGTTGAATAACTCCTTCTTCATCCTTTAACTGATATATCATTCTTTTTTCTCTTTCGTTTTTCAATCCACCGTCCCAGTTTATTGGCATGTTCAAAGTAATTTTGTTTAGCCGCTTTAATTTTCTGGACTAATTCTTTTTGGATTATTGAATTGACCTTACATTTTATCATCTCTCTTTTTTCTTTTTTGGATCTATTTTATGGAACTTTCTGTAGTTCTCACTTTACTTTGCGGAGTTCCCATTGCATATTTTCTTGTTGTTCTTATTGTTTTTTTATTTTTCCTTGATACATAGGCAGTTGTGAGTCCTCTTATGTATACTTCCGTCATGTCCCAGAGATTTTGCAGCGATGTGTCTTCTTTTTTATTCACCCCAAAGAATAGTTTTAGTTCTTTTTCTAATATTTGAGTATATTCTGTCTTTTTTACCAAAATTTGGTTCATCATCCATCTCTTTTTCCTTTTTTGGCCTTTCCATTTTAATTTTATCGGATTATGATCTGCCCATTCATTAGTTTCTATTTCAATTTCTTCTAATTCGTTTCATAAGCCCGATGATGTCCAAACCATGTCTATTCTCAACCAGGATATTGTTTTTGTGATTCATGCGTTTCCCTCCATATATCATGTAATTTACACTCTGTTGTCATTTCAAAGAAGGACTTTGGTAGTGTATTAATCATTAAAGTCTTACCCTCTTCATCAGCAAAGATTAGTTTGGAGTTTATTCTTTCTTTGATATATGTTGCAATTCCTCTATTTTTTTTAATCAGCTAGTGACGTATATAATTTTCCTAATTTTGGATTTTCTAGTAATATGTTCCTTTTTAATGTGTACTTCCTGTAGGCATATTATGTCTGCTTCTAAAGCAAAGATATTAATGGGAAGAATTAGTGTAGAGATGAGATGAAGTGGAATGTATTTAGCCTCTTGGTTGCAGATAAAATTTCTATGTGCAGTTGAACTGTGTACCTTTAAGTTAGTCTTGATTCCAGTCTTGATTCCTGCATTATTATTTTTTTTGGCAAAGTGGTTTGCTATTGCCTTCTTCCAAGGGCTGAGAGAGACGGACCAGCTGACTTTGTGACTAAAACAGAATCTAGAATTCAGTCTCCTGAAGTACAGATGGTGTCTTTAAACACTGCCATGGCTATCTAGATATACAGTTCCACTGCTAAAAAAATCTATTAGGGAAGTATTTATTAAATGTAATTGTCTTTTCTTTTTTCTAGATGGAGAAAGATATGGAAGAAAAATGCAATGAGATGCAAGAGGAACATGATAATAAAATGAGGTCTGACTTGTTTGGAAGTCTTGAAGTAACTTTTCTTTTTCCATAGTTATAGGAGCAAAGGAGGAATAACAACATATTAAGGAAACAGCTTACCTTCCTCCCATCCTTAGAAAGAAAGCAACATGTGACTTTTTAGCATTGTTCTGTGTAGGCTAACTCAGAAATAATAATGAACAAAATATTTTGACTATTGATTATTCTTATTTCAATCTGTGTTATTGGCCATTTTCAGTCACATAAAAATCTTTTTAATGTATAACACAAATAAAGTATACAAAATAAATAATTGTTAAATTATTTATTTTCACATTGTGCTTTAATGTTAATTTTTGTGTGACTGAAAATGGCCAACAAAGAAAACTCAAAGTTATTCAAAAGTTAAGTCTACAGTGATCCCTCGTTTTTCGCGGCCTCGTTATTCGCGGCTTCACTCATTCGCGGATTTTTCAAAAATAAATAAATAAATAAATAAATAACCACCCTCCCAAGCAGCCGGAGCTTGCAATAGGCGGCGTTGCAAAGAGGGTCATTCTCCTGACCCTCCAAAACTCTCGGGAAACTCCTCGGCTTGCCTTTCTACCCCTCGCCTAGCCGAGCTCCGGGGATGCAGCCGCCGCTCGCCATTCCCTCAACCCTGCCACACACACACACACACACCGCCCGCTCGCTCCGCCTTTCTAGCCCTCGCCTAGCCGAGCTCCGGGGATGCAGCCGCCACTCGCCATTCCCTCAACCCTGCCACACACACACACACACACACCGCCCGCTCGCTCCGCCTTTCTAGCCCTCGCCTAGCCGAGCTCCGGGGATGCAGCCGCCGCTCACCATTCCCTCAACCCTGCCACACACACACACACACACACACCGCCCGCTCGCTCCGCCTTACCAGATTTTGGGTGCGTCAGCTTCCCAGTTCGCCCCTTCGCCCCTTCGCCCGCCGAGCTGGAGTCGGCGACGGGACGCACGGGGGTCGGTCGGTGGCTCGCTTGCTCCACCCGCTGCGGCGCTGCTCCCTCACTGAGGAGGCTGCTGCATTGACTTGCCTCCTGCTGCTGTCCCCAGGGGGGGGTGCCTACTGCTGCTCCCCAGCCGAGGAGGGAAGCAGCCATTTCGGCCACCCCTCCCCTCCTCACTCCTTCCCCAAGTCCACCACTTTTCCACAGGAGCACCAACGCTGAGGCGCGCGGGGGGGGGGAGCATTCCTAGTGGCGAATCCCACTTCGTGGTTTTTCGTTTTTCGCGGAAGGGTCCGGTCCCTATTACCCGTGAAAAACGAGGGATTACTGTATACAAGTTTGGTGAATTTTTCTTGCAAGTATATCTGAATGTTTAGAGCCACATTCAGCATACGTTAAATAGTGCTGCTACTTTATCTGCAGTACTGAACAATTTCCTCCCTGGATGTCGTCTTGCTGAAAAATCCTTCTATTATTTACTCTATGGAGAATCTCCAGGGTGATATTCACTTACCTTCACTACCAGTTTGCAAATGTGAGTGCACGTGCCACCTTCTATGCATGTGCAGAGCGTCAAAAACGCGTCTGGGCAGGTGGGTGGAGCCTTCTGCTGCCGCTGCTACCGGTGGATAGAACTGGCTGAATAGCAACACTGGGAAGCTCCCTATTGATGCTATGATAGAATTTCTCCCTAGGCAAGTATAAGCACAAGAAATAGAGTTAATTTTCCTACCTTACTGCTGGAACCCAAATACTGATTAGATTTCCCTTCCCATCAGTGCCTGCTTACTCTACCTACAGATGCAGCTGTGGGTCCTTAAAAAATCATTCTCTTTCTCATTAATGCTCAATGCCCAAGCTAGAACTTGTCTGTGTCAGCTGCCTTATGATTCACTACATTATTCCTTGGGGGTGGGGGTGGGGGGAAAGAATTGTTTGGTACTCATCATTTTTTCTACTCTTTGTGGCTCTTGGAACCTATTAATGTTGAGCATTGAGGTACCATTGTAGTAAGAAAACTTATTCTTAAATCCTAGTTTTAACTGCTGTGCAAGTTACACAGGACACAGGTCTTTTCAGAACAGGATGGAGTTACCAATTTGCCCAAATTAAAGGGAGCCAGTAATTTCAAAGTTTTGCTATGGATATTTTTCATAAAACTGGTACTATGTCCTTAGTTAATTTGGACAAAACATATTAAGGAATTGATTACTTTTTTTGGTTTCCTTCCTTTGCATCCCACCAAACCTGGCTTAGTTTTTAAATTTGGCTTTTAATAGGGGTTTTACTGTGATTTTAGTACAGGCATTTTAGTTTTATTGATTTTTAAGACGTTTTTATTGTATTTGTTGTTTATTGTCATTTTATTGGTGCCTGCTCACCGCCCTGAGTCTCGCAAGGGAGATAGGGCGGTATATAAATACGAATAAAATCAAAATCAAAAAAATCAAGTGAGATGGAGTTGCTTTGAGAAGAGATGGATTCTGATAGATGGCCTGAAGAGTTAAATATTTGGTCCTGGTGCCTTGGGTGATTACATTCAAAAGAAGTCTGGTCAACAGCTAACAGATGCTATGGGCTTTCCTGCTTTCCTGTGGAGTTCTCTACCAGCTCTAATTATCTGTTAGCTGGGCTGAAGATTGTAAATCAAGGACTACCTGCATTGAATTGATCTCATGCTTTAGGTCCTTTTGACAATAACACAAAGAGAATGATACATGAAAGGCTGATCTTCCTTACTTTATCTCTTCATCCTTAGACATGCTTGTATTTGTTTATTCTGTACTTTTAGTGCTGCTTTGCTGTCACCTCTTTAGATAATGCACAGATTTTTGTAGATTTCCCTTCCCCCATAGAATATTTGAATCCTTCTGATTTCCTCTTAAGGAGCTCTTCCTAAAATGTAAGGATGTTTTATAATGAGATTGGATAGGCTTTTAGATATGATTAAGGATTGTACAGTAAATTGACTATCAGGTGCTATGACTTGTACAAGAGGAGCTTCTCACCAAGGCAACATTACCACTCTGTGTGTATCTCTCCAAGTTTATTACGAAGACGTACTAACTAGAGGACTTAACAGACCACAAGTGCAGAAACGCCTCTTTTACCTTACTTGCTGTTATGTTGTCTTGGCAGAGAGATTCAAGGATTTCACATAACACAAGTGAATGACCTGGAAGAGCAGTATAAGAAAGAGTTGCGGAATGAGAGGGCAACTGCGCAAGAAAAATTGGGTATGATGCAGGGCTATCGATTTGTCTCATGTCTACATGTGTACTGGAAACTGAGCACACAGAATTATTTCACAAAGGAAATCAGAAATAGATAATGGGATGATTAATACACCAATTTGTTGTAGTGGTTAAGACACAAGGCTAGAAATTGGGGGACCGTGAATTCTAGTCCTGCCATAAGAATGCAATGGTAAACCATTTCTAAAATCTTGCCAAGGAAACTGCAGGGACTTGCAGCAGTTGCCAGGAATCAGTGCTGACATAAACACACACATACACGTATTTCTTTCAGTTATTGCTGTTGCATTTAAAACTACACAATGACTATCTTCAAAGAGAAAACAAAGTCCGGTTGCCTCCTGAAAAAGCACCTTTGGGTTTGAGTTAGTAGTTTATAGTGCTACGACTTGGATGCATGGAATACATTACTTCTTCCCTTTTTTTCACCCTCAGCTTCAATGCAGAAGGAATACAAATACCTGAAGAATGCATTTCGTATGTACCAGGTAGGGTTGTCAAACTCGTGGATTTAGGAGCCATATTTAGAATTTGGAGATAGAATAGAGGCAACTTTTCACATGAGCCTTCAGTTGGCTGTGGCTTTCCCACAATGTGTGACTACTGCAAGACAGTCCATATGGGGCTACAAGAGTTTGCATCAGTTCCTACCGGTTTGCACCAGTTCAGGCAAACAGGTAGTGGTAATTGGGCCTGGGTCTCCGAACTGGTAGGGACTGTACACTGGCCATGCCCCTGAACCAGTCTCTGGTCACTACTCATTTGCCCACATAACGTGTCCATCAGATGGCAAGATGGCCATAGCTGGGAAGCGGCTGGATGGAAAAGAAGCCTCTCAGTCACCTCTTTGAGTGCCAGAGGATTGGAGGCTTATTTTCTACCCAGCCACTGGTCACAGGGAGCCGAAAAGTCTTCCAGCCAGTGAGAAGAAAGCTGGGCATGTGCGAAGATAGTGGCAGCGACCAGAAGTCTCTTTGACACCCTGCAGCCCGCAGCTGGGTGGAAAAGAAGTCTCTCAGCTTCCAAGTTCAGCAGCAGGCTTGGTCCCTTTCGCCACACCCAAGAAAGATCAAAAGGCATGGAGCAGCTGTTAAGGACAAAGTGCTGCAGAATCTCCAGGGGCCTGGACTTTTCTCCTTAGCAGTTTTAGGTATGCTATGAATGTGCGTTGAGGCAGAAAGGGGGCTGCTCCAATGCCCTGTCCCAAATCCCACAGAGGAGATGGAGTGAGTAAGGGGGAATCAGTTAAAATCAGTCCATTTTAAGTAACTTACGAATTCACTTTGATGAAATAGGTGCTCTCAGCTGTCCCTCTGAGAGCTGGCAGCCTGACCATGCTGCTGCTGCTCCCACCAGCCAGGCGGACAAAGGGGGCGTGCTGCAGCCTCTGCCTGGCACAAGCTGCAAACCTGGCCTGGTGAGGCTGGGAGTGGCTCGCCCGGGCAGCTTCTGTGTCGACCATGGGAGGAGAATCCTTCTTGCCTCTGACAGCTGGCATGCTGAGTCAGGCCGGCTGGGTTCCACCCCCCCCCCCAATGTCAAAAAGTCCCAAAATATTTCGCCACCGGTCCAGTAGGCATGGTTTGGTTGTGTGTGGGTGTGTCTTGTGACTATGTATGTGTGTGAGTGATGTCAAGTTGGCCATGCCCACTCAGTCACATGCCCCCCACCTAGCCACCCCCACCAAATCAGTGGTGAAAATTTTTGAAATCCACCACTGGGGGCTACCCTTGTAAAGCACCCAAGAATTGCATTGTGCAAAGTACAAGATGGACTCTGATGTACTTCAAAATACATTTAAGCATTTTTTGGCATTCCCCCCAAATTATCTATTCCTTTCTGGAGGTGCAACTTCTTCTCCATTTTATTTGGTCTTTCTCCTGATGGAATTTCAAGTGGAAGCAAATATGAAGGCACTCCATACTGTAAAATATTACCCCTGATTCCTAATGAATATCCCATAAACATCAAGGACAGGAATTATTTGTGAGAGCTATCCTTTCTAATGGGAAACAAATTGTATTACTAGATACGTTTGTGAAAGCAATTAGTGAATGGTTTGGAGCCTAACTTTTGCAATGTGGGAGAGCAATGTTGTTCAACTGACTGCACTTGATGTGAATGAGTTGCTGCAATGGAGAGACAGTGTTTAGGGGCTAACCTCTCTCTATTCCCCCCTCCTTTTATTTAACTATGTACTACCTATATGCCTACCTATCTTTATAGGGCTTTGTTTGTTGGCTCCAGTCAAAACCTTTTTATTGTGCAGAGCAATTTTTATTCTCAAAACTTACTTGAAAGCAGAAATTAAACTCTTTTCTTACTTAGAACTTTTTTAAAATCAAAAAATAGTTTTTTCCTTTTTTTTTTTTAACCTTTATCCACAAGTGTATTGTTTAATTTTGGAATTTTAAACTTATTATTTTAGTATGAAAATGTGTAAGCAAGAACTGGCAAATTCTTCATATTTTTCAAGAATTCCATATGGTAGTTCTTGACTTACAACCACAATTAAGCTCAAACATTCTGTTGCTAAGTGAGAGAGAGTTGTTAAATGAGTTTTGCTCCCTTTTGCAACCTTTTTTTGGCACTGCTATTAAGTGAATCACTGCAGTCGTTAAAGTTAGCAACACAATTGTAAAGTGAATCTTGCTTTCCCATTGACTTTACTTGTCTTAAGGTTGCAAAAGATGATCACATGACCTTGAGACACTACAATCATCATAAATATGAATGAACTAGCTGCCAAGCATCAAATTCTGATTATATGACCATGGGGATACTGCAATAGTCGTAATTATGAAAAATGGTCATGTCACTTTTCCCTGTACTTTTGTAACTTCAAACACTCACTTAATGAATGTTTCTACCTATGGTTTATAATTATTCCCTCCCAACCTGGAAAAAGACACATATATGTCTTTGGTGAAAAGTTCTTGTGACTTCTCAATATCCCATCGAGTTTATGATTTAAAAAGTCAAATTTGCAAAAAGTCATAGGAGAAAACAAGTCAACTTTAAATTCTCTTGTGTGCTGATGAGGTTTGAATTGTGAATGAGCATAAACTCATGGTGACTTTTGAAGTATTTTTTAAATTGTACCACAATATCCTGTTTGATATGAATGGCATATTTTAATGCATTGATAGGCAGAATTGTTGCCTATATATGTTTCAAGCTGGTTGGTGGTTCTGTTTGCTTGCTTGTTTTCGTAGGATAGTATTTCTGATGAAATGGAAGAAAAATGGCTGAGAAGACAGGCTGAATGGAAAAAAAGTGAGAGGACAGAGCGAGAAAAGGCATTATTGCAACAAAGTAAGTAAAAGGAATGTACTAGTCTTGTGCTACTGTAATCAAAGCACTATTTTCTGTTTTGTCAGTGTTTTATTACCCCATAGCAAGTTTTCAGGCAAATAAGCAAGGACACCCAAATGCTGCAGATATTTTGCCTTATTTTACAGGTATATACAATATAGTAATCTCTACAAATAAAAATGTAGCTATGAGTTTGTTCAAAACAGGTAATCTTCTAAAGTACTGCACCGATCGCTTCCAAATTTTCACACAACGTTCCTTACAAATACGGCATCAATGATATATATAGATTGTGTAGATGTCACACCTGTGCCAGGTACACACAATGGAAATGTAAAAAATGTAGGTAGATAGATACAGGTAGATGGATACAGAGAGAGCAGTGAGCCACAGGATGACATAATACAAAATGTCATAATACTCTGTCCATAAGATTCAAGGAGAAATACAGTAGGTAGGTAGGTAGGTAGGCAGCTATAGGGATAGAGAGAGGGAGGGAGAAATGCAGTAGGTAGGTAGGTAGGTAGGTAGGTAGGTAGGTAGGTAGGTAGGTAGGTAGGCAGCTAAAGGGCTAGAGAGAGGGAGGGAGAAATACAGTAGGTAGGTAAGTAGGTAGGTAGGTAGGTAGGTAGGTAGGTAGATAGGTAGGTAGATAGGTAGGTAAGGGGATAGAGAGATTGATGAGGGTTGTGTCCCTCCTGACTGGGCCACAGCAACGCGTGGCCGGGAAGGCTAGTATATAATATAATCTCATCTAAAATACTCCAGGTTATAATAGCAATAGCACTTAGGCTTATATACCGCTTCATACTGCTTTTGCAGCCCTCTCTAATTGGTTTTACAGAGCCAGCCTATTGCCCCCAACAATCTGGGTCCTCATTTTACCCACCTCGGAAGGATGGAAGGCTGAGTCAACCTTGAGCCGATCAGGATGGAACTCTGGCAGTCAGCAAAATTAGCCTGAAATTCTGCATTCTAACCACTGCACCACCCTGGCTCCTATAAAATTAGTAATGATAATTATATAATTAATATAATTAATTCTATAAAAATATAATACTAACTATAAAATTATTAAGAGTATATTGAGACCGAGCATAAAGACTTAGAGCACTCTGGTTTAAGAAAACAGAATCACCAACTTTGGGATTGTGAGTAGTAGGAAGGGATGGGGGTGAACAAAATTGAAAAATGTGGGAGAAAACAGGCACATAGTACCATCCTAGACAATCCAAGCTGAAGTAGGAATAAAAATATGGTTACAGTATATATTATATTTTAATAAAAACTGTCCTAAAAATAAATAAATACTACATAACTCAAGTAAATATCAATACATAAACAAATAGGTAGAAAATCAGGTGTCAAAGGCAGAAGGAAGCAAACACATTAGCAATATGGAATAAACACAAAGCTACAAGAAAAATTATTTTGCTAACCAGTTGCAGGCATTTCCTGATATTATATATACATTGTATTTACTGTTGGAGTCTTATCATACAATAGAAGCAGCATGTTTGGGTATCTTGTAAAATGTATTAATGAGGGTATGATATGGGTGCTGCATACATGACTATTTATAACAAATTACCATGCTAAATTCATATGCCAGTTTCCAGGACTCAGGCACAATACAATTAAAGAATAGATTTTTAAAAACTTTATCTTTTCCTCAGAGCAATCTTTAACAAAGAGATTTGAGATGGAATTAGAGGAGCAGAAGAAGATTATTCAGAATAACAGTTTTTTGCTAGGCAAAGTTTATGAACAAGACAGAGAAGTAAGTGCTTTTCCTACTTATCAAAAGTTGCTTTGCTTTGTACAGAAGGCTATTGTAACTTGAATTTTGTAACTTTTTCTTACAAATCTCAGCCAGTATGATTGTTGCAAATAGGCATTGCTTGGATGATGTGTGGTGTTGTTCCTGTATGAACTTGTATTCTTATAATAGCCTGCTCTCATTTTTGTTTAGCGTAGAGTTAAAAAAAAAAGGTCACAAACCATTAAAGCTTGCTCTTGAGTGGAACAAAATGTCTTCAGGAATAATTAATCAAAAATCCATCCATTCATTCATTTATTGGAGATTAGAATGACCCCAACCCTTTGGGCTTTCCATATGGCTTTAAAACATGGCTGTGTTTTTGAGCTTGGACACTGAAGGTGTTAAAACCCCCATTTTCAGGCTTTATTTTTAACTGGTTAACTATCTCGACTGCTGTATATGTTTATTTTGGACATTTTTATTGCATTGATAGTTTTGGCATCATAAACCACCTAGAATCATTGATTGCGATGGTCAGGCATATAAATTAAATAAAGAAATTCATGAAGCAAACAACTTTCAGCAATAAAGAAAGATTAACACTATGGAATTAATGAGCCCAATTGGGAAGCAATTTAAGGCTCTGAGTTTTAATCTGAATGGAAGTTTTTAATAAGATGTAAACTTACTGAAACTTACTAGTGAGCCTGTTTTTTTCCTATTATCAGTAAAATTATTATACAAGTTATGGTAGCCTCATCCAGTGCATAGCTAGTCAGAGTGTAAACTGAGGTCCATAAGGGAGATGTACACCGAGACTTCATTGGAAACCACAAAAAATTAAGAATTGGAAGTTTATTTTCAGGTATATTTTTCTAACTCCCTATTTTTTTTTGTTTTCTAGGAATTTCAGAAGCAACAACAAATTGCCCAGGAAACTATAGATGTGTTAAACGCCAAAATCAAGGTATGTGAATTGATTTTTTTTTTAAAGTGCAATTGAGGCATCTATTTAATAAGTTGCAGCAGTGTGGTCCTTTGTAGGCTTCCTATTTATATAGATATTAGATGCAACTCTCCCAAGATTCCACCTGCTAGTTGGGGAAAATAAGATTAGTGGAAATAATAATAATGTATTAAACTAGTATTTGCTTTTGTATTTTGATTTAGTCCAGCAACCCTTGACTATACAGCCTTTTGAACTATTAAGCAAATCTGTGAAGAACAAAGTTAGAGGAGAATTTCTAATATTGGAATATATGGGAATGTGCAACTGAAATATAAATATCAATAATGTACTGTACATGTACAGCTATAATCATTAATGGAACGTGTCATAGAATGCTCTGGCTCAGTTTTCTGGCCAAGCTTTTTTTTTTTAGGCTACTTTAATCCATTTCATCCCCTCCTTCTCCCTCTCTCTCAAAAACAACAACTAAAAAGTTGGCTTTTTTTTTTAGCAAGCCAACACTGCTTTAGAAATCTTACACTGCTATTACTTACCCCTGGCATTTTAGCATTTTCTTCCTCTGATATGGTGGTTGAATATCACATGCATTGTTTTTCCCCCCTTGTTTTAAACTTTTGATTTCATCACCTACAATTGCTTTGGCATTTGGCGTAGATGATTGAGTAGAGAAATAATTTTATCTTCTTGGCACCCTTTAAATATGGTCAATCCTCACTGGCTTTTTTTTCCCTTTGGCAATGGAAGCTTTGCCTTCAAAGAATTCTATTTTCATTAATGGAAAATATGGCAAGCTTGCCGAGACATTTTTTTTTTTTTATAACCTCATGTAGACCATTTAATTTTAAGTTCAGTGTAACCAAATTAAGAATTGGTTTATTCCTTGCTACTGCAATTCTTCAAGTGATCATCTGTGAATTCCTGCACAAGGCTCCTGCATCTTTGTAGTGTCTAGTTTTGAACCTTCTACTTTAGAGTTTTTTCACAGGAACCCCACTCTTCTTGCATACTAAGTCAAAGGTAAAGCTCTCACAGAATGACTTCAGTTCCTAAGGCCATCATAATGAAGGGAATAGTGAGATCACATGAGACCAAGTGGGGCTAAGAGGATAAAATGTTGCGAAGTAATGGATTATCACCTGAACTCCATGTACAGGGAGATAAGCAGCTCTTCACTGTGATCTCTATGATTCCTATACATGGAGAAGATCTACTAGGTGATGTGCCAGTGCCTGGAAGCCGTGCGGGCCTGGATGGGAAGGAACAGACTCAGACTCAACCCGTCTAAGACCGAGTGGCTGTGGTTCCCGGCATCCCGGTACAACCAGTTGATTCCATCACTGGCCATAAGGGATGAACATCTAACCCGTGGATGGGACACACAACTTGGGCGTCCTCCTTGATGCACGGCTGTCCATGGAAGATCAAGTGATGGCCGTAGCCAGGAGGGCATTTTACCAGGTCCGCCTGGTCCGCCAGTTGCGTCCCCTATTGGACCGGGATGCCCTTTGCACAGTCACTCATGCTCTCGTGATATACCGACTGGACTACTGTAATGCTCTCTACATGGGGCTCCCCTTGAGGTGCATCCGAAGACTTCAGCTTGTCCAGAATGCAGCCGCGCGGGCAGTTATGGGAAACTCTAGGTTTTCCCATGTAACACCGCTCCTGCGCGAGCTGCATTGGCTCTGTCGTCTTTCGGGTGCGCTTCAAGGTGTTGGTTATCATCTTCAAAGCGCTCCATGGCACGGGACCTAGCTATTTGCGGGATCGCATCCTGCCCCATACATCCCTGCGGCCGATTCGCTCCCACAGAGAGGGACTTCTCCGGGTGCTGTCCACTAGGTTATGCCAGTGGGCGACGCCCAGGGGAAGGGTCTTCTCTGTGGCGGGCCCGACCCTCTGGAACGACCTTCCCCCCGAAATTAGAACAACCACAGACCTCCGCTCCTTCCGTCAAAAATAAAAAACACACTTCTTCTGCTTGGCTGGCCTGGGGTAATTAACTGTTTTTAGGATTTTAAGGGGTTTAGTTTTAGTTTTTATATGGGATTTTAGCGAAAGGTTTAGTTTAATTCCTTTTAATATTGTATTATGTTTGTGGTTTTTATTTGTATTTTTAAATTCCCTGTGCCCCGCCTCGAGTCCCTTCGGGGAGAGAGAGCGGGTTATAAATTAAAATAATAATAATAATAATAATAATAATAATAATAATAGTAGTAGTAGTAGTTGTTGTTGTTGTTATTATTATTATTATTATTATTGCCCTAAGATGACCAAACAGAAGATAGTTCTTCCAAAAGTTGGATTACCCAAATATTGGTCCTACCTATAAGGCTTGATTGGGGTGGGGGTTGGGATGAACTTATCTTACTGCCAATAAAGTTCTACTAGAGAATTTATCTGAAGAAAGCCTTGTGCTGTATGTGGGTACAGAAATGGGACACAGTTTTTTGGCTAAATTATACCAACACCTGAACATTGCCACTGAAATGCTGAAGGAGATCACAACAAACTTTAGGTGAGGAAGAAAAGCATGCAGAAAATCCAAAGAACAAATGAATATTTGCATGAGGGAAATCCAAAGAACAAATGATTCCTGTCTCCTTTTGAGGAGACAATTAAAATATCAGTCATGTGATTTCTAATCAGTTTTATTAGAAATAAAATAGAACTTTCTTTTAGCTTGAGTAGCCAAATGTCCAAACAATTACAATGAGATAGAATAAGGCATTTATTGCTGATGAAAATCCAGTGTCTCCCACGTGAGTCTCCCGTAGTATCCAAGGTGCAGGTTGGACTCAGATCCAGATAGACATGATTTTTTGCACTTTTGGACAAGTGCAAAAAATGTTAAGGTGGAATGGAGCCTATAGGAATGAAATTTCAATAAAAATGATAAATCTCTGATACAAACAACAGGGTTAAAGAATAATTAGACACATTCAAAATACCAAAGATTATGCAGCAGATTTTTGTTTGCTTGTTTTGTGTTGCTTCCTAATAACCGCTTGGTTAAGTCCCTGCACTTTTTTTGGCAGGTTTATTTTTGGAAATAGTTTGCCACTGGCTCTTTTGTAAAGCTGAGAGTGAATGTCTGGCCCAGGGTTAAAACCAGTTGGCTTTGTTCTTCAAGATCAGGCTAGAACTCATATAGATTAGCATATCTTAAAACAGATTTAGCTGAATGTAGGAACAGTACCGATTTATAAAATGCTAGTAAGACCACACTTGGAATACTGCAGCACTTTTTGATCACCACAGTACAAAAAATATGTTGAGACTTTGGAAAAAGTTCAGAGAAGAGCAACTTAGAAGATCTGGAGACTTAAACCATATGAAGAATGGCTGCAGATTTTGGGTCTGGCTAGTCTAAAGAAAAGAATTAGGGATGACATGATAGCAGTATTCCAGTATTTGGGCGGCTGCCACAAAGAAGGAGTCAAATTATTCTACAAAGCACCAGAGGGCAGGACAAGAAAATGGTTGGTAGCTAATCAAAGAGAGGAGCAACCTGGAATTAAGGAGAAACTTTCTAACAGTGAGGATAATTAACCAGTTGCTTCCAGAAATCATGGGTGCTCCATCACTGGAGACTAGACAGTTACTTATAGGTCAGTGATGGTTAACCTTTTTCTCGTGTGCCGAAATCATGCATGTGCGCATGACAGCACGTTTGCACATGCCTACACACATAATGCAATGCATGCCACCCCCTGCGCATGAGCACACAACCCCTGCATTTCTTTCCCCCCCGGGCATGTGTGCAACCCCTCTGCATTTTGGGCCTAGCAGGCCTCCCTGATTGATCTACTCCAATGATGGCTAATCTTTTGGTTGTCGCGTGCTGAAAAACTGCCTGCATTCCCCTGCCCCCCTACATGTGCGTGTGATCCCCTGTGCTCTCCCTGCCTCCGTGCAAGTACACACAACTTCCCCCATGCCCCATTTTGGGCCTAGTAGGCCTCCCTGCAGCCTCCTGGGACCAAAAATGTGCCATGGGGGGCATGTGTGATGCTCCCATGCTTCTCACCGCCCCGCATATGGGCGCACAACCCCCTGTGCATGTGCCTGTGTCTTCTGCATGCACCCTGCCACCCATGTGTGGCAGAGTCCCAAAAATCAGTGTGCATGCATGTGCGCCTGGAGAAGCACACATGCATGCACAGTGAAGCTGAGCATGCCTGCAGGGAGGGCTCTGCATGCTACCTGTAGCCCATGTGGCATAGGTTCGCCATCATGGATATAGGTTCTCCTGCTTGAGCAGGGAGTTGGACTAGAAGACCTTCAAGGTCCCTTCTAACTGTATTTTAGATGGAGGCCACCCAGTTTACTTCTTTAGCTGCCTGGTCCAGATTAACTGACTTCTGCAATTGCAGCCTTCAAGTTCATGTCTGGATCATATTCAGCGCTTTCCATTAAGTCTCTTATTTTGTTCCAGGACAAAGCCTTTTTTTCCTAGCAAGGGTGGGTCTGAGGTGAACAAATCTAGATTGTATGAATCCATGCTTGAGAATCAGCTTCAATCTTCAAGAAGCTAAATGAATGTGGGAGAGCAAAGAGTTTGCCATGCCGTAAGTGAATGGGTGCTTAACCAGAGAGACAGAAAGGGAGAAGTCACGGGACAGAGGAGGCAGGGAACTTCTAATCTGTCTCACATGTAATTTGCATCTGTATAACTACCCTATCTTCCTCTCCCTTTTCTCTCCCTCTCACTCCAATTTAAATCTTACACCTGTCTAGCCACTTTGTGCATATAATGTAGTGAAAGCATATAGTTCATGAAAGCTTACACCTTTCAGTAAAAGTTGTCAATCAGAAAAAATGCCCAGCAAATTCCTTTGCTAGGTCTTTCATGAAATGGTTTTTTGGTGGGTTAGAAAAAAGTAAAGGAGAGTAAACATAATTTTATTGAAGAGAAAGCTACTCTTAGGTATTTTAAACATGAGCAAGAGCTAAAATGTGATTGCTAGCATAAAATCGAAAGACTTTCCATTTACGTAGATACATAGGAAGTCCATGAGAAAGACTTCAGAAAAACTAACAAAAATTGCTTCACCTTGTCTCCAATGACTTGTAAACACGAATTACCCAAACTGTAAAATGATGGTATCAAGCTCTAAATGAAAAGCTTGTTCCATGATACCTGAACAGTAGTAGAACAAGACAATTTGGAAGGCAATTATTCATGAGATAAAACAGGTGACTAAACCATAACTCTTAAGGTATAGTGAAGGGTGTAGTTGATCTTCACCAAAGCTCTGATAAACATGATTTTAAAAAAGATAAGATAGGCAGCTGCAGAATTAAAGAAAATTTAAAAAAAATCCATTAAAATATTAAGGAATTTGAGGTCTACCCAATTCCTATTTCAGATGAATAAGACTTTATCTTATACATTTTATTTGGTTGGATAAGTAATTTGAGTTCTCAGCTCCATCAGCTCCAAAGAGCTAGCAGCAAGAGCTCGTGATAACTGTAGTAGTTTGAACATAAAACAGTAAATTGCCTAAAATCTTGCTTGTGTTAAAAGAAAGGGAAGAACTGCTGGGTAATTTGGTGGTGACAGTAATGCTCACTAAATCTCAATATAATTTAAAAAGCATTGTAACTTTTGGGATGAGATCTTGTGAAATTCAGAGCATTGTTAATTGCTCACAAAGAGTAACCCTATCCCCAGTATGCACAATATTGTCCAGAAAGATATCTCTAATAAGTGTAATTAATTTTACTTAAAATCATACATTTTTATGGAATAACTCTGGAAATGTGATGCAAATGATTGAAATTATTTAAAAAATGTTTTTATTCAATAAAAGACATTGGAGAATGAAATGAGTGACAAGAACGAAACTCTTAATGCTATTGCTTCAACTCTTCACAAAACAGAGTTGGATCTTCAGAAGGAGGTGAGATCTGTGACGTGACTCCTTTTGAAACTTGTTTAATGTTAATTTTTACTTGCGGGTGGTAGATTATTTTTTTAAAAGATAGCCCTGCCTTTCCTTTTAATAATCCCCCAAATAGCTCAGAATAGGGTAATTCTACATCTTTATGTGGCCAGTAACATTGGCTCCTTCCCAGTGGCTGGGATCCAAATGTTGTCCCTCTGCAATAATTCCAGAGGAGTTTTATTCTTGAGGACAGCAAGCCCCTTGTTCCTCCTGCTGCCTTGGGGATGGGTGAATCTCCTCCCTTTTGCCTGCAATGCTCTCCCTCAGAGGCCAGAGGCATAACCATCTAATCAGCCTTGCTCAATCCTGGGAGCTTTTCTTTACTCTGCAAGAGAGAGCTTTCACCTGCATCAATATTCAGTGGGTATCCTTTTTAAAAAAAAAAATCCAATAAATCCTGTAGCCTTTGGTGAAGAGAACCGTCATGTCTGGTTGGGCATCAACAACATCAAAGTCAGGTCCCAAGTTCAGCTACTCCTACACAGATGCTCCTGAAATGGGCATTAATCATATTTTTTTTTCTTTTCCCTATCAAACTAAACAGAAAGAAAGTCTAACTCTGCATCTCAAGAGATTGATTTTCTGCTCTGATAATGTGCCATTCGCTAAATACTAGATTGCTGAAATGTGCTCTATTTAATGGTTGCTATAACTGCTTTCAATTGCCTCTGGTTTTCTTTGTATCCTACCGCTATGGCCATCATTGGTAGCCTCCCTTGCCGTGGAACCCTGCTTCTGCAACTCTCTTTTACTTGCTTATCACTGTCCCCCAGACAAGGCAGAGGCAAGAGATCGTGCAAATAACTGAGCCAATGCATTCATTCTTTGTAAACAACACAAACAAAGATTTGTTTAAGAACAAAACATATGGGGAGAGAAGGACATGAGAATAGTTAACTAACATTAATAAGATAATGTTAGTTAGCTAAATAATATATGGTGAGAGCAAAAACTGTAAGATCGATCTTTATTGAATAGAGCAAAAATTTATTGATTGAGCAATCATACCAGAATATACACTATAACAAACACCTGATTATTACTCTGAGAACTGCTAAATGAACAGATACTGACACTGAATCTGAAAAAGAGAATGCATACTATATACAGAGCATACAAGAATGGCCGGATTAGTAGAGATGGCAGCTGGAATTAAAATTGGAGATGATGTAAGATTTGCAGATGCCATAACTTTATAGCCAAAAGACAAGCTTGTTAGGAAATAAAAATAATTGAAGTCTAGGTAGTTAAATACCAACAAAGATAAGATCAACCAGCAGTGATGCTGTAGTTTTAAGCTAGTGATTTTGTGGAACAGTCAGTTAAAATTCCATCCTTTCTTGCATAGTGATCAAGCAAATGACTACCTTTAAAAAGAAAAGAATCTAATATTAAGATAAAATTCTCTTGTTCAATGCTAATTTAAAGAGCACTCAGATATCAGTGCTCTTCCAACAATAGCAAAAAAAGATTTCATTGATGATAGAAATGTGTATGTTACTTCCCACTTTCCAAAACCCAGTTTGTTTTCTCCACTACAGAAAAACAAAGTAGCAGACATGGAGAAAACTATCCTACAAAACGCAGGATCTGTTGAAGATAAATATCGAATTAATATAGCTTCTTTGACAGAAGAAAACAACATTTTGAGGTGGGGGAAAAAATCTAGTAAAATCCAGAACAGTAAGTCTTTTGAAAAAGTTTAAGAGATTATTTGCCAAATTCACCCTTCTGGAGGCATTTTATCTTAGGAGTGACAAGGGCAAAGGAGTCATGGAGAGATATCAAGAAATCTTAAGCTGAATGTCTAAACCTTGTCCTTGGAAACATTTGCCATTAAAATAAACATTTAAAATGACTGTCCATGAGTTAACAACACCCCCAAATACACAGATTGTCAAATGTAAGTCTCATTGTTTCAAGACTACTCTCAGGTTAATGACTCCATATTTGAGGGTGAGATATTGGAAAGAGCTGCACTGAAATTGTGCTTTTAGACTTCTCTTCTAAAATACAACTGTTATTTTAACTTCCCAGCACTTTTATCTAATCATAGAGTCCCCAAACCAACTTTGAAAAAAAATACTGACAGGCTCAAATGTGCCTTTGTGACATGCTGGATCATATACAAAACAGCCTTTAACTTCATTGTAGAGAATCAAGCAAAATCCAATTTGAATTTATAAATTGATTCAAGGGGCACATCTTGTGCTTTGGCACATGTGTGCCCTTGTATAACTTTGCTAAACAAAACATTGGATACATGTAGTTGTTTTAGCACAGAATTTCAACCAGCTTCTTATAAACTACTTTCACTTGATTGTGCAATGAGTGACCCAGCAAGTCAGGAGGGAATTAGGGGGATGTCACTCCCCAATGCTATCTGCAATTGAGGGAAATGGTTTCCAACATTATTCTATAGGCTCTCTAGTCTCCCTATACAAAGACAGAAAAAAATCCTTTGCTTTTTTTCTCTCCCTCAGGCGTAAGCTTGTTGAGAAGAATGAAGAGGTTTTTAACGAACGTGCCCACAAAAATAGTATTTATGGATTGTTTGATTAGAACTATGCGTGAAGAATTGGCTATGGGAGATTGAGTGAAGCTATTTCTTCAGAACATCAGGCTGAAGCTGGAACACCAGACGTGTCAAAGGATTACTCATATATATATGTATCATTATGTTTTTTACTTTATTTTTATCAGCTGCTGCCTAATAGTTTGGTGTTGTGTTTTCTTCCTTCACTAGCTTATCAACAGAATAAATGTTTCTTGGCCAGATGGTGAACATGTTATAACATACATTATATAAAAAGGGCACATCCTGGTCCTGTAGGTTTAAATCCATAGTTAAATGATTAGACTTAAAGTGAAACATAAACTACCAAAGTCTAAATGTCTATGGAGATTCTCAGTCATCCAGGTCATGGTTGTCCCAAAGGTGCTTTTTCAAGAGGCAACTAGACTTTCTGATTTTTCTTTGAAGACATTAGGCTTCTCATCCAAGAAGCTTCTTCAGCTCTGACTGGATGGTGCGGAATTCCCAGAAGAAGCTTCTTCAATGAGAAGCAAAACATCTTCAATGAAAAACCAGAAAGTCCAGTTGCCTCTTGAAAAAAACAAACACCTTTGTCAAATTATAATTAAAATACTATTTGTTAGTACCTTAAATATTAGGAACCAAAATCTTCTGCAGTATTTCTTTTAATGGATCCAATATTTCTTTGGAGGGGGATATAGAACCACCTATCTAGAACTGTTCTCATGATGTTTGGCAACTGTTGCACAGTGTACTTAAAACATTGAAGTGATCTTCAATAAAAAAAGTTGGATTTTAGAGATTTATAGCACTTCAGATCTGAAGCCAAAAGGCACTGTTGGTGCTTCCGTAACCCATATGTTCATGGGATTGTATACGTACTGGGCACACCCAGGAAAGGAAAGCTTCTTTAAGGTGTGCACATGGCCCTAGACTTGTTTTAATCACCTATTTGGCTCTAAATCCAAAATGCTGCACATCCCTACTTTATTCCTGGAATGTGACTCTACATATGAGATTCTGCCTATTTTCTAGTGGACATATAGAAGAACATGCTTTCAAAATATATAACAAACCAAGACTTCTGTTACTTCTTTCTTGATACAATTTTTAATTGGCTTGAGGTTGGCCTATTTGTATTTATCCATTATTTCTTTGTTGAAGTCTTACCTCTAAAACACTGCACTGTAATTTATCATTTCACTTTATTTCCCTCTACTCACTGTAATGCAACTGTTCAGATGTTCAATTTACAACTGTATCTTTACAGTTTACAATGTACAGTCCATACCTGCTGTGGATTAGAGGAAACAGTTTTCCATTGAAAAGGGGAAACAGAACTACCAGGTTCTGTTCTTTTATGTAGATTTTGTTCTGGATTTCATTAACTTTTTGAAGAGAGTTGGAACTTAGGCAAGATCTACAATCAAGGCTTCTGCAAACTGCATCTTCTCTGACTCAGTAAGCATTAAATAAATATAGCAGAGTATCCACTGTATTTAGTAGCTGAAAGGCATATTAATTTATCTACTATGGTAGTATTAAAAAAAAGATCTCATTGTGTTTAACCCACAAAGGTTGCTCCTGGGATTGGAGATATATCCCTCAGCAACAACGATTCTGCAGTCTACTCTTTCCCAATGAAGCAAACCTAGTGAGACTATATCTGATATCCTTCAGCTGTAGAAAAGGCTTGCTTAAGAAATGTGCTGATCATAGAAATCATTTTTACATATGCAGATGGGGAAAGTGCATGTTTCTTCATCTTAAACATCAAATAGAACAGTTATTCCTGTTCAACAGTATTCCTGTTCAAAACACAACAAAGAATGAATGAAAACAAGAGAGAAGAGTTCTTTTTGAACTCACCACTCTTTTCTCTCTATGTCCCCAGCAATCTAAATTATTTCGTGTCTGAACACTGCTCTGATATTAGCAAAGGTTCGTTAGGCACAGGGAAGATCAATTTTTTCCTGAGAGTATAAGCTGGTTGGGGCATTTGTTTCTTTTCGTGTTGAGCATCTGCACGTTTGCTCACTTCTTCATTGACTTCTGTAAGAATGGATAATATATCTTCACCTCTAAAGAGAAGAAAATGAACATGAACAAAATATCAATTCTTACTTTGTACTTACTTCCCTTTATATTATCACTGGACTATAAACTAACATACCGTATTTTTCGGAGTATAAGACGCACCGGCGTATAAGACGCACCCAGGTTTTGAAGAGGCAAATTTTAAAAAAAGTTGGTAAGTAGATAGAGGGATAGAGAGGGAGAGAAAGAGAGAAAAACAATAGGTAGGTAGGGAGAGAGAGAGTAGGTAGGTAGGTAGATAAAGGGAGAGAGAGAGGGAGAGAAAGAGAGAAATACAGTAGGTAGGTAGAGAGTATAGATAGGTAGGTAGGTACAGGGATAGAGAGGGAGAGAAAGAGAGAGAAATACAGTAGGAAGGGAGAGAGAGAGAGAGTAGGTAGGTAGGTAGATAAAGGGAGAGAGAGAGAGAGAGAGAGAGAAATACAGTAGATAATAAACGGGTTTTAGCACGGGTGAATTAATTTAATATATTTTTAATTGATGTATATTGTATTTATGGTTTTATATAATGCCTGTGCGCCGCCCTGGGTCCTAACAAGGAGAAGGGCGGGGTATAAATTTAATAAAATAAAAATAAATAAATAAAATAGATAGGTAGGGGGGAGAGAGTAGGTAGATAGATAGATAGAGGGGGAGAGAAATACGGTAGGAAGAGAGAGAGTGTAGATAGGTAGGTAGAGGGATAGTGAGAGAGAAATAGAGAGAAATACAGTAGATAGGTAGAGAGAGAGAGAGAGTAGGTAGGTAGGTAGATGTTTCCATGTGTATTTAGCCATATGTTGGAGAAGGAAATCACTGACCACCTTTGGAACAAATCTTTGTTTCTGCAGGCACAGCACTTGACCAACATAATTCTCATCAATCACTCTAATTAAACAGCTTTCTGAAAGGAAAAAAAAAGCGTTTTTGCACTTTGCAAATCTCCCCAAATGGCCTGTTTTTCACGAAAATGGGCCCGTTTTTTTTCAAATAAAAGGCATGAATAGCCTTGGGGGGGCTTGCAGAGTGCTCCTGGGGGATGGGGGTGGGGGCAAAATGAGGAAAAAATGGCCTGTTTTTTGGTTTAAAAAAATTGCATGCATAGCCTTATGGAGGCTTATAGAGTGCTGCTGAGGGCTGGGGGAGGGGGGGGGCAAAAAAGCCCTGTTTTTTGCTCATTTCTGCCCTCCCAGCCCCCAGGAGCTCTCTGGAAGCCTCCATAAGGGTATGGCCATTTTGGTGAAAGGGCGGGGTTTCAAAGGCAAAAACAAATGCTGTATTCGATGTATAAGACGCACCCAGATTTTCAGCCTCTTTTTAGAGGAAAAAAGGTAGACTCTGAAAAATACGGTAATTGCAAATCAGAAAAGCATGAAATCAACTGCACATTTAGGCACAGAGACAAATTATTTAGCATGTTAGAAATTTCTTAGGCTTGTCTTCAATCAAGAATTTATACTGTTTATCTCTCCTCTGCCTATTCAGCACAAAGTTTACCAGAGCCACGATGGCGTTGTGGCTAAGATGTTGGAGAAGACTGGGAGACTCAGGCTGAGGGCTCCTGTAGCTCCTTGGACTAGTCACATTCTCCCAGCTCATTCCTCCTCACAGGATTATAATGGAAGGGAAATCACTAACTCAGACAAGCCTGTGCTATCAGGATTTTGAGCTGGTGCATGAAAAGCCTACGAAACTATGATTGAAAATTGTGTGAAAAGTTCATTTGGAATGGCCTAAGTGGCCTACTAACAGCTTACAAATCTATACTTGGTAGTTCATTCAGAACAATCACATTAAAGAGAAGACTTCCATGTAACATGAATCCTACCTTGGCACCAGGAGCTGCAACTTACTGCAAAGAGCCTGAATGTACCAAGTTCCTTCATGTACATGCCGGAAAGAGAGATATCCATCCACAGTGGCCATGCCAAGCAGGAAATCTGCTTCATCTGGAATAGTTGAGGTCAGCTGTTGGGAAGACACAAATCCTGAACTTTGTGCATCTGGTTCAAATGAGGCAGCATGGCCGGAATCTTCTTGGAGAGAGACTGGCTGCTGTATCTTTTCACCTTGACAGGCCTGAATGAAGAAGAGCTTAGGTTTCTGAGCCAACAATGGACAATTGTTGGCTTTGAAGTATGATGTGATGGTACGGATTGGAATCAGACGTTCATCTGTCCCAAAAATTTCCCCAGATTTTCCATGAGATAGAATACAGCATACCAGACAGTCACTGTCTTTCCAAACGTCAGAGGACTGCCAAGACATCAAGAGTTCTTTAATTTCTGTAGAAGTCATGTCGTCATACTTTTTCACTTGGAAACCAAGCCAGGTGAACACACATTGCAGCTCCACTGTTACAAAGAAGTAAGGCAAAGAGTTCAATACAAAACAATATCAGTGGCTGTGTCATTTCATGGATCTAAGTCACACAGAAATGATATGGCAACAATGTCTATTTCTGCATTTTTAGGGGGGGGAAAGACCACAAAATGGTCTTTTTTGATAATCTACTAGGTTTATGAACTGTGAGACTACCCTTACCTGTTTACTTCTTCTAAACATCCTATAAATGCAGAAAATGAATAATGATCTGTATTGGAACTTAACAAGAGAGACAATTGCCCCATTTCAATAGGCTGATAGAATTTGCAGAGTGTTTTGGAATTGCAAACACAAGCCTGCTCCCTTACATCTCCAATCTTTCTTCATTGAATAGTAAGAATTTTAAAAAGTAGATAGCAATCTGAAAAAATATACAAACTAAATGTCATCTAATAACTATCATCCTCTCTTAATCACTACAGCAGACATCTTGCTTTTGCTCAACATTAGGAGTAGAAGTAACTTTACACAGGTAATCTTCACTTATCAATCATTCAAAGTTATAGCAGTGCTGAACAAGACGACTTACAATTGGTCCTTGAAGTTGTGGCCATTGCATCATCCCTATGGTCATGTGATTAGGATTTGACAACTTGGCAATCAATGCATTTATGATGGTCACAATGTCCCTTAGTCATATTAAGTGACATTTGTATGCATCAAAGCCGGCAAGACATCACAAGTTGCAGTCACATGACATTGTGTTTAATGACTTTTGATGATTCGCTTAACAACCGCAGCTGGAACCAACAAACTTTGTAAGTCAAGAAGTCATTTGACTTTTCACTTAACAATCACATCACTTAGTGGCAGAGTTGGTGGTCGCAATTACGGTTGGTGAGTCAGGATTATCTGTACTATTTTATGAGAAAGTTGATGGGGAAAAAATTGCCACTCCCCTTTCTATAACATTAATGGAAGCTGCAATGCGAATGCTCCAATGTATGAAAACTGCAACTTATTTCCATTTGCACATGTCAATTCTACTTATTTTCATTAACCTAATTATCTCTTAGTGATAAAATCCTAGCCTGGCACCTTCTGTGGAATAAAGTGAGAGATTTAAAAAAAATCTGGACACAGGCAGCAACAATAACTAAAAAATGTTTACAGCCTGAAACCATATAAAAGGTACACATTAGTAGTCATTTGCTGTTGTGTAATGTGAAAGCACTTTATAGGAAGATATGGAAGCAATTTTTTAAAGCCACTTACTGGCATCTTTGTCTGATCCATTCCTTCTTCTGAGATAACCTTCAAAATTGACATTGTTAATAATAAGACAATATCCTCTGCACTGCCCATCCATTTTATACTGAGATAACATCTGCAGAATGAAGGACAGGAAAAGAGTATCAGACTTTGGTTTGTAGGATCTTAATAATATTAGCATTACCAAAAGTGATTGTGGATGGCCGAGGGGATGCCTCTGGAGGATTAGAGGGACAGCCTCTTAGCAAGGGAAAACTGACCAGCATAGCCTGTGTCCATTCCAGGAAACTAATGTGAGAAAACCTCAAACTGGCCTCTCCCTAATTTGGCCAAAGATAAAGTGAGGGAGGAAGGAGAGAAACACATTCAGATCTGCAAGATTCTGTTCCAATGAAAAGAGTTTTAGATTTATATGGCATTGCTTTCTTGGTCTGAATTACCTTATAGAATATCAATGAATTTTACTTGTTTTACAACAGTGTCTGGAATCCTAACAAAATACTCTTTGATTGAAAATCAATCTGCTCTATGCAAACTTCATTGCTCAATTGCCAGAAAAGCAACTAGGATTTAACAGCAATCCTGCTAAGTCACACCAAAGGTCTTTCTCATCCAGTGTATCTTAATATGCGAGACTTTCAATTGCCTCTATCAAATTGCAGGTTTTGCACTCAAATATTTGTCACAAACATCTAGTGCACAAAATTCATTGCGTTTAAAATCAACATCACTATTACAACCTGCAAGTTGAACCTTATTTTGTGTGTGAAGAACCATCTCAGAGTCATCCAGATCAGTTCTCTAATGAATCTCGCTTCTTTGATTGCTTTTTAGAAGAAATGAGACCTGAGCTGAAAAAACAGCTATAGCTACACTGGTGTCAGGTCCTCACAGATGAAGCAAATGAACAAAATTGCAACAAATTGTCAACTTGAGGAACACAGAAAAAGTAACTCCTGGGACATTATTTTTTCCAAGAGTATAAACTTTACTGAATAAATCCACATTGGCACAGAAGAAGTGAAACATGGGCTTCCAATGGAAAGCCATGCATAGTTCATTCCCCCTTTCCCCATGGGCCACACACAGTCCATTATGTTCACCAATCACTTCTATTCACTTTGCTATGAGAACCAGACAACCACACTGTGCCATCTATTCTAGGTGTTCTGGCGATGGGGTAGCAATGTCTCATGGGAACCGATGATGCTTGGAGGCCATTCCCCACACCACAATCCATCACCACTGTATTGTCTATCAAGCTGCAAGCAAAGAGGAATATAGGTAAACGTTTGAGTCAGTCTTGACACAGAAAGCCTGTTGATGTTGCATTACAATTCTCATGAACCCCAGGCTATTAGATTTGCTTGCTGGGTCTAATGAGAATTGAAGTTCAATAGCATCTGAAGGGCTCCATGTCCACCATGTTGTAAAAGGACTTTTAAAAGTTAAGAATTGGCCAACATAAAACATACTAAACAGCTAGATTTGAACTAATTTCAATTCATATACTGATTGATTGAGAAACAATTCAGAAGATACAAACCACTGATTCAGCATTCATATAATTCTCCCCGACAGTTTGTTGTAACATCTGTCCGAAGAAATTATGAAAAGGCATTGCATTGACATCTAAAAAAATTACAAAGAAATAAGAAGACTTAAAGATTTATCTTATCTTAGTCATTTGAGAGTAGAATACTGCAGACAATAGAGCCAGTCCTTGAGTTGTGATCTGCCTTAATGACTTTCTCATCAACTTTGCTTGTTGAAAGCTAGCAGAGAAGGTCTGCAAGGATGATTATGTGACCACAAGATTCTGCAACCAGTCATAAGTGCAAGCTACTTGCTGAGCATTCAAATTTTGTTTATGTGGCTGCATTGGTGCTGCAGTTTCTAGAACTTCCAGGACTAGTTGGTGCAGGTAGTCCTTGATGTACGACCGGTCACTTAGCAACTGTTTGAAATTATAAAAGACCTTCCCCCAAAAGCTACTTACAAACAGTTTTGAAGTTATGGCTGCTGCAGTACCACCAGTCATTCTCCTATCTTTTTCCCAAACTGCACCCCAGGTCTTGGGCCTGTCTCCTCCCTTATCCTTCCTCCCTATCTCCCACTTATCTTTGACGATATAGAATCAGGACCTCACACTGGGGAACAAGGACAAACCACTCTGCCTCAGTGTCCCTGAGCCTTGCAGCTGTGTGCTGAAAGGGATCATGTTATTTCAGCATGGTCACAGCACTTTCCACAACACAGACAGCACTAGGAAAGTACAGCAGATCACTTTGTTGGTGGGCTGCACAACCACATCACATAAGCAATCGCTTTTTCAGTGTGGCCACACAAGGAATTGAGACCACACTTGAAACGATGGCTGCTTCTGGGACATGGCTGCACAGACCAGGGACTCTTTAACTAATGGAATGTCTTCTCTCCTTTCCCATGACCTTCTCTGGAGATCCTCAATCATCTGGCTTCTTTTGTATCCATCCATGGAGCGACTCCATGCTGGAATGCCCTTTTACTCTCCCCTCTCCTTTAGTTGGCAATTCTACCACATTAACAGATATAAGAATTCTGCTACCTTTCATGACTTTTGGCAGTTCACAAAAGTATGAAATAAAAATAAAATATTCACAATACATTATCATTTACATTTAAAAATAATCTCAACATCATTAAAACAAGCACTTTAAGTAAACAAAAAGGGTCAGAGTACTGAAGTATCTTTTGAGAAAAAGCACACAAGTAATTGGATGTCTTCTGGATAGCCTGGATCAAAGCCTCTCCCATCAGTTCTAAATAGCATCACCCAGACTTATTATGTGATTTGTAGCTCAGAAGATCATCTTATCTCATCATAAAAGAATCAGATAGACTTCTAAAAGAATAGGAAAAAATCATAAAAATATTGCCTTAATGTCAGCCTGTGGGTGTAACATATAATAACTATGTTTTGATGAAGGTGCCAGGCAAGTGAACCAACTTCACATCTCACTCTAAGAAAAGGTTCTTTGAAACATTAAAAACAGGGCACCTCATCACTGCTTTCTACTCCCAGATTCCGTGACAAGAATCTTAAGGCTCTCTATATTTTCACGCTTTCTCATTTCTTCTATGTCCAAATTGAGAAGGACAATGGATGTTCCTATATTCTACTGTGGTGAAGTATAAAGTACTTCTAGTTTCATTCCATACCAACCAGAGCACTTGTTTATTTTAAAACTAGTGTTAAACAAAAAATAGGAACCAGTCGTATAAAATTTCTAAACAAACCTTGATTTGCAGGTAAAGAATAAAAATTTCCAGTATGCTCTTTTAGGCTCTTAAACTTTACATTGTAAAAGGGTTGTAAGAAGACAAGGAAAATTCATATATTACTTGACTTAGGAGCTGTGCACACAGCTTTATATAAGATAGCGTTGTTTTTTTTCAGAGTATAAGATGGACATTTCCCCCCCTAAGAGCATGGAAAAGTTGGTGTGTCTTATACTCCGAATGCAGCCATTTTTGGCCTCCCGAAGCCCTGCTCCTACATCCCAGACTGTTTTTTGCAAAACCAGAGGCATTTTTGCCATCCCCCATCCCCCATAAGCACTCTGCAGGCTTCGGCAGGGCTGAGGGGAGGGAAAAATTCCCCCGTTTTTGCAAAAAATGGTTAATTTCCAGCAAAAACGGGAGCATTTCTGCCTTCCCCCAGCCCTGCTGAAGCCTGCAGAGTTTTCCTAGGGATCGGGGACGACAAAAACTTTGTCTTCTTACTTACCTCTTTAAAATCCTGGTGCGTCTTATAGGCTAAAAAATACGGTACTTGATTTTTTTAACTTAATGTTTTACATTGACAGATTCAGGCAAAAGGCAGTACATTTGAATAGCAGAATCTGCAATTTCCCAAATTAAATCAATTTCTACACGACGATTGCAAACATTTATTTCTTTTTTATTCATTCGTTCAATTTCTATCATCACCCATCTTAATCAATGACTTTGATATAAATCTAACACGACTATTTGTTTAATGAACATTCAAAGTTACAACAGCATTGAAAAAAGTGACTTATGATTGTTTTTCACAGCTGTTGCAGCATCCCCGTAGTCAGGGGATCAAAATTTGAGTGCTTGGCAACTGGCATGTATTTAGGATAATTGCACTGTCCCAGGGTCATGGGATCAACATATAACATTCCCAGCAATGTCAGGGGGGGGGGGGGGGGGAGCCATATTCACTGAAAAACTGCAGTGATTCAGTTAACATCTATCTCAAAAACAATAACATGAGCCAAAACTCACTTAACCCTTGCTTAGGAACAGAAATTTTGGGCTCAACTGTGCTTATAAATCAACCTGTATTAACAACAGCTTATTGCTATTTCCCAAGTCAGATTCCTATTTTCTTTCAATGCCATATCCCAGCCTTTTAGTTTCACAGCTGATATGAGAAAAGAAACATTAAAAGGAACCTCTGGGTATATTTCCAGTCCGTTCAGGACTCCGTGTAGAAAGCAGAACTGAAAGTATTTGGTTGCCACACCCCATTACTCAAACGACCATTTAGAACAGTGGTAGTTAACCTGGTACCTAGCGCCCACTAGTGGGCGTTCCAGTTTCATGGTGGGAGGTAGGGGTTTTGTCCAATACTGAAGCACTTTCCTTTTTTTAATTTAATTGATTTCCCTACTTTATAAATCACCATTAATGTGGAACGGGTGTACGGTTAGAAAATTTTACTACTAACAGAGATACAAAAGCGGGCAGTAGGTATAAAAAGGTTGACTACCCCTGATTTAGAACAAGAGACTTCTGACAACTCTAGGAGCGTATTAGCAAAAGCAGTGCTTCTCAATTATTTTCTGTCATGCCCCCCCTAGGAAGATGAAAACATTTCGCGCCCCCCCGCGCGACTGTAAATAGTATCATTTGTCTATAAAATTGTTATAAGTACACCTCTGCATAACACTGTATCCTTATTAACGTATAAGAGAATAAAAAAAGAAAGAAATGTGGATCAATTTACAACAAAGAATAGCTTTATTAACTGTAGCAGAAAAGATTTAAAGTGCATTAGAAATTTTAAAAAAATTAAATCCTTTGCCGAGGTCAAACGCGCCCCCCTTTACGGAGCCTCGCGCCCCCCCTGGGGGGCCCGCCCCACTATTTGAGAAGCACTGAGCAAAAGGAACTGCATTTCCTGTTTACTTGGTGGACCTATGACTCTACATGTCAGGAGATGTTACAATGCTGAGGTGAAAGACAAGACAGTTTGCCAAAAACTTAAATCTAACAGGAAAATGAGAAAACTCAGAACTTTTCAGTACACTGCAAAATTACCTACCGTAATTCTTTGGCAGAACAGGATCCTGTATAGAAAAGAAAATAAGAAAAATTAAAATGAGGTATTTGTTGTCATATCTACATTGAAGAATGTCATCTTTGAGTTTAGCTTACTCCCATGTAAGTGATCCTAAATCAACATGACTGGGATTACCATTTACTAGCAAATACCATATTTTTCAGAGTATAAGACGCACCCGCGTATAAGATGCACCAAGATTTCAAAGAGGTAAGTCAGGAAAATAAGTTTTTCTCCTCCCTGGCCCCCAGGAACACTCGGCAGACTTCAGCAGGGCTCAGGCAAGGCCCGTTTTTCACCCATTTTCAGAAAAAATGGGGTGCAGGACTTCAGGAAGCCAAAAATAGTTGTATTCGGTGTATAAGACGCACCAACATTTCCACACTCTTTTAGGGGGGAAAAAGGTGTATTTTATACTGCGAAAAATATGGTACTCTAGAAGTCTCTTCAGGAAAAAGAACATTATTGGAGATCTTAGGCCTTAAAACTTTCTGCAGAATATTTTTCTCCCATTTCAGTTCCATCTCTTTCATCATAATACTAATAATCTACTTCTATTTCCTCTTGATGCGAATTTTAATCTATACTTATTAGTTGCAACATTTTAAAAGGAAAAAATGAGATCTTATATTAAAAGAAATTTAATATAAGAAATTGGTACCTTTTAATAAACAAAGTAATAGGCATCATCTGCATTTGAATTCTTTGAATTCAGTGTCAAGCAGCTTTTCACTTGGTCAAAATCAAGTCCAGACTAATGCTAATTTTTATAAAGTTCCCTTCTCACCCCTATTGATGGTACATGTCTTCCACAATCTTGGGTCCTCTACAAGAGGCCAGGCAGTTTGAGGATTCTGCATAGCCTCTTAGCTGTTGCTAGCACTGCAGTCTCTCTGGAAAAGAGAGTTACGATGTCGTTCCTGGCATCTATTGAAGCCTCTATCTCAGCTTAGGAGTCATACTCACAAGTGCTTCTACAGCCCCTGGGATCATATTGGGCTTTACTTTCCATATCCTCTCTAGTTCCTCCTTCATGTCCTGATAATTCTCCAGCTTCTCACATTCCTTCTTCTTGATGTTGCTGTCACTTGGAACTGCTAAATCTTTCACCACTGTTGTCTTTTGCTCTGTGTCTACTACCATGTTTCCCCGAAAAAAAGACAGGGTCTTATTTTCTTTTGACTCCCAAAATATAACTTGGGCCTTATTATCAGGGGAGGGCTTATTGCTTTGGGCGCTTTCAGGATACCCCTAGGTTGGTGAGTGGTGCTCTGCCTGGCCGAAGGGGGGGTGTTGTTGTTGTCCAAGGAGCTTATTTTGTGGGGAGGACTTATATTTTTGCCCACCTGAAAAATATGGCATGGCCTTATTTTCAGCAGATGTCAAATTTTCGGGGAAACATGGTACCAGGATGGTAAAATGATCCCTCTTGACGTTCACGTTTCCAACATAAATCTGAAGCACTTTTATACATTCTAAATAATATTTTTGATGTCATACGCCAGGTATTCATTATTTTTCAACTAAATACAATCCTCTAGAACAATTACTCTCATCATCTGGGGATTTTTAATGCTCCTTTTCCTCTTGGAGACACAAGACTGGGAGAAGCTGGCTGAAGAGATACAGTTTGGGGAAGTTTTATTCATTAATCAGTGTTACCAAAGCAGATAAGCAAGGAGTTCGGAATGAAGAAATTAAATTAAAGATTATTAGTCATTAAAAAACATAATAAAAAAATAATGAGGCAGATAATAATAAAGAAATTGAAACAATTAAGTCAAAAACAGCATTAAAGAGCCCCTATAACTAACGATCCTGGACTGAACAACTAAACCAGCCTGCCCAGTTTTCAGAAATATTGTAAACTACTCCCTACTAGTCTTTCTGAATTGGGGTTCTGTGAGAGATTGCTAGATGACTCACAAGGGATGTGGATTTTTTTTTAAAATTAAACTTTGTGCATCATGTAATGCTAACATGTGAGAATTGGAATATTTAGGGATCACAACCCCTTTGCTGCGGTTTCTAAGAAAGACCATGGAGAAAAAAAGGTTGTTGAACTTAGTACTCACACTGATGGAATCTTTATGTGGTACTACAACTCAGCTTACTGTCCACACCTAGCTACTGTGATATAATAATTCCCTGAGGTCTGACGATTATTTCAAGGGTTCATCCAGGGTGAATATGTTGAGACAGGCTTCTTTACACAAATGGACCACAATATTTGTGAAGACATACCTGAAGTGAAGTACTTCCGTAAGTTGGTTTGTTAAAGGGAAAAACAGAAGAAGGAACAGGTTCTTTGATTCCTTGAAGAAGAGAAAGAAAAGTGAGGCTCCCTTCCTGCCATCAACTTTCCCTCTATCTCTTCTCCTGGCAGTGATACTCCATGCAGGCAGATGCAGCTCTTAAGCATCTTGGCTAAAGAAATGTCTCTTCCACCCTCTCATTCCTAAAGATTTTTTACCTCACATAAGGGAATTTTTGTATCAGTTAGAAAATATTAATGGGAACATTAATTATAGGTCAACATTTCCCTTCCATAGGTTTGGAAGAAGTCCAAAGCCACTTAGGAGACCCATAGTCAATAGTCATTGCAGGTTAGCTGATATAATTGGAATTGAGGGTAAACCACAAGATGGTCCCAAGTGACATACTAAATGTTTTTCTTTGTGTTAAATATATTCTTGCCTATTTATTACATGATACAGAACATAAGAAGTGAATAGGGTGAAACCCAAGCCCTTTCCCTGCTTTGCTTCCTTCAACTTTCTCTGTGCCTGTTTGCTCTTTTTCTCCTGAAATATGAAAAGTGAGTCTAGAGAAGAAAGAGATCTCTAGCAGATATGGAGTACAGGGCTTGAGGGAAAAGGAAGATAGTGAAATAGGTTATCTTCCACATTTGCCACCTGCCCCCCTTCGAAGAATAACAAGGGCATTCTTAATGAACCGATGTTTGCTTAGCAATACTTGGCACAGTATTAATCTAGTACCATGTGACTCGCACAGAAGAATGACCACAAGTATTTGATAAACAATATTTTCCAAAATTAGACACCTTTTGCTTTTTTGTACATCTCTATTTTCTTCAGAAGACGAGGTGCTGTTTTCTTACAGATATATTCAATAATATCCAGGTTTGACTCCAGTAGAAGGCCTTTCTTCTCCAGAGAAGTCAGCAACTCTGAAGCTGACTGAGAAAGAAAAATCAATGCAGTAGTTACAACTTAAATGTGTTTCCATGCTGCGTTAAGTAACCAAAGTCTTTCCACATCTCGCACCAAGTTCTGTCAGCAACATAAGAGCAACATCCAATGTTTCTTCAACAAATTAAAAATCTCCTAAAATGCATTGGCCTAAGTCAATCTCTAGGATTGGGCAAACACAGCTTTTCTGGACATGTAAAGTACATTTCAGAAAATTTCTACCTTCCACGTTTTTCTCAAAACATGTCTATCTTCAGGGAAAATGCTATGTTAAGGCCCATGTCATGATCAGGACTAAGGACAGTCCTTCTTGCTCTTGACAACACAACTATAGCACTTTTCCCTTAGGGAAGTGAACTTGATGTTAAATCTCACATCTCAACTTCTGGGGATTTAAAAAAAAATACCTGTTTTATTTATATTTTGGCAGGCATTTCTAAATATCTTTGATGTTTCTTGCTTCTTTATTAGTCTTTGGTTTTACTCACCACAATGGGTTGGTTCTTTGGGAGGTGGTCCTTCAAAAGAAAAGCAGCATTCTTCACATTTTCCTTTGTGAGGTCTTGTGCTACTCCATACAGCAACTGCCTGGGTGACAAGTCTAAACATGTAAGCCAATACTTTTATATAAGATTATAAGATATAGCACCTTGCCTACCATTTCAATTTAAGCTTCTGAAATTTTGGGTAATGAACTTTGATGGCAAATATTTAGATATACTGAATCAAAATAAATAAATGATTAAAGTGCTTCGTACCCATTCAGAAGAGAAAATAATGACTCAAACAATGTGTTTTAAGTGGAAGTTATATTTTTGTTTGGAAAACTCACCGATAACCAGATACTTTTCCTCGGTTAAGCAGTTCTTCTTGAACCATCTCTTTAGTATAACCAAGTTTCTGGAGCTGATCGTTACGCACAATAATGTAGAGAAGCTCTGCTATGAGGAAAGTATCATCCTTATTAATTAAGTCTTCATTGATGAGAAACGTAAAAATATCCAGGGCTGATTTCACGCTTTCCAGCTTCTTTAACGAGATGAAATCAGAACACAGAAATTTCAGATCTTCTACATCGTCCATCCCCAGGTTTTCATCAATTGATAGTAGCTGGTGGCGAAATGCCACATTGTCATTGTCAGCCATGATGAAAAGTTTTCTTAGGAGTTAAACTCTCTAAAACAGGAGGGAAGAAATAATGCTAAGTATTTAGAAACAAGGCAGTGAAAAAAACAACAACACCTCCCTGGAGGATAAACATTCACAAATTCTCTCCCACCCAACCAAAAACAAACACTTTTGCACAAAACAATTACTGGTAAGAGCAGCAGTTACAGGAAATACTATCAATATAAACTAAAGTTAAATAATTCAGCAAATGATCATTCTGGAGCGAGGGGACAGATAAGTCACCTTACTGCTTTTGTAATGTGGCAAACATATTTTTTTGCCCTGCACTCATATACACAATAAAAAAGTCAAATATATCAACTGTTCCATCAGACCTTTCCTTCTATTTCACTGAAACATGGTTTGGCATCTATTTCGTTAAAAGTTTATTTTCAAAGGTAATCATAACACAATACATAAAATCCTATGACATAATTCAGCCATTTGTCAAAATACCTAAACATTAAGCAGTACTGTGGTTTATCCTGTCCCAACAGGATAGGAACACCAATCCATATGAAGGCAAGAAATCAGATAAAAGTGAAAATCACAGGTCTTTGGAGGGGGTGGAAATGCAGCACTACCCAATACAACTGCTTCAATAGAGTTGTTCAATCATCAGAGTCTAAATCTGGTGAGCAAGCAATTTTATTATTACTTTAGTAAATAATTTCAGATGGAGCAAGGTGAAACTTTAGGTACCGTACTCTCCCTAGTTTATAGCTTCACCTTACACTTACTGAAATTACCAATTTAAAATACACATGCCCTCAGAGTATAATAATAATAATAATAATAATAATAATAATAATAATAATAATAATAATAATAATAATAATTTAATATTTGTAAACCGCTCCCTCTCCCCATAGGGACTCGGGGCGGTGCACAGGAAGAATAAAAAACAATAAATATATACAGACATTTCTTTAAAAACAAATTAAACCTATACCTTATGTATGTGTAACACACACAAGCGCGCGCACACACACATACCCACACACAGAGGGAGGGGGAGAGAGAGGGAGAGAGAGGGGGAATGTCAGGGGTGAAATTCAGCAGGCTCTGGAGAACTGGTAGCGGAAATTTTGAGCAGTTCAGAGAATTGACAAATACCACCTCTGGCTGGCCACTGAGTGGGCTGGGAAAGGGGATTTTGTAGTATCCTTCCCCTGCCATGCCAACAGAACTGGTAGTAAAAAAAATTAATTTCACCACTGCTGTATGTACATATATATACATATACACACGCATGCATCCATCCATCCATATCACAGCCTTGCTCAGCCTTCACAGCACTAGAAAGAAAGTTACATTTCCCTCTCTGATACAGAGTCCCAGTTTAGAACCTTCCCAAGGTTCCATTCATAACAAATAAGTGCTCTTCAACTTTTTTCTGCTTAAACTTCTTTCTTTTTTCCCACCCTGATCCATTCTCAAATTTTCTGCAGGCCTCCTTACAAGACTTTGGGACAAGTAGATGGATATAAGAAGAAGAGCTGAATTCACATCATACTTGAATCCAAATTCTAAATGGCATTAATAGGGCATTTTCTGGAACACTCTAAATGACAAGCCAAGTATCATCTGAGATCAGTCCTTCAGTAGGAAGGCCGGGATTTGATACCACTCTACTTCCTAGGCTCTATCCTACCTTATCACCAAAACAGGACCTGGAGAATTCTTAAGCGAGAGAAATTCATCATTTTTTATACAAAAATACGAAATTTGTAAGGTACACTTGAAGTTAGATCACGTGTCAACCGTGGCCATCAACGTCCCTTATCCATTCCCTTTGGGGATTTCCAGACCATCTACTTGTCAAAAATAGCATTCATTTTCCTAACGCACACCTTCCTCTGGGCAATGAAAACGGCGGCCTCGTTCGTTGACTGTAATGGCAGCCCAGGAAGGCTCCAAGGTCTTTAGGGAATACCTTTCATCTTCCCCGCCCCTCTTTATCACAACCGCCACTTCCTTTCCCTTGTCCCGAAACGCCACTGCCGGTTTACGAACTTTCTCCCCCCCCCTCACCCCCCAACAACGCGCACGATTTAACTCATTTCCGTGCAGCCCGAGCAGAACTTTACAAGTTCGTGCAGCAACTTTGCCACTTGTTCGGCTTTCGCCTGGGCGGACTTGGGGAGCAGTCAAGGCTGGAAAAGGAAAGACGCCAACAGCGAAACACAGGAAAACGGAGCCCCCTCCCTCCTCTCGGTTTACTAACAGCCCCCACCCCACCCCAAACTCGCTTACTACCTCGGTTTCGGTTCCGGGAGGGGGGGTTCGCTGGAGTTGAGCTGCAGGGAAGGCCGCTGTAGCGGAACGATAGTTTCAAATGCACCAAAACTTCCAAGTCCTTTCCCAGAATTCATTCATTAAAGCGCGCAGGGGACGCTCGGGTAACCGGCGGATCCTGTGCGATCAAGCGATCGGAGAGCTCCCGTCCGAGCGAGATAGAGCCTAAAAAGAAATCAACTCATAAAATTCAGCTCCGTTTTTGAATTTCCGGCTTGGTACTTAACAGGATTTACGCAGCATTTGCTCCTCCCCGCTCGCGGCGATCTGGCGGGAAATGCGCTCCCTGTTTGTGTCGGTGGCATCATGCTGCGCTCGCTCTACGCTGCCCGTCTCCACCCCCCTCCCGTCCCTCCCATGCTTTACCCCCGACGTCTTTGCCGGCCCTTTCCTCTTCCACGGGAGATACGGGTTTAAAGGAGGCGCAACTACAAAGGAGGAAGCCGCCTCGACGGCATTTTTTCTCCTCTTCCGGAGAGTTGCGTCCCATAAACTTCATGGGGGAAGGCGTTCCCTTGCAGTCTCAAGGGCTGAGTTGAGTGGAAGGAGAGGGGTTGAGGATGACTGACGGGGGCGGGGGGACCCTCACTGGCCGAGATCTGAGTGCTGCTGGTGGGGGAAAGTGGCGTGCGCCCTCCTCCTTTGCCTGCAAACTGGGAAAGATGGAGGGCAATCGACGCTTAGCATTGCGAGGCCCCTATCCCCACTCTTGACTTCCGAATGATTTTTGGAAAGAAAGAAAAAAATCCCCTGAAGGCTTTCCACCCACCTACCCCCACTCGTTAAAACCATCTCCCCCTTTATGATCCGGGTGGTATTTCAAGATCAAAATATTTTAAGCTTTCCCTTCACTCTGGAATAATCTGCACCCTTTTTAAAAACCTTATCTTGACTCCAGGCTGAAAAAGTAGAGAAATGAAGTGAGCAAAGAAACAAAACTTTTCTGCAGTTTTTTGCCCTGAACTAAAAAATAATAATGTGGTCTCTAAAAGTTTTGTAACACAACGAAGTCTTTGAAACCTTTGCCTCTCCTGACTCCCTGTAGAGTCCAGCTAGGATTTAAAGGCTAGCTATGGTGTACATTGCCCTCTACAGGCAGGCAGCCAGGCAGCTAGAACTTGCCAAGAGTGTCCACCATTTTGTTGCACAACTTTTAGATGTGCCTTTTTTTTAAGAGATGACTTTCCATCCCCTTTAGTTCAGGGGGGAAGGCTGCAGAAAGTTTTTTATTTCTTTGCTCCCTTGATTCCTCTACTCTTCTAATTGGCATCAGGGTAATGTTGTTACCTTTAAATCATGTATAAGACACATTCTTCCCACCACGTAGATGTAGCTCCATTGAAGGTTACATGTTGAATGTGGTTGGTCAGCCAGTTACAACTCCATCTGATGGTGATCCTGTCATCTTTCTGACTTACCAAGTAGCATGTTGTGACCTACTTTATCAGATGATTTACTTAAGTCCAAGCAAATTATGTCCATCGCATTTCACTGGTCCACTGATTTAGTCAATCAAAAAATGCAAAAAGATTGCATTTTGGCTTCTGAATATAACTTGGCTTGCTTCTAGGTGTTTGTGGATTCGTGGTTGGTATCTTTTACAGAATTTTTCCAGATGTTGATGTCAGGCTCCCTGAATCCCTTTTTTCCCCATTTTTTGATGATGGAAACCATGTCACTCTTTTCCAGTCCTTTGGTAGTTTCCTGGTTCTCCAGGATGTTTGGAAGATATAAGACAGTGGTTCTGAGATCACAACTGCCAGCGCCTTCAAAATCTTGGGATGTAATACATCTGGACCTGGTTTTCACTCATCTAGGGTAGATAGTTATTATCTTACCATTTTCTTGATTTATATTCCTAATCTGTCTTTTACAGTACCGTTTTTGATAGGCTGGAGTGCTTTTTTCAATTCAAAACTCAAGCGCCTATTGTAATTGTTGATTGTCACTGATCAGAATAGACTGTCCTAACTTTGCAAATCCTAGTTTTGTTAAGAACAAGAAACCATCATTTATGGTTACAAAAGAGTTATTTTCTGGTTCCTCAATCGCATGATCAGAACATTGTACTGGAGACTGAATTTCTGTAGCCTCTATGTCCATTTCAGGGGTCATGACTGAAGGCCCCCAGATTTGTAACAATCTGTTTCAGCTTTTCTCCCAATAAACAGGTATGAATGGCCATTTAGGAGTATTTCCATTACTGGTTTGGGGCATTTCTATGCCATGTTTGTGCTTATATTTCTACTATTGCTACTGAACTCCTAGGGAGGTTGTTGCTTAAGTGCTCAAAAAGTTCCTTTCCATTAAAGGGAAAGTCAATTGGAGGGTTTCATCAAGGTCTGAGCCTGTTAAGCAGGCAATGTCATAAAGCTTTGCCTTATTTGTCTGCACAGCTTCTCTACCATATTACATTCTCCAGAGGTTTGTGTGAGATTAGTTTTATCAGACGTCTGCAGAAAGTCCTTTAAAATTTTAATTTTGTTGCCACCCCCTTTACAACACTATCCTTCAGATGAGCCAAAGTCTCTTTTAGTTCTATCATTTGGCTCCTTTGTAGGTAGTAATCAGCTAAACATAGTAGTCATTTTTGAGTTCCAAGTTTGTTTTTAAAGATCAGTTTCTGAGTGAACTGCCTGAAGAGCTTATCCATTTGGGTCAGCCCAACGCCCAATAGTACTGCTAACACTCCAAGTAAATCTTTCTGTTTCTTTCCTCTTAATTTGTACAGTTTCCCAAATTCTATCTTAACATTTCTCCCTGAATATACTGATTTTATTTTCTCCTGCAAGTCATCAAAAGGCAATCCCAACTTCTCAAGCAGTTTCTCCATCACTTCACAAAACACCAAACCCATTTCCCCGCCTCAGAATTGTCCAGTAGAGCTGTAGCCTGGACAGTGATAAAGTATCTTTTTGTCAGTCATCCTAGAGTTCCACAAAGGCCTAATTGACCACTCAAATAGTAAATTCAAACCATTTAATATGTGTAGCTCATCCTTACGCCAGTAACAATATTGCACACATTCCCAGGTTTGCTTTTCGGCCACTCATACACTCACAGCCCTGGTCAACAGCTAGGAAATGATTAGGGCCACACTCAAAACCATTTTCAATTGAACATTGAGGCACAACTGGTTCTTTGGCATACACAGAAAACCAGTGCTTTTTAAGTCACAAGACTGGCAACTACTATTGCCTCGTTAACAGTTTGGAGCTATTAATGGATTGGGGAGGGGGGTTCATATGCTCAGACCCAACCCCTTCTTTGTGGTTTCGGTGACATATTTTTCTCGTTCTAGATCTTGCTTACCTACAGGTGGTCCTCAACTTTCAACAGTTCATTTAGTGACCCTTCAAAGTTACAGTGGCCCTGAAAAAAGTGACTTATGGCCATTTGTCACACGTACAACTATTGCAGTATCCCACGGTCAGATCACTCAAAATCCAGACGCTTGGCAACTGGCTCATATTTATGACTGTTGCAATGTCCCAAGATCACTTGGTCATCTTTTGCAACCTTCTGACACACAAAGTCAATGGGGATGCCAGTTTAATTTAACAACCGTGTTGCTAAGTTAACAGCCGCAGTGATTCATTTAACAACTGGGGCAAGAAACGTCATAAAATGGGGTCAAAATTAACTTAACTTGCTTAGCAACAGAAATTTTGGGCTCAAATTCGATCGTATGTTGAGGACTACCTGTACCTTCCTGAAGGAGACAGACAAGATTCTGGGCATTTGTCGACTCTTCTTATGTCCCTACTGCATCTTTAGCTATAGCTGCTTCAGCCTAGACTCACAGTAACAATTTTCCAGCTACAACTAAATCACTCCCTCTCGCTGCATCCACCAAATTATTGCCTAGTTCTAGTACTTTAAAAGAGAGGTACCTACAGGGATATTGAGGGTAGGCAAATCTATCTGAAACAACACTGGGAATGAGTCTTAATAGAAAAGCATGGTACACGGCTTCAAAGTAATCTACTGAAAGAATAAAATCAGCAATCAAACAATTAACAAAATAAGTAGATTTAGATTTTAAAAGGGAAAAATTTCCCTAGGATATATATAAATGTATAAGATTGTGGTACAATCCCAGCTTAAAAAGACGATGGAATAACCAGAAAAGCGAGCTTGGAATGCTTCCAGTGGAGGAAGTAAAGGAGGCCAGACTCCTCCTAAGATCTTTGAAGGCTTTATGTGAAGAGTTCTGAAGATAATGCAGTTAGTCTGTTGAGATTCTTGTAAACAGGTAGGCAACAATAAAAAAAACACCCTATTTTGATTATTTCAGTGTCATTCTAGTTCTTTGCACCTGACAAAGATTGAAATGTTTGTGACCAGTTTCCACAGAGAGGAAAAATGTAATCCAACATCAATATGTCCAAAGAAATTGTAATAATTTTTAAAATACAAATGCACAATGCATGTCTCAAGATATTCAGATGAAATACATATCATTTATATTTTGGACAAAATTGCTAGTATTGCTGATGACTTTAAAAATTATCTCCAGCTTAATATTTAGTTCAGAAACAATCCAAATTCAATTCCTTACCAAAATATACCAGCGGTATATTTTGTGTGCTATTTTGTATATCCTGTGCAATCAAGCGATCGGAAAACTCCTCTCCAAGCCAGATAGATTTCCTTAAAAAAAAAAAAACTCACAAAATTTAGAGCTCATTCATGTGTTTTGAATTTCCAACTTGGAACTTAAGGATTTATGCAATATTGTTCCTTCCCTCGTTGCAGCGACTTGGCGGGAAACGAGCTCCCTGTTTATGTCGGTGGTGCCATGCTGCGCCCGCTATACACTGCCCGTCTCCATCCCCCTCCCGTCCCTCCCATGCTTTACCCCCGATGTCTTTGCCGGCCCTTTCCTCTTCCACGGAAGATACGGGTGTAAAGGGGGCGCAACTACAAAGGAGGAAGCCGCCTCGACCGCATTTTTTCTCATGTTCCGGAGAGTTGCGTCCCATACACTTCATGGGGGAAGGAGTTCCCTTGCAGTCTCAAGGGCTGAGGAGAGTGGAAGAAGTGTTGGCGGTGACTGACATGAAGATGGGGGGGGGGGGGACCCTCACTGGCCGAGATCTGTGTGCTGCCGGTGGGGAAAAGTGGCATAGCTCTTCCTTTCTTGCCTGCAAACGGGTAAAGATGGGGTGGGGGGGATAGATAGACGGCAGCCCATGCTTTTCGAGGACCCTATCCCCACTCTTGACTTGTTTTTTGGAAAGAAAAAAAAGGAGGGCTTTCCACCCACTCCCACCGATTAAAACCCTCTCCACCTTTATGATCCAGGTGATCTTTCAAGATCAAAATATTTTAATACAATTTACCCTGAGATTGCAGTTTTGATGGTACTGAATTACATGACCACGGTGGTAGATTAGGTGGTGGTAGAGAAGGTGCTAGCCCATTAGGTGCTAAAACTAAACTTTCCCTTTACTCTCGAATAATCTGCACCCTTTTTAAAAACCTTACCTTGACTCCGGGCTGAAAAAGTAGAGGAATGAAGTGAGCAAAGAAATAAAAACTTTCTCCAGCTTTTTGCCCTGAACTAAAAAAAAATAATAGTCATCTCTAAAAGTTGTGTAACAAAACAAAGGCACCTGGGTCTTTGAAACCTTTGGCTCTCCTGACCCCATGTAGAGTCCACCTAGGACTTAAAGGCTAGCTAGACTGTAGATTGCCCTCTACAGGCAAGCAGCCAAGCACCTAGACCTTGCCAGGAGTGTCTACCATTTTGATGCACAACTTTTAGATGTACCTTTTTTTTTAGAGATGACTCCCCCCCCCCCCCCCCCCTTTAGTTCAGGGAAGAAGGCTGTAGAAAATATTTTATTTCTTTGTTCCTTTGATTCCTCTACTCTTCAATAGTATTGGTGTCAGGGTAAGGTTTTACCTTTAAATCATGTATTAAGGCACATACTTCCCACCATGTAGATGTAGCTCCATTGAAGGTTACATGTTGAATGTGGTTGGTCAGCCAGTTACGAATCCATCTGGTGGTGATGCTGTCATCTTTCTGACTTACCAAGAAGTACGTTGTGGTCTATTTTATCAGATGCCTTACTTACGTCCAAGGAAAATATGTCCATCGCATTTCACTGGTTCACTGATTTAGTCACTTAATCAAAGAGTGCAAAAAGATTGCATTTTGGCTTCTGGGTATAACGTGGCTTGCTTCTAGGTGTTTGTGGATTTGTGGTTGGTATCTTTTACAGAATTTTTCCAGAGGTTGATGTCAGGCTGATGGTATGTAGTTTCCTAAATCCCTTTTTACCCCATTTTTTGATGATGGAAACTATGTCACTCTTTTCCAGTCCTTTGGTAGTTTCCTGGTTCTCCAGAATGTTTGGAAGATATAATACAGTGGTTTTGAGATCACAGCTGCCAGCGCCTTCAAAATCTTGGCATGTAATCCATCTGGACTTTCACTCATCTAGGGTAGATAGGCATGCTCTTATCATTTTCTTGATTTATATTCCTAATCTGTCTTTTACAGTACTGCTTTTGATAGGCTGTACTTTTTTTTCAATTCAAAATTCAAGCTCCTATTGTAATTATTCTTTATCTCTGATCCCTAATGTCATCCTGTGGATGTAACATATAATAACTATGTTTTGGTTAAGATGCCAGGCAAGTGAACCAACCTCACATCTCACTCTAAGAAAAGGTTTTGTATTTTATTATGGTAAAGTATGAAATACGTCTAGTTTCATTCCATACCAACCAGAGCACCTGTTTATTTTAAAACTAGTATTAAACCAAAAATAGGACCCAGTCATATAAAATTTCTAAACAAACCTTGATTTGCAGGTAAAGAATAAAAATTTCCAGTATGCTCTTGTAGGCTCCCACACTCCTGTTCTAAGAAGAAAAGGAAAATTCATATATTACTTGACTTAGGATTTGTGCACACAGCTTTATATAAAATAGTGTATTTTTCAGAGTATAAGACGGACATTTACCCCCTAAGAGCATGGAAATGTTGGTGCATCTTATACAACGAAAGCCCCGCCTCTGCATCCCATTTTTGCAAAAAACAAGCGGGTTTTTTTTTTGTGCAAAAACATAGGCGTTTTTGCCTTCCCCCATCCCACAGAAACACTCTGCAGGCTTTGGTAGGGCTGACGGGAGGGGAAAATGCCCCCTTTCTGCGAAAAGTAGCCCATTTCCAGTAAAAACGGGGGCATTTCTGCCTTCCCCTAGCCCTGCTGAAGCCTGCAGAGTGCTCCTAGTGGTCGGGGAGGACAAAAACATTTTTTTCTTACTTACCACTTTGAAGTCTTGGTGCGTCTTATACCCCGTTGCGTCTCATAGGCCAAAAAATACGGTACTTGATTTTTTTTAACTTAATGTTTTACATTGGCTGATTCAGGCAAAAGGCAGTACATTTGAATGGCAGAATCTGCAATTTCCCAAATTAAATCAATTTCTAGACAATGATTACAAATGTTTATTTCTTTTTTATTCATTCATTCAAGTTCTATCATCGCCCATCTCAATCAATGACTTGATATAAATCTAACTTACAACTATTTGTTTAGTGAACATTCAAAGTTACAATAGCATTGAAAAAAGTGACTTATGACTGTTTTTCACAGCTGTTGCAGCATCTTCATAGTCAGGGGATCAAAATTTGAGTGCTTGGCAACTGGCATGTATTTAGGATAATTACACTGTCCCAGGGTCAGGTGGTCAGTGATTTCCTTCTCCAGCACATGGGTAAATACATCTGGAAACATCTACCTACCCACTCTCTCTTTCTCTACCTACCTATCTACTGTATTTCTCTCTCTCTCTCTCTCTCTATCCCTCTACCTACCTACCTACACTCTCTATTGCTACCTATCTATTGTATTTCTCTCCCCCCTCTATATACCTACCTATCTACTCTCTCTCTCCCTACCTATCTACTGTATTTCTCTCTCTCTCTATTTCTCTATCCCTCTACCTATCTATCTACACACTCTCTCTCCCTACCTACCTACTGTATTTCTCTTATCTTCCCCTGTATCTACCTATATACCTACTCTCTCTCCCCCTACCTATCTACTGTATTTCTCTCTCTCTTGCTATTTCACTATCCCTCTACCTACCTATCTACACTCTCTCCCTACCTACCTTACTGTAGTTCTCTCTCTCCCTCCCTCTACCTACCTACTCTCTCTCTCTACCTAACTACCTACCTACTGTATTTCTCTTTCTTTCTCTCCCTCTCTATCCCTCTATCTACCTACCTACTTTTAAAAAAAATTGCCTCTTCAAAACCTGGGTGCCTCTTATACTCCAGTGCATCTTATACTCTGAAAAATACGGTATCTTTCCTGAAAGTATTTTGGTTGCCACACCCCATTACTCAAACGACCATTTAAATTAGAACAAGAGACTTCTGACAACTCTAGCAGCGTATTAGCAAAAGGAACTGCATTTCTTGTTTACTTGGTGGACCTATGAGTCTACATGTCAGGAGATGTTACAATGCTGAGGTGAACGGCAAGGCAGTTTGCCAAAAACTTAATTCTAATAGGAAAATGAGAAAACTCAGAACTTTTCAGTACACTGCAAAATTACCTACCACGATTCTTTGGCAGAACAGGATCCTGCATAGAAAAGAAAGTAAGAAAAATTAAAATGAGGTACTTGTTGTCATATCTACATTGAAGGTTACCATTTATTAGCAAATACCATATTTTTCAGAGTATAAGATGCACCCGCGTATAAGATGCACCAAGATTGCTGCTGAAGCGTGCAGAGTGCTTTGGGAGGGGGGAAAGCAAAAATGCCCCCTTTTTTCTTTTGCAAAAAACACCCCGTTTCTCACCCATTTTTCAGAAAAAATGGGATGCGGGGCTTTGGGAGGCCAAAAATAGCTGTATTCGGTGTATAAGACGCACCAACATTTCCACACTTTTTAGGGGGGGAAAAGGTGTATTTTATACTGCGAAAAATACGGTACTCTAGAAGTCTCTGCAGGAAAAAGAACAGGATTTGGGATCTTAGGCCTTAAAACTTTCTGCAGAATATTTTTTGTCCCATTTCAGTTCCATCTCTTTCATCATAATACTAATCTACTTCTATTTGCTCTTGATGCGAATTTTAATCTATACTTATTAGTTGCAACATTTTAAAAAGGAAAAATGAGATCTTATATTAAAACTGTCAGAAATTGGTACCTTTTAATAAACAAAGTAATAGGCATCATCTGCATTTGAATTCTTTGAATTCAGTGTCAAGTAGCTTTTCACTTGGTCAAAATCAAGTCCAGACTAATGCTAATTTTTATAAAGTTCCCTTCTCACCCCTATTGGTGGTACATGTCTTCCACAATCTTGGGTCCTCTAAGAGAGGCCAGGCAGTTTGAAGATTCTGCATAGCCTCTTAGCTGTTGCTAGCACTGCAGTCTTCTGGAAAAGAGAGTTACGATGTCGTTCCTGGCATCTATTGAAGCCTCTCTCAGCTTAGGAGTCATACTCACAAGTGCGTCTACAGCCCCTGGGACCATCTTGGGCTTTACTTTCCATATCCTCTCTAGTTCCTCCTTCATGTCCTGATAATTCTCCAGCTTCTCACATTCCTTCTTCTTGATGTTGTCGTCACTTGGAACTGCTAAATCTTTCACCACTGTTGTCTTTTGCTCTGTGTCTACTACCATGTTTACCTGAAAATAAGACAGGGTCTTATTTTCTTTTGACTCCCAAAATATGGCTTGGGCCTTATCAGGGGAGGGCTTATTGCTTTGGGCGCCTTCAGGATACCCCTAGGTTGGTGAGTGGCAATCTTATTGGCCCCGGTGGGGGGGGGGGTGTTGTCCCAGGAGTATATTTTTGGGGGAGGACTTATATTTTTGCCCACCCGAAAAATATGGCATGGCCTTATTTTCAGGAGATGTCACATTTTGAGGGAAACATGGTACCAGGATGGTAAAATGATCCCTCTTGACATAAATTTGAAGCACCTTTATTCATTCTAGATAATATTTTTGATTTCATACGCCAGGTATTCATTATTTTTCAACTAAATACAATCCTCTAGAACAGTTACTCTCATCATCTGGGGATTTTTAATGCTCCTTTTCCTCTTGGAGACACAAGACTGGAAGAAGCTGGCTGAAGAGATACAGTTTGGGGAAGTTTTATTCATTCATCAGTGTTACCAAAGCAGATAAGCAAGGAGTTCGGAATGAAGAAATTAAATTAAAGATTATTAGTCATTAAAAAAAATAATAAAAAAATAATGAGGCAGGAAGTAATAAAGAAATTGCAACAATTAAGTCAAAAACAGCATTAAAGAGCCCCTATAACTAACGATCCTGGACTGAACAACTAAACCAGCCTGCCCAGTTTTCAGAAATATTGTAAACTACTCCCTACTAGTCTTTCTGAATTGGGGTTCTGTGAGAGATTGCTAGATGACTCACAAGGGATGTGGATTTTTTTTTAAAATTAAACTTTGTGCATCATGTAATGCTAACATGTGAGAATTGGAATATTTAGGGATCACAACCCCTTTGCTGGGTTTTCTAAGAAAGACCATGGAGAAAAAAAGGTTGTTGAACTTAGTACTCACACTGATGGAATCTTTATGTGGTACTACAACTCAGCTTACTGTCCACACCTAGCTACTGTGATATAATAATTCCCTGAGGTCTGACGATTATTTCAAGGGTTCATCCAGGGTGAATATGTTGAGACAGGCTTCTTTACACAAATGGACCACAATATTTGTGAAGACATACCTGAAGTGAAGTACTTCCGTAAGTTGGTTTGTTAAAGGGAAAAACAGAAGAAGGAACAGGTTCTTCGATTCCTTGAAGCCCTACAAAGCAACGATAAAATGATTGGGAAAGAGCACAACTTTTTTTTATTCAAATGAGTACTAAATATTTTTAAAAGTGCTGCCTCATCAACTAAAAGTTGAAGGAAGAGTCATGTGACAATGAACAAACAAAAGGGAACTCTTTAGTACACCTAGTTTTTAAAGTAATTGCACTCCATATTAATTCACATCCATATTAACAAACATTTTCTGTTTTTTGGGGAAGTAACGTGTAATCTTCAAACTGCTTCTGGAAGTGGTATGTTTGCTAGAATAAATCAGCTCAATAATGGAGGTCACGACTTAGAATCTCTCCGTTTTGTGGGAAACTCTTTTGGCAATGCCATTTTCTTTCTTTTATTATTATAGCCATATTCTTACTGAATCAGTAAATAGAATATTCAGGCAAGTCATTAAAAATAGGGTGTAGTTATTATTATTCATGGCTCTTTTGTGGCTCTTTGTTTCTCCTAAATGCAATTCTGCATTAAAAAAAGGCTGTAAGTCACAACGGTCATAACTGCATGTAATTTTACAAGCTTTACTGCAGTGATCATTAAGTGAACCCATTACAGGTATTCCTCAAATTGCAACAGTTCATTTAGTGACCCTTCAAAGTTACAACAGCACTAAAAAAAGACTTATGACAATTTTTCACTCTTATGACCATTGCAGCATTCCCGTGGTCATGTGATCAAAATACAAACGCTTGGCAACTGATTCGTATTTATGACAGATGCAGAGTCCTGGGGTCATGTGATCACCCTTTGTGATCCTCCAACAAACAATGTGGAAACCAGATTCACTAAGCAACTATGATACTAACTTAAGAAGGGCAGTGATTCACTTAACAACTGTGGCAAAAAAAGATTGTAAAATGGGGCAAAACTCACTTAACAAACATCTCAAATTAGCAAATGACCACAAGTGCCAATAAAGGCAGGGTGGTTGCCAAGGGCAAAAGCTACAATCACTTAGCCATGGTGTGTGTGTGTGTGTGTTTGTGTGTGTGTGTGTGTGTGTGTGTGTGTGTGTGTGTGAGAGAGAGAGAGAGAGAGAGAGAGAGGAGAGAGAGGAGAGAGAGGAGAGAGAGAGAGATTAGTTTTACAAGTCCATCAAGGAGTACCTATAATTTCCTCTTTTTTATCTAACACAATTTCACCCAACATCATTCACCCCTAAAGTGTGATTGGCCTCATCTGTGTCTGCCAATCTTTGGGAAGTCCCCTAAGATACGATTCCATGCAGGCAGATGCAGCTCTTAAGCATCTTGGCTAAAGAAATGTCTCTTCCACCCTCTCACTCCTAAAGATTTTTACCTCAGATAAGGGAATTTTTGTATCAGTTAGAAAATATTAATGGGAACTTTAATTATAGGTCAACATTTCCCTTTCATAGGTTTGGAAGTAGTCCAAAGCCACTTAGGAGACCCATAGTCAATAGTCGTTGCAGGTTAGCTGATATAATTGGAATTGAGGGTAAACCACAAGATGGTCCCAAGTGACATACTAAATGTTTTTCTTTGTGTTAAATATATTCTTGCCTATTTATTACATGATACAGAACACAGGGAGCGAATGGGGTGAAGCCCAAGCCCTTTCCTTGCTTCGCTTTCCTTAACTTTCTTTACTCTTTTTCTCCTGAAATATGAAAAGTTAGTCTAGAGAAGAAAGAGATCTCTAGCAGGTATGGAGTACAGGGTTTGAGGGAGGAAAAGGAAGGTAGTGAAATAGGTTATGTTCCACATTTGCCACCTGCCCCCCTTCAAAGAATAAACAAGGGCATTCTTAATGAACCCATTTTTGCTTGGCAATTTGTTGCACAATATTAATCTAGTACCATGTGACTCGCACAGAAGAATGACCACAAGTATTTGATAAACAATATTTTCCAAAATTAGACACCTTTTGCTTTTTTGTACATCTCTATTTTCTTCAGAAGACAAGGTGCTGTTTTCTTACAGATACATTCAATAATATCAAGGTTTGACTCCAGTAGAAGGCCTTTTTTCTCCAGGGAAGTCAGCAACTCCAAAGCTGACTGGGAAAGAAAAATCAATGCAGTAGTTACAAATTAAATGTGCTTTCCATGCTGCGTTAAGCACCCGACGTTTTTCCACATCTCGCACCAAGTTCTGTCAGCAACATAAGAGCAACATCCAATGTTTCTTCAACAAATTGAAAATCTCCTAAAATGCATTGGCCTAAGTCAATCTCTAGGATTGGGCAAACACCGCTTTTCTGGACATGTAAAGTGCATTTCAGTAAATTTCTACCTTCCACGTTTATCTCAAAACATGTCTATCTTCAGGGAAAAAACTATGTTAATGCCCATGTCATGATCAGGACTAAGGACAGTCCTTCTTGCTCTTGACAACACAACTATAGCACTTTTTCCTTGGGGAAGTGAACTTGATGATAAATCTCATATCTCAACTTTTGGAGATTAAAAAAAATAATTCCTGCTTTATTTATATTTTGGCAGGCATTTTTAAATATGTTTGATGTTTCTTACTTCTTTATTAGTCTTTGGTTTTACTCACCATAATGGGTTGGTTGTTTTGGAGGTCGTCCCTCAGAAGAAAAGTGGCACTCTTCACATCTTCCGTTGTGAGGTCTTGTGCTATTCCATACAGCAACTGTCTGGGTGACAAGTCTAAACATGTAAGCCAATACTTTTATATAAGATTATAAGATATAGCACCTTGCCTACCATTTCAATTTAAGCTTCTGAAATTTTGGGTAATGAACTTTGATGGCAAATATTTAGATATACTGAATCAAAATAAATAAATGATTAAAGTGCTTCGTACCCATTCAGAAGAGAAAATAATGACTCAAACAATGTATTTTAAGTGGAAGTTATATTTTTGTTTGGAAAACTCACCGATAACCAGATACTTTTCCTCGGTTAAGCAGTTCTTCTTGAACCATCTCTTTAGTATAACCAAGTTTCTTGAGCTGATCGTTACGCACAATAATGTAGAGAAGCTCTGCTATGAGGAAAGTATCATCCTTATTAATTAAGTCTTCATTGATGAGAAACGTAAAAATATCCTTGGCTGATCTCACGCTTTCCAGCTTCTTTAACGAGATGAAATCAGAACACAGAAATTTCAGATTTTCTACATCGTCATTTCCCAGGTTTTCATCAATTGATAGTAGCTGGTGGCGAAATGCCACATTGTCATTGTCAGCCATGATGAAAAGTTTTCTTAGGAGTTAAAATCTCTAAAACAGGAGGGAAGAAATAATGCTAAGTATTTAGAAATAAGGCAATGAAAAATAAAAAAACACCTCCCTGGAGGATAAACATTCACAAATTCTCTCCCACCCAACCAAAAACAAACACTTTTGTGCAAAACAATTACTGGTAAGAGCAGCAGTTACAGGAAATACTATCAATATAAACTAAACTTAAATAATTCAGCAAATGATCATTCTGGAGCGAGGGGACAGATAAGTCACCTTACTGCTTTTGTAATGTGGCAAACATATTTTTTTGCCCTGCACTCATATACACAATAAAAAAGTCAAATATATCAACTGTTCCATGATCACACCTTTCCTTCTATTTCACTGAAACATGGTTTGGCATCTATTTCGTTAAAAGTTTATTTTCAAAGGTAATCATAACACAATACATAAAATCCTATGACATAATTCAGCCATTTGTCACAAGACCTAAACATGAAGCAGTACTGTGGTTTATCCTGTCCCAACAGGATAGGAACACCAATCCATATGAAGGCAAGAAATCAGATAAAAGTGAAAATCACAGGTCTTTGGAGGGGGGGGAAATGCAGCACTACCCAATACAACTGCTTCAATAGAGTTGTTCAATCATCAGAGTCTAAATCTGGTGAGCAAGCAATTTTATTATTACTTTAGTAAATAATTTCAGATGGAGCAAGGTGAAACTTTAGGTACCGTACTCTCTCTAGTTTATAGCTTCACCTTACACCTACTGAAATTACTAATTTAAAATATACATGACCCCAGAGTATGTATAACACACAGGTGCATGTGTGCACGCGCGCGCGCACACACACACACAGAGGGAGGGAGAGGAAGAGAGAGGGGGAATATCGGAGGGGGGAAATTCAGCAGGCTCTGGAGAACTGGTAGCGGAAATTTTGAGTAGTTCAGAGAACTGGCAAATACCACCTCTGGTTCGCCCCAGAGTGGGGTGGGAATGGGGATTTTGCAGTATCCTTCTCCGGCCACTCCCACAGAACTGGTAGTAAAAAAAATAATTTCACCACTGCTGTGTTTGTGTGTGTACACAAACACACACACACACACACACACACACAAACACAGTACACATGCATCCATCCATCCATATCACACTTGCTCAGCCTTCACAGCATTAGAAAGAAAGTTACATTCCCTCTCTGATACAGAGTCCCAGTTTAGAACCTTCCCAAGGTTCCATTCATAACAAATAAGTGCTCTTCAACTTTTTTTTGCTTATACTTCTGTTTCTTTTTTCCCACCCTGATCCATTCTCAAATTTTCTGCAGGCCTCCTTACAAGACTTTGGGACAAGTAGATGGATATAAGAAGAAGAGCTGAAATCACATCATACTTGAATCCAAATTCTAAATGGCATTAATAGGGCATTTTCTGGAACACTCTAAATGACAAGCCAAGTATCATCTGAGATCAGTCCTTTAGTAGGAAGGCCGGGATTTGATACCACTCTACTTCCTAGGCTCTATCCTACCTTATCACCAAAACGGGACCTGGAGAATTCTTAAGCAAGATAAATTCATCATTTTTTATACAAAAATACGAAATTTGTAAGGTACACTTGAACTTAGATGACGTGGCAACCGTCGCCATCAACGTCCCTTATCCATTCCCTTTGGGGATTTCCAGACCATCTACTTGTCAAAAATAGCATTCATTTTCCTAAAGCACACCTTCCTCTGAGCAATGAAAACGGCGGCCTCATTCGTTGACTGTAATGGCAGCCCAGGAAGGCTCCGTCCCGTTACAGCGCCAAAGTCTTTAGGGAATAACTTTCATCTTCCCCGCCCCTCTTTATCACAACCGCCACTTCCTTTCCCTTGTCCCGAAACGCCACTGCCGGTTTACGAACTTTCTGCTCCCCCTCCCCCCTGCCCCCAACAACGCGCACGATTTAACTCATTTCCGTGCAGTCCTAGCAAAACTTTACAAGTTCGTGCAGCAACTTTGCCACTTGTTCGGCTTTCGCCTGGGCGGACTTGGGAAGCAGTCAAGGCTGGAAAAGGAAAGACGCCAACAGCGAAACCCAGGAAAACGGAGCCCCCTCCCTCCTCTCGGTTTACTAACAGCCCCCACCCCACCCCAAACTCGCTTACTACCTCGATTTTGGTTCCCGGGGGGGGGGGGGATCGCTGGAGTTGAGCTGCAGGGAAGGCCGCTGTAGCGGAACGATAGTTTCAAATGCACCAAAACTTCCAAGTCCTTTCCCCGAATTCATTCATTAAAGCGCGCAGGGGACGTTCTGGTAACCGGCGGATCCTGTGCGATCAAGCGATCGGAGAGCTCCCGTCCGAGCGAGTTGATCCTAAAAAGAAATCAACTCACAAAATTCGGCTCCGTTTTTGAATTTCCGGCTTGGTAATTAACAGGATTTACGCAGCATTTGCTCCTCCCCGCTCGCGGCGATCTGGCGGGAAATGCGCTCCCTGTTTGTGTCGGTGGCATCATGCTGCGCTCGCTATACGCTGCCCGTCTCCACCCCCTTCCCGTCCCTCCCATGCTTTACCCCCGACGTCTTTGCCGGCCCTTTCCTCTTCCACGGGAGATACGGGTTTAAAGGAGGCGCAACTACAAAGGAGGAAGCCGCCTCGACGGAATTTTTGTCATCTTCCGGAGAGTTGCGTCCCATACACTTCATGGGGGAAGGCGTTCCCTTGCAGTCTCAAGGGCTGAGGAGAGTGGAAGGAGAGGGGTTGGCGGTGACTGACGGGGTCGGGGGAACCCTCACTTGCCGAGATCTGTGTACTGCTGGTGGGGGAAAGTGGCGTGCGTCCTCCTTTGCCTGCAAACTGGGAAAGATGGAGGGCAATCGACGCTTAGAATTGCGAGGCCCCTATCCCCACTCTTGACTTCCGAATGCTTTTTGGAAAGAAAGGGAAAAAAAATCCCCCGAGGGATTTCCAGGCACCTACCCTCACTCGTTAAAACCATCTCTCCCTTTATGATCCGGGTGATATTTCCAGATAAATATATTTTGATACAATTTACCCTGAGATTAGAGTTCTCATGGTTCTGAAGTACATGACCACCGTGGTAGATTAGGTGGTGGTAGAGAAGGTGCTACCCCGTTAGGTGCTAAAACTAAGCTTTCCCTTTACTCTGGAATAATCTGCACCCTTTTTAAAAACCTTGTCTTGACTCCAGGCTGAAAAAGTAGAGGAATGAAACGAGCAAAGAAACAAAAATTTTCTGCAGCTTATTGCCCTGAACTAAAAAAATAATAATGTGGTGTCTAAAGGTTGTGTAACACAACGAAGTCTTTGAAACCTTTGGCTCTCCTGACCCCAAGTAGAGTCCAGCTAGGATTTAAAGGCTAGCTATGGTGTAGATTGCCCTCTACAGGCAGGCACACAGGCAGCCAGGCAAGCTAGAGCTTGCCAAGAGCGTCCACCATTTTGTTGCACAACTTTTAGATGTGCCTTTTTTTTTAGAGATGACTTTCTATCCCCTTTAGTTCAGGGGGGAAGGCTGCAGAAAATATTTTATTTCTTTGCTCCCTTGATTCCTCTACTCTTCAAATTGGCATCAGGGTAATGTTGTTACCTTTAAATCATGTATAAGACACATTCTTCCCACCATGTAGATGTAGCTCCATTGAAGGTTACATGTTGAATGTGGTTGGTCAGCCAGTTACGAATCCATCTGGTGGTGATCCTATCATCTTTCTGACTTACCAAGTAGCATGTTGTGGCCTACTTTATCAGATGATTTACTTAAGTCCAAGTAAATTATGTCCATCGCATTTCACTGGTCCACTGATTTAGTCAATCAAAAAATGCAAAAAGATTGCATTTTGGCTTCTGAATATAACTTGACTTGCTTCTAGGTGTTTGTGGATTTCTGGTAGGTTATCTTTTACAGACTTTTTCCAGATGTTGATGTCAGGCCGTCTGTAGATACCTGAATTCATTTTCCCCATTTTTTGATGATGGGAACCATGTCACTCTGTTCCAGTCCTTTGGTAGTTTCCTGGTTCTCCAGGATGTTTGAAAGATATAAGACAGTGGTTCTGAGATCACATCTGCCAGCGCCTTCAAAATCTTGGGATGTAATCCATCTGGACCTGGTTTTCACTCATCTAGGGTAGATAGTTATTATCTTACCATTTTCTTGATTTATATTTCTAATCTGTCTTTTACAGTACCGTTTTTGATAGGCTGGAGTGCTTTTTTCAATTCAAAACTCAAGCGCCTATTGTAATTGTTGATTGTTGATTGTAGACTGTCCTAACTTTGCAAATCCTAGTTTTGTTAAGAACAAGAAACCATCATTTATGGTTACAAAAGAGTTATTTTCTGGTTCCTCAATCGCATGATCAGAACATTGTACTGGAGACTGAATTTCTGTAGCCTCTATGTCCATTTCAGGGGTCATGACTGAAGGCCCCCAGATTTGTAACAATCTGTTTCAGCTTTTCTCCCAATAAACAGGTATGAATGGCCATTTAGGAGTATTTCCATTACTGGTTTGGGGCATTTCTATGCCATGTTTGTGCTTATATTTCTACTATTGCTACTGAACTCCTAGGGAGGTTGTTGCTTAAGTGCTCAAAAAGTTCCTTTCCATTAAAGGGAAAGTCAATTGGAGGGTTTCATCAAGGTCTGAGCCTGTTAAGCAGGCAATGTCATAAAGCTTTGCCTTATTTGTCTGCACAGCTTCTCTACCATATTACATTCTCCAGAGGTTTGTGTGAGATTAGTTTTATCAGACGTCTGCAGAAAGTCCTTTAAAATTTTAATTTTGTTGCCACCCCCTTTACAACACTATCCTTCAGATGAGCCAAAGTCTCTTTTAGTTCTACCATTTGGCTCCTTTGTAGGTAGTAATCAGCTAAACATAGTAGTCATTTTTGAGTTCCAAGTTTGTTTTTAAAGATCAGTTTCTGAGTGAACTGCCTGAAGAGCTTATCCATTTGGGTCAGCCCAACGCCCAATAGTACTGCTAACACTCCAAGTAAATCTTTCTGTTTCTTTCCTCTTAATTTGTACAGTTTCCCAAATTCTATCTTAACATTTCTCCCTGAATATACTGATTTTATTTTCTCCTGCAAGTCATCAAAAGGCAATCCCAACTTCTCAAGCAGTTTCTCCATCACTTCACAAAATACCAAACCCATTTCCCCGCCTCAGAATTGTCCAGTAGAGCTGTAGCCTGGACAGTGATAAAGTATCTTTTTGTCGGTCATCCTAGAGTTCCACAAAGGCCTAATTGACCACTCAAATAGTAAATTCAAACCATTTAATATGTGTATCTCATCCTTACGCCAGTAAAAATATTGCACACATTCCCAGGTTTGCTTTTCGGCCACTCATACACTCACAGCCCTGGTCAACAGCTAGGAAATGATATGGGGCACACTCAAACCATTTTCAATTGAACATTGAGGCACAACTGGTTCTTTGGCATACACAGAAAACCAGTGAATTTAAAGTACAGTACAACTTTACTGATTAGAATCCACCATTGCTATTCCCCACCACCACACACATTCATCCACACTGTAGGTACCGAAAAATACGGTACCTACATCCTTCACCAGGTAGAACATCTAAAGAGCGAGAAGGCTTTGGGAGCCTTTTATCCTCCACGGTCTTTGCTTTTTAAGTCACAAGACTGGCAACTACTATTGCCTCGTTAACAGTTTGGAGCTATTAATGGATTGGGGAGGGGGGTTCATATGCTCAGACCCAACCCCTTCTTTGTGGTTTCGGTGACATATTTTTCTCGTTCCGGTCTTGCTTACCTACAGGTGGTCCTCAACTTTCAACAGTTCATTTAGTGACCCTTCAAAGTTACAGTGGCCCTGAAAAAAGTGACTTATGGCCATTTGTCACACGTACAACTATTGCAGTATCCCACGGTCAGATCACTCAAAATCCCGACGCTTGGCAACTGGCTCATATTTATAACTGTTGCAATGTCCCAAGATCACTTGGTCATCTTTTGCAACCTTCTGACACACAAAGTCAATGGGGATGCCAGTTTAATTTAACAACCGTGTTGCTAAGTTAACAGTGATTCATTTAACAACTGGGGCAAGAAACGTCATAAAATGGGGTCAAAATTAACTTAACTTGCTTAGCAACAGAAATTTTGGGCTCAAATTCGATCGTATGTTGAGGACTACCTGTACCTTCCTGAAGGAGACAGACAAGATTCTGGGCATTTGTCGACTCTTCTTATGTCCCTGCTGCATCTTTAGCTATAGCTGCTTCAGCCTAGACTCACAGTAACAATTTTCCAGCTACAACTAAATCACTCCCTCTCGCTGCATCCACCAAATTATTGCCTAGTTCTAGTACTTTAAAAGAGAGGTACCTACAGGGATATTGAGGGTAGGCAAATCTATCTGAAACAACACTGGAAATGAGTCTTAATAGAAAAGCATGGTACAAGGCTTCAAAGTAATCTACTGAAAGAATAAAATCAGCAATCAAACAATTAACAAAATAAGTAGATTTAGATTTTAAAAGGGAAAAGTTCCCCTAGGATATATATAAATGTATAAGAGTGTGGTACAATCCCAGCTTAAAAAGACGATGGATTAACCAGAAAAGTGAGCTTGGAATCCTTCCAGTGGAGGAAGTAAAGAAGGCCAGACTCCCCTTAAGGTCTTTGAAGACTTTATCTGAAGAGTTCTGAAGATAATGCAGTTAGTCTGTTGAGATTCTTGTAAATAGGTAAGCAACAAAAACAAATAAACAACCCCACCCTATTTTCAGTGTCATTGTAGTTCTTTGCATCTGACAAAGATTGAAATGTTTGTGACCAGCTTCCACAGAAAGTAAAAATATAATCCAACACCAAAATATCCAAAGTAATTGTAACAATTTTTAAAATGCAAATGCACAATATATGTCTCAAGATATTCAGATGAAATACATATTGTTTATATCTTAAACAAAATTACTAGTATTACTGATGCCATTAAAAATTTTCTACAGCTTAATATTTAGTTCAAAAACAATCCAAATTCTATTCCTTACAAAGACTATGTTCTATTATCCTCATACACCTTCCTTTCCATTCTTTTTTCTCCTTGTCAAATACCCAAGCACTTGCTTAAATGCAATGGCAATCCCCTTCTTAAGAATACAATCCCCTTCTTAAGAATACAATCCCCTTCTTAAGAATAGTATCGTCCCTATGTCAACCAAGTTTTACTGGTTGTCTTGACTAGGCTGGAAACAAGCTTCTGTTCCCCTATATTTCTGCGTTTCTTGGTACTAGTGGATCTCTGTATTCTATAGTCGTTCTATAGTTGTTGCTGAGCGAACCACAAAATAATCACATAGCTACCTTTAACTACAGCCTCCCTTTTCTCAGACACTCTTGGCCACTAGGTGTGTTTTTACACATATGATAGCACTAAGAATTGCACACTGGAGGGCTGAGATTAAGGAAGACCTTCAAAACCTATGAACTATACACTGGCAGCACTCAGAAGCTTCCCTAATTTCTAACCCTTTTCAATGCCATTTCTGCAAGAAGATTCTTCCAACCAAGTACTGATACTTCTTTACTCATAGTATTAGCTATTACTTTTGATTATACTTGCATGCTGAGACAATTAGGTTGTCTCACAATAATCCACCGTGGCTTTTGTTTGAACATATTCATAAGCAAGTCAGAAAGTAATATAATTCTCTGAGATCTGAGAAAGATCATGACAAGTTATATAAATGAGGCACATATCCAGTGATATCTGTGGTGAGCTATAAGTAATACATTGTAAGAATAGCTGCTTGTTCCCACTATTTCTTGTCTAAATCACAATTCTGTGAAGCCAGAATTATTCATTTAAAAGTACAAAATGTTTCTGAATGCTATTACTTATGCTCTAGTTGACTCCAGGAGAAACTGATACATCTCAGAAAGGTATCACAAAGGCCTTCACTTGTCAATCAGGAAAAGTTTTTTCCTCAAGGTGTGCTTCAACAAGAGTAAATACTGTTCTGTAGAATTAATCCTATTCCATTCATAAATTCTGTTGTTCAGCTCTAAAAAAATATCCAGCAGAGGCAGCTTTCTGCAAACAAAAAAGGGAGAGGAGAGAGACAAAAAAAATACCTTCAACATGAGATTACATACATTTTATAAACAAGTAAAAAGCTGCAGGTGAACAGCTCCAGGTTTTGCAAACGTGCCCAGTTCTACCCTTCAGCTGAAGGTTATTCAGCAATTCTTAAGACAGTGGACCCCAACTTTTTGGGCACCAGAAACCGGTTCCATGGAGAGAACCAGAGGGTTTTTCTTTCTGGGTACCGGAAGGAGCGTGGTTTCAACAACTACAGACCTCCACTCCTTCCGTCAAAAACTAAAAACTCACTTCTTCTGCCTGGCCGGCTTGGGTTAATTGACCCATTTACCTCTAGCTGAATATTTCACTGTTTTATTAGGGATTTTTAGGGGTATTAGTTTTAGATAGTTTGGGATTTTAGCGCAGGGTCTAGGTTTAATTCATTTTAAATTGTATTATAATGTTTGTTGTTTATATATGTATTTTTAATTCCCTGTGCACCGCCTCGAGTCCCTTCGGGGAGAGAGAGCAGTTTACAAATTAAATTATTATTATTATGTTTCCATCACTTGTCTGGAATAGAGAGGTCTTATGTGTTTATGGCAAGCACTGGCTCCAAGCCTAACCATCAGAAGCCCTTCAGTTCCCTTTTATAAAGAAATGTATATGAAGGACATTGCTGTTACAGGGAAACCACTACATTTCTATAGTGTGTCAAAATTGTCTCACTTCTGTCACTCACTCTTTCTGCAGGAACCAATATCAATGCTTACCTTATTGCTGCAAACCAAGTATTATCAGAGTGCTGTTTTCATATTCCTATCTATTTTCCATTCTCCCAAAGAACAGCATGGCTCCTGCATGGCTAATATTTGACATAAACACCTACCTCTTCTGAGGATCCATCAGAAGGCCAGCCAAAGTGGAAAGATAATAGGATGATGAGCATGGGGATCTCTCCAATACAGAGGCATCCAATCTGCAGTGGCTCCAGAAAATGTCTGCTACTTGTGGGATTGTGCATAGATCTCCATCTGCCTCTGTCAGGCTGGCATTTCCTTGCCAATTTTGGGGCTCAACGTAGTTTTGGATAAAAAAGAGCTTTGGTTTTCCTAAGAGATCAGGACAATTCTCACCAGTAAAGAAATTCTTCAGCTTTTCCAGTTGAAATCCTGGAACAATATGGTCTGTGCAGAATATATGTTCATAGTTCCCTCGACTGACAAGCACACAAACAAAACAATCTGCATCTTTGTGAGCTCTTAGCTTTGCTGCTGCACGCAAATCACGCACCACTGCATCCATATTCAGAAATAATCGACAGTGAACTTCAAAATGTAGTGATTTAAAGGTTTTCGTCAACAAACCTACAGAGTAAGAAGCAGGAGAGCGAGTTAGTAGGTTAGAGTCCAGGCTTAGGAAGGCTGGTTTTGTTTTAAGATCCAGTTGTTAACATTTATTGGCCTGCCTGTCTAATTTCAAGCTGGCAGATATTTTAAGCCATAGTCATTTGTTAAATTTATTTCATAATCTTCCCCGTATATATTCTTGATATTGTCCTATCTTGAGGACTTGATTACACCTCAACCTGTTCATATTAGATTTTCTTACTTTATATTCTGCTTTTTCCTTAAGAGTACCTCTACAAATGTTTTTGAGGGAAGATTGCAATTTCTGTGCATTACATAAGAGCCAATTTGGTCTAATGGGTAAAGCTCCAGGCTAGAAACCAGGAGACTGTGAGTTCTAGTTCTCTCTTAGGCATGAAAACCAGCTGCGTGACTTTGGGCCAGTCATTTTCTCTCAGCTCAACCCACCTCAAGGGTTGTATTGTAGAGAAAATAGGAGGAGGAAAGGAAAGAGTAGTAGGTATGTTCACTGTCTTTATAAAAATAATAAAGGCAGGATTAAAAATAAATAAAATAAATTGCACTTTGTTTCGTGATATTGTAATTTATAGTGTGTGAAGGATTGTGAAATTCAGATTTTTTAAAAAAGTATCTTCCCGTGTTTTTTTCTTTTCTCCTTCTCTCATATCAAAATTTTCTCTAAGTTATCCTTTCCTTCCCCTCTCATCCCTTATGGAGATTTTGAGTATAGGACTCTTCCTCCTACCCTTTGGAGCTACATAGCCTGCAAGGAGAAAAAATCTCCAGTGCAGCAGAAGAGTATGATCAAATGTTTTTTATTAATGGTAATAATAAATTATAATTATGAATTATAGTTGAATCTTGCCATTTTGGGAAACGTCCTTAATTTGTACCTTTATCATTAATTTGGCTTTCTCAATGGTTAACTGGTCTACACATTATGCATACCAAAGTGACCAAATGAATGTAGTGTAGCAATTAATGTCTGGCCGGAAGGAGCAACTTGATTTCCATTGCACTTACCTGAATCATTGCCAATGCAGTCAATAATCAGGCAGACTCCTAAAGGTTTGCTTTGTATTCTGTACTTGTTACAGCCCTGCAAAAACAGCATCAAGAATGAAGCCCCTTACTCTAAATCATCAGCAACCTATACTCTGAAAAATGCAGTACACTGCAGCTGTAGTGAGCAGACTGAGAAAAGATGCAATGGCAGTCAAGAATTTGTACGTAGGTACTTACACATTGTTCACATTCGCCAAAAATGATTTTCTGCCTTTGTATTTGAAGCACCGCACAATTCTAACATTTTACCTTGAACTAAGGTGCTCTGTGCTGACTGCTTCCTTTCTGCAACTCTTTTGGGATCAATTCTACGCTGATAAATAATATAATAATAATAATAATATATTTATTTTATATACCGCGTCCTCTCCCCGAGGGGACTCGGAGCGGTGCACAGGGAAAACTAAAACACATAAAATATATACATGAATAAATACAATACCTAAAAATAGATTAAACCAATCGCCCTGCACTAAAATCCCCATTAAAACTAATCGTTCCCTAAAAACCCTAAAGGAAGAGACTACCCTAGGCCGGCCAAGCAGAAAAAGTGTGTTTTTAATTTCTGACGGAAGGAGCGGAGGTCCGTGGTTGTTCTAATGTCGGGGGAAAGGTCGTTCCAGAGGGCTGGGCCCGCCACAGAGAAGGCCCTTCCCCTGGGCGTCGCCCGCTGACAAAGTCTAGTGGACGGCACCCGGAGAAGTCCCTCTCTGTGGGAGCGAATTGGCCGTAACGATGTATGGGGCAGGATCCGATCCTGCAGGTAGCTAGGTCCCGAGCCATGGAGCGCTTTAAAGATGATAACTAGCACCTTGAAGCGCACCCGAAAAACGGCAGGCAGCCAGTGCAGCTCGCGCAAGAGAGGTGTTATATGGGTATACCTTGCGGTACCCATTATTGCTCGCGCGGCTGCATTCTGGACCAGCTGAAGTCTTCGGGTGCACCTCAAGGGGAGCCCCATGTAGAGAAATACAGTATCTACGCATGTTATGTGCACAAACAGACACATACCGTATTTTTCGGACTATAAGACGTACCTCTTTCCCTCTAAAAAGAGGCTGAAAATCTGGGTGCATCTTATATACCGAATACAGCAATTTTTTTGCTTCCTGAAACCCCCTTCACCAAAATGGCCGTACATAGCCTTATGGAGGTTTCCAGAGAGATCCTGGGGCTGGGGAGGGCAGAAATGAGCAAATACCCCCCCCCCCAGCCCCCAGGAGCACTCTATAAGCCTCCATAAGGCTATGCATGCAATTTGTTTGACAAAAACGGCCCGTTTTTTGCTTGTTCCCCCATTTAGGGGAGGTTTGCAGAGTGCAAAAACATTTTTTCCCCTTTCGGAAAGCTATTTATTTAGAGGGATTGATGAGAATTACATTGGTGAAGTGCTGTCCCAGCACAAACAAAGTTTTAGGTGCTACAGGTTGTCAGCAATTTCCTTCTCTAGGACATGGAGAAATAACCTGGAAACATCTACCTACCTTCCTACCTACTCTATCCCCCTACCTATCTACTGTATTTCTCGCTCTCTATTTTCTCTCTCTATCCCTCTACCTAACAACCTATCTACTCTCATTCTCCCTACCTACCTACTGTATTTCTCTCACTTTCTCTCCCTCTCTATCCCTCTATCTACCTACCTACTTTTTTTTAAGTTTGCCTCTTCAAAACCTGAGTGCATCTTATACTCCGGTGCATCTTATATGCCGAAAAATATGGCACCTTTGTGGGTTGGTAAATACATAGCTATGAATACCCACACACAAGATGATCAGTTTGAAAATTTGTTCTGGAAATTTGGGAGTTTTCCAGAACAACAAGAAAATTGTCAAGCAAGGAATTTTTCTGTTGATGGGACAGCTCAGAGTTGCAGAATTTTTCTCCAATGAACTTCTGTCCCAGGACAGTTTTCTTCAACCTTTGCCCTCTCAATGTGATGGACCTCAGCTCTTTATTCACTATATTCAACTGCTGATCACTTCTGGCCCACCACTGTTTTTTTCACTCTAAAGCTCTGCTTGTAGAAATAACAATGTCAAGTCCTGGGTTTCGTCAAGGACACAAACAGAGAAGCAAGCTGGTATCATAAATGCCTTATCTGTGCAAAACTTGTGATAACCAGCACCAGATGACAAATAGCACAAAGGCAAATATGCAAAGTCAGTTCTAACCCGGTTAACCCCACCACTGTAATATATACTCTCAACCCCACCCACATCTATGGAGGATTGACAAGCAAGATATGAGGAAGGGTTGACTTTTTCTTCCCCAGCTGTCAATTCAATTCAGTGATTTGAGTCAGAAATTTTCTCACTATGAGTAATTTGGAAAGTCCACAGGCCACACCCAAGTACAGTATGTAGTGTGTGCCAATTTGGAATAAAGGGTTATAGATTGAACTCTAGCCACCAAATATTTACAGACTGATGCAAACAAGAAACCAATTGCAGTAGCCAATACAGAGGACCTTAAGGAGGCTGGATTTCTTATAATTAGCTTTCTCTTTCTTCTGTGTTTGCTGCTTCTTACCGCATTCTACTTTACATTCCAGTTTATTTTCTCCATAGTGAGGAACATGTTGTAATGCATTCCGTTGTTTAAAAAGGCAAAGGAAATACAACTTCATTGTAACAGACCAAAGAAGGCAGAAACTGAAACTGCAATCAGTTTATTTCCTAATGCTAGATCACTCTTAATTCCTAAAATGCTTCCACACTAAACAAAAAGATATGTACTGTTTATCATAATTTTGTACAATACCTGTACTTCTGTTTCTGGAATCTGTTCTGCTGTAGATATAATAAAAATGCCCATTAGTTGCATTCTGCTTACTTTCTTCAGAATATGAAAGCTAGTGAAAACTCACGCAAGTTTATATAAATTAACAATCCTCTCCAACATGTCCCTCTGCATAAGTGCTAAATACAATGCCTTTCACACCGGTATCTATTGGCCTTGCTAAATAGGAACAGGAATTAAAGTTCACATATTAAAAGGACAGTAGGTTAGCAGCAAAGCTTTAGGATCACAACATTTTAATTAGCCAAACTATCTTGCCAAATCTATCATTGTCCGATGAAAATAAAACACCCAGAAAGGTATGAGTGATTGAAAGGGAGTTCATGACCTATGGCTCTTAAATGAGATTTTAAACCACATTGAGCATATACTGGAAAAAGGTAGTCTGATGAATGTGTAACTGGGGATAATAAGAATTTATATATATATATATATATATATATATATATATATATATATATATATATATATATATATATATATATATATGTTTTCTGAGGTTTTCGCGGGTGTTTGTATGTAGGTCTTTGGTTGTTCGGGTTTTCTCCCGCGTAGAATTGGAAGTATCTTCACGACGTTTCGATGAAATCTCATTCATCATCTTCAGGCTGGTGCTTCCGGCTTGGTGCTTCCAGGAGCAATGTGAGATCTCAGCCGGTTCCTCACTGGCAGTTAAAAAGAGGAACCGGCTGAGATCTCACATTGCTCCTGGAAGCACCAAGCCGGAAGCACCAGCCTGAAGATGATGAATGAGATTTCATCGAAACGTCGTGAAGATACTTCCAATTCTACGCGGGAGAAAACCCGAACAACCAAAGACATATATATATATATATATGTGTTAGTTTTATGAGCTGATCAATAAATTAAATTAGAAGAGACCAGGATAGATCTATTTCGAGCTTATTAGCTCTCATCAGCTGGCCATACCCCTTACTGGGATTCGAACCGGGGCTATGTTGCATGTAAGGCGAGGAACCTCACACTTAAGCCAAACCAGTTCCCCTATTACATCAGCTTTAGACAGGGTATATTAGTATAGGTAATTGTTTCACAACAACCTGTTATTATTAGGCCCCAATTAAAGGGAGGAGACATACTGTTTCCCTTACGGCTCATCGGCTCATCGCTAGAGACCATCCAAACAGCAAGCCAAGAATTACGTTGTATAATATTTTAGATATGTGTGTTAGTTTTATGAGCTGATCAATAAATTAAATTAGAATTTTTCTAATTTTTCTAAGCTGATGTAATAGGGGAACTGGTTTGGCTTAAGTGTGAGGTTCCTCGCCTTACATGCAACATAGCCCCGGTTCGAATCCCAGTAAGGGGTATGGCCAGCTGATGAGAGCTAATAAGCTCGAAATAGATCTATCCTGGTCTCTTCTAATTTAATTTATTGATCAGCTCATAAAACTAACACACATATCTAAAATATTATACAACGTAATTCTTGGCTTGCTGTTTGGATGGTCTCTAGCGATGAGCCGATGAGCAGTAAGGGAAACAGTATGTCTCCTCCCTTTAATTGGGGCCTAATAATAACAGGTTGTTGTGAAACAATTACATATATATATATATATATATATATATATATATATATATATATATATATATATATATATATATATATATATATATATATATATATATATATATATATATAAAGATTGGCAGTGAGTAGAACGCTGGTTTTGAAAAAAAAATTCAAATAGTTAATTAAGGTGTTTTTTTACAAATATTCAAAAAACACAAAATGCAAGATGTATTATTCTCAAGAAGTCAGGGACAGAATGGCTATAAAGATATAACAGGGCTTACCCTGGACAGGACAGGCTCCGTTCATTACTTTTCCCTTGTTCACGAACTGTAAAAATTAAATAAGAAAACACTTTTTGTTTCTGTTGGAAAACTGTTATATTTGCCTATTTGTGATAGCAGAAAAAGCTTATTCTGCAAACATTTGGCACCTTCCCATTAGGACAGATATAAACAGACAGAGTCCAGCTGCTCTGAATTTATGATCCTCATTCTTATAGTTAGATTCACTGAGCATTCCAACCCTCTCTTTTTATCCCAGTTAAGCTTTCCTCCATGAAGCAGGTGCTTCTATTGCGTGGTTTCTGCTCATCCTCTTTTTGGAAAAAACAAAAACCACACAAAATTCCCATTAGCTGAAAAGGAAAATCAAGCAGCACAGAACTAGTTCCTGACTCAATGAATGGCTGGTGGAGAGGAGGTAAACCCACAAACTCTCCATAGGGATAAGGTTCATACAGCATTTCAGAGACATTTATTATGATCCTTTATAAAATATGGGAGAGTCGAAATAGGTTATATACTTTTAACAAAAATGAGTACATTGGACTGTATTGATCAATCCAAAAGTTTTGGGGATTCGGTATGAGAGTCAAGCTCACAAATTTAATCTTACCAAGTACCACTGCAGTTTTCAGATAATTGGTTGATTGATTTAGCAATCACATCAATATATAGCTGCCCATCTTGCAGTTGCTTTTTTTTTTTTTTTTACTATGGTAACTAAAAGGATGCCACAAATACAGTCTGAAAAAGAAGAAAATGCCACTCTGGGACATTTGGACATCTGTCATTCTTCTTAAAGAGTTTTTGTTTTCAGCATAACAAGAAGCAGGCTTTTGGAAAGGCAGCTGAGAATGGAAGGATGTCTGTTCATCCCAAAGGACTGCCTGATTTTACACAGCCCAAGAATCCTCCATCTTTCAAATCCTTTAAGAAGATGTTGGATAGCCATTTGTCTGAAATGGTATAAGGTTCCTGCCTATGCAGGGGGTTGGACTAGAAGACCTACAAGGTCTCTTCCAACTCTGCTATTGTATTATTATTGTATCCACTGGGTATATATGGAATTCTGAGAGTTCCAGATACAAAATTCCGTAATTTAGGGAGATCACCCAACTGTCCTAGCAGGTAAAGGCATTCTCAAACTAGCCCAGGGCTGTCAAACCCCTGGGGCCAGATGCATTACACGCTGGCCATGCCCATGCCCAGTTTAGCAAAGGGGGGAAAAGTCCCAATATGTCGCATAATGCCACCGTGACAATGTGAGTTAGACATCCCTGAACTAGCCATTTAACAAAAAACTTTAAATGCTCCTTAACTAGTCAGTGAACAGGTTTTCCACCCCGTGGTTTCTCCCCGTGGTCAGATGGGCAAAGTTCAAAACAAAACACTGTATCAAAAAACTTAGATAATAATGGGAATCTTAATTTGGCTTAAATAGCTGCTCCCCCTTTTTAAATTGTTTAAAACTTCACTAATAAGACAACACAAAAAGATACAAAGGGGGAAGAGAGTTCCCTGTTAATCTCATCTACACAGGTCCTTTGATGTGAAAGCAGAGCTGCACAATGAATGACTGCCAGGAGTTTTAGGCCAACCCACGTAGGCCACAGCTGATATTAGAAAATGATCAATCCCTTGCAATAGACTCCTCCTTTTCGATGTTTAATGGCTGCAATTTGTCTATAATCTTGACTCAGAGTCAGAGTTAGACTAGAATACTCATAAACTAGATCTTGCCAGCTTAGAAAGGACCACACACTGCCATCTCATCAGTTCCCAGTAGTTAAAACAAGCTCTTTATAGCTTCTTGGCTCTGCATACTTCAGAAAACACTTTTCTCCGAAAATTGAGGAAACTACCAACATTAAATTGTACTACATTATAATGCACTTACCTCTGGAGGGTCAGCTAGAGATAACGTAGGTATGGACATCTGAAGAGTGTTTGCATTCGTAGTTGGAAATTGTGCTAGAGCCAAAAATGGAAGAGAAATCTCAGAAATTAAATCAACAGTGGTTATTTTGTAAAACAATTGTCCGACTCAATTCTCAATTCTCTTCTACCTCTACACTCATACAGAATAGAATGGTTTTTTTAAAAAGAATAGAATACATATTTATTAAAGTCATAGACCAGCAATAGACATCACTTTTTAAAATATATATATATTTTTAAAGAAAATAGTACTGACATTAATAGTGGATAATAACATCCCTGTTAAGAAAATACATGTTCTCAAACTGTTAGGGTCACTCCCTAGTTTACATGGGTGAAAAGCTGATAAGTATGTGAGTAAATATAATGTTCCAAAAATTGTTAGAGATATCTCCAAAAAATTGGTACAAGTTGACAGCTATAATTCTGTAACCATTTTTTTCCTTGAGGATATTGCAGCAACACATAATTTTGCCAATACATGCGTGATAGATGGGTATGAGTCCTGGAGGAGAAAGCCTACATAAAAATTGTCTGCCCTCCCTGGCAATCTCTCTAGTAAGGGGAGAATATATCCTGACCTATGAACTCTGTATAGCTCACAGTAGAGTAGAACATGTGAGATATCTTCAGCTTCTCTTTTACCACATATACATACTGTACGTGTTCTGCTTTTGGTGTTCTCTTATACTTGCCCCAGAGAAGTGATGAGGGAGATCTGGCTCTGAAGAAAGCTATTCTTTGTTTTGGGAAGATCAGATAATTGCTTTGCGCAGTGGCAGTATCGTAGTCAATAAGGTTTATCTGAGGCACGATTATTGCTAATTGGAAACTTTTTACACTTATATACATGTATGTGAGGAGAAGCAGAGAGAATAAATAAACTTGAGATCTTCTAACATGGATATTACCTGCTGTACTATAAGGGCCCATGCTTGGAAGGATGGGGTAGTACATGTTCTATATGTTTGTAGATGGTCAAGATTTAGAAAGATGGAAAAATGAAGGCACGGAATATTAGAACAGTAAATTCAACTTGTTGTCTGGAGGATTGTTCAGACAGGTAACCAAAATCCCAAGGATGGGGCATGACCAACAATTTTTTTTCCTGCATTCTCCCTCCCCAAATTCTCATTATGTGAGAAATAAATTTTTTGTATGTTATTGTACTGCTAATATTACCATTTTCAACTAAGACTTAAATGGGTTGATGACAAGACGAAATTGTTTGTTTTGTATTGTTTCTAAATCATGAAAATCATTTCTGGACTCAACAAATTGTTTAGATATACTTACTATTAGCAGCATTCCTAGGTATGTTAACATATTAATAAACCTCACTGAGTTCAGTACAATTTTTTCACCCAAGTATTTCTCCAACTACAATAGGCAGGGAATGCAGAACTTTCTTTTTCAGTGAAGACAGCAAACTATGAGAATTAGCTTCTAAAGCTGAATGGTAAGACATAGCAAATCTTACCTTCTAGTTTGTACTTTTGAATCTTTTTTGCCAGGTCTCTCCTGTGAATGGTCAGGAAGGACTTTTCTATTAAATCCAGATGCATGGGAGATATCAGACCTAGCTTTTCCAGGTCAATAATAATTGCCAGAAAACTCTAGAAAAATCAGACAGAGTAATTGTAAAGGACAACCCACCACACTCCTGAGAAATGACAGTTAGATATTAAACTTTCATGGAATATAGAAAGATTAGTAGTATAGTATCTGCAATCTTCCCTCAAAAAAATTTGAGATTAATTGCTATTATGTTTATGTTAAATTTACCTTCTCCTTGTGCGATTTACCAAGATGATTTGTCAGAAGGAAAGAGAGAGATCTCAAGTCTTCTTTGTCCAGATCGTCATTGATTTCAGTCATCAACACCCTGCACACAAACAGAATTTGCTATTAATTTAAAATTAAATTAATTTTTAAAAGGCTTTGCTCTCGTATCTAAGGGCTGTAATACATATTCTTATACAATACTCCTTTCTTGAACTATATTTTAACCATATATGCATTTTTCAACCAATAATTATTAATAGTTAAGACCAAGACCAAATGAATACTCAGTACAAATGCAAATAATAAGAACCCCACCCAAACAAAAAATACCAAGAGTAAAAATAGAGAATATGGCTTAATAAAATCAGGAAAAGGTATTAGGAAACAAATTGAACTTTGAAAGCTATTATGATTATTTTGGACTATAATTCTTATCAGTCCTACACAGAATGACCAATGGTGAGGTATGTAGTTCACTTTGCACTTTGCTGTCCACGGAGAATACTGGTTTGGGCAATATTGAATTAATTGGGCCAGTAATACAGCAGCTTCCCATAAGAATAATCTATTGATTTTCCTTGTATGCATCCTTTGTACACCATCAAATATATCCATTGCTGAGGCTCAGTTCATGTATGTATATGAATAAAGATAGACATATTTTGAATGTCCTGCTATATTCCTACTCTGCAGATTTTGATAACTCTTCTGACATTCTAATAGCAATAGCAATAGTACTTAGACGTATATACCGCTTCACAGTGCTTTACAGCCCTCTCTAAGCGGTTTACAGAGTCAGCATATTGCTCCCAACCACTGGGTCCTCAATTTTATTCACTTCGAAAGAATGGAAAGCTGAGTGAATCTTGAGTCTGGTGAGATTTGAACTGCCAAATTGAATGCAGTCAGGAGTCGGCAAAAATAGCCTGCACTGTGCCATTGTGCTTATTGCTTATTACCATTATTCATGTAATGATAATTTATTACCTGAATTTCAGGTTTTTATACTGTGGCAGCTTCCCCATCTGGAGCCTTCCAGGTGCCTTGAGAGCAAAACTCTCATAAAATAATGCTAGTTCTGACTTATTTGGGATGCTCCAACACTTGCAATGGGCTGTAACCCAACCTTCTACATCTGATATAGGATTATTGAAAATTCTTAAGATGAAAACAGTCCTTGCATTAGTTATGGTGAAACAAAAAATCAAAAAGGATACCACAGCAATTTTATATTTAATTATAAAATGTTCAAGTACAAGCTAACTTTGGTTTGGGTTTCAATTGTTTACTTGCTCCCTTGAACAAATTATTTCTAATATCCATGGTGGTCTGAATGATCAAGTTGCATGATTGGTATATTTATTTTTTTATTTTAAAATATTTATATTAAATTTCTATAGCCGTCCATCATAATTGATAATCTATGGATCACTAACCTAATTTATAATCTAATACTGGATCACTATTCTCCTCCCAAAATCATTTTTCAGTTTATAGAAATGGAACAGAGAACTCATAGGCTTTTACAATTCTGATATTATCATACAACAGAGCATTTTCAAGAGAAACAATTCTTAGAAACAGAAACCAATGGAAATAACCTAATGTAGAGGGGTATGTTTTTCAAAAGCCCAGAATGCTCTTCAACTTAGCTCACCTGTATTTTGACAACATCTGAGAATGATTGGCTAAATTGGCTTCCACAGCTGCTCTTCCAGTCCCCAGGAACTTCTTTAACAAGTCAAATCTTTTCAGCCTGTATAATAGTTCAGATAAGTTGATGGTAGTCAGCATCTCCTTTTTATTCAAAGCTGTCAAGAGTTGTAGGACATCAGGCATAGATACGTCAGGCATGAGATCGCTGCACAAGAAGACCATGGTTTCCTTTTCATCTGTATCCAATTCCTGTTCAAGCTGGTAAAGGAGGGATGCTGGCACACTGCAAAGTGTCATCACAGGCCACTATCCCTTTTACAGTTCTCTGTGTGTGTTTTAAACAAGAAAAGCCAGGTCATGAGTCTTGCTTCTTAATGCAGAATCTGCCTTCCTTGTTGATCTTCAATATCCAGGCTTCATTTTATGCCTTTTATATACCAAAAGACCATTGACGAGAAGAGAAGACCTAGACAAACCCAAATCATTTTAATCACACACATTAATTAAAGTTCACTGCTGGCACTCCTTCTGCCATCTCATCTGCTGCTACATTTGTTCATTTGCTGAGGCTGGGAACAGTATGAACATTTTCAAATTCAATAATGCTTAGGATGAATCAAAACGGAATATCCAGTTTTCAAAAAAGTTCTCACTATCACACCACTTAAAATGCCCAGAGGAACTAAAACTGAAATTAAGCAAAAGCAAATTGAAAGTGGGAAATCACATTATGTTATTAATGTCCATAAAATGTCTCTTTCACTAAAATTATGCTTTATGAGAGGAGAAATCTAGCTGTTCAGGAAAGTACATGTTTTGCATACAAACAGGATATCTGAGCAATCTTTGAGCATTTCCACAGAGAACTGGAAAAATTGTCACTTAAAGTTCTGGGGAACTAACATTGTGAACTGAATAGGATGGGCTGACTTTATACAGCAGCTTCCTCTGTTCCTAATTTCAAATTCTAAAAGTAGGTTTTGCACCACAATGCTCCATAGCAGCATTTGGAATTATAGTGTTCATTTTACTATACTTACTCTAATGGAAAATTACTCTGAGTTTAGGATGTTCTCCCCAAGCCTCACAGGAAGTCAGAAAAAAGGATTGTATGCAAAAATACTCAGTCTTCCCAGTGATCAACCAAGGATTGTTAACCAATCCAGATACATTTATTTATTTATTTATTTATTTATTTATTTATTTATTTATTTATTTATTTATTTATTTATTTATTTATTTATTTAATTCTATTCTATTCTATTCTATTCTATTCGTATTTATACCCCGCCCTTCTCCAAAAAGGACCCAGGGCGGCGCACAGGAAATTAAAACATACAAATATAGACAAAATATAAAATTTAAAAAACTATTACATTTCCCCTGTGCTAAAATCAAATTAAAATCCCCAAATTTAAAACTTTTAAAAAATAAATGCCTCATTTAAAAAAAAGAGGTGTGTGTCTGTGTGTGTGTAAAGTGACCAGATTTTAACACTGGTAAAGTGGGACACCATTGACTGGGGGGGGGGCGGGGGTCCTTGATTAAAAATGTGGTCTATATGGAGCAACAAAAATTTTCATAGAATGAAAAAATAGTATTGTAATATATTTTTTAAAATTTCAACATAAGTACAATTTACAAATGTAAAACATTAAAAAAAATTCCCTTCCCGTTCTTCCGCCGTTCCCTAGCTTGTCGTGCATTCTTTCCAAAAATCAGGACTTTTTTAAAACTCCGCGAGACGTGGGACAAATTGTTAAAAATTGGGACTGTCCCACCAAAAGCGGGACGTCTGGTCACCTTGGTGTAAAGGAGGAATTCTAAGAAATGCATATACATATGCACAGGTATGCATGCATGCCTAATGGAAAAGCTCAAAATATTGTTAAGTGGCCCTGCTTTTAAATGATTCCCTCTCTACTGTTATGTAGAGGGGGTTTATTGTATAATAATTAACACCCCCCCCCCCCCTGTATCAGCTTAGGTACTTGTTCATACTGTATGTATGAACCTCTAGTAGACACACAGATACACTACAGAAGAACACACATTCCCCTCGCTCCTCCTAGTAGAAACGGGACAGAGATCCATCAGAATGGAGATAGTGTTCTGAGGAGCTCCTTTGGAGAAGACAAGAGAGGGCAATAGGGAAGGGAAGGGAAAGGAGGGAGGGAGGGAAGAAGGAAGGAAGGAAGGGGAGTCAAGATCAGTCCTTATATGAATTAAAATTTACCAAACAGATACTTCCCAAGAGCTTCTCCCTGGTAATTTCACCTCCTGATCATTTATTTATAACATAATCTTCTCTTCCTTTTCTCATCAAATGTTAAGGTCAGTTTGTGCAATCTATTTAGGAATGAAAGAGGTGAAGATGCTCTTCTACCTTGATATTTTCAAAATAAAAATTTCTAGCTGTTTCAGTTATTCAAACTACTCCATGTTCAGTACATCATTTTGCTTCAGCCCAATCTTGTAACTAACTAAAAGTTAAGTTAGCATACAGCGAGTCCTCGACTTCGATCCACCACTGAGCCCAAATTTTCTGTAGCTAAGCAAGTCAATTGTTAAATGAATTTTGCCCAATTTTATGACCTTTTTTGTCACAGTTTATATGAATCCCTGAGGTTGTTAAATTAGTAACACATTTGTTAAGTGAATCTGGCTTGGAATCTTTGCTTGTCAGAAAGTCACAAAAGGTCATCACACGGTGGCAGACACTGCAACTGTCATAAATACATGCCAGTTGCCAAGCATCTGAAATCTGATCACATGACCATGGGGAGCACTATGAAGCAGTATAGAAATGCTATTGCTAGAGCTATTGCTATTTTCTCCATAACAACCACCCTGTGAGGTGAGTTGGCTGAGAGAGAGTAATTGATTATGATTATAATCATGATTATGTCTAATTGTCATAATCAATAATAAACTGACATATATACATACATTCATAGCACTATTAGACCTTGAAAGAGATGAAGAAGCATCATTTTATAGGAGAATATTAATAATCAACATTTGAAAGAAATAAACAAAGATACCAAGGCTGCAATTCCATACTTCCAAAACTACGTACCAACTTTAGAGTAAAAGTGCATAGGATTACACTGTCAAGATTTAAACATCATAATGTTTGCAATCCGATACTGAAAATGCTACAAATATACACCAATCACCAAAAGCATATTATGCCTATAAATTTAAGACTGATTTAAACATACCCAGAGACTAAGGTTGCTTTTTCATAACTGAGTATCTTTGTTCAGATTTAGTTTTCAAGATTGAAATGAGTCTCAGTGAAATCAAGAATATACATAAAAGGGAGAGAACATAAAACTAGGTTTTCCTCTTCCCCCACAGGAAATTCCAGTTTGCTCTGAGAAGGGACTGAAGGAATGAAGGGCAAATCACATCCTTGACATTCCATGAGCTGTAAGCATATCAGATAGGCGAGTTACAACCTTTCAGTTTTGCAAGTCAAGGATTAGCTACAAATCTGCATTCTTCTAAATAACAAGATATTTCTAATTATGAATACACTAGAAAGATTCAGAAAATATGCATGCTGTGGGGAAACATTTCCAGGCCCATTTGGACTACAACTGGCTACACAATTAAATCTCACATACTTCACTGAGTTTTATGCACACTTGACAAAAGCTGCCTTCTATCTACCAGATTTGGACACTATCCAGTCATAATATGATTTGATTTTGACTGTATGTTCTGTAAATTCATCCAGTTGTGCTTTATACAGTAAAATCATGATTTAGAAATAACCACTGGACATATTCACATGACATACTGCATTAAAGAAAACCTTATAGCTTGTGCATACTACCATATCCTACATCCAATCATGTTCTGTATTTTAAGTTTTAAAGCTCACTGTGCTGTTTAGAAACCATTATGGGTGAGTTAACACACCACCAGTGTAAGTAAAAACCAAGCAAATTACATTACAGCCACAGATAAGTGAGCAAACGCTTTGGATTACGCCTGTTCCATATTCTTAAACTGGATGAAACCAGGAATCATATGTAAAGCTGCCAATCTGAAGGAAGATAGAGTGCATGGGGCTGAGGAAAAATAAATAAAGTAAGGCTTGAAAATTGTGGTCTCTATATTGTGCAATCAGTTGTGTATATTTTACCTTTTCATAGCGGTTTAGTGTAAATAAAAAAATAAGCTTACTATTTCAGCAGCTACAAGTTGGACAAATAATAAGATATAAAGTTGGTGATTTTAAACCACATACATGTTAAATGCTATCCTTCTCACCCCTCACCCATTAGTCAATATTATGCTGCAACTGAGTATGTGTTATAGTGTATGGCTTTCAGTATTTTCAGTTTCCTTTCTAAAAAATGACTGAACTTTTTTAAAGGGAAAGGGAATTTCCATGAGATTCTATTGACAGTATGATTCTATCTACCCTCCCCTGTAAGGGCTCTGTTTTCTATACTGCAACAGAAAGAGGGAATAAAACTGCTTTTTAGTTCAGGGTCCAGAAAGCACTTGGGCCCTATGCTTTTACAATAGTCAAGATTATTATTTTACCCCAATTCATCTTAATATAGTCCACTTATCTTCATCTTAAAATATATATTTTTAGAATCTAGCTGTGGTTGTTTCTCTATTAAAGTAAGGTGGTTCTGGAAGAAGAAAAGATTGATTTTCCATTTTCAGACTTTTCATTTTGATGATTCAATTGTAAACAAAATGTGATTTATTTCCAGCATTAAGCCTGTAAATTAGGTTTTCTCAAAGTGGCGGTGGGTGGGTCACAAGACAAAGGGTTGCCAGGAGTCTGCTTTCTGTGAGCAGACTTTCCAGTTTAATGCAAACAAAGAAGCCTTTTTGTGGTGAGTAGACAGGAAGTTCTTCAGCTGGACAGATAGGGGGGGGGGATGGGCCAGTGGTGGGTTGCAGGCGGTATGCCCCGGTAGGCGCATACTGGAGCCTGCCCAGAGCACCGGACATTGTTCTGGTACGGTGCTCCAGAGGGCCCAAACTCCTTACCTGTCCTTTTAAAGCCTTCGGTGGTTCCGCACACGTGCATGGCACATATAGCACCTGCGCAACGCTCTGCCAAACAGCTGGAGCGTCGTGGAGTCTTGCAGAGGCATCGCTGGCAGGTACAATGCATGTGCACACTGCACGCGCATATGCCGCACACGTCCATGTATGCCACCGTACTGGTTGGAACGGGATCTGGAACCCACCAATGGGATGGGCTCTCAAGAGCCTCACATGAACTCTGTCTGACAAATCAATTCCAAGGTTCATTTGGCTCAGAACCCCCCTGGGTGTGTGTGAAGAGGACAGTGTCTCATCAGACCCAGGGGAAGGCAACAGGGGAAGGCAACAGACCCAGGGGAAGGCAACAGGGGAAGGCAACAGATCTGGAGATTTGTCTTTTGAATCGGAGTCTGGGCGACAGCCTATAATACGGCTGAAGATGCTGACTTCTTGTCAAAGCAAAAGGAACAGGAGTGTACGGAAGAGATGAAAAGGCCGGTAAGAAAATTTATCTAACCTACAGCCTTAAATCAAACCTGGAAAAGGCAAATAAATCTTGAGAACTTCAATAATATTGATGGTCAGATTGGGACTTTTCCAAAAAGAAAGAAAGAAAGGGAAAATGGAAGGTTGAAACACCAGCACCCCCAAAAGTTATTTACTTGAAACAATTTTGGGCAGAAAGGAGAAAGCAGAGAAATGTCAAATTCACTCAAATATAAACTTTAAACTTGGTTTTGGATTTGAAAAAGAAACCAAACACTTTGAAAGATTTATTCTGTTTGAATTTTTTCCAACTAATATATCTTACCTAAAAGAAAGAAAGGAAGGAAGGAAGGAAGGAAGGAAGGAAGGAAGGAAGGAAGGAAGGAAAGAAAGAAAGAAAGAAAGAAAGAAAGAAAGAAAGAAAGAAAGAAAGAAAGACTTCTTCTTACTGATAACGGATAACCTAACTAAAATAAAAATAAATAAAAAGCAGACAAAAAACTTCTTTGGTCCCGGCAATGGTGTAGGGAAAATGGTGAAAAGGGGAGATGGCCCAACAAAAAGGGAAAAGAAAGCAGACAAGGCTGGTAGTGGTATAAGGAAAATTGAAGCAGGAGGTTATGCCCCAACAAAGAGAAATATAAAATATTCTTTTGATGGTGACCTGGGGAAAATTGAAGGGAGTGGATGTGTCAAAATAAAGAAAAGAGAGAAGACAGGAACAGAGAAGTGGGACAAAAGACTTACTAGGAAAAAAACCAGATAACTAGAAACTGCTATATGGGAAAATATAAAATTAAGATAAGGGCTTTATTCCTAAATATGATAATAAAATGGAGTTGCTAACGGGTTGAATATGATAATGAAAAGACAACTAAATAAAAGTTAAAATATATGGAATATGGATAAATATGAAACTGATATGGGGAACCTGTTAAGCAGAAGTTTGTGATTCACCTTTTTAACATGATAATTAAATTGAGTTGCAAATTGAGTGAATATGACAATAGAAGGACAACTAAGCATGGGTCAAAATTTATGAAACATGGACATATATAGAACCTTTAAGATGATGAACAAAGTGAGATGTTTAGAGCTTGTTACTTTATATAATACATTAAGGGAAGTGTAACGAACATTGAACAGTGAAGATTGCCATCTAGAAATAAATAAGGCTAATCTAATTCAAGGTATAGAAAAATGGAGAGGGAACATGAAATATACCTACAATAGGAAACTATTGTGATACAAAGACAGAATCACAAATTGGGGGCATTTAAGGATGTGTAACTATATAAAGATAATGATGAGAATAGCTGGGAATTGTAACCAGGTCTACAGCTCGACCAAAACTAGGTGGGGGGGGGGGTAGGTGGATTTAAAAGCACAATGACTATATATGTATACTTTTCTGTTATATCATTTCTTTTTACTAAAAAGGAGAAAAATTAAATATGTATATTGGAAAAGAATTATAAATACCATTAACATAAAATGCAACTTGCTCAGAAGCTGATATACATCAAGTAAATGAGATGAAGAGTGGGACGTAGAGGAGAAAGGTAAGGGAATAAGACAGGGATAGGAGAGAGGGCAAGGGGGGGAAAGGAGGAGATAAATGAGGAGTGGTAAAGGGAGGGAGGAGAAGGAGAGAGGAAGGGGAAGTTGAGAAGGGACGGATGACAGAGGGAAGAAAGGAGGTATGAGGGGGAGAAGAGAGGGAGAAGAAAGTGATGGATAAAATACAAATAGGGTGTATGGAGAGCAGAAGAGCCAATAATTGGTTTTTGGGAGTTGTTGGTCAGATGAATTGATGTAAACATTTAATAATACAATATGATGTTGGTTATGTAATAGTATACATGTAATTATATGTTATGAAAATGAAAAAATAAAAAACTTTAACAAGGAAAGAAGCCTTTGATCTTCACTCTGCAAACCAAATGGGAAGGAAAGGATTGAGATTATTGGGAAGAAATCATCAAAAGCAGCTAATTTTGCAAGATATAGTATTTCAAGATGTTGGAAGAAAAACTCATCTGGTTCAGTTGCAAGCTGGGAGAAAGATGCTGGAAATAAAATGGAGGCTGGTTGGAAAGAAAGGCCCATTTATTGATGAAGCAAAACCACCAACCACATGTGATTTGGGAACAGCTGACAAAATGGAATTGAGAGTGAGGTGTGTGTGTGTGGTATACCTTCTTTGGGCTTTGTATTTGAGCTTCCTGTTCCTGTGCAAGAACATGTCCTCTAATATTCTATTGGCTGTTGTCAGATTCCTATGGGGATATGTAGGGGTTATGTAAGGGTCATAGGCAAAAGAGGAAATGCTAGTGCTTATCTGACCACAATGTCAACCTCTGACATTGTTTATCTGAGCTCCCAGGTGATGTTTGGACTGCTCTGGGGGTCATGCAATGAAGGGGCTTCTGAAAGGGAATTGGGCAATTCCTATTGTGTCTAATGGCTTTTGTCCTGTGTTGCCTTTTGGGTGAGGGGCTGCTTCTAATCCTATCACTCTGCCTTTGTTAGCTGTTAAACTTTGCTGCAAGCAGTTTTGAAATATCCTGCCTTGAATGGATTTCTGCCTGCAGTATTTGCTTTGCTTATGAATAGACTCATCTATATAGTTGGCTTCTTTCAATAAGCTCTTTATCTCCTTAAGTGCTGACATCTGCTGTGGGCTATTAAGAAAAAGTGGGGGCTGCTTTCTGCCTCTAAACAACGTATATCTCAATTTTTCTCCATGGGGAAATATAGTATTTTGCTTTTTTAATATTCCTCAAAATATTCTATTCTAGGAGAAAAAGGAATTGACTTAAGGCAAAGAAATACCCTTTTACTTCCCATCTGACTAGTGAAAGAAACTGGCTCTTCAAAAGGAAATGAAGCAAAAATAAACAGGTTCATCCTTCCCTTAAAATGTGGTTTTAAACTTTTTCTACAATTTTTCTTCAGTTCTTCAATTTCCAATGATAGGGTTTTATTATCTAAAGCTATATGGTTCTATCATCTTTTTGTTTGACATACTGATTAAAGGTGTACATTTATTTCTTGCACAACTAAGTCCTGATAATGAGAGAGTGAGGCGTTCAATGTCCTGTCTGATCTGACTTTTTATGACGCCATGGAGTCTAACCCTAACCCTAACCCCTTCCCCTCCACTATCACCCAGAGTTTGCCCAAATTTATGTTCACTGGTTTGATGACACTATCTAATCAGAGGGGTGGGTATTGTAACACAAATTCGTATTATCATTTAAAAGGATTATGTATTTTCAGAGTTTGAAAAATCCTGCTTTCTTTTAATTTATCACTTGAACATTAGAACTTTTAAGAGGTTTTCTTTAGAAAATGCACAAATGCCAGTCAATAAACGGGACTACTTCCTTCGTAAGAGTCACAAAGACATAATGGAATTAACAACAGCTAAAATAGAAGGCTTTAGATATTATGTGTCCGACTGATGGTAGGTTATGAAAAGTCCAGACTTGAGCTCCAAATAATTAGGATTTTCCTTAAAATACACGTAAAAACACCTTGTTATTATAGTGAAAGCTATTATTTTAATCAGTAGATGATAGAGACCAGTGAGGCTAAAACCAATTTCGTTGTATTTATCTTGTACAATAACAATAAAGCCTATACTATACTAGACAATTTAATCAAGGATTCCATCAAAAGCAGAGGATACAATCCTACTCCCATTTACATTTAAAACAGGGATGTCCAAACTTGGGAACTTTAAGACTTGTGGACTTCAACTCCCAGAATTCCCCAGCCAGCTATGCTGGCTGGGGAATTCTGGGAGTTGAAGTCCACAAGTTTTAAAGTTCCCAAGTTTGGACATCCCTGATTTAAAATAATCCTTGTGGCCTGCAGTTCTATTTAACATTTTTTGCGACAACAAAAAGAAAACTAAAATGAAAACGCCACGAATCCATCTGCTGGACCTTTTGCTTTTGAAAAAACTCAGCAGGATCTGACTTTATATTCTGATCAGAGAGCACCGATAATCTCAGAGCTACTAGGGGAAAAAATCCCATAAACATCTCCTGGATTACGGCCAAGACAACTTCCTGGAGTTTGTCGGTAAAGACACCAACGAAACTCCTCCCAAATAACTTTTGTTTTCCTTTTATAATGTTACACAGGCGCACATAATCAATGAATATAGTTTATTAAATCTATAAGCAATGTCTGAGTAAACATACGAATAGAAGGGTAATGTTACACAGATCCATAAAAAATGGGGGGGAAACGCTCCCCTCGGCCGTCGGGAAGGAGAACCGATAGCGAAACGGCCCTGCATTCTTCCCTCTTCCGACCAAGTCAGAACACCCGCCTAGCATTCCCGCAACACAAACGCCCTACGCGCGTCCGACTGAAGACGAGGACCGCGGAGCTTCTCTTCGGCGACAAAAGCTTCCCTTTCCGTCACTACGGGGACTTAACACTGCCATAAGCCTTTGTTTAAAGCGCGTTGAATAACAAGGCCGCCTCTTTTCCGCCGCTTCTCGTAGGCACCGAACGTAATGAACTTTACTCAGGAGTAAAGTCAGCCAAACGTAGTCTAAACGGAACTTTCCAAGCGTTGTCCGCTTGGGACGACGGCACCCTTATTGGATTCAGAGGCGCCTTACTCCGGAGAAACTGCCACCGAAGGTCAAGCGCCCCTTTTCCTTTTCAGGCGGAGGCGCGCGAGCAACTTGATTTAATAAGACGGATCTCCTGTTGCCCAGGAGCCTCAAGAAGATGGCCTCGTCTTTCGCGCCTCGTCTCTAGCGAACGCCACAGTCCACGGAAGCCCCATGCCCCGCTCGGCTTCTCAGCCACCTCTACTCACAGCCCGAGCGCCCTCTCCGCTCTGTTCCGCGTCTCTTCAATATAGCAGGCTCGCCATTTCGGGAAGCAAAAGAGTTACACGCAGTTGTTTGAAGATGACGCTAAGCTTGGGAGCCGCCCATTTCCAAATAATTCGCCAGCACACGACGGGCGAGTCAAAGCATCAATGGGGTATTGTTTTTGGGGGGAAACGGGAAAAGATATGTTATAATATTTGTAATTACTATTTGCGTTGAAGTATGTTGCTAGGAATTTGTCTCAGTGCTACAACTTGAATATATGTATATGCTGTTTTATACCGCTCATGGCGTTCAGTTTGGGAGGAGGTCGATAAGACTAAGCAGAGTTTATCATTGCAGCTCCCCTCCACTGTGATGTCCTAAAGAAAACCTTTTTCTTCACAAGTTCTCTCTCTTCTTTGCGCGAATGCCCTACTTTTTCTATCATGAGTTCACAGAAGTTAACAACCTACAGTACTATCAATAATAATAATAATAATAATAATAATAATAATAATAATAATAATAATAATAATAATAATAATAATAATAATAATAATAATAAAATTTATTTGTATGCATTGTATCACAAACTTCTTAAAAAGACAGATATTTAAAAGAAACAAAACGCTCTTAAACGCTCTCTAGTCAGATTAGTAGAGATAGGTGACATTTAATTCTGTGATTTAGTTTTTATTATTCATTTTACTTTGTTATAAAATATTTGCATTACATTACACTATACACTACTTTCTAGATTAAGCAGTCTTATTTCATTCTGTGTGTCATAATGAGTACTCATTTTCTCAATTATGAAACAAAATTCTGCCACTTCCATAAAAGAACAGTTCCTCAACTTCCTTGTTTAAATATTGTACTTTTTAGACTTTTATTAGGCAAGAATGGTGATCAGATTTTAACTTTATCAAATTATTTTTCAAGAAAGATTATATACTATTGTTTTTTTTGTGATAATTATTTCTGTTGGCACCTGGAGTAAAACATTTTCCTACCTAGTCAGTCTTTTGGGAGTGTTTTATCTTGGAAAACACTATATTTTTCAGGAAAAAATGGAAGGAAGGAAAGAAAAAAGAAAGAAGGGGAAAAAAGAAAGACATGATAAACTGAAACAATTGCCCGAAAAAGTGTGGGTTTTAATTATAATATGAATTTGAATGAATTGAATGAATTTTTTATTTATAACCCGCTCTCTCTCCCCGAAGGGACTCGAGGCGGGGCACAGGGAATTAAAAACGGTTAAAAAGGCAAAATACAAAATTAAAACAATAAATGTACATAAATAACTAACTAAAAGGCACATTAAACAGCTGATATACGACATATATATATATATAATATACGGCATATTTCACAGAAAAAGCATAAGCACAAGTCCTCAACTTACAATAATTCATTTAGTGACCATTCAAAGTTACAACGGCACTGAAAAAAAGTGATGTCCTGTTTAGCATCCCCTTGGTCACATGATCAAAATCTAGAAGCTTGGCAACTGGTTCATATTTATGACAGTGGCAGTGTCCTGCAAAATCAATGGGGAAGCCAGATTCACTTAACAACCCTGTTACTAACTTAACAGCAATGATTCACAACTCTGGCAAGTGAATCAACTGTGGCAAAATGGGGCAAAATTCACTTAACATTTAGCAATATACATTTTGGGTTCAGTTGTGGTCGTAAGTTGACGACTAGCTGTAGGAATACTGATTAAAAAAAGGAAAAAACTAGCCTTCACCTGGTTTATTTTGCTCCACTTTAGCAGTTTTAAATTTGAAAGCCTTGTTATTACTTCACTGTTGCTCAAAATATAGGTTTAGGTTTATGTTCACCTAATTCTCTCACCACTATGTTCACACAAATTGGAAATCCTCACAGGTTATAACAATTGGTAAGGAAATTCGACTTTGGAAGTACTATGGTAAATTTTAATATTTTATCTATACTTTTGCTTGTAATGAGAAAAAAATTATCATTGCGAACAGTTGAGAGGAAAATCAACTGCCATTCTTTCACTCTTTGTAATTTTATAAATTTTTATAGAAGTTTTGACTAATGAATGTCTTTTTTTTAAAAATCGCTACCATTGACTTAAAGATGGTGGTTCTTTAGTATGGCTAATATATTTTTTCTCAATATTAATAATAATAATATAATAATAATTAATAATAATAATTTAATTTGTAGACCGCTCCCTCTTCCCATAGGGACTCAACATGGCTACTTGAAATAGACAAAGCATTAATTCAGAATTACAGAACATATCTTTTTTATATCATAGAAAACATTCTTTTGTCATTTGCACTAAATAATTTCAGTTACCGATGTGTAGTTAGTTTTTGTTTATTATTTTGTGTTTTCATTTGGGTTAAGGAGAAGACTGCGCCAACAATGGTAAATATTTATCCTTGAGAAAGGCAAGTATTAATTAGATTAAATTGGCTAATGTCATCGTTTTCTCAGAAGATGGTAGATGACCAATGTGTTTTGATCTCAGATGACAGCACATACTTCTAATTAATACAATCCTGAAATACTGCCAGCCACTGTGGTAGCGATGATGCCAAATGCCAAGTCCTAAAACTTGGAAGGAATTTGAAAAGAACTGAGCAAAGATGATCACTAGAGCAGTGGTGGGTTATGACTGGTACGCCCCGGTACAGGTGTACAAGAGCCTGCTGGGAGCACCAGGTACTGTTCCGGTATGGTGCTCCGGAGTGCCCGCCCGCACTCCTTTCCGGTATTTGAAGTTTTTTGGGCTTCTGCGCAGGCACATGGAGCGTATGGCACCTGCACAATGCTCCACCGAGCAGCTGGAGCATCACAGAGGCGTTGTGTATGGTAAGTACACATGTGCACACTGCGCATGTTCATGTGGTGGGAACCTGGCCCCATTGCACCGTACCGGTTGCAACGGGATCCGGAACCCACCACTGTATTAGAGCAAGGAATTTGAAAGGAATCAAATACATCAGCTTTGATGCTACCAACAGTTCTAATCCTTTGTCAAATATCTAGTTTCTCTTGAATTCTTGGACCCTTGGACATTTAATAATTTATCTTGTAATCATGCCCAGCTCTCACTTCTAAGATTGGCTTCTCTGATTCATTACAGTTTTAACTATATCAGCTTGCCTTGTAGCTATGGTTATCTATTTCCTTGCTTCTCTATTCAATATGACTTTTAAATGGAGATTGACTTTTGCAACAAATCACTTAAAACTTTCTAGAACAAGTATGGTCTTACCCTTACTGAAGCCATGTTAATTCATTTTCAAAACACTTCTTTCTTTGTTATCCAATTGTATATTTCATAATACTTTTACTATTTTATCCAGAACAATTATTAAAGCCAACTGGCCTATATCCTGGGTCCTCTCTAAAATCTCTTTTTTAAAAAGTGAAAAGTTTTGGATATATGCGCATGCGCGAAGATGGAGACATGCTCCTGATCACGGTGAGGGCCGGGAAGGCCTTTCGCGGTCATGGAGAGGACGCCTGATCTGCACCGAGCGCAGGGCCAACGCGGTAGGTGACCGGAATGGCGGAGGGTCGCTCGGAGGGTCCCCCCGGCCCGAACAGCGGCCGAATGGTGGCGGCCCGAACACCGGCCGAAGAGCAGCCTCCCGCAGGGATGGTGTGACGGAGGGCGGGGGTGTGATGAATGGGTGGTGGAGAGATAGCAGGCCCGAACACCAGCCTTATGAATGGTGCCCTGGCCTGAACAACGGCCTTAGGAATGGCGGCCAAAGAGCGGCGGCCTCCTGTAAGGTGGCGTCGCGGAAGGCGGCAATTGGAGTTGAGGAGTGCGGAGAGTGAGTCCTGCCGATGTCGTGGAGGGCTTCGCCGGGTCGAGGAGGTGAGAGACCCATCCAGACAAGCCGGACAAGAGAAATAAGAGCTGATAGGACTGGAGGCGGCCGTCTTTCACTGCGCCCGGCCGCCGAGAAGAAGACCGAGAAAATAGAGCCTGCTTTATTATATCAGGCCTGTTCGCCCTATCCTTCCTACTGGATAAACGCCACTCTGGGGGAGCTAATGATTGCCTGTCCCCTATCCCCCCCCCCCCAGAAGACTGCTACTACCTCACTTACCTCAGGGACCTTTTACACCTCAGGGACCTTTTTATATCTTTATCTTGCTGAACTTTGGACTTTGAAATTTCCGAACTCTGGATAACATCTTTGCCTTGCTGGTGGGGGCCCTGGAGGGGACCCTGTAATTGAACTTCCTCTATGGCCAGTATGGCCTCCCAGCTGCTTGCATTATTCCATCTGTATGTATTCAAGGGCTGTTCTCCTCGCCCTGTGGGAGTCCCCCCTCTCGCAGGTTTGGCCCTCAGACCTAACGAGGGCCCACCTCAAGGATGGGTTGATCAACCCAGAGAGGTGGGAAAAGCGCAGGCTAAGGGGATTTTTATCCAAATTTTTGATTCGGATTTTAGGGGGGTCCAGGGTGGTGGGAGGGGTTACTCGGTCTGGTTGTGGGTACACTGCTAAGCCGGCTGGCGGAGCCGATAGGGAGGCGGGTAGGTCCGAGAAGGGGGGGGGATTAAGGGTCGATCCTACAGAGGGCTTATCGATCAGAACGGACCTGGGGAGGGGTAGGGACGGCGGGAGACAGAGAACACATTATCCGTTGGGGGAATGGGGCCGCTGGTTACAAGCGGTCGCACGCCCCAACTCTCTGGGCTCCCCCTGCAAGCTAGGAGGTCAAGGATCACAGAGCCGGGACCCTAGGCTGATGTTATGCAATGCCAGGTCCGTGGTCAACAAAGCCCCCCTCATTAATGACCTTGTGTCCGAGGGAGCCGGACCTGGCGGGTATTACGGAGACCTGGTTGGGCCACAAGGGAGGAACTCCCCTCGTAGAGATGTGCCCACCAGGTTACCAAGCATTTCATCAACCAAGGGCCCTAGGTAGGGGTGGGGTGGTGGTGGTTATTGTTAGGGAAGGTCTCGAGCCGAGAGAGACCACTGTGCCTCAGACTACTGTTTGTGAGTCCCTCTGCGTTAAGTGGGGCCTAGGGAGGCAGTTGGGCTTGCTGATTGTGTACCTGGCTCCCCGCTATGTAGCAGCCGCCCTGCCCGAGCTCCTTGAGATGATCGCCGAGGTGGCGGTTGATACCCCCAGACTGTTAGTCCATTTTAAAGTCTCTGGTTCCACCTCCCCACGGTGGGGTGTAGCGGTTGGAAAGTCCAGCCGAAGGAGAGAGTGGTCTGACCATGACATGGGTATGGTGACTAAATCCCCTATTCCCAGATCACTCATCCACTGGCCAGAGACAAAAATTAAATCCAGCGTGTGCCCCCCCTTGTGCGTGGGGCCCTGAATTATTTGGGTCAGGTCCATGGCCGTCATGGAGGCCATGAACTCCCGAGTTACCTCAGATGTCTCGCCTACCGATGGCAGGTTGAAATCCCCCATGACTAACAGTCATGGGGGATTTCAATCAGAAAAAGTAACCCTCTAAGCATCACAATCATAAAATTAAGTCACATAACTGTGCCTAATTTATGGTGTCATTTCTCCAGTTCTTGCTACAGTTATTAAGCAAATCATTACAGGCCATTACGTGTGCTATGTAGTCATAACTTCCTATTGGATTTCCTGTTGACTTCTCAGAAGCCAACTATGAAGGTTGCAAATGATACTTAACATGACTGGGGGATGCTACAACCATTATACATATGCACCAGTTCCAGAAACCAATCTGGACTAGTCACTGGGACCAGAGTCCGAAAGCTTAGAATATAAAACCTCTGATCCCAGTGACTAACCCAGCTTGGTTCCTGCAACATTATCCTGGCTGACATATATTCGCATTTATATTCTAAGAGAAGGATATTTGTTTTAAATGGCAATTCCTGCTGACAAATAAGCAGATATTTTTAGTAATCTTCATTCTTACCTGGAGGAAAAGCCATGAACCTTATCAGCCATGAACAGTATTATGGATATCCCCACATCCAACTTTTATTCTTTTCTACAAACATTTCTTTGTCATACTTAAAATGCTTTACAGAGTAATAGGAGCAAAACTATCAAATAATTACAAAAGCAGATTCATCAGTTGCACCAAAGGCCCTTGGGAACAATTTGTTCAAATGGCTTTGTAAAAGGCAAACAAGTTACGGACTGCAACCATTTATGTTTTTCTGTTATTGATCGATGTTTTTGTATTTAATTTCATACTATTAGTTTTTTCCCTTATAATATAAAACTTATATCCTTTTCATGTTTCCTATTTGTCCTGTCTCTGCCCTCCTCATCCTTGATCCTTTCAAAGTAATAAAATATCCAAGCATTGGAAATTGATTATGCTGATCAAATATTAATCAATCACAGTATAGTCCAAGTAGAAACAATTTACACTTTTCAGTGGAAAATATTCTTAGTAGCAGCCTGACTTTCTGTTGGGTACCGATCGTAATCCTAGTTAGCCATATAAATAAATGACGAAAGGATGGGACAACTTTGACCTAAAGGGTTTTACTGCATGATGCCCGTGTCTCAGCCACAAAGGTAAGTATCAGGAAGTTTTCACATATGTTGGTTAAAAGAAACCTAGAGTTGAAAGGAAAACTATATATAAGTTTGGCAAAAGAACTGAGTAATCTTTTTCATGATTAAAACTTGAGCAACAGACTCTCACCAGAAATGTGGACTTCTTCCAGCATTGTGGTGTGGGATCTTCCACGATCCCACACCACAATCCCATTTTCTGATTAACTCTTCAATCAGCACACATGGCTTGAAGTCAAGTAGTCCTCAAGTAAGATCAATGCTGGTTTGAATCTTCTTTTTTAAGACAAAAGTTAAACTCAGACAATTTCTCTGATGATAAATGTAAAGAAAGCAATTGAAATGTAAGACCGGTACAAACTGAAATTACCATTTCACGTTTGTCCTGTTACTGTTGATAAATAATGTTGGAATAATCGAATATTTGCATGTTATATTGCAAACTCTGCCTCTTCAATACAATGTGATGCAAATATAATGGGTAGACACTATATTCTGATATCACAACACATTCCATTTTATTGGTGTCACTGTTGGGCTGTTAGAATACTTGTTTAGTAACATTCATGCTAAACAATCTCGCTTTTTGCCTCCCTCCTCAGTGTTGGAAGAAAAAATAAAAAACATGTTTTTCCTGTTTGATACAATATTGATAATTTCCCAAACCCTGTAATGAATATTTGGTTTTGGATTTTTTTACAGCAATTTATGCATTGCCTTAATGACATTGGCAGCATACAAATTCAATAATTTCCTAAATCTCTTACTCACCCAAATTATAAAAATGCTCTTCTACCACTCAGTGAAGTCAGAAGAGAAGAAAATCAATTCCTGCTCAGTTGGGCAAATGCTGTGTCTCTTCCCATTTTTATTTTCCAAAAGAAACTAAGCCATCTTGTATCATATCAATCCAAGAAATACTTGTTTTCTCTCACTTTTTCTCTCTCTCAATCAAAAATCTGAACATTACATTATTTTCCTACCTATCTACCTACTGTATTTCTCCCTATCTATCCCATCTACCTACCTACCTACTGTATTTCTCCCTCTCTATCTATCCCTCTACCTACCCACATACTGTATTTCTCCCTCACTCTCTATCCCTCTACCTACCTATCTACCTACTGTATTTCTCCCCCCCTCTCTCTATCCCTCTACCTATCTACTGTATTTCTCCCTCTCTATCTATCCCTCTACCTACCTACCTACTGTATTTCTCCCTCTCTATTCCTCTACCTACCTACCTATTGTATTTCTCCCTCTCTCTCTATCCCTCTACCTCCCTCCCTAACCTATCTACTGTATTTCTCCCTCTGTCTATCCCTGTACTTACCTACCTACTGTATTTCTTCCTTTCTCCCTCTATCTACCTATCTACCGTATTTCTCCCTCTCTATCCCTCTACCTACCTACCTACTGTATTTCTCCCCCTCTCTCTATTCCTCTACCTACCTACCGTATTTCTTCCTTTCTCTACCCCACAACTTCTTCAAATGCTCCACCTAACATATCAGAAAATATGCACATTATATTTTTAAGTGCAATTTCACTAGTTATGAAGCTAAGCTCTTGTCCTTTGCTATGGCAGTTTGAATTTACATCTTTTCATTTTATTTTGATGCTCTTTCCCTAGCTATAACATTCAATCCATTGCTTCTCCTACACTTTTTTAAACTGTTCTATCTCTGCCACTGAGAACATTACATTCCCCCATAGTTAACCCCATGTAACTATTGAGTGCCAAGGAATTTTGATTGCCTTGAATGCCATGAATATTGGCTATTATTTAAAATACTTATTACTGGTAGTATATTATTTTGGGCTTACCAAAAACCTTCTGGTAGATCAAGAAGGCCCATTTTTCACCCTCCCTAGGCTCCGGAGGCTTTCCTAGGGTCTCTGGGAGAGCAAAAACCACTTCCCCCAGGCAGAAATGGCCTATCTTTCGCCCTCCCGGAGCCTCCACGTGAGCCCTGTACTTATCTGGCATCCAAAATGGACTGCGCAGAGACACCTGTGTTTCTCAACTGGCCAGCAGGAAGTTTGTGCGCATATGCAGTGATGGTGACCTAGAATTGATGGTCTGAACAGAATTGGTTCTGAAGGTGGGCACGGTTCTTAACAGGCAATATCTCACAACATTGGTTGCCAATTTGTCAATGTCCAACTGAATTGTTGAATATGGAGGCAGCCTGAGCAGTTAGCTCTGTTGCTCCTAAACGTCTTCTTTACTCTCTCAATGCCAAATCAGACTGTTGGTTTCCAAGGGAGAGAGAGTGATAATGGATGTCAACTGGAATATAAGTAGGTTTGGAAGGATGTTAAGATATAGCGAGGCCCATTTGAACTTTGATGCAGGGATTCATCCTATGCAACCAAGATGCTGGAGGGAGGGAGTTAAAATGTAACCGAGAGACTCATGGTGAAAATTTTCATTCTTTCCAAACCAATCAATTGGACCCATTCTGACTGCACTCCAGCTACCTAGCCCATATCTACAGGTTGCTTAGCTACAGGTAAGATTTTATTGTGCTGGATTTGTCGGTATTTAAATCATACTTTCGGTCTAGATAAGGGGTGTCAAATTCACGTCCACCCTGGTTAAGCAAAGGGGAAAGAAGTCATGATACGTCAAGCTTTGACGTGATGCTGCAAGTTTGACACCCCTAGTCTAGATCAAATGGCTCTCTCGTCGTAGCTTACTTCATAGTGGTATTAATGGGATAAAATTGAGGGATGATGGATTTAGCAACATCTATATATTTCACTCTAAATGTGTGAAGAAAAAAATATGATACAAATGCAAATCTTAATAGTAGTTACCATTTTGAAAAAAGGATGAGGGCATGATGCATCGGAATTGTGTTTAACTTAGGCTTACGGGTGCTCTCCTAGCTGTCCTAACAAAACAGAAAAATATTAGGGCAAAAATAAACGAATGACAGCCTTTCTATTCTGTTTAAGTAATAATGGCCTGTTAGTGTAGATCCACATATCTTCTCATAATTGTGGTGGACAGAGAGGCTACACATATATTCTTCTTTGAAGAGCTTTAATGTGCTCCACTCCATGAAATGTCAGACTATACAAGGGACCTAGAAGACACAAACAAATCTTCAGTGATGCCCCTTATTTTTTTCGGGGGGGAAAAATGTATATTCAACTGCAAGTGCCACGACAAAGGCGGCAAACCCCCATTTGAATCCTTTGGTGAGTGCGTCCAGGAAAGTGACTGGTTTTGCAAAGCCACCTGAGAATCTCCATGCTTCATTGCTAGAGAAAAAAGACATAAGATGAAAAATGATACAATTTTGCAACTTTACCTTTTAACTCATAGTTTAACTCAGGGGTGGGCAAACTTTGCAACTTTAAGTCTGAAGGACTTCAGCTGAAGTCCTTCAGACTAAAAGTTGCAAAGTTTGCCCACCCCTGGTTTAACTTACATATAATATTTTCAATACAGAATTAAGTATACCTAAAAATGGAATAAATTATTGAAATTTGATATACCCTTCTTCTCTCTAGATTCACCATCACTTAGTCAAAAGGCCTCTCTAGGCATTTATTGTTTCCTGGGAAAACATGGGATGGAGTATGTGCTCACCAGTGATGGGATATGACCGGTACGCCCCGGTACGGTGGTACCAGTGCCTGCTGGGAGCACCAGGTACCGTTCTGGTGCTCCGGAAGGCCCACCCTCCTTACTGCTATTTGAGCTGATTGGGGCATTTGTGCGTGTGCACAGAGCATATGGTGCCTGCGCAATGCTCTGCCAAGCAGTTGAAGCATCGCGGGTGGTGGGTATGGTTGCAACAGGATCCAGAATCCACCACTGGTGCTGACAGATGAGAGAGGGATAGGTAACAGATGAGAGAGGGCCAAATAGCCTTCCATCTTAAAATAAAGTATATTCAAATAAATATAAAGTGTGTTTCTATTTTTGCTCTAAGAATAATTATTTATTTAATTTATATTCCATCTTTATTATTTTTATACATAACTCAAAGCACAAATATACTTAATATTCCCTCCTCCTATTTTCCTCCCAATAACAACCTTGTGAGGCAAGCTGGGCTGAAAGAGAGTGACTGGCCCAAAGTCATGGAGTCAATTTTTCATGTCTAATGAAGGACTAGAACTCACCATCTCCCAGTTTCTAGCCTGATGTCTTCATCACGTAACCACATGTTCTCTAACACCTGATGCTACTATTTATAGCTTGGGGCCTCTAATCAGAATCCTCATAGCTATATTCACAAACCTTCATATAATTTTCCATTACTTCATGCTGTAATCTCCAATCCACTTAACAGAGCTGTTTAATGAGGCAGCTACCAAAAAAAAATGTTTTGAAGCTACAATGATTATCTTGCAATTTACACCTTTACTAGATATTCATTCCAAATGATTTCAGTTCAAAATTAATCTTCATAGAACCTAACAGAGTTGCATAAGAAATGGGATTTATGAAATCAGGCAACAATTAAAATTCTTACGTTCAAACCACTATCATTTTCTTTCAAATGAGAACTTCAATAATTATGAAAGCCACACAAGCAGTACATGACTTATAATCATTTGTTTAGTCACTGTTCCAAGTTACAGTGGCACTGAAGAAAATGACTTATAACTGGTTCTCACGCATACGACCATTGCAGCTTCTCTATGGTCATGTGATCAAAATTTGGGCACTGGTAACTGGCATTTGTTTAACCATCATGGCAAATAAGGTCATGACTCACTTAACAACAATACATGACTCACTTAACAATCCTTTTGCTCAGTAATGGAAATTCTAATTCCAATTGTGGTTGTAAGTTGTGGGCTACCTGTCCTGTCCTGTCCTGTAAGTTCATGTGTATAAATAAAAGTATTACCCAACGAGGTAATAAATTCATTACCCAACTATGTATTAAAAGTATCTACATTCAAAAGCAAATGGTTTTGAAGAGCACATGGGATAATCTGAACTTGAGTTGCATTTATAAAGATGACAATAAAAAAACTAAAGTTCCAATTTAAAAAATCCAATATTAGTATTAACAAGTATGTCAGAAAACCATTTATAGGATAATATATTTTCAAGCAGAGCCTTAGCAAAAGAAAATTTATGTTGAATTCAAATTGGATATTATTCAAAGTATGCACTGTACAATTTTAAATAAACTTTTTAAATTTAAGGATGTGAATTTTCTGAAGAACTGATTCGACCATATAGGGAAATCTAGTTCTTTTGTGCAATAATGTCCTCACAAATCTTAATTATCAGCTTTTATATTTCTATTCTAAAATTTCAGAATCAATCTACTGGATATTTCCAAATACAGGGCAAAAATGCTTGGAAAACAAAGTACTTCATAATGACTTATCTAGAATAGGAACTTTATTTTTGTTTTGTTTCATAAAATGTGTTTTGTGATTGATTTGAACAAAGGAAGGATTACATATATGCCAACACTTACCGAAGCCATGGGTCCTTGAGACCAAGTTTAGCCAACCTTTCCTGGACATTTTGCAAGGGAGTACCTTCTATTTTCCATTGCTTGTAATCAGGAAGCTCACCATTCCCATGACCATGGCCCATAATCCTGAGAAAAGATTTGTAAATGTAAAACTCACAAAATGTACGGTGCTTGTTCATTTGGAATATTGCAAAATCAATGTTGTGGAGTCCTTGGTGCTCTTTCAGCTTGGTTGTTTGCTTGCAAATTGTTCATTACCCAACTATGTAAGTTGGGTAATGAGTGGAAGCGAGTGTGAGGTTTTCTCCCTGTTTATACCGTGCTTTCCCGAAAATATGACAGGGTCTTATTTTCTTTTGACCCCCAAAATAAGCACTTGGCCTTATTCTTTGGGAGGGCTTTTTTTTTTTTTGAGGTGCAGGAGGCAGCGGGCGTGGTCACCTCATGGCTGCTATTGTGTTGCAATATTTTCAGGGAGGGCTTATTTTCGTGGGAGAGCTTATTTTCTGGGAAACAGGGTAGCAGCTTGCCCTGCCAGTGTTGGCAGGGATATGCTTTTCACCGTGGTAATCCCTTGATTAGGTTATTCTTTACTGCTTGAATGTTTGTCTGGTGTTTTGTCCCTGTTTATCTGGGTGCTAACTATGGGGGAGGAGATCTTTTTGTTGTCTCTTTTGTATAGTGTGTTAACATGGTTTATTTCTATGTGTCTGTTGATGGCTGATTTATCTGAATACCCAACTTCCAAACATTTTTCAATGCTCACTTTTTCCCATTGAAACTGTGGTTCAATCTATTTATTTTATTTATTTATTTATTTATTTCGAATTTATACCCCACCCTTCTCCTTGTTAGGACCCAGGGCGGCGCACAGGCATTACTAAAATCACAGTACAAAACAATATATATCATTAAAACATATTAAATAATTTAAAACCCGTGCTAAAACCCATTTAAAAACCCCACCAAATTATAATTTAAGTATAAAAAGTCAGAAACGGGGGGCTATCCTAGGCCGGCTTGTTGGAATAAATACGTCTTAAGGCGTTGGCGGAAGAGGCGGAGGTCCGAGGTAGTGTGAAGGTCGGGGGGTAGGTCATTCCAGAGGACCGGGCCCGCCACAGAGAAGGCCCTTCCCCTGGGTGTCGCCAATCGGCATTGCCCAGCTGACGGCACCCGGAGAAGACCCTCTCTGTGTGAGCGGATCGGACGAAGGGATGTATGGGGCAGGAGGCGGTCTCGTATATAGCTATGCCCCGAGCCATGGAGCAATTTAAAGATGGTCGTCAACACCTTGAAGCGCACTCGAAAAGCCACAGGCAGCCAGTGCAGCTCGCGGAGGAGAGGTGTTATGTGGGCTTGCCTTGGGGCACCCATAATCACCCGCGCGGCCGCATTCTGTACCAACTGTAGCCTTCGAGTGCACCTCAAGGGGAGCCCCATGTAGAGAGCGTTACAGTAATCCAGCCGAGATGTCACAAGTGCTTGAGTGACTGCGAAGGGCCCCCCGGTCCAGTAAGGGGCATGGTTCTCCCTGGACAGGCGGGAATCCAGGAGGACACCCAAGTTACGCGCCCTCTCCACGGGGGCCAGTTGTTCGCCCCCAATGGCCAGTGTTGGACTTATCTGGCTGAACCGGGGTGCCGGAAACCACAGCCACTCGGTCTTGGACGGGTTGAATTTGAGTTTGTTACTACCCATCCAGATCCGTACAGCCTCCAAACACCGGGACAACACCTCGACGACATCGTTGGGGTGGTTTGGGGTGGATATGTACAGCTGGGTGTCATCAGCTTACAGATGGTAATCCACCCCAAAACCATGGATGATCTCGCCCAGCGGCTTCATGTAGGTGTTGAACAGAAGTGGCGAGAGGAATGACCCTTGAGGAACCCCACATATGAGGGGCCTCGGGGACGACCTCTGCCCTCCTGCCAACACCCATTGCGACCGACCAGAGAGGTAGGACGAGAACCACCGTAGAACGGTACCTCTCAGCCCCAACCCCCCCAATCGGTGCAATAAGATACCATGGTCGATGGTATCAAAAGCCACTGAGAGGTCTAATAAGACTAGGATAGAGGAGCAACCTCTATCCCGCGCCCTCCAGAGATCATCGACCAACGCGACCAATGCCGTCTCAGTGCTGTGACCGGGCCGGAAGCTGGACTGGCGCGGGTCTAGATAATCAACTTCCTCCAGGTGCCGAGGAAACTGTTGGGCCACCACACTCTCGACAACCTTCGCTAAAAAATGTATGTTGGAGACGAGACGATAGTTTTCTAACAATGCTGGGTCCAGGGATGGCTTCTTGAGGAGGGGCCTCACCACCGCCTCTTTCAAGACAGTAGGCAAGGACCCCTCACTCAGAGATGAATTCACAATGCCCTGGAGCCAGCCTCCTGTCACCTCCCAGGATGCCAGTACAAGCCAGGAGGGGCACGGGTCCAATAAACATGTGGTGGCTCTAAGGTTCCTCTGCAACCTGTCCATATCCTCGGTAGTAACAAAGTCAAACTCCTCCCAAGGTGTTATCTCAAGACCAGCACCGGGCATATCGACTGGATCACTTTCAGTGGAGGGCAGCTCGTTCCGAATCTGAGTGATTTTGTCCTGCAGAAACACTCCAAATTCCTCTGCTCGACCCTGCAAAGGGGCTTCCTGCGGCCTCAGGTGAAGGAGGGAGCGAGTCACCCCAAACAGGGCGGCAGGGCGGTTTTCTAAAACGCGATAAGGGTGGCACAATACTCACGTTTGGCCACTCTTAGCGCCACTAAGTAAGTCCTAATATGGTCTCTCACTAGTGTTCGGTCATCTTCGGATCGAGAGGATCTCCACCTACTCTCTAGGTGTCTCTTGCGGCATTTCATCTCCCGAAGCTCCTCGGTAAACCAAGGGGCCTGGGTGATTCAATGCCGCATGAGAGGCCGCAAGGGCGCGACTCGGTCCAAGGCCCCCGTGGTCGCGGGGCAGGGACACAGGTATTGGCCCAAGCTTCCCCTGGAACCTTTCCGGATCCATCAGGCGCCTGGGGCGGAACCAACTCGGTGTCTCCGGTTCCGCCTCCCCGCGGTGGGGTGTGACGGTTGGAAAGTCAAACGAAGGAGAGAGTGATCTGTCCATGACAAGGGTAAGATGACTAAATCCCCTGTTCTGAGATCACTTCTCCACTGTCCAGAGACAAAAATCAGATCCAGCGTGTGTCCTCCCTCGTGAGTGGGGCCCTGAACTACTTGGGTCTGGTCCATGGCCATCATGGAAGCCATGAATTCCCGGGCTGCCTCGGATGTTTCGCCCACCGATGGCAGGTTAAAGTCCCCCATGACTATAAGTCTGGGGGTCTCCACCGCCATCACGGCGATCACCTCGAGTAGCTCGGGCAGGGCTGCTGTTACATAGCGGGGAGCCAGATATACAATCAGCAAGCCCAACTGCCTCCCTAGGCCCCACTTCACGAAGAGGGACTCACAGCCAGTCGTCTGAGGCACAGTGGTCTCCCTTGGCTCCAGACTTTCCTTGATAATAACCGCCACCCCCCACCCCTGCCTAGGGCCCAAGGCTGATGAAATGCATGGTAGCCTGGTGGGCACATTTCCACGAGGGGTAAAGCCCCCTCGGGGCCCAACCAGGTCTCCGTAATTCCCACCAGGTCCGGGTCCCCCTCTGACACAAGGTCATTTATGAGGGGGGCTTTGTTCATCACGGACCTGGCGCTGCAGAACATCAGCCTAGGGCCCCGGCTCTGTAATCCCTGACCGCCTATACGATTAAGGAGTTTTCATCATGTCCTATGACTGCCAGTTGATATTCATGAATGTGTTCTGTTATGGTGGTTGCTACAATTATTACATTCCATGTTGTAGATGTTGCCTGTTTTTTCCCTTGGGCTACTGTTCTTTTGGTTTAGTTAAGATATTTCAAGGATTTTAGTTACTTGGTGTGCTATAGTGATTACATGTAGTTGTAATATAGTGGTTGTTTTGATGTATGGTAGTTATCCTTTTCATAGCTTACATTGGGTTGTGCTATAGTGAGCTGGTCACACATTTTTGATAAAAAGTTGTGTGGGTATCTATTTTCTTGGAAGATATTGTACAGGCAACATGTTTCCTTTTTTGAATGTTCTAGGTGTCTTATATTAACAGTGTTCTTATACAGTTTCTTTTGTGATAGGTGGGGTTGTTACTTTTATAATGGAATACTTGTTTAGTGTAGGTTGCTTCTAATTTGCTATTTATTCCTTTGTTGATGAGGATATTCAGGAAAGAGAGTATGTTATTTCCTTCTTCCCTATGAATATAATTCCTGTGAAGATTTTTTTAAAATGTTGACTTCTCTAGTTGTTCCTTTTCATTATGATAATGAAAATATCACCTACATTCTAAATCCATATTTTTGTTGAATGTGTAGGAATGGGTAATGAGTGCAAGCGAGTGTGAGGTTGGAATGCTACACACAGTCACTCAAGCTCTCGTCATCTCCCGCCTGGACTACTGTAATGCTCTCTACATGGGGCTTCCCTTGAGATGCACCCGGAGGCTCCAGTTAGTGCAGAATGCGGCCGCGCGGGGGATTTTGGGAGCCTCAAAATACTCCCATATAACACCTCTCCTGCGCGAGCTGCACTGGCTGCCTGTGGCCTTCCCGGTGCGTTTCAAGGTCTTAGTGACCATCTTTAAAGCGCTCCATGGCAGCGGACCTGGCTACTTACAGGACCGTCTACTACCACATACCTCCACTCGACCCATCCGCTCCCATAGGGAGGGCCTCCTTAGGGTGCCGTCCGCCGGACAATGCCGGCTGGCGACTCCCAGGGGAAGAGCCTTCTCTGTGGCAGGCCCCGCCCTCTGGAACGACCTCCCCCCAGATCTCCGCACAATCACAGACCTTCTCCTCTTCCGTCGGACATTAAAAACTTACTTCTTTCGTTTGGCCGGCCTGGCATAGCTGGTACAGCTATTACTATTTTAAGTGGGTTTTAATTAACGTTTTTAGCACGGGGCAAATCGTATTTTATCTTAATTTTAACTATTTGATTGTTTGTATTTTTATATTTTATAGCTCCTGTGCACCGCCCTGAGTCCCATGTCGGGAGATAGGGCGGTATAGAAATGAAATTAAAGTTAAAGTTAAAAAAAAAGAAAGCTATGATTTTTAGATAATGTATTACAACTTCTGCTATGATTATGATGATTCCCTAAATGTTCTTCTGGTTTGTTGGTATATCTGTCCATCAAACTGAAGGTAAGGTAGTATGGCAGAAGTTGATGAGGTCCATAATTCTGGGCATTTTCATTTTAAATTTACTTGGCATATTTACACACATTCAAAAGACATGTGTAAATATTTTAAGCTGCTCAGAGTCGTTACATATGAGATGGGCAGAAAATAAATTCAATAGACAGATAGATGACAGATAGCTAAATAAACAAAAATTGCAATAAAAAAGCAAGGAACAACAAAAAGACCACAACATATCCTCTCCAGCAGCCAATACCCAAATAAACAGGGATTAACACCAGAAAAACTATCAAGCAGAAAATAATACTCTTATCAAGGAACTCCAAGGAGAAAACTATACCTCCATCAAAATATGGAGGGCAAGCTGCTGTATATAAACAAGAAACAACCTCCACATTCGCTAGTACAGATAATGAAATGTATGCAAGCAAATAACCAAGCTTAGACAGCATCAAGGACTCCACAGTTCAAACCTGAGCTACATATACTCTCTTCTACTCAAAACCAAAATTTTCTATCATACACGGGAAATGTACTGCCTAACTTCCTATGATCCAGAAAAACTGCCATGCTACATTAAAATAATGATAATTATCTGTTGTACTTAGAACAGTAAGGAACTATATCTAACAATGTTTCAGAAATATTGACAATTGACATACTTTTATTTTACTCTAAGGAGTAAAAGTAGTGTTCTATTTGCACTAGCTATATGCAATAATTTAATTCACTTAATAGCTTCCAGTAAGTGGCCGGGCAGAGTAATTTTGCTTCTATCTTTATCTTTTTTGCAGGCATAGTTTTTTTATTCACATCATCTGATTAATTTGTCTGAGGTCCAACTGTCTTTTTCACTGAAAAAAATTGCATCAATTATATAAATAGTTTTTGGTTTAAAAAAATGCTTTCTTCCAAGGCAATCAAACAATCAAAATCTTATTAAAGTTACTGACTAGAATGTTATACAATTTTATGATAAGAATCACCAGACATAAAGAAAAGTGAAATAAAAATTATTAAACAAATTCTACATTAAGATAAAACAAGCAAATAAAAAATTGATGCAATTGCTGTAAGATTAAATATAAGAGGAATCTAAAATGGCTACCGAAACATCCAGATTATAACGGTGACTTTAAATTATTCATTAAGTTATAAGCAATGAAGTTCAACTTTAAAGCTGAACAACTCTTTTCCATGTACCACTATGTAAGAAATTTTATTGTGAGTGAGATGTCTATTTTAAAGATGAAAAATCAGTATGTGAAATAAACATAGGTTTTAGAAGAGCAATTTAAAATGCTTAGTTTCTTATCCTCAAAATGTGGCATATGTCAAAACTGAGTAGTTTGAGCAACCAGGAATTTATCTCAAGAACTCTAGAAAGATTTTTAAAAATTGCTTTTCATTATTTCCCCTCTCTCTCTTTCAGAACCCCAACATTCTGAAGGAACTGGTACATGTGATCTCGGAACAGCTGACTTTCAAAGATGGAGCACCAAGGAACTACTAGATGACTGGAAAAGAGCTGATGTAGTTCTCATCTTCAAAAAAGGGAAAAAATTGAATCTAGAAAACAACATGCCTATCAGTCTGCCATCAATACCTGGGAAGATTCTAGAAAGGATAATCAAGCAATGACTCTGTGAACAAACAAAATCATAACCAAAAGCCAACATGGGTTTCTCAAAAACAGATCATGCCAGAGAAACTGCATTCTTTGAGAATGTGACAAAATTGGAGTACCAGAGAAATGCTGTGAATATAATTTACTTGGACTTTAGTAAGCTATTTGATAAAGTAGACCATAATCTACTACTTTATTAAAATATGGGTTAGACAGCATCATTACCAAATGGATTTGTAACTGGCTGAACAAATGCATTCAACATGTAGTCTTTAATGGAACTGCATTTACGTGGAGAGAAATATGCAGTAGGGTACCTCAAAGTATTGTCTTAGGCCAAGTACTCTTCAATATCTTAATCAATGATTTAGATGAGGGGGTAGGAGGAAACTCATCAAATTTGCAGCTGACCCCAAGCTGACAAGAACAGACAACACTCCAGAAGATATGTTCAAGATACAGAAGGATCTTGACAGACTTGAATATTGGGCCCTATCTAACAAAAATAAAATTCACTGTGAGAAAAATAAAATTCTACATTTAGGCAAGAAAAAACAAATGATCAGGTATAGAATAGGTGGTATGTAGCTGAAAAGAAATAATTGAGTGAGGGATATTGGAGTCCTAGTGGGACAATCACTTAAATATGAGCAAGCAGTATGTTGCAGCTGACAAAAAAAGTAACACAGTCCTAGGCTACATTAACAGAAATATAGAATCAAGATCATGCAAAGTGTTAATACCACCTTATAATGCCTTGATAAGACCACACTTGGAATATTGCATCCTGTTTTGGTCACCATGATATAAAAAAGATGTTGAAAAAGTTCAGAGAAGAGTAACAAAGAGGATTAGAGAACTGGAAGCTAAAACATATGAAGAACAGTTGCAGAAATTGGCTATGTCTAGTTTAATGAAAAGAAGGACTAGGGTGACCTGACAGCAGTATTCTAATATCTGCCACAAAGAAAGTGGCACCTGAAAGCAGGACAAGAAGCAATGGATGGAAACTAATCAAGGAGAGATCAAACCTAAAACTAAAGAGAAATTTCCTAACAGAACAATTAATCAATGGAACAACTTGCCTCAAGAAGTTGTGGGTGATTCAACACTAAAAGTTTTTAAGAAGAGATTGGACAACCATTTGTCTGAAATGTTATAGGGTTTCTTATTTGAACAAGAGGTTGGACTAGAAAACCTCCAGGTCTCTTCCAAATCTGTTATCTGTCTGTCACAAATAATATTCAACACATAAGTTGTTTTTAAAGTGGCTACTACAGGAAGGAAATAGAAAACAGAACATTCTTCCCATGCCCTTTCACTGAATCACCTTTGGTACCATCTTTTCTCCATTTCCCCTCTTTTCTTATATGGTAACCAATGTCATGCCGGCCACTCCTGCACCACGGATGTTGAGAGCACTTGCATAGAATTTTGTCTGATCCCAGGCTTTTTACTTGTCATCTTCAGCTATTATTACATCACAATGATTGGACCACTGTCATTGGTATGCAAAGCTTAAAGCTTATGATGTATCACAATAGTGCAATTTCTTCTCATCATCCAATATTGTGATTTTAAAAAGCATTCCTGTATCTTTGAATTCACTAATGGATGTTCCTGTACAGCATAGTGTTTCCAATGCCAATTGAAGTGTTTGTTTTCATTACCATTTAAGAGAGTTTAAGTCAACAAATCCTGAATTACAAACAGCATTTAAACGAATTCCACTATAACCACTGCTACATTTGTCAATATAAATTTATCTTAGATGCATACTGGTATACAATTTCTAAATCTTTAAAAGGTGGGCTAATGTCAATACTTATATCTTTATGCTCCAGTCCAGTACATGAATTACAGAGCAATACTACTTTGCCTTTCCTGCAAGGGTTATCTCGTGGAATCTTATTTATTTGTCTGGTTAATCTGGAAAATCGGTTTATTAAAAGCGCAACAGGCCTATAGTAATCCATTTGTTTTTAACGACATAGTCAGTGGCCATTCAATAAGAAACTGCAGTTACCCGCTGCTTCGAAGACGTCATGCATTATATCCATGACTCTCGCCTCTTCGATGAAACTGTTTTTTTTTCTAACAGACGCAGATATTTATGGAAAGAAAAGACGGAAATTTGGGATTGAGAAGAGAAAAGGACCTGCATCCAAAATAGCCCATACCTGATATTCAGCGAGCCTTCTTCACAATGTCAAGAAATCAAAGCGGAAGCGGAAACTCGAACGGTTCGACGCCGCTAATCTACCCGGAACAACGAAACCGCTTGAGGAGGTTCCGTGGGAAAGTTCTTTCCGCCTTTTATTTGCCCCGCCCCCCTTCGCGCGGACTCCGACCGGCGATTCCCAGCCGGCCATAAGACCTCTTTACGTCCTCCCCGCCCCCACGTGTTTTCCCACGGGCGCGCGCAATCGGAGGGGGAGAAAAGGAAGCCAATGAAGGCTGTCATTGTTAGGGGCGGGCTGCTGTCCAATGGGCGGGCTCCTTCTTTCGTTGCCGTGCTCGCTGACGAGCCGGAGGCGGCTGGAGGAGGAGGGATTGGCGGTAGCGCCGGTACCAAGGTTGGCGAGTGCTGCGGTGAAGAGACGCTCCTGAGTTGGTGCCCGGCTTTCTGCCGCCGCGAGCCGAGGAAGGACGTCGGTAGGTAGCGGCCTCCAGCTCTCCCCTCGCTCTCGGTATAGAAGGGACAGCGGCTGCCAGGCACCCGGGAACTCCGCCGCTCCTTCGCCAGACTCGCGAGCTGCAGTGACAGCTGCCCTTTGCACACCCTGGAAGCCCCCCCGATGGGCACTTGCCGCTTTCCCCAGGCCGCTTCGGGTTCCACCACTCCTCCTTCCTGCTTCCCTGACCCTCCTGAAGGGTCGTTGCGCTTCCTTCCGTCCTCCTTCCTCGCCAGAGCCAGCAGATTGCCACTGTCCTTTCCGTCTCCTCCACGCACTCCTTGGATGTGACGAAGCTTTTCGCCCTCTTTCTTCTTCCACCAAGGCCGATTGCCTTCCTCTTTTCCGTAGAACACCGGTAGCAAAGTCCCGGTCCAGCTCCCGCCGATCCTGCCGCTTTTCCTCGTTTCCGGATAAATTACGACCGCCTCATTAACCGTTTTCTGTTGACGTTGTCTTTTCCTGAGAGGATGGGGTCCCTTTGCTTCTTTACAGTCGGAGCTTTTGCAAAGGAGTAGCAAGCAAATATACTTTTTTCCCTTTCTTCTCAAGATAAAACGTAAGCCACCTTATATATTCCAGCTACAGTTTGTTTTGATCTGGTTTGAACTCGTTCCGGAGTTGTTTAGTGAGGTCCCTTTCTAACCTTAAACCAAGTCCCTTTAACTAACATTTATTTCTACACTGATTGCTTCCTGGGAGTTGTTGCCTTATAATTGTTATATGATGAAGAATATAGTAAATAGATGTATGAATAATCTGACAAAGAGATGTTATGTAACATTTTAGCTACATTGCTTGTACAAATATTCACTTAGTAAATTGACTCTTAGGTAAGCAAATGAACACATTACCTACATGTAAAAACACCCCACAATATTTATTACTTCTGTTTCAGTTTCACAACAGGTAAAGGAGAAAAAACTATATATCTACATTATTGTATTTAGTTTCCATAAAACTATAGGTTTAATCGGTGGGCTTTAATAATGTCAATTTCTTTGTCACTGGGAGCAGACAATCCCATTCTGTAAATCAGCAGAGGAAGATAAGTGAATATCAGTGTTTTAAGAAAAGGCATTAATTTGTTAGTTATTTTTTAATTCCCTCAAGTTATTGCATACAGCATTTAGAGTGTCTGTTAAAGAACATAAGATTTACAAGTCAAATTTTTACAAATGCCACTGTTGTCATGGTTATTGATGTATCTACAATATTTTGTGGATATATTATCTATACTATTTTGGTGAAAGTTACAAACATTTGAATATATATATATATATTTGCTTCCTGGTTCAGTTAAAACTACTAAACATTTGCTTATTTATGTTATATTTGTTTGATTGATTTATGTAACAGCCTGTATCACATATATGAGAGGGAGGGGGAATGGGAGAGATATATATATATCAAAATCATAACAAAAAATAGTATATTGTTAGTGCAGTCAGTCGCACTAGCAGTCCTGACGTTTTGCAGATTCTACATCACCATTACCAGATCCACAAGCAAAAAGGCAAATCATGTCTTCAGGCCCTTTCAGAAGGCCGGTAAACTTGGGATCAATCTGATTTAAGACAAATAATCCATATTTTTATGTATCTTGTTGAAAATTAGATTAATAATTCCTGTTATACAAGAAAATATTTCCCCCCTCATTTTTATTTGAAAACGTTCAGAAGAATCTCAATTATGGCATTTTAATACATTCTTAGAAATTGGAAGTTTATGATAATTAGAGGTTAAAGATAGAATAGAAAAACAGCAAGATTAAATTATACTATTGGTTTTATTTTATTTTTTTTATATTTGATTGCTTCTTTAAAATAAGATTTGACAGATGGTTGACCTTTCTATTTCCTGGGATATGGTTACAAGCTTGATGACAGTAAAATTGTTTTTACTCTACGGACTTCCTTTCACATAGGAGAAAAAGCCAATCAGTAGTATTTTCAAGGCCAAAAGAAGTTTAGCTTTCATGGAGTTTATTTATCTGTCGTACAAATGGTGTTAGACATACAATTTAATGTATGTTAATTGTACATACCATATGCCACCATTTCAGAAACACTTTAGTTCTGTTTGGTAATAATTGATGTTAGGGGTACTTTTATTTAGTGTTTATTTTTAGTTTAGTTCTTCATAAATGGAAGATCTGACTATTATACAAGTTGATATTGGGGAATGCAAGTTATTTTTATTTCTTAAAATCGGACGTATTATCGTAATCAAGATATTGTACATCAGCTTGCAGTGTCTCTGGACTCCAATAAGGTTGAGCAAAAGTATAATTTTCTTTGCCTGATAGTGTTAAAGGGCACATTTACTATAAATCCCATTTGAATATAAAGGTTTTAAATGGAAAAAAACCTATAATTCATTGTCATTTTGACATTGTTTACATCGAAAGTCACATCATAGGCTTTTAAGTTCCTTGCCTCTCTTTCTTGAAAATAATAATTCAGACAAGTGAACCTTATTATATATATTTATATTTATTCAATTTATACCCCGCCCTTCTCCAAACGGACCCAGGGCGGCGCACAGGAAAATTAAAAATACATACATCATATAAAATTTAAAAAACTAATTCAATGGATCCTGTGCTAAAACCAAATTAAAATCCCCAAATTTAAAAACTATCTAAAAGTCAGATTAGGGGGCTACGCTAGGCCGGCTAGATGGAACAAATGTGTCTTTAGACACTTGCGGAAGAGGCGGAGGTCGGAGATGGTGCGAAGTTCAGGGGGTAAGTCGTTCCAAAGGGCTGGACCTGCCACAGAGAAGGCTCTTCCCCTGGGTGTCGCCAGTCGGCATTGTCCGGCCGACAGCACCCTGAGGAGGCCCTCTCTGTGGGAGCGTATTGGTCTGAGGGATGTATGGGGCAGGAGGCGGTCTCGCATATAACTAGGCCCCGAGCCATGGAGCGCTTTGAAGATGGTCGTCAAAACCTTGAAGCGCACCCGAAAGACCACAGGAAGCCAGTGCAGCTCGCGCAGGATTGGTGTTATGTGGGAGTGTCTAGGCGCTCCTGTAATCACCCGCGCGGCTGCATTCTGGACTAACTGTAGCTTTCGAGTGCACCTCAAGGGAAGCCCCATGTAGAGAGCATTACAGTAGTCGAGTCGAGAGGTCACGAGGGTCTGAGTGACTGTGCGAAGGGCAGCCCGGTCCAATAAGGGGCGCAATTGGCGCATCAGGCGTACCTGATGGAAAGCCCCCCTGGCCATGGCCGCCACATGGTCCTCCATGGACAGCCGGGAATCCAGGAGGACACCCAAATTGTGCACCCTCTCCACGGGGGCAGGTGTTTCGCCCCCAATGGCCAGAGTTGGAATTCTGGAGTATTAGGTATATTTCCTGCCAAAATATATATATTACAGATGGGATTAAAATAAAATAACAATAATATCAACAACACTATCATATTTTAAGTACCTTGAAATGTAGTTCCCTTCTACACATTCTCCTTTGTTTTTATATTCCATCTTATTTTTGCTAATAATGCTATAAACATTATAAAAACAAAGAAGTGTCTTCAATGATAGATGAGCAGCTTGAAGGGTGCTATTAAGTGATTGCACTTTATAAGCTAGTGCCCACCTAACATTTTACTCCATGACACAGCTTAGCCTCTGTGCTGTATTTTTTGTATTTTGTCTGTGCATGTTTGAGTAAGGTGAGGGTTAGCATTTAAAAGTTAGCATGGCATATGCTTTGAGAAGCTTGGATATAGGGGCAAATACACAAAACATAGTTATATATGCATAGTTGCACGTGTCCTATTGGATTATGAACTTTAGTCTAAAAACAATGAATTCTTGTGTACCCAAAGAGGCTTTAAACTTGTCCTCAGATGGTGCTTCTGCATATCACAAGACAAACCATTTGTGAAATTCTTTCCAAGCATGCAAATTAGATTGATTCTGCTTCTTATGCATAGTTGAAGCCAAATGTTTTGTAACATGCTTTCTGCTCTTATCTCATGTGTTCAGCATTTTAGTGTTCCTATTTGTATATAATGCCTTCTTGAAGAACAGTTAGGATTTGTATGTAAACATTTTAATGATGAAAACTAAATATCTCTGAAGATTAATTGTTATAGTTTCCAAAGACCTGCTAATAAAAGAACATTTTAGAGGAGAACAGTGTTATTTGTCTTATAACAGTATAACAGAGTTGGAAGGGACTTTGGAGTTCTTCTCGTCCAACCCTCTGCTCAAGCAGGAGACTCTACACTATTTCACACAGGTGACTGTCCAGTCTCTTCTTAAAAGTCTCCAATGATGGAGCGCCCAGAACTTCTGAAGGCAAGCTTTTCCACTGGTTGATTGTTCTCACTGTCAAGGAAATTTCTCCTTATTTCTAGGTTGGATCTTTCTTTAATTAGTTTCCATTCATTGTTTCTTTTCTTGCCTTTGGGTACTTTGGAAAATAGCCACCTCTTCTTTGTGGCAGTGGACATGATGGCAGTGGAACACTGCCATCATGTCACTGCTGATCTTTCACCAGACAAACCATACCCAATTCCTGCAACTGTCCTTTATATGTTTTAGTCTTCAGGCCTCTAATCATCTTTGTTGCTCTTCTCTGTACTTTTTCCAAAGTCTCAACATCTTTTTTATAATGTGGTGATCAAAACTGGATTCTGCATAAATCTAACATAGGAAGGTTATAAATCTTCTTTTGTTAGAGTTCAGTACCCAGCCAGATATCTAGTTCAACATATTGACAGGTAATAGGCTAGTAAAGGTCCTCAAAATATTTGATGAAATTTCTTTTGTTAAATCATATGCCTTTTTGAAAAATGTAGCTTTTGTTGGTTCTGCAGATGTAAAACAGTTTTATTAGGAAGAAATGCTGCACTGTATTGATAAGAAAGTATGTACATGGAGTATTTGAGAACTGCCATCTAATTAAAAGTATAGTGAGAGCTTATGTTCGGAAGGAGCCCAATGTTATGTAATAGTTAAGAGTGATCCATTAAAGTCTCGACCTAGTAATATAATCTGCTCCTTGATTTATGACCACAATTGAGTCCAACATTTCTGTTAAGTGAGAAATGTGTTGAGTTTTCTTCATTTTACAACCTTTCTTGCCTCAGTTGTTAAGTGAATCACTGCAGTTGATAAGTTAGTAACCCAGTAGTTAATTGAATCTGACTTCCCCATTGACTTTGTCAAAAGGTTTGAAAAGGTGATCACATGACCTTGGGACACAGCAACAGGCATAAATATGAACCAGTTGCCAACCATCTGAATGTTGATCACATGACCATAGGATGCTGCAAAGGTTGTAACTATGAAAAACAGTCATAAGTCACTCTTTTTAGTGCCATTGTAATTTTGAACTATCACTAAATGAACTGTTCTAAGTAGAGGACTACCTATACTGAGCCAGTCACTCACTCTCAGCCCTGTCTACCACTAGTGGGTGGTACAGCTTTCATGGTGGATGGTAGGGGTTTTGTCCCATACTGAAGCACTTTCCTTTTTTAAATTTAATTTAATTGACTTCCCTACTTTATAAATCACCAGTACTGTGGAACCCGGTGAGCAGTTAGAAACTTTTACTACTAACAGAGATACAAAAGTGGGCGGTAGGTATAAAAAGGTTGACTACCCCTGCAATAAATGAAGTCTCCATTGCATTTGATTTTATACCATTTTATGTCATTTGCGTAATGACATAAGCATGGATAGCCTCGATTTAAAGGACAATAGGGAATGGCTGACACTTCCCCTGCCTCATTAATTCATTTATATGAAATGTTATTGTACAAAGTATTATATTTTGTTCTTAGAGACTTAACTGATCTTCATAAGCAAAGTTGTATTTTCTCCATACATCTGATATTTAATTTGCTATGTGCTTGAAGATTCATAGAGACCCAATAATTTTGTGGTCCATTTGTTCAGACTGAGAAAAAGAACATTTTGGATCCTGAGAAAAACTTCTAAAGGAAATTCTTATCTATCTGGGAACTATCAACTTGGGACTCAAAGAAGTAATGTGCTTGCAGAAATTTACTTTTGGATCAGTCACCCAAATCAATAAACTTCAGTTCAAGCTATATTTTGTACAAGAGACAGTTCAGATAGTTGAATTGTATATTATCTGGTACTCTGGTGCACGTTGACTCCCAAAATAAATTCTTGACTCTTACTTTGTGCAAACAACAAAAATGCCTAACTTCAAAATAGTGCTAGAGTTGTGAATAGTCTGTAACTATAATTGGTTAATTCTAAAGTTGTAGTTTTATTCATACTCGTTATAGAAAACATTAGTATGATTTCCTGGGGGAAAAAGTGGGTATCATTGGACATGATGATTATCTGGAGAAAACAGAACTAGGAATACGCAGCTCGGTACTTTTCAGATATTTTAGTCTATAGATTTCACAACCCTTCCCTATATCTATATACATTTTCGCATTGTCATAGCATAATGGCAAAAGGATGGAGATTGTGTTGTGTAATTTAATGGTGCATGTTTTTTCCTTTAGGCATCATTGTGGTTAGAAATAAAGTGAACTATATCAAGCATTGGTATATATATATATATATATATATATATATATATATATATATATATATATATATATATATATATATATATATATATATATACACATACATACATACATACATACATACATACATACATACATACATACATACATACATACAGGTAGTCCCCAACTTAACAAGAACAATTGAGCCCAAAAGTGATGTTGCTAAGTGAGAAATTTGTTACGTGAGTTTTGCCCTGTTTTACAATGTTTCTTGCCTTATTTGTTAAATGAATCACAGTAGTTGTTAAATTAGTAACACTTGTTAAGTGAATTTGGCTACCCCATTGACTTTCAGAAGGTTGCAAAAGGTGATTATGTGATCCCGGAATACTGCAACTGTCATAAATATGAACCAATTGTCAAGCATCCAAATTTAAATCACATGCCAATGGGGATGCTGTAATATTCATAAGTGTGAAAAAATGATCGTAAGTCACTTTTTTCATTGCTGTCATAACTTTGAATGGTCACTAAATGAGCTGTTGTAAGTCGAGGAATACCTATACATACATATCATATACATGTGGATGAGAAATTGATAGGATGTATGAATCCATTATTTGCTGATTGGAGTTGGTGGAGTTTCTTAAAAGTAAAACAGGCGTATTAAGCCTACTAGAAGCTTAACATACTATACATTTTACTTCTTGTTTCTTTTTAAAAATAATTTCATTTGCATGTATAAAGTTGGTAACTTTTTGGTTGGTGATGCAGTTTGGGACTGCAGTAAAAGTACAACTGGGCTACGTACAACTGACTTGAGTGAACAACTTTGAACAAGTAACAAGAAACTTCAAAGATGGACATCTAAATAAATACAATAACATTTTGCATTTGTTGATGCTTAGTCTCATTATTTGTTACTACTGCTGAAAGTTAGATAAGGGTCACTCTTACTGTAGTAGATGTTACTTCAGCCCTAGTTAATTCCACTCATCATTTGGATATATTTCTTGATTTGAACTTAGTGACAAAAACTGCATCAGCCCCAGTTAGCTTTCTTATTCTTTTACTCTACTACAGTACTGTCAACAGTATTATTGAAGTTGTTATGTTCTTAAAATTACCACAGCTGGTAAGTGTAATTATCAGATACTGAATCACCAAACATGTGTATACCTTCCTGAAAAAAGATGTTTTGTTTTTCTATTTTAATTGGAGTTTGGTTCTTTGACAGAGTAGTTGCTAGGAATTAAGATATAACAAAGATACTGATTTAAATGTACTGCTTAGGTTCTGTTTGAATAAATATTATGATAAAACTGAAACACTTTAGAAATATTTGTCGCTCCAATTTTCTCTTTCTGTTCAATCTAAGTGTAACTGCAGTTATATGACATACTTTGTTTATGTATCCTTTGCTATGCCTTCCTGTGTTTACCATTTTTCCCAAGTAGTCCTCGCTTAATGATTGGTGATCGGTCGGAGTTATGATGGACTCACCAAAAGGTACTTATGATCCAATTCTGGAGCTCCTACGGCAGCTGTAAACCCCCCCCCCCCCCCGTCACATGATTGCATTTCAAGTGCTTAGCAACCGGCTCAGTTTCAAAGCCTGTTGCAGCATTCTGTGGTCACTTCAATTTACAACGTTTTTACATCATCCATAGGAATGAATAGACTTGATTTAATATTGCTGCATCTGCTTTACAACTGTGGTGTTGGCTTGATGGCTGCTGCAAAAAAAGTCATAAAATTGGGTAGATCACTTGTATGCCTTAATTTATCACTGCCATGACTTATGACAGAAATTCCAGCCTCCATTACTGTTATAGTTCAGGAATTACCTGTACTCCTTTGTTGCCCTCAACCATCATGCTTGTATTTTATAGGGAAACTCTACCCTAATATTTGTTTTGTCTTTTATGGTAAATTCATATTTCAGTGTCTTTGTTGCTAGATGTGGGGGTGTATTCAATCTTGATTGAAGTTAATGTGATACAATCTTTATCTTGTATAAGATGGTAGACAACAAATTTGGCAAGGATGTATCATACTCAATCAAATTAATTTTTCAGAAATGCTTTCAGCTAAACTAATGTTACGGTTGTATCTAGGTATCACTCTAACCTATAGTTTTTACTAATTGTAAGTAAAGTGCTTTTTTAGAAGATTCTTGGAACTATAATTTATTACTTGCCAAATGTGACTCAATATGGCTTTAAGAAAGAACTGTGAGTATTAAGGTTATATTTAGTAAAAACATTTTTTCTAGGGCATAGAAAGTATTTACTGCATTGTACCAGTTCTCTGCGCTGATTAATCCTAATTTGAGTATTTTGCCCAAATCTGGAGATCATAGTTTTATGAGGATTTGGACAAATTAGAACAGGTTCAGAAAACTTGTCTAGACTAGTTAAAACTGACCTATAAGGGGGATTGAGAGAACTGAATGGGCTTAGTGTTAGGGGATGTGGTAGCATTAATCAGAGGCATGCATCAACTGCTCATATATTAAGACTTAGTCACGATACATTGAAACAGTGGGTGTTTCTTAAATGAATGGGAGTTGAATTCAGTGACCTGAATCCACTCTTCCTACTTCGTTATACATATATGTTAGCCCCTATATTAGATTTTCTAAAACCAACAGGAACTCCATTGATAGTTTATAACTCTTGTTGAAACTCAGCAAGAGCTCTGAAAATCACAAAAAGTGTGTGTGTGTGTGGGGGGGGGGGAGTTATAAAGCTCCTACCTATCCTTTGTCATAGGAGAATCTAAGTTGCCTACTACTTTTGTTCAAGCAGTTGACCTATAAAATTTAGTAGCCTTTTTCATTAAATATCTGACACCAAAGGTTTGAACAATCCTAGTATTTAAACTTCAGGATGTTTGTTATCCCTATCCTGTAATACTGAATTTGTGAAGCTGACGTTCTTAGACTGGAATACTATTGTTAAGATACATTTGCCAGTTGTATCTAGATTGTAACAATGAAGTGAAATGTCAGAGAACTTAACATGATTTTTAACAAATTAAGTTGGCAGGCAACACATTTGTGCTGTTATTTAATTAAGAATAAAAATAAGTGACAAAGTATGGAAATCTTATTTGCCATCTTGCTATACTGATTGTGCAGCAATATTGAAAGTGATTGGTAAAGAGGGTTCACCATGTCCAGCTGCAAACATCTAGCAGATAAATATTAGAGGGCAGGTTGAACTACTGTGGCTCTTTACTGCCATTTAGTGGAATTATCTGGGTTTTTGCATGTATGACAGTTATCTTTAAGTAAGTGACATGACTAGAGGTGTGTTCCTACTGGTTCGGTCCAGTTCAGCTGAATAGATAGTAAAAAATCTGGCGTACCTTTCTGAACCGGTAGTAATGCAGCCTGGCCACTCCCCTGAACCGGTTCCCCGGTCACTGCTTGCTTTCCCCGCCCAGTCGCTGCTCTGTAGCTTCCCTGCCTGAAGTGCTGCGCCCCTGATCTGTCTGCCAGGTAAGCCTGTGAGTTGCGGCTTAGCTAGTTGCCGTTGCCCCTTTCCCCACTGCCCTGTGATGCTTCCCTGCCTTCCCCACAGCCTTCCTGGCATCTCCGTGGGCGGTTTGCAAAGGAAGGCAAGTGGAAGACTGTGTGGAAGGCAGGGAAGCATGGCAGGACTGCGGGAAAGAGAGTAAACAGCCTGCTCTCTTCCCTGCGGCCTTGCCATGCTTCCCTGCCTTCTACGTGGCCCTACTGGCAGTCCCCCATGCCTTCTGAGGTTGGCGTCCAGCCCAGCCTGGCCTATGGGTGGGCGGCCGGCCCTTGGTAGAAATGCAGATGCTGTGCTGGGGCTGAGATGGGTGGCAGTGGTGATGCTCCAGGAGGTCACTTGTGGACCGCTATTCACTTTTTATTTTTACACAGCTTTTGGTGCCATGTTTTTCTTTAAGAGGTTTCTGGGGATTGTGCCCAAATATTAATATAAAAGAAGTGTTATGAGAAGGTGCATGTTGTTCTTGCAATAATAGCAGAGCTTCGGATGTTTGCTTCACTTGCTTTGTAAGTTTTCACTGTCTAGCCAAAGTGGACAGCTGTCATATCTGTCTGAAATGAAAGGTGAATTTGTTACTTTGACGGATATTTGACAGATATTCTATGTTTTCTTTATAGATTACTGCTTACACTGGAGTATTTATTATTTGTGGACCACTATACTTCACTTATTTTTTTAAAAAAATTAAATTTATACCCCGCCCTTCTCCAAGTGGACCCAGGGCGGCGCACAGGAATACTAAAAAACATACAAAACACATAAAAAATTTAGAAAACTTATTCGATAAACCCTGTGCTAAAACCAAATTAAAATTCCCGAAGTTTAAAACTATCTAAAAGTCATTTGGGGTTACGCTAGGCCGGCTAGATGGAACAGGTGCGTCTTTAAGCACTTGCGGAAGAGGCAGAGGTCGGAGATGGTGCAAAGTTCAGGGGGTAAGTCGTTCCAAAGGGCTGGGCCCGCCACAGAGAAGGCTCTCCCCCTGGGTGTCGCCAATCAGCACTGTCCAGCCGACGGCACCCTGAGGAGGCCCTCTCTGTGGTAGCATATCGGTCTGAGGGATGTATGGGGCAGGAGACTGTCTCGCATGTAACTAGGTCCCAAGCCGTGGAGCGCTTTGAAGATGGTCGTCAAGACCTTGAAGCGCACCCGAAAGATCACAGGAAGCCAGTGCAGCTCGCGCAGGATCGGTGTTATATGGGAGCATCTAGGGGCTCCCGTAATCACCCGCGCGGCTGCATTCTGGACTAACTGTAGCTTTCAAGTGCACCTCAAGGGAAGCCCCATGTAGAGAGCATTACAGTAGTCGAGTCGAGACGTCACGAGCGCTTGAGTGACTGTGTGCAGGGCATCCCGGTCCAGTAAGGGGCGCAATTGGCGCATCAGGCGTACCTGATGGAATGCCCCCCTGGCCACGGCTGCCACATGGTCCTCCATGGACAGCCGGTAATCCAGGAGGACACCCAAATTGTGCGCCCTCTCCACGGGGGCTGGTGTTTCGCCCCCAATGGCCAGAGTTGGAATGATCTGGCTGAACCGGGGTGCCGGAAGCCACAGCCACTCAGTCTTGGATGGGTTGAGCCTGAGTTTGTTACTATCCATCCAGATCCGTACGGCCTCCAAACACCGGGACATCACCTCGGCGGCATCGTTGGGGTGGTCTGGGGTGGATATGTACAGCTGAGTATCATCAGCGTACAGATGATATCCCACCCCAAAACCACGGATGATCTCGCCCAGCGGCTTCATATATGTATATGTGCCAACACATATTGCGACCGACCAGAGAGGTAGGACAAGAACCACCGTAGAACGGTGCCTCCCAGCCCCAACCCCCCCAGTCGGCGCAATAGGATACCATGGTCGATGGTATCAAAAGCGGCTGAGAGGTCTAATAGGACTAGGATAGAGGAAAATCCTCTATCCCGCACCCTCCAGAGATCATCAACCAACGCGACCAATGCCGTCTCGGTGCTGTGCCCGGGTCGGAAGCTGGACTGGCGCGGGTCTAGATAATCAACTTCCTCCAAGTGTCGCGGAAACTGTTGGGCCACCACACTCTCTACAACCTTCACTAAAAAGTGAAGGTTGGAGACGGGACGATAGTTCTCTAATAATGCTGGATCCAGGGAGGGCTTCTTGAGGAGGGGCCTTACTACCGCCTCTTTCAAGACGGTAGGCAAGGACCCCTCACTCAGAGATGCATTGACAATGCCCTGGAGCCAGCCTCGTGTCGTCTCCCAGGATGCCAGTACAAGCCAGGAGGGACACGGGTCCAATAAACATGTGGTAGCTCTAAGTCTCTTTGACAACTTGTCCATATCCTCGGTAGTAACAAAGTCAAACTCCTCCCAAGATGGTGTCTCAAGAGCTGCCTCGGAGCGTCCGACTGGACCACTGTCGATGGAGGGTAACTCATTCCGAATCCGAGTGATTTTCTCCTGCAGATAAATCGCAAATTCCTCTGCACGACCCTGTAAAGGGGCTTCCCGCGGCCTCTGTTGAAGGAGGGAGCAGGTCACCCCAAACAGGGCGGCAGGGCGGTTATCTGCGGATGCAATAAGGGTGGAACAATACTCCCGTTCGGCCACCCTTATCGCCACTAAGTAGGTCCTAATATAGGTTCGAACTAGTGTTCGGTCGGCTTCAGAGCGAGAAGATCTCCATCTGCTCTCTAGGCGTCTCTTGTGGCGTTTCATCTCCCTAAGCTCCTCGGTAAACCAAGGAGCCTGGGTGGTTCGCCGCCGCAAGAGAGGCTGCAAGGGCGCGACTTGGTCCAAGGCCCCCGTGGCCGCATTTAACCATGCGGCCACTAGGTCCTCAGTCGAGTCGCGGGGCGTCCACAGGAATTGGCCCAATCTCCCTCTGGAACCTTATCGGGTCCATCAGGAGCCTGGGGCGGAACCATGTGGGAATATCAGATTCCGCCTCCCCGCGGTGGGGTGCGGCGATCAGAAAGCCCAGCCGAAGGAGAGTGTGATCTGTCCATGACAGGGGTGTGATGGCTAGGTCCCCTATTCCCAGATCACGACTCCACTGTCTCGAGACGAAGATGAGATCCAGGGTGTGTCCACCCTCGTGGGTGGGGCCTGAAACTACCTGGGTTAGGTCCATGGCTGTCATGGAAGCCATGAACTCCTGAGCTGCACCAGAGGTTTCGCCTACTGACGGCAGGTTAAAGTCCCCCATGACCAGAAGTCTGGGGGTCTCAACCACCGCCTCGGCAACCACCTCTAGGAGCTCAGGCAGGGCTGTTGTTGCATAGCGAGGAGCCAGGTATACAACTAACACGCCCAACTGCCTCCCCAGGCCCCACCTCACGAGGAGGGACTCACACCCGGTCGTTCTGAGGGAGCGTGGTCTCCTTCGGCTCAAGACCTTCCCTAACCATAATCGCCATCCCCCACCCCTCCCTAGGGCCCTAGGCTGATGGAAGGCTCGGTAGCCTGGTGGACACATTTCCACGAGGGGTAACCCTCCCTCGTGGCCCAACCAGGTTTCCGTGATACCCACCAGGTCCGGATCCCCCTCTGACACAAGGTCATGGATGAGGGGGGCTTTTTGTACCACGGACCTGGCGTTGCACAACATCAGCCTAGGGCCCCGGGTCTGTGGTTCTTGCCCACCTAGTCTGCGATGGGAGCATGGGGGGTTGGAGCGCGTGACCGCCCGTAGCCAGCAGCTGCGGTCCTCCAACCGGTAATGTCCACCCCGTCTCCCACCGCCCCTGCCTCTCCCCAAGACCGAACTGATGGAAGATACCTCAGTGGAAACGACCCCCCCCCTTCCCCCTCCTCCGTTTCTCTGCTTCCGCCAGCCGGTCCTGTAGATTGACGCCCCCCCCACTTGACTATCTCTGCCCTCCTCCCTGGAACCCCCTAAAATCCGAATTAAAAAGTTAAATAACCCCCCCCCCCGAGTTTGCGCTTCGCCCACCTCTCAGGAGCAATAAGTCCATCCTCGAGGTGGGCCCGTGTTAAACTAGGGGGCCAAGCCTGCGAGAGGGTAGACTCCCGCAGGCGAAGGAGAACTTACCTTGAATAAGATAAAAACATAAGACGGCATTGACACTAAAAAAAGGGGGGGATCCCCGAAGATGATACACTGCAAGTTCATGATTAATGGACTCAGATAATTGATTCATAACTCAGATCTGAGTACATGGATATATAAAAAAACTCATTTTAGAGATAATCTCAAAGAGATCAACATTACTATATATTCCATTGTGTTTAAGATTAAAGTATTTGAGTTTTTCTTTCAGTTTAAAAATTATTTTTATCAACAATATATTATTTTTTATACTGCAATATTGGCTACCAACAGTCATGAAATATTTTGTTTACATTATTCATACATATATGCCCATTTCTCTTTTATAATGTACAGAATTGCTGTTTTATTTAAATGAATGTAAAATTATGCTCCTCAGATTACTGTAAAATAGCTACAGTTTTAATGTAACATATTTATATGCATTTTCCATCACAGAATTGTATATATGATATGATGTTCTATGTCCAGATATTGATCAAATTTAAACATATAAACTTAAGCAAAATAGCTACCTAATTTGATGTAAAATATCATGAAGTATAATGTCAAGGCTATTAAAGTTAGATAGTCAACATGACGTAGCCTTTTGTCTTGAAAACAGATTTAGCCGGATAATGTTGTTTGACTATTGAAGAGCAACTAAAATAAGATAGTAGTCTAAATGCCTGCCATTTTATTTTATTTCTTCCCCATTTCTGTTAGGAGTTTCCCATAGAATTCTTATCTTGGACTGACTCTGCTTTGACAGTTCAGCAGTGTATCCATTTCATAAGTATGTGGGTAACATGATACTTGACAAGTTTAATGTTTGGCTTTGTTCAGTTACTGTTGAAGGAAGAAGAGCCTTTAACTGTTCCTCTTGCAGTCCATGCTGTCTTTTGGAAAATTTCTAAGGCCTGCTGTTGCTGAATTCAAATGCCACTGTGAAAAGTTAGACATGTCCATACATTCTTTAAAGCAGTGTTTGTCAACCTTGGCGACTTTAAGTCCTGTGGACTTCAACTCCCAGAATCCCCCAGCCAGCACAGCTGGCTGGGGGATTCTGGGAGTTGAAGTCCACAGGACTTAAAGTCGCCAAGGTTGACAAACACTGCTTTAAAGAACTGTATGTAATGCATGACTGAAGAATAAAAGGACTTATATGTAGGATTTATGATAAAATTTTTGGAGAACCAGAATTAGCCATGGCCAATGAAAACAGATTTTAGGGCCTTGTAACTAATGCAAATTGAAAAATCATAAATCTGTAGGCTGAAATACAGTGGAAGACTTTTATGGCTTTTGGTGCAAGCCCATTGCAGGGAGAGGGCTACAAAAGGAAACTGAAGATTCAATAGGAAGAATAGTAGGGTCTCTCTTTTCCCCATCTGCAGCTATGTGAAGCTTTAGGAGGCTAACAAAGTACAGTGTTCGCTTTTAAGATATGAAAATGGGTGGCTCTAATTCGTTGTTTATATCAATATACATGCCTGAAAATGAACCTGTCCTGTGATGGGGAAATTGGAGACAATTCATCCATTTTTCTAGGTCCTGTTTTAAAGGATTTTCTCAACAGGTTTGACGTAATTGAGTAAAGGAACCTGGATGGGTAAAAACCCTTCTATCTGCAAATGAGAATATATCTGGGAAAAAGTATAAGTGTGAGAATCATAAAGCCTGCTGAGGCAATATTCAATTAAATTGTAAGTAGAGCTGACTCTGTTCTAGGAACTGACAAAAGATGGATTGGTATTTTGTCTTGTTTTGCGTTGGTTGAGTTATCGCTTAGTAGATGAGAGTGCTTCAGGTTTAGTGTAGGGTGACTACATAATGTTGTTTCTAGGGAAACTGGTGGTGGGAACATCTAAAAAAGGTAAAGAAATCTGTTCTGAAGATGAACATTTAAATGATTCTTGGATTGCATTGGGTTGATTTGTGAGTTGTTACTTTTCTTTTTATTTTGCAATGCTATTGTATCTTATTCATTTTATTCTGCTTTCCGGCTTTACTATGCTTGTCAACGTTGCTTGTATTAAACCTGGATATTCAGTTGATATCTATTAATCTGTACCATAAAGATGGAAGTAATGTAATGTAGCTACATCAGGTCACTTTGCATGCTGTTAGGGGGGAGTAAATGTATTCATAACATAAAATTATAAAACTATTTACATGTCACCAGTAAATTCCAGTTGTGAAAGAAGAGCACCTCAAAATAAATTAGGGGGTTGTTAGTTTGATATAATAATATTATTAATCATGGGTTCATCAAAAATACTGTCCCATTTTATATATTTAAAGTATGAGAGATTTAGCTGTTGTTGTATTTAATGTACTATGTGCTATTGTAAGTCAATAAATAGGATCCCTCTCTTTTTTGTTTTTATAGAACAAGTTTCTCTAACCTGGAGCCTTCCAAATGTTTTAGGTTACAGCTCCCATCATCCCTAGCAACAGGGACGTTCAGTTTAGGGAAAGCTGAAGTAGATAATAATCAAACTTCAGCTCCTGTAATATTTATTATCTTATATAAACAAGGCATAATAGAATAGATATGCTAATTATGGATCTCTGTAGTTATTTTAATCTCAATTACATTGCGGCATTTCCCTTCTGTACAGTAGCTGTTGATATTTCTTAAAACAAACGTTTCTTTTTTTTTAAAATGTTTCAAAAAAAAACCTACTTTAAAATAAAATGTCGGAGGCATGTTTTTCAATATAAAATTATGTAGTTATTGGGATGCTGCTTTACAATTACCATTTTCTTTTGTCATGTATTTTTTATAAGATAGTAATTCTATGTCTTGGCTGCATTTTGAATATGCTTGCTAAAATAATAGTGACTGGTGACACAACTGACCCTATCATATTCCTGTACATATTTTGTGACAATATTTAAATGACAAGAAGGCCGAGAATGACTATTGTAGCTTATTCAGAGAGCTATATATCTTTACATTGCTCCATATAGCTGCTTGCAGAAATGAGAATGATGTTTTATCATATAACTGTTCTTAAAATAGGATATGTTAGTTCAATCTTCTCCAATTTAGTACTTTCCAGATGTTTTATAACTTTCATAATCTCCTGATGAACAACACTGCCTGCTGTTATTGTAGGAGGATGATTAAAGAAGTTGCAGTCCAGTACTGGTTGGTTCTGATTGAGGAAATCATCTTTTTTTCCCCAATCTGTAGGATGCCAATAAAAATCAATACGTAATGTGAAGAAAAAGTAAATAGACCGGTTTTATTGTTAAACCTATTCTATACATTCATATCTTGTATTATTGGTAGGAACTTGGCATAAGAGATAAAAATTGCTATTCATGTACAAAATGTATCCACACGTTGCTTTGGGAAGAACCCAGTAAATGGATGGCTCTTATTATCTAGTTGTAGCATATTATTAGCTAAATGTTTTGTGCACATTTTGATAGAGGTTTTTTAGATACTATTTATTTATTTATTTATTATTTATTTATTGAATTTATACCCCGCCCTTCTCCAAACGGACCCAGGGCGACGCACAGGAACACTAAAAACATACAAACATATAAAACTTTTTTTAAAAAAAAAACTTATTCAACTAAAAGCCTGTGCTAAAACCGAATTAAAATCCCCATTTTAAAACTATCTATGAGTCAGTGTTAGAGGCTACGCTAGACCGGCTAGTTGGAATAGGTGTGTCTTCAGACACTTGGGGAAGAGGCGGAGGTCAGAGATGGTACGAAGTTCGGGGGGCAAGTCGTTCCAAAGGGCTGGTCCCGCCACAGAGAAGGCTCTCCCCCTGGGTGTCGCCAGTCGGCATTGTCCGGCCGACGGCACCCTGAGGAGGCCCTCTCTGTGGGAGCGTATCGGTCTAAGGGATGTATGGGGCAGGAGGCGGTCTCGCATATAACTAGGCCCCGAGCCATGGAGCGCTTTAAAGATGGTCGTTAGAACCTTGAAGCGCACCCGAAAGACCACAGGAAGCCAGTGCAGCTCGCGCAGGATTGGTGTTATATGGGAATGTCTAGGCGCTCCCGTAATCACCCGCGCGGCTGCGTTCTGGACTAGCTGTAGCTTTCGGGTGCACCTCAAGGGAAGCCCCATGTAGAGAGCATTACAGTAGTCGAGTCGAGACGTGACGAGTGCTTGAGTGGCTGTGCGTAAGGCACCCCGATCCAGTAAGGGGCGCAATTGGCGCATCAGGCGTACCTGATGAAACGCCCCCCTGGCCACGGCTGCCACATGATCTTCCATAGACAGCCGGGAAACCAGGAGGACACCCAAATTGCGCGCCCTCTCCACGGGGGCCGGTGTTTCGCCCCCAATGGCCAGAGTTGGAATAATCTGGCTGAATCGGGGTGACGGAAGCCACAGCCACTTAGTCTTGGACGGGTTGAGCCTGAGTTTGTTACTACCCATCCAGATCCGTACGGCCTCCAAGCACCGGGACATAACCTCGACGGCATCGTTGGGGTGGTCTGGGGTGGATATGTACAACTGAGTATCATCAGCGTACAGATGATATCCCACCCCAAAATCACGGATGATCTCACCCAGCGGCTTCATATATGTGTTGAACAGTAGGGGCGAGAGGACCGACCCCTGAGGTACCCCACATATGAGGGGCCTCGAAGTCGACCTCTGCCCCCCTGCCAACACACATTGCGACCGACCAGAGAGGTAGGACGAGAACCACCGCAAAACGGTGCCTCCCAGCCCCAACCCCCCCAGTCGGTGCAATAGGATACCATGGTCGATGGTATCAAAAGCCGCTGAGAGGTCTAATAGGACTAGGATAGAGGAAAATCCTCTATCCCGTGCCCTCCAGAGATCATCAACCAACGCGACCAATGCCGTCTCGGTGCTGTGCCCGGGTCGGAAGTCGGACTGGCGCGGGTCTAGATAATCAAGTGTCGCGGAAACTATTGAGCCATCACACTCAACAACCTTCACTAAAAAGTGAAGGTTGGAGACGGGACGATAGTTCTCTAATAATGCTGGATCCAGGGACGGCTTCTTGAGGAGGGGCCTTACTACCGCCTCTTTCAAGACGGCAGGCAAGGACCCCTCACTCAAAGATGCGTTGACAATGCCCTGGAGCCAGCCTCATGTCATCTCCCAGGATGCCAGTACAAGCCAGGAGGGACACGGGTCCAATAAACATGTGGTAGCTCTAAGTCTCTTTGACAACTTGTCCATATCCTCGGTAGTAACAAAATCAAACTCCTCCCATGATGGTGTCACAAGAACAGCCTCGGCACGCTCGACTGGACCACTGTCGATGGAAGGTAACTCTCAGATACAACTATCGGTGGCAAATGAATGGCAACAATTTCAAACAGGTTCGGGCTTTCAAATACATTTGAATTGTTTTCCATGTCACTGGCTCACAGAAGCCCCAAATTTTATCAGAATAGGTAAAAAAAAAGAGTAGCTGCCCTCCTAAGTCTTTAAAAAATATAAGATAATAATATATTTGGTAGAGTAAAAGTATTTAAAGCTAGAATAATAATACAGCTGTCTTATGGCTTTTAAATATGTGCATATAAGAATTTAGAACCATGAGAAGATGTTCAGTCAAGCTTCTCAAGGAACTTGTTTTGGTTCCTTATTCTGCCTCTAATTAAAATTAGAATGGTTCCAATTAAATTTCATGCTTAGATAGCCTATATTGTTTAATAGCTCAGACTAATCTTAATCCAAACTGTCTTGTGTTTTTGTCTCTTCAAAATACATTCCACACCTTTTGATGGAAATTACTTGGTGACCATAAACCATTGTTATTTTCAACATAATTTGATCAGACCTAAGTAACTTCAAGCAATGTACCGTACAAAACAATCTCAGCCAGTAAACTCGGGAAAAAGTATTGTACTTGCTCATTACTTATATAATATTGCCTCTAAAAACAATAGAAAAGCTTTTACATTTGCCCATTGCAATGCTCTCTTGAAAGGAAGAATCTGTAAGATAAGAACAACTATGTCTTTGTGATGAGGTGGAAATTGAAAGTTGTGTTTCTGCACTCCTTTTTTTATAGCAACCTGCAAGATAGTTTTTTTCCCCTATCTTGGGGGAAAGATTTCCCCATTGATAACATAATATCTAAGCAGGTTTATCACAGTGCCATTGTGATGGCATTTCTTTTTGTAATTGCTAATATATCAACAGCAGAAACAGCTTCACTAATATAATTTCAGTTTACATAACTATTATTTTGTAAGTGAGTAACCTGTGAATAGGGGCATATTAGATTAAAGAGATTTTCAGTTTCTGTCCAAAAAAGAATATGTTGGACATTTTAAAAATTAAATATTTATCCTCATTAATAACTATTTACTAATACAAATTAGCCTCATAAATTAAAATAGAAAGCCTACTTTTCTTTGATTATTAGTTTTTAATCTTCCTGATATGGCGGTTTTGTTTCCTATTATACTGCTCTTTTCCATTTCCCTCAGTTACGCAAATTTTTGGGAGATTAATTTCCCATTATTTTTCAGGAGAAACTCCATTTATATGCCACTGATATACATGTTGAAATAATTTAATACAGTCTATAATGAAACGTAAATAATACCAATATAGTATGGTACATAGTATATATTATCTTTCTTGAATAAGTGCACAAATTTATCTTCAGTGCTAAATTTTCAAGTAAATAAAAGCTTTAAGGCAGTGATTATCAATGCTTCACCCCTCTGTTAAGCTATGATATGTTCTGAGGTATGTTCTGAACACTGTAGAATTTATAATAAACGTAGATTGAGCTTATGTTTCCTTTAAATCAGTTTACTTAAATGTATCCTGGCATCATACTAAAAGATCACTTGTTTGCTTGCAGTTGTATTACATTCCATTGACAATCAGCATGTATTTATGATGATTGCAGTGTCCTGGATTGTGTGATCCCTATTTGTGATCTTTCTGGATGGCTGCTGACAAGCAAAGTCAATATGACCGATTCACTAAACAACTCTAGCAAACTTGCTTAATAACCATGGCAAAAGAGGTTGTAAAATTTGGCTTAACCTTTTGTTAGTCACAGACATTCTAGTCCCAATTGTGATCGTAAATTGAGAACTACCTGTACATGCCAATTGGTATCTGGTTGTACTTTTATACTAACATGGAAAAATTTAAATGACAACATAACTCATGTTAGAGCAGTGTTTCTGAACCTTGGCAACTTGAAGATGTCCGGACTTCGACTCCCACAATTCCCCAGCCAGCAAATGCTGGCTGGGGAATTCTGGGAGTTGACGTCCGGACATCTTCAAGTTGCCAAGGTTCAGAAACACTGTGTTAGAGTAAGCATTCTAAGGTTCTAAGACCTTTTGCTCTTATCTGGAATAGATTGAAAGTATATATTGTTATGTTGTTAGTCATTGTGTGACTAACAAAATAATTGTTAGTCATTATTTTAGTGACTAAGAGACCAGGTTAGAAACCAGGAGTTTATAGAGTTCTAGTCCCACTTTAGGCATGAAAGCCAGCTGGGTGGCCTTGGGCCAGTCAATGTCTCTCAGCCAACTTACCTCACAGGGTTGTTGTGGGGAAAAATAGGAGGAGGAAAGAGTATTAGGTATGTTTCCCAATTAGGTATAATCACTCCAATTGTTAAATTTGTTTGATTGTGGAAAGTTGCATAATTTGCATTGATTGTAAAATATCTTTTTTCCTCTGTGTTTGCAATAGGAAATTAAAATGTACTTCTCAGCTTTATGACAAATCAATATTCTCTGTTATCTTAGATGTTCAGTAATGGGATTTCAGTCTCTAATGCATGCTATACATCAACGCCATTGGAATACAGGCCTTCTCTCTAAAGCACAGTTGAGTACAAATGTTACTAAGTGCTGATGCTTTAGTAGAATATGTGCTGTCTAAGAACAGAAGATACTACAAATTCTAGCTTTATTGAATCTGCAAGGGATGCTGATAAGATATGAAGATAAGCAGAATGATATGAAATGAAACTCTTGAGATAGTCTGTTTACATATTCATGCTTCTAAACATGGGGTAATTATTTCACATCCAATAAAATCTATCATTTTGTTAAATGATTTCCCCCCTGTAATATGGGGATCTTACTTCTCAAAATTCCCGTTTATGGATCCAGGATCCTACATTTTAAAAAAGGATTGATATGTCAGAAGGATATTTTAAAAACAAAACAAAAGAGGAAGAGAAGACACTCTTCTTAGAAAAGTATTTTAGTCTTGAAAAACAAATGTATTTTGTTTTTACACTAGCATAAGGCTATTTTGGATGTCATAGTAAATTTGGTTTATTGTTACAGGATCAAGAGATAGCAAATCTTGGACACATTCTTTATGACATGGCTATAAAGAGAATATTAGAAGTTTTTTCTCCTTTATTATCAATTATCTATATAAATAAAAATGTAAAATAGTTTGTGCAAAGCCGCTAATCTCAGAAAGTACTGCACCGATTGGCACCAAAGTTTCACACAACGTTCCTAAGGACTTCCAATGCAATCATATCTACATTTTGTGTGTCTGGCACACATGTGTCATGTGCAAGCAGCACAAATGTAAAAGGTACGAACTTCTCAGGTTTTCACCTCCCTGTAGCTCCTCCCACCCAGCTGCTTCTTATGATGCGTCATGCACACGCCCCTCACATTTACAACGGTCGTTTCCTCAGCAACCAAATAAGCCTCCAACGTTCCCACACTGCAAAACAAAAACAAGGCCCAAAAAAAGGCACAGAGGTTGGCACACTACCAGGTGGCCCATTTTTTGTCCCAGGAGGCTGTATGGAGACCTACTAGACCCAAAACTAGGCATGGGGAGGGTGGCACACTCCCAGGTGGCCCATTTTTGGTCCCAGGAGGCTGTATGGAGGCCTACTAGGCCCAAAACTAAGCATGGGGGGTCCCAGGAGGCTGCATGGTATGTAGGTAGAGGGATATATATATAGAGAGGGAAAATACAGTAGGTAGGTAGGTAGGTAGGTAGAGGGATACAGAGAGAGGGAAAATATAGTAGGTAGGTAGGTTGGGGGTTATATGGTGGTTGTGTGTACGTGTTTGTGTGTGCAGGTGTAGATCTACACACAGATTGATTGGCCATTTAACCAGATTGGGCCACAGCAACGTGTGGCCAGGTACAGCTAGTAGTTTAATAAACAATTAGATTTGATAAATTGGAATCGATTAGGTAGCTTAAAACATGAAGCTGGTTCATTTCACCAAACTGTCCCTAAAAGTAACTAAAATTTAGGGTTTATTTGTAACTCTGAACTATAGCTAGAAAAAATAATAATGTGGGAAATCGTTCATTCTCAGAATTGAGTACGAATTATGTATTTTATTATTACAATAAGTATATTTTTTAACTGACACATTCAAAGGCTGAGGGTAAGGAAAACAACTGCCTTGGGCCTATTGGTTCCACCTTGGATCAATGTCTTTTGCCCTTCTTCACAAAAGCTAAATTTGTAGATAAGGCCCTAATAGAGCAGGGGTCCCCAACCTTTTTTGCACCAGGGACCGGTTTCATTTTAAAGAAAATTTTGCGGACCGGCTGTGTGGCTCAGCAGTCATGTGACTGGGTGGGCGTGGCCAACTTGGAAAATGTGAAACTCACTTAACAATGGTCTTGGTTAACAATCAAACTTTTGGGCTCAATTGTGGTCATAAGTTTTCTTTCTTTCTTTCTTTCTTTCTTTCTTTCTTTCTTTCTTTCTTTCTTTCTTTCTTTCTTTCTTTCTTTCTTTCTTTCTTTCCTTCCTTCCTTCCTTCCTTCCTTCCTTCCTTCCTTCCTTCCTTCCTTTCTTTCTTTTCTTTCTTTCTTTCTTTCTTTCTTTATTTCTCTCTCTCTCTCTTTCTCTCTTCCTTTCTTTATTTCTCTGTCTCTTTCTCTCTTTCTTTCTCTTTCTCTCTCTCTTTATTTCTTTCTCTTTCTTTTTCTCTTTCTTTCTCTTCCTCTTTCCCCCCTCTCTCTCTTTCCCTATTTCTCTTTCTCTCTCTCTCTTTCTTTCTTTCTCTCTTTCTTTTTCTTTTTCTTTCTCTTTCTTTCCCTCTTTCCCCCCCTCTCTCTTTCCCTATTTCACTTTCTCTCTCTCTCTTTCTCTTTCTTTCTTTCTTTCCCTCTTTCTCTCTCCTCTCTTTTTCTTTCTCTCTCTTTCCCTCTTTCTTTCTCTTTCTTTCTGTCTCTTTTCTTTCTCTCTTTCTTTTTTCTCTTTCTTTCCTTTCTGTCTCTCTTTCTTTTTTCTCTCTTTCTCTCTGTCTGTCTTTCTTTCTCTCTCTTTCTCTCTCTTTCTCTCCCACTTTCTTTTTCTTTCTTTCTCTTTTTCTTTCTCTCTCTCTGTATCTCTCTCCTGTTTGCCCATCTGTCACTCTATGTGTGTGTGTGTGTGTCTGTCTGTCTCGCATTCAGGTACTTAAATCACTCATTCTGTGTCTCTGTCTATCTTTCTCTTCCTCCCTCCCTCTCTCTGTCTCTCTGTGTGTGTCTGTCACTCTCTGTTTCCCCCGTCCCTCCCTGTCTCTCTCTGTGTCTGTGCCTCTCTCTGTCTGTCTCCCCCCCCCCCAAGCCTCCTCAGCTCCTGGAAGTAGCCTGGCCGGCCTGCCAGTCCGCTGGCTGTACTTACTTGCCCGCTCTCTCACCCATCCACCGGACGAAGGAACCTGGCGTCCGGTGGGTGAGCAAGCGAGCGAGCAACCGCGGCCAGCGGGCCAGCGGATTGTTGGGCGCTGCCGCAGCAACTTTCCTTACCCGCCTGCCGGCCAGTCGGCCACAGTTACTCGCTCGCTCGCTCGCTCACCCACCGGACGAAGGAACCTGGCATCTACGTCCCCGCCCCCCGTCCCCGCCCGCTGCGCTCACTCGCCTTAGCCTGCCCCGGCCGCCCGGCTCCGCGCTCTGCCCAGGGGGCTGCCCCCTCCTCCTCCTCTCTGGCGCTGCGGCCCGGTCCCTACCAAGCCACGGACCGGCACCGGTCCGCGGCCCGGGGGTTGGGGACCCCTGTAATACAGGCTGTAGAAAAGGAATGGTGCAGAAAGAGGGAGCATGAAAGAAATAGAAAATGCTGTCCTACTACATATCTTCTACTCCACTCCAAAGTCAGATGTTATTGCAACTGGTAATAGTAGCACCACTATTTCTGCCAGTTACCTCTTCCTCATCAAATCCAGTGACTTGGAAGATGGGCAGAGAGTGGGTGAAACACACAAAATGTCTTCTTCAGTGCTTACTTTTGGCCATTCTTTTTTTCTGTGGCCTCAAAAGGTATTTAAAGGGGGTCCATGGGGGGGGGGGGAAGGTTGAAAATCACTGAGTTAAAGAGTTCTATTTATATACCTGTCTTTTTAAAAAAAAATAATGATATATTATATATGCTTGAACTTCAAATCTGTAGAATTTGAAAGCCAAAGTATGGTAAGCATAGTTTTCTTAATCTTTTGCTCATTTTTAAAAATGTGTTGTCTCATGTTTTTGTTTTGACAGTTTCCATGATTTGATGAAGCACTATCAAATGCATTCCAGACTGGGCAATGGCAGCATTCAACCACCACTTCAATTAGAAAACTAATTTATCCAAATAGAGGTAGATTGTAACATTTTCTTTCATTGTTAAAATGTATTTTAAAGGGGAGCTTAACAATGACAACTTAGTACCAATAGAAGAGAATATATATAGCTTGAGGTTGAATTGTAGACTCCTTGATCCTTTCTAAGGTTGGGTTTTTCCCTGCAGACATTTCATTTCCCAATATCTTCAGGCAACATCTTCAGTACTAGAAGGGCATAGAGTTTGAAAGGGATATTGTTTTCTTCCTGGTAGTTCCTTGATTAGGCTGTTGTTCATTGATTGATTGTTTGTCTAATTTGCTAAATCCTTGATTAAGGAATTGTTAATCTTGAGGATTAATACCAGACAAATAATCAGTCACTAAACAATATCCTAAATAACCAAGCTCAAGGAGCACCAAGGACTCCACAATGGCAATCTATTTGTGATAAGGCAAATATTCTCCAGCTTTCTTTTCTTAAAAAATATTGAAAACTAGGCGATCAAATATTATTTGATTCCTCTTTAGTGGATTTGACTAGCTAATGATGACATTAAGATGATTTAATTGATAGTATTTTAAGTCTTGCAAGTAATTTACTGAGATTGTTGTCAAGTGATGAGATATATGCATAAACATTTATGGATCTAGGAAATTTGGGGGGAAGTTGGGTTAGGGAAGTTAGATTAGGAGAAAGGGAAATTTTTCATACCATCCATACCATACACTGCCATCAGCATATAATAGATCTTCCCGTTATCTCCCTGGAGCCAACAATATAATCCCAAACAACAAGGAAATGCTTTGTGGTCTCTCAGTTATTACTGAATGAGATGCTTACAAATATTGAGCCGACCAAAAAGAAGTTTACTCTATATCAGGGGTCCCCAACCCCCGGGCCGCGGACCAGTGCCGGTCCGTGGCTTGATAGGAACCGGGCCGCAGTGAGTGGCGCAACTCTTAGAAAGGGCTGGAGAGGAGGAGGAGGGAGGAGGAGGGAGGAGGGGGCAGCCCCCTGGGCAGAGCGCACACCGGGGGCAGGAGAGTGCAGGCGCAGCCGCTCGCGCCTATGGGAGCCCGAGAGGGGCTCCCCACGAGTGCGTGCCTGTGCTGCCTGTTCCCTCTCCCCTCCGCTCCCCCTCTACGCCAGCCGAGCCATGGCCATTGGTCCGCGGAATTTTTTGAACGTGAAACCAGTCCCTGGTGCCAAAAAGGTTGGGGACCCCTGCTCTATATGGCTAAAACTTTATCTACTTGTGCAGCCTAGTCCCTTAAAACTACTATTGTCTGATATTCTGGCAAGCAAAATAAATAGGAAAAGCACTGTTATTTTAAAAATAGGAAGATTTAAAATAAAGATTAAATAGAATGCAAATACGGTAGTTGATCAGTACAAAGCTGAGCAGCCTTTTCTAGTTACATTTATAGATTCGTAAACAGAACTCCCAGCTAGGACAGGAGCCTTTGAGAATTGGTCCATCAATCTGGAATTTGGCTGGGTCACAAACAGTATGTTCAGATTAACATGTTTCTGCTTCAACATATGAATTAGAAGAAATGGAATGATTCAATATTAAATTTTGAATAAACCATACTTTTCAGTAACTTGTAAAATTGGAGAATTTACAAAAATTATTTTCTCTTTTAAACATATGAATTATACTGTAATTTTACATGAATGTTCATATATGTTAAAGGCTAAACCTTTCTTTGCAGAGTTTATAGTTGTGGGCCAACATAACTTAATGGATTTTAACCCTAGACAGTTTTAATCAGAATAATTTGCCATGAAAAACAGTTTCACAAATCCTGTTTTATCTTAGTTAATTCTATATTCTTGATATATTGTTTCCTTTTGTTAAATTATTTTTGACTAAATTAGAAGAAGTATGAGAATAGTATAAACAAATATAAATACAATATATTATCTCTTTCAGCTGTAGTTGAAAAATAAACCAAGCTCTTGTAAATGTCATAAATATAAAAACATTCATATCAAGAAAACAACAGCTTTAGCAATAATCTTGCTATATTAAAGAAGATTTATAAATTATTGAAGTTTTTTCTGAATTATTGATCTGTGGATTTCCAATTAATTGACCTGTTTCTACTTCTTTCAGTGCATATATTTATTTAGTAGATGTTTTATAACTGCTGATCAGCAAATAAAGGTTCTTGAATTGAAATGATATTGTATTTATGAAACCTTTGTACCATCCTTTGTATGAATCCATCATACCATAGGTAAATTTATTATTAGAAGATACCACATTTTTTTCCATGTTACAATTCAGTTTGGTCTAATTAACTTTTCTTGGTACTTGTATTTGGAAAGAGATTAACTATGAAATGCATTGTCGATACAGATCCTCTTTTGCTATCCCCTTTCTGCCCCAGGCCTATTTAACAGTGTAATGCCAGCTAAAATGTTGGGCAATAGGATGATGAATATATGGACTTTCAGAGATAAAATTACATAATTGAGACATTAACATTCCCTTTTAATATTTTTTCTCCTCAAAGGTAATAAAAAAATAGAAGTTTTATGAAAATGCTTGGATCAGAACGTGGTGTGGTAGAGGAATGGCTATCAGAATTCAAGGTAAGAATTTTAAAAGATGAATATGTTTTAATAATGTTTAATAATGTTTGGCTGCTAAATCTGAAGAAACTTTGTGTGATATCAGTGTCTCCTCCCACCCACCTCTTCCTTTGCAATAGCTTGCTAAGGATTTATAGATATATTTTATTTCCGAGCTTACAGTGGTGATCCAGAGTACATAATAACAGTAAGCCAAAATGTGGGTTGATAATTTTGCTTTTTGCTTAGTGAGATGTATGCATCTTATCAATATGATTTTGGTCACTATAACTTTTTCAGTGAAACACGAGAAGAAAATTCAAGCCTGTATTTGATGTGGAACATGTTCTTCTTGCTTCTGTTTTTTTTCTTTTAGGCATTACCTGAAATGCAGATTTCCAATTATGCAGCAACACTTCATCGGAAGAAAATATTAGTGCCAGCTCTTTATAAAGTTATTCAAGATCCAAATAATGAGGTACGAATCAATCAAATCACTGTTAAAAGGGGAACAAAATGTATATTATATGTACAAGAGCACAGTGGTTAGAGTGCAGTACTGCAGACTACTTTTGCTGACTGCTTGCTGGCTGACTAGTTTGGCGGATCGAATCTCACCAGGCTGAAGGTTGACTCAGCCTTCCATCCTTCCAAGGTGGGTAGAATGACGACTCAGATTGTTGGGGGCAACATGCTGACTCTGTACACCGCTTAGAGAGGGCTGTAAAAACTGTGAAGCGATACATAAGTCTAAGTGCTATTGCTATTAATACAATTCATATAGGAACTCCTTATGTGTTGTTTCTTTAACAAATTAGCGTGAGTAACAGTTTGCTTCCATCTATTCTCTGTTGTTCTGTTTCTTTGTCTTCACTAGGAGAATTTCTTCAAGTTAAACACTATATATTTGAAATATTTAATTGCACTCAGATTTGCTGCTTGAATAAGATGGAGTAAAATATTAAAGTTTTTGCATTGTAGAAAGTTTGTTGCAGATGGGACTATTGTGCTGGAGCTGATTATTAAATCTTCTGGATCATTGAGAACAGATCAGAGCTACAAATGCTGGCATGCTGATCAGCCTTTTGACAACTAGTTGCATGACAATGGCAATGGAGTCATCAGAGATAGTTGTTAAACATTTGCTGGTTTATTGCTGGCTGGAACAAAGACTTTACTTGTATGTTCAGGATAAAAAAGCATGATGATTTTTTATTTCTTAATTGGTTATTTGAAAGAGAGCCTATGTGGTAAAGAGTTTAGGATGGTGAAGTAGGATCAGAAAGTCCCAGGCTTCTAGTCCATGCTAAGCCATGGAAACTCACTGCATGTTTGTTAGGTGGTTGCTCTCTCTCAACCCAAGCTATCTCAAAAATGCTGAGAATGCCATTTTGAGCTCCTGTGAGAAAGGTAAGATAAAAGAAACTTGATAGGAAGATTATTAAAGGGAATATATTTTTGTGTTTTTAAGAGATTAAATAGAACATGAGCCAATTCTTTCCAAGGGGTGTTTGGAAAGAAGAAATATTAGAACAATTGTGTGATCGGATGGAAAGTTGTGATTAGATTATGGAACCTGCAATAATATTATTTCCAGAATAACCGTGGAAAATATGCACATGACCTTTTGCACATTTTTAAAGGTAAAATGCATCCTCTCCCTCCTAAGCCTGTTTTTATGATGCTTGGAAAAATGAACTGTAATTCTCTTGGTTAAGGATTCTCAAGAGTCAATCCCTTGAGTGTCGTGTGCAACCTGGAGAGGGGAGGGTCTCATTCCTATGCTGCTATTCATATGCACACCTATGAATATATGTGGCCCTGATTGAGCTTCTGGCACTGGACCAGCTCATGTGCAAGGTTCAGGTCCTAGGCCTCCCCTTTTGCTCTTAGCAGTGGGTCCTACAACAGTCCTAACCATCTATAGGGAATGTCCAAGGCACTCTGGCAATGACTGAGATGCTTTTGTCTAGCCTTTTCTTGCTCTTTTATTTCCAAGGCTGTTTCTTTCTGGGTTTCTTGGTGGGCATCGCTGTGTCCTTAGTATTCCAGACATCCTATTGGCACATTGGCATGTCTCTTTTCATAAAGTATTATCTTCCTAAGAAAAATATAAGAGCTAGAATACCCAAGCTGTCTGGAGCAGACATGTAATTATAAAATTACATGAGCCAAGTTCTTAAGAGTTCATGTGTGGCTCATAAGAATTTTTTACTAACAAGTTAAACTTTTCTATGGCAGTCTTGTGCGAATCTGCTCTTTGTTCCATTGCTTTTTGGTGGGATGATAGACAGGATTTCTGTGTTAAAACTCTCTTGAACTTGTGACTTTGAAAGCAGACTTTTAAAATGTCTTTTAGCTTTTTAAATGAACTAAGTGTTGTACTGTTCCATTTTATTGTATTCCTTAAGAAAATAAATGTGTGTGATGTAATCTGTTAGAATCTCTACAAGGTTGGAAGAAATGAACACAATGTAAGTATAGTCAGAAATAAAAATAGATGTATTAGAAAAGTTTTATTTCAGGTGTATTTACTGAACTGAGTTGCAGAGATAATACTTTCTTTTGTTTCTTGTAAGACTTGGTAGATCTTAGTTTTCAGTCTATTTCCTTTTTTATTGAGCTTTTTAAAGTGGTTTTATAAAATAACCTGGTAAAAACAATTTAATAAATAATTTGTTTGATTAAAATACAAAGTGCTAACAAGTAATAAACAAAGGGTCAAAATCTTTTCTGACAAAACTGTAGGAACAAAAGTGTAGGGATTGCCTGTCCTGCTAGGCCAGTGGTTCGCAACCTGTGGGTCGAGACACCTTTGGGGTCTCAAATGACCCTTTCACAGGCGTTGCCTAAGACCATAGGAAAACACTTATTTTCGATGGTCTTAGGAACCGAAACACCAATTTTATGTTTGGGGGTCACCACAACATGAGGAACTGTATTAAGGGGTCGTGGCATTGGGAAGGTTGAAAACCACTGTGCTAGGCAATTGTGAAGAATAGGACAAAGGGTTACAATTGCAGCTTGATGCTGGCAACAAAATGATTGGGAATACAGTACTATATCTATTTTGAATGAGTGGGATAAATTGCATCCCAGGGCATAAGAAAAACTTGGCAGTGTTCCAGACAAGTACTGTATGTATAGTCTTTGAGCAATCCTGGAGTATCAATAAAATGCCAAACAGGGATAAACCTTTTTTTCCTATCCTCAGAGAAGGATTCCAGCTCTTACAAGCTAGTTAATCAGATAATAATAATAATAATAATAATAATAATAATAATAATAATAATAATAATAATAATAATAATAATAATAATAATAATAATAATAATAATAATAATAATATAATTTTAATTTATAACCCGCTCTCTCTTCCCGAAGGGACTCGAGGCGGGGCACAGGGAATTAAAAATACTAATAAAAACCACAAACAAAATACAATGTTAAAACGAATTAAACTAACCCTGCGCTAAAATCCCATATAAAAACTAAAACTAAGCCCTAAAAACCCCTAAAAACAGTTTAATTACTCTAATAACCCAATTATTGTAATGTCTTGATAATGTTGCGCACTGTGGACAAAGGCAAATCTAGATCTCTGGAGATGGATTTGTAACCTTGAGATTGTTGATATTTTTCCACAATTTTTGTTCTCAAGTCCTCAGACAGTTCTCTTCTCTTTCTGTTGTCCATGCTTAGTGTGGCACACATAGACACACAATGCAAAGACTAAGTGAACTTCTTTCCTTTTTATCTGGTTTCAGGTGTGATTTTTATATTGCCCACACCTGTTACTTGCCCCAGGTGAGTTTAAAGGGGCATCACAAGCTTGGAACAATCTTATTCATCCACAATTTTGAAAGGGTGCCAATACTTTTGTCCAGCCCATTTTTGGAGTTTTGTGTGTCATGTCAAATTTGCTTTTTCCCCTCCCTTTTTTGTTTTGTTCCAATACACACAAAGGGAATAAAAATGTGTATAGCAAAACATGTGTTAATGCAATACTTTTCTGTGAGAAATCCTTGATTTCCTGGAAAAATTTCAGGGGTGCCAACACTTTTGGCCATGGCAGTGTAGAAGAAACAAAATTTAGAATATTTGTGATGATTTAGAAATGTAAGCTGAAGTGGCTGGAATTTAATAGACAGATGCAGAGTTCTTTAATTAATAGAGATACTTGGCTTGATACTTGGTGCCACCCCCCGCGCCTTCTTTTGGGCCTAGTAGGCCTCCATATAGCCTCCTGGGACGAAAAATGGGCCACATGGGACTGTGCCACCCTCCGTGCCTTCTTTTGGGCCTAGTAGGCCTCCATGCAGCCGCCTGGAACCAAAAATGGGCTACATGTGAGTGTGCCACCCCCTGCATCTTGTTTTGGGCCTAGTAGGCCTGTCTGCAGTCTCTGGGACCAAAAATGGGCCACATGGGAGTGTGCCATGTGTGAGGGAATGTTGGAGGCTTATTCGGTTGCTGAGGAAACGACTGTTGGAAACGTGACATTGAAAGCGTGCGGGAGGGGCGTGTGCATGACGCATCATAAGAAGCAGCCAGGTGGGAGGAACTTAAGGGAGAAAAATAACTGAGGAGTGTGGTACTTTTACATTTGCGCAGCGCGCAGATGGCACAGGTGTGCCAGCCACACAATCTGTATGTATGATTGTTACTCCCTTTCTTAGCAACATTGTGTGAAAATTTGGTGGCGATCGGTGCAGTACTTTCTGAGATTAGCGATTTTGCACAAACTGCAATTCTCTCTCATGGGGCTCCCCTTGAGGTGCACCCGAAGACTTCAGCTTGTCCAGAATGCAGCCGCGCGAGCAATAATGGGAACCTCAAGGTTTACCCACATAACACCGCTCTTGCGCGAGCTGCACTAGCTGCCTGTCGTCTTTCGGGTGCGCTTCAAGGTGTTAGTTACCATCTTTAAAGTGCTCCATGGCACGGGACCTAGTTATCTGCGGGATCGGATCCTGCCTCATACATCCCTGCGGCCGATTCGCTCCCACAGAGAGGGACTTCTCCGGGTGCCGTCCACTAGGCAATGCCAGCGGGCGACGCCCAGGGGAAGGGCCTTCTCTGTGGCGGGCCCAGCCCTCTGGAACGACCTTCCCCCCGAGATTAGAACAACCATGGACCTCCGCTCCTTCTGTCAAAAATTAAAAACACACTTTTTTCACTTGGCTGGCCTAGGTTAGTCTCCCGTCTTTTAATAGGGTTTTAGGGGATTTTAGTGTATTTTAAGATAGGGTGATTTTAGCGCAGGGATAATTTGGTTTAATTCGTATTTTATTTATCTATTTATGTATTTTATATTAGTATTTTTAATTTTCCCTGTGCACCGCTCCGAGCCCCTTTGGGGAGAGGAGGCGGTATATAAATAAAGATATTATTATTATTATTATTATTATTTAAATTTTTTATTTATATAGATTGGCTAGATCAGTCCTATCTACCCTTTTAGACATACTAGAAGAGATCAGAAAAAGGGATGATAATGATGATGCACCAGAAATTAAATCTTGTTAAGTGGGATGGAGGGAAATGCTGTGTTTAGCTTTGAGAAGACAAGATATGAGGTTATAGGATATGCTATAATAGTTCAGATACCTGAAAGGATGTAATGCAGTAGTTGGTTAGGATCTGTCATTCCATAGTTAAAGACATCAAATGAAAGATTTCATGAAAGAAGTTTATTTGAGGTGAAAGAGCAGTTTAACAGTGAACTGAACTTACCACGATTGTTGATAGACCATCGTTCATCAGATATGTCTAGGAGAAACAGCATGGCTCTCTATGTGGGATGCTTTAATTTAGATTTCTACACTTACTAATGGTTGAATGTGATGTCCTAAATGATCCTTTCCATCTCTATGATTAATATAAGTGAATAAACCACAATAATCATTATTTGTCTCCTCCAGTTTCTGGAACCTGTCTGCCACCAACTCTTTGAACTTCACCGTAGTTCTGAGGTTCGTCTCAAAAGATTCACATTACAGTTCTTGCCAGAACTCATCTGGGTTTATTTACGTCTTACTGTCAGCAAAGATAGGCAGAGCAACGGTTGCATTGAAGCCCTACTTCTAGGAATTTACAACTTGGTAAGTAAGACCCCAATGAAAACTTACTGACCTTCTGAATTGATGCAACTCAAAAGGTGGGCAGGCCATAGTAAAGAATCCTCTAAAATTGCATAGTAACTATTTGACAACAGCCTACAAAAAACAGAATATACTGGTAATTTCTTGTTGGTTTTCAGCATTAAGAAAAACAGGAAGATAATTAGGCTAGGCTTCAGACTTCTCAGGAATAAATAAAGCAGAACGTTCCTTATGAGCATTATTGTCTGAAAAATCCCAGGCCTTTGCATGACGTCGTCTTCAGCAAGGCCTATTTGTCTCTCTCTGATAATTTTTAATATCTCATGGATATAGGTTCTCTTTTCTGATAGTTGTTTGGATTGCCAGACTGGTTGTTATGATGAGTTTCCAAAGAATATTACTTTGCCTGTTAACTTACCAATTTTTGCATGTGATTTATGTTATTGTTTCCTGTAAGTCACCTTATTTTTTAAAATATAAATACAGAATAAAATGCTTGAATAAATTCAATAATGCAGAGTTTGCAAGACTTTTGAGCAAAAGCAGTTACCAATGAAGTTGTGAAAAGCCCTCTGCTGTATATATGTTTTCGTAGATTTTCACGGGTGTAGGTATGCTGGCATAGCTGGCTTCGGGGATTTTCCCGTGTATAAGGCATAGAAATGTTATTGCAACGTTTCGACAAGATCTCACTTGTCATCATCAGGCAGGCTTCTGTCTGTGACAGTCACAGACAGAAGCCTGCCTGATGATGACAAGTGAGATCTTGTCGAAACGTTGCAATAACATTTCTATGCCTTATACACGGGAAAATCCCTGAAGCCAGCAATACCAGAATACCTACACCCGTGAAAATCTACGAAAACATACACACACACACACACACACACACACACACACATGCATACATATATACATACATACATACATACATACTTACTTACTTATATTTCCAAATGTTTTTATATTATAGGAAATTGCTGACAAAGATGGGAATAATAAAATTTTATCTTTTACTATCCCTTCCTTATCAAAACCTTCAATTTACCATGAGGTAAGAATACAATCAAATTACTAGACTTCTAATAAGAAAGTACGTTGAGGGTAACAGTTGTTTCTAAAAGAAAGCTGTCATCTGATGTTATTAAATTGAAGTTTCTAAACTTTGTATAGTAATTAGACCTTCCTTCTTTTTTTTTTGTCATTGTACATTCAAATGTACAATGACAAAAAAATGTCAAAGTACATTCACAGAACTACCCATAAGTTGGAACCATTGCCTCTGACAGCATATATTTAATTCAGTGTTCATTTAGAGCATATTTTCCCACAGCAGATTGCCCTTCACAAGACTGTAGACTTTCCTTCTTGTTAGACTTTATTTGTGGGATCTTGCAATTATCCTTAAATAATATTGTCACCATTTTATAATTCCTAAGCCATCTACAATTGGATCCATGGCTTTGACTGAGGGAGCCCTGTGTCAGCATGACCTCATCAGAGTAGTTTATAGTGACCTTCATCCTCAAAGAGAAACATTCACTGCACAAAACAGGTAAGCAAGTGATGTAGTAAATCTTACCATAATAGTCCAAATACTGTATCTTAAAAGAAAAATGCTCCTTGACTCTGAAATGTGAGATAATTGAATAGAACAGAAAATATTAGATTTGTCTGTTTGGTAGATTCTAATGGGTTCCTTCCAATATATAAGTTTTGAAGACTCTTTAAGAATCTGGCACTATCGGCACTTTTGAAATAGTCATGTTCTTGCTAAACTAAGTTTTCTGTTTTGTACATCATTGTGAATTCATTAACTGAACTAAAATTGTATTATTCTTGTTTGCATTTGTATAAAGGAATTGGAGACTATTTGTGTTTTTACTTTAATATTGTTTGCAATTTTGGACAGGAGACAGATAACAGAAAAATATAGATTGTAAATGGTAAAGCAGGACAGAGAAGTAAAGAGATAATGATGTAAAATAAATCAACAAAAGATAAGCTGAAGAGTTTAAAAAATGAGACATTAAATATGTAGTACCAGAGAACTCTAAACTGTTAATCTCCTGATAGCACTAGCAGTTGCAAGAACCTGAATACCATCCTAAATACTTCAGGAGGCACATCAGCTAAATGAAAGCAAGTTTTCTCTTCAGCACATCAGTCAGAACAATTTACCGTATTTGCCGGCGTATAAGACGACTGGGCGTATAAGACGACCCCCCATCATTTCCACTCAAAATATAGTTTGTTATATACTTGCCGTATAAGACTACTCCCTCTTCCGCACACCTTCCACACACAATGTTTCTGTGGCTCTTTGTCTCCTTCCCTCCCTCCCTGCCTGTCCCTCTCTGTTTCTCCCTCCCTCCTTCCCCTCTGTCTCCCCTCTGCACTCTGTGGTGACGGCGAGGCCTTCCGCGGGGGCAGGGGCTGTCCCCTTCACGTTCCTCGTTTCCCCGGATGCCGTCCAGAGCCGCGCGGAGCTGCCGCGCGGAGACTTGCCACTTTTCCATGCATGCCTATCTTTTGCATGTCAACCAGTCGGGGCATCTGAGGTCCATACTCAACTGGAGGGCGCCGCGTTGGGGAAGCGCCCCCCCCAGCCCCGGGGCTGCCCCCTCCCTTCTTTCCCTCGCCTCCTTCCGAGCCAAGGATATTTATTCTCCATGGTGCCGCCGTTCCCTTCTCTGCATGGCCCGAGGGCCTGTTCCTTACTGCGATGGTCTCAGCAACTCCCAGCGCGCCGCCCGGCTCGCCCGCTCACGGCTCTTGCCCGCGGCTCTTCTTGCCTGCTGCCCACCTCGAAAGCCAGGAGGGAGGCGACCCCCTTCCATGGCGTGGAAAAGCACTTTCCACGCCGTGGAAGGGGGTCGCCTCCCTCCCGGCTTTCGACTGGCCGCGTCCAGGCGGGCAGCGGGCAAGAAGAGCCGCGGGGAAAAGCGCTTTCCACGCCGTGGAAGGGGGTCGCCTCCCTCCCGGCTTTCGACTGGCCGCGTCCAGGCGGGCAGCGGGCAAGAAGAGCCGCGGGGAAAAGCGCTTTCCACGCCATGGAAGGGGGTCGCCTCCCTCCCGGCTTTCGAGGCGGGCAGTGGGCAAGAAGAGCCGCGGGCAAGAGCCGTGAGCGGGCGAGCCGGGCGGCGCGCTGGGAGCTGCTGAGACCATCGCAGTAAGGAACAGGCGCTCGGGCCATGCAGAGAAGGGAACGGCGGCACCATGGAGAATAAATATCCTTGGCTCGGAAGGAGGCGAGGGAAAGAAGGGAGGGGGCAGCCCCGGGGCTGGGGGGGGGGCGCTTCCCCAACGCGGCGCCCTCCAGTTGAGTATGGACCTCAGATGCCCCGACTGGTTGACGTGCAAAAGATAGGCATGCGTGGAAAAGCGGCAAGTCTCCGCGCGGCTCTGGACGGCATCCAGGGAGACGAGGAACGTGAAGGGGACCTCGCGGATGACCCGGCGTATAAGACGACCCCCCCACTTGGAGGCATGTTTTTCGGGGCCAAAAAGTCGTCTTATACGCCGGCTAATACGGTATATAGTGGGGGGATTATTACGTTTGTGCACCGAACAATGTAAAAAGGTCAAGGTAATTAAACATTAGTAATGAACTCAATAGTCCACATTTGACAGGGGCATAGTATGTTTTGTACTAAGAATCCCCCCTCCCACCTCAGTATTACCACAGAAAGTAGAGAATTACATCTACTTAAGAAAAGATTAAAGAAAAAGCTCTTTAATCAGAATCATTTGAATGTTCACTTCTCCACATCCCAGTTTAAAAAGGATGTTGATTAAACTGAAGCATGTCCAGAAAAGAATTGCCAAGAAGGTGAAAGAATTGAAAACCAAGTCCTTAGAAGAAAAGTTGACCAAGGTTCGTGTTTAGTTTGCAGAAGAGAAGTTGAGAAGAAATGTTATAGCTGTCTTCAAATATCTCAAGGGTTGATTGTACAGAATTTGGACTTGTTCTCAGTTGTTCCTGAAGATAAGACTATAACTAATAGCATGAAACTTTCAAGATGTAGATACAGAGTAGACGTTAGGAAAACATCTTGAAAGTAAGAGCTTTAAGCTGAAACATGATCTGCCACCTGGACCAGCTCCATAACTGAGAGGAAAACTGCCTAATCACTTTGAAGATTGATATGAAAGGCACACCATTTCAATTTTGTATTGGCCATAATGAGTTTAGTTTTTTTTTAAAAAAAACCTGTGAGGTTATGCTCTCTCTGGTCTTCCTCAGTATTTTACTTTCAAGCTGAGAAAGTAATCCAAGATTTTTTTTTGTCTTAGAGTAAGTGATGGTAAGTCTTTCTTCTCCATCAAATACTAAGGGTCGTGCATCTACCACTTGAGTTGTGGAGAAAATAGCTATTTCATCAACACAAGAGAACTGAGATTCAATTAAGCCCACTTTTGGCAGAGGAAATTCAATGGAGAAGTATACAGCTCTGCTTCCTTCCTTTTTGTCACAAAGAGATAACTGAAGTGTATCTGACTTGCATTAATGTTTTCATGTAATTTCATAATCAGAAGCAGTATTCTTTGATCAGTGGAGAAGGTTGTCGGATTCACCCAAAGTCTATCCCAGGAGATTGAATCAAATGAAGAAAGACAGTATATAGGGCCCCTCTTGGCTGACATTATCTTTCCATTAAGTGCTATAACCATATACAGTGACTGAATGTGGATTGTCCTATCCTAGACTAAATCCTGCTTGTTCATAAACCAAAGCCTACTTCTGGATCAACCAGTCCAACAACTTCAACTTCAGTTTTCTTGTGTAGAGTTTGCTAACTATATCTAAGAGACTAAATGGCTGATTAAATACCCAGATCAGAATTATTGATTTTAAAAAAAAACAGTTATTAGTTTTAATCCTGATATGTTGGCGTTTGACAAGCATGACTGATATGAGTGAATAAGGAAGTGTCAGGATTTATATTTAATAGGCACCTATTCTAGACCAAACAAACCAATAGAGATTAGGTTTCAGTACTTTACTTCATGAAATTAGAAATTTACCAGCATAGCAGTCAGCTTTCTTGGGAGCACACTTACTAGCAAAGTCCACAAGCACACAGAAGCTTGCTTGCAATCATTCTAATTACCAGATAACCAGTTAGAAAGCAAATCACACTCTGCTTTGTTCACAGGACAGGTCTGAAGTCAAGGTATTAGCATTTCGGAAAGCAAGGGTTTTGAGGCATAAGTACAAAGGGCCCAGGTTGAATTTGTTGCTCCCAACAGAGGTTTGCTACCTGGTGATCACTCTTGTGTAACTTGGAATCCTCATTTTCTAATCGTTACACAGCTGTTCCAGATGACTGCTGGCAGAATCAGCCTCAGCTGTTTGCCAGTTCCCAATGCTGACATTTATTTGGCACATCTGGAGCAGGCACCTTGACAGTCTTCCAAGTCTGCTATGACTCTCAGCAGAGATCAGGTTCCATCCTGCTGCCTTACTTATTTGAAAATATTTTTTGTGGTTGGATATTTAATTGTGCTATTGTATCATCCAAGATGACTATATCAAATCAAAACAAAGTGAACTGAAAGAATTTTTTTATTTTTAAAAAACCTATCAATAGAATTAGTTTGCAGTAGAATATTAACTGTTTCAACCTGTTCCACTTTGTCTCTTTAGGTTTGAAGTGCTGAGCTTTCTTATGCTGTGTTATAATTCTGCTATTGTATATATGCCTGCCTCTTCCTATCAGTCGCTTTGCAAGATGGGTTCTAGGTAAGAATGATGCACTTGGTGTAGTTGAGGGGAATGTTATTCATAGGGTTTTTTTAAATGATATAAAAAGAAAAAGGTATGGGTTTTACATACATGTGAGACAATATTTGAATATTGATTATTTTTCATAATTTGTCCCTGCTTTTTTAAATTAGAGTATGTAAATGTAGTGACTAGTTTTATTACAGATGTAGAAACTTAGATTCTTTACATTGTCTCCATTAAATCAGATAAAGAAAAAATAAATTTTACTAATTTACTGGAAGAAGACAAAAGGATCGTGGCTTGTCAGCTAGTCTCCATTGATGGCCCAGTGGGATTGCACGAGGCGGATCTTGGCTGGGAGGAGTTTGACTCTGTTATTTCCGAGGATATGGACAGGTTACGTGGGCGACTGTGAGCCACCACATGTTTATTGGACCTGTGTCCTTCCTGGCTTGTACTGGCATCCTGGGAGGTGACACGAGGCTGGCTCCAGGAGGTTGTCAACGCTTCTCTAAGTGAGGGTTTCTTGCCTGCCTCCCTTAAAGAGGCCATGGTGAGGCCCCTCCTGAAGAAGCCCTCTCTGGACCCAGCTCTATTAGCCAACTATCGTCCCGTCTCCAACCTTCCCTTTCTGGCGAAGGTTGTAGAGAGTGTGGTGGCACAACAGTTTCCCCGTCACCTGGAGGAAGTTGATTATCTAGACCCGCGCCAGTCCGGCTTCCGGCCCGGGTACAGCACCGAGACGGCATTGGTCGCGTTGGTAGATGATCTCTGGAGGGCCAGAGATGGGGGTTGTTCCTCCATCCTGGTCCTATTAGACCTCTCAGCGGCTTTTGATACCATCGACCATGGTATCCTATTGCATCGGCTGGGGGGGTTGGGGGTGGGAGGCACCGTTCTACGGTGGTTCTCCTCCTACCTCTCTGGTCGATCGCAATTTGTGTTGGCAGGAGAGCAGAGGTCGACCTCGAGACCCCTCACATGTGGGGTGCCTCAGGGGTCGGTCCTCTCGCCTCTCCTGTTCAACACATATATGAAGCCGCTGGGTGAGATCATCCGTGGTTTTGGGGTAGAGTACCACTTCTACGCTGATGATACGCAGCTGTATATATCTACCCCAAACCACCCCAACGATGCCGTAGCGGTGATGTGCCAGTGCCTGGAAGCCGTGCGGGTCTGGATGGGAAGTAACAGACTCAGACTCAACTCGTCCTAGACCGAGTGGCTGTGGTTTCCGGCCGCCCGATTCAACCAGTTGACTCCATCACTGGCCATAGGGGGCAAACACCTTGCCCCTGTGGATGGGGCGCGCAACTTGGGTGTCCTCCTGGATACCCGGCTGTCCATGGAAGACCAAGTGACGGCCGTGGCCAGGAGGGCGTTTTACCAGGTTCGCCTGGTACGCCAGCTGCGCCCCCTATTGGATCGGGATGCCCTTTGCACAGTCACTCATGCCCTCGTGACATCCCGACTGAACTATTGTAACTCTCTCTACATGGGGCTCCCCCAAAGACTGCAGCTGGTCCAGAATGCAGCCGCGCGAGCAATAATGGGAACCACCAGGTACACCCATATAACACCTCTCTTGCGCGAGCTGCACTGGCTGCCTGTAGTCTTTCGGGTGCGCTTCAAGGTGGTAGTTGTCATCTTTAAAGCACTCCATGGCACGGGACCTAGCTATCTGCGGGATCGGATCCTGCCCCATACATCCTCACGGCCGATTCGCTCCCACAGAGAGGGACTTCTCCGGGTGCCGTCCACTAGACTTTGTCAGCGGGCGACGCCCAGGGGAAGGGCCTTCTCTGTGGCGGGCCCAGCCCTCTGGAACGACCTTCCCCCCGACATTAGAACAACTACGGACCTCCGCTCCTTCCGCCAGAAACTCAAAACATACTTCTTCTGCTTGGCCGGCCTAGGTTAGTCTCTTCCATGAGGGTTTTTTAGGGATCGTTAGTTTTAATGTGGGGATTTTAGTGCAGGGACAATTAATTTAATTTGTTTTTATCTGTATTTATTCTGTATGTATATTTGATAGCGTTTTAATTTTTCCCTGTGCACCGCTCCGAGTCCCCTTGGGGAGAGGATGCGGTATATAAAATAAATAATAATAATAATAATAATAATAATAATAATAATAATAATAATAATTATTATTATTATTATTATTATATGTGTGGAACAGAGCTGGGTTTTATGAGTGTCATTCAAGAGATACATATCTTTGTAACTCGTAGCTTCAGGCTGGTTGCAGATGTACAGTGAAATATGGTTAATGAGATGCAGTAGTAGAGGGAAACATGTAAAACATACTTTTCAAAACATGATGATCCCAAATAACAAAACATGTCCCATTCTGAAAATTCAGTTTTAATGGGATCTTATGGATAATCCCTTTTTTTCCTTTTTAACCTGGTTAGCAATAGAAATAGCTAATATGTAGTCTGCTTACTAAGTCTACCTTTGAAGCAGGGGTCTACAACCCCCAGGCTGCAGATTGCTACTGGTCCATGGCCCATTGAGAACTGGGCCACTCAAGCAGTGGGTGAAGGTGAAATACTTTATTTGCGCATGTGTGGGCTTAGGTTGCACATACAAAACCATCCCCTCCACCAGTGGTCCATGGAGCAAAAAAAGTTAGGGATCACTATTGTAAAGGATGTAGATAAATTTATGACAAGAACAAAAGTAATATGAAAAGGTCATATAAACTCATGTCTTTATTATTTGTTGTTTCATTTCACTTTTCATACATATTTCCCCACTAAGATGAACCTTCTAGTGCTGCAATATCTGTGCCAACCATATACTGGATCATCCCACCATCACAAACTTGATTTTTGTAGAAGCTACCAATCTATTCCCCCTGAAATCTCTCAGCAATTATTTTTGCAGTTCAGTAGCAACCTCAATCAAATTACATCTAATCATACATATGGAAATTATCTAAGTAACAACCGTCAATATCCACCTAACATTTAACTGCAGCAAAAAAAAAAAATTTGAAATCCAGCTAAAGCCAAGATCAAGAATATCCATTAAAAAATAAAGAAATTAAAATTTGGCCACCTGTAGAATTCTAAAGGGAGAAGAAATGCACACTTTGGACTCAAACATCAATTCTCCTTTGAAAAGATTTTCAGCACCATGGCATTAAGGTGACTTTTTCTTCTAAGGATATTCCATCTGCAACCCAACCATTGTTGGATTTTTAGGATGGGTGCATTAAAAGCATGGTTTTCAGGCAAAATAGGAAATATTGTTAATGATAATAGTCACTTTCTACTATATTATTAGTAATAGAATGCAGTACTTCTGCTGCTTGCAAGCTGCCTGCAATTTAGCAGTTCGAATCTCACCAGGATTAAGGTTGACTCAGCCTTCCATTCTTCTGAAGTCGGTAAAATACGGACCCAGATTGTTGGGGGCAATATGCTGACTCTTAGATTAGGCTGTAAAGCACTGTGAAGCAGTATATGTCTAAATGATATTGCTATCATTCCACGATATTGTAACCATCTTTCATTGTGGTTTTATGTAGAGAAAGGGTTGTTGTTTTAGTGGCATGTCTTAATTAAGTGTTTATTTATATAGATGTTATAGAATTAAATATATTAAAACATTTACAAGTAGTTCTCGACTTAACCACAATTAAGACCAGAATTTTCGTTGTTAAACAAGTTTTTTGTTGTTGAATTATGCCCAATTTTACAAACTATTTTGCCACAGTTGTTAAGCAAACTACTGAAGTTGTTAAGTGAATTCGGCTTTTCCCATTGACTTTGCTTATCAGAAGCTGGCTGGAAAGATTGTAAAAAACAATTATGTGATCTTGGGATGCTGCAACCAGGATAAATACATGCCACTTGCCAAGCACCCAAATTTTGATCACCTGACTGTGGGAATGTTGCATTGGTTGTCAGTATGAGAACCAGTTGTAAGTAGGCACATTCAGGATATCCTCTAGGTCAATGCATGGGCAGGCTGCCGGAAGACTGCCCATAACCATAGAACACACTCCTAGAACGGCTGTTGCCAGAAGAATCAGAAACCGAGTTCCAGACTTTGGAAGCCGGAGGAGAAGTTTTACTTGGAGCTCGACAGCGGCAGTGCCCTAGTCCTGCAAGGAGAGCTGGCCAAGGGCATGGTGAGGCTGGGAGGCATGGAAGCTGGGGGCGGAGCAGTTGCTCGAGCTCCAGCCAGGCAGAGCTCCATGAATTGACCTAGGGGATATCCTGAATGTGCCAAGCTGCGGGAGCGGGGGGGCGGGCAGAGCGCCACATGGCTTGGAGCATTAGGGATACTCCCTAGGTCAGTGAATGGTGCTCTGCTCGGCTGGAGAGAGGGTTTGCTGGGTGGCTGCTCGTGAGCATGGTCACCTCATCGCTGCTTCGCCCCTGAGGCTGTGCCTGGCTCTTTGGGAGCCCGGTCGCAAGGGAGCAGCCGCCCGGCAACCCCAAAACAATAAGCCCCCCCCCTCTAATAAGCCCAAGGCCATATTTCGTAGGTCAAAAAAATGCAAGACTCTGTCATTTTCAGGGAAACCTGGTACTTCGTTGCATCACAAATACTTTGGTTTCTAATTTAAGTGAGTCGTTTTCTCATAACAGTATATACTACCCAGAACTATAAAAACACATAAACTAAAAATGAATATTATTATTGAAATACTGTTGTTTAGAGTTTAGAGTTTTGTATACAACATTAAAAATAAGTTTGTGTTTACTCAACAGATAAAGATTTAATTTTTAGAAATGCTTTTATTTTTTGCAGGCTCTGTGTGAGTGGATTTCCACGACAAAATGAAAAATGCTGGAAGGAAGATGGCTGCAGAGTAGTATTGGATCCTGACTTCATGGTTCAGTTACTCACTGGAATCTATTATGCTATGTATGTATCTAAATTTTGGATAAGTAACTGTTCTTTGTTTTATTATTCATATTTTTGCAGGAATAAAATGTAACATACAAATGCTTATTAAAATATTAACAGTTGACAGTGAACTTCTACCAGGCAATTTTTCTGCTTTTCTGTTTGAAAATACTGTATTTCATTGGCTTAAATGCAAATGAGTGTCTGTATATTTTGTCTGATTTAAAAAACAGCACTGAATGGAAGGGAACCTCCTGAGTAACCCTCTAACAGAATACTTAACAAAATGTTTTTCATGTTTTTTAAAATATTTGTGCTATGTTCTGTTGTGAAAAATTGTAACTTACTGTATTTTTCGGATTATAAGACGCACCTTTTTTCCTCTAAAAAGAGGCTGAAAATCTGGGTGCGTCTTATACATCAAACACAGCATTTTTTTGCCTCCTGAAACCCCACCCCCTTCACCAAAATGGCCGTGCATAGCCTAATAAAGGCTTCCAGAGAGCTCCTGGGGGCTGGTGAGGGCAGAAATGAGGCTAAAACGGGATGTTTTTGCCCCCCCCCCCAGCTCCCAGCAGCACTCTATAAGCCTCTATAAGACTATGCACGCAATTTTTTTGACAAAAAAAATGGCCTGTTTTTGTGAAAAATGGGACTTTTTGTGCTCATTATTTGCCCACCCATCCACCCAGGAGCACTCTGCAAGCCTCTCTAAGGCTATTCATGCCTTTTATTTGAAAAAAAAAACCAGACCCATTTTTGCAAAAAAGGGCCATTTTGGGGAGGTTTGCAGAGTGCAAAAACTTTCCCCCCCCTTTTGGAAAGCTGTTTAGTTAGAGGGATTGATGAGAATTACATTGATCAAGTGCTGTTCCAGCAGAAACAAAGTTTTAGGTGCTGTAGCGATTTCCTTCTGCAGCACATGGATAAATACACCTGGAAACATCTACCTACCTACCAACTCTCTCTCTCTCTCCCTACCTACCTACTGTATTTCTCTCTCTCTCTCTCACTCCCTCTATCTATATACCTACCTACCTTCTCTCTCTCCCCCCATCTATTTTTCTCTCTCTACCCCCTACCTACCTATCTATTTATACTCCCTCCCTCCCTCCCTCCCTCCCTCCCGTCTCTCTCTCTCTCTCTCTCTCTCTCTCTCTCTCTCTCCATCTACCTACCTACCTAACTACTCTCTGTGTCTCCCTCCCTATCTACTGTATTTCTCTTTACTTTACTTTACTTTTATTAAATTTGTATACCGCCCTTCTCGCTTGCGGGACTCAGGGCGGTGAACAGGCACAATAAAACCACCCCAACGATGCCGCCGAAGTGCTGTCCCGGTGTCTGGAAGCCGTACGGATCTGGATGGGTGGTAACAAACTCAAACTCAACCCTGCCAAGACTGAGTGGCTGTGGTTTCCGGCACCCCGGTTCAGCCAGATCACTCCAACTCTGGCCATTGGGGGCGAAACACTGGCCCCCGTGGAGAGGGCGCGCAATTTGGGTGTCCTCCTGGATTCCCGGCTGTCCATGGAGGACCATGTGGCCAGGGGGGCGTTCCATCAGGTTCGCCTGATGCGCCAATTGCGCCCCTTACTGGACCGGGCTGCCCTTCGCACAGTCACTCAAGCACTCGTGACGTCCCGACTCGACTACTGTAATACTCTCTACATGGGGCTTCCCTTGAGGTGCACTCGAAAGCTACAGCTAGTCCAAAACGCAGCCGCGCGGGTGATTATGGGAGCCACTAGATGCTCCCACATAACACCGATCCTGCGCGAGCTGCATTGGCTTCCTGTGGCCTTTCGAGTGCGCTTCAAGGTTTTGACTACCATCTTTAAAGCGCTCCATGGCTCGGGGCCTAGTTATATGCGAGACCGCCTCCTGCCCCATACATCCCTCAGACCAATCCGCTCCCACAGAGAGGGCCTCCTCAGGGTACCGTCGGCCGGACAATGCCGACTGGCGACACCCAGGGGAAGAGCCTTCTCTGTGGCGGGGCCAGCCCTTTGGAATGACCTACCCCCTGAATTACGTACCATCACCGACCTCCGCCTCTTCCGCCAATGTCTTAAGACATATCTGTTTCAACAAGCCGGCCTAGCCTAACCTCCCTTGGGGACTTAAGATAGTTTTAAATTGGGTTTTAAAAATTTGGTTTTAGCGCAGGATGGGGTTATTTAATAGTTTTTTAAATTATATTTATTGTATTTTTGTATGTTTTTTAAATTTCCTGTTCGCCGCCCTGTGTCCTCTGTGGAGAAGGGCGGGGTATAAATTTAAATAAATAAATAAATAAATAAATAAAACAGTAAAACATCCGATACAAAAATACATTAAAATACATTAAAACTAATTAAATTTAAGGGCCCGTTCTAAAAACCAGATAACCATATAAAAACAGTTAATAAAATCAACTAAAATCAATTAAAAAATTAAAATCGATAAAAAGAAAACTACACCAGGCCGGCCGCACGAAATAGGTGCGTTTTCAGGGCCCGACGGAAGAGATCGTACGAAGGTCGGGGGGCAGATCGTTCCAGAGGGCAGGGGCTGCCACAGAGAAGGCTCTCCCCCTGGGGGTCGCCAGCCGACATTGGCTGACGGTACCCTGAGGAGGCCCGCTCTGTGGGAGCGGACTGGTCGGTGGGAGGTATTCGGTAGCAGGATGCAGTCCTGCAAGTAACCAGGCCCCATGCCATGGAGCGCTTTAAAGGTGGTTACCAACACCTTGAAGTGCACCCGGAAAGCCACAGGCAGCCAGTGCAGCTCGTGCAGGAGAGGTGTCACGTGGGAGCATCTTGAGGCTCCCAGAATCCCCCGCGCGGCTGCATTCTGCACCAACTGGAGCCTCCGGGTGCACCTCAAGGGGAGCCCCATGTAGAGAGTGTTGCAATAGTCCAGGCTGGAAGTGACCGTGCGTAGAGCGTCACGATCCAGAAAGGGGCTCAATTGGCGAATCAAGCAAACCTGATAAAAAGCCCCCCTGGCCACGGCCGTCAAATGATCGTCTAATGACAGCCGAGTGTCCAGGAGGACACCCAAATTGCGCGCCCTCTCTGTGGGGGCTAATAATTCACCCCCAATGGCCAGCGATGGTACCAGCTGGCTATATCGCGACGCTGGAAGCCACAGCCACTCGGTCTTGGATGAGTTGAGTCGAAGCCTGTTTCTCCCCATCCAGACTCGCATGGCCTCCAGGCACTGGGACATCACTTCGACGGCATCGTTGGGGTGGTCTGGGGTAGAAATGTACAGCTGGGTGTCATCAGCGTACTGGTGGAATTCTACTCCAAAACCACGGATGATCTCACCCAGCGGCTTCATATAAATGTTGAACAGGAGGGGCGAGAGGACCGACCCCTGTGGCACCCCACATGTGAGGTGCCTTGACATCGACCTCTGCCCCCCTGCCAACACAAATTGCGACCAGTCGGAGAGGTAGGAGAACCACCGCAGGACTGTGCCTTCCAACCCCAACCCCTCCAACCGGCGCAATAGGATACCATGGTCGATGGTATCGAAAGCCGCTGAGAGATTTAACAGGACCAGGATAGAGGAACAACCCCTATCCCGGGCCCTCCAGAGATCATCCACCAACGCGACCAATGCCGTTTCCGGGCTGTACCCGGGCTGGAAGCCGGACTGGCGCGAGTCCAGATAGACAGTTTCCTCCAGGTGCCGGGGGAACTGTTGCGCCACCACACTCTCAACAACCTTCGCCAAAAAGGGAAGGTTGGAGATAGGACGGTAGTTGGCTAAAACAGCTGGGTCCAGGGAGGGCTTCTTGAGGACGGGCCTTACCACCGCCTCTTTTAGGATGGTCGGCATAAACCCCTCACTCAAAGAAGTGTTGACAATTCCCTGGAGTCAGCCTTGTGTCACCTCCTGGGAGGCCAGTAACAACCAGGAGGGGCACGGGTCCAGTAAACATGTGGTGGCGTTTAGTCGCCCCAGTATCCTGTCCATGTCCTTGGGAGTCACAGGATCGAACTCTTCCCAAAAAACAGTCTCAAGACCTGCCGCCGTCAAACCGCCTGAACCAGCCCAGTCGGAGGCTAACCCGCCCCGAATCTGATCGATTTTATCATACAGATAGCCTCCAAATTCCTCCGCACGATCCTGCAACGGGCACCCTCTGATAAAGAAGGGAGCGGGTCACCCGAAACAGGGCGGCAGGTTGGCTATCTGCAGATGCGATAAGAGTGGAGAAATAATTTCGTTTCGCCACTTTTATTACCACTAGGTAGGTCTGCAAATGCGACCTCTCTCTTTTTCTCCTTCTCTCTCCCTCTATCTACCTCCTTTTTTTAAAAAAATTGCCTCTTCAAAACCTGGGTGTGTCTAGAGGAGGAGCCTGCGTCATGTCGATACCACACGGGGTCTCAGCGCTCTGAGACCTCTGTTGACACTTTTGCCGCCCCTTGGTCCCTTTGGACCTAAACCGTCCTGGAGGGACGGCGACGAGGAAGACTAAGCCTTGCTGGTCACAGGGGTACCGCAAAACCCCTGTTTGACCCAAGGGAAGTGCTTCTGCAAAGCAGGAAACAGGCAGCCCCCAGGGGGCAGCCCCCAGGGGACAAAGACAGGGCAGCTCCGGAAGGAAGGAAGCTGAAAGGGAAAGTGTGAGACCGGGAAGGTTTTTTTTTTTTCTTTTGAAACATTTTGCTTAAAGAAACTTTTTTTTTTTAGTAAACTAAAGCTTTTAACCAAGAAATAAGTGGTGAAATTAATCTAATATGTTTTGAACTGGGAGGTTTCCTTTTTTTTTTTTTTTGTAATTGTGGATTGAAGCGTCAGCAACAAGGTTTTTTTTTCCTTTGAAAGTGATTGGACTATTTCTTTTCCTTTTATTTTTTGTTACTTAAATTCTTGAATTTGGGATTATTTTTATAATTCTTCCTATGACCTACCACTTATTTTTAAAATCCAATAAGAATTATACTCTTTACTTTTTTTTTTTAACAATAAAGAAGAAAGATGTATTAAAAAGTGAAAATCTGCAACACTGCCACTGGGAAGTCAGAGGCTGGTTTTTATGAAACAATCTATCTTTTTTTACTTGGAACAGCTGGTTGAAAGCTGTGAAAATTGTTTATTGCAACTCACAGAGCATGAATTGTTTTTAACAGGTGCTCTTTGATAACATACAGTAATATTTTCCTTTGGAGAACACAACAGGAGCTGTATTTCAAAGTAACCTAATGAAAAGATAAAATAGGCCCGAGACCAGGGTGGCAGTGAGAACCAGGTTTCATCACTTTTTGATTTGTCAACATGGTTCCATATCCAGAAGAGGATACTTTAGAAAATCAGAAGGCTTTGGCTGGAATCTTAAATCTTTTGAAACAATATGGAAGAAGAATGGATGAAAAATTGAATTAACATTTGTATATCACACCAAGCTATGAGCAGTTTGAGGCTCCAAAAATTAAAGAGAAAGAAGAAAACGTTGAAGATAAAGAGATACTCATCTTAATTGAAGATAAAGACATGATAATAGAGAACTTTATTAATGGATCAAATGTGGGAGAAAGTAAAAAGAAGGAAATTTTGAAAAGAGAATTTGAGGAATGTGAGCCTCATCTTGGTCTTCAAGGAAAAGGGGGGGGGGGCAAAGAATTGAAGATGGATGTAAGAGGAGAAATCTCCCCAGAAATACGTCTGATATTTAAAGTTAAACAACGTGTAATGACAGAAACTGGACAGTGGTATTATTTGAGAGCTATACTGGACAATAAAGTTTGAAAAGAAGTCTATAAGAAACCTGGAAAGAAGAATAAAAAGAGACTGGAGCTACAAATGGCAAGAGAGATAAGTTCACCTCGCTACTGGAAAGACACTGATAATGAAAGTTGCCATCCTTTGATGATTAATAAATAGAAACTTAGTATGTCATAGAGTGTTTTAGATTATCATTGAAGGACTATTAGTTAGTAAATAATTATCTACAACAAGAGTAACTAATAATAATGGTATATTTTAATGATATATATCTATGTATCTATGTGAGTATGTATGTATGTATGTATATGTATGCATCAGTATGAGGTTGGACATAAACAATAAGACTTTTAGTTAACCGCGTAGAAATGTTGATGAATGTTCTCTAACAAAATTTTAACAAACTTTAGACTGTTTTAGATTGTTATTGAAGACTACCAGTTAACAAACAATGAGCTATAATAAGAATTATGGAATAATAATAGATTATATATATATAATCTATTATTATTCAATAATAATAATTATTCCATTATATATATATGCGTATGTATGCACGCATGTATGTATGTATGTATGTATGTATGTATGTATGTATATGCATGCATGTATGTATGTATGTATGTACATAGGTATGTAAGTATGGGAATGAGTGTATGTTTATTAGGTTGGATATAAATAGTAAAAGTTAACTATCAAGGAAAATTAATAGATATTGCTTAATAAAAAAGGGGGGCTAGAAACAACACGATTTCTATGCAGAATACGTTTCCAGGATGAAGTACCAGGAGAGATTTTTTTTTTGGAATAGACAATGGATGTCATTATGTGGTTATGTTTAAGTAAAACTTGTCTGAAGAAGATGATAGACTAAATATGGAATATTAGAGGAGAATTCTGGTGTAATGATATTAAGATATATAATGAATTTTTTTATTTAAAATCTATGAATTGAGATTAATGAGCAATGATGGTTCCAGAAACACACAAGAGTTATGTGTAACCAGTTGACATACTTTCCAAAGGATACAATGTAGAATGATGGTTTTTCCTTTTTGTATTTCTGTATTTTTGTTTTATTAAAAAAAAAACCTTAAAAAACAAACAAACCTGGGTGTGTCTTATACTCCGGTGCGTCATACTCCGAAAAATACAGTACATTTGCCATGAAGTTGACTTTTAACTCTGGAAAGCTTCTACTTGATTATTACCAATTGCACCTTTCCTAGATTGAGGGATCCTACTAATGGTCATTCCTGTCCTGGCCATCTCACAGTTGAACTACTGTAATGTGCTCTGCATAAGGCTGCCCTTGAAGAGTATCCAAAAACTTCAATTGGTTCAAAATGCAATGAACACACATTATATCTGTTTCACAAACTACATTAGTTACCAGTTTATTTCCAAGTCCAATTCAAGGTGCTGACGTTGATCTTTAGAGCCTTTCATAACATGGGTATTTGAGCCTCTCCCAGTTTCATTTACCATCTCACCAGATCTGACAGAGAGGGCATAGCAATAGCACTTAGACTTATATGGCACTTCACAGTGCTCTACCATCCTCTATAAGTGGTTTTACAGAGTCAGCATATTGTCCCCAAAAATCTGGCTTCTCATTTAACTGATTTTGGAAGGATGGAAGGCTGAGTCAACCTTGACTCGGTGAGACTCGAACTGCCAAACTACTGGTGATCAGCAGAATTAGCCTACAATACTGCATTCTAACCACTGTGCCACCATGGCATGTTATGGGTTCGGTCATCTAAGGAGCTGCATTTGGTAGGCCCTAGGAATCAGGTCTTTTTTGTTGTGTGTCCATGTTGTGGAATCTTCTTCCTCTGAGGTGACATTGTCTATATTATGGGTCCGTTTGGAGAAGGGCGGGGTATAAATTCAATAAATAAATAAATAAATAAATAAATAAATTATTTCTGAACTTTTGAAGGTCCCTTAAGATCTGGTTATGCCTGAAGAACTGGGGACTCCAGGGAATGAGTGAACTGGAGAGGTGGCTCGGTTATTATTAACATCTCTTTGTCTGCTATGTCAAAAATTTTAGTAATGAAATTATCCTGACTGTACAGATGGAGCAAGGAAGAATTGTACCCGTGAGTCAGCTATTTACATAAGATCTTACAGCTAGCACTAACAAAACCAAAACAGAAGAAAAGGGCATATTTGGAAGTTAACTGATGTGGGAAAGCTCAAGATCATAGAAATAATGCACTGTGTTATTTCCTTTGCATCCATATATAGCTACAATGGACAATGGGAACTTGGTCAGGAAGCCCTGGATGATATAATATATCGAGCTCAGCTTGAACTCTATTCTCAACCACTGCTGGTAAGGAGATAGACTGTAATCTATTCATGAGATTTAGATTGTGCATATAATTGTAATATTAATAGTCAGCTTTGAATGAGTTATGTAATATTCTAAAATCTTTCAAGGGAACCCTCCGCAGAATAGCTTGCGCACATTATAACAAAATCTCGTGATAAATTGTACACTTTGATTTCATTCACTTAGCTATAGTCCAGAGTTCCTCAGTTTCTCATAAAGCAAAGATTAGCAGAATATTGGTTAACAGGAATAATTAGAATATTACTTGCAATCATTGTTTTACTGCTACTTGCAGTCTGCTTATTGAAAGTGCTCTTTGTTGGTTAACAGGAATAATTAGAATATTACTTGCAATCATTGTTTTACTGCTACTTGCAGTCTGCTTATTGAAAGTGCTCTTTTGAGAACCATGCAGATGTACACGTGTGTTGTTCATTGTATATAGTAGTTCTTAACAACCATTTGTTTAGGACCGTTTGAAGTCAGTGGCACTGAAAAAAGTGACTTATGATCGTTTTTCACTCATGATCACATGATCAAAATTTGGATGCTTGGCAGCTGCTTTATATTTATGATGTTGCTGTGTTCAAAGTCATGTGATCCCTTTTGCGACCTTCTGACAAGCAAACTCAATGGGGAAAACAATTCACTTAACAACCACGTTACTAATTTAACAACTACAGCGATTCACTTAACAACTGGGGCGAAAAAGGATGTAAAATGGGGCAGAACTCACTTAACAACTGTCTTGCTTAGCAGAAATTTTGGGCTGAATTGTGATTGTAAATTAGGGACTACCTGTATGCTTGTTTATCTGCATTTTGCATGTCTGTCAGGAAGACTTTTCCAGAATTATTTGACAAGCATATAGCTACATGCTAACTGTCTAGTAACTGTAGTACAATTTGAATTGGACCTCTCTCTGAACTTGAACAGCATAATTATTTTGAGAAGTGGCATAATCTTCCTTTTCCCCTTCAGCTTTTATGAATGTAGGTCACTGGCCTTTTACTGTATACATAAACAAGATCCTGAAAATAGAAAACGTCCACTTTCCTATGTCATTTGTTTTTCTTTACTTACAATCATGCCCAGCAGACTGGTTTCTGCCTGTTTAAGGAGACACTGAAACGGCTAAAGTCTTGCCACTTTGCCCCAGTAACCATCCTCTCCATTAACCCTCCATGAAACCTCTTGCCAAATGAGATTGCATTTTTTCCCTTCTCTTTAGATTAGGTTAAATGATTGTTTGATGAATTATTGCTGACTAGATTATATTATCTTTTTGAATACAACAATTTGAATTCTGATTTTGATAATCTTCCTTTAATAAATAACTAAATGCTCTACCAAATCGATTTTTAATTTAAAAAAAAGTGAAGGGGAAAAAAAGTCATGATTCATCACATGACAACAACATGATGATTGGAGTTTGACACCCCTGGCCCAAAGTTACATTTAATTCATTTGAATTCAGCTTTTGTTTTCGACTAAACTTAAAAAGCTGAGACAAACACTAATCTGATGGAAAGTCCCTTTTTATTTGCTCATATTGTAATAATATAATAATTGTATTGTTTATAATATAAATTAATATTAAATATTAATAATATAATAATGATTCCCCCCAACTTTTTTAAAAAGTTCATATTTGCTATACTACTCTCTATTCTATTCTGCAGTTTTACATAAAATCTTTCCTTTCTTGGTCTCCTTTTTATTAAAAAAGAAAAGTAAGGTGCTTGCCTCTTAATAATTTAGTCTATATCTTAACCTTAGTCCTAAAACAAAGGTTATCTATCAGTGACCTTCAGCCTTCTGGAATTTTTTTGTTTAGTAAAGCAAATTTCATACATACCTTATTTTTCGGAGTATTCCCCCCCCCAAAAAAAAGAGGGTGAAAATTTAGGTGCATCTTATACACCAAATGTAGTCCCACCCACCCACCAGCCCCCACTCTTTAATAATAATAATAATAAATTTATTTATAGACCGCTTCCTCTCCCCAAAGGGACTCGGAGCGGTGCACAGGGAAAATTAAAAAATACCAATAAATATACAAATAAATTAAATAAAAGGCAAATTAAACAATGATTATCCCTGCGCTAAAATCCCCAATTTTTAAAATTAACTAAAGTCCCCTAAGCCCTATTAAAAGACGGGAGACTAACCTAGGCCGGCCAAGCAGAAAAAGTGTGTTTTGAGTTTTTGACGGAAGGAGCGGAGGTCCGTAGTTGTTCTGATTTCGGGGGGAAGGTCGTTCCAGAGGGCTGGGCCCGCCACAGAGAAGGCCCTTCCCCTGGGCGTCGCCCGCTGGCATAGCCTAGTGGACGGCACCCGGAGAAGTCCCTCTCGGAGCGAATCGGCCGCAGGGATGTATGGGGCAGAATCCGATCCCGCAGATAACTAGGTCCCGTGCCATGGAGCGCTTTAAAGATGATAACTAACACCTTGAAGCGCACCCGAAAGACGACAGGTAGCCAGTGCAGCTCGCGCAAGAGCGGTGTTACGTGGGTAAACCTTGAGGTTCCCATTATTGCTCGCGCGGCTGCATTCTGGACAAGCTGAAGTCTTCGGGTGCACCTCAAGGGGAGCCCCATGTAGAGAGAATTGCAGTAGTCCAGTCGGGATGTCACGAGAGCATGAGTGACTGTGCAGAGGGCATCCCGATCCAATAGGGGGCGCAACTGGCGTACCAGGCGAACCTGGTAAAACGCCCTCCTGGCCACGGCTGTCACTTGACCTTCCATGGACAGCCGGGTATCCAGGAGGACGCCCAAGTTGCGCGCCCCATCCACAGGGGTAAGATGTTCGTCCCCTATGGCCAGTGATGGAGTCAACTGGTTGTACCGGGATGCCGGAAACCACAGCCACTCGGTCTTGGACGGGTTGAGTCTGAGTTTGTTACTTCCCATCCAGGCCCGCACGGCTTCAAGGCACTGGCACATCACCGCTACGGCATCGTTGGGGTGGTTTGGGGTAGATATATACAGCTGTGTATCATAAGCGTAGAGATGGTACTCTACCCCAAAACCACGGATGATTTCACCCAGCGGCTTAATATATGTGTTGAACAGGAGTGGCGAGAGGACCGACCCCTGAGGCACCCCACAAGTGAGGGGCCTAGAGGTCGACCTCTGCCCTCCTGTCAACACAAATTGCGATCGACCGGAGAGGTAGGAGGAGAACCACCGCAACACGGTGCCCCTCACCCCCAACCCCTCCAGCCGATGCAATAGGATACCATGGTCGATGGTATCAAAAGCCGCTGAGAGGTCTAATAGGACCAGGATGGAGGAACAACCCCCATCTCTGGCCCTCCAGAGATCATCAACCAACGCGACCAATGCCGTCTTGGTGCTGTGCCCGGACCGGAAGCTGGACTGGCGCGGGTCCAGATAATCAACTTCCTCCAGGTGACGGGGAAACTGTTGTGCCACCACACTGTCTACAACCTTCGCCAGAAAGCGAAGATTGGAGACCGGACGGTAGTTAACCAGTAATGCTGGGTCCAGAGAGGGCTTCTTCAGGAGGGGTCTCACCATAGCCTCTTTAAGGGAGGCAGGCAAGGAACCCTCACTCAGAGAAGCGTTGACAACCTCCTGGAGCCAGCCTCGTGTCGCCTCCCAGGATGCCAGTACAAGCCAGGAGGGACACGGGTCCAATAAACATGTGGTAGCTCGCAGTCGCCCACGTAACCTGTCCATATCATCGGAAGTAACAGAGACAAACTCTCCCCAGCAAACTGTCTCAAGACCTGCCTCGGGGGATCCCACTGGGCTATCGATGGAGACTAGTTCGCTCTGAATCTGAGCGATTTTATCCTGCAGATAAATCCCACATTCCTCTGCTCTACCCTGTAATGGGGTTTCCCGCACCCTCTGTTGGAGGAGGGAGCGGGTCACCCTAAACAGGGTGGCAGGACGGTTATCTGCGGATGCTATGAGAGTGGCACAATGATGACGTTTGGCCACTCTCAGCGCCACAAGGTAAGTCCGTAAATGGGCTCTCACCTGTGTTCGGTCAGATTCAGACCGAGTATTTATTTTTATTTATTTATTTTATTACATTTATATCCCGCCCTTCTCCGCAAAGGACCCAGGGCGGCGCACAGGAAATTTAAAAAACATACAAAAATAGAACATAAATAATTTAAAATATATATTAAATCCCAAACCTGTGCTAAAACCAATTATTAATTAAAACCCAATTTAAAACTTTTCTACAGTCCCCATGGGAGGTTAGGCTAGGCCGGCTTGATGAAAAAAGTATGTCTTTAGACATTGGCGGAAGAGGTGGAGGTCGGTGATGGTCCGGAGTTCAGGGGGTAGGTCGTTCCAAAGGGCAGGGCCCGCGACAGAGAAGGCTCTTCCCCTGGGTGTCGCCAGTCGGCATTGTCCGGCCGACGGCACCCTGAGAAGGCCCTCTCTGTGGGAGCGTATCGGTCTAAGGGATGTATGGGGCACGAGACGGTCTCGCATATAACTAGGCCCCGAGCCATGGAGCGCTTTAAAGATGGTCGAGTAGATCTCCATCTCCTCTCTAGGCATCTCTTGTGGCGTTTCATCACCCTTAGCTCCTCGGTGAACCAAGGAGCCAGGGTGGCTCGCTGCCACAAGAGAGGCCGCAAGGGCGCGACCCGATCCAAGGCTCCCATGGTCGCAGTATTCCATGCGGCCACGAGGTCCTCCATCGGGGTGCGGGTCAGGGATACAGGAAGTGGCCCAAGCGCCGTCTGGAACCCATCAGGGTCCATCAGGCGCCTGGGGCGGAACCATATAGGTGACTCAGGTTCCGCCTCCCCGCGGTGGGGTGTAGCGATTGGAAAGTCGAGCCGGAGAAGTGAGTGGTCTGACCATGACAGGGGTGTGATGGCTATATCCCCTATACCCAGACCACTCTTCCATTGGCCAGAGACAAAGATTAGATCCGGCGTATGTCCACCCTCGTGTGTGGGACCCTGAATTACTTGGGTCAGGTCCATGGCCGTCATGGAAGCCATGAACTCCCGAGCTACCTCTGATGATTCGCCCACCGATGGCAGATTGAAGTCCCCCATGACTACCAGTCTGGGGGTCTCAACTGCCATCGTAGCGATCACCTCAAGGAGCTCGGGCAGGGCTGCTGTTACATAGCGGGGAGCCAGGTATACAACTAGCAAGCCCAACTGCCTCCCTAGGTCCCACTTCACGCAGAGGGACTCACAGCCGGTGGTCTGTGGCACAGTGGTCTCTCTCGGCTCAAGACCTTCCCTAACAATAACCGCTACCCCTCCACCGCTACCCCTCCCTAGGGCCCGGGGCTGATGAAAAGCGCGGTAACCTGGCGGGCACATTTCGACAAGGGGGAGTCCTCCCTCGTGGCCCAGCCAGGTCTCCGCAATTCCCACCAGGTCCGGCTCCCCCTCTGACACAAGGTCATGCATGAGGGGGGCTTTGTTGACCACGGACCTGGCATTGCAAAACATCAGCCGCAGGCCCTGGCCCTGTAATCCCTGACCACCTAGCTTGCGGGGGTTGTGGCACCTGACCGTTTGCAACCATCGGCCACGTGCCCCCAACCAGGAGGATGGAGCTTGTCTCCCATCGGATCTGCCTCTCCCTGCCACCCTCTCGATGGGTAGGCCCTCCATGGAAACGACCCGTGTATCCCCCCTCTTAGCGGATCCATCCGCCTCCTTCCGTAATCTGCTGGCTCGGCCCGTTCCCTTCTTGCTAGTCTCAACCTGTCTATACCCTCCCCCCTCCCTGGTACCCCCTAAAATAGACAACAGATTTCTAACTAAAAAAACCCTGAGGCCGCGCTTCGCCCTCCTCTCCGGATTAATAAATCCCTCATCAAGGCGGGCCCTCGTTAAAGAGGAGGGCCAGACCTGCGAGAGCGGGGACTCTCGCAGTAGCATGAGGTCTGCCTTAGAATACATGATCATAATTATACTATATAAATATAAATATATAAATACATAGACACATAAGTATATAAATACATAAATATATAAATATATACATATATAAATATAATACAAATATAAATACAAGATATAAAATGGGTCGTATAGTTGATTATGGGGAGCATCGTTGGCAATTTAAATAGTTAAAATAGATGTTAAGAATAATAAATAAATTCACATGCTCAATGAGATATAGTCCGGCTTTGATCTTAAAATTCATCAGTGTTAAAAATAGTCTGTCCGGGTGGGGTATCATGGGTGTAATTTAGGGAATAGTTGGGGGGGGGGGGCAGTCTCTGGAGCCCAGATTTTAAAAGGGCTCTTCTGGTCTTGCGTCCTATCAGAGAAGACCAGGCCAGGACGCTCTTCCTGCTCCTGGCCAGGCCCGGATAAAGGTTCTTATAGGCCTCGACCATACTGTTGTTAAAAAATCTCAAGGTCCTTCCGGCCGCCTGGACTCATCTCCTCCTGGAGGCCTCGGGCCGACCACTCTTCCGTCTCCCAGGCCCGGCCTCCCCACAACCAGCGGGCCTCTGCCTCCCAGCAATTTGCCTCCTTGCAGAAAACACAGAAAATGGGGCTTGCGAAGGCGGTAATAACAACTGGCCGTTGCTGAAATTGAAAGTGAAACCTGCTGTTTGCTGCAAGGGGCAAATTGCTGGGAGGCAGAGACAGATTTTCTTTCTTCTAATCAGGCTAAACTGAAGCAGCCTGTTTGCTGCAAGGAGGTACCATAAGTCAATAATTATAAATGCCTATAGAATATTCAAATTATTAGACTTATTTTTTAAAGACTGAAGATGAGCATTGAAAAGAATTCTACATGGTTTTAAGGTTGTACGCATGCTCTGGACCTGAGAAGCTCCCACTTCCCTCATATGACTCCCAGAAAATCAAAAGCATTCCCTTTCATTTTTAATGAACCCTACATAGTTTATCATGATGGACAAAGGGTGGTTGGTTTGCATTGCCAGTTTCTATAAACAAGCCTTTCCCACTTAATGCTCCTGGAAACAGCATTGCAGCTCATACAGTAATATTATCACCCATCATGGCCCTAAAAAGTGCGCTGAAAAGAAGAAACTTGTGATTATTTGTTCTAGAACTGGTATAAAATTGTTTATTGAATTAGTATCTCTAGCTAAAGCATAGTTAAGATTTTTCTTCTCATCTGATTTCACTGATGGAAATGGGAGAGTAAGGAAAATTCTATCCTGTTGCGAGGTTAACATATCATGATTGGCAGCAAGAAGGGTGCACGTAAAGGAAGTCTGGAGAAGTGGAAGGCCATCAGTTGAGTTGTGGGACCCTAGGATTTTCCCAAATAGTGATAAAACTATACTGTTGATTTTCAGCAGTTGTAATACTGAAAGTACAATCAAAGGAGACTTTGATAGCAGCTTTACATACATATCCTCAGTTTTACAGTAGCAGAACTGTTAGTTAAATATGCTATAGCAAAATTAATATAGTACAATATGTGTCAACTCTATAAGTAACATTTGACAAAAGAAACACATGTCTTGCAGAAGATAGAATGGAGTACATATCCTGACATGGAACTACAAAACTTAAAAATGCAAAGATTTATATTAAATAACTACAAAGATTGTAGTTATTTAATATAAATCCTAAAATTTGGTTATCACAGTTTTTTCTCTAGTCCTCCTTTAATTTATTTTTTGATTGTCAACATATTGTAGCAGGAGCAGAAGAACCTGGGGGTGGAGTTCAAAGAGGGTTCAGCTTCGAATCTCTGTAGTTTCAAGTGAGCTAAGCAGGGGTGGGATTCAACTGGTTTTGAGTTGTTTGGGCGAACCGGTTATGTTACGATTTTGCGCAGTCTGGAGAACCGGTAAAATTGACTACTAGCTCCGTCTGCCCCGCCCTATATATTATCTTCCCTTCATCACATGGTCCAGCTAATCTCCATGCCTCACCTGCTCTGCTCACCAAAGGTAATCATGCCACCCGCTTGACCTAAGCCTCAGGTCAGGGTCCAGGCACATACCATTCCCCGGCTCCAGCCTTGCCCCGGAGATGCCACCTGCCTCAGCCAGGTCGGGGAATGTGCCATTCCCTGGCTCCAGCCTTGCCACGGGCCTCTGCTTGCTCGCCACTGCCCCCCTGTGGGCTCAAACTACCGGACGGTTCTTCTTACCTAAAGCGCTGCATTGGAGATCTTGCAACCGTCCCTTGCCGAGGCTCAGCCAGTCATGAAGATGCTCCATGTGGTCTCCGGGTCAGCAGCTGCTTCTCTCGGCTGCTGCTCTTGCTGGGAGAGAGTGTGTCTCTTGCACAATTTAGCAACTGTAAGCCGTGCTTTCCTCTAAGTCTCATCTGGAAAGCATGCAGCACAGAGAAGCAGCATTCAACATGGCTACTTCTTCTCTGTGTTGTGCGCTTTGCGAATGGGATTTAGAAGAAAGCAGCGGTTCACACTTACTAAATTGCACAAATGACGCACTCTCTCCCAGCAAGAGTAGCAGCAAAGAGAAGCAGCCACTGCCTTGGAGAGCAGAGATGGAGCGGAATAGGCCCCAAAAGGCTGCTCGGTCGACCCTTGCCGGGTGCTGGAAACCACACGGGTGCACTCTCACATTTTTGGCGAACTGGTTGTTAAATGACTTGAATCCTACCACTTGAACTAAGTACAACCCCTTTGAATTCTGTTTACCTTATCTAATTCCTAGCAGGTGTTAACCCTTAGCTGAAAATATTCCTGTGCATAGGCAGGATTAGCAGTAAATCAGTTTCAATGGACTTTCAGGTGAGGACCTGATCTTTTGTCCCTGACACTTACACAGCATTTTACTGTTGTAATAGGTTGCAAATGCAATGAAGAATTCATTACCTTTTGATGCTCCTGATGCATCACAAGGAGGACAGAAGATTTTGAAAGTAGAGGTTACTCCCACAGTGCCAAGAATTTCTAGAACAGCTATTACAACAGCTTCAATCCGCCGACATCGTTGGAGAAGAGAAGGTAAGTCTTTATAATGTAAAGTGAAAATTATAATGATGTCATTCCCCTCCACTGGCAAATGCTAGTTTCTAAGCCTGAGTTTGATCATTTGTTTCAGGTATATAGACATACAGAAAATAATTATGTATATGTACAAATGTGTAATCGTAACTGCATACTATAATGAAATAAGAATTCTTCCTGTTTTATATATCTAGAAAAACCTAAGTGATTTAAGTGGCATATCATGGAAATTGAATAGCACTTTAAAAAAATTTTTTAATTACTTTCTACTTTCAGTGGGTTGTATCTTTCTTCTTTTTAAAAAAATGTTGGAAGGTCATTATTTTGATGGTGTGACTGTATCTGAAATTTGTGGGCAGTCCAGCTATATAGTATCTTGGAAAAAAATTGACTTTTTTTCTTTTTCAACGATTTCATAATTTATAATCTATATGTGACTTTTGGGGATGTGTGTTGCTGTTTCTTTTTAATGGGATAGAGGGGTGTGTTTATGTATAAAATTCCAAATACCAACATAAGCTAGACAGTATTGAAAATGTTATCTTTGTTTTTTCATTGATAAAATGGTAACTGGTACTTTAATATTAATTTGTACTCATATTTTCAAGAACTGTGCTCTGCAAACCTAACAATAAAACTCAAATATTTTGTGTGGGGATAATTTAAGAATCTTTTAGTTTTCATAGGGAGCAACCTCAAATCTTTTAAACTCGCTCCTCTGCCAGCAAAAAGAAAAGCAAATGTTAAATTGGAAGCATACCAATTTCTGTTATGGGTGGATAAGGTTTGATTCTTTTTTTAAAAAAAATCAATTATATTAGTAAATATATAGTACACTGCAAAAACATAAAATTTGAACTTTTATTAAACTTTAAATTCCTTGTTAAATATTTATGTACAGTACTTGTTGATTCTGTTTTTTGTTTTCATTGAATTCTTCATAATAAAAACAGTTAATCCTATTTTTACAAATCCTTCATCATGTACAGCCTCACTGCAGTAGTGCTGCATTTATGTCTTCTTGCACACGGAACATCATCTCCACTTATTTTTATGATGCTGTTCAGCTTTCTTTGAGAAAAATGCAGGTGTGGTTTTCTGTATTCCGTGTACACCTTCATTTCCCTGCCTGGGTTATACTGATTAGGGAAAGAGTAGAAAGACACTAAAATATTATATGTTGAATCCCAGATGGCTTTGACTTCTCAAATGATGCTGACATGAGCATTCCCGGATCTCCGATCCTGCACGGCTCCACAGACCTAGGGATCAAACGCAAGCAAGAGGGGGACGTACTGATGCTCAGGACCCCTGAGCATGGCTCACCGGAGCCCAACTTGACACCAGCCACAAAAGAGGGTAGGACAGAGATAAGGTGGCATAAGTCAGTAAAGCCATTGCTTGGGGAGGATCCTGGCTCTTTCTTCCCAAACAGAATTCCCTTTTGCTTTAGAGTATGTTCCATTGACCACAGGTACACTTTCTTCTCTTTCCTTCTTTCTGCACATATCCCTTTATGCCTAGCTTTAGGCTTAGAGCTATTTATTATAACAGTTTGGACTTTGACTATCTGTATAATTTCCAGCTTAGCATGGTTAAAATAACCTGATAACTTTGAGATCACTTTGTAATGTAATGTGTAGATGATCTTGGGGGATCAAGGAAAGGTTCTGCTTAGAGAACGATCAGACAAGAGAGGGAGGAGACCGCAGTTGCTTAATGGTCAGAGAAAAAAACTTAGGAGAAACAAGAATTTTGTACCTTCAGATTTGCAAGATTGATGCCAGCCCTTCTGGGTAGACTAGGAAACCTGACTAGATGAGCAAAATCTACTTTATTTTAAGACTACTTTAATAGAATCTTGCAAGTCTGAATGTACAGAATTTCCACTGCTACTTTTAACCCTCTGATCAATTAGGGCAGGTCTTCCTAAGTTTCTTCCTCTGACAGTTAAGTGGCTCTTGTTTGATAGTTTCATCGGCAATCTCTTTTCTCTCATCCTCCAAGGTCATTCTATTGCATCCTGGAACACTGTGCTAGTGAGCATGTTAAGTCTGCTAAATGTACACATATATACATTTATAGATATACAACAAATAAATATATTTATATATACAAGTATATATACATATATACAAGTATATATACATATATACAATAAAAATGTGTCAAGTAAAAATATTGATGCTCACCACCTGGAATGCTTTACAGCATATAAAATAATATTGTAATCTAGTAATAGAAGAGGGGGGAAGCCTTTCTCTTACTATTTTATATACCAAACTTCCAGTTCAATGAATGGTTTAATCACCTGTTCAGTGGAATTGAACAGGTGAAGTGAAATTAAATTGCCATTGTGCTATTTATGGGATTGGGTCCCAAAGTAGGTAGTATAAACTTGGAGAGAAAAATCTTATAGCCTTGTATAGTGGTATTCTTCATGTTAACTCTTTACTAAAAGATTCTCATTTTACTCGGTGCACGTCCTTAACCTACTGTCCCCTTGGTGCTGGTGCAGAAGTATTCAGATAGCAATGCATTCTAAGTTATAAATTTATACTTTGCTAATCTGCATATCTCCCTAATTTATTTCTATAGTGCTTCTTTTCTGTCTTTAGTGTAGTCTTTTTGGCACTGCTGATATTTTAAGACTTTAATAACATTTACAAATTATGTGCTGTACATGCTTCACAGTTGCTCCAAGGAAAACTATGTAGGAGATGACCAAGCTGAGCCCGAGGAAGGGGTCAAGCACGTCATCATCAATCTCAAGTCCCTTCGCGCCCACAAGAGATCTAAGTCCAGCCCACCTTGAATTCCATTGACTCTTATCTACTGTCAATTTTCCTTTGACTGTTAGTAGTTCAGAGTCTTGTAGAAAGCATGCATTAAACCTATATTCATTTGAACTGTCTTGGCTCCTGATTTCTTGCGCCTGACAAGCTAAATAGCAAAACAAACATGCAAACAAACAAACCATTTAGAGTTAGCATTAGAATTAGGATTCCTTATTTATTGCATTTGAATCCATCATGTGCAACCAGAGAGTTCATGGTGTCTGAAGAGGAGAGGCGTTATTGGAAAACTATGGAAGCATGAAATTTAGAATTTACTCCTAGAACTGAGTGAGTTTGAGCATGGCCAGTAAACTAGCCCTAACCACAACTTTTCTCCTACTGGTTTTATTTTGTTGTACTAACTACATGTTGCATGTGCATGACCAGAAGAAGGGAAAGAAATTCTCACACAAATTCTCAAATCTTCTTTTCAAAAAGAGTTGCTTCGATGCCACAGTACTTCTTTCTTTAATATATTAGATATATTTAGATTAGGTGTTGTTGCCTAAATGTTTTCTAGATAAAGTAAGTGAGCATAGCTTACACAAAGAAGTTTTTAAAAAATCATATTTTTGTGAGTGAATCTTTTTTATTTCTTTTGGTGATCTGGGATAGGAAAAGATTGGTCTTCTCTTAATCATAAAAGGAAATCACAGTTTGTTAAATTACTCACTTTTGGTGATCTCTTGATTTTGCATGAAATTGATAAATATTCTTATTTTCAAAATTGTGTAAACAAAATGACACAATCTTATTTTTCTTATGCTGATCTATGACAATAATAAAATTGTTTTCATTTGAACTTCCTTATTTATTCTTGATTTTAAATATTCCAAGTATATAATAAATAATCAGACTTTTTTGCATCATGCTTGAGTCAGTTTGTGTAAATATTCTCTGTAAATTAATAAAAAGTAGAATCATAATGCTGACAGGATTAATGTGCATGTACTCTTACATTGATTATGTAAGAGAAGCTTTGAATATGAATAATAATGTTGGGAGCATTGATAAACCATGTACCTGTTGTGGGCAGAGCTAAGCATTGATTTAAAAAATATTTCAAAAAAAATATGGCTGAAATATCCTTTTGAGTTTATATTTTGGTTCTTCCTCTGACAAGCTTTATTGTCTACAAGGACTTTGGTTCAGAATATACCTGAACATTTTGTGAGAAAAATAAGCTTTTCCCCAAATGACTATGTTCCCATTGAAGTCAAAAGTATATTTATAGTGATTAGTAAATCTATATATTGCTCAAATTGAACTTCTGAATACTTGATGGCTTGAGAGATCCTACCTTGCATGTTGTTTTCCTCCTTTTTCACTTTCAAGCACTGCTGAGTTGCCTTGGCCTCTGCATGGTGGTGGCATTCGGAAAATTTACACCAAGCCTCTCTGACTCTTTTCTCCGAACGGAAGGGATAATTTTATTAATTATACTAAATAGTAATGTTGCAAACATCATTGACAAACAACAATATTTCTTCCATTTTATGTTATTTTATCCTTGCAAATTGATTGTAAGGCTTGAGATGTATCCATGGAAATTGACTCGGAAACACCTCTGCATATTGTGTTCCCTCCATTAAAGTAAGGATGGGTTAAGAGAGGTGGTGGTGGGAAGGCAGCAGCTGCTGCTGCTCAATGAAAAGCACTTTCACTTAGCTTTGCATGGTGGTCAAATAAAAGAGTCTAAAAGGCACATTTGCTTTCAGGACATTCTTTTATTTCAAATGGCTTTTTAACTTTTTGTGTGAAGAATACCATATGTAAAGTGGCTTGTTTTTAAACATAATATTTTACAAGGCTCAGGGTTTGTTTTTGTTTAATCGAAGAGCCTTCTTATTTTATAGAGCACGGTTGTGTTAATGTTTAAAATGTTAAAATGCTAAAGTAAAAGAATCAACGTTGCTGAAGAAATAATCTGTAAAATGGGCATTCTCTCAGCTGTCAGATTTAATTCTACATATTTACCTTTGTCAGTATGATTACTTTGCAGAGAGATTTTTGAAATGGGAGAGAAATGATGTATGACAGGATAATTGTAATCTTAGGATTACTGTACAAAACAGAACTGTATTAAGTTAGAACGAGGGTGTCCAAATTGTTGATTGGAAAAGAGAATGATCTGAGAGGCTGGTTAAGCACTTGGTTAGCTAAAAATAAATAATATTTTACAGACAGCATCAGCTATGGAGACTTGCTTCTGCTTTGTAAATAATCTGTTCTCTTGCTTATAATACTTCCACATTGTGCTAATTTCATGATAATGGGTCAGTGTTTGAAACTGTCCAGAAAAATATATATGTATATTTATTAAATTTATATGCCGCCCATCTTGTACTCAGTGCTACTATGATATGCAAAAACACTTAGAAAACTTCACAGTGACACATGCACCCACTGTTAAATACACACACATATCAAATAATATTCAGATGGCTGACTTTGAGGAATACTTGTAGGCATCAAAATCTCTATTTCACAGAAGCCCTACAAATACTGAAGTAGAACTGCCCCTTTGGCATTTAGAATAGAGAGAGGTACAATTTGAGTTAGAGGGGGAGGGGGAAGAAATGAAATCAAACAAACTAAAAGTGGCCAAACAACTCACTATTTTCTTATTGAATGAATTCTGACTTAATCTTATGTACCAGCACAACAATTCTAGGTTGATCTTTAGCACTGGGAATGGCAGGAAGATTTCTATAAGAATTTACTTCTGGAAGAATGTGCTTTTAGTTACATTCATTAAACACAATCATAAACATTCCTCAAAAGTAAAAGTTCTCTATACAGCATTTAATATGCTTATTAATAAGTGCAGCTAGGATTATAGCCATATACAAATTTATTATTATAATTTACATATTAGTAGTTATGTAGTAAAAAATGAATGGTTTATGACTTTTTGAGAGGTTATTGTAAGCATATTTTTTAGAAAAGTAAAAAGTTGTAAGCATATCTTTTAGAAAAGTAATCCATTTAAGCATTATGTAATAAATTCATTCTGTTCCAGACTGCAGTATAAAAACAATTATAATAAAAACACTGTAACTTGAAGTTTAAGTTTCTGCAAAATGTTTGCAACATAAGTTTGCTTAAAAAAACCTGTGTGCAAACCTATCCACTTTTAAAATTAAATCATAGTATCGTAATTTCTTACTCTGGGGTCTTTGGTATTTTCAGATGCTGAAGGAGTCAGTGGAAGAGAAGAGTCTGTGAACTTCAATGATGCTGATGAAGGGTTTTCCTCTGGGGCATCACTTAGCAGCCAGCCACCTGGGACCAAACCTTCATCCACATCTCAGAGGGGCAGCTTAAGGAAAGGAGTTGCTGGGCTTTTGGCCAAGGATAAGGAGATCATCTTGGCTACCAAATCCACAGACAGCCCTCGAGAATCTGCCCGCAAGCAGTACTTGCACCAGTCAATTGACCTCAATACAGATGCAATTGAAATTACTCCCACAAAGAAACATTTGAGTTTGCCTGCTGGGCAGGTGGTACCAAAAGCCAGCAGTGTAAGCCTGATCCGAACTGCAAGTGCTTCTTCCAGTAAATCATTTGACTATGTGAATGGTAGTCAGACGGGTTCCAATGTTGGCATTGGCAGTGATGGTGTTACTAACTTAGCAGCTGGCAACTCCAATCGTTTTTCAACCATTAGTCTACAAGAGGACCGGTTAAGTCAAGCTGGAAATGGTAAAGATGTCCACTCACCAGGAGCTCCTCTGACTAAGCAGTCCCGATCCCCAAGTTTCAATATGCAACTAATATCCCAAGTCTAACTTTTTTTTTAACCTTCCTATGTTTTTTTCCATTTGTCCAATTCTTTTTTGAGCAACATCTACAATCTTCATCTTATCGTTTGAAAATCCTGGCTTTGGTGATCTTGTTCGATTCATTTAGAAACTATACTATATTTTGTACTGAAACAGCAATAAAACCTCGTGTTTTTGCCCCCTCTCCCATTAATGTCATTGTGAAACAGTATAAAATATACTTTATGCCTTTTCCAAGCCTTTGGTTCTCCTTGGGTGATGTGCAATCCATTATAGGCAGATCAGTTCCCATTTCAACACTGTGAGTCTTGAGAAGATTGGAGGAAATGGAGAATATGATCCCTATCAAAACAAAGCTTCGGCTTTCCTGAGAAATAATAAACGGGTTAGTTTTCTCAGTCTAAAGTTCTGCAAAGACTAATGAATTGTGATTTTTTTTTTGTCTCTTGGAACCAAGAGTGCCTCAGAGATTCTAGTAGGACTTTGGACCTCTGAGTTAGTGCAATCAATTCTGTGGGAGAGGAATATTGTCATTGCTTCTGATGGCGGTTGAAATGCACTTTGTCATGAACATTAGAGTAGTCTTCCTCTACCATCCATCCACTCTTGCCCTCCCAAGCTTAATGTTCAGCTACCAAGACATGTATATATGACCAGGAAATTGCTCCTTCAAAATGAATGGGCTGTAAGTAGACAGCATAGATTGCAATGCAGTTTTAAGGCCTATGGAGCCATGTTTACATGTCTTCCCCACCCAGGAAACAGGGTTGTTTCTCTACATGGTAGAAATTTGAAAGATGAAATACATTTAAAACAAGATTGAGAAAATGGGACATGGGCTTTCCCAAGTATGACTAGTCATCAATGCTCCTTAAAAGTTACTTTTGTAAGTTGAGAATCTTTGGAACCTACAAGAACATTTGAAGTTTAGGTGAGGGAGTTTTTCAGGGTGCTTGCGGTGGAATGACTAAATTTTATCACTGAACAAACTCAGAAGCTTCAAAAAGGACAAGTGTTCTCCAGCGGGAAATGCCAGGAGCAGAGGCAATGGCTGCTGGAAATACTGAGGCATCAGTTTTCCTTAAAATCATTTCTCAAGCAGTGGGGTTTTTTGGCAGCTTTCTCTTTCCAAAGGAAACAATTCACTGCCTATATTTTGATCAATCCATTGCAGTCATAGTTCATATAGTTAATGTAATGCGGGTGTGCGTGGGGGAGCTAAAGATATTATCTCCCCTACTTTAATCTGGGAATGCATACTGTTGAATTTAATCTTGAATGCATGTGGTGTGTCAGCAATACGTGGTATCTGTGCTGTAGATCACTGCTTTAAATTGCATTTCTTATTCTAAAGAAAGTGTTCATTATGTTTTGAAGAGTAATGTATACATGGAAAGCAAAAGGGGGCTGTTTTGCCTTCTTATATTTTTGCTGTACTTTGACCTGGAATTCTGTTGACAGTTAATGAAAGGAACAGATATAAGTTATATTCCTCCTTTCTCGAAGTAACCTTTTGAATTAGTTATAGGTTGAAAAGATTCAAACATAGTACATTATTTTCAGAAGGGTCAAAGGTTAAAATGTTCAGATTACCAAGTGCCATTATTCTGCTAAAGAAAAAATTAAGTTTAGTTGATAGTTTCCAGTTCTTCTACTCTCTTTTGTCTTTCTTCCCTGACTTTTGATTTGAATCTGGAGTTTGTCAGAAGAATTGTAGCTAAAGTAATCCTCATTTTAAAGTATTACTATTACACTAAGTAGTAGTTACTTTGTATAGGCACTCATTAAAGCAAAGCTAATGTCAAATTTAATTCCAATATTACTGAAACTCAGGAATGTTTCCCAGTGATTCATTGTAATTATTGAATATTCAGAATAATTTTGAATAATATGTATAATGTAGGTTAGACTTCTTGAGCTCTAAAGCCATCCATTATAGACAACTTCAAAAGGTTTCTTTGTTCTGTAGAAAAAGTGAGAAGGGACCTAGCTGTATGTCTTTATTTTTCTAGAGAACTAATATGATCCCCATATAATTCAGCAGTCTTTTTTAATAATAGAAACTATGACCATTATACAGAAAACTGCATGAATAGTTTTATAACTAGGGACTTTGGGCTTTCAAGTGTTAAGTGGTAGTTCATTGTGCAACATATTAAACTATGTTTGCATCCTTCTGATTTAATGGTGTGAAGATCACAGAAATGATTATGACCAAGGTGACAGGATTTAAAAACAAAAACTACTGGGATAACCAAGCCTGTGGTTATACCTAGAGTAGCTTTTTAAGATCCAGATCTGTGTATTCTACATAGCAAAAACCAAGTCTTAGTTGAAAAGAAATATTGCTGTAATTCAGACCAGCTTATTTGTTCTTTTTGAAACATTTAAGTCACAGGTTAAGTTTGTTGTTTTTTAAAAATATCTGTATGTAGTTGTATGCACATAATATGCAGAAAGTCTAATTTACATACTGATGATTGGTAGCTTGCTATCAAACTGGAATGTGTTTAACTGTGCAAATCTTCACCTTAAAGAGGTTATAGTTTATTTTTTTAAATATTGAATAAAATATGTATTGTATCTTCTCAACATATTAAAATTATAATGTGTACATATGTTGGGGTGATGACTTATAGAATTAGTAAAGTGATTGTTTTCTTCTGTGCAGTATAGTTTTCTGTATTTAGTTCTTTTGCTTTTATTATTGTTTGACACATTATAACATCATGTATGTGTTTTCAATTTTGTTTTATCTTTCTTTTCTTATTTTTCTTCTAAAGAGTTGGCACATTGTTCAGATTCTATTCCTATTTTAATATGCAATTTTTCCATACTGTGGACTCAAGTACAAGCTTACTTGTTTCTTTGTCTTTATGATGGAGGAAACACTGCTGGATATCTTTTCTTAAATGTCTGTGTCTTACTTGAGAATATTAATTGGTTCTCTTAATAGGTCATGCTAGTACTGCTTCAACATTTGTTGATGTATCTGCTGCTAAGCTGTCCCAAAGTTTTTGCTAAAAGCACTGTATTGATGTTTTGTATTTAAAGGTTCAGACTCAGTGGGGATTAACATCTCTTTGTTTCTTATTCATGGTTGAGATTGTCCCTTTCCTCTTAGCACCTTGGGTTTGCCTACTCCCCCTCCCCCCCAATTGAATTGCACACTAGCTTTTATAATGTTGACCATGAACTATCCAAAAGTGTGTAAACCTACCATGTATGCTTACCAAATATATAGAGAGACTCAGTCACTATCTTTCATGTGTTACTCAGAAAATAGACTGTAGTTCACAAGTTCATTGTACTCTAGAGAGAGAGAGTTACAATACTCAGTTTTGAAAGGAAGAAGGGAAAGATAATTCCACCAAAAATGGTGATGCCTGAGTGAAGATGCAATTGATCAGTGCTTGGTGTAGCTTGTAAAATTCATTGACATGGGACATTGGAATGAAATAGAATTAGTTTGGCACAAAAGTCAGAACTTTCCATTGAACCTTGTAATTTGCCATTACAAACTTTTTACTGGATTATAGGCAACAGTAATACTCTGAAGGATATGACAGATATTTGCATTTAAATATTGTTATACGTATCGTGTTATATAATAGCTTCTGTTAAGTAGAAATGGCAGTTCTTACAATATTTTGTTCCAGTTGCACAGTGAAAAAGAACAAAGTGTCTTCATATCTTATGCGTGTGTTGACCAAAATGCCTGTATAAAAAAAACCACTAAAAATATGATTACAAGAAAGAACTATGAACAAAACTGGGTAGGACAATAGTCTGAAATAATATTTTTACTTGCCTTCCTCTCTGGAGGAATATTAACCTAATTACCATGTTATAAAGACTATTCTGCTATTACTTTTGCTCTAGTTTTACATGTAAAAAAGGAAAGGTAAGCATATAGTTATATGGTTATTACCAAATGCTGGATTATTTTAATTACACCATTTGACCTGGCTTGCGTTTTTTTCATAATACAGACGATAATAGGAGAATAAGATTAATCATCTCATTGATTACAAAACTATTTCAAACATTGCTGATGTGCAATTTATGGGCAGCTCTTTCAATGATTTCTTAATGTCTTTCATGTAAAACTATGCATCATTCTATGCCAGAATGATGAATTTGTATCACAGTGAGATGTTTAAAATATAGTGTTTTTCAAACATATACAGTAATAGTATCTGATTCATAAACTGGGTGTCTTGTATCCTGATGCTCTTTGTTGATTTAAAGTAGGCAAGTTCATATATTTTGCAACTGAAATAAGGAAATTATAATAATTTCAGACTTTTGATTTGCACTATTTTAAGGGAAGTAAGTTTTTTTTTCTGCTGGGGAATGGATATGTGCATGTATATATGTGTGTATATGTGTGTGTGTATAACCACACACACAAACATACACGCACACACACATATATACATACACAGATGTGTACTATTTGTCAGTTGTTGACAATCAATTGCTCTGTTATTTGCAAGATGTATGTAATTATAATCAATGTAATATTCTGAAACAAATATGTATATGTGTATATTTCCAAATGTTTGTTTAATATTTTTCATTATTATCAGTATTTATCTTCAGGGAATAGATTTTCATTTTATTGTTGCAAATACATTTTGAAGGAGTAATTTGAGTGCCGGTAGTACCACCCAAATGCAACAGATTTTTTTAAATTAATACAAAAATTGCAACTTTTAACAAATAATTAAGGAGATGAAATTGAAAATTTTGTTTTAAACTTTAAAGAACATATGAGTTGGAAAAGACAAATCAATCTAAATACTATTTTCATACATTATTTAAAAAAATGTTTATAAATTATTTCTGGATAATCAGATATCACACATTATAATTTGACCACTTAAAATTAAACAAAACTCCATATTCGACCAGTTAAAATTAATAATTGCCAAAGACTAGTAATTTGATTCATTGCTTAATACTAAATGCAATACATAAATTCAATATTGGGACATTAGTAGGATAGAGTATACATGTAGAATCACTTAGATGAATCCAAAGTTGGTTCATTCCAACTTATTTGTTTAACATAAAAAACAAACATGTCAGTGAGAAAGAAGTGCTTGACAAAAGTTTTTATTCATGGTTTACTCATGGTTCATTAGGAATTAAATTGATTTCCTGTTTCCTGTGCTTCTGCATTATACCCCGTTATAATTATTCACATTCATTTGTAAGTCTTCATTAAGTCTTTTTAATATTGCACTCATTGGTTATGATCCAAAGATTCACTGAATCATTCAAATAAAAACCTTTAATTTTTCTTTATAATTAAAGGTTTGATTCTCTTTCATTTAATTCTCTTTAAATAAATTATCATTAATTTCTCAAATATGCTTTAATAAAAATACATGATACCACTATTATCCTGAATATCCATGTAACCTATTTTTCTGCTGATTAATACTTCAAATAATATTTTGAATAACAAATTAATTCTCTCTTTTGGTTTCCCACAAATATTTTTGTATTGTGCTTTTGTAAAGAACCCTCACTTTATGTGCAGTAAGATTTTTAAAATAGTTTGCACTTAAAACATAATTAAAATTTTGTGGAAAATAATATATTCAAACTCAAATCCACTCAAAAAGCAAGCAGAATTTTAAAAATTGGTTATTTGTATATATTCATACACCCATTTTCATCATATGTAAAATTTAAATACAATGAAATATACAAGAGGTACAAGTTAGAAGATCCTTTCTTAAATTTCTGTCAGAATTGTCAACGCTGCAGTATGGAATTGCATAAACTACCATATATGATTGGAGCATAACTTTTTTTAAAGCCCTTAAATAGTTTTTGTTAAAAATATTCAAGCCCACAATAAGTATTGTAAACTTGAAAATATATTTTCAAAATTGGTTTACTATTTTTCCCAGAAATACAATTCAAAATGTATAGTCACTCCATGATTTGTAATAAGGAGCATCCCTTTTTTGTTGAGACCTTTAATTTGCAAAGTAGATAAATATTAGTGAGTACAAAAGCATTTCTGTATAATTTTGAATTCTACTCCTAATTTTAAAAGCTCATTGCATTAAATATTAGAGAATTAAAATTGCAGCATCTATTGGTACTAGAAAACAGAATATTTTTGGTGCTCTACTTCACATGGGACCAAGGTTATTCTTGGCATTAACAATATATCAATTCATGCAGTTAATAGTCAATTATGTGTAACCCAACCCAGTGTCTTTATTCTACATATAAAATACTTGAAATTAGTAGATAGTGGGGGGGGGGGTAAGTCTATGGTATTTAATTTACACTGGCTTATCAACTTTGATTTTGTTTTCACTTGAATTTTTACTTACAATCAACATATATGGCTACTAATTTGTAATGTTTCTGTTTAAACAATTATCTGCAATAGGCACTCTGAGGGAGATATCAATGAAATACATTCATGAGTGTTTAAAATTTTACACAAGTTAACTAGTTCTTCATTTTGAAATTACTTTTTACAGTATTCTCATTAGTATTTCTGAATATGTTGTTTATGATTGGAAAGTAGAATATAGAAACTTGAAATCAGTCTGTTTATTGTAAGGTCATCTCTAAGGTAAGATGATTCACTTAACTTGGTCACATCAAACTTTACTCTTGGATTTGAATAATTTCTGACAAGCTACTGATGGTGAATGAAGATGTTAATTTTTAATGTTTGTAAACAGATATCCTGACTTACAATGTTTCATTCTAGCTTTTTTGACAATAGTTACATAAGCTCATCTTTCAAAAGCATTTTCTTTTCCCTTCACAACTTCCATCTGGCCAATTATTATCTGTCATACAAAGGTTTATTATTAAACCAAGATTTCTGAAGGATTTTTACTGTTCTGGCATTATGTAACCTATTTTACCTCATTTGCAAAAACCATAGCTGGCAAATATCCCACTTACTTTATAGAACATCTGTTTGACGAAAGGAGTTGATTTATGATAATATTCCACCAGCATATTGGTATGATATTTGAAACAAATCAAAATCTGGTGAAATGTTAAACAAAATGAGTATGTAATATAAATGCAGTCTTTATGGCATTGGGGCCCTAATTTGGGACCTGTGAAAAACTATTAACAGAGCTCAGATGACATGTTTTTGAAGATCATTATACTGGTGCATGTAAGCCATTATCGTAACTGTCTTACTGAATCTGGTTAATGTTGAACTGTGTTAAGTGTTGAATTTGTAAATAATTGCCAGAGATAGATAATATTTTGAATCATTGTAAATAGAGGTGTATAAAATTAAAACTAATCTGCAACGCAGAATATATATGTATATATAAAAGGTGTTTAAATAAATATTGTGCCGTTTCTGGAAAAATGGTCACATTGTCATATTTTCCCCAGTATACTTTTACCTGAACAGCATATTATTTTCTCATAGAACATGCTTCTTTTGAGTAGGTATTATATATAACAATCCAGAATACTTGTTTTACACTGAAGTTAATTTCTAAAAACTGGTTGATTAGTGGGCCTGACCGTTAGCATTACTTGGCACAGAGTATCAATAGGTTTACAGGTTACAGGCTGCAGTATTTTAATCTTTGAAGCACTAGGAGGTTGTGTATTGGTTCTCTTCCAAATACTCCCATGTCTTGGGAATTTAATAAACAAGAAGATTATCAGTGCAACTACTGATGTAATTGTTAAAACGTTCACATTGGCTTCTATTCCATTCCACTCCATTTCATTCCACTCCATTCCAAATTCTTCAGAGGGTATTTAATATAAACCCTTAAACTGTTAAATAGCGGTTGAAATATTTATAGATTTAGAATTCACAATATAAAAAACTATTATTTCCACGAGGGTAAGGTGAGTATTGAAGAGACCCTATGACAGTGATGGCTAACCTTTTTTGGCTCACGTGCCAAAAGTGGGGGGAGCACACGGGGGTCGTGCACAGACGTGCCACACCCATAATGCTATGTACATAACCACAATGCACATGCACGCATGACCAACACTCCCCCACATTTTTGGTGTGGTTCTTTCGCCCTCCCCAGGCTTCAGAGGCTTTATAGGAGCCTGGGGAGGGAACTTCCCTAAAGTCTCTGGAGCGCGAAAAATTGGCCCTATGGACAAACCGGAAATTCGGGGATAGACTTCTGGATTGCTCCAATTTTAGCCCTCCGGAGCATTCAGGAGCCCTCAGGAGGCTTCCCTGAAGGCTTCAGAGGGCTAAAACTGGCCCTACGAGCAACCCATTTTTTGCCCTCCGGAGCCTTCAGGGAAGCCTCCTGAGGGCTCTGAACGCTTTGCAGGGCTAAAATCGGCCCTACGAGAAACCCGGAAGTGACTTCCGGTTTGCTTGTAGTGTCGTTTTTTGCCCTCTGGAGCCTTCAGGGAAGCCTCCTGAGGGCTAAAACCAGCTCTATAAGCAACGTGGAAGTCCTGAAGCCTCCGGAGGGCGAAAAATAGCCTCAAAAGAAGGCCAAAGTCATTTGGCCAGCATGCGCATGCGCCCTGGCCAGCTGACAGGGCAAACCTTGTGTGCACTGACAAATGGCTCCACGTGCCACCTGTGGAATGGGTGCCATAGGTTCGCCATCACGGCCCTGATAACTTCCAATCTGCTAGTGACAGGCCAGAAATGAACACCACCCTAAACCATTTAGCAGTAATGAAAATAACCTTTCAGATGTTGACCTACATCTATTTTCTCCTGAACATTAACCATACTGGATCTGAGATCCAACATTAGATGAAGTAGCTTAGTTCCTCATTCTTGACTTGAGTCAATTGTACATTTAAAAGATTTACTTGTTCTTCAGATATATTACTTAGAATATTAGAAGGATTTATTAATAAGTAATAAAGTTTTCAACTTTAATAAGTTGGTTTTATAGGCCACAGGATGCCATGCCAGGGATCCTCTAAGTCAAATTTGTGTTCTTAAGCCAGCCTGATGAAAACAGACTAACCTTATGTATTTGGTTATGCCAAAATTAAGGAGGTGAATGGGGGCAGCGATAATTTAATGAAATATGTCACTTTTGAAGAAATTTTTATATTCCCTTGAGATGGTTTAATTTTAATTTATATACCTTAAAAAGCATGAAATAATTGTTGAACATAATTTTGTCACATTACTTTCCTAGCAATGCCACTTATTCATATTCTGTAGGAAAATTTATTATTAATCTATAGTTTGGGCAACACAAATATGTAGTTTTGGATGGTTTCCCTCAAATAAATGAACTATAACTTTTTTACCAATTTGCTTAATTTGTTTCTTTTTTATCTACTTTCAGAATTTGTGTGGAAAACATGTTTTAAGTCATATTTATGCAAAAACATAAATTCAAAATGGTTCACAAAATTTTAAGCACCTCTGTAGCTATCTTTAAAAAAATTAGCATAATTTGTCCTCAGGTTATTTGTAGAACTTGAAAGAAAACTTCATCTTTTTAAATAATGCTGCCATCTTCTGCTAAAACTCAAAATTGCAATTTTTCCCAGGCATCCTCAAAATCAAATTAAGATTCCTGGTGACAACAGATATACATCCCTATAATTTCTTTGGTCACAATATGTGTAGTCATTGCCATCTTATTGTTAACCGTGGCAAGTATTTGTGTTTTGCTTTTTGTGGCCATAGGTTATCCTAGCGATTTCCCCTATAAGTATTTGAGATGGATAGATGGATTTGTACTGTGTATGTTTTTTAATGATGCCTGTGCGCCGCCCTGGGTCCTTTTTTAGGAGAAGGGCGGGGTATAAATTTTAATAATAAATAAATAAATAAATGGCAAGTTAGGTTTGTTCATCACAACATGTGGAGTGTGAAAAAAGATGGCCTCGAGAAGTGTACATAATCCAAAGGACATTGAGATGCTGAAATCTGGATTATTTCCATTCTTTGTTCTACCTTACAGGCCTATATGCTTCCTTTGCTCTGTGACTATAGCCTCTAGATGCACAAAAAAACCTTATTTGAATGCAGCCTAATTTATTGGGCGAGAAGGGGGAGACAATGTATTTTTGTATGTATTAGAAGTTGTTTGGAATCTTGGAAAAACTGGGTCGAAATTCCAGGTAGAAGCCCAAACCCTGGCAGATTGCGGCTTAAATGGAAGGTGATCCGGTGCTTGTTTGTTTCAGGGTTTATTTATGTATCCTACTTCTATTTCAGGATGGATCAGGGATAAGGCTAAAGCAAAGCAAAGCATAATTCTTTACAATAGAATGTGTTGATGGAAAGACATTATTGCACCTTATACAATGAAATTAAATGCCATTTTCAGTGTACATTACAACTATAAAAATAAAACACAAACACACATCCTTCGCATTCTATACACTGGAATTGAAAACCCGATATTCCATTAGTATTGCACTATACAGTAAAATTCAGTATAGTTACTTTCCTTGAATAGTTTTTCAGCCTATTTGTCCTTGTTTTTATTATCCTGTACCATCTGCCAGATGGTAAAAGTTCAAAAAAGGGTGCCCAGGATGAGATGGAACTTTAAGAATGTGTAATATACATGTGGAATATATGTGTAATATACATTCAAAGTCTAATGGAAACAATATAATCAGTGCCATTAGTTTCATCTCAAACCTGTAAAGAGAGACTTTGAAATGGAAAAATGAATGCATGTCTGCATTAATGCCAATTTCTGTTCAGGAAGATTGCAAAGAATAATGTTTGAAACAAAATCAGAACGAAGATTAAAAAATATTGCTGAACTTCTCAAAATGGGTGGTGTCACAAAGTGAAATCTTTTCTATGACTTAATTTGCTGCCAACTAGGCTATGATTCAAAAGACCACCAGAAATGGAGTGTTTCCAAGAATACACCTGTATAAGTAGTTGGTAAGGAAATAATGCAAACACTTAAGACAAGATTTGATGGCTATAGTAGACAATTTTGAATCTAGTTTATTCAACGTGTTCAATCCACAGAATACATAAGAAGGGGATGCTTCAGAAACAGGTATCAGAAGACTAAATGGTCTAAATATAGTAATTGTAGAAGTGGGTTAGATTTTATTGATAATGTTGAAATTCCAGACAAATAAGGTAGCTGCATAACCCAACTGCTTTCAATCCTATTTTCAATCTTATATATTTATATTTCTATATAAATATAAATATATATATAATATTTATATATTTCAATCTTAAACTGTCTACTGTTGACCTCACCCCATTCCTAAGAGGTCTGTAAGGGTCCCTGTCCGAATGTCCCCATTTATTTGTATCCATTTCATGTATTCATAATCATGTTTATACTTGTATCTGTTATCTTATACATGCTTGACAAATAATAAATATAAATAAATAAATAAATAAATTTAACTTGGGTGGCTCAAATGCCAGGCAGCTTCTCTCGTCCGGCAGCGCAGAGCAGTCGGCGGACCAAAGGGCTTCCACGTCCTCGCGTTCTCTTACCTTCCCGGTGGTTTGTTTATATCACTGTTTCTCAACCTTGGCGACTTGAAGTCCTGTGGACTCCCAGAATCCCCCAGCCAGCACAGTCCACAGGACTTCAAGTCGCCAAGGTTGAGAAACACTAGTTTATATATTGTTAAAGAGCATAATTGGGAGGCGACACCGCCGCCTCTCTCGTCGCATTTCCGGGGAGGAGTCCTTCCCCATTGGCCGTGGAGAGGGGCCAATCACGAACCCGCGGAAGGAAGCCGAGGCGCAAAGGGAAGGCTGGCTAGCTCCGCCCACTGGAGCGGTTGACGATACTTTGAGAAAGAGGGTGAGTTCCCCGCTCCGGCAGCTGGCGGGAAACCCGCGCTTATTCTGGTGCTGCGATCTGGTGAGGGGACAGGGCGGGGCGGGGCGGGGCGGGGGGTGGGGGGAGGAGGTGGAATTCGGAGCTCGCCCGTCGGCTGAGGTGAAAGATGATTAAACGTTAAGGGACTTCCGCGCGCGAGGGGGGTGAAGAGAGAGAGCGAGAGCGAACCAAGCGGCAAATGTCGCCCCCAAATTAACGCCCCGAAGATCTGTTGCTCAGTAAAGAGGCGGCGTGAACGGTCGGAAGGCTGGACCGGTGTGGTGCGATAGAGGGGCATGTTGGGAATTGTAATTCGAATACGTGGGGCAGTTACAGGCTGCTCGTGGCAGTTCCACGGGAGATTGTTTTTGAGGTTGCCTTTCTTATTTTTAGGCCATTTGTAAGATCTTTATTCAGATTAAATTAAATTAGTTTTCATGATGTGCAGTAGAGGTTTTGTCCATATGGAAGCACTTTCTTTTTTAAAATTTAATTGACCCCTACCCCTAATTGACCATTACTATGGAACAACTGGGCGGTTAGAAAATTTTACTACTGAGATACAAAAGTGGGTGGTAGGTATAAAAAGGTTGACTACCCCTGATCTAGAGGATTGTTATTATAGACAGTCCAGTTGACTTAACAACCATTTGTTTAGTGACTGTTCAAAGTTGCAATGTTACTAAAAGAAGTGACTTATGACCGGTTTTCACACTTGCAGCATTCCTATTGTCACATGACCAAAATTCAAAAACTTGGCAACAGGTATGTATTTATGATGGGGTCATGTGATCACCTTTTGCAATGTTGTTACAAGCAAAGTCAATAGGGAAGCTGGATTCAATTAACAACCATGTTACTAACTTAATTGCACAATTCACTTAACTATGGCAAGAAAGGTTGTAAAATAGGGCAAAATTCACTTAAGACTTAGCAGCAGAAATTTTGGGCTCAGTTGTGATTGTAAGTCAAGGACTACCTGTGCTATATTCTTATGATGGCTTTAGCATCATATTCTATTTCTTTAATTAAAAATATAACTGCTTATCCTTGTTCCAAGTAAATGTGCTTTAATCAATGAAATTGGTTTACATTCTTTTTACATTGATGTGAAAGCCAGTCAGAATTTTTGCATAACCTTTGAACAAAATTTTGTAAGTTTGGGTACTGTATTGTAATACTTAAATTGTTACCATTTCATCTATAAAGTAGTATGTAATAATTATAGACTTTATATATACCATGCCTTTCTCTTTAGTGGTAGGCTATAATGTCATATTGTTTTAAGAATAGAATATGTTTACATATTCTGCATTCATTCTTAGTTGTCTCCATTTTGCAAGTATTTAATGTATACTGTCGTGCAAAAACTTTAATTAGGTGGAAAAGAAGAATCACTAGGAGTGTTCTGTAAAAAAGGGTGTGTGTGTGTGTATAGCATTTTTGTGCTGATAAATTAATAAAGGGAGACTAGTATAGATCTATTTCAAGATATTTAGCTCTCATCAGCTAGCCATACCCTTATTGGGATTAGAACCCGGGCTATATTTACATGTTGGGCTCCCATATTTCGGCATACCAGGTGCTTTGACATTTCCAGATAGGCATACATTTCCTATGTATGTTGCAGGGCAATTCTCCATAAGCACAATATCAAGACAGCCTTCCAACACTGACCAAAAAAATACCCAACATCTTAAGAAACCTCCAAAACAAGATCCAGCTGGAAAACCAAGGAGTCTATGAAATACCATGCAAAATCTGCCTGCAACATACATAGGACAAACTAGTAGGAGAATAAATGCACACATCGCAGAACACAAGAATGCAGTAAGAAAAAAAGAAAAAACTCCCTCCCTCTACCAGCACCTTAAAGCTACAGGACATAAAATTGATTTTGAAGGAACCACATTAATTTCCAAAACTGAACAGTTCAACAAGAGTATAATTATGGAAGCCATCGAAATAGAGAAACACTCCCACAACATGAATAAATGTGACAATACCTCCTGCCTACCAGACATCTGGAAACCAGCCCTAGTTAACAAACGAGCCCCACCCACTACCCAGGCTGTTACAATACAAAAGAACAATGAACACACAGCCAGCACCAATTTACCAATCATGATACAACTACACAGTCAGTCAACCCACTCATAGCAACAAAGCCAGCACTCCAACCCCACCCAGATTCATAGAAAGACGGCAGCTCCAAAGCCGAAAACATCAGCCTGAAGATGGCAAGTGAGACTTCACCAAAATGTTGTCAAGACATCTCAATCTTACACGGGAAAAGACCAGAATACAACAAGACCAGCATACCTACACCTAGAAAATCTACGAAAACACACACACATATGTGTGTGTGATAATAAAACTTATATTATTTATCAGCACAAAAATGTAAGACACACACACACATATATACATATGTACATACATGCATACATACATCATATTCCGGTTATTGATAGCAAATTATTGGAAAATATAGATAAAATATAAAATAAGTTTACAAGCATTACATACCTTAGTGAGATAAGGAAACTCAATCCTTACTTTCACAGTGCTGTGGTAAATCAGCCTTTCATTATTTGATATATATTAATTGCATTTTTTCTTGTTTCCTTCAGATTGCACAGGATGCCAATTTGGGCCCTACCATCACCACAGGCTTACTCTTTAGTCTTCCCATATGTAAGTGAGTCAAGTCATTATCTATTCTACTCCACAAATTGTTTTATTGTTTTTTTACTGATCAAAGGTAACTAGTTTTGGAACTGAGTTTTGTATATTTTGAAGTGCCAAATTTAAGTTTTGCTTTACTCAATTGGTATGTTATGAAGATATTATCTAGAATTCTACATGAATGCCTTCTTGGATAGCAACATCCATCAAGGAAATTATCCAATGTTTTGTTTAAACATATATTTGTTTTCTATATTTCTGTTGAGGACCAGCAAGCTTTTATAAAATCCAAGTTATTACTACTTCTAGTAGCAATAATATATAATTTTTCCTGACTTAATATGCATTCTAGGTTTAGGTGCTACTCATAATAATAAATTAAATATATATGAGACTTGTGCCTTGATAGGAATATGTCAATTTACTTCCTTTTTGGCTTAGATACCTCGATATGAGTAATCCAGAGATAAAGAAAATTAATCTCCAAGATGTTAAATTTGTGGCTGATGAAGATGTTCTGAAGCATATCTCTGAGAATGCAGGTATTCTTAATTGCTTTTGTTTATTATTATTAGAATAAAGTGACTAATTCTGAATTTTCCAAAAAGATTAATAAGTTTGTTGTGCTTAAATATTTAATTACATCATTTTAAAAGCAATGGCTTTTTCTGTACTTAGAGAAATTAATTACCACTTGATCCTCTGAAAATATAATGTGAGAGCAAGACAAGGCTGCTAAAGCATTTAGCAATCTTTCAATAGTAAGTTAACTATGATGAGATTAATGTCATCAGTATGGACAACTTTATAACAAAAATACAACTTCACAACAGCACATTATCTTTCAGTGTAGATATATAGAGACAAAGCTTTGCCTTCAGGAAGTTTTGACAACTGACTTCTTGTAATATCAACATTGTAATTTTACTTCTTAAAGTAATTGTTTTGTTTTCTTTACATTCTTATCAACAATTATAATACAGCTTTATTTTTCTAGAATGTATAGCTTCCCTGAAAATGATCAATTTTCACAGACCTACAAAAATTGTAACTGTTGAAGTATGTTTTCCTTAAGCAGTCTTATTGCATTTTCAGGTCTCAAAGTTCGTAAGTTAAGTGTTCCGCCTACACTTGACATTAAAAAATGGGTGACAAATCTGGAGAACAGCTCCGATGATGAAGCCCAGGATATTTTTAAAGAACAGGATTACGTGACTGCCCTAGACGTTCAAGGTACTTCAGGAAACACAACATTTTCACAGCCATCATTATACGCATATTTACTTCATATTATGCATGAAAATATTTAATATTTTGTACATAATGCCATCAAGAAATAAGACACTCATATTATTCACTCTTAAAAATAAATGTTCATATTGCTAATAAGATATAACCTGTTGTTGGGCATAGAGCTGCTATAAATCTTTTACTGCTTCCCTCTAAAGCTTTCTTCTAAGGGCTAATTGATATGTATATTTTTTTAGAGTCAATGAGAAATGGTTCCAGCGCTAGTGGTGGTGATGTCTTTCCATTACAAACCCCCAAACGCTCTAATAGGATGGCAGAGAGAGGCATGTATTGTGTTTCATGTTCTGTTTCTTTTACATACATAGGTACTTCTGAACCTCCATATGACTTGCTTTTCCATGGATTCCTTTAAAAGAACAAAATCTGCTTTGAATCCATAATCCAAGTCTTTTAGTCCTATGAGTAACTGATTCCATGAATATGTTAAAAATACATGTAATTAGCCCTGTAGTGTTCACCAGTTTTGTTGGACTGATAAGATTTTACAGGCTCCACAAAACTAGCCCTTTGTTTATATTGGAGAGCAACCATTCCAGTCTGGAAGAGGGATCAAACGAGAAATTAGCATAGATTCTTTACGTAAACCCAAGAATGCTTTTGAATTTTATCTAGTCTTTCCCAGGTGAATTTATCTGTCTGCGAAGAGTTCTGTGAAATTGGCATAGAACAATAAAGCACCTAGTTTGAACTTTACACATGTGGGTCTGCTTATTAGTACCTGACAGCTTGATAGCTTTCTTCTAAAAGTTTGCAAAATTCGAAATACAGCATGTATCACAACATTGTTAATATTGAAATGTTTTAAAATAAAAAGCTAAACATAGTACACGCTGACCTTTTTTTTAGCTGCCCAATAGCCAAAATGCTCTGGGTAATATACAATTTCAAAAACAGGAAATTAAATCCAAGTTAAAACTTGTATGATAAAACCAAATAAAATGCAAGATAAAAGCACCATATAAACTAAATAGCAGCACAAGTTAAAGCCAATTATATAGTTTGTGAAAAGATCTCCATTTGATGTCAAAGATATGTTAATGTGGATACTAATTCGGCGTTTTTGGGGAGAAAAATCCATAAATGGGGTGACACCCCAGAAGAAGTCTTTGTAAAAGATTTCTTTTGTTATTACTCCTAAAAGGTTCCTACAAGGTAAAGGACTGTTTAGTGAATCAAAGATTTTGAAAATCAAGATTGATAAAATGTGTGCAAATAAATGAATAGGTAATAAGTATCAATATCCTTGTTGCCCTGGATATTTCTTGTAAGAATCATATTATTTACTGTTGCTAATTACTTTAGATATTGAATACATTTGTACATGATACAGTGTCTATGCTGTCCATTTGAGTATTTAAGTACTATTTGCATGCTGCTTTAATTGGAGATTTCTTTTTTACATTTAAAGTTTCTGAGTTAATTCAGAACTCAGCAAAGAATGCAAAACAAAACAGTTCGAAGAAGCTTGAGGAGAAAACAAACACTTCAAAAGTCAGCAGTAGTAAGTTCTGTTGATAGTTTTTAAAATGTTAACTATTTGATTAAAATAGGAAACAGAATTTGCTTCTTTTTTTTTAAAGGTCATTCTAGTGAAATGAGATAGACAGGAATATGAATTTTATATTGCATGTATTTGTTGCTTAGCTGTGAACTCACATTTTGTAGAATACAGAATTTGTCTGACAATTCTAAAATGGAAAATAAATTGAATGTTGAATATAGAAGTATCATCCCTTACTAAATGAATGCCAAAATAAGGGTGCAATTTCCATCTGATCATTTCTCATATAACCATCATTTATTAAACTTGTATGCTGCTTGATTCTCAGCAGTTCTAGTTGTTGAGTAAAATACCCAGGCATCTCTAATTATTCATATGAATTCAGTTTTTATTATGAAGCCAGTATGATTTTGTGTCTATGAACATAGTCAAATTTTGCTACACTCTCTAAAGCCAGGCACCTTTTTATCACATTAATGATTTAATCATCAATTGCTTTATTTTGCTCCATCTGCTGTAGATTGTTATGTATTGTGAACAGTGACCATAATAAAGATATGTATGTGAGTGCCCAACTTCATTGTGAATAATTAACAGAAATTGGAAAATGTTCATAATACCTGCTTGAAAGGGTTTTTTGGGAATTCTGCATATATGATTATATACTTCCTACTATACTAATTACTATATATTACTACATGATTATTGATATGCAGATTCCTAGGACTCCAGGTTTTAGCTTCATTTCTATTATATGGTTTCCAATTGCAGAATGGTAATTGATTGTAGTGTCCATAAGAATGGAAGAAATGGCATAGATTAATAGCTGCGTCTTAGAAGAAGTTTGTATCAGGTCCTACAGATTTGCTGATTTTTGTGCTCCAAAATTCCTAGTACCATAGAAACCTAATTTTATTGAAACATTATTTACAAGGCTGGGCTATCTCTATAATTCAGATAAATTGTTAGTAGCATAGAATTTATATAGGGAAGACATTGACAATACATTTATCAAGGCAAAAAAAACTCCAATAAAAAAAATTACTATTGACACCTTTAGTTATAAAAAACATAGTTTGATTCTTGCTTATTTAAATGTACAGTGATGACAATTGTTACTTGTATAGAAAAATGTGTACATGCTGCATATTAAATTAGGCTGAATCTCTGGTTTTAGCTGAAATGTATATTAAAATAATACATTTGAAATTGTGCCCAAATCCATGATATTTATACGTAATCATAATCTGTGACTCAATTTTTAATTTTCAGAACGTTCTTCAAGCAAAGCCCAGGAAGATGTGAGTGATATTTTTTGACTGTTAAAAATATCAATTGTGATTTACGTAAACTTGGAAAATTGAGGCTACTTATGCTGAGAATGTATTATTTTCTAGTCTGCATGTATAAATATTTTTTCAAATAGTTTAAGTATGTATTCAATCTTAAGATACCTTTCTGAAAATTATATACAATAGTTGAATTTGAGTTTGAGCTTTATTGGACTTATATGCCATCTTTCTCCTAAGGACTCAGGGCGGCGTACAACACAAAAAACACACATTACAATTTTTTTAAAAAAAAAGATCAAATGAAAAAATCCAATAACCCAACTAACAATTAAATTTAAATTTAAAATTAACAATTAAAATTAATAATTTATTTTATTCAGGCCAGGTCAGCTTGCTGAAAAAGCCAACTTTTTAGGGTGTGCCGGAAGGACCGGAGGTCAGGAATTATGCGAAGCTCCGGGGGCAGCTCATTCCAAAGGAAAGGTGCTCCCACAAAGAAGGCTCTCCTCCTGGGGTCACCGGCCGACACTGCCTGGCCAATGGCACCCTGAGGAGGTCGACTCTGTACTGGATGGTGGGAGGCTACCGGTGGCAGTAGGTAGTCTTGCAAGTACCCTGGGCCTAAGCCATGGAGCGCTTTAAAGATCATAATTAGCACCTTGAATCACACATGAAAGACAACCGGCAACCAATGCAGGCCGCCTAACGGGTGTAACATGGGAGCACCTAGGTACCCTCATGACAACCCGCACGGCCGCATTCTGGACCAGCTGGAACCTCCAGGTGCTCTTCAAGGGCAGCCCCATGTAGAGAGTGTTACAGTAGTCCAGGTGAGAGAGGACGAGGGCCTGAGTGACTGTGCATCCAGAAAGGGGCGCACCTGGCGTACCAGGCGAACCTGGTAAAAGGCCCCCCTGGTCACGGCCATGAGGTGTTCTTCTAAACTAAGCCGCGTATCCAGGAGGACTCCCAGATTGCGGGGCCTCTCTGAGGGGGCTAAAGTTTCACTCCCTATCATCAAAGATGGTATGTGATGCACAAATCGGGATGACAGGAACCACAGCCACTCAGTCATAGAGGGATTGAGCTTGAGCCTGTTCGTCCCCATCCAGATCCGCACAGCCTCAAGGCACCGGAACATCACATCAAGGGCATCGTTGGGGTGGTTTGGGATAGAGATGAAAAGTTGGGTATCATCATCATATTGATAATACCATACCCCAAAACTACGGATGATCTCGCCCAATGGTTTCATGTATATGTTGAACAGGAGAGGCGAGAGAACCGACCCCTGGGGTACCCCACAAGTGAGGCGCCTCGGGGTCGATCTCTGCCCTCCAGTCAACATGAACTGCGATCGATCTGAGAGGTAGGAGGAGAACCACCGCAAAACGGTGCCCCCCACTCATAACCCTGCGAGGCATCGCAGTAGGAGACCATGGTCGATGGTATTGAAAGCCACTGAGAGATCTAATAGGACCAGGACAGAGGAGCAACCCCTGTCCTGGGCCCGCCAGAGATCATCAACCAACACAACCAATGCCATCTCCGTGCTGTACCCGGGCCTGAAACCTGACTGAAACGGAATCCAGATAGGTGGCTTCATCCAGGTACCGGGGAAGCTGACACGCCACGACACTCTCAACAACCTTCGCTACAAAGTGAAGGTTGGAGACCGGACGATAGTTGGCTAAAGAAGCTGGGTCCAGGGAAGGCTTCTTAAGGAGGGGCCTCACCACCGCCTCCTTCAAGGCGGTGGAAAAGAACTGCTCTCTCAATGAAGCGTTGATAATCACCTGGAGCCAACCTTATGTCGCCTCCCAGGAAGCCGAAACTAACCAGGAGAGACACGGGTCCAGCACACAAATGGCAGCACTAAGTCTCCCCATAATCTTATCCATGTCCTCGGGAGTCACAGGATCAAACTCATCCCAGATAGTCTCCACAAAATTAATCCCCGTTGACTCGCCCGAATCTTACACAGTCAGTGTCTAAACCAGTCCGAATCAGAGCGATTTTGTCCTGCAGATATTGGGCAAATTCCTCAGCCCTGCCCTGCAAGGGGTCTTCCCCAGTTCCTTGATTAAATAAGGAACGGGTCACCCTAAAGAGGGCGGCTGGGCAATTATCTGCGGATGCAATAAGCGCGGAAAAATGATCCCGTTTTGCCCCTTCTATCACCACTAAGTAAGACTTAATATGAGTTCTTACTAGTGTTCGATTGGATTCGGACCAGCTGGACCTCCAACCACACTCTAGGCGTCTTTTCCGGCGCTTCATCTCCCAGAGCTCCTCGGTAAACTGAGGAGCTATCCGGGATCGGCACCGAGTCAGAGGCCGCAAAGGCACAACGCGGTCCAAGACCCCAGTGGCCACCCTATCCCAGGCTTCCACTAGGGCAGGAGTTTGCAAAGTTGGCTCTTTTAAGACTGGTGGACTTCAACTCCCAGAATTCCCCAGCCAGGCTGCTGGGGAATTCTGGGAGTTGAAGTCCACCAGTCTTAAAAGAGCCAACTTTGCAGACCCCAGCACTAGGGCCTCAGTCGAGCCATGAGCAAGGGATTCAGGAAAAGTCCAAAGCTCCATTAGGAATAGAATAAAATAAATTATTAATTTTAATTGTTAATTTTGACTTAATTTTAAATTTAAATTGTAAATTGTTTAATTTGGTCATTGGATTTCTGATTTAATCTTTTTTTTAAAATTTTGTAATATGTGTTTTTAATTTTTGTAATATGTTGCCCTGAGTTCTTTGGTAGAAGGGCGGCATATAAGTCAAATAAACTGATAAAACTGATAAACGGAACCTTTCAGGGTCCATCAGGCACTCGGTTCTGCCTCCCTGCAGCGGGGGGTAGCAGTATGGAAGGCCAGCCTGAGGAGTAAATGATCAGACCATGACAAGGGTTGGATAGAAATATCCCCTAAATCTAGATCATCCAAATCGACCTCCCCCCCCCCCCCCTTAAGAATTTGGATTTTCTTTTTAAGGTGGAGGTCTATTAAGGCTGGGGTCCCCAACTTCCTATACCAGACCACAGCCTGTTGGGAACTGGGCCACACAAACAGTGGGTGAGTGCCTGAAACTCCATTTGCACAAGCATCAGGCAAGTGTGGGAAACCATCCCCTCTCCAATTTGCCACTGCTGCCATTGCCACTGCTGGCCTGCAGAGCTGGAAAGGTTGGGAAACCATAGTACCAAGTAAATCAGATACATATGTGATTTCCATTCTAATGAACAGATAGTTATATATAAACAACATCCATATATTTGAAACAAATGGTCAATCATTTGTCTGAGATAGACTTTACACTTAAAGTCATGTAAATTTTTGCATTTAGATGGCTATTTTGTTAGGAAATGGAATATTTAGATGTGAGATGTTGTTTGAGAATGGGATCTAATATACTTGCTATTCCTAACAGACTAAAAGAAATGATTTATTATCAAAATTATCTTACCGGACTCGGAAACGAATGACAGGTAAGAAATAGTAGTTCTAGATAACACAATTTAGTGACATTGTGAGATATTTCTCCTATAATTTGCTTTCCAGTTCCAGTCTTTTGAGATTTTTAGTGAAGCTTTCCTGACTTAATGTTTTAATACTAAATCTAAAATATGAATACCAGTGATCTCATGAGAAAATTACCGTTTTCTATCATACATGAAGATAATGCTGGCTGTAAAATGTTGGCTGCCTATGTATGACAGTCATGGCTAAAATGTAGTAGCATTGAGTTCCATGAAAACTAGGTCAAAATTATATGAAATACAGCCCCAAAATTCACATGTGAGGAATAGAAGGGGAAACTCCTGAGAACACAAAAACTCTGTTGAATCAAATTAAAAATCTATCTTGTCGAGCATTCTGCTCTCCTCCCTTCCCCCCCCTCCCGCAAATTGATGAGAAATTAATAGCCTTATTGTACTCTTGTTTTCCTAGCAGGGAGCCCATGGGTTACAACCACTTGTTAAGTGACTGTTCAAAGTTACAATAGTGCTGAATGGGGAGAAGTTATAACTGGTCCTCAAAGTTGTGGCCATTGCAATTTCCCCACAGTAATGTCATGATTTGGGTACTTGGCAACTGCCTTGCCATTATAACAAATGCAGTGTCCTTCAATCATATGCTCAACATTTGCAATCTTCCTTGTTGGCTTTCCAAATGTAAAATCAATGGGAAAACCAGCAGAAAGTTGCAAGTTGCTCCAGTTCCCATTGCTTTTTTCCCCACCTGCAGTGTCGTGTCCATCTGCAATAGCAGGTCACCAATAACTCTTGCCTGTCAGCCTGCTTGCCTGAGACTCCTGCCTCTATCCGTGTCATTGTCATGTGAAGTCCTCATTTAATGGCCCACACTGTCTTGGGGTTATGATTGTAAGCTAAGCAATGTGATGTCACATTTTACAACTGCATGACGTTAGCAATGGTCCCAGTTCCATCTTAATTCAAGAACAACCTGAATTCTAAACTATTTTTTTTCCTTTTTAGCCTTAAACATGTGTTCTGATAGTGAAAGTGATTATTCTGCTTCAAATCCTGAATGGGATGAAGTTTGCTTAGTATCTGATGATGAAGCCATTCTTCCAAAAACCCCAATCAGATCCCAAACCTCTTCTGTTCCACCTACCAAGGAAACATCTGCTAAGAAGCTGAAGAGATGCATTTCTGTAAGCATGCTCAGAATTCAGTTCGTTTCCAGGGTATAATGAGTACAATATAATGTCTTTTAGAAGCAGTTTTCTCTGTGCTCAAAAGTAAATCAAATGCATTTTTCCTCAGAGTAGTTTTGGAAAAGTGTTCTGTTACAGTTTAATTTATCTAGCTTTAATTCTCCTGACTAAGTTCTGGAGACAAATTTGCTAAATCTTTCCACAAAGTTTCATTTAGTGCGTAAATTCTTGGTTTACCTTCCTAATTATATCCCTACTTAAAATAAGTTGCATCCTTATTGCAAACTACCTATTAGGTGCAGGGTTACCTTTTCTGTAGTTTATATAAATGTTTAACAATAGCTAAAATTAAACATGGGGAAAGGGTAAAACAGTAAAAATGGAATGGAAACAAGTTTGCTTTCTTTACATTTCTGTAAGTGAAAATATAACATGCAAAATGTTTGTTTTTAATTACTGTATATACTTGCAGATAAGCCAAGAATTTTAGGTTTCAAAATACATCAAAAAAAGTGGGCTTAGCTTACCTGCAGATGGACTTATCCATCAGTATATATGCTAATATTTTTCAAAAAATACCTGTTTATACTTGTAGATAAGCCCATATGTAAATAAGCGAACCTTTAAATTTTTAAACAAAATAGCATGAAAAATTCATCACCTGTGGATAAGCTAGTTGTAAAAAGTAAAACACAAAAATTTTGAATCACCATATCTTCCGGTGACACATTTTTATTATATTTTGGTTTAAAAAAAATTGGTTAGCTTACCTAAGGATGAACTTTTCCATAAATACATATGGTGCACTATTAATCATTAGAGGAATTTAGATTCATTTCAATATCCTGTTTTCTATAGTGAAGTTTTGCACATTATTAATCAGTTCTCAGCCATCAGTTTAATAATAATAATAATAATAATAATAATTTTAATTTATGGACTGCTCTCTCTCCCCGAAGGGAGTCGAGGAGGTGCACAGGGGATTTAAAAATACATATATAAAAACACAAGCATAAATACAATTTAAAATGAATTAAACTTAACCCTGTGCTAAAATCCCAGACCAACTAAAATTAGACTCCTAAAAAACCCTAATAGAGCAATTCAGTTACCCCAAGCCGGCCAGGCAGAAGAAATGAGTTTTTAATTTAATTTATTCTTCAATGAATGTTTTTAATTTATTCTTCAATTAATGTTGCCAGAAGATAATACTTATTCTTCTGTTTGTTATCAGAGCAATTTGGTGGAAGAATATTTTGAAGCACATAGCAGTTCTAAAGTATTGACCTCTGATCGAACACTGCAGAAGTTGGAGGAAAAAAAATTGGATCAGGTAAAGTATGTACTGAAAAAAAGATTTACCAGGATTCACACAACATCCCAAACAAACAATTATAGTTCACATACTGCATAATGTTGTATCTTCTGTGTATTTAAGCTGTCACTTTGTTTGATCTTGAAAAGCTAAACTAGACTTGGTTAGTACTTGGATGGAAAAATTGTGAGGAAATCCCAGTGCTATAAAGTAGATTTGAAATTTTAAAAAACACATTTTTTTAAAGAAAGAACTGGGTGGCAAGTAACTTGTATGTGGTTTGCCAGAGAAAGTGCATATACTGTAATCTATCATTTCTGTAGGAACTGACAAAATTTCTTTTTAAAAAATTTATTATTAATTATCTACTGCAAATTCTGGTCCATGAAATTTCTGAAAACAACTGTGTTGTAATCAAGCAGTTTTTTCTTTTCTTGTTTTCTTTTCTTCCTCTGAGTTGATTTTGACTTGACAAATGCCTGAATGAGTCCCTGCACTTTACTGACAACATTTTAAGAAGCGATTTACTGTTACCTTCTTTTTAGACTGAGAGAAAGTGAAAGCTATGAAAAGCAAGCTATGTGACCCTGAGTCAGTCAGTCTCTCTTAGCCTTACTCACTGCACAGGATTGTTGGAGTGAGGAAAATAGGAGGAGGAAGGAATGTTTGCTATGTTTGCTGCTTTGAGTTATATGTAAAAATAATAAAGGCAGGATACAAATAAATATCTCAAATGCAAGACTAGAATTCATGGTCTCTCAGTTTCTAACCTGATGCTTTAAAAACTGTCCTAAACTAGTTCTCAATCAAGCAGCTTACAAGCCTCTGATACAGTAAAACTTTATAAAAAATCATGGTATCATTATCTAAGTAAAAGGAGATATTCCTTCGATCTTTTTGTACCAACTTCCCCAATCTTAGTGCTCTCTAGATACCTGAATAGGATGTGCAGAATTCAGCAATTGACATCAATCCCTTCCTTCATATCATTCCAGAATTCTCTGAACCATGCTGTTCTGGAGCAATTCAACAGACTCCAGAAGAAAACACTCTAGGTTAAAAAATATCCCAGACATTCTGTTCCCAAATCTATGAGTTTTGCCCAATGCTATACATAAACCTCAACTACTGGGGTTCCCTATTTGGCATAGGGATTGCTGAAGATTCAGGAAATTGGGTGTGTGCATCACGGCAGTAGTGTCCAGTGTTTTTTTCTACGCTTACCAGGAAAGTACACATTTGAATCAAAGAAGTACAGTCAGCATATCCACTTTGAAGCACATTCTTGTTCTCCATTAGCATCTGTTTAACTGAAGAACCCTATTTTGCTGGAATCACAGGAGTAATGTATGAGTCCAGCATGCAGCTTCTCTAAGCTGCATGCCTGCATCGCATGCGAAACATCTTTACGTCTTTAAAAGACTATATATTCCTTTTTGTTTGTTCATCACATTTATATTCGGCTGTAATGCTCCTTAAAAATTAAAAATACAAGAAAAAGCAGTCAAAAATTGATAAATCCACATTCCAGAGAGCATCTGGCATCAGCTCCCAAATGCTCCATTTTCAGAAACTCCCAGAAGGCAATTTGTGAAGAGCCTATTCAAGAGAGATGGTTTGATAACAAAAAATACTCCTTACTTCCCCAAAATATGGGACAGTCATGATTTTCTCAGCATGATCAAAGTGGTTGAGCCAATTCTATTGGAGGAATGCAATCCTAAAAGTAACTCAACACCAAGTCACAAAGCTTCATAGGTTAAAGCACTTTCAATTGCATTCTATTAGTCTTTAGCCCTTTTTGAACTGGGAGATGGAGATAGAATTGGGAAATTCGGATGATGGAGATTATTCTGTTCAAAGCCTTTTCATCAATTAAGAACTTTCTCATTATAATTAAAATTTTACTTGAGCCTTTTTTTTCTGCAATGACTCTAAATGGTCTAGGAATCCCTACAAAATCTCTTGAACAACATACCTGTTGCTTTTGCTGCTGAACGGAAAAAGTTAATGAAACAATATGAATCCCTTTTCTACAAATGGATGTTGCAGCTGCAGTAAGTGTCCCTTATATTTTAGTAGAAGTTTGCAGTCCAGCGAATAAATTGAAATAAATCCCCATAGCTATGCTTTGAAATCATCTTGTTGAATAAAACTGGATCATTGGATGTAATTAATACTTCACTATTGTATGTGGTTAATATTTCCTAGAATTGAGGTCTGCATAAACTATTTGAAAAAGTAGAAATAGTTCTTTCAGCTGTGATACGATAATTTCATTTATTTTCCTATCCGCACACCACAGTCAACTGGCCCTCAGTGGCTTAAAATCAACATCCATGGTAAAAATTAAAATTCAGAAAGTCACAAAAGCAGATAAAAACAAAGGCAAATTTTTAAAAAAAGTTTTTGCACTCTGCAAACCCCCCCAAAACAGTCCACTTTTTGTGAAAACAGGCCTGTTTTATTTCCAAAAAAGGGCATGAATAGCCTTTAGGAGGCTTGTAGAGTGCTCCGGGGGGTGGAGAGGGCAAAATCGAGCAAAAAATGGTTTGTTATTTGCTCATTTCTGCCCTCCCCAGTCCCCAGGAGCTCTCTGAAAGCCTCCTAAAAGCTATGCACGGCCATTTTTGTGAAAGGGGCTGGGTTTCTGGAGGCAAAAAAATGCTTCATTCAGTGTATAAGATGCACCCACATTTTCAGCCTCTTTTTTGAGGGATAAAGGTACATCTTATACTCCGAAATATATGGTAATTAAGATAGAAAATCAGGATAGACAATTAGCAGAAAACTTGTTCAAAGATAAAGAATTGACAGTTTGTCTGTTTAGAAAAAACTAGCATTCTGCTGATAGCTAAATTGAAATCCTTGATTTTTTTTAAAAAAAATCTTCAGTTATCGAGTAATGTTAAAAAAATAAACAACAAATTTTGCGCACACACACATCCCATTTTTAAAACAATAGGTTCTTGTGACCAGAACATGTACTAAACAATTTCAGTACATCATAATGCATTGCACTTTGTTTTGTCATATTTAAGGACTTTTTTTTTTTATTTCTTATAGCTTTGGGTTCAATATTGTGCTATACGGATTAGGTTCAAAAAGAGATCTGTTGGAGAATTTCCGTATTTCTCTTCTTCAGGATTCTGTACATCTTGTTGTAAATGGATTCTTCCCCAACCTCACTATAAAATCAGTAAGCAAAAACAGATATATGACTGGCTTTGATTGGTTAACAAAAGCTTTAATACAAAATGCATTTGTACAGAGAAAGGTTTCACAGGTGGTCCTTGTTAAGGACTGCTTCATTTAGTTTCTGTTTCACATTTATGATGGTGATGGAAAGTAACTGTACAGCCAGTTCTCACATTTATGACTTTCTAAGGTCTGTAAAGAAAAGGAAAGTTGAAATAAAATCATAAGCATTGTTGCAGTTTCATCCAGCAATTGTTTCACTTAACAACTGAGTTGTTGTAGCTAATAGTGATCACTGAATGAAGACTAACTGTACATTTCTCAATTAGCTTTTCTGCACTTAATCCTAGAATATGATGCCTGCGTTCTACCAGCCCAGCTAAATTACATTTTGTGTTTTGTGATCCAGCCAGTTGTGGTTTCTTTAGTAAACCATAGTTTACAATATTCCCTGGCTTGGAATATTGTGAGAATATAGCTAGCCCTGGGGTCTGCAAAGTCGGCTCTTTTAAGACTGGTGGACTTCAACTCCCAGTCTTAAAAGAGCCGACTTTGAAGACCCCTGAGCTAGCCAAACTGCATTGTTGACTTACTTCGAGTGCAATTTCTTTATTTATAGATGCCATTTGCAAGGAAAAAATGAGATACTAGGAGCAAATTGGATTAATTTGAAACATAGGAACTACTTGGCTATGGAGGTTCTCAATCGTTCAGGTCATAGTTGTCCCACAGGTGCTTTTCCAAAAAGGCAATTGGACTTTGTTGGTTTTTTCCTTTAAAATGTTCCTTCAGAAGTGAAGGATCTTCTTGGATGAGAAGCAAAATATTTTCAAGGAAAAAGCCAAGAAAGTCCAATTGCCTTTTGGAAAAGGAACTTTGGGACAGGGACTACCTGTTCTTATTATCCATGGAGTCAGCCCTGACTCTTGATGATTAACAAGTCCGTACACTTTTCTTGACAACATTTTGAGTGTAGTTTTGCTAGGACGTTCATGCCAGAACCCCAAATTGGCTCTCATAAAAGCTGCAGCCTATGAAATCTTCTTTTGTTTATTATACCTTTTTATATGAAAAAGTATTTCTAAATTTTGTGAGAGTCTCAGGAATGTTATAATTTATTCAAATAGATATAATGGTCAAAAGTTTGTTTTCAGTTCGAATTTAATTCTTCTAAGAATCTTTAAAAATGTTAAAAGATGATGGCCTACCATTTTTCTGTGCCAGATTTTGAATCCTATAACAGAAGAGGTATTGAATCACATGGGTACCTTTCGTAGCCCCCAGGACCAGATGGACTTCATCCTAAAGAGTTTTAAAGAAGGTAAACTATATGGACAGTCATTCTATAAGGTTATGTATTCTTGATATATTGTGACTAGTGAACGGAAGTTATTTAAATTGCATTTAATAGAGAAAATTTAGAATTTGTGAGACTTGATCCAGTAGGTTTGAAATAATGCTGAGGTTCCTGCTTTGAAGGACAGATTGCCTGGTAATTGGTTTTGAATCCTCAAGTGCCCCCACCCCCTACCCTAATGATAGGAATCATGCAGCAAAGATCTTTGCAGCATTTCTAGTGGTCTTCCCCTTTTCAACTTCCCATCATGAAGCTCAATTCTATCATGATTGTTCAGTTACATTAAATTCATGTATTGTTTAACTAATGAAGGTTTAATATAGGTTATTCATTTAAAGAATATTTAATAGAGATGTATGTATTGTAAACTGCTGCTTTAAAAGTAAATTTCATTGTAATTTTAAAATATTCGTAAACTGTTCTGGAATACACTTATTTCAAACATTAGCAATTTTTTTCACATAAGCATAAAATATTCCAGACACAAATCCTATAACCATTATTTATATATTCTATTTTTGATCTTTGACTATTGGTATTTCTTTTTCTTGTTGTTTGCCAGATGTTTCCTTGGAACTATATCTTCTCATCCACAACTTGGACAGTAAGATGTTAAGAGGAGATAAAAATCAGCAAATCCTAGGACAATTGTCTTCGCTTTCCAATATCTACCTCATAGCATCTATTGATCATATTAATGCACCTCTCAGTAGGTTACTGGGTTTTTGTGTAAATTCATCATAAATGCCAGATATTAGTAACAGGTCTCCTTATGGTAGAAGCATAATTTATTTTAGGGCTGGGTTTTTATTCTGCATATTACCAATGGTGGAATTATTATTATTAGATATTTAAATTTCAGAATTTAATGGCAGTTTCAGATTACAGTTTATTTTAACAGGGTGTTTTTATAAAGTCTTTTAAAAAATAAATTAAAACATTGCTTCCCTACAAGATGACAGTACTAAACTTATGAGTCTGCTGTACTTTTGCAGAAACATTTGGACTTATTTAATTAGTTTTAATCTATTCCTGCCTAGTTGATGTTCAGAGGCATCCGTAGAATGGGCTAATTCAGCCTGCCATCTCTTACTTTGTTCTTTCTTTCTGTGCATAACAGCCACGAAACATTCATCTCAATAAAGGAAAAATCCCTAAAAATTTAAAAACCCTTTCTCATGAATCTACTCCATCTTTGGCATTCCTAATTGGCCAAAATAAAGAAGTGTTCTTTCCATTTAAAATATAACATAAAATTGTAACACAATATAAACCATCTCTTAAACAATCAAAATATAACTTCCACAGATTCCATGCCCTTTGTAGATTTGAAAGATACTTATGTATCATGCACAACTGTTTATGAGGTTTACCTATCCAAATCCATAGGAGTATGTAATACTAATTTTTCTATAGGCAAAGTTTTCTTGAAGGTAGTGGGGAACTTCAGCAAATGATGGCTGCCTTGCAGGATGGCAAATACAGTCAAATTTTCAGCTCAGGAATTCCATCAGAAATGGATGGTATGACATCCATTTGCTAAAGCTTAGGGCAGTCAAATGGCTTTATAAAGCATTTTACACCAAATGAAGCATGCTTATTTAACATCTTCAGACATGAATTATCAAACATCCAAATCCTTTTATAAGCAGGTGAGAAACCTTATACACAACATGCACAAAGAGCATAGAAGTAGATCGTGCTAACAGTGCTTTGCTATTTTCAGTCCTGCTTCCAAGATACGATGTTAGATTACTGTCAGGAAGAACCAAGGCAGGGAATGCAGGGAACTGTCTCATCACCATGCTTGCAATACACTTTATCCTATATTTATTTCTCCGCTCCTGTTAGATCTTATGGAAAATCATGATGCAAAGGCAATAGTAATTCCAGTGGCTTTCTATTTACTTTGAAGACATTGATTTTCAAGTTCTTCAACTACTGAATAACTCCCCAGACATTTCAGTCATTCCAAATGTACTCACACAGAGAAATTTTCATCATAACATAGAAGACAGACTGGTTCCCATCAATTGTCAAAGCCAGAATGTTGTCATTTTGATCTCTAGATTTTGGAGAAGCACTATTACCTAGCCTTTTGATTGTTCATCTTTTCTCTCCTTAGAGAGAAAAGCAGCAGACTTATCCTGAAAATATAGACTTTCAAAACTCTGATAGATTTATTGTAGAAAATCTCATGGAGCCATTACAAGAGAATTTCAGCAACAGATGTGTATCAAATGGAAGCTGTATTTATAGTAAATATTGAAATGCTAGCTCCTTTCTAATTTCTATCATGTAATGCAGGAGTCCCCAACCCCCAGGCTGCGGACCGGTGCCGGTCCGTGGCTGGGTGGGAGCCGGGACGCAGGGCTGGAGAGGAGGAGGAGGGAGCAGCCCCCTGAGCAGAGCGCACGGGAGAACGCAGGCACGGCTGTTCGCGCCATTGGAGTGTGGCTGTTCCTCCACCCTCATCGACTGAGGGACTCCTGGGCGCCGCCGGACCGGCCACCGATTCCCACCCCTCTGGCATGCCGGCCACTCGTTTTCTTCCAGGGGCTGCGGAGGCTCCGCGGGCGGGGGAGGGAACTGGCGGCCTCCGGCGGCGCCCAGGAGTCCCTCCGTCGACGAGGGTGGAGGAAGAGCCCCCACCATCCTCCTGCGTTCTCCCGTGCGCTCTGCCCAATGAGCTGCCCCCTCCTCCCTCCTCCTCCTCCTCTCCAGCCCAGCTCCTACCCAGCCACGGAGCCTGACTGAGCGAACGAGCGACCAAGCGCGGCAGGCAGGCTGAGGAGGCTGGGGGACGACGACGACGACAGACACACATAGAGAGACAGAGAGAGGGAGGGAGGGAGAGAAAGATAGACAGAGACACAGAATGAGTGATTGAGTGAATGCAAGACAGACGCGCACACACACAGAGTGACAGAGATGGGCGGATGAAGGAGAGGGACGGAGAGAAAGAAAGTGGGAGAGAGAGAAAGACAGACAGAAAGAGACAGAAAGGAAAGAGACAGAAAAAGATACAGAAAGAGAGAAAGAGGGAAAGAGAAAAAGAAAGAAAGAAATAAAGAGAGAAAGGGAAAGAGAGAGAGAGAAAGAAATAGCGAGAGAAAGAGAGAAAGAGACAAAGAAAGAGAAAGAAAGAGAGAGAGAAAGAAAGAAAGAACTTATGACCACAGTTGAGGCCAGAAGTTTGGTTGCTAACCAAGATCATTGTTAAGTGAGTTTCACATTTTCCAAGTTGGCCACGCCCACCCAGTCACATGACTGCTGAGCCACTCAGCCGGTCCGCAGAATTTTCCTTAAAATGAAACCAGTCCCTGGTGCAAAAAAGGTTGGGGACCCCTGATGTAATGGATCCAAACCTACTCCCATATTTATTCAATTGGCATCTACGTTGTTTTCCAATCATGTTCCTTTAATTAAGATTCATAGGACAGTGCTTTCGTCTTCCATTTTCCATCAGTTAAATGTTCTTCTGCATGTGTCTGGAGATTCTTGGTCATCCAGGTCATGGTTGTTTCAAATGAGCTTTTTCAAAAGTCACATGGCCTATGTTTTATTCCTTGGAAGATGTTTCGCTTCTTACCCAACAAGCTTCAGAACTGAGTCAGAACTGAAGAAGCTTCTTCAGTGAAACATCTTCCTCAAGGAACAAAAATAGTCCAGTTGCCTTTTGAAAAAGCACCTTTGAGATTATTCTGCATGGTTATTCTAAGACATTTTTCTTCCCGTTTTTTTCCCCCTATGGCTGTGTCATAGAAGAAGCTGGGTGGACTAATAGGTGCGGTCTATAAGACTTGGTCCAGTCAAAGTTCTTGTCCTAAGAGATAGGATAAATTAACTCTCTCTCTGTTGATGCCTCTGCTAGACATTTAGACTCTTCATGAAGAAAATCTATGATCATTTAAAAAAAAAAAAGGACTGGAATTGACTATTCAGCTGATGCTATAATTGATGTTTTTCAGAGATGAATGACTTGAGACTCTAGGCTTTCATGAAAGTCACAGTTCCAGAAGGATTTGAAACTGTAATAGAATAATATGATGAAATAAGGTTGTGTTTAATAATTTATGTATATTCATATTAAATTACATTTTTTTCTTGTTTGGAATGCATTTCCCAGTTTGCCACCCAAAAGCCAGATGAGTCCCTTAAACACACTTCTCCATTACAGATATGTGCTCTTTTCTAATTAGTATCAGACCTTATTCAAACAACAATCTGTCATAAAAAGAACTTCATGTAACAGTTTAGAATTTCTCTGCCATTTTTATGCTGGCATATGATAAAAGCTTTTATGGAAAGCTATTTCCACACTTACGGTGCTCAAAGTTTTATGGAATGTATTCTCTACTCTTAGGGCATTAATATTTTCTTTCTTTTTTATATTTGTCTTTGCATTCCTAGTGTGGGATCAAGCAAAACAAAGCATGTATAATTGGTTGTGGTATGAAACGACCACCTTCAGCCCTTATGCAAAAGAAACAGCCTATGAGAACTCCCTCTTGGTACAGCATTCGGGATCTTTGGCATTGAGCTCCCTCACACATGTTCTCTGCAGTCTTACTTCTAATGCAAGGTAAGAGATAAGTCTGACAAACATGAGAAATTCTTCCCTATGACCAGAAATAAAAAAAACCTAGTATGTAAGACTACCGTATTTTTTGGAGTGTAAGAAGCACTGGAGTATAAGACGCACCCAGGTTTTGAAGAGGCAATTTTTTTAAAAAAAGTAGGAAGGTAGATAGAGGGATAGAGAGGGAGAGAAATACAGTAGGTATGTAGGGAGAGAGAGAGTAAGTAGGTAGAGGGAGAGAGAGAGAGAGAGAAAGAAATACAGTAGGTAGGTAGGAAGAGAGGGTGTAGCTAGGTAGGTAGAGGGCGAGAGAGAGAGAAATACAGTAGATAGGTAGGTAGAGAGAGAGAGAGTAGGTAGGTAGGTAGATGTTTCCAGGTGTATTTACTCATGTGCTGGAGAACGACCGTTGTCTTACCTGAACGGTCCTTCTCGTAGCGCTGCGGGAGAATCGAAGGATGGTAAAATTAGCCTCGCTGCCCTTCGGACTGAGTGTCAATTTCTTTGACCACGCCTCCTTTGCCTTCCTGTGGTCAGTTTTAAAAAACGAATGTCTTTCCCGAACAGGACGCCCTTCTATGAAATAATCAGAATGCTTAGCACCCTGAAATAACCCCTGGGCGGGTCTTGGACTCTCCCGCAGCGCTACGAGAAGGACCGTTCAGGTAAGACAACGGTCGTTCTCCATAGCACTGCTTGGAGAGTCCAAGGATGGGACATACCCAAGCTATACTGTCCCAGGGTGGGAAGAGTCAGTGTCAGATAGCACAGGAACCGAGGCCACCTGTTGTAATACCCTTCTTCCGAAGGACGCCTCGGCTGAGGCAAAGGAGTCTATTTTATAGTTCCTAATGAAAGCTGTGGGTGATGCCCACGTCGCTGCTCTGCAAATTTCCAATATAGACGCTTGAGTCGCCCATGCCGCCGTAGTTGCTGCACTTCTCGTGGAATGTGCTAACACCTTGCTTGGAGCTATTCTGCCTTGATGCTCATAAGCCATCTTAATACAAGCTCTTAACCATCGGCTTATGGTGGCTGATGATACTTTGCGGCCTAGCGACCTTGGTTGAAATGCCACAAATAGACTTTCAGTATGTCTAATGTCTTTGGTCCTTTTTACATAAATCTTTATAGCACGCCTAACGTCCAATTTATGCCAAGTCTTTTCCCTTGGATGCCTTGGATCAGGACAAAAATTCGGTAGAATAATCTCCTGCGTTCTATGGAATTGTGAATTTACTTTTGGTATAAACGACGGATCTAGTCTCATAATGACCCTGTCTGGATGAATTATGCATAGTTCCTCCCTGACTGATAGAGCCGCCAGCTCAGAGACCCTTCTGGCTGATGTTATAGCCACTAAAAATGCGGTTTTTAATGACAAATGTCGAAGGGAAACCTTACGTAACGGTTCAAACGGAGCAGAAGTCAATGCTCTCAATACATATGGTAAGTCCCAGGAAGGATATCTATGTATAATTGGTGGTCGTATGTTAGCTGCGCCCTTCAAAAAACTTTTGACCTGTGGATCTTTACTCAGACTCTGCTGAGCCCCAGCTGCCAATATAGTAGATAATGCGGCCACCTGGCGCCGAAGTGTGTTGTGTGCCAACCCTTTGTCCAACCCTTCCTGAAGAAAGTTCAAAAGTTCTGGCACTGTTGCTGACACTTCATTAACCCCTCGGGCCCTGCACCATGTAGCAAAGGCGAGCCACGTTGCCTCATATATACGATTAGTGGACTCCCTCCTAGAAGCCTGGATTGTCTTTATAAGCTTTTCTGAAAAGTTACGTTTCCTCAGCAACTCCCCCTCAATCGCCAAACGGCTAGTTGCAGCCACTGAGGATCTGGATGTAATACTGCTCCCTGGCAAAGTATGACCTGAGGCATTCTCCAAGGCTTTGCTATGGACAAACTCACTAGATCCGCAAACCACGACCTCCTGTGCCAATGAGGAGCCACCAGGAGGATCTCCGCCCTCTCCCCCAAAATCTTTGCAATCACTTGCGGAATCAGTGGTAGAGGAGGGAACGTGTACAATAGTCCCTGAGGCCATTTGCACCTCAGAGCGTCCCTCCCCTCCGCCTGTGGGGAATAATAGCGGGAATAAAACCGAGGCACTTGGCATTGCTGCTTGACGCAAACAGGTCAACCACCGGCTGACCGAACCTCTGAACTATGTCTTTGAACAGATTCGGATGCAACTGCCATTCTGAATTGTCTATGGACTGGCGACTTAACCAGTCTGCCTCCACGTTGCTGTCGCCTAATAATAATAATAATAATAAATTTTATTTGTAGCCCGCTCTCTCTCCCCAGAGGGACTCGAGGCGGGGCACAGGAAAATTAAAAAACAATAAACACAAACAGAATACATAATTTAAAATCACAATTAAACAAATCCTGCGCTAAAAACATCTATAAAAACTAAAAACTGTCCCTAAAACCCCTTAACACTACAAATAATTAAAATTACCCTAAAACCCCAGGACAAGGAGGCTATCCCAAGCCGGCCAGACGGAAAAAGTAGGTTTTCAATTTGAGCCTGATATGTGGTCGGCCCTGATTGACTTTAAATGTCTCTCCGCCCACCGACCCAAGGTCTCTGCTTCCAACATGAGTCTCTTGGATCTCGTACCTCCCTGTCGGTTCACGTGGGCCTTTGTGGCCATGTTGTCTGTCAACAGCAACACATGCCGACCCACCAAGATCCTTGCAAATCTGCGTAGAGCCAATCTGGCTGCTCTCAGCTCCAGCCAATTGATGTTGTGGGCTGATTCCGAATCTGACCACAACCCCTGCGTGATCTGCCCCTTGCAATGCGCTCCCCAACCCTGGAGACTGGCATCTGAAGTGACTACCACACGCTCTGGCTCCTTGAATAGGGAACCCTTCCGGATCGCCCCTGTCTGCCACCACTTTAACGATCTTTTCACCCTTTGTGGAAGATAAACTTGTCTCTTTGAATTGCTGACATTGGCCCTCTGCATTGGTAGTAGAAACCATTGCAGTTCCCTGGCATGAAGCCTTGCCCATGGTACTATCTTGATGCAAGAAATCATTATGCCCAACAGCTGAGACAGCTGCACAATCTGGATCCGGGCCCTGCGCTGACAGATTCGAATCCTCGACTGAAGATTCTTCTGACGCTCTTGAGACAGGAACACATGGCATGATCGAGTGTCTATGACAGCCCCCAGGTGTTGCAAGCGAGTGGTGGGCGTCAGATGACTTTTCTCCTTGTTTATCGTGAAGCCATGTTGTTGGAGCGCACGTACAGTAAGCTGCACATCCCTTCTGGCCTGCTGGCAAGTCGATGACAGCATTATAATGTTGTCCAAATAACAAGCCAGACGAACAGGTCTCGACCTCAGATGAGCCGCCACTGCTGCCAAAACCTTTGTAAACGTCCTTGCAGCTGACGAGAGGCCGAATGGAAGCGCCCTGTACTGATAGTGCCTTCCAATCACATACAGTCTCAGATAGCTACGGTGTGCCTTGTGTATTGGGATGTGCAGATATGCCTCCTTCAGATCTATGCTTGTCATTAAATCCCCTTGTCTTATCCCTTCTAGGATGGATTTCAATGACTGCATTTTGAACCGCTTGTAAGCTAGATAACGGTTCAAACGCTTCAAATCTAATATGGCTCTGACCCCGCCCGAGCTCTTGGGAACTAGAAAGAGTCTGGAGTAAAACCCCTTGCCCTCCTGTCCTGGTGGAACTGGCTCTAGGGCGTTTATGTCTAACAAATGCTCTATCTCCTTCTGCATCATTGCCCTTTTCTCTTGACTCCTGTGAAAGGGACAACTTACAAAGGTTCGTGGGGGAAGGGACAAAAATTCCAATAACAGGCCTTTCCTTATTGTGTTGCGTATCCACGCATCTGTGGTTATCTCCTCCCATCGATCTGCGAACAACTGCAGACGGCCTCCGATGGGAGGGATCCCTAGCCCGTCACTTGCCTCTTTTGAATTGACGGGAATTATTCCCGCCACGAAAGGGCTTCCTGAAGGAACCCTGCTGTTGTCTGTTCCTGTTATTGTACTCAGCCCTGTCCTGATTCCTCTCTGAGGGCTGGCCATAATTCCTGCTGAATCCATAAGATGTGGAAGGTTGATTGTTATCTGAGGCACGAAATGACTGCCTTCTGAAATATCTTGACCCTTTTTTCCCCTGCCTCTTCAGAGTGGCAGGGAGAACCTTCCTCTTATCCTTGGTCTCTATGAGGAATTTGTCCAAAGATTCCCCAAAGAGATTGTTACCCTTGAACGGGGCTGAAGCTAGCTTCCATTTGGCTTTGATGTCTGCTTGCCAATGACGTAGCCAGAGCAGGTGACGTGAAGTCACATTTGATGCTAAGGCTCGTGATGCAAATTTTGCTGCGTTCAAAGACGCATCTGCGGCTTCCGGTTCCGGCTCCGGCGGCGACGTGCGAACTTAGGGTTCGCTCGCCGCTTTGATCCTTTTCCTGCCCCCCCACGGGGGCGAGAAGCCCCTTGTTTGAGGCTTCTCCCGTAAAGCCGGCTCGACAGGGAAGCCCCCCCCCCACGGTAGTGGGGAGAGCGACCCTGCTCCTCGGCTTAGGTGGAAGAGGACATGCTGCGGGGGGTCTTCCCTTCGCCAAAGGTTGGCGGCACCATTTAACTCCATGAAGAGAGAAGATCGGAAGAGTCGGGAGGCTTTTCGGGACCTCAGCTGCGAGTGGAGAGTGAGCGTTTAAAACTTTTTTTTTGTGTACTGTCAGCCGGGCTGAAAGGGACTGGAGGGGGGTGTTTGTTTCAAAAAAAAACCCTTGGACTAAAAGCGGCACTCGGAAATGCCTCGTTGTGAGGAATCGGAAACTTTTAATCTGGATGGTCTTTAACAAGGGAAAGTACTTTGTGGCTTGTTTGCAATTATGTCTCGAGGTCTGGCTGAAACAGTTTCTTTTCTGCTTTTTAACCGCTTTCTCCCTCGGGCTCTGAGTTTGGGCGGAAAATGGCTTCTCTTTGTCCCCGACTGACTATGACCTATGGAAAATTACCAGTGTCTCTTTGCAACTTGGACTTCCTCTAATTATTGATGAAGAATTTTCTTTTTTTGGATTTGTGTTTTCCTTTCTGGATTGCCTTCGTTATTATACCTATGGAGTTGGAAAAGCGTTTCTCTGTTGGTTTCTGAATTTTGCAGCTGTACAACTTTGAGAACTCTGGACTCCTGATCTGCCTTACCAGCCCCACCCTAAAAACGCCATTTTACTGGCACGGATTTTAATAGCTAAACATGGCACAAGAAGCAACGCTCGCAAGCCTTGAACAAAGAATGACTGCCCTTGAAACTGTTATACAAAATTTGGTATCAGAAATTAAGGCCCAGAGGGCAGAAAATGTCAACTTTAAAAAGGAACTATTGGACACTCGAAAACAAGTGCTTGAGAATACACAGAAGAATGAAGAATTGAAAGGGGGGCTGGAGGGGGCTAAGGAAGAGATTAAAAATGTTTCTAATGAGGTTGTGGAAATAAATGCGCATGTGACTAGGATTGATTTGGAAAGGATGACATATTTTTTGAGATTCCAGAATGTTTCTGAGATGGATGGTGAATGTCTCCCTGATCTTATGAGTACAATTATTGCAGACTATTTACATAAACCTAAAGAAGAGATCAGAGGGGACATTGACCTAGTCTACAGAATAAATTCTGCATATGCTAGGATGAATGAAGTACCCAGAGAGATACATGTAAAATTTGTTAGAAGGTCAACCAGAGAGGAAATCTTGAAGGCGCAAAGAGGGAGTCCTATGATTTACCAACAAAAGGAGATTACCGTCTTGAAGCAGATTCCAAGAAAAATTAGAGAAGCCAGAAGGAAATTTTCCTTCTTGTCTAAAACATTGTTTGATCATGGGATCTGGTTCAAGTGGGTGATACCCGAAGGGATGCTGGTGTTCTGGGAAGGAGGTAGAGTAAAGATTAAAACAGTTGCTGAGGCGGAAGCCTTTCTTAAAAAACATTCCTCTGTCCTGGGAGAAGATCCAGGGGCGGCAGGGGGAGCCATGGCCCCGCCCGCTGGGGGCCCGGGGGAGAAGGGGGAAGATACAATTGCCAAGAGACTTAGATCTAAAAAATAACTTTGCCCTGGTTTTTCTTTTGAGTAATATTGTATGATATTTGTAATCTGGATTTTTGCAATTGACTGACTATATAACTGAAAAATTTAGGAATATGTACTTGCTCCCAGCTTGTAGTGTTATGTGAAATGTTTCTTTTCTTTCTTTTTAATAATGTAATTTGAGGTTCCGGAGGAGCCGACGACTTTGACGTGACCACTCTCAAAATTTCTATGTAACCCTTACCCTACCCCACAAAAAATGTAAACTCAATAAAACTTTTTCAATATTAAAAAAAAAAAAAAAAAAGACGCATCTGCCGCGTACTCTACAGCTGTAATTATTTTGGTGAGATCATGACACATCCTGGAATCGTCCTCTGGAGGACTGGCCCTTAACCTCCTTAGCCATAGTAACGCGGCCCTAGTAAAAAAGGAAGATGACGTAGCAGTCCTTATAGCCCAGGCAGCCGCCTGGTGTGTTTTATGACCTGCTTTCTCAGCCCTCTTATCCTCCGCCTTCAGGCCCTCCAATAACTCAGCCGGAAGCGAAGAATTTGAAGTCAGAGAAATCACTGGTGCATCCACCTCAGGAAGTTTCAGAATGTCCTCCAGTTTGGACTCCAACGCATATAGCGTTTTGTCGTCCCCACTGGGATTAGCTAGAGTTCCTGGCTGCACCCATTGCCTTTGCACCACGTTCATAAATAGATCCGGCACCGGAATTAGTTCCGGTTCCGGGGCTATCTCCTGAAACAGCCCAGCCTTGTGATCATCCAATGAAGATGGACCAGCTACATCTGATGTTTTAATTGGCCCCAGGTCAGTCGCTGACCTAGCCTTATGCAAGATGGATTTAAATAGGGTAGGTTTAAAGAGGCCTTTGGAAGTAGGTTTCTCTGGAGGCAAATCCTCATCCTCCGACATTTGGTAACCATCCTTCTGATTCCCCTCCCAAGCCCTCAGTGGTGACCGAGGAGGTAGTTGAACCTCTCCAACTTCCCCTAGCATGCACGGGCAAAGAATGAGTCATCCGACTCTTTTCTCCCTTCGAGGTCCCTTGCCTTCTGCCCTCCTCTATACCTTGGGCAATTGCAATAGAAATGACCTTTCTCATCTCTGCAGACAGAACCGAAGTCCTGTTAGCAGAAATACTTTCCTTATGAGGAGATGCCCTTATCCTAGCCTCCCGTACAGAGGTACCTTCCATTTCCTCTCTAATGGAAGAACTAGGAGAGGAAGGGTACCCCATCGATGCTTCTGGAGACCCCTGGACAGAATCCTCATCGCTAGTGTAATCACCCCCTTCCTTCTGAGGTGAGGCTTGCACCCTTCCCTCAGCTCTAGGAGGTGAATGACAATACATGCCAGAATTTCCTTGGGAGGCAGTTGGATGTTGTCTGTCCCTATCCTGCTCCCTTGGAACCTCCTGTCTCCCTGGGCCTGGATTTTCCTGCCCTTTGGAGATTTTTAGAGGAAATTTTCCTTTAGGGCCCTTCCTCCCTTTGCCTCCTCTAGGGGGAGACTCTAGCCTGCTGCGTTTCACTGAGGGCTCTCCCATTTCTGAGGGAAGCTTCAATCCTTCCTCCTGCATAATTGGAACCTATCTGTCCTTGTTATAGCCCTGGAGGAATGTAGAGACGCAGCAGTAAGGACCCAGCGCTGGCCAGATGGCCAAACACGCCTCGCAGATTTTGTATTTTATGGGGCTGGTTTGAGAGCCAGGTCACCCATTACTCCGTTCAGCTTAGCAAGCCTTTGGCATTAAAGAGCTCCTGCTGGCAACCCAGGACAGGCTCCTCACAGCAACGGAAATCTGCCCTGAGGGTAGGACACGGCTATTTATTTGCTTGCACTCAAAGCCTCTGACAACTGCAATTGACCGTTAAGTCCTGCGTTGCCTGCTCGCACTCCTCTCTGCCGTTTAACGGCTGCGAAAGAAACGTTCGATTTTGACAGCTGTTTAAAATCCGTGGTCTTTGCCAGTGCTCAAAATGGCAGCCGCGACTTGGCGCAGCCTCCCTGAGCCTTCCAAAATGGCGACCGCCTTCTGCGCTACCTATGAAGCTTGCCGGTTTCCCTGGCAACCTTCTGACAGCTACGAGGCCTGCCGCAGTCCTGCGGAGCCGAGAAACGCCGCTTTTCGCTCCACGCTTCCAGAAAAACAATCTGCTAATTTAAAGCGGCCGGAGCAGCAGGAAAGAAACCCCCACCGCGCCGCCGGCAGCCGCCGGACAGATGATCCTCGATCGGCTTCTGCTTGCGACCAGCAGAAGCCTCACTCCGTTCCCTTCAGGCAATAAACCTTTCGTTTAAACTTTGATGAACTTAATTTTTTTGTCTTGTATTCCTGAACTTGAATACCCTTATTAAGAAATTATCTTTGTTTGGAGAATCCCTGGATAAATTCAGCCTATTGCCAAATCCCTGAGAACCCTCCAAGATTAGTCCTACTGGGCGGACTGAGTTTTTTAAAACTGACCACAGGAAGGCAAAGGAGGCGTGGTTAAAGAAATTGACACTCAGTCCGAAGGGCAGCGAGGCTGATTTTACCATCCTATTTTACCATCCTGGACTATTGTAACTCTCTACATGGGGCTCCCCTTGAGGTGCACTCGGAGACTTCAGTTGGTCCAGAATGCAGCCGCGCGAGCAATTATGGGAACCGCCAGGTTCACCCACGTAACACCGCTCTTGCGCGAGCTGCACTGGCTGCCTGTTGTCTTCCGGGTGCGGTTCAAGGTGTTAGTTATCATCTTTAAAGCGCTCCATGGCTCGGGACCTAGCTATCTGCGGGATCGGATCCTGCCTCATACATCCTCACGGCCGATTCGCTCCCACAGAGAGGGACTTCTCCGGGTGCCGTCCACTAGACTTTGTCAGCGGGCGACGCCCAGGGGAAGGGCTCTCTCTGTGGCGGGCCCAGCCCTCTGGAACGACCTTCCCCCCGATATTAGAACAACTACGGACCTCCGCTCCTTCCGTCTGAAATTAAAAACATATCTTTTCTGCTTGGCCGGTCTAGGGTAGTCTCCCTTCTATGTGGTTTTATATTTAATTATTGGGTATTTTAGCTTTAAATGGGATTTTTAGCACAGGTATTAGATTTAATTCGTTTTTAGTTATGTTTGTATATTTTGTATATGTGTATATTTATTGTTTTTATTCTCCCTGTGCACCGCCCCGAGTCCCTGTGGGGAGAGGGAGCGGTTTACAAATTAAAAGTTATTATTATTAAAGTTATTATTATTATCCTTGGACTCTCCAAGCAGCGCTATGGAGAACGAAACCACTGACCACCTTTGGAACAAATCTTCTGCAGGCACAGTACTTGACCAAAATAATTTTCATCAATCACTCTAACTAAACAGCTTTCCAAAAGGGAAAAAAACTCCTTTTTGCACTTTGCAAACCTCCCCCAAACGGCCCGTTTTTCGCAAAAATTGGCCCGTTTGTTTTTTTTCCAAATAAAAGGCATGAATAGCCTTGGGGGGGCTTGCAGAATGCTCCGGGGGGGGGGTGCAAAACGAGGAAAAATGGCCTGTTTTTTGGTGAAAGGGCCGTTTTTTGGTTTAAAAAATTGCATGCATAGCCTTATGGAGGCTTATAGAGTGCTGCTGGGAGCTGTGGGGGGGGGGCAAAAAAACCCTGTATTTTGCTCATTTCTGTTCTCCCCAGCCCCCAGGAGCTCTCTGGAAGCCTCCATAAGGGTATGCACGCAGCCATTTTGGTGAAGGTGCGGGGTTTCAGGAGGCAAAAAAAATGCTGTATTTGATGTATAAGACACACCCAGATTTTCAGCCTCTTTTTAAGAGGAAAAAAGGTGCGTCTTTTTACGGTAATATGGCAATACTAAAAATATAATTTTTATGCATTGCAAGTGGGGATGGAAAAAAACCTTAATGGTGTTTTCCCCGTGCGGGATAGGGAACTTCTAGCTCTCCAAATGTGCCATGGCTACTAACTGCCCCACTCAACAAGTTGAAGGATGTGTGATGCTCTTGAGTTCCTGTGAAGCAATGTGTTATAAAATTTTTCATGAAATAGTTGAGATAGAACGCAAATCTTTAATTTTGCTTTATTGCATTTTTCTTCTTTTAACAAATGAGGTATTCAAAAATAGACAGCATTTCTGTCTTGTCTTAAGTGTACATGCACACAAATAAATGGGTAAATTTAGATAAATAGGGTTTTTTTTTCCTTGGGGAGAGTAAAACCAGTTGATGAAAAAATGGTAGCTACACTGATGCACAGAATAGCAAGTGTTTAGTCCAGTGTTTAGTGGAACCATTAAAGAAAATATAAAAGTAAGAATACATAAATGGGGAGTATGGATTTTTCCTAGAACAATTTTTCTCAGTGATAAGTACATTCATTCCTAGTTTTCTGACCGAATTCTATTCCACTGACGAGGTTGTTAAGTGGAATGGTTGCTACATGAACACACAACTTTGACACTGTTAAGATCACAGTGATTGCTATCTCATTCAGAACATTTTTCTCTTATAATAAATAGCTCTGCCATGATTACTGGTTGGAAAATGAAATTTTAAATTACTGCATATTTGCAAATGTTTTCTAATTGTGGTTAGTCGCTAAACAAGGAGTGAATGTAGGATGTATGGTTCTTGCTGTATTTAACTATATTGACATGGTTCTCTTTTTCCAGGGGTATCTTTAGGCTCTTGGTAGAGTACCAATTGAAGAATAAGGATAATCCCTCCTATTTAGGTAAAGATGCAACATTTGTAATTTGTTTCCTGGAGTTCAAACTACAGTTTTCCTAGTTACAATATGGTATAGCTTTAAACTAAAAGAGATCAGTAGGCTAGGATATATAGTGGAAAATATTTAAGAGCAGTCTGATGCTTTGTAGCCAGAACCAATTCTGGGCTTGGGCTAATGGATCTCGGGTTTTTTAGGTTGTAAGATTTTTCTGAGCACATCCTCATGAGGAACACAATTTAAATGGCAAAGACGACTGTCACTATGCAGAATTTCCTTTTAGATTTTGTTCACATAAGCTTACTTAAATAGCTGTTTGGGAAGTGGTTGGAATATAGTTTTCCTCCTTTCATTACGTTCCACTTCTTCAATTCACCAACAGCCAAGTCATGCTTTCTTGGTTTCTATGATCATTCAAGCCTTTGACCATAGTGTATAAATGTATAAAAAATCCAGTGCTGTTTCTCATTGATAGATTCTGATGCTTACTGTTTTTGTGTGTGAAAATAATACATTACTTTATTATAACCTTTTGGTCAAGTATCTACATATCTATGAAAATGAGTAACAAATAACAGCGGAGCTCATGCAAAATCTAAATGTGGAACATTCATGAGGTTCCAGTTATAGATAATTCTAAACAATGAATATGTTCTTATGTTAAGTGAAACCAAGAACAAACTATATTATAGCTTAAAATAATGTGGACAGACGGCCACCGGAATAGTGCAAACCTAGCTTCAAGTTATGTACCTTACAATATTTTTCATAGTTTTGACCCATCAATAATTTCCATTATATCCAAATCACAATATAGAGTAAATAGGCTTTGCAATTCTTGTTTGTAAATTACTGACTTTACAAACCTTTCTTTGATATGATGATAAAATTAGAATATAAAAAGGATGAATATATGCAAATTGATATTATATATGCAGACAGATCAGACAACTCATCATGGCCAACTCGCCATGGGACAACTCACCGCAGACAATTCAACAAATATAAAACTTAAATTAATTTCAAGAGAACTATGGCCAATAACAATAAAATAAATCCAGAAATACAGGTGTTAAAATAATTTCAACGAAAACATAGTCACCAAATAATAAAAGTCAGTGCAAGAAACAATTAATACAATGTTGAATTGTCATGGCAAGTTGTCCGATGGTGAGAGTTGGCTGTGGCAAGTTGTCCTAGATCTGATCAGAACTGTGTGTTGAGCTACGCACTGAGTTTGAATACTGGTGGCTTGCTTTGTCTTCGGCATTTTTCTACTGTAGTTTTAAACGAATGTTATGTACAATATGTGCATTTCTTATTGAAAGTTTTGGGGGGGGAAATACCTTCAGCTCTAACAATCAAATTCTACAGATTAGATTAGATGATGTTTCTTGGTGTTGAAATGAGAGTTGTACATTTGAACAAGAGTTTATGTTTTATAATTGATATTAAACCTCTTTTGCTTCTCTTTTACTAGGTCTTTCTTTCCAAGATTTGTATCAGCGCTGTCGGGAGGCCTTCTTGGTCAATAGTGACCTAACTCTTAGAGCTCAGCTGACAGAATTCAGGGATCACAAGCTCATTCGGACTAAGAGGGTAAGTGAGGAAAATCTTTGTGTCAGTTGTGAACTTATATCTTATTTAACTATGTTTGAGAAAAAATCTAGATTGAATTATTATGGCTACATTGATAAATGCTATGAGAATATCACATGTTAGGTGTTCTTAATGAAGCTAAAATGGCATATTTTTTGCAATTAGGGTATTGATAGAAGCCAAATAATGTTCTCACTCAGTTATACAGAGTAAAACACGAGAAGTTTACTGTACTCCTCACAAAATATTGAAGTATGTCCTAGAGCAGAGTTCCCCAACCTTTCTGGGTTGGCAGCCTGGGGCGGGGGGAAGGGGGGGGGGAGACACCTTTATATGTGTATGTGCGCACATGAATGGGGCTGTAAGCACCGCCACAACGCTCAGGACACTAGTACCCTCACGCTGCTGCAACACTAGTGTGAGTGTGGAGGTTTGTGCTCATGGTGAAGGTAACGCCCGCACAACACTTGCAGCATTGCAAGCACCCGCATGATGCCAATACAAGTGGGGGTGCACTCGCAGCTTTGCTAGCACCTGCACAATTCCACAACCCTGGTGCAAGTGCACCACTGGCCAACCATTCAAGTGGCCCAGTGGCCAGCAGGCCACAGCCCAGTACTGTGCCGTGCCCACAGGTTGGGGACTCCTGTACTAAAGGGAATAAGTAAAAAAATATCATTTTTATATTTCTAAGCTAATTCTCAATGTATTTTCAGGGTGCTGATGGAGTGGAATATTTATTAATTCCTGTGGATGCTGGAATATTGGCTGACTTTTTGCAAAAAGATAATGATGTTTGAAGGCTCACATGTTCAAGGGCCATTTTATTAAGAATTGTTGAATTTTATCCTAAGGTATGGCCATTTTGCAGATCTCAGGAGTCTAATCTACCTGTGATAATGGAACGTGATACTGTTATAAGCAAGCCAAATTTTAGCTGCTCAGGTTTCTCCCTTTGCCAGTCTATATTATTGTAGACAAAGAAAATGTCATCCACTGATATTACTGTGCCTTCTGTTCATAAATCTTCTGGAAATAAGGATTGAGCTGGATAATTTGTGTTTGATAATACACATAATTGGCTATTAATAGCTGAATTCAGCTATTGACTGGTATAGTTTTAATACATCATAGACAGACCCTTATTGATCTTCAAATGTGTGTCATGTGAGATGGAAGGATTGGATTAGGAAACTGGTTGGACTTGAGCAAAATAAACCATTGATACCAGTGATGTGGATATCATTGTTTATTATAAAAAATAGCCTTAATTGGGAACAAAAGATCCCACCCATATAAGCCATTTTAAATATGATGACAGCTGTGTTTTTGTCAATAAAAACTGCAAATATGCTTATTTAACCTGTTTTTTACCTAATGATTGTTTAAAAGTTATCTGAATAAAAATAAACATGCAATTGTGTCCTTTTGTATGGTTCTTTTATGCCATATAAATATTTCTTTGTCTTAGAGACTATTTTTTAAATACTGAGAGAGCTTTAACTGAAAATAAACTGTTTCTAAATTCTTCCAGACTATCTCTTTTCCCATATCACTCCTGATGTAAACTTGGCTTCAGAGGTTTATGTTATATTGATATAGATGATATAGGAAAATGTTTGACTGATGTTAATTGATGGCAAATGAGATTGAATCTGCTGATAAAAAATGAGTATCATTATATAGAAAATACAATTACAAATTAGGGTAACAAATATTGATTTGCACAAAAAGTTCCCAGGATCAAGGAACCAACAAAATTGACCACAGAGAAGGAAAAGAGGACAAGGATAGTGTGTTGGAGCTAATAAAATGACTCTGAGGCAGACTAAATAGGAAAGGATAAAGAATATTGTGAGAGAATACTGCTAATTGGAAACTGTATATAGCTTTCCTCCAACTTGATACTTTCAAAATGTAAAAAAAAATCTAAGCATTCAAGTGTGCTTTTCTCTGCTACAATAAAATTTTGTAGAATAATTTATTGTAACATAAAATTTGCTTTTTTCAACCACTTATTTACTCATTTTGCTAACATTTTATTATTGTTAACATTTTAGGAATCAAAGCATATTTTTGCCAATATTTTTATTAAGTCTCTAAAGGATATACACTTACATTATTTCTCAACGTCTGTTTCTTTTACGCTACTTGAAGGGGGTCTCTATCTCTTTCAGAAATGATGATATTGATCTTATTCATAAATTGCACAGCGAGCATTTGTTTCAGTTTTAACAGAAAGCCTCGTTCAGAGTTACTGTGCTCACACAAAATCACAGATATCCCTCTGGAAACAGCACCGAGTACCTCATGGTGGGACATCTCTCCTACAATGCAAAGAGAAAAGTCTTTTGGGATGGAACATTCAAGCAAGGTTTATTTGTTTATGATTCTTAAGTAAAACTATCCCCAGAACCTGCTTGTATGATGAAGTAGGTAAAACATTTCAAATGAATGATTTGCATTCTTAAATATGCAAAAATATCTGAAATACAGGGATATACAGGAAAATACCTAAGAGGCTTTCAGGAAATTTTTCCAGATCCAGATTTCTGTGCAACTTATTTGCATTACTGTACTTCAGTTTACAAATTTGGGTTATTTCCAGAAAACCAGGTTATTCATATTTCATATAAATAGTGGATAAATGTTATTGCAGAAAGAGGGACATTAATATTTTATTTAGACAAACTTAGCTACAATGTTAACAGAAAATGGTATTTCTGATCTACAAGAAAATATGTTAGTAGACAGCTGTTTCAGAATCCTGCTTTAAAAAGTTTCTCACCAGTAACATAGAGATCACTTTCTGTGTCTTGTAAAATACTTGCTCCTGAACCAGCACAAAGAGCAATCACCTTCACTGAAGACTCTATAAAGAGAATAATTAGCTTAGTTTAGTGCTGCAGGTTTTGTGGTTAGTTTTCGGTTTGTGTTTTTCCTGAGATGATAAAAGATTAGAGCTTGGACTACATGATTTGATCGACTGTTGTTTTCCTAGGCCTTTAGTAACCCTGCACAAGCTTTTGGTTTTCCTTACAGACTCGACAAGCAGGTTCCTTCATCTTCAGTTAAAAAGAGAACTGCTGGTCAGAGCAATTAATCCTAATTTAGAGCAGTGCTCTATGGGTTAGTGTTAGGTAAAAGTAGGCAATATAAAAGCCTCTTAAGAGTGCAGTTGCAACACAATGTGATCAAATGAGACTTTGAAGTACACTGGATGTGGATTTTTTTTTCAAGCTCTGAAAAGGACCTCATACTGTTTTTAGTCATTTCCAAACATTTTAAATATGCTAAACTTTCAAATAATCTTCCCCTCCCCTCCCCACAACCAAGGTTATTTAAAGGACTGGTCTGTCTGAACCAGATTAATTTTATTTAATTCCAGGCTATTTTTATTTAATGCAGAGCAATGTTTTACCCTAAAACAGTCAGAGTGGGTGTTTTCATAAGTGGCTCCTCGGAATGTATAATTCAAACAAATCACTTCGAAATAGATACAGCTTTTTCTTGCCCTAAGAAGAAGCATCATCTCACAAAATAAATAACAAATAATGGTTTAGGTAGCAAGTAGCAAAAGTCCACTGTCAACATAAAATGAGAAAGTAAATATATACCCAGGGATTTCCCTGCTCCAAGAGCTAGACGAATATGAGACAATTTTAAGTGATTTTTCAATCGTTCAATCAAGAGAGAAACCGAGGCCGGTTCGTGCAATGTGCATAAACGTCCCATTCCAGTATCAGCAAGTAGAGGCTGAAAAGAAGCCAAAAAATGAAATGGTTTCAATGAAGGTGCTTTGGCAGTTATCTTGCTGTAATAATGAAGGGAAATTTAAATGAGTCTGTTTTCCTAAATACAAGAAGATATACTAAAGCACCATAATATATTTCACAATTTGCCCTTGACATGCATCTATCAGTTGCACTAACAATTATTACATATAGCTGTCAATTTTTTGCAAGTTGGGATCAAGCGTTTTGAAAGACACTAAATGTGTTTAGGATGGATTGTTAACATGTAAATAGTAAATTTGAGAACATCAAGGTGAACTTGTGATTCACAAACTATCCCATAGCACCACAAATTACTCAATGATTATGCTTGTCCTATTTCCAGATCCGAAATATAACATACAAGTAGTCCTTGATTTATAACTATTCATTTGGTGACCATTCAAAGTTACAATGACACTGACTTATCACGTGACTGGTCATGTGATAAAAATTTGGGCACTTGGCATCTGGCAAAGTCAATGGGTGAAGCCAGATTTGCTTAATGACTGCACGATTCACTTAACTAGTGAATCACTCAACTGGCAAAAAGGTCGTAAAATGAAGCAAAACTCATTTAACAACAGCCTTGCTCAGCAATGAAAATTTTGGGCTCAGTTATGGCCATAAGTCAAAGACTATTTGTACCTTAATATCCAAAGTCTCAGAAAAGAATGGACAAGCTTAAGCAAATGGTAAAATAAAGAGGGGAGAATGGAATATTGTTTTTGAAGCCATGGAGCTTGTTTAGTTATATGTTTAAAGAAAAGAGGGGAAGAGGATGCAAAAATCAAAGATGGCTAATAGATGTTGAGATCATTTGAGGCTGTACCTTATAGTCTCTCAGAAAGGGCTGGAATGGAGAAATAAGCAGTGGCTGTCCCCATTTTTCAAAATACAGTACACAATTGATACAGCCAGAGTTTCTTAGCAGTCTATTCTCTTATTGATACGTTCTTCAAACTTCCTGAATATGATAGGAAACTACAGCTGTATCTGCAAAGAATCCCTTTTATTTCTGCTGGAAACAGAACATCTCTTTGCTAAGTTATTTCTTTCGCTTCCTTGCTAAGACAAGCAACCTTCCTCCATCCCACACTATATCTTCATTTATTCTTTCTGCTTTGCACACACTCTCCGTACAAATAAACTTTGATTTGTTTATGTGTGGTTTACCTTCTGTAGTGATATGATTTCTGTTGTTTGATACAGCATGTTCTTCTGGGAAAGCAAGTCCACCACTTGCAACAAAGCTAGCTGAGAACAGTTCAAGCTGACACGTGTTTGTTCTTCTCTTTCAATCCTTAGAAATTTTGAACAGAAATATTAATATATATATTTTAAAAACCCTTATAATATGCTGCCGGTGAATATATAAATGGTACTTCCAGTTCTCTCACATGAGTGGATCATAAAATGTATTGCCTTTAGTAATAATGCAGAAGCCATCCCCACCCCTGGTGATTCACAATCTTTGGCAGGTAAATTTAAGCAGGACTTATGCCACCTGTCAAGTCGTCTGGCAGCTATATGAAAATACTGGTTGATACCATTCATAGATTTGAACAAGGATAAAATACTATCTAAGGCAAATAATGCTGATCTCCTTTCCATCTATTTGTGTCTTCAGCTCATGTGGAGGAGGAAGAGTGGGCCACTTTTGCGGGGAGAAAGGCCATGTTCTTTGAGATGAATGTGTGACGAGTATGGGAGTGGGCCTAATTCATAAGCATGGTCCTTAGAGGCCATGGAGCTCCTTCCTGGGTTTTCAGGTGTTTGATGTATGTAGCCTTTGCTTATCTGTCCTGTTTCACTTCAGCACCAAAATCTGGACATTTTATCAGTGAGAGCCAGTTTGGTATACTGCTTAATGAAGCAGGCTGGAAGTTAGGAGATTGTAAGGTCTAGACACGAAAACTGGCTGGGTCCTTTGAGCCAATCATTCTCTCTCAACCCAACCCACTTCATAAAATTGTTGTTATGGGGCAAATTGGAGGAGGAAGGAATACTATGTATGTTTGCTGTCTTGTTTTATTTATGAAAAGAATAAATGCAGTATTTAATTAATTAATTAAAACTGTGACCCACCAACCAAAAATGTAGGACCAAAGCATAACATTGTGCTTTTTATAACTGGTTGCAAATTTAATGCTTGGTATTTTTGACTAATTGTAGAGCGATTCCTATCAGATTGGACAATATTTGGCTAGAGAAGTAAACAGTTCTGGCATGGGAAGAGGTTGGTTCTTTGTTTATGGTGTGGAAGGATAAGCTCATGCTTATCATTGAATAGGAATCATATTAGTTACAGTAGTCTTAAAAATGCTCCTAGCTCTCAATGAATTTATTTGGCTTGAAATGTAATACAAAGTAGCATGTCTCATCAGATGTACATCTAATATTTGAGAAAAAAAACCACTACTTTCTTGAAGTATGGTCTTAAAGTAAAAATCTGTTATTACATGGAAATCAAAATGTATTAGTTTGATATTTCTGAATTAGAATAAAATTACTGGATTAGGTTAGAATATTTTTGCAAGCTTTTCATCTCATATTTTCTGAATAACCCAAAGTGGGAGGATCTAAAGTACAGAACCTTTTAGCAAATTAAATAATATGTATTACTTTCTTTTTATACAGTCTCAGAAATGTTTTCTGGTGACAATAAAGAACCTGGTCTTTTATCAGGTTTTACTTTTACCTTGTCAGTCAAAGAAAATAACCTAGAATGGTCTCTAGCAATACCTGGCAGGTTGAGTTGCGATGAGTGACACCCCTGGCACTGCATGGACTTGGGATAACACTGTTTCCAGACTTTCAGCAGAGGATACATTGAATTCAATCCGGAAAGGCCCACCTACAGGGTAAGTGGAAGCTGTAGCTGGTTTCAGAGGAACAGAGGTGCAAGCGCCTGAGAAAAAGCAGAGCCAATTAAATGATTTGCACAACGTTCTTGTCCAGGTTTTACCTTGCCAACCATCAAATTACATTACAACAATTAGTTATAGTTCTGAAACTACTGCAGAGCGGAAAAGTTATTAAACAACAATCATTTTAAAATTACACTTGCAAGGAAATGGCAGAGGCGGGACAGAGAGCTTTCATTCCTGTAGCCTGTTACATTTTTGCTTAGAATTCCTGATCATCCGTGTTTATCATTCACATACATAGTAGGTTCTCAAGTTTTGGCCATTTATATACTGTATGTGTGTATTATTTTTGCACAGAATATTGAAACATTAGTACTCTCTTTGGATTGCCCTATTTCCTTTGAAAAGGTGTCAATTATATGGTTATCATATACATTTTCCATTTTTGAGTACCCTTTATAGAATATGCTTTCTTAGGGCAAAATCATAATTTTAAGCAGTTACTTAAAGCTATAACCAAGCTCATTGTTCCTTAGCAGAAATGTAAGGCAATTCAATGTTTTAATAGCTGTGTATAGGGTAAGGTAGATGGCTTTGACAGACATATGCAGGATCTGTTGGCTAGGCAAAAGGACCTAAAGAGCTTTTTAATTTCAGAATGTTCAGGTTGGAGGTAGTTGAGACAGACACACCCTAATTCACTAGAGTATAAGAAAGAGCGAGACACAGCACAATTCTGTAAGTATAGCTCAAAACAATAAAAGTTCTTTAGCCTTTCTGTAGAGCTGATTTCATGGCTTGGCCTACATAGTGGGGCTAATACTATGGTACTTGAAGATGGGGAGAGAGGAGCTCCCTACAAATAATAGTTGGCTATGGATATATACTTCAGTCTAGTATTTTGTCATTGTTTAAAATAATATCCATTCCGTGTTTTACTTGCCTTTTTCCCCTAAACAGCAACAAAGGTTTTAGTTATCTAACATAGTCCTGCCAACACATTTCAACAGAAAGTTATAATATAAAATGCTAGCAAGAATACAAACATAACATTTTAAAACATAAACACAAGCCAAACACATAGTTCATAAAAACACTTTAAAACATAAAATGTTATTATCTACTTTGTGTTTGGCTTGTGCTTATAGATTGTTATTTTACATATGGTGTCATTACTAACAAGAATGCCTCACCCAATCCTGTAGCAAGCCAGTCATTGACTCCATTAGGTATAGCATCATATGTTGTGTGAGGAGAATAAATGCCAACTCTATTTTCCAAGGCTTGGATTACCAGACGCTCCTTCCATGTTTTCCATGTTATCCGTTTCAATGGGTGAAAAATGGGTGGATGGTAAGAAAGAATGAGGTTTGCTTTCTTCTCCAGGGCTTCCTGCATCACGTCCTCAGTTAAATCATTGGTGAGAAAAAGAGTATTGACAATATGAGGAGGACTTGGTTCAACCAAGAGCCCCACATTATCCCAACTTTCAGCCAGGGAAAGTGAAGCAAAATTGTTTAAGGAAGTAACAAGATCTTTCAGATCCATGACGAAGCGCAAAGGCTGAACAATCAAGGATGGTGTTTGCAAAAAAGGTCGTGTAATCAGCTTCAAACAGGACAGCGGCATTCAGATCTCTAGAAAACCCAAAAGCAAAAACATTACCAAAAGGAACAGAAAGTGCAATCTAACAAAAGAGATTATCAGTGGCTCAGGAGTTCTATTGCAGAGGTTCACCTAAGTCAGTAACATTATCAGTAAAGGTGAATATGGGTTTAGTAAGAGCACAAATGTGGGATTTGCTGCCTGTTTATATGTGGCAGCTTGCCCGGCCATTTTTTGGGAGGGGGAGAGGGGGAGAATCTAGTTTCCTCTTTTGGACTTCTTTATAGTATTACTTTGCCTGTTTCTCTAGTATTGATCCCTGCTTACCTGAATGTAAGCTGCTGGTGGTCTTGTTTCCTTCTTAGATTTTTTAATTATCGCTTCTGAATGCTATGTAAATGTGGTTCATCTCTATGTGTCTATTAATTGTTATTCATCTGAATGCCAAGCTTTCAGGAATTCCCTAGCAGGTTTGGATTTGGATTGGTCTATCAAGCTGTGAAATTAAGGAGCTTTTGTCACACAACATATGGATGGATTCAACCCAAGTTTCAACTGTGAAATTATTAGCATCTTGAATCTAGGAAGGAAACAAGAAGAAACACATCCTCCACAGCAGTCCTCATACAGGTAAGCAGGAAGGTCTACTACATATAAATACATTCCTAATCAATTTTCAAGCACAGTATATTCTTGGAAAAGAATAGGGGGAAAGGATAATGAATAATGTCTTTGATTTCTGGTCTTAAAAAAAATGGAAAAAACCTCACCCAAATTTCTATTTTCTCACATGTCAAAGTGTGGTTTCAGTCTCTTGCATTGACTTCTGCCTTCAATGGTGCTATAAACTATTCACTCCTATCAGGCAGCAGAGACAGGAGCAAGAGGGCCAAAAGTAGTTGCCAAGGAGGAAATAATCAATTGCACCCATTTACAAGTATACAAGATACAAGATTGTTCTCTTGAATCTCAGGATGTTTCTTACCATTCCCGTCTGACCTTTTCCTTACTTTTTCCATTAAAGGTGAGCATCTTTCCACAAAAAGAACCAGGAGGCAACCACTTACTTACTTATTACCTAGCAATTACCCATAGAAGGCCTAGAAATAGAAATGTTGAGAATTTGATTTGTACAAAATGGTTGGTTTCTCAATTAGTTTTCCTTAAAAAGTTTAAAATGGGGACATAACAAGGAACCAGCAATAGTTCCATGTTAACTAGGTTACAGCATATGCATTGCAACTTTCTAAAATTATAAATGAATTTGCATAACTTTCTCACAACTCATGATTTCACTGGTTGGACCAGATATATTTTATTATCATTAGTAGTATTAGGTTTATATCCCATCTTTACTTCATATAACTCAAGACAGGCATATATAATTCTCCTACCTATTTTCCTACTTTTGATAATGAAATCTTCATATGCCTATCACCAGACTTTTAAAGTTTGATGGGCTTGTGCAGTCAAAAAAGGGACCAACTCCTGGAGTAAGTTTTGATAAGGCTACTGTCTGGAGAACCGCTTGATAAAGCCATAATGCAATTTGCTTGGCTTTGAATTATCTCATCATGTGAACCTTGGTGTTTGCAATTCCTAACTGATGGCTTAGCTGGCTGGGGAATTCTGGGAGTTGAAGTCCACCAGTCTTAAAAGAACCGACTTTGCAGACCCCTGGCTTAGTGTTATGAATGAATCCAGAGGTGTCATCTTCAACCAAATAAACAAAATTTTCATCTTAGCCTTGTCCAAAATAAAAACATTGTATTACTGCAATGTCATCATACATCATACATCCAGAAAGAAAAACCCTACATACCCCAATGGAGCAGTAAAGTTTGATTTCTGAAGAGCAAGCTTTTTAAAAAGTTGACTAATAAAACCAGCTTTGAAAGTTAAGAGCCAAGAAGGTCACATCTCCAGAATTATTCGGATCTTTCAAAACAGCAATTATTGTTCATCTAAGATGTAAATATGAGATCAGGAAAGCTGCTGTCGAATCCACCAGAACGACAGAAATGTGAACATGCGGATATCAGAGACGAATTCTGCTCAACAGAGAATCAACTCAAATGCAAACGTTGGCAAAATAAATGTGATCACTATTATTCCTTCTGCCTTGCTGCCTCCCCCCCCGTTTTTCAATATTCATCTATTATCACCGATATACATTGGTTTATGTGAACGAATTCCTGAGATAAAAAACGAGCATAAAACAAAGTAACGGTCCTTTTACCCCGGGAACCACAAGCAGGGAGAAAAAAACCCACCCTTCTCAACTTCTAAGGTATATTAAATCCTGCCGTATGTTTTAATTCCTGTAAGGATTGCACGATTCCAACCAATGGGCATTTCCTCCCAGTTAAGCTTTCCTAGTTTTAAGGAGACCCCCAATAAAGAACAAGAAATTTGAACGGGGAGGGGGCTCCACTTGCGGCTGCCTCCTTACCCAAACAGCCAAGCTTTCCTCAGATTCTTGAAACGAATGGCATCATTCTCCCCGTCCTGGGGGAAAACAACACACCACCACTACGTGTGAACCACGACCTCAAGTCTCATCTTGCACGCGTGCATTTAGGCGAGCAGATAGTCGGTCGGTCGGTCAGAGCGAGCCAAGTACCTCCTTCGAACCCAGCTCAGGCGGAGGGAAAGGCCGAGCGCGGCGGATCCGCAGGCGGGGCCTGAATGCAAGAAGATACTATGGGAAGGCGCTGCGCGTGCACGTTTGGACGTGCGCGCGCCTTCCTCGCGGGCCCGAAGGCCTGGCATGGGGAGTTGAGAAGCGGTCGGAGTTCTCGCTTTTGCCCCGCCGGGGACCGCCCCTTCTGCCGCAGCCGTCTTTCTGGAGCAGCGAGGGAATTCCCAAAGCCTTTTTTTTTTTTAGCCAAAGAAACCGCTCTGCTCCACCGGGGTTTCTTGGCAACGTGCTGTTTCTCCGCTGGTTTCAGCCGTGCTGCTTTTCGGGATTCCTTCAGACGCGGGCGCCTTGTTTTCCGCCCGCTAACCGGCAAAGATGGTGAGGTTTGCGGCTTCAAGATCTTAAAAGGGACCTCTAGATCTGGCGGCATAGCCTTCCACTTTAGCAAATGCCTTTGCTTCGTGTTCATCATATACAATTTCGCTCTAGGGTCGACTTGGCCTTCGTGGACATAGGGAGTTTTGAAAGACTTGGCCAGATCTTGGGTGAAACGTTACCCACAAGTGTTTTTGACTTGACCTCATCAGCAATCCAGTATCCATATTCTTTGGGCTGTTAACACCGAAATCAGTGACTCCCCATGCCTTGTGATTTCTGTGGAGAAAGATCAGACACCTCCTTGTTTGAAGATCAGTATAAACCTTGATCTATACCTTATGGGTGTTGAGTCTCGAATTAGCCTTGCTGAGGAGAGGATGGTGGAAAATTATAATGGAAGTACTGACTTGCCTGGATGATTTTAGCGATGCAACGCTAAAGATGACTAAATCTGAGTCCAGCCTATTGTACACACCCGTTCTGAGCCTGGCATTTAAAATGCGGAAAATTGATGGCAGTATATTATCTACAAAAGGACTAAATTGCTGATATTTAAGTTAGCTTTCTCCAACAAGGTACTCTTAAGTATTTGTTGGACTGGAACTCTGTTATCCCTTAAAAATTAATTAATGAGTGGTATATATATGGCTTAATGGTTAAGGCAACTGCCTGACATGTAAACAGCCTGAGTTCGAATCCCAGTAAGGGTATGGCTAGCTGATGAGAGCTAAATAGCTCAAAATAGATCTATCCTAGTCTCCCTTTATTTAGGTTTTTTTTTAGCTGATAAATAAATAAATCAGGGAGACTAGGATAGATCTATTTTGAGCTATTTAGCTCTCATCAGCTAGCCATACCCTTACTGGGATTCAAACCAGGGAAGAATTACATGTGAGGCAGTTGTAATTGCTTCTAGACCAAATGGTTCTATCCTGATCAGCTATATATACATAGACATATATATATACACATACACACACTGTATTTCCTTTGAAAGTGAGTTATTTTAATTGGATTGCTATAGTACATTTGACTGCTTTTTTTGTCTGCTGCAAAAAAATAATACAGTTCAATTCCTCCTCCAGGCTGTCACATTGCACACTGATGTTGGAGATGTTAAAATTGAGTTGTTCTGTGAACGAACACCAAAAGCTTGTGAAGTAAGTCATGAAAATAAAAGATGCCATTGAATTGAGGAACAATTCAGATTTTATAAACAAAATGCTCAGCAATTTATAAGACAACAAACTATGGTAGATATGCTTTGTTGATCTTAACCCAATCCCAACCATGTTTCTTTAATTTGATGCAGCTAAGATTAGAATTCTTAGGCTCAATTTATTGGCTGCTTGGAAATTTTAGGAACTATAATTTCCAAAGATTTAGAAGATACTAACCATTCTCATGTCTTAATAGGCATTCTGCTGCAATTTATAAAGTTAACTGCCTAATTCTTTTACATACATTCAGTTTTGACAAAATAAATAAACACCAGATAAACTTACTATTTCTAACATTTTACGGTTCTGCATTGAGCATTTTCATCTATTTTAGTTCACATCTTTTACTTGCATTCTATTATTAACTATGATTTATTTAAATGACATAGCTGTCAAAATATGTTTTAGAACTGATTTGTTTGACTTCTAACCATCAGTAATGGCTTAGCAGAAGAAAGAAACATGAAATATGTATTCAGATTTTATTGAGCCCTATTTAAGCACGGCATTTGGCCTTGGCTATTACATCTACAGAAGTCTTTGGAATGAGTATAAAATATTTTGCATCATGGTTTGTTTCTTAACTAACTTTCTGGTTCTTTCCTTAGAATTTCCTGGCTCTGTGTGCTAGTAACTACTACAATGGCTGTACTTTTCATCGAAATATCAAAGGCTTTATGGTTCAGACGGGAGACCCAACTGGTAATTCCTTTTAGGAAAGTTAGATATACTCTGCCATTCTCCTAAAACAAGACTATTTTACTGTTCAGAAAAGCATTCTTTATAAAGATGAGGATAATTGTAATTTTATGCAAATTTTGCAAACTGATTTGCCAGTCATTTTTAATACCCAGATGAGCAGAGATTAACATCTGTATTAACATCAGACCAACAATAAATAGGCAATACCCCAATCAAGGAAATGCTAAACAAGCTAACAGTAAACAGCCCAACCAAAGAACCAACCCCACCAACACCAACAGAGGGAGCCACTAGAATATAAACAAAGCAAACCGACTTCCTGTCCGACTGATGATGGGTAATGAACCATCTGCAAGAAAACACCCAGGTTCAGAGAGCACCAAAGATCCCTCCATAGTTTTTTTTTAAACTTGAATTTTAAAAAAGGGGAGGGAAGCCATCTATTGTAGATAGGTATACTCAGCAGATCTAAAAAAAAAAAATGCACAGACATATTAAAATTATAAACTTCTGGGATGTAAGAGGTCTTTTAAAGCTTGCCTGAGGTTTGAGCAGCTAGAGAAGAGTTAGCATCTGTTGTGTTTTTCAGAAACGCCAGCCAAAATGTGAGAAACCTTCTCCATTTTATTTATTACATTTTTGGGGGGGGATTGGGGGAGATACAACTTTTGGCCTAGAGAAGGAGGGTACCTGGATTTATGGAGTTATTTGTGCTGTTGACTTTGTGCCTTGATTTTGGAGCCTGCTTGATCCATGTATCTGTTTCTTCCCCTTCTCCCTGGCCCCATCGCTTTCTAATTACATCAGGTTCTGGGAAAGGAGGAATCAGTATTTGGGGCAGGAAGTTTGAAGATGAATACAGTGAATACTTAAAGGTGATTTTTTTTTTGTCATTGCAGTTCCTTGTTCAAGTTGTACATTTTCTTTTTAAAAAATTACCTGAGCATAAGGTAACTATGAACTTAGCTATTGAAGATCATCATATTGGTCACTTCATTCCCATTCCCTCTGAGAAAGGAAGGTATTTGGAGATGGACTTAAGTTTGAGGAAGTTGCATAACATTCTCAGACACTCTCCCCATCCTGCTTACAATCTTTTTAGACTGTGGCCTTCTGGCAGAAAATACAGAACAAGTAAAACTAGGACCACACATCTTCTGAATAGCTTTTATCCCAGAGCTATAATTGCACTCAACAATGAACTAAAGGGTCACCATCATTGAGCTATTGGACAGCACTACTTGGTCTGTTGTGTGAATGTTTGGGTGGTTTAGGGGCGGGCATTTTTTGGTGGGTGGGGTGTGTTTTGGGAATTGTTATGGGTGTTGGGCCTGGTCTCTGGGTGTTATGTGAATTTCGTTGTATGTGTAAACGGTGTTTATACGTACAATGACAATAAAGTAAAGTAGTAAAGTAAAGTTTGGGGCCTGAGTACAGCTAGGAGATAAGTGATAATGCTTTAGATAGATCCAACAGAGTCTTTTCCCTAGCTGAGTCATAATGCAAAATCTAGGATTCAAAATCAGAGTTTGCTTCTGGGTTTCTATCCATCCATCAACAGGATCCATACTTTTTACTTACCTGAGATGGCCAGAACAAAAGGAAACATTGTCAAAGTTAGTTCAGAGAAAGAAATTGTTCTTTTATTTAGTTTCATGAATTTTTGGGAAATGCTACTGTTCTTTTTGGAGCATGTGCACTGACAAATTACTAAATGATGTTATAGCAGAAAACAGTAAAGAATCTTCGCTTCAAGTTTGGAAAAGGCTGAATTTAGCAAATCAGCGCAGAGATATGTCAAGCCTTTGCCTGTTTAGAGTTTTATTCTGCAAGCTACCTTAAGACAAAACAGAAAAGTTAGAAATGAAAAATATTTACCAGAGTACATGTGGTCTAATTTCCTGATTCATTTTTAGCACAGTGTCCGTGGAGTTGTTTCCATGGCAAACAATGGTCCGAATACAAATGGATCTCAGTTCTTTATCACTTACGGCAAACAGCCACATCTTGACATGAAATATACTGTCTTTGGGAAGTAAGTAATCCAATGCTACTGAATAAAATACAAGGTTATACCATAGTAGGGTAGTAGGGTAGAGAATGCATGATTTAGGGAACAAAATGTTTATCTGATACCATATTTTTTGGAGTATAAGACGCACCCTTTTCCCTCAAAAAAGAGGGTGAAAATCTGGGTGCGTCTTATACACTGAATACAGCATTTTTTGCCTCCTGAAACCCCATCCCCTTCACCAAAATGGCTGTGTAAAGCTTCTAGGATGCTTTTAGAGAGCTCCTGAGGGCTGGGGAGGGCAGAAATAAGCAAAAAATGGTCCATTTTTTGCTCAATTTTACCACCACCACCCCCAGCCCCAAGGAGCACTCTATAAGCTTCCTAAAGGCTATCCCTGCCTTTTTTTCTTTTTTCTTTTTTCTTCTTCAAAAAATGGGTCATTTTTTGCTCGTTTTGGCCCCCTCACCCGCTCAGGAGCACTCTGCAAGCTCCCTAAAGGCTATTCATGCCTTTTTTTTGGGGGGGGGGGAACGGGCCATTTTCATGAGGTTTGCAGAGTGCAAAATCTTTTTTAAAAAATGTTCTTCTTCAAAACCTTGCTGCATCTTATACTCCGGTGTGTCTTACACTCCCAAAAATGTGGTATCTCTTCTACTACTTATTAAGCAACCTGACCTTAGCATAACTTTTCCGAACTAGGGTGTTTCCACATATACGTGCAACTCCCAGAAATCACAGCAATGGCTATGTTCACTGGAGATTCTAGAAACTGAAGCCCACTCTATAACAATTATTTACAGTAATACCTGGGTGTCACATAGACTTTCTTGAAAAAGTAAAATCATGGGTTGACTACATTCCAGTGTTTTCCTTGGAAGACTGTCTACTAAAAAGGCAACAGCTGAGTTCTCACAGAATTTCTTAGATGGTAGGAAAGCATGGTAGAAAGTTATCTCACCATTCTGCCTTCTCTTCCATGGACTTTTTGTCATTGGCCACAGGCATCATGGCAGCCTATTTGTAAATGAGCATGTATCCCCATGATAGCTTTTAACAAAGATGAGAGAAGACACATGCCTTTCTATGCAAGATAGTTCTCATTATTATTATTTATTTCTCTGTGCAGGGCAATCGATGGCCTGGATACCCTTGATGAGCTGGAGAAGCTGCCTGTAAATGAAAAGACATTCCGCCCCTTGAATGATGTCCATATTAAAGATGTGACAATTCACGCCAATCCTTTTGCTCAATAGCTACAATGGACCAACTTTTTTAAAATTTGAACATTTTACAGAAGAGAAATTCCAAACCATGATATTGAAACTGTTTAAAATCAAACATTTTTCTGTTTGATCTATGATCCAGACAGTGTACCTGGTTTGACTAGTCTCCAATTTTTTAACATTTCACTTTTGTCAAGAAAACCACAGATTAGCTGAGGGTTTCATTTGGAAAAGTGATACAGAGGCTAATTTAGGTACCAGGCATCATAATTTTTTTATAATCCATCAAGAATCTGCAATATCAGTGAACTGCAGAGTTGATCAATAAAGAATGCTAGAAGATAAATCTGTGTTAACAAAAGTTCATTAAACGAAAAGGCACTGCCTTTGGATGAACAAAATAAAGATATATGAATATTTATATAAATTCTGTGTTTTAATCTTAGTATTTCTAAAAATATCATCTTTATTGGATTTATATATTGCTGAAACATATTCATAGCAGCATACAATGAAGTTGAAACTTACAACAAATTTAGGCTGTATACAGTATATCACAGAAGTGAGTACACCCCCACATTTTGTAAATAAGTGTATCTTTTCATGTGATAACACTGAAGAAATGACACTTGGCTACAATGTAAAGTAGTGAGTATACAGCTTGTAAGTAAACATGCTGCCCCCCTCAAAATACACCAACACACAGCCATTAATGTCTAAACTGGCAACAAAAGTGAGTGCACCCCTACAGTACATAGCAAAAAGCACGCGCGTGCACACACACACACACACAGCTGCATTTTGATTCTAGTCTTCAAAAATGTTCAGGATCATATTTTTGCAACTATCTTATATAGTAAATCAGTAAATGAGAATGTCTTACTGAGGGTAATTCAATGAATTTCATGGTTTTCATCAGGAGTCTAGGCGTGCCATTTGTGTACATGGTTTCTGGTGCTTTGTGTGCACATAATTGTTTTTGGTTTCAAATATTTCTAGGTGAAAGTATTTTGAGTGCTCTCTTCATTGTTACTAGGGATTTTCCATTGTAACTTTTTTTGTTATTTTTGAAATCTCTGTGGAAAGAGAGAGAGAGAGGTGATGATGGTTAGAGAAACAGGAATTTCCCAATCCAATTTGTTTCTTAAATTAGCTCCTTTTGAGTTTAAAAATTTTCCTCCCCCCAAAGAAAATCTTTCCACCAAATAAGGCTTACTTGCTTGTTTTGGGGGAGGGGATGAATTATTCCAACTGTATGTGTATTCTGTTGACAGCACTGCTGTTTGCTAAATACATGTGAGTTTCCATTACTACTACCCCCCCCCCCTTAAATTGGCTAGTTTCTCCTGCTTCTCTCAGACTTAAAGGTCTTGCTGCTTCACAAAAACCCTACTGAAAAAGCCAGGGAGGAAAAGCTAAGCAAGGTAAAGAGGGAGTCACAGAGTGGAGAGGTTAATCTGTTAAGGGAGGTAGAGAAAGGGATGGCTGTTAGGAGATTTTAGTTCCATTGCTGCTCCTAAAACAATAGTGGAGCCATGAACTAGGCCCAGAGGAGGAGCTCTTTGTATGGCACAAGTGAGGCAGTGGTATGGATGCTTCAAGCAGCCTTCTCTCCTTACCAATACAGGACTCAAAGGGAGATCAGGAGGAGGGAAGAGGCACTGTTCCCTTCTGAATTGAGACTATGGCTTATGGTGGCCCAGATTTATTTATTAAATTCATATACCACCTGATTTCCAAAACTCTGGCTCACAAATAAAAAAACAACAGTGTTTTAAAATACAAGAAACATAAAAAAATAGAATTTAGAAAATGACAGAAAGCAAACAAGACTGAAATTTTAAAAACCTGCACAATCCAAAGGGATTTCATGCACCTTACTAAAGGCCTGAAAGTAGAGCAGGGAACATCCAGGTTTCAGGGAAACCTCATTCCAGAGTTGATTTACTATATGACTTCTTGCTACTAAAGCAGGCCTGAGAGCAACTACTGATGCTTGGAGATCTGCAATACTCCTTTAACTACTGCAAAGTCCAGATTAGGTAAAGGAAATGCACTGGGCAGTTATAATCTTGGGTATGTCCTTGATTCATTTAGTGACCAAAATTATATATCCTGCATAAAGCTACTACAGCTTGATTTTGAAATTTTGATGGCTCCAAACGTCTCTCTTCCCTTCCCCCCCTCCTCCCCCTTACATCATTGCATTTTAGGTGCTTGGCAATCAGCTCACCTTTACATCAATTGGCAGTGTCTTACAGTCATGTGGCCATGATTTGGCAAAAAAAAAATCCACCAGTTGAGTAAAATGGGTCTGCTTAACCACTACCACAAAAGATGGCAAAAATTGGGTCTGATTACATGATGCCTCAACTTACGACTACAAAGACTTACAACCATAATTCTGGGCTTAATTACAGCTGTAACTCAAAGACTACCTGTACTTAGGTATCATCCAGATATCCTTCCATTCCTCGAGGTGCTGATTCTCTGTTCTCTAGCAGAGCAAGACAGGCAAACAAGAGGCAGTTCAAATGTATCCAATGTGACACAAGCTGTCACACAAAATTATGGCCTGGATATTCAGCCAGCCTTAGATATTTGGTCCAATTAAGGTAGATGCAAGTTTCTTCTCTAGTGCAGATAGAGTGACAATGTAATTCTATGCTATAATCTCAACGCTTTCAATGAAGTAGGGCAGAGGTACAAATGGATGTTGCTTCATGCTGTCTTGAAAGTAGTATATACTGCAGATTAAAAAAGGGCCATTGCCACAAAATGCGGTGTGAATCTCAACATGCCTTCAGTGGTGTGGATAAAGAGTCCAACCTTCATTCCGCCCTGGGTCCTTCGTGGAGAAGGGCGGGATATAAATTTAAATAAATAAATTCTGTCAGAGAGTTTGTTGGCAACTGCTGCATGGCTCCAAACTATGATTGGATGGGATGATCTTAGCCTGGAAGGGATCACAATTACAATCATCTCAGGTTCCCACTGCTGCTCTTACTCCCAGTGCTGGATGAATGCCATAAATTCAGTAGTTACTTCCATGAAAGGGGTGGTGGTGGTCATCGTGTTTCTAGACCAGCACCAGATTGAATTCTACCTACTCCCAAAGCCCTTAACCCTCAGGATGTCTCCACCTAGCAGAACTCCAATCACCTGTTGGAGTCCAATCAATTTGAACTGCAGAAAAAAATAATTACTACCAACCTGCCTTCCATTGAGGACCTGTACACTGCACAGAGGGCCATGAAAATATTTAGACCCCTCACATCCTGGACATAAATTGTTTCAACTCCTACTTTCAAAAGGACGCTATTGAGCATTGCACACCAAGACAACTAGACACAAGAATAGTTTTTTCCCCAAACGCCATCAGTCTGCTAAACAAATAATTCCTTCACCACAAATCTTCACTAAGACTGTATTACTATTAGTCTTCTTGTTGTTCCTATCACCCATCTCCTCCCACTTAGGACTGCATGACTGTAACTTTGCTGCTTGTATCCTTACGACTTATATTGATATTGTTTCCTGATTGCTTATTTGCACCCTATGACTATCATTAAGTGTTGTACTTTGTGATTCTTATTTATTTATTTATTTTTCACATTTATGACCCGCACCCATCTCACCACAAAGGGACTCGGGGCGGCGATTCTTGACGAATGAATCCTGTCTTTTTATATACATTGAGAGCATATGGACCAAAGACAAATTCCTTGTGTGTCCATTCACACTTGGCCAATAAAGAATTATATTCTATTCTATAGGTTGCTTGAACACTAAGTAGTGAGGGCGCTGCAATGCAGTTGGCCACATGTGTTCTTGACTTAGGATCAAAGCAGTTTTGAGTCAAACGTTTCCTCAGGACAAACTTAAGGGGAGAGCCATCCTGGGAAGGCTCTGCCGGTAATTCTTTGCTCAGAAGTGTCTGTGGATGAGCTGCAAGATAACACTGGATAATGCAAACAGGAGTAGCAGAACCACGAGGACAGAGATCTAGGATTCATTCAGCCTCAGAATTATCTGGAACGTGTCTATTAAATAATATGTAAGAATTCAGTTTTCAGGATCATCTGATGCCTGAAAAAACAAAAAAGAAAATTATGTTTTTAGACCGGGTCTCCATAATCTATACCAGTGTTTCTCAAGCTTGGCAACTTTAAGTCCTGTGGACTTCAACTCCCAGAATTCCCCTATGCTGGCTGGGGAATTTGGGAGTTGAAGTACACAGAACTTAAAGTAGCCAAGGTTGAGAAAAACGGATCTATACTCTTTGAGAGGCACCACCCGATCACCTTTTCCGCTCCAACGTCCCAAACTACTCACGCAGTACTGATTTGCGCAGGCGCTGACTAGTTGTTGTTTTTAAAATAAACGTCCGATTGTTGGCTCGTGACGCAGAGGGAGGGTTTGTGTTTGCGCATACGCGTTCTTTACAACCTTTTTTTTTCTAGAACATTCTTGCCCGGCGCCATTTTGTTACGGCGAGGATCTTGTAATGGCGGCTAGGCAATGAAGAGCTCTAACGTGGTTGTAGACGCCTGTGACCGGAGAGCGGTTCCGAACGGAAAGGTAAGTTTGGGTGATACCAAAACCCCAAAGTCAGGCGTGAGGTAATCTCTTCTCGTAACATCGGGGTGAGTGGGATCGTTTGCTTGAAAGGGCAGGAGGAGACGCGGGGACGTCGTTTGTTTTTCTTTCTTCGTGGAGCTCTCGGTAGTGTCTTGTGTGTGCCAGCCGAGCCGATTCACTCTGTCGGTAGCTTCTGCCTCTTCGTTAAGACTGAGGAACGGGCCGCCAGTTTGTCGCGGTCCGGCTGCGGCCTTGAGGGCCTGAGAGAAAAACAGTCCCGGTTGTAGTTACGTTTCTTCGTAACGAAGAAAAGGGCTTTCTGATCGGAATATGGGAAGAAAATTACAGCATAACAATAATTCTCTGCGTGTGATGTACGGTTATTGTAAGCTGTAAGAGATGTTGAGGGTGAGGTAATGGACGAGTAGGAAGTATTAAAACGATGTTAATATCTCGATTTTGCTGTCGTTCTTGAAGACGGAAGGGAGACAGTTAAAGGTAAGAAATCAGGAAATGTGGAAGAAGAAAGCTTTGAGTTTGGGTTTTTTCATTTTTATATACAAGGTAATAAGAGAAGACATGGAAATATACACTAAAATTGTTACCAAAGCACAAGGGACTAAGAATAGCAACAAAACTAAAGTGCAGTTAAAATTAACAGTGGAAATAAGATGGCTGTTAGTAAGAGTCTGAAAGAGGAAGAGATGGAGCCTGCTAAAGAGATGGGAGCCTAGAGCTTTTACTGCATGGCCAAATAAGTTCTGTGCTTAAATTTATTATCAAAATTTCTTGCCATTCTGAGAGACTGGTTTTAAGGGGTGAAATCTATATTCAGCCAAGCTGTTTGCTAACAGTGTAGCTGGGTGATTTTGGAGACACGCCTTTTTTTCCGTTGATATCAGGGAAATGTTATCTCTGTGGAATTAGATTCCACATATTAGATTTTTTTTAAAATGACTCACATGACACGTTTGACTTGTGGGGTTTTGATTTTCTGGGGTTTACAAGATATTAAATCATTAATGAACTTAATAGACTGAATTCACAAGTGTGGAAAAACTAACCAAGGTTCACATTGGTGAACCACATGGTGGTTTTATTGTTATCCACATTGAAGATGGTGTTTTTACATATATATATATTGTTATTTTTTGTGTAGAACAAGATATTGAGAGATACTTTTGACAAATGTATTCACAACTTGTATTTTTTATGTTGAGGTTGACAGTGGCGTTAATAGGGAGTATATGGAAATTTTCATTTCAGTCCATGTGTTTAGTATTTTAGAATCTGCTGTAAAATTGCTTCTTTCAAGTCTGGTATTTATTTCATTTCTTTTATTAATTACATTATGGCCCTATTTTCTTAAGCCATGTTTCTTAGAACTATTGAACTAGAACTCCTATTGTTACATCTGTGATTGTGATAATTGTAATCCCTTGTACCAAGAAGACACCAAAAGTTTAATTTTGGTAGCACGCTTATAATTTTCAAGTGTTATGTAATGCTGAATTAGATATACAAGTAGTCTTTATCTTGTAAAAAATTGCTTAGTGACTGTTCAAAGTTACAGTGACACTGAGTAATTTCTTATGACCATTTTTCACAGTTACAACCTTTGCAGTCATGTGATCAAAATTCAGCCTTTTGGCAACTGGTTCATGGTTATGATCACTGCTGTGTTCCAAGACCACATGATCCCCTTTTCTGCCCTTCTGACAAGCAAAGTCAATGGGGAAGCTAGATTCACTTAACCATGTGACAAACTTATCAACTGTGGCAAGAAAGGTCATAAAATGGGAAACTCACTTAACAAATGTCACTTAACAACAAACATTTTGGGCTCAATTGTCTTAAGTCATGGACTGACTACATGTGTTAGGGTGATTATTAAATATATCAAAAGCAGATAACATGGGTAATATTAATTGGAACTGGTATCAACTAGTAGGCAACACAGTACTTAAAAGTACATACATATATACGAGGACTAAGAAGTCCGAAATGGATCCATCCTGGTCTCTTAATTAATTATTAATCATTCCTTTAAAAAAAACATTTAACACATATATACTTTTATATATACACAAGTATATATTTCATTTTTCTCAACGTGCATGTTATATTTCAGTTGCTATTTGGACTTTTGGAAAGAACTTTTCTATCTGGTTTTTTACACATTCTGCTTTATGAATTTACTAAGAATTAGGCAGATATGGAAATAAAGGTTTTTCTCATTATGTATTTTGCTGAGTCCAATATTTTGTCAACTGAGAAGGAAGATCGTGAGTTTTTTTAATTTCTAAGAAAAAGAGGAATGGGTTAATTGGAAGTTATCCCAAAAAAATTGTCTAAAGCATATTGATAAATGTGATAATATATATTATATGTATTTAATCTATTTCAGATGAGGTATTCTAGACAAAGTCAATATAGTAACTGGGATGAAAAACAATGTGAGGATCCCCAAAACCAGCAGAAGAGAAAAAGGCAATCAAACAGTACATATGAATACAAACGCTGCAAATATGATCACACTCCAATGTACGACAAGTAAGTTTCTTTCTCAGTTCTCATTCAGCTAAAATGTAGGTAATGTTAGATTTTATCAAGTTATTTATGGTAACATTTTATGGGAGTTAAAATCCAAAATACAAGAACAATTCTTGATTTCTTATATCTGGTTTTTAGTAATTAAAATGACCACATGTTTAATAATCCGTAGTGTGTGTTCGGCAATGTGCAGTTTTGCATTACAAAGTGTTTTATGATTTTTTTTCCATTCTAGCATTTATAAAGAGACCAGCTCCTTGCAGGAAAGAAGTGACGATCATGAACGCTGCTATGTTGAAGAATATAGAAGCAACTTTAGTCAGTTGTCTGAAACCAGGCACCATTGTAGGGTCCATGAGAAGGACTATCACAACCATAGTAGCAAGTCATCTGGTCATAGTGGCAGAAGCAGTTACAAAAGAAAATGCAAGGCTGATGATAAATCATATCATACAGACACGGTATGTATAATTTAAAACACCTGGAACATGGATATGGCTATTCTTTTAAATAATCACAAATGAATGAGGATACATTCTAGCAAAATTGTTTTTTTTCTACTAGATATGTTCCAAAATGGGAATACTTTGTAGCAACTGAAGATCTATTTTTCAATGATGATTTCTGTTATATAACATTTTACTTTTAAAATATCTGATTAAATTATATACTGAATTGGTGTTACATTATGTATTCCTATAAGGATAATTGGTGAAGAGAAAACATGACTCTTTCCTATTCTAAGACCTCTTAGGTTTCATTGGTGATGTTGAAATAAGTACCTTTACACAGACCTGCCGCATTAGTCAAATTGATATTCAAGGATAAGATTTGCCTCTTTATTAATGGAAAGATTGATAGACTTGATCTACATTGTTTTTTCCCATGGCTTATCATCTGACATGCATATGTCAAAAGTAGATGCTGAACCTCTATTGAATTATAATTACTGGATGAATAGAAATTAGGGCTGTTTAGAGCTCTTCAATTAGAAATATGAGAGGTTTTGTGCTGAATTTTTATTGCCCTAATTAGGTGTAATATGCAAAATTGCACCTGCACTTGTAATGTGCACTTGTAATATGCACTTGTTGAGATTATTTACCCAAAGATTACTTTATAGGTCAGTACATGCCAACACTTGATGCATGACAGCGTTAAATTGAAGAATATTTATTTGCAATTTTAAAAATACTTAATTCTTCTAGTGAACCATATTTAAAAGCATATATATATATTATTTGTTGTTACCTTGCCACTTGAAGTACCTTATCTGAAAATCTGTTCCTTGCCATGTTTTTTTCCTGTAACCTAAACTATGTGCCCTGTGAAATTCTGGGGAATTTGAAATTGTTCCTGCCAACCGTTTGTGGCCTGGCGCGTATCTGAATGCCTGAATATCTCCCTGCTGAATGAATTTCGTATTCTGCCCTGAATTCACTCGGGTATATTGATTGGCTGGATGATGTTGGTGCCGCACACTTGCCGTTACCAGAGGAGTCACCGAAGGAAAAGATCCAGGAGTGTAGAGGATGATGAGGAGGGTCACCTGATCTGTCAGAGTGGAGACGTACTAAATGCAAGATGTATAGAATATTTTTCACAACTTACTTTCAAGATAGAATAATTTCTTTTAGATAAGTCAGGAAATTTTTTGGAAGTCCTTTACTTTGCGTTTCTTTTGTTACGTGTTTTGTTTTTTTTCTTTGGGGGGATTCTTTATTATATAGAGTTAAACTTAATTGAAACTTCCTGTATAGTAAACAGCTGATATAGAACAAGATAGACATAACTGTCTTGGAGACTTGACGGATTAATTATTTAAAGTTGTCTAGTTATACTTTTTACATAACGGCATAGCATGGTGTATTGAATAATGGAAATGTCATTACTTATATAACTGATTGCCTCCCATCTGTTTTAGATGAAATTATCACTACTGTTGGTGAAGGTGCTTTTGGAAAAGTAGTAAAGTGTATTGACCACAAAACGTAAGTGTTTTTATGAGATTTTTAAATCTCAGATTATAGATAATGTCATTTCTCCTTTCCCTTTCCTTGTGATTGGAAGTTTCTCATGTCAGCTGAAAAAAAGGGTTGATTTTGAAAGTCTAAAACAGGGGTCCCCAACCTTTTTTGCACCAGGGACCGGTTTCATTTTAAAGAAAATTCTGCGGACCGGCTGGCCTAGAGGAGGAGGGGGGAGGGGGAACAGGCGGCGCATGCCCACGTTGGGGGGGGGGGGGGGAGTCGGCTCACTTGGCCCTCTAGGGCAGTGGTGAGCAAACTTATTAGTCAATAGAGCCAAATATCAACAGTACCACTACTGAAATTTCTTTTGCGAGCCAAAAGGTGTGGCCTGTTTTGTGGGAGTGGCTCAGTTGTCATGTGACCTGGTGGGCGTGGCCAACTTGGAAAATGTGAAACTCACTTAACAGTCTTGCTTAGCAACCAAAATTTTGGGCTCACTTGTGGTCATAAATTCTTTCTTCCTTCCTTCCTTCCTTCCTTCCTTCCTTCCTTCCTTCCTTCCTTCCTTCCTTCCTTCCTTCCTTCCATTTCTGGCTGGTCTTTGGTCTTCTGAAGATGGTAAAAATGGATTTATGGGCACTCGGTATATATAAAGGCAGCTCATGACTCTTTGGGATGCTGGTTTGAATCCAGGAAATGACTCAGAGGATGTGATTCCTTTGAAATGACCACTGGGAGAAAAATAGATCTTTAACCTGGTTAACCAAACAGGTAGCTTGAGGTGGAAGGAAATAGGAAAATAGATTTCTTCCTTTCCTTTCCTTTCCTTCCTTCCATTGCCTCCCTCCCCCTTCCTCCCTTCTTTCCTTCCCTCCCTCCTACCCTCCATCCCTCTTTATTTTTCTTTCTTTCCTTCCTTTCCTTCCTTCTTTCACCCCTCCTCCCTCCCCCTTCTTTCCCTCCCACCCTCCATTCATCTTTCTTTTTCTATTTTTCTTTCTTTCTCTTTCTCTGTTTTTTTTGTGTCTCTATCGCTCTCTCTCTCTATCTGTCGCTCTCCTCCCGCCACCCATCTCTGTCACTCTGTGTGTGTGTGTGTGTGTGTGTGTGTGTGTGTCTGATTCCCTCTCTCCCTCCCTCCCTCTCTCTCTTTCTGTCTCTCTAAGTCTGCCTCTCTGTGTGTCTGCCATTCTCTCCCTCCCTCCCCCCGGGGAAACAGCAGAGGGGTCGGCATGTCGGCTGCGGAGGTTATCCCGCAGCGAGCGAGCGGAGGACCCGAGCTGTGGCTAGTGCTGCCGAAGCCATCCGGGCACCGCACGCCCACCTCCCTTCCAGCCCTGTGTGCGCCGCCGAAGCCGTCCGGGCGCCGCATGGGGCTGGAAGGGAGGTGGGCGTGCGGCACCCGGATGGCTTCGGTGGCACGCAGCTTCGGTCCTTCGCCCGCCCACTGCGGGATAACCTCTCCAGCCGACTTGCCGGCCCCTCCAGGAAGCCCCGGAAAGTGCAGTGTGCCGCGGTGGCCGTCGGAAGGAGCTGGTGGAGGCGCGCTTGGCCATCCTCTGCCCAGGGGGCTGCTCCCTCCTCCTCGCCGGCCCTGCGGCCTGGTTCCTATGAAGCCACGGACCGGCACCGATCTGCGGACCGGGGGTTGGAGACCCCTGGTCTAAAATATATATGATCTCAATGTCTGAGGGAACATCTTTTCTGTTAAGGTGGTCAGGAAACACTATTTTGAAGATGCCCCCTTTATTAGAGGCCTGCTTTTATGATCCATTATGGTAGTGGGAGAAAAAATTATTCCATGAAAATTCTTAGCATTTCTGTAGTCAGTGGTTTTCCAGAAATCTGCAAACATAATATAAACAGCAATGTAATAAAAATGTGTAAATTGCAGTTACTTTGAAATACATGGATTTTTAAAAAATAGTTTGTTTTCAACAACTCTGCTAGAAATGCACAATTTATCATTTTACTTCGTTTTAAGAATCTCATTGACATTTGGGAAATGTGCATATATTTTAATATATAATGATGTAAAAATTAAGGTTAATTAATTAAATTAATTGTAAAGCAGTTTTTAATTCATTGTGACAAGACTTCATTATCCCTGTGACTGTTAATGACACTTCAAAACTTTGTCTTTTAGCGGAGATAAACATGTAGCAGTGAAAATAGTAAAAAATGTTGACAGATACTCAGAAGCAGCTCGGTCAGAAATAGAAGTGTTGAAACACTTAAATATGTCGGATCCTAGTAATGCATTGTAAGTATATGATGCAGTTAAAATTGAATGTGTGCATGTCTCCCTCCCTCCCTCCCAAAATGTTATATTCTCTTGTTTGCTAGGTTTTTTTGTAAGCATTGACATTTCACTTTCAATTGTACTTACAAATTGCTCAGCTTATGTTCTTATTTAATGATACCTTCTGAGTAACTTTATTGCATTTACAGTCACTGTGTCAAGATGTTGGAGTGGTTTGATCATCATGGCCATATTTGCATTGTATTTGAACTGCTAGGACTCAGTACCTATGACTTCCTTAAAGAAAATCGTTTTCTGCCTTTCTGTCTGGACCATATCAGAAAAATAGCTTATCAGATTTGCAAATCTGTAAATTGTAAGTATGTATTAAACTATCTTTTTAGCAATCTCAAGGCAAATAAATGCAAAACATTCTTCAATTTAAAAAAATTTAGGCTATGAACATTGATATTTAAAGATATTTAAGCTAAAACATAACTGCTTTCAAATTTTGATTCTTTACAGTCTTGCATTCAAACAAGCTGACCCATACAGATTTGAAGCCTGAAAACATATTATTTGTGAATTCTGAGTATACAGAAGAATATAACCCTAAACTGGTAAATTTTATCTCTTAATATTTAATAATTGCTTTCATAGTGGATTCTTACTACTTATGCCTAATAATCTTATGCTACATTTCAGCAACATGGCGAACGCACATTGAAACATCCAGAGATCAAAGTTGTAGATTTTGGAAGTGCAACATATGATTATGAACATCATAGTACACTTGTATCTACAAGGCATTACAGAGCTCCTGAAGTTATATTGGGTGAGATAATGTGCATAGTACAAAAATTTGTATTTTGGGGTGTCATGTATGTTGTTTAGGATATACTCTAGACTTTCTAAAATCTTCCAGGTTGCTTGAGACAGAGGAAGATGTGTCCAAACAAATACACTATTGTCAATGCATGAAGTGAAACACTTAATCCAGCAGAAGTAGTTCAGGGTTGACATGTGAAGGATATCATCAATTGGGAGAGGGAAGATGCTGGGAAGATATGATGGTAGAGTGCCAGTCAGTTGAATATACTATGTTGGGAGAGCAGCAGGAGTGTTGAGGGAGGCTTGGAGAATGCGGGCCTATGAGATTTGCCGCTCTGGGATAGCAGTAGCCGGAAGGAGGAAAAGGCTATGATGGTTGGGGGCAGGAGGGCAATGTTGTCTTCTGTGGGGGAGCTCTTGAGGTGAGAGGAATGACAAAAAATTCCAGTCACCTGTTCATATTTTGTTTTCATCCGCAGTTTTGTCCGAAACTTCCCCATTTGAAGAATACTCTTAATATCAAAAGTATTTACAGTTTGAAAGTATTGTTTGCACAATTCATTTTATGTATTTTTTGCCACAGCTTTGGGATGGTCACAACCATGTGATGTTTGGAGTATTGGCTGTATTCTTATTGAATATTACCTTGGATTTACAATATTTCCGGTACGTGACTGCAGAGGCATGTGTTATAGAGATGGTGATAATTATTAGGAAGTTTTAAAAAAAAGATTTACACTTCTAATTTAAAGTATTATGTGATTAGTAATTCAAAGTAAAATAAGAATTGAAGTCAATAGGAAGTATGTAATTTCAGTATAGATAAAAGCAATAGGGCTGTAATAGCACTATTTATGGGAGCCCAAGATGTCGTATCTAAAACTGGAGAACTTGTCTAGAAGAAAAAATGTTGATTCCATCATATGCTACACTTCTTTACTTTACTTTACTTTTTTTTTTTTAATTTAACCCTGTGCTAAGATCTCCCCGTTAAAATTACCATAAAACCCAATATAAAATTTCTCTACTAACCAAGGCTAAGTACAGTAGGTTAGGCCAGGCCGGCCTGTTGGAAAAGGTAAGTTTTTAATTGCTGGCGGAAGGAGCGGAGGTCCGTGATGGATCTAAGTTCGGGGGGTAGGTCGTTCCAGAGGGTAGGGCCCGCCACAGAGAAGGCCCTTCCCCTGGGCGTCACCCGCTGGCATTGCCTAGTGGATGGCACCCGCAGAAGTCCCTCTCTGTGGGAGCGAATCGGCCGGAGGGATGTATGGGGTAGGATGCAATCCCGCAGATAACTTTGAAATACTGCCATGTGAAATCCATTGCCTATAAAACACTTCAATAGAAGTATTTAAAAAATAATTTGTTTTTGTTTGTTCTTGCAAAAATCTTCCCTTTCTCCCTTCCAAACATACTTTGCAGCACAGTGCTTTATATTCACTGTGTTTTGTTTTTCTGAAATTTTCAAAAAAAAAAATTTAGACACATGACAGCAAAGAACATCTGGCTATGATGGAGAAGATACTGGGACCATTACCAATTCATATGGTTCAAAAAACCAGGTAAAGAAATGTTTGAGTTTTTTTCCCCTTCAATATTTTTTTCTTCCTCTGAGTACCACCAGTATTTGTATGGTTCTGCTTAACTGTTTATTAATTATTTTTTAAAATATAAGTTATCTGAAACAGTAAAGGTATTTTGAACCTGGCATAGGTGCTCTTTAGTAGGTAACCTTGAGGTAAATTGTATGACTGGGAATACATTATAAAATGTAGAATTGTTTAAAGTAGTAGATACAATGCTCACGTTATTATTTGTATATCATATAAACCTTACATGGCAGAATGTCTCATATTATGGCCCTAATTATAATTGCATACATCAGAGCTATTTTTCTTTTAATCATGCCTTGGAGCTGGTACTCGTTCCCATCTGAAAGATACCGTTCTGCCTTTAATTTATGATGAAATAAAAATACATTTTTATTGTGATAACTCGGGGCTGTTAAACCCGTGGCCCATGGGCCAGATGTGTCATGCACTGGCCACGCCCAGTTTAGTGAAGGGAAAAAAGTCTCACATGACAGCATCGTGATGACACGACTTTGACACCTCTGTGATAAGTAATGGAGAATATACTGGGGTGGTATACTATTCTGTTACTTAATTTCAGAGAAGAATTAAATTTGTCTATGTGACTAGCATTGTGCAAACCATTCAAGAGGTTTGTTTTTGTACATTCCTTGGAGTTACTGGGGTAAACACATTGTCCATACAAAGTAACAAGAGACAGCCTTTGAAACATCCATTGAAGCCTTTCAAAAGATGCTTTTAGAATAGATGCTTCACTTACACAAACATACGTGAAGCAGCTTTTGAATGGTGTGCACCATCTGATATGTGAATGAATATAGGAAATTGCAAATAGCTAAAAAAATTAAAATGTTTTGGTTTGTGATCTGAGTTATGCCAAAGCAGTTATAAGGAAGATGTTATGCTAGATTTATCATTGTTAAAGCTGCCTTTAAATAATTTCATTCTTAACTCTATCAGAAAACGCAAATACTTCCGGCAAGATAGTTTGGATTGGGATGAATTCAGTTCTGCTGGCAGATATGTTTCAAGGCGTTGTAAACCTCTGAAGGTAAGATGATAATCTGCTGCTCGACTTAAATTTCCTCTACTCCATTTTCTCAGAAGTGCTAATTAGTTTTTTTCCCCCTTACCCACAGGAATTCATGCAGTGTCACAATTCTGACCATGAGAATCTATTTGATCTTATTCAGAAAATGTTGGAATACGACCCTGCCAGACGAATTACACTTAAAGACGCTTTGGCGCATCCTTTCTTTTTTCCATTAAGAAAGAAGATGAAACGAGATTTTTAAAGATTCTGCCATTGAAAAAACTTGTTTTACATATTTATTTTGTAAATCTGTAAATTTATTTTTTGATATTGTCTTGCTTAGTCTGTTAAGATATAACTCTTAAAATAAAACATTTAGCAACATTTAGTGTTGTCGTTTTCTTTATATTGCATGTAAGCTGTGGTTACATGGGTGGTTAAAGTTTCAGTTAATTTTCTTTCGGAGCTAGGAAAGAAATATGAACTATAGGGACCTCCCCATCTCACAATTCAAAAATGTCTTCTGTATTTCCTGTCTCATAAAAGCAAATCTGTGTATGGCTTGTTTACTCTTCAGGAAGTTTGTTGAAGATAATTATATACAGTGATTGCGTGAATACCATTTCTTTTTGAAAGCCTTAGCTTCACTAACTCTACACTAACTTACCTATTCTTAAAAACATTGCAGAACCAGGTACACTACATTCTACAAAGTATTCTTTCATTTATGTTTCCAGTAGGGATGTGTTACAGATCAAAATGATGGTGTGTGTGTGTGTGTGTGTAATTCTGAATGTTGTCCCAGATAGGCTAAGTTTAATTCCATTGTTTCCTGTAAGAATTTTAAGTATTTCTTCAGCAATCTTTATGCACATGAAAGAACTCCGTATGCCATTTACAGAGCAGTGGTAACCTCCAACCTAGACACTGCTATATATTGGCAAATACAATTGTCATCAATGATCATGGGGAGGTGAAAGAAATATTTTTAATACAAGTGCAGTTTTCTTCATAATGAAAGAATTAAAAAAAAACTTGTATCAATAGCATTCTTCAGCTGTTCCGAATTTAATACCAATGGAATGGCCGACAATTTCAGTTTTGTGTGTGGCCCTATGTTCTATTTTGTATACAGCCATAAATATAGCTGGACTCTTAAAAATGGTAACTAGTTACAATGAAGTCAAAAGATTATTTCCTATGCTTGTAAAATGAAATAAATCTGAAGGAGGGTAAAACTGAATGTATATTAAATGAAATGTATGTTCAAAAGTGGGAATCTGCTTTAGGAAATATATCAATTTAATCTTTGGAACAAAGTATATTTTTATCTTGCAAAACATTAATTGATCTGATTTAGTAATTTATAATGAAAACTATGTCAATATTCCCTTAACAGGTTTCATTAACCATCTTCCACTCCAAATATATAGAAACTCCCTTTCAGATTTTATACTAAATACTAGCTATACCCGGCCACGCGTTGCTGTGGCCCAGTCTGGTTAAATGGCCAACCAATCTGTGTGTAGATCTACACCTGCAAACACACACAACCACCATATAAGCCCCAACCTACCTACCTACCTACCTACTGTATTTCTCCCTCTATCTATCCCTCTACCTACTACCTACCTACCTACCTACTGTAGTTCCTCCTCTCTATCCCTCTACCTACCTACCTACTGTATTTCCTCCTCTCTATCCCTCTACCTACCTACCTACTGTATTTCTCCCTCTTTCTCTTCCTCTACCTACCTACCTACTGTATTTCTCGCTATCTTATCTATACACCTACCTACCTACCTACCTATGGTATTTCTCCCTCTCTGTCTATCCCTCTACTTACCTACCTATTGTATTTCTTGCTTTCTCCCTCTACCTACCTACCTACCTACCTACCTACCTACTGTATTTCTCCCTCTCTATCTATCCCATCTACCTACCTGCCTACTTACTGTATTTCTCCCTCTCTGTCTATCCCTCTACCTACCTGTTTTTTTATTTCTCCCTCTTATCTACCTACCTACCTACTGTATTTCCCCCTCTCTATCCCTCTACCTACCTACCTACCGTATTTCTCACTATCTATACACCTACCTACCTACGGTATTTCTCCCTGTCTATCCCTCTACTTACCTATTGTATTTCTTGCTTTCTCCCTCTACCTACCTACCTACTGTATTTCTCCCTATCTATCCATCCCACCTATCTACCTACCTACCTACTATATTTCTTCCTTTCTCCCTCTACCTACCTACCTACTGTCTTTCTTTCTTTGTATCTATCCACCTACCTATCCATCTACCTACCTACCGTCTTTCTTTCCTTTATTTTCTTTTTCTTTCTTTGTATCTATCCACCCACCCACCCACCCACCTACCTTATTTCTCCCTCTCTATCCCTTGGGGGTCATCTAGTCCAACTCCCTGCTAGGCAGGAAGCCCTATACCCATGATGGCGAACCTATGGCACGGCTGCCACAGGGAACCATTTTTAAGGGCACGCGAGGCATTGCCCTGTCAGCTTCAGTTTGTATGTGTGCCCTGGCCAGCTGATTTAGGCCTCCTTTTGAGGCCATTTTTTGCCCTCTGGAGGTGGGGGAAGGCTGTTTTCACCCTCCCCAGGCTCCTATAAACACTCTGGAGCCTGGGGATGACGTAAAAAGCATGCCAAATGCAGGGGGTCATGCACATAGCATTATGGATGTGGCACACCTGTGCACATCGCCCCTGCACTCCCCCTGCTATTGGCACGTGAGCCAAAAAAGGTTAGCCATCACTGCCCTATACCATTTCAGACAAATGGCTATCCAACATCTTCTTGAAGACTTCCAGTGTTGGGGCATTCACAATTTCTGGAGGCCAGCTGTTCCACTGGTTAATTCTTCTCACTGTCAGGAAATTTCTCCTCAGTTCTAAGTTGCTTTTCTCCTTGATTAGTTTCCACCCATTGCTTCTTGTTCTGCCCTCAGGTGCTTTGGAGAATAGCTTGACTTTCTCTTCTTTGTGGCAACCTCTGAGATATTGGAAGACTGCTATCCTGTCTCCCCTAGTCCCTCTTTTATTAAACTGTATTTCTCCCTGTCTCTCTATTCCCCTATCTACCTACCTACTGTAATACAATAATACAATAGCAGAGTTGGAAGGGACTTTGGAGGTCATCTAGTCCAACCCCGCTGCTCAAGCAGGAGACCCTATACTGTGTCAGACAAATGGTTTTCCAGTCTCTTCTCAAAAACACATCCAGTGTTGGGGCATCCATAACTTCTGGTGGCAAGCTGTCCCACTGGTTAATTCTTCTCACTGTGAGGAAATTTCTCTTTAGTTCTAGGTTGCTTCACTCCTTGATTAGTTTCCACCCATTGCTTCTTGTTCTGCCCTCAGGTGCCTTGGTGAATAGCTTGACTCCCTCTTCTTTGGGACAACCCCTGAGATATCGGAAGGCTGCTATCATGTCTCCCCTAGTCCCCCTTTTATTAAACTGTATTTGCGGTCAGACGGGTGATTCTTTGTTACAGTTTGGTTCAGTTCGTATTCAACAGTTTAAAGCAGCTGCCTGCCTCCATGTTTTTACTTCAGAGAACAGTCTTGAGCAATATTTCTCTCCCCCCCCCCCTCTCTCTGGGCCACCTGGGAGTTTGCTATCCCAGTGCCTTTTTGGCCCCAAGAGGCCGCCGTATGAGGCCTCTTCCAACACTGACAGTTGAAAAGCAGCCTGATGGGCGTGGCTACAGGGAAGTTAAAACACATTTCAGTGGGTACATTTTTTTTGTGTAATTTGCACATGACACGCGTGCTAGGCACAAAATGAGTAGCTATTCTATTATCGGAAGTCCTTGGCTACATTGTGTGAAAGTTTGGTGTAAATCGGCCCAGTAGTTTTTGAGATTAGTGGATTCGTACAAACTATTTTACATTTTTATTTATATAGATTATACATGGCTATGCAACAGGGGTTGGTTCCTACCTATGTTGGTACCGGTTTGCTTTGTGCGCTTTGGTCCGCGTCCGAACCAGTGCGAACAGGTAGAAACCCACCTTCTATGCAACCATAAAACCCCAGGGAAAAACTGTTACCCAAATATGCATTCGTGTATTTGTACACGCTAGAAGAGATACCATGAGAGTTAATGGCAAAATGACAAATGCATATGTAGGTTTTGATTGCCTGTCAAGGTAAAAGACAACTTCAATCTAAACAGAAACCAATTTTGATCACAGCATTTTCCCATTGTTAACACACATCACCGATATCCCATTACGGGTTGCTTAGAGCTTGGTAATTAATGTCAAACAAAACTTTTTACTGCCACTTAGTTCTGTGAAGATATCCTCAATAACCACTCGTTCAATAACCAGCTTCAACAGCACTGAAAAAATTTCAGCCATCCCGGCAACTTGCATGTTTAAGTGATTGCGATCTGGGTCCTTGGCACCCTGCTTGCACGCACAATTATTGCAGCAGTCACATAATTGTAATTTGTAGCATCCCCTGAAAGCTTCCCACAGGCAAAGTCAATGAAGGAGCCAGCAGAGAAGTTGAAGTTGTTTAGGCAAGTGCTCCCCACCTGTATACCTCTCTTCCCTCAACTTAGGAGGGCAATGTTTCAGTTTGTTAATTGGGATATAAACAAAAGAAATTCTAAATGTTGATATTCTGAGCCTAAAATACAAACTAGCTAAATTTAGCAAGCAAAATGCTTTGAATTAAACGGTTTCAACCTCAAAATAACCCGTTTAGAATTTTTAAAAGATTCAATTTAAACCACTGTACAATTTGCATATCATGAGCTGTGTTATGAATTATATCAACTTAATTTTTTAGCTAGAAAAGTCAAAACCTTTTTTTTCTCCTTGCCATAGTATTCTTAGCTGGTCACTGCAGATCATTTCTTCATAGTATTCAATTGCAAGAGTTAATCTCATTGTGTTTTTATTAAAGCAAGGAATAGTTACTCCACTGAGGAAAAAACTCTTAATCCGTGAAGAGACACTTTAAGGGCAGTCTAAAAAGTGCAAGAGTATCAAAACCAAGCTGAGGAAAGTCGGCAAGTGGTGTAGGAGAATCCATTCTTAGTCTAGTTCTTTTTCAAACAAAATCAAAACAAATATAGTTTGTAGATTTTGGATACTTGTACAGTTTAATCTGCAAACAGAATTTTATAACAAATTTCATTTTCCATGTCTACTGTAAACCTTTATAGAAAACCCAGGGATAAAATGAATTTAAGTTGTGGAAGGCCTTAAATTATGTTACAGTAGAAAATACAGGAGGTAGAATGTAACTGAAACGATTAATGCAATGTTAGAATCAAATCTAGAGCTCCTGTAAGCTACTAACACATGGTTTTAAAAACCTAATTTCAGTGTTTTCTAAGGACCCTAGAAAACGCAAACAAATTTGCTATGAGAGCCCTTATATCATGCTTGATAAAGGGAGGTAGGATGTAATAATCAGAAGGACACAAAACATGACACTTTAACTACAGCTCCTGTTTGCTTTACTGTTGACATTTTGACAATTTAGTCACCTTCTTCAGTTTCAGACTCCGATTCTGAAAGACAAACAAAATATTTCAGATTGAGTACAATATTCAAGATATCTACAATTAATAGTTTAATAAGAGTAGGACTACTTGCCTTCCTCTGCATTTTTGAGCCATTCTACGAACTTTTTCATTTGATCCAGAAAGACACTCTTTCCTTTGGCAAGGTGTGCATCTTTATACCATTTCAGGATGGGTTCTTCACTGAGTACCTCAGCTGTGGAAAACAAAACAACAGGGCTGTCAAGTAACACATCCCACAATGAATGGAGGACTAGTGTCTGACTCCTAGGTCAGGCAAGACTTTTTCTACAGCAATCCAGTATGTGACTCCGTGAGAGGAAACCCCCCCCATCATTTTCTTCAAGACTCACTTCCCCCAAAGATAACCAACTATCACAAGTTCTGCATTAAAATGAACTCCCTTCATAAGAGTTGTTAAAACAAACCCCATGCAATTGAAACAAAGTAAGTTAAGTGCACTACTCTTTAAATATGGCTTTAGGAATCATCTGAAAAATATTTGTATAATTTCAGCAGGAATTTATGGTATCTAAGATGGAAAATCTTAACGGCTAAATCAGGAGGGACTTCTTTTCTTTCTGCTGTGTCTTCAAGAAGTTCCACTGGAGTACAGGAGCCTGCGTAGCTACGAGATGGTCATGCGATCTCAGATCTCTGAGATCACTGCCGAAACTTTTCTTGCTGGGGGATTCGATTGAACCTAAACTGTCCTGCAGAGACAGTGAATAGGAAGATTACGTCCTGCTGATCACAGGGATATCAAACTCCCTGTTTATCACAGAAGAAGGTATTTTAGCTGGCGTTAAAAGCTCAGCCTTTGAGCTGCAGAAGTTGGGAGGGTTCCACAAGCAGAAATGGCTGGAGGGTGTTTACAACTGGTGGGGAATTTTATTGCTTTAAGAGAAACTGCCTATAAAAAAACCTTAAAGCTAAACTAAACCTGAGAACAGGTTTAATCATCAGAAATAAGCCTTGGATGGTTTTGGACTGTGTGTTGTCTGATGTTCTAAATGCTATTTTCATGGATGGAACTTATTTAAACCTTTTAAAACAAATTGATTAAGTTTCTTCTTCTATTTTCTCTTTTCTTTGGCAACCTGGACTAAAATTTATTCTCTGCAAGTCTACGTTGTTCTAATTCATGCAAGAATTTGACTTTGTTTTAACTTGAAACAAATAATTAAAAGGTTCAAAAAGAAATAAAGAAATTGTTCAAAATTGAAACAACAGTGAAAAGATGGCGCTGCTACCCGAACGCTTAGGTATGTGCATTGAAACAAGATATCTTTATTTATATTACTGACTAGCCGGATTTGGAACCTTAAAGTCTCACAGTCTGTTTAAAAAGTGAAAAACGTATTGTTTTTACAGATGCTCTTTTAAAGCTTAGTTTTATTTGGAGACTTTATCCTGAATCTAAGTTGCTAACTTGTTAAAAACTTCTTTAAGTCAGAGTAGCAGACTTTTAACCAGCTGGTGATAATGGCTTTTTTTGAACAACAGAAAGAAGTCAGTTTGCAAGATATAATCTTTGCAATACACGAAATATCAAATTCATTTGAGAAAAAAATAGATTATTTAATTAGAAAATATGATGAAAAGAACAGAGGCACACATCAAATCGAAAGAACAAAGGTTGAAGTCCTAACCACCAAAGAGAAAAGTTACAGAGAAGCTAATCCTCTTGATTTTCATGATGAATGGTTTATGTCTGGAAATGGAAAAAGTGGAATATGCAAAGGGGAACTAGATGGATGGGAACTCCACCTTAGATCGCAAGAGACAGAAGAAGAAAGAATAAAAGCACTTATGACATCAAAGAAAGAAACTTTATTATTAACACTATTGACAACTCTGACAATCAAAGACAAGCTGATTAGGGAAGAAGATGAGGGGCATTAAAACTACAGGAAAGGTCTAACGAAGAATGAGTCGCATAGAGAAGTCCATACAAATTTGACTAAGGAAATGTCTGAAGGATTCATGCCACAAATGGCAGAGGATATGAGACTGCTTTACTATTGGACAGATGCAGGTTGATAGATGGAAATGTTTAAGTTAAAATTAGTTGAGCTTAGGAAAATTTAGCGACAGCGGACATGGTTAAATAAACAATTGAAAATGGTAACGTATACACATGTATTAGTATAACTAGTAATTAGATATGAATATTGAATGGCACTTGTGAAAGGATGGGTAATTGTATAAAGATTAACAAAAAAGAAATCATGATAATAGACATAGTTAAATAAAGGAGAAATAATGATAACAATGTATGTATAGGTAATAGCATGGGAAAACTGGATGTAAATCTTAAACTGTAATTTGAAAAAGAAGATTCAAAATCCTTTGTTACTAAATATTATTGATGCTTGGTTAGAACAGGCTATAAGGAACAGTGTTATTGGAGGATATTAGAATTGATAAATGAGATGCCAGTATGTGGTGTATTTCTAAGTTTTTGGTTTTGGTTGTGCTATGAAGGATGTGTAAACAATTATAGTCAAATAAGAATGGAGGTATGATGAGGGTAATATGTATAAACATATTTGAACTAAAATACATGAAATAATATGAATCTTAGATGATTGTGGAAGAGCTGCACAAAGATATTTTGTAACCAACTGATACTCTCTCAAAAGCATGTAAAATGGAGGATTTTTATGTTCTTTAAAATTAAAAATAAATTAAAAAAATTATTTAAAAAAAGTTCCACTGGAATGAATTATGATGAATGTAGGCTTTGGTGTACTCCAATTCCCATTATTTTCTGCATTATTTTCTCCGAATACCTCTGAATATCATTTTGCACACTGCAAATCATTCAGAACATTCCAAAAGGTATACTATTAGTCCAAAGACAATCACTGCACAGCTGTGTGCAAAACTTGCCATCCTGGGCATGGAATAGTTAAGTGATATCCAAAATGTTTTAGTCTTTTTTTTTTTTAACCAAATGTTGCAATCCAGATATTCTGAAACTGTTTCATTTCAGGAAATAAAATAGCTTGTCTTGTTCCATACACAGTCCAGGAAACCCATTTCTACAGTCATTAATTTGAATTTCGATCCACCATCATATTCCACCTACTTTTTATATAACTATCCCCAATTAACTTATCTAATGAGGGCTGTATTTATAGATTATATGGGAAGCAGTTTGAATACTTAACATGATTCTGATTTTATACTCTACTAGCTATACCCGGCCACGCATTGCTGTGGCCCAGTCTGGTTAAATGGCCAACCAATCTGTGTGTAGATCTACACCTGCACACATACACACAACCATCATATAAGGCCCAACCTACCTACCTACTGTATTTCTCCCTCTCTCCCTCTACCTACCTACCTACTGTGTTTGTTTGTTCCTTTCTTTCTTTCTTTCTTTTTCTTTCTTTCTTTCTATCCATCCATCCATCCATCCATCTACCTTATTTCTCCCTCTCTATCTATCCCTTGGGGGTCATCTAGTCCAACTCCCTGCCTAGGCAGGAAGCCCTATACCCATGATGGCGAACCTATGGCACGGGTGCCACAGGTGGCACATGGAACCATTTCTTAGGCCATGCGAGGCATTACCCTGTCAGCTTCAGTATGTATATGTGCCCTGGCCAGCTGATTTAGGCCTTCTTTTGAGGCTGTTTTATGCCCTCTGGAGGTGGGGGAAGGCTGTTTTCACCCTCCCCAGGCTCCTATAAAGCCTCTGGAGCCTGGGGATGATGTAAAAAGCATGGCAAATGCAGGGGGCCATGCACATAGCATTATGGATGTGGCACACCTGTGCATATCACCCCTGCACTCCCCGTTTTTGGCACGCGAGACAAAAAAGGTTCGCCATCACTGCCGTAAACCATTTCAGACAAATGACTATCCAACATCTTCTTGAAGACTTCCAGTGTTGGGGCATTCACAACTTCTGGAGGCAAGCTGTTTCACTGATTAATTGTTCTAACTGTCAGGAAATTTCTCCTCAGTTCTAAGTTGCTTCTCTCCTTGATTAGTTTCCACCCATTGCTTCTTGTTCTGCCCTCAGGTGCTTTGGAGAGTTGGAAGGGACCTTGGAGGTCATCTAGTCTAACCCCGCTGCTCAAGCAGGCGACCCTATACCGTGTCAGACAAATGGTTTTCCAGTTTCTTCTTTAAAATACATCCAGTGTTGGGGCATCCATAACTTATGGTGGCCTGCTGTTCCACTGGTTAATAGTTCTCATTGCCAGGAAATTTCCCCTCAGTTCTAAGTTGCTTCTCTCCTGGATTAGTTTCCACCCATTGCTTCTTGTTCTGCCATCAGGTGCTTTGGAGAGTTGGAAGGGACCTTGGAGGTCATCTAGTCCAACCCCGCTGCTCAAGCAGGAGACCCTATACTGTGTCAGACAAATGGTTTTCCAGTCTCTTCTTAAAAACACATCCAGTGTTGGGGCATCCATAACTTCTGGTGGCAAGCTGTTCCACTGGTTAATAGTTCTCACTGCCAGGAAATTTCCCCTCAGTTCTAGGTTGCTTCTCTCCTTGATTAGTTTCCACCCATTGCTTCTTGTTCTGCCCTCAGGTGCCTTGGTGAATAGCTTGACTCCCTCTTCTTTGGGGCAACCCCTGAAATATTGGAAGGCTGCTATCATGTCTCCCCTAGTCCCTCTTTTATTAAACTGTATTTGCTGTCAGATGGGTGGTTCTTTGTTAGTTTGGTTCAGTTCGTATTAAACAGTTTAAAGCAGCTGCCTGCCTCTGTGTTTTTACCTCAGAGAACAGTCTTGAGCAGTATTTCTCCCCCCCCCCTCTATGGGCCACCTGGGAGTTTGCTATCTCAGTGCCTTTTTGGCCCCAAGAGGCCTCCGTGGCTGAGGAATGACTGTTGCCTGGTGGGAGGAGTTACAGGGAAGTGAAAGCACATTTCAGTGGGTACATTTTACATGTGTTTACCTTGCACACGATACATGCGTGCTAGGCACAAAATGAGTAGCTATTCTATTATCGGAAGTCCTTGGCTACATTGTGTCAAAATTTGAAGCAGATCGGTCCAGTAGTTTTTGAGATTAGTGGATTCGTACAAACTATTTTACATTTTTATTTATATAGATTATAATGATTCTAAGACCAATTTAAATTTCTCCAAATTTTTGTCGCCAGCAATTGTTTTTTACTGGATATTTATAATTATAGGTGTTTTTCTTTCAGAGGCATTTGCTGCATCAAGAGGGAAGCCTAGTGTCATTTTCTTCTGAAGCCTCCCTATCCTCCCTAAAGGATTTGTGACCTCATGGAATAGATTTTAGGAAAGGGAAAAATAAAAGAACTCTGCTCTTTTCCCCCCACAGCAGAATATTCCTAGGAGTGAATGTTCCTAAGGGGGGGGGGGGGGGGATATTTCCGTTTTGCTTGGAAATGCACGGTAAGCAAGGTAATCAGCATGTGGCTGGCATTCTTTGAGTAAAACACAGGCATTCTTTGAGCATTGGACAATTGTGGGGAAGTGTTCTAAGGAGAAGTCACTTTCACAGAACTTTATTATTTATCTCACAGAATCTCCGAGTTTTGTTTCATGCCATAACACTTAGCACAAAAGTGAACCATTAATCCCTAGAGCAAAACATATCTGATAATAATCTTGCAATAAAAGAGGCTCTATTGCTTATGAATTATTTAATCTCTAGAGCTTTCCACAAATTTACAAGACTTTATAGGAATAAGAAGCTCCCAATGTATTCCAGTATACAGGCCTGGTTTATGAACACCAGAATCCAAGATTATACGTAACTTCCTCTGATTTTAAAAGAGACAGGCTTGTTATATATGCACCACTCCGAGTCCCCTTGGGGAGAGGACGCGGTATACAAAATTTATTATTATTATTATTATTATTATTATTATTATTATTATTATTATTATTATTATTATTATTATTATTATTATTATTATTATATATTACCTTTGTAGAAGAGCACCACTATTTTCGGGAAGGCTTTCATGAAATGGATGTTGTCGTAACAGTACTCTTGAATCTTTAGCAACAGAGTCAGTTCAGACTGACCTTGGGTTGTAAAGGCAGCAAGAAGAGGGCTGTATTGCTGAGAAGATAGGAGAGGTTTTGTCATAAATTATTTCCTAACTTGCATTTAAACATTTGCTTCATTTTAGCCATGGAGAATATACACTGCTCAAAAAAATAAAGAACACTAAAATAAGACAAACTAGATCTGAATGAATGATATATTCTTATTAAATACTTTGTTCATTACATAGTTGAATGTGCTGCCAACAAAATCACACAAAAATTATCAATGGAAATCAAATTGAGCAGCCCATGGAGGTCTGAATTTGGAGCTACACTCAAAATTAAAGTGGGAAAAAACACTACAGGCTGATCCAACTTTGATGTAATGTCCTTAAAACAAGTCAAAATGAGGCCCAGTAGTGTGAGCCTCCACGTGCATGTATGACCTCCCTACAACGCCTGGGCAAGCTCCTGATGAGGTGGTGGATGGTCTCCTGAGGGATCTCCTCTCACACCTGGACTAAAGCATCCCCTGACTCCTGGACAGCCTGTGGTGCAATGTGGAGTTGGTGGATGGAGTGAGACATGATGTCCAGACGTGCTCAATTGGAGTCAGGTCTGGGGAACAGGCGGGCCAGTCCATAGCATCAATGCCTTCGTCTTGCAGGAACTGCTGACACACTCCAGCCACATAATGTCTAGCATTGTCTTGCATGAGGAGGAACCCAGGGCCAACCGCACCAGCATATGGTCTCACAAGGGGTCTGAGGGTCTCATTTCGGTACCTAATGGCAGTCAGGCTACCCCTGGCAAGCACATGGAGGACTGTGCGGCTCCCTAAAGAAATCCCACCCCACATCGTTACTGACCCACTGCCAAATTGGTCATGCTGGAAAATGCTGCAGGCAGCAGAACGTTCTCCACGGTGTCTCCAGACCCTATCACGGCTGTCACATGTGCTCAGTGTGAACCTGCTTTCATCTGTAAAGAGCACAGGGTGCCAGTGGTGAAGTTGCCAATCTGTGTGATCTCTGGCAAATGCCAAACGTCCTGAACGGTGTTGGGCTGTAAGCACAACCCCCACCTGTGGACGTCCGGCCCTCATACCACCCTCATGGAGTCGGTTTCTAACTGTTTGAGCAGCCACTTGCACATTTGTGGCCCGCTGGAGGTCATTTTGCAGGGCTCTGGCAGTGCTCCTCCTGTCCCTCCTTGCCCAAAGGCGGAGGTAACGGTCCTGCTGCTGGGTTGTTGCCCTCCTACAGCCTCCTCCGCGTCTCCTGATGTACTGGCCTGTCTCCTGGTAGTGCCTCCATGCTCTGGACACTACGCTGACAGACATAGCAAACCTTCTTGTCACAGCTCGCATTGATGTGCCATCCTGGATGAGCTGCACTACCTGAGCCACTTGTGTGGGTTGTAGACTCCGTCTAATGCTACCACTAGAGTGAAAGCACCACCAGCATTGAAAAGTGACCAAACCATCAGCCAGAAATCATAGGAACTGAGAAGTGATCTGTGGTCACCACCTGTAGAACCACTCCTTTATTTGGATGTCTTGCTAACTGCTTATGCTTTCCAACTGTTGTCTATTCCATTTGCACAACAGCATGTGGAATTGTCAATCAGTGTTGCTACCTAAGTGGACAGTTTGATTTCACAGAAGTGTGATTGGCTTGGCGTTACATTGTGTTGTTTAAGTGTTCCCTTTATTTTTTTGAGCAGTGTAGTTATTAAAAAACTATTTGCTTAAGATGCCTTTTCTAATTTTTATAAAGAAAAATGTCAAGAAACATACAATATCTTAGAATTTTTGGAGTAGCTTCTTAATAGCATTAAGTCTACATTTTAAAAATAAGGTCACTCTAAAAAAATTACTTCAGGAAAACCTCAGACAAAACATCCTGAAAAAGACAGATGGATGATAAGATATCTGCAACAGACTGAAAAAATATTTACAACATAATCCTATCAATGAGCTTATACCTTCAAGTGCTTGATGGCTTGTTCTGCGACCAGCTCCTCTTTTTTGTTCCATTCCACAGTGCTCATTACACTAGACCAGATGATGCCAATTACAGTCTGCTCTGATATGTTGTTTTTCTTCATTTCTTCCTTGACATAGGGGATAATCTAGGCAACAAGGGTTTGCACATTAGCCTTGTCCAAACATTTCTCTGGATATAATGAACTCAAACTGGACTTTAACCAAAACTATGCAAGAATCCAAGTCAAGCAAGGTCTTGAACACTAACACTGTACTCAAATCCAAGTAAATTTGAATATAGTTTCCTCTTAGACCTGCCACCTGAAAGTATGGAAATGGGACAGAGGAATCTGATAGTGTTTTGACCTTACTTTGGTTCAACATACAAATATTGAATTGGCAGACTTGTTATTACTCTTTATCAAATTTAACTGCCAGAATAACAATTTTATCAAACATAATAATAATAATAATAATAATAATAATAATAATAATAATAATAATAATAATAATAATTTAATTTTATATCCCGCTGTCTCTCCCCAAAGGGACTCGAGGCGGGGCACAGGCAAATTAAAACACAAATAAGACCACAACAAAATACAAGGTTAAAAATAAATTAAATTGATCCTGCGCTAAAAACCCATAAACTAAATTAAAACAGCCCCTAAAACCCCTTACCTTAAAAGAGACTACCCAAGCAAATAAGCAAATTTAGCAGTGTGCTGAATGTAAAAAACACCACTTATAACTTATTTTGAATTATTATTGAACGTCACACTGAAATATCAGACTAAATGCTGAAAGTCTTTTTTTTCCTGAAACAAACTTTCTCTGCATTGTTCAAGGCATGTTAACAGTAGGGAATAATTGCTAGCTGTTAGGTAGTTCAGAACACTAATTTCAAATACAAGCATAGTCAACTGTATTTCAATCATTGTCATAAAAGAATTATTAAAATTGAACACATTAAGAGTGGACAGCAATCATAGATAGATCTGAGGCATTCTGTTAACAATAGCCAAAAGAGCAATGGAATGCTTTGGATTTGATTGCAAAAAAATTGCTTTTAATTACTAAGCAAGGCAGTTGCTAAGTGAGTTACATCTCATTTTACAACCTTTTTTGCCACAGTTATTAAATGAATCAGTGCAGCTTTTAAATGAATCATGTACTGTATTTTTCGGAGTACAAGATGCAACCTTTTCCCTCAAAAAGAGGCTGAAAATCTGGGTGCATCTTATACACAGAATACAGCATTTTTGGCTCCCAAAACTCCCCCCCCCCCCTTCACCAAAATGGCCATGCATAGCTTGTAGGCGGCTTCCAGAGTGCTCCTGGGAGCTGGAGAGGGCAGAAATGAGCAAAAAGCAAACAGTTTTTTGCTTGTTTTTGCCCACCATCCCCTGGGAGCACTCATGCCCTTTTTTTGAAGAAAAAACAAATGGGCCCATTTTTGCAAAAAAACATTAAAAATGAGCCAGTTTTGGGAGGTTTGCAGAGTGCAAAAACTTTTTTTAAAAAATTTTCCTCTTCAAAACCTTGCTGCGTCTTATACTCCGTTGCATCTTATATTCCAAAAAATACAGTAGTTCTCTGTCAAATCAATAAAGTTTCTAGGAATTCTGTAACCATTAGGAGATCAGAAGAGCTAATCATAATCAAACTGTATGAAGTAAGAATTACAGAATTGCTTATGGAAAAGGTTCGGTGACCAGAATAAAATCTTTGGATTTAATAATAATAATAATAATAATAATAGTTAAATTTATTAACCGCTCCCTCTCCCCACAGGGACTCGGGGCGGTGCACAGGGAGGATAAAAACAATAAATATACAAAATACATACGAAATTAAAAACAGATTAAATTAATTCCTGTGCTAAAATCCCATTAACTAAAAATCCCTACCCCCAAAAAACCCTAAAGACAGAGGAGTAGTTATCCCAGGCCGGCAAGGCAGAAAAAGTGTGTTTTCAATTTAAGACGGAAGGAGCGGAGATCCGTGGTGGTCCTAATATCGGGGGGGGAGGTCGTTCCAGAGGGCTGGGCCCGCCACAGAGAGAGCCCTTCCCCTGGGCGTCGCCCGCTGACAAAGTCCAGTGGACGGCACCCGGAGAAGTCCCTCTCTGTGGGAGCGAATCGGTCGTGAGGATGTATGAGGCAGGATCCGATCCCGCAAGTAGCTAGGTCCCGAGCCATGGAGCGCTTTAAAGATGATAATTAATACCTTGAAGCGCACCCGGAAGACGACAGGCAGCCAGTGCAGCTCGCGCAAGAGCGGTGTTACATGGGTGTACCTTGTGGTACCCATAATTGCTCGCGCGGCTGCATTCTGGACCAGCTGAAGTCTCCGGGTGCACCTCAAGGGAAGCCCCATGTAGAGAGAGTTACAATAGTCCAGTCGGGATGTCACGAGGGCATGAGTGACTGTGCGAAGGGCGTCCCGATCCAATAGGGGGCGCAATTGGCGTACCAGGCGAACCTGGTAAAACGCCCTCCTGGCCACGGCTGTCACCTGATCTTCCATTGACAGCCGGGTATCCAGGAGGACACCCAAATTGCGCGCCCCATCCACAGGGGCAAGATGTTCGCCCCCTATGGCCAGCGATGGAATGAGCTGGTTGAATCGGGCAGCCGGAAACCACAGCCACTCGGTCTTGGTCGGGTTTAGCTTGAGTCCGTTACTTCCCATCCAGATCCGCACGGCTTCCAGGCACTGGCACATCACCGCTACGGCATCGTTGGGGTGGTCTGGGGTAGATATATACAGCTGGGTGTCGTCAGCGTATAGATGATACTCTACCCCAAAACCACGGATGATCTCACCCAGCGGCTTCATGTATGTGTTAAACAGGAGGGGCGAGAGGACCGACCCCTGAGGCACCCCACATATAAGGGGTCTCGCGGTCGACCTCTGCCCCCCTGCCAACACAAATTGCGATCGGCCAGAGAGGTAGGAGGAGAACCACCGCAAAACGGTGCCTCCCACCCCCAACCCCCCCAGCCGATGCAATAGGATACCATGGTCGATGGTATCGAAAGCCGCCGAGAGGTCTAATAGGACCAGGATGGAGGAACAACCCCCATCTCTGGCCCTCCAGAGATCATCCACCAACGCGACCAATGCCGTCTCGGTGCTATGCCCGGGCCGAAAGCCGGACTGGCGCGGATCTAGATAATCAACTTCATCCAGGTGACGGGGAAACTGTTGTGCCACCACAGTCTCGACAACCTTCGCCAAAAAGGGAAGGTTGGAGACAGGACGATAGTTGTTTAAAAGAGCTGGATCCAAAGAGGGCTTCTTGAGGAGGGGCCTCACCATCGCCTCTTTTAGGGAAGCAGGTAAGGAACCCTCACTCAAGGATGCGTTGACAACCTCTTGGAGCCAGCCTCGTGTCCCCTCCCAGGATGCCAGTACAAGCCAGGAGGGACACGGGTCCAGTAAACATGTGGTGGCTCGCAGTCGCCCACGTAACCTGTCCATATCTTCGGAAGTAACGGTGCTTAGTTTCATTTTTCTCCTAAAGTGCTCTAGTTACCACTTGGTTACCATTTTTAGTTTCATTTTTCTCCTAAAGTGCTCTAGTTACCACTTGGCAAGCAGTCTACTCTATTATACTCAAATTAAAACATGTCATTTCATTTGGGGGATGCAATTGATATTAAAATAGTTAAGCAAATCATGCATTTTGCTTGTTAGAAAATGGCTAGCAATGTTACAAATGATCACATGACCCGGGCATGGCAACTGTCATGAATACATGACAGTTGCCAACATGTGATTATGGGGATGCTGTAACAGTAATAAATGTGAAAAACAGTCATAAGTCACTTTTTTCAACAGTTTTAACTTCGGTCACTAAACAAATAGTTATTAAATCAAAGACACCTGTACAATTATGCATAACATTATGTATACAAATATTTATGATGAACTATTCTTTAAGTTTCTGAAGTAAATGTCTGCAGGAAAAACGTACTGACAAGGATCTTAAAAGGTAAAAAGATCCCCTGCAGCTGTCCTCACATCCCTGTGACTATATCCATCCAGTTTTCTGAAAGTAGTTTGCCACTACCTTTTTTCAGGATATATGTTTAAATTCTTTCAGGATATATGTTCAATTTTTCAGTCTAACTAACAGCCCCAAGATTTCTAGTAGATCTTTGTCCAAAGATTAACCAAGTCTTATCTTAGGTAGCTTGAGATTAGTTAATGCTGGCTAGCTTTTTTTAACATTTTTCAATAAAGCACAATGTTTTACACTAAAGAAGTTAAATAAGATAATTTCATGAATCTTAAGAATTTAACTTACCAGAACTATTATACCTATTATACCTAATGTGTACTATTAGGGACTCAATTAAAAATGCTATTTTCCTTCATTGTGGTATTCCATTAAGTTCTTAAAGAATTCATCTAGGCTTGCCAGCTAACCATACTTACATCCTTAAAGGTATCTCCTCGTGACATCTGCTCTTGAAGTTCTTTCTGTAATTCTTTACGAGCCCCTATGCACTGCTGGTTCCGAACATATTCAGAAAGTTCCTTCAATCCTGCATCAGTGAAGTATTTTGTAAAGTGTTCAAGACTTTGCTTGTTGGCTGGAAAGAGCTCCTGAAACATATGTTTTGGGGTTTTTTGTAAATATTAAGGAACTATAGCTGGAAGTGCTAACCAAAAAGACTCATCATTGTTTGATGCATGGAAATACTCAAAATAATATTAATTTTCCTATCTGCTGAGAAGGTAGAGATGAGGAGTTATATATCTTACTTTTTATCACCATACATTTTTCTATCGGGTTCCCCTAAGGATCACACTATGTCAAAATTTGTGTTAAAATACTTAGAATTCAAATTCAATACCAAATATCACAAAATGCCAAGTTAGCGTGAATTATAATGAAGATACCAAATTGAGAATTTAAAAATATAATTAAATAGTGAATCTATTAGATGTGCTTCAGGCATGAATCTGTGCATCCAAAACAGTCACCAAGTAGTAGAAAGAGAACCACGAAAGCTAAAAACAATGTTCTTGATATATACCAGTGGTCGGCAAACCGCGGCTCGCGAGCCGCATGCGGCTCTTTGGCCCCTTGAGTGCGGCTCTTCCTCCACCCTTGCCGAGGGTGGGACTCCTGGGACCCGCCGGAGCAACCCTCCCTACCGGCCGCCGATTCCCTCCCTCGCTCCCTACGCGGAGCCTCCCCAGGCGGCATGCCAGCCACTCATCTACTTCCACGGAGTGTGGAGGCTCTGCGGGCAGGGGAAGGGAACCTGCGTCCAGAGGGTCGCCGTTCCTTCCCACCCCACCCTGAGTCCTGGAAGTAGCGCGGGCTGGCGAGCCCGGCTACTTCCAGGGAGATTGGAGAGAACGTGCGTCCAAAGGGTCGCCGTTCCTTCCCACCCCGAGCCCTGCAATAGCACGGGCTGGCGAGCCCGGCTACTTCCAGGGAGATTGGAGGGAACGCGCGTCCAGAGGGTCGCCGTTCCATCCCACCCCGAGCCCTGGGATAGCGCAGGCTGGCGAGCCCGGCTACTTCCAGGGAGATTGGAGGGAACGTGCGTCCAGAGGGTCGCCGTTCCTTCCCACCCCGAGCCCTGGAATAGCGCGGGCTGCGAGCCCGGCTACTTCCAGGGAGATTGGAGGGAACGTGCGTCCAGAGGGTCGCCGTTCCATCCCACCCCGAGCCCTGGAATAGGCGAGCCCGGCTACTTCCAGGGAGATTGGAGGGAACGTGCGTCCAGAGGGTCGCCGTTCCTTCCCACCCCGAGCCCTGCAATAGCACGGGCTGGCGAGCCCGGCTACTTCCAGGGAGATTGGAGGGAACGTGCGTCCAGAGGGCCGCCGTTCCATCCCACCCCGAGCCCTGGAATAGCGCAGGCTGGCGAGCCTGGCTACTTCCAGGGAGATTGGAGGGAACGTGCGTTAAGAGGGTCGCCGTTCCTTCCCACCCCGAGCCTCGGAATAGCGTGGGCTGGCGAGCCCGGCTACTTCCAGGGAGATTGGAGGGAACGTGCATCCAGAGGGCCGCCGTTCCATCCCACCCCGAGCCCTGGAATAGCGCGGGCTGGCGAGCCTGGCTACTTCCAGGGAGATTGGAGGGAACGTGCGTTAAGAGGGTCGCCGTTCCATCCCACCCCGAGCCCTGGAATAGCGCGGGCTGGCGAGCCCGGCTACTTCCAGGGAGATTGGAGGGAACGTGCGTCCAGAGGGCCGCCGTTCCTTCCCACCCCGAGCCCTGGAATAGCGCAGGCTGGCGAGCCTGGCTACTTCCAGGGAGATTGGAGGGAACGTGCGTTAAGAGGGTCGCCGTTCCTTCCCACCCCGAGCCTCGGAATAGCGTGGGCTGGCGAGCCCGGCTACTTCCAGGGAGATTGGAGGGAACGTGCATCCAGAGGGCCGCCGTTCCATCCCACCCCGAGCCCTGGAATAGCGCGGGCTGGTGAGCCTGGCTACTTCCAGGGAGATTGGAGGGAACGTCCGTTAAGAGGGTCGCCGTTCCATCCCACCCCGAGCCCTGGAATAGCGCGGGCTGGCGAGCCCGGCTACTTCCAGGGAGATTGGAGGGAACGTGCGTCCAGAGGGTCGCCATTCCTTCCCACCCCGAGCCCTGCAATAGCGCAGGCTGGCGAGCCCGGCTACTTCCAGGGAGATTGGAGGGAACGCGCGTCCAGAGGGTCGCCGTTCCATCCCACCCCGAGCCCTGGAATAGCGCGGGCTGCGAGCCCGGCTACTTCCAGGGAGATTGGAGGGAACGTGCGTCCAGAGGGTCGCCGTTCCATCCCACCCCGAGCCCTGGAATAGCGCGGGCTGGCGAGCCTGGCTACTTCCAGGGAGATTGGAGGGAACGTGCGTCCAGAGGGTCGCCGTTCCTTCCCAACCCACACCGAGCCCTGGAAGTAGCCTGAGCCGGCGAGCGAACACGGCGGGCGGCTGGGCAGTCCCGGCTAAGGCGAGCCAGTGAGTAACCGCAGCGAGCTGGGCTGAGGAGGCTCTGCGGCGGCGGCGGGGGGGGGGGGTCGAGGGGGCAGACAGACAGACAGAGAGAGGCACAGACAAGGAGGGAGGGGGGAATCAGAGAGTGACAGACACACACAGAGAGACAGGGAAAGACAGAGAGGGAGGGAGGGAGGGAAAGGTAGAGATACAGAATGAGTGATTAAGTGCTTGAATGAGAGACAGACACACAGACACACACACACACACAGAGTGACAGAGATGGCCAGACGAAGCAGATAGAGAGAGAAAGAGAAAGAGAGAGAGAGAGAAAGAGGGAAAGAAAGAGAGAGGAAGAGAGAGAAAGACAGAAAGAGACAGAGAGAGAGACAGAGACAGAAAGAAAGAGAGAAAGAGAAAGAAAGAGGGAGAGAAAGAGAAAGAAAGAGAGAAAGAGAGAGAGAGAAAAAGAGAAAGAGGAAAATAGAGAGGGAAAGAGAGAGAGAGAAAGAGAGAAAAAGAGAGAAATGGAGAGAGAGAGAAAGAGAGGAAGAAAGAAAGAGAGAGAAAGACAGAAAGAGACAGAGAGACAGAAAGAAAGAGAGAAAGAGAAAGAAAGAGAGAGAGAAAGAGAAAGAAAGAGAGAGAGAGAGAGAGAGAAAGAGAAAGAGGAAAATAGAGAGAGAGAGAGAGAGAGAGAGAGAGAGAAATGGAGAAAGAGAGAGAGAAAGAGAAAGAGAAAGAGAGAGAGAGAGAGAGAGAGAGAGAGAGAGAGAGAGAGAGAGAGAGAGAGAGAGAGAGAGAGAGAGAGAGAGAACGAACGAACGTATGACCACAATTGAGCCTAAAAGTTTGGTTGCTAACCAAGACCATTGTTAAGTGAGTTTCACATTTTCCAAGTTGGCCACGCCCACCCAGTCACATGACCGCTGAGCCACTCCCACAAAACAGGCCACACCTTCCGGCTCTCAAAAGAAATTTCAATCGTGGTATTGTTGATATTTGGCTCTGTTGACTAATGAGTTTGCCCACCACTGGTATATACCAATACTCTATTCTCTCTTGAATAACAGATATTTCACTTTAACTATAAAACTTTATCCACTTACCATCAGCCTATTATCCATATTGACTTTGCGAAGGCTAGCAGCAACTGCATTGATATCTTTTTCATTTATCCATGATTTGAACAATTTTACTGCAAAGGCTGCTGAAACACCTGCACAGAAAATGGCACAATTACTTTTTAAGACTTCACAGTGGGAATACATAGCATCCTCTCCTCCTACAGGCTTTCCAGTTTTATCTAGCCAATAATACATTTAGATCATGAAACCCTCTCTTCATACACTATAACTTACAAAAGACTTTCCAAGAGGAAAGTGTCAAAGTGAATCTCAATAATGTTAACATTGACATTATCAGGATTATACTCAGTAATATTTTCAACAATTTTGCTGCCCTATTACCGAAAGACATGATGCCTGTAGGAGCTAAAGATCTTAAAATCGTAAGAGCATGATTTATTTATTTTTCATTTTTTGAATTGCTCACCTCCCTTAGACAGTTTCAACAGTTACATAATACCATGTAACACAACAGAACTCAACAAATTTCTATAACGACAAAGCAAATACAATGCTCCTTGGCCTCAAATGCTATTTAATATTATTTTTGCTCTTGTCATATATCAGTAGCTTATGTTTAAACTTTAGAAGCAATTTTAGTTTTAAACTGAATCCACAATGTTTATGAACACAGTTAATCCTCAATTTGTCTCTGTAATAAAGGCTGCCCATTATGATCATAAGTTGTGATAATCGTAAAGCAGGTCATCACGCGATCCACTCAATTTTACCTTTTTTTCTGATAGTCACTAAGCAAATCACCTTGATTAAGTGAATTCGCAGTTGAGAAAGTAAGCCTATTGTTTGCTATGGAGATTTTTTTTTGCAAAAACTGGAAATAAATGGTTTTCCTTAAAAACGGCATGAATTTGGTCACATGACCATGAGACACTGCAAAATAACCATAAATGTGGCCAGTTGCTGAATGCCTGAAATGTGATCATTTCAGGGGAGGATAATCCATCAGAACCAGTCATAAGTACCTCTGAGGGGGCCACTGGAACCTCGAACAGTAGCTAAGTGACTGGTCATAAGACAAAGGACTATGAAAATAGCATGTGAACAACAATAAGTGAGGGTGTTGCTTCTATGGAAGAAGCTGCATCAGAGGGAAGATTTCTGTAATTACCTTCTTTAACAAGATTCTCATTATACAGGCTGTTGAGAATTGATGCATTAAGGTTCCCATTGGCCAGAAGAATACCCGTCAGCATGGCCAGTTTGTTCCGCTCAGACTCTGAAAAACCTTTCAAGAAGAGCAGCAACTGCAAGAGGAAATTCAGTAATAGACATTTTGAAGCCATACTACATTATTAAAAGGATTTTTATGGCAAGTCATTAAAAGACCATCACTTTTCCACTTTACACTGCTCAAAATACATTTGTAATTACTTTCCCTCAATGTGTACAGATGTACTAAAACTGTTATACAGTAAATGAAACTCCCCCCCCCCCCCAGCTAGAAAATGGCCAGCAGAAGCAGACAGTCTAGATTAGAACTACTTATATATAATAATATCCTTTTGGCAAGATAAGGTAAAAATCTAGTTTTCATTGAGTACCTTTTTAACTTCATCCTCAAAGCCTTTTTCCAGGTATTTGTATCGCCTGATCAGCTTATTAAAGACCTATAAAACAGATAGAAAGTTTGGTGAGGTGGTTAAAGCATCAGGCTGGAAAACAGGAGAGTGTGAGTTCCAGCTCTGCCTTGAAAGCTGGCTGGGTGACTTTGAGCTAGTCATTCTCTCAACTAAACTTATTTCACAGGGTTGTTCTGGTGGGGAAAATAGGAGAGGAAAGGAGTGTGTTCATTGCCTTGAGTTAATTATAATAGGTATTTATAAAAATAATAAAAGTGGGATAAAATAAATGAAAATAATCAGGATTAAGAAATAAAATGCTTAATTAATAGTCATTTATATCAATGTATCATACTATAGAAAAATAGGATCAATAAAATAATAAAAGGAAACACACAAACCTGAGCAAATGCTTGCATTGTTTCTAGGTCTTCTTGTGCAGCAAATACACAGACATCTGAGTGCATCATGTCATCTGCCAGGGTACCACCTGGGGCTGTTACAAATAAAAAATATTCCAATTATAAGAAAAACAACTGTAATAGAAGTTGTTTTGTTCTACATCTTTGTTGAAACAGTCAAAGTTTAAACAATCCATATTACACCTGATTTATTGCAGGTGTTGAATAGGTAGGCAAATGAACCTGATTCATATCTTATAGTATGGGAGAATACTGAAAGCCAACTATGTTCAGATCTGATTTGAGCCATGATTTTTCTTCCAACAGCTATGTTAAAATGATCACACTGCAGCATACATTGCTTCTATTCTATTTTTGCTTTGAATACTACAATCACTTTCAAATTATATAAGCGTACAAGCAATTCTTTAGAAAAAAATTAGACTGTTTTCATAATGCATCCATGTGATCATAAACTGAACAGTCAATAAAGATACTTGCTTTTTTGTCTTTTTTCCATCTATCCTACACTTTTCTCTTCCCCCTTTCCTCCTCTATTTTATCTTCATCTTTCTTTATATTTTTGTATTTTATGTTTTGTTAAATTAATAAAATATTTGAACAAAATAAAAATACTTGCCCAGCATTCCACCAGCCACCAGAATGTCAAAAAGTGTCTCTGCATAGCGGCGATAATCAAGTTTTGCTCCAGAAGCATCAAGGAATTTTGCTACTGCTTCCAAATCACTGCCAGTTTCATTTAAACCTTGAATAATACAGTCCTGAAACTGAGTGGGGTCAAACCTCTCTTTTTCATCTGCAATAAAAAAGTAATACTGTAAATGTATCTGAAAAGAAATTCAGGGTAATTGGAGTTATTCATTTCATGCTGAGAATCAGATCAGCCAAAAGGAAAGTCAAGGATCCCATTAAATTCAAAAAGGTTACCTAAAAAGTTTAAAGTTCTATGCAAACTTTTCAGTTGCTAAATAGTTGGTTCAAAGTAATACATAATCAAAGTACCCTCTGTTGAATTCAATGAGGGTTATTCTCAGACAATGTGCCCCAAAACTATATTACTGAAGAGAAACATCTTTTAAAATATCATTGTTACATTTGTAAATTAAAAGCTAAATAATCTAGAGAAGAATTAAGACAAAAACCAGAAATGGTTTACATTAAATTTCTCCTCAAATTCTGCTGACAGGCACCTAAGGCAATACAGTTTTCCTTTATAAACATGATACCATATAAAGAGAGGATATTTCTTTCAACTATGCTAGTTGCTCTTTTGTTCCAGAGCCCAATCCCTCTCCCACAGCAATTTCATATATGATAAAATTAATAAAATTAAATATTGCATGCTTTATTACTAGTTAGCCCTCAATTTACACCCATTTGTTTAGTAACCATTCAAAGTCTGAAAAGTGCTGAAAAAAGTGATTTATGACCAGTTTTCACACTTACAACTGTTGCATCCCCATGGTCACGTGCTCAAGACCCAGGCACTTGGCAGCTAGCATCTATTTATGATAGTTGCACTGTTGGCCCAATGTCTGATTTTTTTTGTCCTTGAATGGCTGGATTGACTGGACATTAACATTTGAACCACTATATGCCCATGTATTTGCCATATGCTAAATAAAACAAAAGGTTGCACTGTGGCTAATGTGATCATCATTTGTGACCTTCTCAGCCAGCTTCCAACAAGCAAAGTCCATGGAGGAAGCCAAATTTGCTTAACTGCATGATTCACTTAACACCTGCAGTGATTCACTTATCTGTGGCAAAAAATGTCATAAAATGGGGTGCAACTTTAACTGCCCTGCATAGCAACAGAAATCTGGGGCTCCATTGTGGTGGTAAGTCAAGGACTATCTGACTTTTCCCCCCTTTGCTAAACCGGGGTAGGCATGGCCAGCACATGACGCATCTGGCCCTCAGGCCGTGAGTTTGACAGCCCTGTCCTAGCTAAACCTTTCCTCAGATTGCCCAATCATTCTGTTTATTAGCAATCAACTTTTTTGAAGAAGTAAAAATGCACATTTCCTCAAAGATTCCATTAATTCAATAGTCTTGTGTGAACTTAATAACATGAAATACCATTGTCAGACTGATTAAAAATCAGTGACTAGGAATAGGAATCAAGACCTGATTCATGAACCTTAAGATTTTAAATGGAATATGTTAATCATTATTTCAATAATTAGTAATAAGGAAAAAAATCAGAGATGTTGATTCTATGATGATCACTATGTAAACATGTTTTCAATAGGTCTTGAATAAGATTCAAAAAGATTCATTAATAAAACCATCAAAGTGATCTCACAAATCAATCTTTATAGAGATGTGATAATTTGTAATTGATAAAAAAATTGATTAAATAGGCATATGATTACGCTTACCTCTTTTCCTAGTTTTAAAACGCTGGCCTGATAGCGTTGGCTTTTGCTGCTTTTGATTATTCATAAAAGACACCCTGTGAAAAGCAACAAATTGAAGATATATTGGTTAAGAAAGTAATCCTTAAGGATTTAGAAAGATTTTGGTAAAGACATTTACTACTTAAACACATTAGAGTACACAGGTTTTTCCCATTCCCAAAATTGCCATGCCTATAATGCCATATAATGACTATCTAGATCCGCGCCAGTCCGGCTTTCGGCCCGGGCACAGCACCGAGACGGCATTGGTCGCGTTGGTTGATGATCTCTGGAGGGCCAGAGATGGGGGTTGTTCCTCCATCCTGGTCCTATTAGACCTCTCGGCGGCTTTCGATACCATCGACCATGGTATCCTATTGCATCGGCTGGGGGGGTTGGGAGTGGGAGGCGCCGTTTTACGGTGGTTCTCCTCCTACCTCTCTGGCCGATCGCAATTTGTGTTGACAGGGGGGCAGAGGTCGACCTCGAGACCACTCACTTGTGGGGTGCCTCAGGGGTCGGTCCTCTCGCCTCTCCTGTTTAACACATACATGAAGCCGCTGGGTGAGATCATCCGTGGTTTTGGGGTAGAATACCATCTATACGCTGATGACACTCAGTTGTATATATCTACCCCAAACCACCCCAATGATGCCGTAGCGGTGATGTGCCAGTGCCTGGAAGCCGTGCGGATCTGGATGGGAAGTAACGGACTTAGGCTCAACTTAGTAACGGACTTAGGCCCAAGACCGAGTGGCTGTGGTTTCCGGCTGCCCGATTCAACCAGCTCACTCCATCGCTGGCCATAGGGGGCGAACAGCTTGCCCCTGTGGATGGGGCGCGCAATTTGGGTGTCCTCCTGGATTCCCGGCTGTCCATGGAAGATCAAGTGACAGCCGTGGCCAGGAGGGCGTTTTACCAGGTTCGCCTGGTTCGCCAATTGCGCCCCCTATTGGATCGGGACGCCCTGCGCACAGTCACTCATGCGCTCGTGACATCCCGACTGGACTATTGTAACTCTCTCTACATGGGGCTCCCCTTGAGGTGCACCCGGAGACTTCAGCTAGTCCAGAACGCAGCCGCGCGAGCAATTATGGGAACCGCTAGGTTTACCCATGTAACACCGCTCTTGCGCGAGCTGCACTGGCTACCTGTCGTCTTCTGGGTGCGCTTCAAGGTGTTAATTATCATCTTTAAAGCGCTCCATGGCTCGGGACCTAGCTATCTGCGGGATCAGATCCTGCCTCATACATCCTCACGGCCGATTCGCTCCCACAGAGAGGGACTTCTCCGGGTGCCGTCCACTAGACATTGTCAGCGGGCGACACCCAGGGGAAGGGCTATCTCTGTGGCGGGCCCGGCCCTCTGGAACGACCTTCCCCCCGATATCAGGACGACCACGGACCTCCGCTCCTTCCGTCTTAAATTAAAAACTCACTTTTTCTGTCTGGCCGGCCTAGGATAAGTCTCTCTGTCTTTGGGGTTTTTATTGGGAAATTAGTACTGTTTAGTTTTAATGGGGAAATTTTAGCGCACGTTATGTTTAATTTGCTTTTAGAATTGTTTGTATGTATTTATTGTTTTTATTCTACCTGTGCACCGCCCCGAGTCCCTGTGGGGAGAGGGTGCGGTTTTATAAATATTATTATTATTATTATTATTATTATTATTATTATTATTATTAATAATAATAATGAGTCCTAAGCCACATATTTATATTTAAAACTGGAACATTAATCAGCAACAAGTTTGTTAACTGCAAAATAGTGATTTATATAATACATAGCTACCAAGGTGGCAGGTTTATTATTGCATAAGAAGTAACAACAATCACATGCAATCTTATCTCAAGTGAATTCCTATTGCATTTAAAGAGAACATTAGGTAGATCTTATTCCTACAACAACTGAGGGGAAAAAGCAACTGTTTTTCTTTATAATGTTACTTTTCTGGAGAACTGCAATGTTCACAGCAGGAATTAAAAGGCATTATTTGCATTGATAGATTTCTGATTAAGAAGAGCCTGTAAAGATATTGTAATAGTCAGCTTGTCTCTTGTCTTGGAAGGTTTACTTTCAGCATAGTTGAGAACAGCCGTATCTTTTCTATTGTGAGACTGGATAGTCTAAGTACCATGTGTGCTTCTTAACTGCCCAGTCTTAAGAGAGCTTCCTCAAGTCTTCTTCACTGAGCCATCATCTAGGAAGATGTTTTAAAATTCACTTCTCTATTATAACCTGTTCTAGTTCAGTCTATTCTAATTAACTGTATTATTACAAGTGTTATAAATAGGAATAGGAACAAACAGAAACAAGGCACTGGCACCTTCTGTCACTGTTGCTGTAAATAGTGACTTTAACTAGTGCTGTAACTAGGGGCTCTATCACTATGAGGACAGAATGGTGAAAACCTACCTGGTGATACCATCATACAAATGCTATGACTTGCGTAACTGCATCAGGTAAAAGTTGAAATTTTTATTGTGAAGACTAATAGAAGCATTTGCTCACCAGATTATGGGATTGATTATCTGTATCTCCCTGATTAAATATTATAGCAAATTTAAAACAAGTTCTGTTGCTGCCATTTTGCCTGTAAATCCTATTTTCCTTCTGTATAAGATATTTTTAGATTATAAAGCAAAAAATAAAGAATAATTAATTTCTATCAATATGTAAATTGCTGTTTAAGGCTGTCAGGCAATGAATAAATGCTGTTAAGCTAATTAATACTACAATGCAAGTTTTTCTTAACAGGTAACACTGTTCACACCCAGTACAGTCCAAAAAATCTTTGATGACTCAACCTGATGGTTGAATCAAACTATCCATTTGGAATATATTTTGTTATGAAATCCCCTTCTCTCTTTTCAGACTACTTCTACCTGCAGCTGTCCCAATTTCACTGCAATGTGACATAATTGCAGGAACTCTAAAAATCACAATTGAAATCATATTGGAAATTTAAATTCAGTAACATGTGAGCTAGTAATTTAACAAATTTCACAGATAGAAGCCAGAACAATTATCCTTACTGAAGCCTCAAAATTAATTAAGGGATATGTTTTGCTTTGATACTAAAGGCTCTCAGTCTTTGTGATTTTACCAGTGCTCTGTATCCACATAAAATAAGGACAACCTGGATATCAGTATTACACTAAAACCAGTAATAGTAAGGCAAAGTTATTATTAACCTACAACAGTATTTCAGAAACTAATTCCATTCATGTGTACTAGGACTGTAATCTTCAATACAAAGTCTGGAAAGCTAAATCTATATAAAAAGTAGCTAAATCTATATAAAAAGTAGCTAAAAGTAGCCGGACCTGGTGGGAATTGCGGAGGCTGGGCCACGAGGGAGGACTCCCCCTTGTTGAAATGTGCCCGCCAGGTTACCGTGCTTTTCATCAGCCCCGGGCCCGAGGCAGGGGTGGAGGGGTAGCGGTTATTGTTAGGGAAGGTCTTGAGCCGAGAGAGACCATTGTGCCACAGACCACCGGCTGTGAGTCCCTCTGCGTGAAGTGGGGCCTAGGGAGGCAGTTGGGCTTCCTGGTTGTATACCTGGATCCCCGCTATGTAACAGCAGCCCTGCCCGAGCTCCTTGAGGTGATCGCTACGATGGCAGTTGAGACCCCCAGACTGGTAGTCATGGGGGACTTTAACCTGCCATCGGTGGGCGAATCATCAGAGGTAGCTCGGGAGTTCATGGCTTCCATGACGGCCATGGACCTGACCCAAGTAATTCAGGGCCCCACGCACGAGGGTGGACATACGCCGGATCTAATTTTTGTCTCTGGCCAATGGAAGAGTGATCTGGGTATAGGGGATATAGTCATCACACCCCTGTCATGGTCAGATCACTCACTTCTCCGGCTCGACTTTCCAATCGCTACACCCCACCGCGGGGAGGCGGAACCTGAGTCATCTATATGGTTCCGCCCCAGGCGCCTGATGGACCCTGATAGGTTCCAGACGGCGCTTGGGTCACTTCCTGTATCCCTGACCCGCGCCCCGATGGAGGACCTCGTGGCCGCATGGAATACTGCGGCCACGGGAGTTTTGGATTGGGTCGCGCCCTTGCGGCCTCTCTTGCGGCAACGAACCACCCTGGCTCCTTGGTTCACCGAGGAGCTAAGGGTGATGAAGCGCCACAAGAGATGCCTAGAGAGGAGATGGAGATCCACTCGGTCTGAATCTGGCCGAACACAGGTGAGAGCCCATTTACGGACTTACCTTGCGGCACTGAGAGTGGCCAAACGTCATCATTGTGCCACTCTCATTGCATCCGCAGATAACTGCCCTGCCGCCCTGTTTAGGGTGACCCGCTCCCTCCTTCAACAGAGGGTGCGGGAAGCCCCTTTACAGGGTAGAGCAGAGGAATTTGGGATTTATCTGCAGGATAAAATCGCTCAGATTCAGAGCGAGTTAGTCCCCATCGATAGTGGCCCAGTGGGATGCCCCGAGGCAGATCTTGAGACAGTTTTATGGGAAGAATTTGACTCTGTTACTTCCGAAGATATGGACAGGTTACGTGGGCGACTGCGAGCCACCACATGTTTATTGGACCCGTGTCCCTCCTGGCTTGTACTGGCATCCTGGGAGGTTACACAAGGCTGGCTCCAGGAGGTTGTCAACGCTTCTCTTAGTGAGGGTTTCTTGCCTGCCTCCCTTAAAGAGGCGATGGTGAGACCCCTCCTGAAGAAGCCCTCTCTGGACCCAGCATTGTTGGTTAATTACCGTCCGGTCTCCAACCTTCACTTTTTGGCGAAGGTTGTAGAGTGTGGTGGCACAATAGTTTCCCCGTCATCTGGAGGAAGTTGATTATCTGGACCCGCGCCAGTCCAGCTTCCGGCCCGGGCACAGCACCGAGACGGCATGGGTCGCGTTGGTGGATGATCTCTGGAGGGCCAGAGATGGGGGTTGTTCCTCCATCCTGGTCCTATTAGACCTCTCAGCGGCTTTTGATACCATCGACCATGCTATCCTATTGCATCGGCTGGAGGGGCTGGGGGTGAGGGGCACCGTTTTACGGTGGTTCTCCTCCTACCTCTCCGGTCGATCGCAATTTGTGTTGGCAGGAGGGCAGAGGTCGACCTCGAGACCCCTCACTTGTGGGGTGCCTCAGGGGTCGGTCCTCTCGCCTCTCCTGTTCAACACATATATGAAGCCGCTGGGCGAGATCATCCGTGGTTTTGGGGTAGAGTACCACCTCTACGCTGATGACACGCAGCTGTATATATCTACCCCAAACCACCCCAACGATGCCGTAGCGGTGATGTGCCAGTGCCTGGAAGCCGTGCGGGGCTGGATGGGAAGTAACAGACTCAGACTCAACCCGTCCAAGACCGAGTGGCTGTGGTTCCCGGCATCCCGGTACAACCAGTTGACTCCATCACTGGCCATAGGGGACGAACACCTTACCCCTGTGGATGGGGCACGCAACTTGGGCGTCCTCCTGGATACCCGGCTGTCCATGGAAGATCAAGTGACAGCCGTGGCCAGGAGGGCATTCTACCAGGTTCGCCTGGTACGTCAGTTGCGTCCCCTATTGGATCGGGATGCCCTTTGCACAGTCACTCACGCCCTCGTGACATCCCGACTGGACTACTGCAATTCTCTCTACATGGGGCTCCCCTTGAGGTGCACCCGAAGACTTCAGCCGCGCGAGCAATTATGGGAACCTCGAGGTTTACCCATGTAACACCGCTCTTGCGCGAGCTGCATTGGCTGCCTGTCGTCTTTCGGGTGCGCTTCAAGGTGTTAGTTATCATCTTTAAAGCGCTCCATGGCACGGGACCTAGCTATCTGCGGGATCGGATTCTGCCCCATACATCCCTGCGGCTGATCCGCTCCCACAGAGAGGGACTTCTCCGGGTGCCGTCCACCAGGCTATGCCAGCGGGCGACGCCCAGGGGAAGGGCCTTCTCTGTGGCGGGCCCAGCCCTCTGGAACGACCTTCCCCCCGAAATTAGAACAACTACGGACCTCCGCTCCTTCCGTCAAAAATTGAAAACATACTTTTTCTGCTTGACCGGCCTAGGTTAGTCTTCCATTTTTAACTGGGTTCTTAGGGGATTGTAGTTTAGTTTTAGTATAGTGGGTTTTAGCGCAGGGATAATTTGTTTAATTCTTATTTTAACTATTTATATATTTTATATTTGCTTTTTTAACTTCCCTGTGCACCGCTCCGAGTCCCTTTGGGGAGAGGAGGCGGTCTATAAATAAAATTATTATTATTATTATTATTATTATTATTATTATTATTATTATTTAGTAATGACTGCAACACAGAATATCCTTTAAAAAGATTATCTCCTTTCTACAAGTAAAAAGGGAAGCCTCAATTCAATTTACATTAATGTAAATACACAATCATACACTAAATATTGAAGATTAATAAGTAGCACAAAAACAGGGAGAATAGATCATCACATGCAGGCAAAAATACAAAAAGAAAATGTTTCTTCAAAGTTCCACAAGTTAGGGTGGAGTTAAAAATCACAAATTAAGATTCCTTAGACAAGGATGGGAAAAGGAGAGAAAAAAAGATAGTGAAATTATCTCCCCATTTTCATTGTTGGTGGCAATGTTGGTTCCAAGGGATGAATTTAAACATTTCTCCCATGTGGATTGTCTTTACTAAGAGGTAGTATATTTCTTCTTAAAATTGAAATAATGTTACATCAGGAAGCAAAGCAACTTCTTGGTAATCTTGAGAAAACAAAATGATAGAACAGAAACAGAATCGTTTCCCGTTCCATTCTAAAAAAATGAAAAAAACCATTCCCCGTTTTCCCCTTTATAAACGGGTATAAAATGAGTGTGTGCATGCATATGCTGTGTGTCCGTTTTAATACTTTATCCTAGTTTACTGAGCGTCTAGTCAAGAGTTTGGGAAACAACATTTCTTACTAGGCCCATTCTCAACTCTTGGGGGGGGGGATATTAAATACGGTATTCATTCTTCTCTGTAATCCTAAAAAACTCAATCACTTTAAAAAAGAGTAACCTATTTAGGGGGCCGTCTCTCATATACACACCAGAGGGGAAAAGGTTAATAATAATCGGGTTAAAGGAGAGAGAAATATTTATATTTCTCGCCTTCGCCGATCAAGTTACTACCAGGCTCCTCCTCCTCTTCCTCCAGGTCCGCCCAGGGAGCCTCGGGAGCCCTGGCAACCTTCCTTCACGCTACGTTATAGCCCGCACCACAAAAGAGCAGCCCGGAAACATGATGTGGCGCGTCTTCTTTTCCTTTTCGACCTAACGTGGCTGCCTTGGGTAGAAAAGGAGGGGAGCACCCTTCTCCCTCCGCCTTTTCGTCTCCCACAGCGCCCCCTCGTCCTTTCCCTTCCCTTCCTTCTACCCACCGAGCCCTCCGGGCGGAGGCGGCCGCTGCTGCAGGAGGGGGAAGCGATGGCCGAGGGAAGGGGGGATGTCTCTCACAAGCACCGCCACGGCTAGGCTAGAGTCCCGCTTGTTCCTCCCGGCCACCGCCGCCGCCGCTGCCGCCGCCGCCGCCTCGGGTCTCTCTCTCTCTCTCTCTCTCTCCCTATCTCGGCAGCGGCGGCGGCGTCACCAACCAACAGAGGCCGCCGCTTTGTTACCCGACAGGTCAGGCCAGGCCGCGGCAGAGGACGTGGGGAAGGGGGGGGGGGGGAAGAGGGCCGACCAGCGCGGCCGTTACTACCCAGGCGCGCGTTCCGAACGTCCCCCACGCCCGCCTCCCCCCCTCCCCCCCCGTCTCGAGCCTCACCGACTTTTAAGGCAGGAAAGGAACGTCCAAGGAGCACGAGCTTTACCAACGACGCGAGGAGGACGGAGAGGTGGCTGGAGGCAGTAGTATCTTCAGTCTCCTCCCTCCTCAACCTCTCGCGAGAAGCAGAGGTGACGCGAGAACTTACGGAGAAGGCCCCTCCTCTCGGGGAAAAAAACAACCGCTCCTGCCTGCGTCACTTATGGCGAAGAGATAATACCTCAGTGTTTCTCAACCTTGGCCGCTTGAAGATATCCGGACTTCAACTCCCAGAATTCCCCAGCCGGGGAATTCTGGGAGTTGAAGATCCGGACATCTTCAAGTGGCCAAGGTTGAGAAACACTGTGATATCTAATCGCTTGTTGTTACTTTCCCGCCATGGGAAAGGACAAGGAGGGGCCTACGGCGGCTCTGCCCTTGTTATTTGTTTTCGCCTGACTGGACAAGGTTTCGAGAGTGGCTTGTTCTGTCTTGCTTCCTAGGACTGGGGATGGAGGGGAGAAGAGAGAGGTGAGGCGGGGGGAATGGCCCAAGGTCACCCAGCTCGCTTTGTGCCTCAGGCGGAAGCAGAACTCACCGTCACCCGGAATCTCGTCGGATACTGCTGTGTGAATATGATTGAAAGAAATCCAATTTTCTACAAAAGTCTCGGTGGAACACTGTTCACCAGCCAACGTGGCTGGTGTATTATTGGAAAGCGCCTGGTTGGGCAAGGCGATCTGATAACAAACGACGTAACTGAGAGTCCAGTCTGTTCTTCCCACAATGACCATATTCTAATAAATGCTGTAATGATGCTGCGGTGTGGAATTATTGTTTTTTGTATACCTTGCTCCCCTCTAAACCTCGTACTCAGAAGTAAATTTAGCAGTATATGTGACTCCATAACCCTCGATGTCTTCGTGCAGGGGCACAAATCATTACTAATAAAATACTAACAAAGGTTAGTATACAAGGGGGGAGGTGTCAAGTTATGATCAGGATTCAAATTCTGATCCATCATGCGGTGTTAGGTACTTTTGACTTAAGCTGCACTATTTAAAAAAAAAAAGTCTAAAATGGCACATCAGTCTTCCAACAGAAAATAAACAGAAGGCAGATAGCTTGGTGCCGATTTGACAGCTTAACTCTTTATGGCAGAGGGAGCAAATGTTGGAAACAACAAAAGTGGCAAATATTTATCCCTGCTTTGAATGTTTCAAGTTTTGCAATAAAGCATCCCCCTCCTCCAAGCTAGGACTATCATGTCAAGACTCCCAAAAAACCCCAAATCCATGAATTCTGGATGTCACTGGAGATTATAAATCATTTTCTTTTTTTGCTACCATTTAGTGGTAATCTAGTATTTCTAACAAAAATAAGGCAATCCTATTTTAGGGAACCTTACAACACAGAAGATAATGATGTAACTTTTAATGCATGTAGTTTTTTCCAGATAAATAGCCAATTATTCTTTTTTGAGATGCCAACTCAATTCACATTAACAATGTACTGAATTTCTCTGTCATCTTTTCTTTTGCTGATATAACTTGTCCTCCTGACCTACTGCCCTTAGTATCTCAATTAGGTCTCTGTTTCAAGTGAGTTGGTATGGCTGGTTTACAATAAAACACTACAATCTATTGATCTAATTTCACGTGTGCTGGCAGAGACTTTTATTTATTTTTAAAAGGGACATTTAAAAAACACACATACACACAAAGATAAATGATGGTCATATGGTGAAAAGAAAAAAATGAGTTTAGAATGTGACTAAAGGGTCTACCTAATTAACGGGAAAGTTTACTATTGATAATATAAATGCAATTCTTAAATTTAACATTAAACAAAGACCATGTAGAAACATATACTTCCTATTGTTTAGAGCAGACTTTTCAAAGTTAAGCATCCTTTTCTTAACACCAGGAGATACATTTCCATCTGTATAAAAATTTTACTGATTGTTTTTTCCTCCTGCATCTTACTGGTGTGTGCAACCATAATGCTTGGTTAGCAGATGTTTCAATTATATATATAATCAATTTCATTGTATTTAAGTACAATGACAATAAATATTATAATTATATATTGCCAAGCAAATATAGATAAGTCATAGTCCACCTACAATGTCTCAAACTCTTTAAAGCAATCATGTTTTATCAAAACATTGATCCCTTGTGTAGAAATATAGATAAGTCATAAGTCCACCTACAATGTCTCAAACTCTTTAAAGCAATCATGTTTTATCAAAATATTGATCCCTTGTGTAGAAATATTTTAGTTAAACTTCTCCCCTGAATTTTCAAATTGGGATTATTCCATAATGTTAACTTTTTATGTGATTTGGAATTAAAACCTCATGCTTAGCTATTAACAGTAAATTGTTATGGTGGGGAGTGAAGATCACTGTTCAATATATCAGAATGGATTTATCCTTTTCATAGTAATGTAATCTCTCTAGTACAGTGGGAATGGTGCTGAGATTGAAGATAAAGGTTTTATAACAATCCCATGATTGCCATTTGGGAATTGGTTCTTAAAATACCCCAAATTATGAGAATTAACATTAGATTAAGGCAGTATTTCTAATAAAAGGCTATCAAAAGTGGCAAGTTATTCAATCTTTATTCATTAAAAAATGCACATATGTGATATTTCTCTAAAATCTTACATAGTATATGTGTTCATGCAGACAAATAAGAGAAACATATTTAATATATATAACATTATAAAGAATATGCAGCTATTTTTCAAGTGCTTTTTTACCAGTGTCACATTTATGTTGAAAATAACTAGGTTTCTAAGAGACCAATATACCACTGGAAATCGCCAGTGCCTTGCTTGCATCAATAATTGTGTTGATAGTTGCTTTTCATTTCTAATATGTGATGTCTTTGATAAGCTTACCTTAGTTGCCCACAAGATAAAATTATCCACAATGATATTTTTCTCACATTCAATTGTGTTTCCTTTTCCAGGCTGTACTGTTTTAATCTATTGTTGACTGCCTTATCCTGAACAGTTAGAGACCTTCACAACTATAGCAATTCATTCAATTGATGAGGTATACATCTCGTAAGCAATAGCATTAAAATCCATTATTACCACAAAGGTAATATTTATTATAGCATGGTATTATACATCTGTAGGTAAATTAATTTTATTTGTTAAATTGAAATTAAATTTATTTGCCATCTATTGAGGGAAATATTCTAGAACTACTCTAGGTGGCTTACAATAATAAAAAGGAAGAAAAATGAAAAGATAGGTAAAATATCTTTCTTTACACCTCATTTAGCAGTTGCAATCTGTTTCTTAAATCGGAAGCAACACCAAATGACCATATCACAGAGAGAGAGAGAGAGAGAGAGAGAGAGAGAGAGAGAGAGAGAGAGAGAGAGAGAGAGAGAGAGAGAGAGAGAGAGAGAGAGAGAGAGAGAGAGAGGTTTCTAAGATCAGTGGTGAGTTTCAAGATTTTTTAGAATCTTCTGTAGGTGTGGACTGCTTTGTGGGAGTGGCTTGCCGGCCATGTGACCGGGTGGGAGTGGCTTGCTGGCCATGTGACTGGGTGGGAGTGACCAACTTGTAAAATGTGGTGAAACTCACTTAACAACGCTCTTGCTTAGCAACCAAAATGTTGGTTCAGGAACTCTGGCATTTGAAGCACACAAATCTTAAAGCTGTCAAGTTACAAGACCCTTGCACCCCTAACCCTTTAGGAAAAAAACAACCCAGGGGTGTTCAAACTTGACAGCTTTAAGACTTGTGGACTTCAACTCCCAGAATTCCTCCTCTTGCTCTTCATCTTGATGATGTGCGGATAGGCAGGGGGAAGGAGCTGGAACCGGTTCTAACCGGTTCTAAACCGGTTTTAAATTATTTTACAGATCAAACTGAACAAGTTTGGCCAACAGTATCCTAAACATGGTTCCAATATTATTGTCTTGACAGATAATGAAGGATGCAGTTCTATAAACATTTATTTTCAATGTATGTCTCATTGAAAACCGTATGATATATTTCTGAAGAGGTATGTACAACATTATGTGGTAAGGAAATCATAACCATTGAAAAAAAAGGAAATCATAACTTCATTGAAAAACGTAGAAGATTAATCAACTTGGATAGCCCAAGGTATATAGGTCCCAGGCTTGTCTCTTGGAATCTAAACAAGAAAGGAACATGAAAAATTATTTAATCGTGTGATTGTTTAGTATGAAATAAAACATAGTTATTATAGTCAACATTCTAGACTGCATATTTAACTTGCTCGATAAGATATAACACGACATGCTGGGGCTCTGTTGTGGGCTGCTACAATTACGTGCAATGTAATAGTCAATATAATCCTGTACACAAAGTATTTTCCTCCAGCCTTGAGAGCCATTAAGGAGAAGTGGGGCAAGGAGATGGAACACTTTGTACTGCTGCAATTTCAACCACGTGGGAGTTTTCTATAACAATGCATTCTATTAGTAGGTTGGGAATTTTGTTTTGAGGCATAAAAATACCATAAAATACTATTGTAATAAAATACATTTGTTTTGCTTTACTTTAGCTGCTTCTTTGCAAGGTTAATCTTAAATATTTCCATAATATTTGGAAATCTGAAATCTGCTTTTGGTTAGTTTATTGACTTACTCTATATATCGCCATATATTTCTTGAATCTTTTGTAAAACCTTGGATTGATAGCTTTGTTCTATCATTTCATAAACATTGAACCAGACTGTCTGGAGCAGATAACAAATAGAAGTTTTGTTTTGCTCCAGACAGAAGGTCAGTGTTTTAAGAAGGCAACTATAAAATTACAATTGCATACATACTAATACATGGTGCACAACATTTATGCAACATCTTTCAAATGTTTAGATTACTTTGCTATGAAATGAACTTTTCATATTTAATGGGCAAGAAAATAGCATGATACTTTTTTTTACTGAATTGCATAACAACACACCAAAATTAATTTCACAGAAACTCTCATAATATTTGAGCTGGTCCTGGACAAACTCATAATACTAAATTTCAGAGTGCCTAATTCATATGAATGATAGAAAGCAAGGATAGCAAAAAAAAAAAAAAAAAACATTTTAGATTAGTGATATCTGTGAATTGGTGGTTCATTCAATCTTTATTATGGTCATGATGAACCAGCACTATAAACAAAAGCATTTTAAAAAATAGTAAAAAACAAAAATAAAAGGCAGACAGAATAATATAATGCAGTTGGTGGTGGGTTACCCATGGGCAGTTAAAGTTCACCTAATTTTACATACATCATAGCAAAATTAGGTCACATTCAATGAAACTATTTTGTACTGATTTAAAACAGTGATTGCATATTAAAAAATTATTTTATTAGGCAAGGTCTCATAAACTGAGTCTGTGAGATCTTAGAAGATGCAGCACAGCAAGATATGAGCTATAGTTTCAACGGCCCTTGTCCACAGGGACACAGCCTCAGCTCATGTAATATATTTTTTGCATCAGTCCTCCAAAACTGCTGAGAAGTGTGTTGCAGCGTGCTAAGGTTAGTGCTCTTCAGATTTTTGGGATGGTTATTTGATATAAATATTCTGTTGCTTTAAGAGGGGGAGTTTGACTATTCAAATAAACATTCTTGAGAAGAGCAGCCTGATCTTCCTGGATTTCCAGATGTTTAATATGTGGTTTGTGCAATAAGTGCACATTCATGCCCCATCATTTTAAAAAATGGTGGTTCAGAAATGGGGGAAGTTTTACTACTTATATAGTAAAATCACAATAAAATAATATAGCAGAGTTTTAATCACATCAGGCAGTGGTATGATTAAATGTCTTAGTGATTTTGGAAACAGAAGAAGGAGAATCAGTCAGAAAAGATTGTTTAGTTCAGGCAGAGGATGTATGTGAAAAAGAGATTCAAAGTACCTCCTCCTTAATTTCACTAGGTATCAGTTGACTGGGAGAATTCCTCTGGCAGGCTTTCAAGCTTCTGTTACATTATGTTATGAGTAATCAAGATTGTTCCAGTAATCCAAGTGGTTCTTTCCTAAATTTGCCAGCTCACAGGGTTTAATGGTGGTGGGAAGATGCAGGAAGACACCTGCCCTCTCTCTTTCTCAGCTTAACTTTTTCTCATTTAACTGATCAGTACTGAGCATTTCAGACTATAGTCTTATACTCTTTCATTTACAATCTTTGCCTTGCTGGTTGAAGTAGAAATGAAGGTTAGAGGGAAGGATAGAGGAAATGACAGGGTCTTACCATCTCTGTAAAGTAATCAGCACAGGCCATGCGAATCCTCTCTACATTCAGTGGACTGTCCAGTGTGAAAACAGAGCTTAATCCTCTTTCCTTCCGTGCAGCACCTACTGCATCTTTTATAGCAAAAAATACAGAGGATCCGAGGAATACTCCAGATTCTCCCAATCCCTGGAGAAAAATAAAAATAACCAAAGGGAAAGGGGAGGGGGGAATTATTGGTGCAACATTCTTGTGCTATAGTGTTTAAGGCTATATGGGACAATAATTTCACACAGCTGAAGTCAGAAACAACCATCCTATTCTGATAGCAGCATCCTAAAATTTCGAAATATTTTCAGTGCATAAAAGATGAAGCCCCTTGTGAACCGGAAATACAGAAAATGTATTACAGTTTGTAGAAATTGTATCCTTTTCTACACATTACACACTGCAGATACTGAACCTCAAATGGTTTGGCCACCAAATGAGAAGAGATGACTCATTGGAAAAGACCCTGATGTTGGGAAGATTGAAAGCAAATGGAGGAGGAGATGGCAGATGATAAGATGGTTTTAGATTGTGGGCATGAGTTTGGGCACACTCCAGGAGATTGTGGAGGGCAAGAGAGTCTGGAATGCTACAATCCATGGGGTCATGAAGAGTCGGACAAGACTTAGTGATTGAACAACATCAAATGTACTTAAAAGGTTCTTATAAATTCAGCTTTCACAGAAAACAACATGGAAGTATTTATGGAGATCTTGCATTTTTAATTTGCATGTTAAGTATGGTAGTAAGTATTAAGCAAGTTCCTCTTTCTTGGTCATCAATAAACGTTTTACCTGTAATTACTTTATAAGATAAAGCTTCTGTTCTTTTCAGGAAAGTATTTATTTTTACTATGTGATGCATAGTTTACACATAATTTTCATTCCTTAAGCCTATTTTACTACTTTTGTAAAAATATAAGATTTACTGCATATTGTGAGATTATTGAACCATCCAAATTTAATGTATTTTTAGTTGAAGCCAAGCCACCTTCAAAAGTCTATCAAAAATTGCTTCAGCTATTAGACGGAAGCACTACACATTTCACTTTCATAGATACTAGTGGTTAACAATTTCCTGTTTGACTAATAATCTTGCTTTCTAAAATAGTATATAGATCTTACTGTCCATGTGTAGGGTTAGTCTAAAAATGTTCTGCCCAGATCATTTTGACATGGAAAAATTCCCTGGTTTTTTTATTTTTTGAATATCTGATGTTGATGTTTTGTTTTTAATATTAATTTAATTGAAGGGTTGTTGTTTGTGCTCTTATTTTTATTGTATCTTACGTCAATCTTGGACTCCTGTGCTTGGGCAATTCCCAATTGTTACAATAAAATAAAATAAAATCATCATGGAAAAGTAACTCATAAACCTGGAGCACTCTGCAAGCTGTTCTTTATCCTTTAGAAGTGAAAACCAAGCTTAACAAAATGGGAGTTGCATCCTTCCTCCTACCCACCTCCGTTTTTTGGACATGATTAGGGTCAAACCAAGTTCATATCTTTGCCTAATCCTATCAGGCTCAAATTGACTCTCTCTGGCCCAAGACAAAGCCCTCCTTGTAATCCCATCTTAACCAAAGAATATAAGTCTTCTCACCAGCTCATAGTACAAACCAAGGGCAATCCTGGGAAGTAGTAACAACATAGTAATAATCCTCAAAGTTCCATCCTCAATCAGCCTGAAGACTCAACATTCTATTTCTTTTAACAGTGGACATCCTTGGCTCTGCTGCGTTATTTGCCTAACAATAGATGCACTAACAAACTCCTGCCTACAGTACCTTCCACAAACTGGCTTCCAAATCTGATCTATAGAATTTCCTGCTTTATAGCCCCTAACTTCAATTGAAATATTTGCTTTCCCCATACTTTGGGATCAGTGGTGGATTTCCATTTTTTTTACTACCAGTTCGCTCGTGCATATGTGATGCTTCGGCACATGCACAGAAGCATCCGGGTGGGTGGGTGGAGCCTCCTACCACCACTGCTACCGGTTCACCCGATCTGGGCCAAACTGGGAGCAACCCACCTCTGTTTGGGATCCTCTCTTTCTTGTAAAGCAGGCACCCATCAATCATTAAATAAATAGCTGGCATTTTTTTCTTGGGGTTGTGTTCCTTACTTCAACAATCCCAGGACAATCTATACTATTTGCTTACCCTGGAGGAATAGATAGCAATTGGATTGCTTGAGTTTGGCAGCAAGGAGATTCTAAGATCTTCTGGAATATCACAAAGACCCGGTATCTTATATGTGTCAGGACCCAATGTATACTGCTGTCCTTCTGGAGAGAATTTTATTTCTTCTGATGTGTACAATCCAAGTCCTTGAACAAAGCCACCTTCAACCTGAGAAAAATAAAACATTTGGTGTTTTTTATATATTTCTTCTAAGAAAATAATAACTTCTTAAGTTTGGCCTACTAAGTATATTTCCTTGGAAGTTAGTTTCCCTGAATGTGATTAGGCTAGTGCTGTAGAAATAATCTTTTTTGTACTTCTGCAGAGCAGTAGATCTAACAAGTTTGTTAAACTTGGAGATATCTTTTGTGACATTTCGGTTGGCTTATGAGAATCCACTAAAATGAAGGATAGGGTAGCTGATATCCTGACATGATAAACACACGTCACAGTATATGCTGGCTTTCAATTCTTGTTTAATGATTCCATCCTATCCCAGGATTTTTTGGACTTAAGGAACTCTCCACAAAATGTTGAAAATGCACATTGGATTTCTATTTCTTAACTGCCATCCACTCTTAATTTACATTCACATAGGAGGTTTCTTGTTATTTGTAATTTTATTTTAAAGATTTATTTGCCAGTTAGGATTTTTCTGTTGCCCCATCATATTTCAACCACCACATAAGCAATATTTATCTAGAATTAAAGGAACATCAGCAAGAAGTGGCTCTTTGGTCCCCTGCCCTTCGCCACAATGATTTCTCTATTCCAACAAGTCCACTATTACTGAAGGAAGACATATAAATTAATTTATTAAATTTATTCGCAGCCCATCCCATAGTGAAATGACTTACAGGATACATTAATAGTAGGCTATGTCCTAAAGGATAAAGAGAACCTCTTTCTCAAACATCTATTCTGTGAAGTCCATGGGTGCTTGAGATTTTGAACACATTTTTCGGCTGCAGCTCTCAATGAATTAGCTACTACTCTTTGTTCTTCCAACCACTGCTTCTGTTTTATGTTTATCAGAAATCCATGATTCCTTTTTACAAATATTTCATTTCTATAATCTTAGGTCTTTTGCCCTAATTACATCCCTCTTTCCTTCCATTTAGGTTTTTTTTCCTGAAGCAAATCACATATATTGTAGTTTGATTGGAAAGAGAAAGTTTAAAAAAGGATGCAAAAATAAAGAATGTCTTACAGTAACACATGTTTGTATACTAATTGTGACACCAGCAGCAATCTGGAAATAAAAATGCCAAGATGGACTAAAAATTAATGCAGATTTGCACTATTTCACTCTACAACCATGGTGCTTAGAAGTTTCTTAATATTAAAATGTGAAACAATAGAAAAATAAAATAAAAAATCAACAGTGTAGATTAACAAATCTATAAGAATGCAATGTGATCAATAAGAGAAAACTGAACTCATGAATATACAAAAACATCACACTCTTGTTTAATCATTCCAGCCGATCCCAGGATTGATAAGAAAATTATATGGTAATATTTAATTTATCTTTTTGCTTACCACATTTTCTATGTATTTACTACTACAATTCTCATTGTCATTTGGTATTTAGTATTTATTAAATTTCTATACCGTCCTTCTCCCTACTGGGACTCAGGGCGGTGTACAGGCGGGTAAAATCGATAATATAAAACATAAAATACAATTAAAAATACATTAAATAGTTGGCCTGTCCTAAAACCCCTACTAAAACCCCTGCTAAAACAAATTAAAAGCTACGCCAGGCCGGCCGCACAAAATGAATAGGTCTTCAAGGCCCGACGGAAAAGACGTAGGTCAGTGATCGTCCGTAGGTCATTCCAGAGGGCAGGGGCTGCCACAGAGAAGGCTCTCCCTCTGGGGGTTGCCAGCCGACATTGTTTAGCCGACGGCACCCTGAGGAGGCCTTCTCTGTGGGAGCGAACTGGTCGGTGGGAGGTATTTGGTAGCAGGAGGTGGTCTTGCAGATAACCAGGTCCCTTGCCATGGAGTGCTTTAAAGGTGGTTACTAGTACCTTGAAGTGTACCCAGAAAGCCACAGGCAGCCAGTGCAGCTCGCGCAGGAGAGGTGTCATGTGGGAGCATCTAGAAGCTCCCAAAATTCCCAGCGTGGCCGCATTCTGAACTAACTGGAGCCTCCGGGTGCACCTTAAGGGAAACCCCATGTAGAGAGCGTTGCAATAGTCCAGACGGGAGGTGATGAGGGCTTGAGTGACCATGCGTAGAGCGTCACGATCCAGAAAGGGGCGCAACTGGCGTATCAGGCAAACCTGATAAAAAGCCCCCCTGGCCACGGCTGTCAAAGGATCTTCTAAAGACAGCCGCGAGTCCAGGAGGACGCCCAAGTTGCGAGCCCTCTCTGTAGGGGCCAATGACTCGCCCCCAATAGCCAGAGATGGCACCAACTAGCTATATCGTGACGCCGGAAGCCACAGCCACTTGGTCTTGGAGGGATTGAGTCGGAGCCTGTTTCTCCCCATCCAGACTCGCACGGCCTCCAGACACCAGGACATCACTTCCACGGCATCGTTGGGGTGATCCAGGGTAGAGATGTACAGCTGAGTGTCGTCAGTGTACTGATGGAACTCTACCCTGAAACCACGGATGATCTTACCCAGCGGCTTCATATAAATGTTGAACAGGAGAGGCGAGAGGACCGACCCCTGTGGTACCCCACAAGTGAGGCACCTTGACGTCGACCTCTGCCCTCCTGCCAACACAAATTGCGACCGGTCGGAGAGGTAGGAGGAGAACCACTGTAAAACGGTGCCCCCCACCCCCAGCCCCTCCAGCCGGCGCAGCATGATACCATGGTCGATGGTATCAAAAGCCGCTGAGAGATCTAACAGGACCAGGATAGAGGAACAACCCCTATCCCGAGCCCTCCAGAGATCATCCACCAATGCGACCAATGCCATCTCTGTGCTGTACCCAGGACGGAAGCCGGACTGGCGCGAGTCCAGATAGACAGTTTCCTCCAGGTGCTGAGGGATCTGCCACGCCACCACACTCTCAACAACCTTCGCAAGAAATTGAAGGTTGGAGACAGGACGATAGTTGGCCAACACAGCCGGGTCCAGGGAGGGCTTCTTGAGGAGGAGCTTCACCACCGCCTCTTTCAAGGCGGCCGGTCATGACATTTAACTGGGCAAAATAGTATATCATAGGGCAAAAAGTTACTTTGGACTAAATAGCAGAATGTGTCCAAAATCCAAAATCCGTGACTCCTAAGGGAATGAAATTTGGGCTACTGGCAGCTGCTGCACTGCAGGGCTGCTGCTGCTGCAGTCACATGATCTTTATTTTCAATATTGTGTGACAGTTCCCAGCCAGTCTCACAATCTCTTGCTTCTTCCATGTAACAGAAGCCACTTCAGAGGTGATATTCAGCTGGTTCTCTGTTTCGGGTGAACTGTTAGGGTAGCTGCAGGAGGCTCCGCCCATCTGTAATGCGTGAGCACTGCGCATGCTTATGTGTGCTCACATTTGCGAACCAGTAGGGAAGGTAAGTGAATCCCACCACTGAGCGACCTACCTGCCTGTTAGAAGGGAGGGAAGGAGGGGGAGAAGGAAGGAAGGAAGGATCTGAACAATAACATGCAACCGGGATTCATTTCTTTGATCTTTCAGGAAAGATTGTTTGCTTGTAGTTACAATAAATCGCTTCTTGGCCTTTTGGCTGAGATCAAATGTGTGTTTAGTTGCAATAAGGTGGGAATTTAAAAGTACGTACCTGCCCTATGTCAATGCCTGGATTGATGCTGAAACTACCGTCTATGACAATGTCAGTTCGGAGATTCTGTTGCAAAGAGAAATTATCATCAAAACATTGTATAGCGGTGAAGGAAAAAAATGAAAAACTATGGACATTCAAGCATATGATATTATAAGAACAAATATATTATTACCATAAAAGTTTGGGAAGCTTTTCCAGCAGGCATGATAACATTTGGGGGTTTGGGCTGGAAGTCACTGCACCCTTGAACTTGTCCTCCTGGAGCCTCTAAGTATGGCTATATGTCTGCTACTTTATGAAGAGAAACAGGCTAGGGGAGGGAGCACAATATTTTTCTGCATTTGATAGGATCTGTTCTGTCCAAAAAACCATCACCAACTGAGACCTTAGAAATCACTTGGGAGTTCATGAGCATTCTGGACCTTACCCAAATAATTTCTGACTCTACTTAAAAGTCAGTCCACACATTAGCCCTGGCTTGTATCTCAGGACACTGGCAATGTTATCTAGAGTTGGGGACTATTACTATCAATTCCTTGTCATGGATGGATTTTCCTTGCTGGTTCTTGATTATTCTAAAGCAGAGCCAATTCGAACAATCTCCCTTAAGCACATGATAGATTCTAATGAGTTCCAAAGGGAATTTGGAGTGTTCCTGGAATTCTGATGCATGGTTTCAACTGAGTCTCTAGTTGCTTCTTGAAATGAAGGCAACTTTGGCCTTGGATCAGATTGCAGTTTTTTTAGGCACACGGATCCTGGAGAGTCCCAGGCTTTCAGAGGAGTTTTGGTGATGAAATAACCTAAGAAAACTCTGGTGTCCCTGAAGGAAAACGAACAGTGAATTTGACCAAACATGGGTAAAGCCTTTCTTAAGGATTGGCAGTAAAAGCAATGAAACAATTATTTCTCCATCCCTATGTATCGGCCAATAACCTCATCCCTCCTAAGTAAAAAAGAGCCACAGGAATTCTTGCAGGGCTGCTGCGAAGACTATTTTAATTAAATGTCAGACAAAGTTGCTCATTGTCTCAGAGTTAGAATTAGAGTCTTCAGGTTCCTTGGAATTGCCTGAGGCAATTGGTGATGTGGGAAGAGTTTGCACTAATAACTAGTTAGTCCTGATGAGGTAGATGAAGCAGACAGCGTCTTATAAGCTGTGAATTATATTCTCGATTCCTGTCCCTCCTGGTTGATTAAGGTTTCCTGGAAAGTGACAGGTGATTGGACCCATACAATAGTAAATACATCTCTGTGGGAAAGGATGGCTCCATCCATCTTGAAGGAGGTGGTTGTCTATATCCTCTCTGTTAGATAGAGAGAACTGAGAAGACAGAACTCAGGCTTCAGTGACAACAACAGCTCTTTATTCAGCAAACTATGTACAGATCCAGCACTGGCCTGTCTGATAGCTTGCTCTTTTATCGGGAGCTGTCAGATGGCTCAGCCAATCAGCTTTGAGTATTTTCCTGCTGGAATGGAGGACCTTGCTGGAGACTGTTGCTGTGGGAACTGGGCAGAATTCCTGGCATGGTGTGCAGGCTGCTACTCACTCTGCAATCTCCCCATCCATGTTAGGCCACCACACATAGCCAATGCTTTCATCCAGACAATCCCCGGATGCCCTACATGCTATGCATTCAATACTGAAAATCTCAGTTTAGGTGGAACAATCACCCGGTCCCCCCACAGCAGACACCCACACACAGCAGACAATTCATTTTGCTTTAGTACAAAAGGTTTGAATTCAGCCCCCCCTGGCCCCTTGGGCTACCCCATCCACACCCAGATCAGAACCTGGGCAATGGTTCTGCCCTTTGCAGAGCGTCTTGCAACCTTGCTTGCTGTTACAGGACCAGCATCCAGGCAGTCAGTAAGCAAGACTGGCGTGCTGGGAGTGGAGTCTTCCAAAAGTTCCAGCAGTGAGCATCTGTTGAGGACATCAGAGTGACCCAGGGTCTTTCTGGGGCAATGGGTGAGTCTATAGTTGTAAGCCACTAAAAAAATAGTCCATCTGGCTATTCGCGGCAAGAGGGAGGCAGGAGTAGGGTGATCCTCAGCAGCGGTTTGTGGTCAGTAATGAGTTCGAATTCCCAACTGTACAAGTACTTGATCTGTGTTAGCCAGCGCAAATACTTGCGCTGGCCACTGCAGCTAGCACTTCCCTGTCCAACTGGCTATACTTCCATTCTGCGCCAGACAGGCTCCTTGTGTAATAGGCAATCGGGGCCTCAATTTTATTGGGCAGACAGTGGCTGAGGACAGCCCCTATGCCAAAGGGTGACACATCACAGGTCAAAACCAAAGGGAGAATCTGGTTGTATTGAACCAGGAGGCTGTCTGCTGATAGCAGCCATTTGACAGCAGCAAACGCTGCAGCTTCAGTTCTGCCTCAGGTCCTTTTGGCTTTCTTTCACAAAAGCTGATGCAAAGGGTCTGCTACAGTCACCTTCTGTTGTAAGAAAACACTGTAAAAATTAAGTAGGCCTGCAGCTCGGTTTGGTTGCAAGGTGTGGGGGTGTCCTGAATAGCCTTGATTTTAGAATTTGTGGGGTGCATCCCAGAGCCATCTACCAGGTACCCCAAGAATTCAACCTTGGGTAAAACGATTTGGCGTTTCTCCTTTTTTACACAGAGACTCTTTTCCCTAAACTTATTTAGGACAATCCTCAGGCATTTGAGAAGTTGCTCCTTATTTGTAAAATAAGGAAAAATCGTTCTATGACACTTTGGAACAGTCCAGGGCTAGCTTATTGCATTTGAATGCACCCCTATGTGTCACAATGGTTTAAGCCTCCACGGTAGCACCATTTACCAGCAACTACTGATAGGTCTGTGCCAGGTCTAATTTTGCAAATATTTTTCCTGGCCCAAAGGAATGAAGCAAATGTTGCATAATTGGTATGGTGCATGCACTTTGAAGGGCTTTATTCAGGGTACACTTATAATCTGTGCAGATGCAGAAAGACCCATTAGACTTGACTGAGATCACTATAGGGCAGTGATGGTTAACCTTTTTGGTGCCAACTGCCCAAAGCATGCGTGCCCAAATCCCCAAAATGCAATGTGAATGCCCCTAGTGTATGTGCCCCCCCCCCGTGCATGCACCCCTCCCCCGCCCCCGTTTTGGTTTCCAGGTTGGTGCAGAAGGCTTTCCAGAGCCAAAATAGGGTGCAGGATGGCCTTGCATATCCTGTTTTGGCTTCCATGTTGGTTCGAGCAGCTGAAATGGAGTAGAAAGGTAGGGGGTGTGGGGGGAACCCATGGAAATCAGGGAAGGCGCAGGTGGCAAAAGGTAGGATGTGCTGGGGGGAACCTGCAGAGATTGGGGAAGGCCCTGCTCCTCTATGCATGCAGAGCAGAGACCTGAAAACCAGCTGGCCAGTGGAAGACACATGCACATGCATGGTGGAGGTGGGCTGGGACAACGACTGGGGTGCCTGCAGAGAGGGCTCTGCATGCCATCTGTGGTACACATGCCATAGGTTCACCATCATGGATATAGGGATTTCCCACTGGGCATGGTTGACAGGCTCCAGGATTCCCTGGCCAATTAATTTATCTAATTCCTTGTCAATTTTGGGACAGAGGGTGAAAGGAATCCTCCGGGGCTTCATTCTAATAGGAGCAATTTTGGGGTCTAGGCTAAACGATATACGAATCCCCACACACTTGCTCACGTCTCCCCTGCAGACATCCTTGAACTTGCCTCCATCTTAAGCCTCCTCTGTAGTACGGACCAGGTGACCATCTGTACCGGGGTTGGCTCAGACAGTGCCTTTGTGGTATTGAAAACCTCAGACCCATAATAACTCAAGAAGAGTCCAATAGGCCAAGAAGGTCATTGGTCTCCATGAAGCACTTGAACCTCATCATGTAGGAATCCCAGTGTTCATGGCTGGATCGTAGGGAGCTGGTGGGGCATGCATTGTCATTGTGACAGGCTGAGACAACTTTGAATTTGCTGCTCAAAATGGGTGCTTGGTGCCAACGTTGATTGCTCTGACTGGGATTTTGCTGATTGCGTTCTCAGTTTTTTTTGCCTAGTTGTCTTCTGACTTCTGGAAGATGTAGATGATTTGAACTCTTTTCAGTCAGGATTCAAGCCTGATTATAGTGCTAAAACGCTATTGATTGTGCTTGTTGATGATCTTTTGGAGGCTCAGTATGGGAAAAATGCATCCATTCTGCTCAGCCTTCACCTCTCAATTGGGTTTTGGTCACAGATCATGGTGTCCTTCTATGCTGGTTTGGGTGTTGGAATGGAAGTTGCCATAGTATAGTGATTTTAGTCCTTTCTTTAGAGCCGCTTCCAGTTGGTGTTAGCAGGGTGGGAAAAGTCAAGCCTGAAGCTCGCCTCAGGGCTCTGCATTCTCCCCACCCCAATTTAACATCTACATGATGCTGCTATCATCTGCTGGCACAGGGTGCCATATCATCAGTATACTAATAATACTCTATTCCTTTCCTGATGCCTAGAGACTGTAAAGGTCTGGGTGAGGGTTCAGTTTTAAGCTGCTCCCGCATTGTCAGTTACTGAGATTTTCCATCTTTAACGCTGTCAAAGGTACACTTCCCCAGTCAGTATATAATTTTGGACTCCTACTGGATTTACAGTAGGAACAGGTAGGAGCTGTAACAGGGGGTGGAGTGGGGTAGGGCGCTTTGCAGTTTTGTTCCTCAATTGCACCCAGATCTGGACTGGACAGTCTTATTCGCAGTGACTCATATCTTAATTACTTTCTGTTTGGATTATTATCCCTTGCTGTACATGAAGCTGCACTTAAACAGGACTTGGAAGCTGAGCTGCTCCAGGAAGCAGCAGTGTGGGCAGTCTTAGGCATTTTATTGTTAAATTCTCATATAACACTTCTACTCCACAAGCTGCACTGGATTCCAGTAGGCTTTTTGGTGTGATGAAAGGTGCTTATTATCACCTATAAAGCTCTACATGACATGAGGACAGGCTACTTGTGGGGCTGCCTCTCTCTCTCTGCTCTGCCCAGATTTAGTACAAGGTGAACTATGATGTGATTGGGACCATTATTTTATTCTTGAATCCTGGAGATTTTTTGATTAGTGTTTTAATCCTTGTATACCAACTGGAGACACTGTTGTGAGATGAATGACAATATAAATACTTAAATGTTTGTATCTTTGAAATACTTGCTGATAAATGTTATGATCTCTCTATGTTTATCCTTCAAAATGTTTAGTGGTTGAGCATTGCTTCAGCAAAAAATTTGCTGATCACCCAAAAATGGCAGAAGGGCCACTACATAGGCTATTCCATGGTTGAGCAGAAGAGTGGAAATTATGGTCCACTTTTGGACTGGGCTTACCTTATGGTCACCAGTAAGGCAGTCAATCTCAACTTCAGAACACGATGCAGCAAAAATAAAATATGCATATGCGTGACCTTCTCCTTTCTCCCAGTCCATATTGACAACATATCCTCTGATGGGAAAGGGGAAAAAATAAGAGAGTTTCCTTTAGAAATAATTTCAAACAGACGTACACAAGTCATGTGAAACGATCAAAGTATTAAGATAACTTGGAAAGAAATAAAAAAAAGGATCTGGGGTGAGATGAAGAAGCTCCCTCTGTTTCAGTGGAAAACAACAAAATGGAAATTGATTGCTAGATAGAAAAATCAATGACAGTGGTCATTTCCTGCTGTATCTAATTAAGGGTTCAAAAGAGACCTGGAATTTGCTGGGGTAACTTTTGAACTGCAAACCTCTGAGTTTGTGATTCCAATAAATAGGCCATACAGCTTTTGACAAACATTAACACTGTTAATTTTAATTTAATTTATTTAGATTTATAGAACCGACCTTCTCCATTGAAATGGACCCAGGGCGGTGCACAGGACATTAAAATCAATAAATAACAATAAATACAAAAAAGTTAAGAATAAATTAAACTAAAACCTGTGCTAAAAATCCCAATTAAAATTCTAAAATGCATTTACTCATTGGCTAAGCTAGACCGGCTTGATGGAACAGATAAGTCTTAAGTGAGCGGTGAAAGAGGGGAAGGTCTGAGATGGTCCGAAGTTCGGGGGGTCGTTCCAGAGTTCGGGGGGTCGCCCAGCCACTGAGAAGGCCCTCCCCCTGGGCACCGCTAGCCGGCATTGGCCGGCGGATGGTACCCTGAGGAGGCCCTCCCTATGGGAGCGGATCGGACGGAGGGAGGTATGCGGCAGGAGACGGTCTGTTCCAACTGAGCTGTTCCAACATGACAGCCTCTGCCTTTCCCTTTGAGTCCATTCATGACTTTTCCCAATCCAAATTACAAAATATTTTTGGACTTTATCTGTTGTCTTATTTAAAACATTCACATTGTGCTAGACAATAGTAGATCCTTCCTTTCTGTTTCTCTATGTCTTTCCAGAGAATTAAGGTACTATCAACTTCCCTTACGTCAGAATAAAACGTATACAGGCATTACATTTTCTGACCTCATTATCACTTCCAATCAGGCTCTCTTGTGCATCAGTGCCCAATCGTTCTGTTTCTAATTAAAATGATTATGCATGTGCAGAGTGTGATAAGCAGGTCAATAGCTTGATTCATGCCTTCATCTTCACCTGGATCTGTTCTGTCCATATTCATGTCAGAAGCACCAGCAAAGCTAATTGAAGAGTGCTTCACATTTGAAAAGATTTGCCAATAACATTGTTGTTGCCAAAAGTAGTGCAATTTTTTGTGTTGCTCCTTTAATGTCCCTATGGATCTGTTAAGGATTACTGGGTTAAAATTCTTAAGAGTTCTATTGCTATTGTGCAATTGAGCCTTGTTTGAATATACTTGGCCATCAACTCTTTTCCATCATTTAGCGGAGAAGGTCAGATAGTAACAGCTGCAGGTCACATGGTATTGCACAGGTAGAGGCAGGGTCATTTGCATGGAAAAGAAGTGTGGTTGCTAGACAATGTAAAAGAACAATGGATTTGTAATTGGCTGACCAATCACACTCAACAGGGTAGTCCTTAAAGGAACTGCATCTACATGGAGGGAAGTATACAGTGGTATACCCCAAGGCTCTGCCTTACACCCGGTACTCTTCAATATCTTTCTAATATAGGGCCTTTGAGAACAATCTTGTTTGCTCTTACCCTCCCAAGTCTGCACTGATATTCAACATGTGAAATTCCCATTAAGTCCTGATTTATCACCTTTGATATTGAAAATAAAGCCATTTAGGGATTTGGAACAAATTGCTTACTTGAAGAAGCCAGTAGCAGAGAGGCTGATGCTTTCCTCGTAGGCAGCTTTAATCTGAAAGAAGTAAATAGTTAAGTGATAATATTTGTAATACTGAAAAAAATATTTTTGTGCATAAAACAAAACCAAAACGGGGATATTAAAGGTCATCCTTCCTTCTTTGCATAAGAGAGGTGAGAAAAAAAGTCATGTTGAATTTGTTCTTCGCTTATACATCTAGGACTACTTTCCAAAAATGTATCTTTGCTGACATTAAGCAACTTCCCTGGATCCACATCAATTTTAAGACTATGTGTAGAAGATGCTTCTAGACAAATTTGCATGAAGTAGTCACCTTGGCTCAAACACACTTTCTCTGCTCACACACTTTCTACTTCCAATGTTCTTGAATGTACTTATAGCTTCTTACTTTTTAAAAAAAAATCTCATCCAAACTGTTCATTAAAAAGGGAATGGACTATCTCAAAAAAATACTGAGTTGGTTATTCTATTCTTTGGATCCTACTGAGAGCCCATTGTGCACAGAGTATCAGTAAAGATCACATGTCACCAGAATGAGTTCATTGCTGAAATTAGACAACTTAAATATCCAAAGCTCAGTGGTACCAAGAAATGACATATATCACCAATGCTCCCTGTTAGATAAATTTAGAATTGCTGACTATTTTGATATGGTGTTCACTTTAACTTCTGTGCTGTTTCTGTATTTATAGTTAATGTATTAAAAACTATTCTCCTGAAGATATGCTACTAATAGGGTTAAAATTATTCTGTTTTTAAAATGTAAATGATACCTACCCAATCTTCCCACTTTCCTTTAGGATTTTTTTTAATAATTGGCTCAAGGCGCTTCCTTAGAATTTGACAAGCATTCTGTAGAAGATGATACCAAAGAAAACAGGGAAAATTAGTCCCAAAGAATACACGTTATTGTTAAGATGTTATCCAAATTTTATTTTTAAAAGGTACATTTAAGTGTTGCATAGTCGGATTGCCATCTTTTTCTGCAAGAATTGGGACATTTTATTCATGCTATGAATAATTGAAAGATTTTTTCTTAACAAAAACTATAATTTTTTTCAAAAGTTTTCTAGCATCACAGAAGCTCACATGCCAAAATGCAGTACAAAAGAATACAACACTGCTTTGCTAACTGAAATTTGTAACAGAAAATATGAGTACTTATTATGGGGAAGGAAATAATAAAGCTGTTTAATTATTTTTGAAAGCAAACATAACTGTACCTCAATTGCTTTTCTGCAACTGGACAATAACATAGAGCAGCGGAATGAAGATGCTATTTTACACTAAGTCAAAATGAATTTCTCATTGTTTACTAAAGCTTTCCCAAGCAAATCCCCAAGCAGATTCTTTAATTCTCAAAATTTTCTGTCAGCTTTCTGCAATCTTTAGCCCAGAGTTGTTTGGATATTGCAGGCATTAGAGCTCAATCTCTTTGGAATGGAAAAAATGTTTAGCAAAACCTGCTCTATTTTGTTTGTTAATAATGCTCTAGCTACTTAAATCAGAAAATATCTTTTTCTTTTATTAAAGTATTAAAGAATGGATTTGTGGTCTCCTGTACACCTTGATTATAAACAGGCAAATGAAACATGGAAAGATATTGACTAAGTTCATATATTGCAGAAAGTCATATTTGGTATGATCTATAAAATCACAATTGTTTTTTGTATTTGCAACTCTATGATGGTGAAGTTTTGAATTAGCACTAAGGAGATACAGGTTCTAGTTCACCCTCAAACACGGAATCTGAGTGGGTAATTTTAGACCAAACATTTTCAGCCCAGCCTACTTCATAGAGCATTGTTACTTAAGGGGGAAAAAGGCTGGACCCTTATGCATCCACATACAGCTCTTGAAATAAAGATAGAATGTAAATCTAATAAATAAACACTCCTTGCCCTGTTCCCCCATAAATGCTGCCTGAGTTCATACATGTCAAAACCTAATAAATCACTTATGCTTCAGGGTGATGTGTGAACTCAGTTTCTGTATAAAGGCAGAAGAAGCTTCCACTATGACTGTAATATAGGAAGGCACTACAGAGAGTGATCAAGTCAGCACAAGAAACCATTCGTTGCCCTCTGACACCATTCGATGACATCGCCAGATCTCGCTGCTTTAGCAGAGTAAGAAAGATACTCAGAGATGAGTCACACCCTGGTCAGTGTCTCTTTGCAATTCTACCATCAGGCAGAAGACATCAAAGGATAGGCAGCCGGACAAACAGGTTTAAAGATAGTTTCTATCCTTGGGCTGTCAGACTTTTAAATACAACCAAAATCACTCCATGCACACACTAGGTTTCCCCCCCCCCTTTTTCTCTCTTTTTTCATTTCTGCTATAAATTTTGCACCAGTGAGGTTAAAACCAATTTCGTTGTATTTAAGTACAATGACAATAAAGATTATACTTATTATACTTATAGTTAATATAGCTATGAAAACAGAAGGATCTTTATTAAAGCCGAAGATGTAAACAATTTAATCGGACGTCAAACTATTTCTTTTAAGACAATGTCCTATATCAGTTTGGAACATTTTCCCATCTAGTTCAGCACTCCCTATTCTCACAGCAGGAAGCCTCTTACAGGCATAGGTCTTTTCCTTCACTAATGGTTTGATGATGATCCTTTAAACTGTGAATACTCTATCATTGAGATTCTCCCCATCTTTCAAATCTAGCAACAGCTGGAAAAAAAGGAAGGAAGGTTCCCATTCACAAAAAGGTAGAATTTAATGTCAGAAGGATTACGTTCCATCACATTTCAAATAAATTGAAAAGAACACCACCAATTTATGCATCTAACCTGGACTGCTTTCCCATTGACATCTGCACCAATTGATCCCGCTGTAGCAATTGCATTCGGTATTGTGACTGTAGTTCTTTCATAGTGGTGTATGTAAGATAGCGGTATCTTTAATTCATGGCTAGCCACCTTGTAGTTTTAAAAAAGAAAAAAATATATTAGCATTTCTAATCACCCTGGAGTTACAATCCAAAATGCAGTTGCAATTACTACTACAGGGAAACCTTTGTTTAAATAATTTATTATTATCTATATAAATAAAAATGTAACAAGAGTTTGTTCAAAACTGCTAATCCCCGAAAGTACTACACCGATTGCTTCCAAATTTTCACAACGTTCCTTTCAAATACGGCACCAATGATATATATAGATTGTGTAGATGTCACACCTATGCCAGGAACACGCAACGGAAATCTAAAAAATTGTAAAAAAGGTAGGTAGATGGATACAGAGAGAGCAGTGGGCCACAGGTATTAGCTTATCCTTTATGACATAAAATACTCTGTCCATAAGATAGGTAGGTAGGTAGGCAGCTATAGGAATAGAGAGAGGGAGGGAGAAAAGGTAGGTAGGTAGGTAGGTAGGTAGGTAGGTAGGTAGGTAGGTAGGGGGGAAGAAGGAAAAATACAGTAGGTAGGTATGGTGGTTGTGTGTACATGTTTGTGTGTGCAGGTGTAGATCTACACACAGATTGGTTGTCCATTTAACCAGACTGGGCCACAGCAACGCATGGCCAGGAACGGCTATAAGACATAAGTACAGGTAGTCCTCAGGTCACGACAGCAGTTGGGACTGGAATTTCAATTGTTAAATAGTGACTTTGTGTGAACTCATTGCTTAGCACTGGCAAACGTGGCAGTCCACACTGTCATCAATTAGTGATGAACCCTGTGGATTGTTAAGTGAGGACCTCATGTGACTGCAACATGGGAATAGGTCCTCAAAACCAAATACCAGGCAAGCAAGCTGGCGGGGAAGAGATATAGGTGGGTCCTAAGGAGTGGATGCAATGGTGGGTTACGCCCTGGTACGGGCGTATTGGTGCCTGCCAGGAGCACCAGGTATCTTTCCGGTACAGTGCTCTGGAGGGCCCACTTGCCCGCCTGTGCTCCTTACAGGTATTTGAGGTTTTTGTGGCTTCCGTGCATGTGCACGGAGCATATGGCACTTGCATGATGCTCTGCTGAGCAGCTAGAACCTTGCGGAAGCCTTGTGGAGCGTTGCAAGCAGTAAGTATGCATGCATGCACTGCGCATGTATGCGTGCGTGCTGCGCGTACTTATGTGGTGGACGCCTGGCCCCTTTGCACCGTACCGGTTGCAACGGGATCTGGAACCCATCACTGAGTGGATGCCGTGGCGTTCAGGCAGGCCATTGCCATGGACAGAAGTTACAGAATGCAGGTGATTTGGAGGGTGCCACAGAGTGCATACAGGTGTCGCAGGAGATGCTACGGAGTGTTGGCAGGGGAGTGCTATGGAGTATTAGATCCCCATGTGGGATCCTCTGGAAATAAAGGATCAGGAGCAAAAGCAACTTGCAGGGACAACTTGTGCCCTCCTGCCACAGAGTGCAAAGAGATGCTGCAGACACTCATTAAGGACTCTGGCCTGGTGGATGCCATGGATATGTCCTATATCTCCATGCTACTGCAAGGGGGATTCTCTGGAAAAAAGGAGGCAGAAGCAAGAGTGCTTTATTAGAGCAGATTGTGGTCTGCTGTCAGCTTTCCCATTGATTTTTGTTGTGGGAAGCTGGCAGGGAAGGCCACAAATGCCAATCATGTGACCGTGGGATACTGCAACCATTGTAATTTTGAGCCAGTTACCAACCTCCCAACTTGTAATCATGTGACCTTAAGGACATTGCAACAGTTGCAACTTAGAGCACTGGTCATAAATTCCCCTCATTCAGCACCTTTATAACTTTGAATGGTCACTAAACAAACAGTCGTAACCTAGGGACTACATGTAATACATCATATTATTTCAGCACAACAACATATATACAGTAATGACTAGAGATTATTGACACTCTAATGTTGAGAACCTAAATGTTTAAAGATAGAGAAAAAGAAAAATCATAGTGTTAACTATGATCTGAAATATGGATGTTAATAAGCATAAGGTTCTTTACGTTTTACATCCATAGTAAATATAGCATTAAAAGCAATTGCAAATTACATCAAATTTTTATTCTACAATAAAGATTTCTGTCTTAAACTGGATTTTAACACTGTTACTGTCAGTATTGCTACTTATGGATTGTGTGTGTTAAAGCAGGGGTCCCCAACCTTTGCAACTTTAAGTCTGAAGGACTTCAGCTTCCAGACCTCTCCAGAATTCTGGGAGCTGAAGTCCTTCAGACTTAAAGTTGCAAAGGTTGAAGACCCCTGTGTTAAAGGAAAAAACAGACAAAACAAAATAAACAGGAACAATATTTTTAAAAAGGAAAAGGAAATAAAGCTATTTGATTTCTAATATCCCTTTTTGCGCCTCTACTAATTTGCAGTGTTAATAAACTTTTAGGCCTCCTTAGAAGTCAAATTATAACCATCTACATCGGCTAAGCTGCATACTATATTCAGGGTATGGTAACTGTTCTTGCTTAAATTTACTCAACCTTCTATTGTGAATATGTATTGTTAATTTTGCCATTGTTGCATATTCTCCAAGGTTAAGTTCCCAATCAGATAGTATCAGAAGTGAATCTTTCTTCCAGTGTTGAGCAAAATTTATTCTCACTGCTATAAGCATGTATACCTCACTAAATTATGATATTTATTGTTAATATTTTCTGAGGTTATTGTACATTCAGTAAGAAAAAAATAATAATTTCATTTCAAACATACACATTTTCTGCATTGTACTATGTATATCTTTCAAGTATAGTTAATCCTTAATTTATCACCGCAATGGAGCCTCTCCATTGTGGCTGCAAGTTGTGACAGTTCATAAAATGATCACCAACCTGATGTTAAGGCATTATTTTGCAATGGTCATGAAGTATACTCTGTGGTTGTTAAGTGAATGAATGATGTGCTATGGGCTGGTTTTGCTAAAAACCAGAAATAAATGTCAGTGTTTGGCAAAATCTTTGTAAAATGTGGTCATGTGATTGCAAGATGGCTGCAAACAGTCATAACTGTGGGCTGGTAGCTAAGCACTCAATACTTGGTCACATTACCATTGGGTGTGTGTGGTTAACCACCCGAACTTCAGAATTGATTCATAAATATCCAGAGGAAGGTCCATCATAACTTTGAATGGTTGCTAAGCATCAATTGTCAGTCATTTTGATGGGTTTTTTTAGTGTAGAGGTATATAGGTCCAGTACAGGTGGTAATGTGTTCTTTCTGATTCATGGCATTTCCAACATTTATTATTATATGGTTTAGCTATCTTGGAAATTATTGATAGATGTGTGTGCCATCTAGAACAGGGGCCTCCAACCTTTGCAACTTTAAGTTTGAAGGACTTCAGCTCCCAGCAAAGCTGGCTGGAGAATTCTGGGAGCTGAAGTCCTTCAGACTTAAAGTTGCAAAGGTTGGAGACCCCTGATCTAGAAAACATTTTGTATCCAATTTCCTTTAGAGTTGTAGCTCAGGATACGTTTTACGGATTTGAGCCATAATTCTTCCCATTGCTGTGACTGTTTCTTTGAAAGTTTGCATCCATTTTATCATACAATGTTTTATTTGGTCTTTATCTGTGTCAGGATACAGTAGAAGTTTATATCTGTGCCCTAACAAACAGTATTGGTATGCAAGAGGGCAGAACAGAAATGTTAAGCAATTTGATAAACAAACAAACAATGGAACATTCATGCACATGTACAATATTTGTGGGCAATAAATATATTGTAATCCATATGCATTCTATAGTAGCCATCCCCAGCTGCTGCCTGTCACCAGAGTTGGACATTCTAGAGAGACGTGATGGGGGTTGTAATTCAACACATGGAAAGGGCATTCACTTTGGAAAGTCTGCTTTATGCAAGTTAGGAATAGTAGACTTTTTAAAAAATCTTGATTACCTGTAACATCTTGGTATAAATTCCTTGTCCCATTTCACATCCACCATGGGATAGTAGTACTGACCCATCGACATAAATATGAACCAGAGCAGCAGCCTACAAAAAATAGAAATGTATTTATTTACTTACTTGACAAATGTTAGTTTTAATCTTCTAAATTAAATCTTGTTATATAGAAGTAACTTAGGAACAAAGTATCCTTTATCTAGTATATCATTTTTTTCTAAAAAAAGTTTAAAATGAGTGATAAAATCAAAGCATAATATTTTAGTATTGGAATACATGTTACAAGTCTGTTTGGACTAGAAATTGGAAACTATGAGTTTTAGTCCTCCCTTGCACAAGGAAACCACCTGAGTCGCTCTTTCTCGATCCTAGGTAGAAGATGCTAGCAAACCATTTCCAAAATGTTGCCAAGAAAGCTGGATAAATCTGCCCTTGTAGTCAACAGGAATCATGATTGACTCTTAAGATGGCCAACAATAATAAAGATTAAAGAAAGAATTCTCTAAAATGATGAGATACAGATTGGACTAGGTCGGGGGTCTGCAACCTTAAATACTCAAAGAGCCATTTGTACCCATTTCCCACAGAAAAAAAACACCAGGAGCCACAAAACCTGGGTGGGCTGGCCAACTCCATGTCACTCACTCTCACCCAGTCACATAACACCCTAGCCACACCTACCCAGGAGGTCATTAGGACAGAGAACCACATCGGGAGTCACAAAATCTGTCTCTGTCTCTGTCTCTGTCTCTGTCTCTCTCTGTCTCTCTCTCTTCCCTCTCTCTGTATCTTCCCCCCTCTCCCTCCCCCCTCTCTGTATTGCTCTCTCTCTCCCCCTCTCTCTACGTGTGTCTCTGTGTATGTCTCTCTGTCTCTGTCTCTCTGTGTGTGTGTGTGTGTTCTCACTCTCTCAGAAAGCCCAGTGAGCTCTCCTTGGGGATCTTCACTACTCCATTTGGGTTGGACAAGGAACAAGCATGAGCCGATTCTGTGGCCAGCTGTGGCGGGGCTGGGAATATGTGCATGAGTGGAAAGAACCTCCTCAAGTGAGCGGCTGGGCTTAGCCAAAGTGCAGGAAAGGCACATGGCAGAGCCCCCTTTTCCTGCTGCCCTGAGCTTCTTAAAGCCACGGCTGGGCGCTGCAGCCCCATCCGCCTTTCCTTTATCCCCTCCTCCTGGATCACATTCTCATTCCTCCAGGAGGGCAATGTTGCTTCTCCATCCCCCTGCCGTCGCCCTTACCTTCTCAGGCCAGGCAAGGAGTGACTGGGAGAAGAGGGTGAGGGGTGGGACCAGCCAGTGATGGGACAGGAGAGGTGCCGCAGGTTGCCAACAACAGGACTTAGAAGTTATAAGTGATGGGCTGGAAAACCTCTAAGGGCTTTGCTTTATTTGAATAGTGAAGTAACAAATTTCTTATGATATGTTGATTTGTACGTCCAGTTGATTTGCATCTCCAGGGATTAATAGTTTACTACTATTAATCTATTAATGTTATGACATTGTTCAAAATTACAATATAGGTAGTCTTCAACTTACAATGGTTTGTTTAATGGCAATTTAAAGTTATTCCAGCCTCAGAAAAAGTACCCACTGAGAGGATGAGGGTTGAAGCTGGAGCCTGGGGAAAATGCCCAACAAAATGATTTCTATAACATTTACCTTTCAAGTTTTAAAATTTCTAAATATTGAAAAGTAATCCTTTTTACAACTCTATAATGAAGGAATATTGTTCCTAAACAACATATCATAAGTTTGTTACATATAAATATGCAGAATATATAAAAATACAAAATATAGCAGAAGAAAGAGCTGTGCCCTGCAAGTTTGGAGAAAAGAGAATTGTTTCTCAAGGTGGCATTTTCCCAAATGAAATTTACTCTTCCCTTCAAAACTTTACACTTATTATTTTACTTTTTGGCAGGATCACATTCTGAAAAGTGAACATCTTACCTGGTGGTAAAATGTTTTATTATATCCAACTGAAAACAACATGGGGATGATTGCAATTCCTTTCTTCTTCCAGTAATTTTGTTTATTGAATTCTTCAGCAGCTTCTTTTCTGATGTAGTAATCAGACTTCTTCAGGCATTCTTTCCAACATGTTAGCAGATTTCTGGCATCCACCTTTTCTTTGTAGGGAGTTTCAGATATCGTTTTGTATAAATTCATTTCCCTGACCTTCAGCAAAGACACAGAAAATACTTTTAGTTACTCCAAATGTTTAACAAATCATGTAAACCTTGGTATGTGCATTTATATATTCTGCATTAATAATAATTACCATGCCTTTAGTATGCTAAAAAAAAATCAGTGCACTCCAAAGGGTCCAGTCCACAACAGACATCTTCTCTTTGAGCAGGAAATGAGGATCCAGGAAGACCATTATGTCCCGGTTCTAAATGGGTTAATGCAACCAGAGGACCAGAGGGGACGTTTCCTAGAACTGGGCAGTCAAAGGGCCACAGCCCTGTGTTGCAATGCTCAGCTTGAGCCTGTCCTTCCCATCCAAACCTCCACTGTCTCCAGGGATATGACAAGGCCTTGACAGCATTGCTTGGTTATTATTATTCCCACGCTGACTCTGTCATCAGTGCTGTTTCAGTACTATGCCCTAACCCAGGGATGTCCAAACTTGGGAACTTTAAGACTTGTGGACTTCAACTCCCAGAATTCCCCAGCCAGCTATGCTGGCTGGGGAATTCTGGGAGTTGAAGTCCACAAGTCTTAAAGTTCCCAAGTTTGGACATCCTTGCCCTAACCTAAAAAGAGCCCATATAATTTCTTCCTGGATTCTCAGTAATTGTAACCTGACCATCTTTTCAACAACCTTCTCCCAAAAGATTGAAGACTGGACAAAATATTGTGCTATGAAGAGAAGTGGCAAGCATGCTAGCCATTGTGCAGAATATACAGAGATTCTGTCTACCAATGCTTTGGCCTTCCTTCCTACCTTGTCTTCCCATACATGCAGGCACATCTTTTCTGTCTGTGTTCAAGATACATTATGCTAAGTTTAAAAACATTTCTGTTCAGAGTGTTCTGTACAACAATAAAAAGGTGGTTTATTATGTTTCCTAAACATAAACACACACACACACACACACACACACACACACAGACTTGTGGCAAAGATGGGAAGAAAAATACTGGTGGTAAACAGCAACTTTGTATAAATAGATCAGTATATTCTAGTAGAACATGCACATAGTTTTCCTATGCATTCCTGTGGTGGATTCCACCCCCTGCCCACAGATACTAGCTATAGGAAAGCAATAATTTTCAAAACAGATTAATGTCCAACTTTGGAATTGTCATTTTGATAAATACAATATGAAGACAGTTATTAATATATAACATATTTCTTTCTCCCTTCAGGCTTACAATCAAGCAAACAAAATGTGTCCCATTGCCTCAGTACTTGGCTTATGGGGTGGGACAGAATAATGCATATGCAGAGGTTCCTTTTCAGCTGATCATCTTCTCCTCTATTTTGTTGGATTGGCATCAGTTCCAAATAACTGCTAGTGTCCAAGTGCTCTGACAGGGCTAATGTTGTGCTAAATCTCTATCTCTGAGTTTCCCACAATGCTTATGTCCCCAGTTGAATAAGTATCTGGGGCACTGTGAGAAATGGAAATCATTGATATGACAGCATTTAGAGTACTGTCACATCAGTTGTTTTATATATCCATCCAAGTCCAATGACCAAAAACATGCCCTAAGTCTTCTTAAAACAGAGTATCCCACACTGAGTGACTTAGAATGATTATTCAAAGAGTCCCCAAAATTAGTACTCATGAGAGTGTTCTAGAAGCATTGCTTGAGGATAGTCATTCTTAAGTTAAGCTACTGTAGAATGTTTCTTTGTAGAAAGGTCAAATTCCATAGTAAGTAACTTACATATCCTTTTGCTCTCAAAAAGATGAATTATTCTAGAATAAGTCCTAGTGGCCAGTGGCGTGATTCATTTTTTTTTACTACCGGTTCTGTGGTTGTAATTTGGTGGTGGTGGGGTCGCAGATATAAACAATCAATTCCCATGTGGGCGCAAGGAAATTATCTCTGTGACTTACAACAGAAAAAATGTAGCTATGTAAATTTGGTTCAAATATAAGGTGATATCAAAGAACAATCTGCCAATGGAAGTTGGGAAATCTCTGGAGAAGGCTAGAAAGCCATCTCTTGGGAATGGTATAGGTCCATGATGGCGAACCTATAGCATGTGTGCTGGAAGTGGCACGCAGAACCATCTCTCCGGGCACACAAGCCATTGCTTGCTGCTGTTCCGGGTTCCAGAGCACCGGCCAGCTGGTCTTCACACATGCTGGACTGCCAGAAACTGGAAGAGCAGTCGCCTGGTGTGCATATGCATGCTGGAAACACGAACTTCCAGTTTCTGGCATGCGCATGCATGCCAGCCACCTGGTCTTCTGGTTTCTGATGCGCATCCACGCATGAAGACCAGCTGGCCGGTGCTTGTCTCGGTGGCAGGCTGCAGAGGGATGCTTCATTGATGCTCTTCCAGTTTCCAGCATTTATTTACTGGGGAAAATATTCTGGTTTTTCTTCAGATCTTATACATCTTTTATCTTTTATTAGAAGCGATTCAGATCCCTCTCCTTTCTGTCAATTCTATCATGCAAATGAAGACTGTGGTACATTTGCAAAAGCAATATTGTTGTCAAGTTTCCAAACAGCATCCAAAACCTTTTTTTGACCATGCCCCACCTAAGCATCTCTAAAACCCTGATGCCTCTTCCCCCCCCCCCCACCCCCCGGTGATATATAATTCTTACTTTACTCAAAATGTGAACTCTACTCACGCAGAGAAAGTCTAAAAGGCCATTACCTTGGTTTAAACAAGGTTCAACATGGGGCCCACTCCCTGAGGGGGGCACGTTGGGAACCACTGCTCTAAATACACCTTTTCCCCATTCCTTTATTTACCTTATCAGGTGAAAGATCAAGGCAATCAGCCACAGCTGCTATCCACATTTCCGTACTTAAGGCTGATTGTGCGAATCCAAACCCTCGAAATGCAGTATTTGATGGCAAATTTGTCTTGCAGGCCCATCCCTGGCTTCGGAAGTTGGGAATATCATATGCATTAAAAGATTTTAGCACCACATAATCTATTACCTAATGGAAAGGAATAGATAAGAAACCTGTTAATTATCGTAACTTTTGGAGTTACTCCATAATATTCTATTTTTCAGCATCCTTATGTTCCTGCTGTCGCTATCTAACTTATGTTTTCTTTCTATCTTATATCTATCTTCCAAGAAGCTATTGTCTGATATTCACCAGATAATACCAGTGGGGCAGGACAGTGGGAATTTATACCAGAGTTATCATTTATCATATGGCACAGAGACAGGGGGACTACAGAATTCTGCCCACCCTCTCTTTTTAAAAAAACTTTAAGATTTAAAACATGGACATAAAACATGGAAATACAGCAGCTTGCAACTATGATAAAACAGAAAAATCTCCAAAATAATACAATATGTTAGCAGAATACAAAGTGGAGTTGATCTGCTACAAATGAAGAGCCTTTTCTATAAAACAATTATGCATACGAAAAAATTCATAAGCAGAGCACAAATGTATGGATGAAGGTAGAAAATAAACACCCAGTTTATAATCAAACTCAACTTAGTTTGTTATTGTGTTCATTAAGCAGCAGAAGGCAAATATAACCCTGGGAATAAAGTTGAAATGAAAAGAAGTAAATCATATCTAGCAGACCGTAACCATGCAGATTTAGTTATTATATGCCTTTTTTATGTAGGTAGTCCTTAACTTATGACCACAATTGGTACCAGAATTTACATTGTGAAACAAGGACATTGTTAAATGAATTATTACAACCAATTTTACAACTTTTGATATCCAGACTGGAATTTTAAGGTAGTGTAACCTCTTCATCTTTTTCCAGTTTAAAAACAAGGACTCTCTTATATAATGTCTTCTAAAGTAGCCATGCGCTTTAGTTCCTTTATACCACAAGAATGCGTGCCAGCCCAACAGCAGGTCATGTCCCTCTAGGTCTAAAAGCCTAGTGTTTCTTAACATTAACCACTCCTTGATCCACATCAGATTTGTTGCCTGATAATATAATTCCCAGTCAGGTAATCCCATACCACCTCTCATTTTGGCATCTTGTAAAACTTTGAGCTTTATCCTTTCTCTTTTCCCCTGCCATATAAATTTTGAAACCATTTTATTCAAACCTTCAAAGTAGTCCTTGCCCAATCTAATTAGGATTGTCTGGAACAAACATAAGACTTTTGGCAAAATATTCATTTTTATTGTGGCTATTTTCCCTATGAGTGATAGTTGTAGATTCTCCCATTTCATTAAATCTGTTACAATTTGTTGCTTCAATCTAGAGTAATTATCCTCTTTAAGTGTACTACATCTAGCTGTCAAATAAATCCCTACATATTTAACCCTATTTGTGACCTGAATCTTCAAAATTTCCACTAATTCCTCTTTCTGTCTTGATGATATATTCTTTGTCAATATTTTGGTTTTAGCTTTATTTATTTTCAAACCTGCTACTTTCCCATAATCCTCAATTCTTTCTATCACTTTAGGTTTCAAATGGTTCCTCAAGAATGAAAACTAAATCATCTGCAAACGCTTGCAATCTATATTGTTCTATTTTGATTGTCATTCCCTTTATTTCTTCATCTTCTCTAATATTTCTAGTTAAAACCTCTAATGTTAACACAGAGAGTAAAGGTGATAATGGGCAACCTTGTCTTGTGCCTCTTTTTATTTCAATATGATCAGTAAGTTCTCCATTAATCATTATCTTGGCAGTTTGTTTCTAGTATATAGTAAGTATGGCATGTATAAAGTTTTTGCCAAAATTAATTTGTTCCAGTTGTTGAAACATAAATTGCCAGTTCACATTATCAAAGGCTTTCTGTGTGTCAAGAAACATCAAAGCCATTTGTTTTTCAGAGTGTGCTTCATAATATTCCAGAGTATTCAAGATTATTCTTATATTATCTTTAATTTGTCTCTTTGGTAAAAAGCCATTTTGATCAGGATATCTAAACTCATTTAGATATTTTTTGAGTCTTTCTGCAAGTATTGATGCAAATAGCTTATAATCTGAGTTTAATAAAGAGATTGGTCTATAATTCTTAATTTGAGTAAAGTCCGTTTCTTCCTTTGGTATCAATGAAATATATGCTTTTGACCAGGAGTTTGGCATTTTACTTCCAGCCATAATTTCATTCATCACTTCAAGTAAAGGGAGGGATAATATTTCTTCCAAGGTTTTATAAAATTCCACTGGTAAACTGTCTGGCCCCGGAGCCTTCCCGTTATTTTGTCTTTTAATAGCTTCTGTTAATTCCATCATCGTTATCTTGCCATCTAATGTCGTTCTGATGTCATCAGGTAGAGTAGGAAGTTTGGCCTCCTGTAGGTATTGCTTAACATCTTGCTCTACTATATTTTCTTGTTCATACAATTTAGTATAATAATCTTGAATATTTTTTTCCTTTTCTTTATTTACGTAGTGTATTTGTCCTTGTTCATCTTTTAAGTGTTGAATCTTCCTCATTTCTCTCTCCTTCCTCAGGTTGTACGCCAACCATTTGCCTGGCTTATTTGCATTTTCAAAATAATTCTGTTTTGCACCTCTAATTTTTCGTGCCAGTTCCTCATTTTCCAGTAAGTCCATTTTGTGTTTAATTGTGTCCATTTTCATTCTAATATCTTTTCTTTGTGGGAATTTCTTTTTCCAATGTCTTTCTTTTTTTTTTTTTTTTTTAATTAAATTTATACCCCGCCCTTCTCCACAGAGGACCCAGGGCGGCGCACAGGAAATTTAAAAAACATACAAAAATACAATAAATATAATTTAAAAACTATTAAATAACCCCATCCTGCGCTAAAACCAAATTTTAAAACCCAATTTAAAACTATCTTAAGTTCCCAAGGGAGGTTAGGCTAGGCCGGCTTGTTGAAACAGATATGTCTTAAGACATTGGCGGAAGAGGCGGAGGTCAGTGATGGTACGTAATTCAGGGGGTAGGTCATTCCAAAGGGCTGGCCCCGCCACAGAGAAGGCTCTTCCCCTGGGTGTCGCCAGTCGGCATTGTCCGGCCGACGGTACCCTGAGGAGGCCCTCTCTGTGGGAGCGGATTGGTCTGAGGGATGTATGGGGCAGGAGGCGGTCTGGCATATAACTAGGTCCCGAGCCATGGAGCGCTTTAAAGATGGTAGTCAAAACCTTGAAGCGCACTCGAAAGGCCACAGGAAGCCAATGCAGCTCGCGCAGGATCGGTGTTATGTGGGAGCATCTAGTGGCTCCCATAATCACCCGCGCGGCTGCGTTTTGGACTAGCTGTAGCTTTCGAGTGCACCTCAAGGGAAGCCCCATGTAGAGAGTATTACAGTAGTCGAGTCGGGACGTCACGAGTGCTTGAGTGACTGTGCGTAGGGCAGCCCGGTCCAGTAAGGGGCGCAGTTGGCGCATCAGGCGAACCTGATGGAACGCCCCCCTGGCCACGGCTGCCACATGGTCCTCCATGGACAGCCGGGAATCCAGGAGGACACCCAAATTGCGCGCCCTCTCCACGGGGGCCAGTGTTTCGCCCCCAATGGCCAGAGTTGGAGTGATCTGGCTGAACCGGGGTGCCGGAAACCACAGCCACTCAGTCTTGGCAGGGTTGAGTTTGAGTTTGTTACCACCCATCCAGATCCGTACGGCTTCCAGACACCGGGACAGCACTTCGGCGGCATCGTTGGGGTGGTTTGGGGTGGATATGTACAACTGAGTGTCATCAGCGTACAGATGGTATTCCACCCCAAAACCACGGATGATCTCACCCAGCGGCTTCATATATGTGTTGAAAAGGAGGGGCGAGAGGACCGACCCCTGAGGAACCCCACATAGGAGAGGCCTCGAGGTCGACCTCTGCCCTCCCGTCAACACATATTGCGACCGACCAGAGAGGTAGGACGAGAACCACCGCAGAACGGTGCCTCCCAGCCCCAACCCCCCCAGTCGGTGCAATAGGATACCATGGTCGATGGTATCAAAAGCCGCCGAGAGGTCTAATAGGACTAGGATAGAGGAATACCCTCTATCCCGCGCCCTCCAGAGATCATCAACCAACGCGACCAATGCCGTCTCAGTACTGTGACCGGGCCGGAAGCCGGACTGGCGCGGGTCTAGATAATCAACTTCCTCCAGGTGTCGCGGAAACTGTTGGGCCACCACACTCTCGACAACCTTCACTAAAAAGTGAAGGTTGGAGACCGGACGATAGTTCTCTAGTAAAGCTGGGTCCAGGGACGGCTTCTTGAGGAGGGGCCTCACTACCGCCTCTTTCAAGACGGCAGGTAAGGACCCCTCACTCAAAGATGCGTTGACAATGCCCTGGAGCCAGCCTCGTGTCGTCTCCCAGGATGCCAGTACAAGCCAGGAGGGACACGGGTCCAATAAACATGTGGTCGCCCTAAGTTTCCTTGACAACCTGTCCATATCCTCGGTGGTAACAAAGTCAAACTCCTCCCAAGAAGGAGCCTCAAGACTAGCCTCGGACAGTCCCACAGGACCACTGTCGATGGAGGGTAGCTCATTCCGAATCCGAGTGATTTTCTCCTGCAGATAAATCCCAAATTCCTCTGCTCGCCCTTGCAGAGGGGCTTCCCGCGGCCTCTGGTGAAGGAGGGAGCGGGTCACCCCAAACAGGGCAGCAGGGCGGTTATCTGCGGATGCAATAAGGGTGGCACAATACTCCCGTTTGGCCACTCTTATCGCCACTAAATAAGCCCTAATATGGGTTCTCACTAGTGTTCGGTCGGCTTCGGAGCGAGAGGATCTCCATCTACTCTCTAGGCATCTCTTGTGGCGTTTCATCCCCCGGAGCTCCTCAGTGAACCAAGGAGCCCGGGTGATTCGTCGCCGCAAGAGAGGCCGCAAGGGCGCAACTCGGTCCAAGGCCCCCGTGTCCGCACTTAACCATGTGGCCACTAGGTCCTCAGTCGAGTCGCGGGGCAGGGTCACAGGAATTGGCCCAAGCTCCCTCTGGAACCTTTCCGGGTCCATTAGAAGCCTGGGGCGGAACCATATAGGAGTGTCCGGTTCCGCCTCCCCGCGGTGGGGTGCAGCGATTGGAAAGTCCAGCCGAAGGAGAGCGTGATCCGTCCATGACAAGGGAGTAATGACTAGATCCCCTATTCCAAGATCACGGCTCCACTGTCCCGAGACAAAGATGAGATCCAGTGTGTTCCCCCCCTCGTGAGTGGGGCCTAAAACTACTTGGGTCAGGTCCATGGCCGTCATGGAAGCCATGAACTCCCGAGCTGCTCCAGAGGCTTTGCCTGCCGACGGCAAGTTAAAGTCCCCCATGACTACCAGTCTGGGGGTCTCAACTGCCGCCTCGGCTATCACCTCTAGGAGCTCGGGCAGGGCTGTTGTTGCATAGCAAGGAGCCAGGTATACAACTAACATGCCCAACTGCCTTCCTAGGCCCCATCTCACATAGAGAGATTCACATCCGGTTGTCTGGGGGACAGAGGTCTCCTTTGGCTCAAGACCTTCCTTTACGATAATCGCCACCCCCCCACCCCTCCCTAGGGCCCTAGGCTGATGAAAAGCACGGTAACCTGGTGGGCACATGTCCACGAGGGGCATACCCCCCTCGTGGCCCAACCAGGTTTCCGTTATACCCACCAGGTCCGGGTCCCCCTCTGACATAAGGTCACGAATGAGGGGGGATTTTTGAACCACGGACCTGGCGTTGCATAACATCAGCTTCGGGCCCTGGGCCTGTGATTCCTGCCCACCTAGTCTGCGATGGGAGAACGGAGAGTTGGAGCACGTGACCGCCTGGATCCAGCGGCCACGGTCTTCCAACTGATGGTACCCATTTCATCTCCCTCCGCCCCTGCCCCTCCCCCAGACCGAATCGATGGAAAGAGCTACCGTGGAAATGACCCCCCCCTCCCTTCCTCCGTTTCCCTACTTCCGCCCGCCGGCCTCATTTGCTGTCCCCTCCCTGGACTATTTTTCCCCTCCTCCCTGGAACCCCCTAAAAGCCTAATTAAAAACCTCCCTAAAAACCCCCTCAACCTGCGCTTCGCCCACCTCTCAGGATTAATCAGTCCGTCATCGAGGCGGGCCCGTGTTAAACAGGAGGGCCAGGCCTGCGAGAGGGGAGACTCCCGCAGGCTCAGGAGGTCGCGTCTAGAGTACATGGCAAAAAGCTCCCTAAGGCAGCCCAAGTCCAGGAAGGCAAAACATAACATAAGTCCGAAAGCAAAATAAAGTGGCTAAGTGCAAAGATATTTTCCGGATGGGGGGTAAAGTCAAGATAATCCAGGATCTTATGGATGGGGAGATCGAAATTCAGTCCCATTACAGGCCCCATCCATCTGTCTCTCCGGCCAAAAGGGGATTAGTTCGTATCTAGTGCCGCATGGCTAATTAGTCCATCATGCGGCCTGATGAAAATACTGCCCTCTAATGGCACAGATGTTATCAGCTAACCTCCTCCAGTCCCGGGCACTCACTCCAAGATGTTCCAGATCTTCCCGGGTCGTCCTCGGCCAAGTCCTCCATTTTACAAACCGGCTGCAGCTGTTCCATGCTGTTCCACGTCTGGCTGCTCAATCCAACATATCACGATCTTCTCCACTCTCCATTCTCCTCCAACGTTCAATTCAACTTTCAATTTATCAACTCAGCTCCATCTCAACACTCTCACCATCTCATCATCGTTCTCCTTCTCCTTCTTTCAGTTCCACCATCTCCAGCTCCTTCCCATCTCCATCACATCTCCATCACAGTAATCCATCGCTCTCAACTTCCTTCCATCTTTCTCATTCTCTCTCTTTCTTCTCTCTCCTCTCTCCTCCTCTCTCCATCTCTCTCCATCTCTCTCCTTCTCCTTCCTCCAACTTCTCCAACACCATCTTCCAGACCTCCAGACCTTCTTTCACACCAACCAACCTCCCTTATGAGCAGCCTCGTCATCCGGGCACAGGCCAGGGTAGGACCGCACGATCTGCCACTGATCGTGCGGCCTGATGGCAGCTCTCCTGGCCTGGCTCCATCTGGCAGCCGACAGATCTTCTTCCGCGTCCCGGCTTTGCGGCCTACCTTCCTTCTTTCCGGCCGCACCGGGACGCTCTAGGCCGCCGACAGGCCGAGTCGCCTCTCCCGTAGTTGATACCTCTCCGTCGTCGCCACATAGCTCGCCCTTCAGCCTGGGCGGCTCAGCGCGACGACGGGAGATTCGGGCCTCCAAGCCAGCCCTCACTGATGGCAAAGAGGGCTGGCCGCGCTGGGACGCTCTAGGCCGCGCTGGGACGCTCCAGGCCGCCGACATGCCGACCTGCCGAGTCGCCTCTCCCGCTGTCTTCTTTTGCTCTCCGTCGTCGCCATATGGCTCGCCCTTCAGCTCCGGGCGGCTTGGCGCGACGACGGGAAATTCGGACCTTCAAAACCAGCCCTCGCTGATGGTAAGGAGGGCTGGCGACATCTTCCTGGGGGTGAAACTGCCCCCGGGCTTCTCCCCAGTCTCAGAACGCGACCGCCATGTCGCGCATGCGCATGCGCAGGTTCTTGTATTCATTATCTAAGCCTTTACCTATGTATCTTTTCTTTGTATTTCTTCTTCTTGTATAGTCTATTATCAAACCTCTGGCAACTGCCTTCATTGCATCCCATAGGTTCTGGATAGATGTATCTTCTTTTTTATTTTCTTTAAAAATCCAATTCTTTTTTCATTTTGAATACAAAATCCTTTTCTTTCAATATTGTATTGTTTAGAGTCCATCTAGATCTAGTTCTTTGCCCGCTCCACTTAATTGTCATTGGGTTGTGGTCTGCCCAAGTACTGGTTTCTATTTCCACTTCTTGCACTAGGCCACATAAATCCGAGGAGAGCCAAATCATATCAATTCTTGAGAGTGATAAATGCCTATTGGAGTAGTAGGTGTATTGTTTTTTGGTGGGGTTTCTTTCTCTCCAGATATCTTTTAAGTTCACTTCCTCTTATCATTCTAAAAAAGGACTTTGGGAATATTTTACTGTTTGTTTTTGCTGTCTTACATGTTTTATAGTCTATATTCTGGTTTATAATTCCATTAAAATCTCCCATCATGCAAATATCAGTATATTCTAAATCCATAATTTTCTCATGGAGTTCTTTGTAAAATTCATCTTGTTTTTGATTAGGTGCATAAATTGCAATCAAAAGTATTTTTTTGTTGTTGTCATAATTTCCACCATCAAAATTCTTCCATCTTCATCTGTATAAATTTGTTTTGCCAGTATTTTGTCTTTAATATAAAAAACTACTCCTCTTTTCCCAAGTTTTTGTTGGGTTAATAGATGCCCATCTCTTCTTCTAATACGTACTTCTTGTAGACAAATTACATCTGATCTTAACTTTTCCAATTTATGAAATATTTTCGTTCTTTTAATTGGGGAATTAAGTCCATTTATATTAACTGTAAACATTTTGTTTTCTTCCATATAGCTCTGGTTGATCTTGTTTCTCTCTGTTGTCTAGCTCCTACGCCTCCTAGGGCCTCTTCTTCTATAAACATTCCACCTACCGCGCCCTCTAACATCTCCATCTCAATCACAGGTGTATCTAACAGTGATAACAGTGAATTTTTTTTGTCAGTCTTCTCCACTGCCCCTTTGAAGTGGTCCTTATAAAAAGCTTCTGTTTTTTCTAAAGTGTCAATTCTGTATCTCAGTCTTTTCCAAGAGAATATCAAACCTTCTGGTATAAGCCATCTATACTGGACACTTTTTCTAATCAAAATTGTAGTCAAGAATTGATATCTTCTTCTCTTCTCTCTCACCCTTCTTGGGATTTGTTTTAAAACCATAATTTCCTTTCCTCTGTATTCAAGTTTTCTGTCTCTTATTTTCTGCAGTATTTGAAATCTCAGTACTTTTTTGGTAAATCTTACATGTACTTCTCTTGGGAGTGCGTTTCTAGTCGCATATCTTGTGTTTATTCAAAAGGCATCATCTATACCAGGGGTCCCCAACCTTTTTGGCACCAGGGACCGGTTTCATGTAAAAAAAATTCTGTGGACCGATTGGAGCCTCCAGCAGGTGAGTCAAGTCACATGGAATGCGCATGCATTCGGCGGCCACGTGGAACCCGAGGCTCACTCTGGCCCGGTTACTATCAAGCCACTCCCCGGCACCGGTCCACGGCCCCTGGTCTATGCCATCTCACACCTGGTCTTGGGGTATCTCCAAAGTCTCAGCCAGGATTTCAGGTATTATTAGGAGCATATTCTCTCCTTTTTTTTCTGTTATGTTTTGAAATCTTAGAAAATATTCGGCTCAATCCATCTCCGATCCTATTGTTCCAGTGCTTTCTTTTTCCATGTCACTCAATCTAGTATCGAAGTCTTCATCTTTATTGTCTCTTTCTTCAAATCTTTCCTTCATCTTACACATGGATTCCTCCTGTTTCATCATCCACTGCTGCATCATTTCCATTTTTCCTTCTGTCAGGGCCGTTTTATTTTCTATGTTCTCTATTTTTTGTTCTATGTTCTGTATTTTATGTTCCATCGTCTTCATCTTTTTTTCCATGTCTTCAGATCTCTTTACCAGTGTATCTAATTTTCCTTCCGTGCTGTCCCCCCGCATCCGTAGTTCTTGCAAGACTGTTTCAAGTGTTATACCTTTCTCCTTTTCATGTTTTTCTTGATGAAGCATTGCCTGTATTGTCCTTTGCCCTCCTGCCAGTGAGGGCATTAAGGTCGTTGTTCCCGAGCCTGCTGGTGTCATCTTCCTACTTATGTTCCAAGTTTTATTCTTTCTCTTTTGAGCCGTAATTTAATACAAAATTGACTATTATAAGAAAGGTAGGGGGAGTAGATATAGGATAACAAGAAAAGCAAGAAAAGAAAGGAGAAAGAAGAAGGAAGAGAAAAAAGGAAAGCAAGGGAAAAAAGAGGGTAAGACAGAAAACCTAATTCAAAAAAAAGGAAAAAAGGAAAAATGAAGATTAAAAAAAAGATTATTAATAATGTGGTAATAAGGGGGGGGGGGGGGAGAAAGAAAAAAAGGAAAAAGGAAAGAAGAGAGAAAAGGAGAGATGTACCAAAAATTTAATTCTATAATCTGCTAGTCCAGAATAAAAAAAAGGGAAAAAAAGAAAAAAATTTAAATCCAAATAATTCCACAGCATAAGATCTGGAAGAAAATAAAATAAAATTAAATTAAAAAGACGTCTATACTTATAGTTCAAAGTTTGAAGTCTTTGACCAGAAGCGTAAAAAGCAGGCAAAAAAGGAAAAAGAAAGACAAGAATAAAAGTTATCTCCTCTTAAACAAAGTAATCCAAACACTACAGCCAAGTCAAATACTCCAAAAAAGTCCAAACAAGCTTCCAAAAGAAAACTTTCTTTCTACCTTTGATGTAAAAGCCTCTTCAAGGTCACTCCAATTCCCATGCGATAGTTCCTCTCATTCGCCCTCCTTGTTAAATAACCAAAGTCTGATATTTCCACAAGGAGGAAATCCACATTCACAGGGGTTTCTCCCTGACCTCCAGAGACTCTGCGAACGTCTCTGGGGTCTCCGGGAATTCCCCTTCCACTTGTCGTCTCTATGGGATGACTTGGGTCTATTTTTAGACTGTCCCAGCATTCAGGGGCTTTACCGGAGGTCCAGGAAAGCCTCTGTGCTGTGGTGACGCCACCCCCACTCTCCAACTTTTTACAACTTTTACAACTTTTGTTTGGCACAATTCATAAGTGAATCACTGCAGTCCTTGTGTGAATCTGTATTCCTCTATTGGCTTCAGAGGTCAGAAGCCGGCTGGGTAGGTTGCAAATGACGATCGTGTGACCAAATGATGCTGCAACTGTTGTAAACACCTGCCGGTTGCCTAGTGACCAAATTTTGATCATGTGACCATGGGGATACTGCAACACTTGTAACTGCAAGGGCTGGTTGTAAATAACTTTTTTTTCAATATCACTGTAATGTAAAATCAGGGTGTCCAAACTTGGGAACTTAAAGACTTGTGGACTTCAACTCCCAGAATTCCCTAGACACCTTGGTGTGTGATTCTATGAGCTTATTTTATGGTAGTCGTAAGGCGAACACTACACTCATAAAATAAAGCAATTCATTCCTATGTAGTGGAATCTGGCAAAAAATACTAAATTGCTGTCACATGTCCATGGAACAGAGCAACCAGCCATAAAAGTGAGCCAGTTCCCAAGAGCCCAAAATGCGGTCATGTGACTGCAGAGGTGTGTGCCATTGGAACTCTGAACTGGTTTAGAAGAACCTTTTGTTCTAAGTCTCTTTGTGACCTTTTATGATGGCTAAGCAACTAGTTTTATTAAGTATTTGTATTGCTGGGTAATAAATCCTCTAATATTATTCAGAAATAATTAGATTAGAAATAATAATTAGAGTAATTAGAGCTCTGTTATGTTCCTTGTAAAATTGGCGAAATTGCTGAATAAATCCTACCTACTTTGATTAACAGGGGCATACTTGCTATGACCAGGATATATATCTTTTTGTATCTACATTCTGGCACTCCTCCCCGAAAGACATTGCATTAGACTAGAGCAGTGATGGCTAACCTTTTCCTCCTTGCATGCCAAAACTGCATGTGCGTGCCCACACCCATAACACAATGTGCCCCACCCCATGCGCATGACACCTCTGTGCTCCCATGCATGCACATGAGTTCCGCGCTTCCCTGTCCATGTGCGTGACCCCTCCCATACCCCATTTTGGGCCTAGCAGGCATCTCTGAAGCCCCCTGGGACCAAAATTGCGGCATGGGGAAGCACCTGACCCCCCCATGTTCCCCCCACCCCCACACATGTGCGTGCAACCTTCTCTCCCATGTATGTGTGACTCCCACGCATGCACGTGGGTCTCCTGCATGCATGGCAGAGACCCAAAAATCAGCTGGCTGGCAGGAGACACACATGCATGTGTAAGCTGGACAACGGCTCACATGCCCACAGAGAGGGCTCCGTGTGCCACCTGTGGCACGCGTGCAAAGGTTCACCATCACTGGACTAGAGTGCATGAAAGCCCTTCTCTGGTTCAGGATTTCCAACTGCAATGGGATATGAGGTTGGTGCTATGATATTGTCACTCTGTCAGTCGGGAAAAGAACAGAGGCTTTGCCTGCATGAATTTGGTGTTCTGCATACAAGACCTACTGCTTGAGCATCAGGGTTGCTTGCTTGAAATCCACTGAAAGAAAATAAGAAGGTGAAGGCCCTACAGATGTGATAGCTTGCTATAAGTTGCTAACCTCTTTGCTTTGCATATATACTGAGAGCTTCTGCACGAGACAAATTCCTTGTGTGTCTAATCACACTTGGCCAAATAAAGTATTCAAATATTCTATCATCAGCAAATATAAAGTTATTTTTCTATCAATCAGCACTAAACATATTGTTCCTATCTATGAGTCTTCTGTTATAAAGAAACCTACCAGTTCAGATTCATCTGGTGTACATCCAGCATTTGTGAAGAGCAGAAGGTCAACAGCTTTAATTTTGCCATCTTTCATGCATCCCACCTAAAATCAGAACAGTGTATTGTTAGAAACACATCATCTCTTTCGTCTGAATCCCCTGAAGTTTATTGGAATTTTCTCTGGGCAACAAAAACACCAGCATTTATTACATCTTCAAATTTTTTCTTCAACAATTTTGATGGTGCTGAAAGGACAATAAGTTGTGTGTCAGATAAGTTTTTTTTGTTGGGGAGGCCATTTGATTGCTAATGCGCCTCCACAGGGAGTCTTCTTGATAGCTACTCATCTCTTTTGCTTAGGATTTTGCTCCAAAGCAAAATCTCTGGAAAGAAATGTTAAAGAAGGGAATATTTCAGTGATCTCAAACTATTAATAGATTGGTAGCTATTGCAGGTGATGAAGTACTAACATGATACACTTAAAACTGCTCAATTTTTGAATCTTTCTCAAAAACAGTCACACATAAAACATAAGTAAGTAAGTAAGTAAATAAGTAAGGAAGGAAGGAAGGAAGGAAGGAAGGAAGGAAGGAAGGAAGGAAGGAAGGAAGAGAGGAAGGAAGGTTGATTCTGAATGGGAGATTACCAGAGCATGCATGAGAGATACTGACCAAAATAACTCATAAAGATACTTTTCTGCCTTGGGTTAAACCTGCCCTATGTTTAGAAGATGCCTGATTTCTGCATGCTTTCTGCACAGCTCAAGACATTGTGTATAGCAGCAGTATAAGCGGACAGAATAGACCAGAAAGAGACATCGTGTTTTTGCTGATGGGCAAGGACAAAGTAAGTCTCTGTAAGGTAATAATTTAGGTATATAAAAGTGCTGCCATTTATAATCAAAATAGCTTACTTTATATTTTCCATAAAGCGGATGTCGGCCTCCATGTATTAGCATGTCATATTCTCGCTCCAGGATAAAACGAACTGGGCAACCCGTTCTACAAAAATGTATGCAACATTATGATGAGTTGCTAGGACACCAAGGAGCATATGCCAGAATGCAGGGATTTCCAAGCTTTTTGTACCAACTTCTTATGGGCATAAAATATGATAAACATGTTAGCAATAAAATTGGAACTTATCAGCAGGCAAACAGATTCTTCTCATTTCAGTTCACATTGCTTTTCACCTCCTCAACATCTCTCTGTCTGTCTCTCGCTGTGTCTCCCTCCCTCCCCCTCCCCCTCCCTCTCTCAGCAAACACAATACATAGTTGGTCACAATTAATTTTATACTCTGCCTTTCATGCAAGAGCCAATTTGAACACCAGACTAGAAGACCATGAGTTCAATCCATCATAGCCATGAAAGCCAGATGGATGGCCATGGGCCAGCCATTCTCTCTCAGCCCAACTCACTTCACAGGTTTATTAATGTGGGAAAAACAGGAGAAGGAAGGTGTGATGGATATGTTTGCTGCCTTATGTTATTTGTAAAAATAATAAAGGTAGGATACAAAAGAGGGGGAGGGAGGCAGAGAGAGAGAAATTAGTGGTGTACATAATGCTCCTTCCTTCTGTGTTTCCCCCACATATTTTACTATGAGGAAGATGTGGCTGAGAGAGGGTTGTTGCCCCAGTATTATGGTATCAGTGACCTTCTCTGACTAGGGATAGGCAGTACCAGTCTAACAGTTTAGCTACTGTACCTCACTGGCTTTTATCATTTAAAAATATATACAGGCAAGTGCAGCCCTAGGAATATTATTTAAAAAGTTATGCCTGAAGATGTTGCTTTGGTTTATAGCATTCTGATTTTTCATTAAATGCCTTTAACTAGAATAATAAACTTAAAAACAGGTAAGGTACTGAAGATAACAAAAGGGCCCCAAAGTTGTGTATGGATACATTGGTGTTTATGGAAGTTGGAAATCAAGCTATTAGGTATCAAAAGTTTTATATATGTTTTTATATACAAACAGTATCAATATTATCACAATTTCCATATACAACAGTTTAATAGACATCAGGTTTCTACCTAAATCCAAAGAAGATGATGTGTGCAAACTGGAGCACATCAACAAATACTGTATCACATTATTAGGATCTTTAGCTACATTTCATTGATAACTTAATTGCCACATTCAAAAAAGCTGGTGAAAGAAAGAGAAGTGTGATAATCTAATTTATATGGAAGGTACATTATAGTCAATACTCTACTGCTATTAAGTATGATGCAACATTAAAAACAGTTAACTTTTAAAGCAGCCAACTGTCTTTGGGGAGAGGGGGCGGTTTATAAATCGAATAAATTTGAATTTTGAATTTGAAATTTATATAACATAAGAAGGATGAGTCTCAGTGAGTATTCAATATAGGGGTAGAGTCTCTGGACCTCTATAGTTCTACACCCTAAATAAATAATTAATTTCCTTCATAGCAAATTTTAGAAAACCAGAGAAAATAAACAAGAAACCATTAAATATATGAACTGGGTTTCAGTTATTTGAGATGGTTGAGCTTTAGTTTAGCACTTACTTCTTTGCAGCCACTGCTGCTGCCGCTGCATAAAATGGAGGCTTAGTTGTTTTTCCGCCAAAAGCTCCTCCAACTCGTTTTGTATGGCACATGATCTTATTGCTCTGAACATCTAACACAGAGGCCACTGTATTCTATAAAAAAGAAAAGCATTCCCAGGTTTGTCTACACCTGTCAAACAGCATATTCCCACTTAATAATTTACAGCATGTATACCTAGGTAAAGGTAAAGGTTCTCCCGCACATGCGTGCTAGTCGTTTTAGACTCTAGGGGTGGTGATCGTCTACGTTTCAAAGTTAAAGAACCAGCACCATCCGAAGACGTCTCCATGGTCATGTGGCCGGCATGACTAAACGCCAAAGGTGCAAGGAGCGCTGTTACCTTCCCACCAAAAATGGTTCCTATTTTTCTACTTGCATTTTTTACGTGCTTGCGAACTGCTAAGTTGGCAGAAGCTGGGACAAGTAAGGAGAGCTCATTCCGTTATGCAATGCTAGGGATTCGAACTGCTGAACTGCCAACCTTTTTGATCAACAAGTTCAGCACCTTAGCCACTGAGCCACCGCATTCCCATATGTATACCTATGGACACATATAATTCCAACTCTATGCATGTATGTATTTGGGAATACTATCCTCAGGATTGTACAAATAAACACATTTCTTTAGATCCATTGTTACTGTCAATTAAAGGTTCTTGAAATAGTCTAGAACTCTAAAACCTGACTTGTGGAAGTGATTTTGGAATTATGCTCACCAGAATTTCCCCAACCCTATTTCAATTATTTTGCAAAAAGCCTTCTAGTTTCTGCTCACTGTGATGAATATGAACAGAGGAAGCATACAGGAGATGGGGTGTGGGGTTCCTGATCTATCCAACCACAAAGGATAGGATCATGTTCCAACAGTGGTTCACCTCAAACTGAAAAGTAATTTTTAATGGCCTTTATTGCCTTCCTTGTTGTTTTAAATTTATGTTTATTTTTTGTAAATTTCCTGGTTATAACCCTAAATGTGCTTTTCAAACAGCAACTGGACTTTCTTTGTTTGAAGACACTTTGCTTCTCATTCAAAAATCTCTTTGTTTCCAAAATGAAGAAATGTCTTGGGTGAGAAGCAAAATGTCTTCAAGGGGAAAAAAGAAAGTCTACTTGCCTTTTGAAAAGCACCTTTGGGACAACCATGACATGGATGACTCAGAATCTCCATAGATACCTAGTTATAAGACAAAATAAACAGAGGCAATAAAATCAACTAACATTAATATTATTATTGATGAACACAAAAATCAGTACAATACAATTTTAGAGCATTTTTGGATGAGTGGGTAGGTCTTGCCTCATAGTTACTGTTGAATCACTGTCAAAACCTCAGGTTATCTCACCTGTACAAGTGCAGCATCCTGAGTGGACACATATATATCCATAGTATTATCTTCTTTTCTTGGAATGACAAACACACTATTTGTTTCCATGTAAAAATGTTCTTGACCCCCAATGTGGACTTCACCTATTAAAAACAATAGCACCAGGGAGATGATTAGTATCTGATTTCGTTTCTTAGTTCAAACTTGCTCCTAACTTTGCCTTCCTCAGTCTGGATCTCTCTGGATGTATTGGATCAACTCTCAAACTTCCCTTGGCACTACAGTTTGGGAATTCTTGAAAGTTCATCAAATAACAGACCAAAAATAATAAAAACAGAATGATAAATAGCAAAGAAATATCAAAGCATGGAATATTTTATGCCATTATCCTATGATACTTATATATTATATAATATTTCATTTCTGATCCTGAGGTGATAAGTTCACTTGCATTAAGTTTATGCAAAATGTCAATGAACTAACTGAATCTATACTATAGAAATATACTGCTTATCACTGGGACTTCATGATTATTCAGGATTGATACTTCTTACCTTCAATAATTTTGTCCACCATCTGAAATGCTTTTTCTACATCTCCTCTTTCAATTTTTTTATCTTTTACTAAGAAGGAGTTATGGTTAATTGCTTCCTGGAACAGAGAAGGAAATTTTGAGATCAACTTCTAGAATCCAGAAGATACTACAGAATGAATGTATCACATATTGTCTCGGTATAATTGCATTGACTTTACTCTAGTCAATAAATTGTCTCACTGCAAATGTAAACACAATTGGCTTCTTCCCAGGTCATGAAATAGCTGATCACCAAAATAAAATAAAATAAAATAAAATACCTGTCATGAAAAATAAAGAAACATTTCCCAAACTGTATTATTTCACACTGCCCATGTGCTGTGAGTAGTACTCAGCTCCTAATTCTAATTCTGTAAAAGAGATAATTCAGCTTCATGTGTATACATGGGAAGCATATTTCACGTAAGTATATGGTATAGTATACTGGTTTTGTGGAGTTGTGCTATCTTTATGTGAGCCAACGTATGACTATCTTTCTTGATATCAGCAAGTAGGGATACCTTTCACTTCCTGCCCCTTCTTGGGGATGCTTGGTGAATTTCTGGTCCACTTTGCCTGGATTAATGTTATTTGAAATTAAATGTCAAGGTTTTGAATGACGAACACTGATCATCTCGGAATGCTGACTTGGTTGGGCTCGTCAGTTGGAACCTTGACATTAAAATTATCTTCCAATTTATACTTGTGTAGTTTTTAAAATGAGGTCTTACTAAATTACAAAATACATTTAAAACACATTTCTTACAAACATATATCCAGACATGCATATAGGACTGTTTGATCAACAACATGTATATTGTGTGAAAAAGTGTGCTTATAAACATAACTTTTTATACTTTTATTATCGAAACACAATAGATAATTACATAATTACATAACAGTATCAAAGTGAGGCAGGCTGGATATAAATCATTTGACTGTTTAATGTTTTGGGTTGAAAGAAGTAATGTCTTTGAGCAACTGCTGAATACAGATCAGAGATTTTTCATTTGGAAAAACTTTAAAGTTGGGGAGATAAAATTGGAATGTGAGAGAAGGGACGAAGCTTCCCTAAAACCCATGGTGCAGATGGGAAACCTACAGATGATTCCTGGATCTGCTCTTGTTAGAACATGAAAAATAAGCTCCTGGTGCATCAATTAAACATAATCTATTTTAGATTCACTGTGGCTTTACTGGGCAAACTATAGATAAAGAATAAAGGTGTCATAGAGCTCTTCCTTACTTCTCTGTTCTTTTTGATTTGATTCTTTGTTGCATCAGACATTTCTCAAAAATGCATAGAAAGACTTGCCAAAAGAAAAAAGCAAATCATTAAAGAATAGCAATAGCTTTCTGCTAGAAAAGGGGAACTTAATTTGGAGTTTTTCGTTTTAAAAAAACAAATTAATGGAGGAAGGGATGTCAGAATTAAATAAATGTTGTTTTCTGTTCTCCTAATACTCTATTCTTGTGCAGTTGATTAGCAGTAGCTTAAGGACTAATATAGAAGCCAGGATTAATGTTGAAATTCACATAGCAATGTCAGAGAAGGTCCACCTCCTAAGACCCACCAAATGCAAGTCTCTAGCAGTGGAGATACAAAGCATGACCTCTCTGCCAGATCAGATGGGGGTGGGCAGGTGAAATTGAGGAGAGTCAATCCCCAAGATAACACAACTCATGCCATGTACACATTCAAAGGTCAAAACCACAAGATTGAATTGGACCCACAAGCAGATTGGCAATCAATGCAGCTAGATGTTCAGAGGTGAAACATGTGTTCTTCTGGAAGCACCAATAATTGCCCCTACTGCTTCATTCTATACTAGTTGAAGTTTCCAGATACCCTTCAAGGGCAGCCCTATAGTAGAGTGCATTACAGTACAGGTAATCCTCAATTTATGACCACAACTGGGACCAGAATTATGGTTATAAGTCAGTGCCATCGCAAATTGAGACACTATTTGAACAGACCTAGTTTTACAACATAGTTAAGTAAGTATAATCTTTATTGTCATTGTACTTAAATGCAATGAAATTGGTTGTTAGTTGAATCACATAGTTGCTACATGAATCCAGCTTTCCTAATGGATGCTTTTCTCTCCTTTTTTTTTTTTTTTTGCCAGAAACCAGTAAATGGGAAACCAACTAGAAACCAGCAAACAAGATTGCAAATCACAATCACATGAGTGTGGGGCACTGCAACCGGTCATAAATGTGAGCAGATTGCCAAACAGCCAAATAGCAATCACGTGAGCCCAGAGATGTACAATGGTCTCAAGTCTGAGTACAGGCAGTGGTGGGATTCAGCCAGTTCTCACCACTTTGGCAGAAACGGGTTTTAATTTTCTGAGCAGTTTGGTGAACTTGTTGTTGGGAGAAATCACTAGGGCAGAGAACCGGTTGTTAAATTATTTGAATCCCACCACTGAGTACAGGTCATAAAGCCCTTTCTCCAAAGGTTGTTGTAATTATGAACCGTTATTAAACAAACAATTGTAAGTCGAAGTCAGCCTATAGTTCAATCTGGAGATGACTAGGACATAAGTAACTGTGAGCAGGGCCTCCCAGGCTACGAACAGGTGCAACTGGAACACAACATGAAACTGTGTAAAGGCCTTCATAGCCACAATTGCCTCATGAGTCAAATAGCTTCCCTGATTGTGCACTGGGTCTATCTGGGGGAGTGCAACCTGGTCTAACACCAAAGGTGGCATAGTCCTAGAACTGGCAGGCCCCCAAACCCAAACCCACTCAATCTTATTGTTCCCCATCTAGATTCTCACAGCCTGCAGACACTGGGATAAGATGTTCCTTATTCCAGTGTCCGCAGGCTGGGATAAGGAACATCCTAAGAGTATTCCTTAGTTCACCGGGGCAGATATACTTTATATAATTGGATATCATCAGTATACTAATGATACCTCAGCCCATGGTGACAGATGAGTTCACTCAATGGCTATGTTAAATAGATGAGGACAGAGCACCAAATCCTACACCATCCTACATAGTAAGGACGGTTGCTAAACTCAGTGTTAAGAACCTTAATCTCCTCAGCATCTCTGTGAACCATGCATAATGATGAGATCCCTAAGAGGGGTGATTTACATGGGTATAATCCAATTCAATCCCTCAGCTCCTATATCAATCCAGGCAGTGACCAAATGAAAAGTCATCCAGGTCCATCAGTCACTGGGGGCAGGGGAAAGACCAATCTAATGGGTCCAACTTCACTGCAGTGGGTAATAGCAATAAAACATCTCATGACTATGACAAGAGCGATAGCAAGAACTCCCCGATTTTAGATCATATAGCCATTGCTTCAACATGATCACCAGATCTGGAGTGTGACCACTATTCCGTCTCAGGCTCTGGATTATCTGGGAAGGTTAGTGGCATCATGGTGGCCATGAACTCTCAGTCCACATCAGACCCCACTCCCAGAGAAGGCAGATTGAGGTTCCCCAGAATCATAAGACTGGGCAACTCCATTGCCAACCCAGAAATGGAATCAAAGGGTCCAGGCAGGGAGGTTGCTGTGTGTAGTGAAACTGATACAACAGCAACAAGCTCAGCTGATTCCTAGAGCCCAACATAATGAACACAGTTTCACATTCAGTGACCCATGGTGCATCACCCTTAAAGCCATAAAAGAATTCTGGATGACAATCAGCACACTTTCACCCATGCCTAGAGTCTTGATTGATGTCACAGCTGAAACCTAGTTGGATATATCTTTGAAAGCAACTGAGGGAGACCATATTGCAGACAGCTTGAAAAGTGGCAGTCAAAAACCAGGGTCACTGAGGGTTTGCTGACAGAGTATGGGGGCTGTGATCTTAGTTAAGGCAAATAGTCACCAAAATGGAAAAAAAATTCCCAAAATTTACCTCAATGGTCAGAATCACTTCCAGATCTTGATAGTCAATCTTCACTTTTTTTGCAGCTTGTTTTGCACACTCAAAGGATGTTGCGACGACACCACATATAATATGTCCGATGAATATTACCTGCATGAAACCCAAACCATAGAAACTGCATGACTTTTGAATACAGCATAGTAAAAACATGATTTGATTTATCTCTATAAACTTGTTGAAAAATTATTTATCTTTTTAAAAACAAAATTCCCGGATGGGTAGAACAGATTTTTCTCTCCCCATTCCCATAGATCTTGTGCACCCCATATCTTCTCCTGAAGAGTTGTGTGGAAACCGTTGACTGTTCCTATGGTGGGGAGTGCTCAAATCAATAGTTATTTCTCCTTGCTTGATTTGTAAGTTTGGTGGTGATGATGATGTTATCCATTCAGTCATGTACGAGTCTTGGCAATTCTATGCGCCAAGTCTGTCCACATCTTCCAAACTTGCACTGCTCCTTCTAGTCTTTGTATGCTCTGGCCGATGTTATCTTTGATGGTTTCCAGCCATCATGTTATTTGGCAGCCTGGCTTCCTTTTACTTCTAACGCTTCCCAATATAATTTCTTTTTCCAGGGAATTCCCCCACATGACATGATCAAAATAAGCGAGACACAGTTTTGTGATTTTTCCAACCAGTGACATGGTGTTATGCGCTTCACTACTTGCTTATTGGTCACCTTTGCTGCCTAAGCAATACGCAGAAACCTTCTCCAGCACCACAACTCAAACAAGTCAATTTTCTTCCTGTCTTGCTTACAGGTAGCTACGGGAAACATAATAGAGTAGGCTGACCTACATTTGTTTGCCAGTCTGATATCCTTGCTTTCTCATATTTGGCTCATGTGCATCATTGTTATGTGACCCATTGCAATCCAATGTTTTATTTCTGGGCTGCTTTCACCACTTTGAACAAACAACGACACTAAGAAATTGAAATTTTCCATGCATTCTGTCTCTTCACCATGAATTTCCATTTTAACATTTCTAAGCTTTGCAGTGGTCTTATTGATGCCCAGGAAGAGACCAAAATGCCCACTTTCTTCTTTGATCTTCTTGATCAGATGTTCCAGATCTTCTTTGTTTTTTATAGGAGACTCGTATTGTCAGCATATCGAAGATTGTTGATGTTTCTTCCTCCAATTTTTATCCTGATTTTTGATTCTTCAAGATCTAGCTTCCTCATGATCCTTTCAACATACAGATTTAGTAAGAAAAGGAAGAGAATACAACCTTATCATTCCTTTCTCTATCTTAAACCATTTGGAGTCTCCACAGGGTATTTGCAGAGTGGCTTCCTGATTTGTGATTTCACCAAGTTGATCAGATATGCTGGTATCCTCAGGTCTCGTAGGTTCTCGTAGGTTCTCCATATGATCAACATAATAGAAGACTTTCTTGAAGTCAATGGAGCACATGTAAATGATATTTTAAAAGTCACGAAATTTTTCTATGTTAGTTTATTTCACCAAAATCAATAATTTTGGTTATTCTAAAAGATTGAGCAAGTAGAATACAGGTAGTCCTCTATTTACAACCATTTATTTAGTGACCATTTGAAGTAACAATACCACTTTAAAAAGTGACATATCACCAGTTTTCACACTTGCAACTGTTGCAGCATTCCCAAGGTCATGTGATCAAAATTCAGATCCTTGGCAAATGGCATGTATCTATGACAGGTGCACTGTGCTGGGATCATGTGCTAGGATCATGAAATCTTCTCAGCTGGCTTCTGACAAGCGAAGTCAATCAAGGAAGTTAGATTTGCTGCATTATCCACTTGGCAACTGTAGTGATTTGCTTAAGAACTGCAGCAAAGAGGTTGTAAAATAGGACAATACTCACTTAAGAACTGCCTTGCTTCATAATAGAAATTTTGAATTCAATTGCAGTTGTAATCCGAGGACTACCTGTAATAACAAATCTGTATCTTGGGTAAAGAAACTCTAGAACAAGAAGAAACTCCTATACTAACTCATATTGGCATAGGTTGTGCATAAAGCTTGACTGTTACATGGAAATAAAATATCAAAATAAGTATTACTTCATTGTCTGCAAACACATCCTCTTTGCCATCACCATTTTCCCCTGGAATGTCTCGAGCTGTGACTACATCAACCACACCTGGTTCTTCCAAAGCTTCTGATACATCAATGGCTCTGGAAAAAAGAGGAAACATGTCCCATTTAGCTCAGTTCAAGGAATTGGTTAGACCTGTGATGGCAAACCTATGGCACTTGTGCCATACGTGGCACACGGAGCCCTCTCTGTGGGCATGCGAGCTGTCACCCAGCTCAGTTCCACCGCATATGTGCACACGCCTCCTGCTGGCCAGTTCATTTTTGGGTCTCTATCATGCATGCGGGAGATGTGCATGCATGCGTGGGGGGCAGGGGGGTTGCCCACATGTGGGGGGTCACGCATGCATGCGCAGGGTGGCGGGAACATGAGGGGGGTAAGTTTTAGAGCTTAAAATTGGTGGGTTTTGACCGCTGCATGTGTTCAAAATTATTGTTTCTTGTATTTTTTAATGTCCCCTTTTTGTGTTTGTGCATCATTTTGTAAAACTAACTATGAAATAAAATTAACAAACATTGGAAGTAGGGAAAGACAAGGAAACCTGTAAAAATTAAGAATGGATTCGCCGGTATCCGGCTCCAGCGGCGACGGGCGAGCCTAGGGCTCGCTCGCCGCTTTGTTGCCTTTTCTGCCCCCCCACGGGGGCGAAACTCTCCGGTTACCGGAGGTTTCCCGTAGGGTCGGCTCAGAGGGAGCATCCCTCGTCACGGCGGTGGGGAGAGCGCTCCTCTCTGCGACCTAGGTGGAGAGGAACATGCTGCGGGGGTTTTTTCCTTCGCCAACGGCTGTCGGCGCCATTCGCTTTAATGGAGAGGGCTGAACGGAGAGACCGGGCGGATCACCGAGGCTTCAGCTGCGAGGGAGAGTGAGTTTAAAAGAACACCTTTTTTTTCCTTGCTGCCAGCCAGGCTGAACGGACTGGGAGGGGGGTGTTTATTTCTAAAAAAAAACCCCTCGGATTTAAGCGGCACGTTAAAATGGCTTCTCTGCAAAGAGAAAGTGGAAACTTTCACTCCGGACGGTCTTTAACAAGGGAAAGTGGAATGTGATTCTTTGCAACATTGTTTCTAGGTCTGGCTGGTTAAAAAATTCTTATTTTGCTACTCTCTCCCTCTGGCTCTGAGATGGGCGGTGGAAGTGGCTTTTCTTTGTCCCTGCCTGACTATTTCAACTAAGGAAAATTTCCAGCGTCTCTTTGAAAGCAGGACTCTCTCTGGATTTTTGAAAAAAAAAATTCTTTTGATGGATTTGTGATTTCTTCTCTGGAATACCTTCGTTATTACTATTTGCTGACCTGGGAAACTGTGTCTCTTTTGGTTTCTGAATTGTTTGCAACTTCACAGCCCTGAACTGAACTGAGCTCCTGAACTGAGCCCCACCAGCCCCACCCGGAAAACGCCATCTTGGTGGCAGTGACTCTAACTTTTAACCATGGCACAAGAAGCAGCACTTGTAAATTTGGAACAAAGGATGGCTTCTCTTGAAACCTCTATGCAAACTTTGATATTAGAAATAAAGGCCCAGAGGGCTGAAAATATTACCTTCAAGAAGGAACTACTGGATACCCGGAAGCAAGTGTTGGAGAACACACAGAAGAATGAAGAACTGGAAGGGGGGTTGGAGGGGGCTAAGGGAGAGATTAAAAATGTTTCTAATGAGGTGGGGGAAATAAATGGGCATGTGTCTAGGATAGATATGGAAAGAATGACATATTTTTTGAGATTTCAGAATGTTCTTGAGGAATCTGGTGAATGCCTGCCTGATCTTATGAGTACAATTTTAGCAGACTATTTACATAAACCTAAGGATGAGATCAGGGGGGACATTGACCTAGCCTATAGAATTAATTCTGCATATGCCAGGATAAATGAAGTGCCTAGAGAGATACATGTGAAATTTGTTAGAAGGTCAACCAGAGAGGAAATCCTGAAAGCGCAGAGAGAGAAACCTCTAACTCACCAACAAAAAACGGTCACTATCTTGAAGCAGATCCCTAGAAAAATTAGAGATGCAAGAAGGAATTTTTCCTTCTTGTCTAAAACCTTGTTTGATCACGGGATTTGGTTCAAGTGGATGACACCTGAAGGGATGCTGGTGTTCTGGGAAGGAGGAAGAGTGAGGATTAAAACAGTTGCTGAGGCGGAAGCCTTTCTTAAAAAATATTCCTCTGTCCTGGGGGAAGATCCAGGGGGGACGGAGGGGGCCCCGGCCCCGCCTATGGGGGGCCAGGGAGGAGAGAAAGAAGATACAATAGCCAAAAGACTTAGATCAAAAAAATAACTTTGCCTTGATTTTTCATGAACAATTTTGCATAATATTTCTATCTGGACTTTTTGTAAATGTCTGACAGCATGGAACGGAGAATTTAGGTAAATGTACTTGCTCTCATCTTGTAGTGGTATGGAAAATGTTTTCTATGTTAACTTTTTTATTGTGTATTTTGAGGCCTCGGAAGGTCCGACGACTCTAACGTGAATGCTCTCAAAATTTCTTTGTAACCATTACCCTATCCTGTTAAAAAATGTAAAACCAATAAAACTTTTTCAATATAAAAAAAAAGAATGGATTTCTTGTGAGATGCATATGGCGAACAATCCAGTGCCTGCAAATTATATTCTGCTCTTATTTTAAAGAATTAGATTCTGAACACCCTTCTTTTCATTTACTTTTTATTTACAACCTTCACTCTTGGCTCTAGCCACAGATGAACTTAAATCTTTAAAACAGATTTAAAGTGTGTTCTGAACCTGTGGAAACGTGGCCCCCATTATACGTTTCTCATGCCTCTTCTTTCATGTTACTTACAGAATTTTGGCATGGGCCCGTGTGCTGGTTACCACTGCCATGTATAGTTGCCCCTCTGCCGGTTCCATATCATCAACATAGACAGCTTCACCAGTGGCATGCTTAATAGCAGACTCATGGCTGATGGGACGTCCCACAGGGTCCTGAGGAAGTTGTTGAGGATCTACATCCTGTCACATAATAGTAAGTCACTGAAACTATTGGAAAATGGCATTTATAAACCCCTTTCTATTTTTTCCTGAGAAAAAGGTTACATTTCTACCTATTTTAAAGTTACGTATTTTTGTGAACCAACAATCACACATAAACTAATGGGAACAAAATGGTTAGAATATGGTCAGTCATAATATCCATATATATCAGAACCTACAACCACTGGGCTGTAGATCAGTGTTTCTCAACCTTGTCAACTTGAAGATGTCTGGACTTCAACTCCCAGAATTCCCCAGCCAACTTATTATGTACATAACTTGGAAAATGTTCCCAGTAATAGCAGAAAATCCAGATTTCTAGAGCAAGAGCAAAATGCCCCCAGCTTCAAGAATTACTGTACATGCGTAATTAGCCAAGCCACAAATGCCACTTCCCATTTTTGTAGAATCATTGAATCATTTCTATTAACTGATTGAGATATTTGTAGATTATTAGAAAACCATATATTTTTATCTACACATAACTCTCTTTAAAACTGACTTCACTGACCTGGTATACTTGCATGCCCTTTGGTGGTGTATCGCAGAATTCGTCTAAAGCACTAATGTATTCCTTCGATAAATCAGGATAGTTGTATGGAAACTGTAGGAAGTTAGGAATTCATTTAATATATTATATCAATATTTCAAAACTGATTTTGCTAGGGGAAAATCCAAAGTCAAAAGAGTACTGTTACATTCATTGTAACATTAACAATCACTTAGCATTAAAAGAATCAACTTATTTTATCTCTTCTAGCTTCATAAAGTAGTCTTTTATTTGTGGTAGAGGAGTGAGAAGAACATTGGAAGTGTCTATTTATATTTTAGATTCAACAAATTTACCATTAATCAAGTTTAAATTCTAAACGGGAAGGATACAACCCCATATCATAAAGTATGATGTGAACTTAGCTTGAATCAAAAGTTCAAATTAATCACAATGGGTGCATAATCAGACAATAGTACAAAATCAGAAGAGTATGTATTATACATATTCTTGATGTATTATAGCAGAATATTATGATTTTAAATTGCAGTAGTGGCTAAAAAAATTAATGCAACTAAAAGAATCCATCAATCAAATTTTAGTTTATTCTAATCTAGTTCTATTCAATTAACTATGTTGGAAAACTGGAGTCAAAGGATATATATGTATGTGTGTGTGTGTGTGTGTACACACACACACACACGCTTGCGAAAGTCCAGGAGTATTCTCATAACTACAATATGGCATTTATATGTGTAGTAACCTGATGTCAGCATATGTGCAAGCATGGTAAATAATTACTATCAGAGAGCATAGCATCTGCTGAGACATAAATCTAATTTACACAGCCGTTCTTAGTGTAAGCTTCCTAGGATTACCATATCTGAGCTTTTCAAATTGAGACAATGACTAGATGGCAGTAGAGTTACATTGTAGTCCTAAATGTTTCTGTGTAAATTTAACTGATGAAGTAAAACTTTTTATTGGTTACATTTCTATTCTTAGCCACTAAGGATGTCTATATCTTCAAATTGCTGATACTGCTTTCCTACCATGCAGAAAATGCTGTTTTATCAAAATATTGATGTATTTTGATATTTGATAAACATTGATTATTTTGTGAAGAAGAAGCTAAACTTTTTAACAGTTAATTTAGACAGGCCCATCTAATTTTAAAATTACAAGAAAGTCTGGTGGAAAAGATGGGCAGTTCTACCACACACATTTTACTAAGTTTGTTCATAAAGGAAAACATGAGCAACCAGTCCCAGGCAGCCAGTGATCTACACAGAGCATTTTTATCATCCAAATAGCTCTGGAAAAACTATTTGGGTACATGGAAAGTCTATTACTTACCATGGTTTTTAACTCGTGTAGCACTTTCAGATAGAATCGGAAGAAGAAACTGATGAGCATAGTGCGTCTGTATTCTACTTTTCCACCAGCTGCTGAGGGAGAGAGTGTGATTTCTTCAAGAATTAATTGGCAAGCTTCATTCAGCATCTGTTCATTCCAATTTCTAAGACGGAAAAGTCATAAATCAAGCATGCTTAGATGAGCACAATACAGAAGGAAAAATTTGGATGAGCAGTGATAAGCCCCTCCAAATACAGGTAGTCCTCGACTTACAGCAGTTTGTTTAATGACCAAAGTTACAACACCACTGAAAAAGGTGACTTATGACCATTTTTCACACTGATAACCACTGCAATGTCCCAATGCTCATATGATAAAAAAATTCAGATGCTTGGCAATTTATGGCAGTTGCACTGTTCCAGGGTCATGTGATCTTCTTTTGTGACCTTCTGACAAGAAAATCAAGAGGAAAGCTAGATTCACTTAACAACTTAGTTTCTAACTTAACTGCAGTGATTCACTTAACAAATGTGGAAAGAAAGGGCAAGACCTGTGGGGCAAGACCCACTTAACAAATGTCTCACTTAACCACAAATTTTTTTGGCTCAATTGTGGTCATAAATTGAGGACTACCTGTACAATCTTGCACTGTAATATCGCTGCTTACAGCATTGTTGACAGTTGTAGTGGTACTATTGAATATTACAATGACAAATTCAAGATTTACACAATAAACCTTTCAAGAATGCAGAGCTAATTCTGTGCTTTTATTTTGGGATAATTATTAGCATACATAAAGTTAGTAATATGACATTGTCCTCTTATGGAAATGTCTACTTACTATGTCAGTAAGTGTTCTGGAACATATTTAGGAAATGTACTTGAAACATCAGCCAAACATTTAGATTGCAATTTTTATTCACCTATCATGTCCTTCCCAAGGACTTGGGATAGGCAGATTATATTATTTGAATTATCATTACATTATAATATAATAATGTGAAATTACCGTATTTTTCGGAGTATAAGACGCATCGGAGTATAAGATGCACCCAGGTTTTGAAGAGGCAAATTTTTTAAAAAAGTAGGTAGGTAGATAGAGGGATAGAGAGGGAGAGAAAGAGAGAGAAATACAGTAGGTAGGTAAGTAGGGAGAGAGAGAGTGTAGATAGGTAGGTAGGTAGGTAAATAGAGGAGGGGAGAGAGAGAGAAATACAGTAGGTATTTAGGGAGAGAGAGAAAGTAGCTAGATAGGTAGATAGGGGGGGGAGAGAGAGAAATACAGTAGGTAGGTAGGAAGAGAGAGAGAGTGTAGATAGGTAAGCAGGTAGAGGGATAGAGAGAGAAATATAGAGAAACAGAGAGAGAGAAATACAGTAGATAGGTAGGGAGAGAAAGAGAGAGTAGGTAGGTAGATGTTTCCAGGTGTATTTACCCATGTGCTTGAGAAGGAAATCACTGGCCACCTTTGGAACAAATCTTTGTTTCTGCAGGCACTTGACCAACATAATTCTCATCAATCACTCTAACAAACAGCTCTTCAAAAGGGGGGGGGAAAGCCCTTTTTACACTTTGCAAGCCTCCCCCAAATGGCCCATTTTTCGTGGAAATGGGCCCATTTGTTTTCAAATAAAAGGCATGAACAGCCTTGGGGAGGCTTGCAGAGTGCTCCGGGGGGGGCCCAAAACCAGGAAAAATGGCCCTTTTTTCGTGAAAACGGGCCATTTTTTGCTCAAAGAATAGCATGGAGTATGGAGGCTTATAGCGTGCTGCTGGGGACTGGGGGGGGCAAAAACGCCCTGTTCTTTGCTCATTTCTGCCCTCCCCAGCCCCCAGGTGCTCTCTGGAAGCCTCCATAAGGCTATGCGCGTGGCCATTTTGGTGAAGGGGCAGAGTTTCAGGAGGCAAAAAATGCTGTATTCAATGTATTTTCAGCCTCTTTATAGAGGAAAAAAGGTGCATCTTATACTCTGAAAAATACGGTACATCTACTAGTTCTGCTACTGGCCTGCATATGCATCAAATTCTTCCAAAGAACTAGTTCAGAAGGTTACAAATGGTGATCCTGTGACTCCAGAAAAGTGCAACTGTCATAAATACACGTCAATTGTCAAGTACCTGAATTTTGATCATGTGACCATGGGGATGCTGCAATGATTGTAAGTGTTCAAACTAACCATAAGCTTCATTTTTCAGTGCTGCTGTAATTTTGAACAGTCACTAAATGAGTTCAGAAGGAAGAAAACAAGGGCCAATCCCACTGGAGAAGGAACATTTCTTTTTCCTGATATTAGATAGTGCTTAATCACAATTTCATTAGCTACGTTCTTTGAGTCATCTGTATAAATAGTAAATAGTATCATTGATTTATACCTTCCAATGAGCTTCTGGCAGGAATTCCTTGCACTCACAGTTGTACAACCAATGCCTCCATATAAAATAGTGAGGTCCTGAATGACATCCGTGCCTGATTGGAAAAGGACTTTCATTGCAGAATTTGTTACCGAGAGTGCATTTCTTTTACGATCTGCCTGTCGGAAGGCTGACACAAATTCATTCTGGCAGAAGGAAGAAAGAGAAATCTGACTGTTTCCTCTACATACTGAAATGCTCTCCATTCCTTAGTTCACATGTGAAAAAAATGTTTATCCTGAAAACATCTGCCTATGAAAGAAACACAGGCAAGTGATACGTGGCACTACTCATGCTTTTAAGCAAAAAAATGTTACCAAGACATTGAACCAAACTACTAATATTGTAGTCCTATGAATAACATTAGTTTAACCCAGGGGTCTGCAAAGTCGGCTCTTTTAAGACTGGTGGACTTCAACTCCCAGAGTTCCCCAGCCAGCATAGCTGGCTGGGGAATTCTGGGAGTTGAAGTCCACCAGTCTTAAAAGAGCCGACTTTGCAGACCCCTGGTTTAACCCATCTAACCCCCACCCCATCCCTCCAGAATTTCCCCTCCATCCAAACCTTGTACAGTTTCAACTTGTACTCTGACTAATGGGAGGAACCATTTTCTAAAATATTTGGGCTACCTATTTTTCGGAGTATAAGACGCACCTTTTTCCCTCAAAAAAGAGGGTGAAAATCTGGATGAGTCTTACACACTGAATATAGAATTTTTGGCCTCCTGAAATCCCACCCCCTTTGCAAAATGGCCATGCATAGCCTTTAGAAGGCTTCCAGAGTGCTGCTGGGGGCTGGGGAGGGCAAAAATGAGCAAAAAATGGGCCATTTTTTGCTTGTTGTGCCCCCCCCCAACTCCCAGGAGCTCTCTATAAGCCTCCTAAAGGCTTTGTATGCCTTTTTTTTTTTACAAAAACAGGCCTGTTTTCGTGAAAATGGGCTGCGTTTTGCTCATTTTTGCCCTCCCCAACCCCCCAGGAGCACTTTACAAACTAAAGGCTATTCATGCCCTTTTTGGTTGAAAAACAGGCCAGTTTGGGAGGTCTGCAGAGTGCAAAAACTTTTTTTTTAAATTTGCCTCTTCAAAATCTTGGTGCACCTTATACTCCGGTGTGTCTTATACTCCAAAAAATGCGCTATGTATAATAGTATAGTGGAAAGAAAAAGAGATTAAAATCTCAATATAGGCTGAACAAAGTATACCACAATGCGTGGTTAGTTCTCAACACTGGGCATGCCAGTCTTTCCACAGACTATATGATCAGAGATGGAGAAAAATGCATGGACTTACTTCCTTTGAGAATGGAATAAAAACAGAGACAATGACTTCATTTCCCAAAAGATCTGCTTGAGGCATTCGTTCAAGGAATTCATCATTTAGTGGAATCTCCCGTGTACCATCTAATAGAAGAAGTAACAATTTTTAAGTAACAATTTTTAGCGAAAGTGCTCTGTCAGACCACACAAAAGAGAAAAATACTGATATGCCCCAAAGAAGCATTTTCGTAGGCAATTCATTATTTTGTTATTTTGAATGATTCTTCAGAAGTGTATGACTGCTAGCAATGAATAATTCTATTCTTTCCAGATTTGTTGGTCATGATCTCTGATTCCCACAGACACTGTACCCACAGTTCTCTGTCCAAATCTATTATATATGCCTGCAGGAATGGAGATTCTTTGGGCAAAATTTGTTTGTTTGTTATTTAACCATGTATTCTGCAGTTTAGCCATTGTCCTACATTTTATCCTACTAGTGACGAAAATATCACATCAATTGATGACATAAAGAGAAGATTTCAAGGTTTTAAAAGTAAAATACAAGTGCAAAGTCTCCCCTCCCCTTTCCTTCCCTCCTCTTCACTGTTTAGGAATTGCTGCTATTTGCAGCCTCCGGGAAGGACTAAGATCAATTAAGCATGCTTTAATTTATTTCCAGCATTTAAAATGTGAGAGGTCATTAGTAACACTTACAGTATTTATAATTGTAATATTTCCCCATAATCTTATGGGAATATACCAGTCTTCGCATATATCAGGGGCCCTCTAATTGTGCTGAGATTAGAACTTCAGAATTCATAGCTAGTATGGATGCTGGCTCAACACAGATGGAGTACACAACATCTAGTTCGCACACCGCATAAATATAAAATATCAGGATGCTTTGTATTTACCTTCTGATGCAAGGTGGAGAATAGCTTTCCCAGCTGCCAGGACAGGATTCAAATCCCAGGTGGATCCTCTGCTTACAATGTGTCCTCCTAAACTCTAAGGAATAAGGCTTATTTGCTTCTTGTCCACATCTCTATACAGGTTTCAAACACAATGTTTAGAACGTAGAGGTCTTTTTTATTCATAGAGTATCAAGTTAGTGAAATAACCTTGTTCAATAATAACAGCAATTTTAGTCTTGTTCAATAATAATAGCAATTTTCAAATGTTGGCAGTAAAATCGTGTACATCTGTATTCAGAAGTCACCCCACTGAATTCAGAGGGATCTATTAATGTAAATGTCTCCTAAAATATAGCTGAAAATTACTGCAACATATTCAATTAAAATTACCTCATTATATTGTCTATAGATTATTTTTATTCACATTGTAACTTTTCCCATTATTTTTATTTAAGTAAATGCTTTGTAACATTTTCTTGTATATTGATAATTTAATAGGAGAGGCTGCCGTGGGGACGTTATGAAAACTGTGATAATGGAGTTTTCACCCTTTACATATTTCCATATAATGTTGCAATGCAAATACAAAAGGGCAGAAATTGTATTGTGGTGTCACAATGCACATTTTATAATTTGAGGTTAGGAATAATTACAGTCTCTCATGAATACTGAATTGGCTTGCATAGTTTGCCAATCAACGAGTAACCCAAGAATTCTTCTTTAACTCTTAAAAGAAAAGACCTGTAAAAAAATTACCATTAAAATCTCAACTGCTAGATTGGGGTTTCTTGGTGGGCGCCAATAAGTGGACTTGTAAATCTCTAAGCTAGAAATCAGAACAACATGTGCATTGAATATGGGGGTGGGTACTTTCCTGCTAGTGGATTTTTCTCCATAGGTTGTGGAAGAAAAATTTTACATAGACATTCCTCTTCTCACAATTGGCCTGCCACCTTTTGACTGGTAGGCAGGAGTTCATGGTAGATTGCTAGAAATAAGTGAATCCTGCTCTTATATTCTCTGGAGATGATAGGCTGGGGAATCGCTTGCAGAGACATGTAGAGCTAATGAGATGAAGTGATATGCAAATTGGGAATGAAAATCAAGTAGAAAACACACAGCTAGACTTCTGATCTGTTCTCCAGCCAGAGTCCTCAGTTGCTTCAAGAGGGTACAGTAAATCTTGGTCGTCTCCATTGGGAGCTCTGAGACAATGCTTAATAGGAAGTCTCTCAACTGGGCAAAGCGGGTGGCTGCTCCTATTAGTATGCCTAAAATCAAAGAATTTTCAAAGAATATGATTACTAGGAAGATTAGAAACAATAACAGTAACAATAACAATGAATAGTATCAACTGAACTAGAGATAGATAGACAGACAGACAGACAGACAGACAGACAGACTGACTGACTGACTGACTGACTGACTGACTGACTTGCAGATGTGCAATCTCAGCTAATGGTCATAATTGTGTGCTGTCATTACATTGGATGTGATGTGATATGCAGCCTTTAGAACAGAATAACAAGTAAAGAATAAATATGAGAGAATATGATGTTTACATAGGCATGCAGCTACTCATATTGGGCCAGGCTGGGCATGCCTTGTCCACAGCAGAGGAAAAAGAAGGCAGAGGTCAGCTGGGGGTGGCAGGCCATTGGAGCGCATAAATTATCAGGGGCATTGGGGGCTTTGTGCTGCAGCGCTATGGTAGCTGACCATGGGGTAAGACTTGAGGTGGCACTCCTTGGCAGTGCTAGGAACACTACAGTAGAAGTAATGGCCAGGGTATGATGGCAGCCAGCTGAAACTGCAGAAGGCTTCACGTCTTTACTTCAGACCCAGCACTGCAGATGCTACCACCACCACTAAGGAATGCTACTTTGCAGAGATGGGGGATGGGTGAATACAGGCAGGTAGGGGAATTGAAACGTCCCTGTGGTTATAAGTGCAAGTGAGCAGCTAAGCACTAGAATTTGGATCAAGTGACAACAGGAGAATTACAGCAACTGTAACTCTAGAGACCAGGCCATTCATTCAGCACCCCCATAACTTTGAATGGCCACTGAATGAACAGTCATTAAGCAAAAAACACCTGTACATTCTAAACCTTTCTTAATTCAGCAACTGACTTTCAGCAGTTCTTTGGCACAGACCTTGCTGATTATTGCCGTTTGTCCATGCTAGACACTGTTTAGAGACTGCCACATTTAACAATCATTCCTAATTACAATGGTGATAAAAAAGTAACATAACCAATCTTCACATTTACAGATCTGTAAAATTTTAAAAAGCTGAAGTAATATCGTAAGCAAAGTCATGGTTTCACTCAGTGACCATCTTATTTAACAATCAAGTTACCAGTTCCAATTATGGTCACTAAATGAGAACTACTTGTGAAAATTAACCAATAATTGTACAAATATGTACAATAACTGTACAAAAATAACCAATCTCATTGTCATTTTAGTACAATGACAATAAAGATTATTATTATTATTATTATTATTATTATTATTATTATTATTATTATTATTATTATTATTATTATTATTATTATTATTATTATTATATTTTGTTGCTCTAATCCCTTTTGCCCCTTATTTAAAATGGATATGTCCCATAACAGAGACGTACCGTTTTCTTCAATGCTGGTGACATGCAGTTCTGGAACCCTTACAGGATGGAGGAAAAGGGGATAGTAAACATCCAGAAGTTTCCTATCAAGTCCTAATGGGGAGAAAATTAGAATCAGAGGCCAGAAAGAGAAGGCAAAACCAAATCTTGGGCAGCAGAAGCAGTCTATGCAAATGTTTACTGTGCAGAATAGCTGCCAGATGAACCTGGAATGAGTTCTGGGACAACCAGGAGTAACATATATGGGCATATAAATTTTTGAGAGAAAGGTAGTGAGCATGTAAGTTCATACTAAGCCTGAAGCTATTCAAGGTGTTCTTTTGTTCTGCTGAGCTTGAAAACACAACTGCCACCATCATGTCTACTTCTATCCCCGCAGAGCTAATTTAGACAGCTAGAGGAGGACCATGCAACCTATGTGGAACCCTGAGCTAGGTTGCTTTCATGTAGATTTATCATCTGGCAAAGTAAGGGAATCCCATTTTTAATGATCTCCTTCAGTTAAAAAGAATTAATTAATTAAAAATTAACAATTAAAAAAACCCTGATGTTTCCATTGTAAAAACAATCAAAAGCAAAACTTTCTCAGCCTGCCCATTTTTTTGCATCAGGGAGTTTTGGGTTGGTTTTATAAATAAAGCATATTCAAATTACATTCCCTCCTCGTTCCCTATTGTGGTACAGCTCTTTCTGTTAGTTCATTCTCCTGCTCGTTAAAGCCTATGCCTGATAAATTGTCTTTAAAAAGGTAGCTTGTAATGTTTTGTATTACCACTGACCAGCTCAATGTACCAACTGTTTCCTAGTGTATCCAAAGCACCCACATATGCATGTACAGGAAGGAAGGGTATTCAGCAACTTCTCAGTGAATGCGTTCAACAGTTCATTTTATGCTTCTTCCATCATGTCACATTTCCTCCTGTCTGACCGTGTGACATATAGGGTTCGATCTACTTACCTACACATGTATTTCCTATAACAAGAGGTGCTTGTGGGTAGGTAGCCTTCAGCTGGAGAAGTTCTTTTAGAGATGCAGGAGAAATCCATGTTGTCCTTTTTCCTTTGAAAACCAGAGTTTTCTCCCTGATCTCTCCAGCCATTCTCTGTGAGGGAAGGCAACACTGATGGAGACTGTACATACTCTTAGAGTTACTCAATTAGTGGCCTTTTACACAGAACAGAATCTCCTCCAGAGCAGGTACTGCTTCTGTGTCTCTTCTGTGGCTGTGACATATCCAAATAAGTTGCTGCTTGATGCGCAGGAATTAATAGACACAGCAGGAACAGCTAAATGTATAACTCAGTCTAGTAGCATTCATTCATGCTCATGGTTCTTAGTGCAGGAGAGCTATATTTCTTTTGCATTAACATGGGAATCGTGTGCCATAAGCTACCCATGCAACTATTTTAAGACAAGTGGCACTTTGTGTGTGGGAATTTCAGGTTTGCTTTTCAAAAGGGATTTAAATAATATCTGTGCAATCTTGGACATTTGTTACTTTGCACTGACAGCTTGGTCATCATGTGAGACCAACAACTTTTTAGTTTCTGCATTCCATTAAAACTGCAGCTTTAGACTATGTTTTATTTTTAAAGGCTGATAAAAGCCACTTATACTACTGCAGACGGGACAGAGATTTAAAAATAAATTTTCAATGTGCACTTGTGTGGCTGCTCTATGACAAATATTCCCCATGTTTTTTGAATGTCTCATATGCTAACTCCTTCTGGCCTACTCATAGTTAAAGGGGAAAAAATTGGGATAGATACTGCATTGAAAGTTCTACAGGTTTAAAATTGCTTTTAAAAACTAGTCATAAAATGTTAGTTAGAAAAAGCCTAGCAAGCCTCTTCCTTGGCCCCTTCTCTTCTTCTCCACCAACATTGAAGCATGTGATCACCTTTTTTTTTTCTGTTCAGGACTCAACCCAGGTGGTCCTGTCCACCATTAAACCATCTTTCCAAGCAGCCACCATGTCTCCAGTGTCTTTTCCCCCCACTTGGAGCTGAACCCAGAAGGACATGTCCTTTCTTTCTTTCTTTCTTTCTTTCTTTCTTTCTTTCTTTCTTTCTTTCTTTCTTTCTTTCTTCCTTCCTTCCTTCCTTCCCTCTCTCTTTCTTTCTTTAAGCCATGTGATCCTGTCCACCATTAAACCATCTTTCCACGTCTCCAGTGTCTTTCCCCCCCACTTGGAGCCGAACCCAGAAGGACATTTCTTTTTATACTTCTACATGTTTCCGACTCCAATTCCATCGTTCTCTCCCCAGCACATCCAAGACTTGGAGATCGTGGGAATGACACGTCAGGTGGAATGGAAGATCCTATCCAAATCCAAAGGAAGACAGAGGGAGATGACACAAGAAGAGGGATAGGTGCGCGCAGGCTCGCCAAACTAGTTTTTCCTATGTGTCGTTTCCCTGAGAATAGGACTAAAAATTAATTCATTCTTCAAATAAAATTTTAAAAAATCCCAAGAGGGAGACTCTGGTTTCTTTTGATATCTCTCGGTAGAGGGAAAGTCACGTGGAGGCTACAATGGTGGCCATCCTAAATGCTACTGTAAAATATGAAGATGAGATGTAATATTCAGGGAGACGTGAGAAATTGGCACGAGGAAACCACAACTAAATTTGGGGCCCTCGTGGTTAACTACACCGGTAAATGGAGACACACCTTCTTGCACTCCTTACGTCTGCTCAGTTATTTGCCTCTGCAGGCCCTGCACTGTTTCTGTAGCACCCTTAAACAATTGTTAAAATAGAACATGCAATAGGATAATTTAACCCACTGCAGTACGATAACTAATCGCACCACTGTTACGAGTATGGGGCTTGCTTTCTGTTTATATACAGCTGGCAGCTGCTGGTGGAGATGTGGTAGTCCCTTGATCAGAGTATTGTGCTGGAATAGAATAGAATAACAGTTGGAAGGGAGGTTTTCTTAGCCCAAGCCCCTGCCTAGGCTCTATACCAGAGGTCAGCAACCTGCAGCTCTGGAGCTGCATGTGGATCTTCCATCCCTCTGCTGTGGCTCCCTGTCACAAGTTGGTTACACAATTGATAGGGCTTTCAGTTAGGGCAGGTAGAGGAAAAAGGAGGCCACGCTAGGCAAAGACTCTATGGTGGGGGAACCGGACTTCCAGTCGGCTCCAGAATTGAACGGGGGGGCTTCTGGTTAGGACATTTGTGGCTCTTTGAGTGTTTAAGATTGCCGACCCCTGTGTTAGTAGTTATTAATGACTGGAAAAACAAAATTTGGAAACATAGGGAATGTAGTTGCCAAAAAAGATACCATAAAAAATGGAAAGGAAAAGCACTGAATTGAGAGAATGCAATTATAATCAGCAGAATGGGCCAAAATTGGGGAAAAAATGCTGTACCATACTATGGAATTCTACCTATAGCATCTCAAGTCAATAGGCTACAATACAGGAAATCTTGTAAAAGACTATAAACTTTACAAACTGGATAAAAGATTGATCTCCTACCATTAGTTCAGGAGGAAATATGTAATCCTGGGTTGGATCCCTGGGATAGAATTTTTCTGGTTTACATAGGCCTGAACAGATCTAAAAGAAAATTATTATCATATTATACCATGCCATGCCATGCCATATAATACCAAGATTAAAAGTGGATGTGTAATTTACAAGAGTGGTTATTGAATGGGGTAATGCTAAGCTGCGTTAGTTGACTCACTTATATACCACTGTCCATTTCAGATCCTTCTTTGAATTTAGATGAATGCACAGGTCCCTTGCATGCATTCTACCTTAATGATCATCTTACCAGAGTAATGACATTTTGTTCTTTACCCATTAGAACCAGTCATTTCTTTAACAATGACATTTCCAAACTGGTCTAAAAGGAAAACAGAAATACGACCAAAAGCACAGTCAGTTTCATTTAGCTACAGCCAAGTTGCCAATCCTAACTGTGATTGCTAAAGAAGGACTGCCCATACTTATGAATATTAGATAGCACTTTTTATAAATAAGTGCACATATTTTTTTTTTTTTAAATGGGAGGGATTTTAAATCACCTTCCACAACTGGATGCCTCTCAGTTATATTTACTTTCAACTCCTTTAATTACTTAGCCAGCATGATCCTAAGTGAGGGACAACATTCAGATGGAGGAATGTTCTCTAAGTAATCATGTACAATTGATCACTTTAAATATTGTTTGTAGAAAAGCAGCTATAACATTAATAATGAATGTAACTATTTATCCCATGCAGCCATGGTTAATTAACCAGTAATATTAGGATAACTGAGAACACTCAATCCTAACCTGCACTTTTCAGTAAACTGATGAGGACAGGCAATAAACAGGTATGAGTATGCCATTGCTTCATATTACATTTAGCTGGGATTGTCTTTAAGCAATCCACCATTCAGTTTTTATAGTAATGGTACACAAGATGATCTTAACTTATTCAATGTCCAATGGTTATACATACCTGCTCCACCTTGTCACTGATACAGTGCAGGTTACTTCAGTAGAAACATGCAATACTGGCTTGAATTTCTAGATCATGTAAGCACATGATTCTTTTCTATTAATGGAATTTATTTGGTATGGATGGAAGTAGCCTGCTCTTTGTTATGTTAGTGTTTTTTTCACAAAGTTAGGTTATGCAGGTTGCCCTGTTGAATGGAAGCTAGCAATGAACGCAATGAAATCAGACTGTAATTGTTGCTACTGAATACAGGAGCAAAACAATTATGGAAGAGGCATATGGATCAATGCAATTATGAGCCTATGAGCCTTTTGTATGTTATTAGAAAATTACATGCTAAACATCTATCACCAGTTCCAAGACTGCATAGAAATTTAGAGGGGATAATCCAAGATGAGCAGGCTTTCCTTTCAGGGAAGGAAAGTCAACAATAGACCATATTTTGGTACTCTACTATCTGGTAAAAAAATACACTCATAAAAAGAACTCTTCTCTCTTCATGGCCTTTCTAGATTTTAAACATGCCTTTGATTCACTTTCCAGGAATGGCAAAAATAAAAAATACAACTATTGACCTCCTCTTTCTATACAGAAATAAAACCCCCATCTTAAGAGTGAATGCAATACCCAAGGGTCTCTGGCACAATAAGTATTCAGAAAGGGGTGGACAGAGATGTACTCTTGCCCTCTTCTTTTTAACTTGGATGTCTGTTCATTATCTAGATTTGTATATGGATAAACTACCAGGGTTCAAAATCCCTATACTCCTCTATGCTGTTGCTGCCGCCGTAATTTTATAAACCCCCATGGAGTTGAAAAGAGCAATAGTAGTAGTATTTTGGTACTACATAGAAAAATCACCTGGTTCTTAATTTTAAAAAAATGTAAAATTCTGATTGTCCTAGTAGAATCAGCCAACAAGCACAACAAGTGCACAAGTTAGGGTGTGCTACTGCATTTACAGTGGTTTTCCATTCTAAAAGCACCTGGAAATCACTTCACATTGCATAATCACATAATGCAACCAGCTCTTAGATCTACAATTGCTATTATGTGGTTCTTTTATACAAGTGGTGGAGAATTAATCCTGTGGCATTAAAAGTGGCCCAGATCCTTTATGGAGCACAAGTAGGAATTTAAGTAGTGAAAAAGGATGTACTGGGAACAGTGCAAACAAAATTTTTGAGATCAATCTTTGCTACACCCAATGGAACAGAAAATTCCAATTAATGCTCAAGACAGGAATGCTTGCAATCTAAGTAAGGGTTGGAGGAGGAGGATAAACTACTGGCTGAAAATCTTTTCAGTTGGATTGACCCTTTTGAGTTTTAATAGATATTTTCTTCTTTTCCCTGAAAACAGGCTATAGAGGAGAAATCGGTATCATACAGATGTTATGTTCCATTCCTCATTTATTTAGGGTAAGGGCAAACCAAATATCTGTTCACTCAGAAAGCAAGGGATATGGAATTTCAGGTTAAAGTTAATAGGTTGCCCCAGAAGGTACAAATACAGCAAATAAGAGCGCTTGGGAACCAGCAATATATCTATACAATCAAACTTCCCCCAGGGTGAGACAGTATTTTTCAAAGGCAGGCATAAAATTTTACCATCTGCACTGCTGCAAGGAAAATACTCCAAAATCCCATTAAGCGAGCATTGCTTGCTCATATGATGACAAAAAATCAAAACCATTTCACATGCTGTACATTATGATAAAGATATTTATCTATCTAGTAGGGTGAATTGTTATTATCCTTCTCATCTTCCCTACTATCTTCTCCTATTGGTATCTATGATTTATCACGTTATATTTTATGACGTATTATTGTAACTATGATCTATGACCTTGGTTGTTTGCGTGTACACTGAGAGCTTATGTCTATTCTACATTGTAAACTGTATAGGGATATTTGATCTGCTTACATTCTCCACCTACTATGTACATCTTCAAGAAGACTTCAAGAAGATTATTTCAAAGTGATTCTTCTAGAAATTTCTGTGCAGTAATCAAATTCTATTTTGCCACAATGAAAATAAGGCCTATGGGAATAATTGCTTCTATATTATTTATCACTTTAGATTTAACACATACTAGCTACCTTGTTGTAAATACATACATACATACATACATACATACATACATACATACATACATACATACATTATAGTAGTGTGTCACAGTTGTAAGTATTATTTTACATTTATTATGCTAGTAATCAATTATTGCATTTTATTTTAGTGTTGTTTTTAAATTTGCTGGTCATTAACTAAATAAATTATTATAATTAGGTGGAAATGAGCTTATTGGGGACGTTGGCTATCGAGACAAGGCCAGTGAAAGGACATTCTGTGTTACTCAGATCAGCATTATTAGAATACAAAAACAACCCTGTACCAATAATGTTAGAGTTCTTTATGAGTAGAAAATGTTCTCTGCCAACTTTTCTAAAGGAACTGAGAAAACAATAGCAGGTTTTCGCTTTAATCTCTTTAGAGTACATTAATCCTTTTTTAAATAAAGAAACGGTGAACATTGTTCACAGAACGGAATCCTGCTGGCCACACTTGATTTTCTTGTTCCAGATTAAGTATCAGAACCAATTAACACCTGGATATTTATGCAGGTTTAAGGCAAAGGTGTGGTGAACATTTTTTTAATTTCTGTGAAAACCCCCCAGGACAGTTTAATTTAAACATTGTTAGATTTGAGTCCTGTCAAAGCGTTAATCAACAAGTTATACAAATCACAATACCATCCTTGTGAGAACTTGTCTCAGCACAAAACAGCTTTGAAAGGCAAAATGTTCATAAAATCCTTGGAAATAATTTCATTAAATTAGTGAATTGCAAAACCCCTGCATCATGCATCTTTTGCAGCTGGTGAGATTTCACTTGACTAGTGAGCAAACTAGTCTCCTCTTCCCCTATGAATTATATTATTAATATTATTAGATTTCATTTTAAATTAAATTATATAACTTCTAAATATAAGTAGAAAATTGCTATTCCAACTTCTGAAATAGCAATGCATGGATATGGAAGTATATCAACTCTTGATCCTAAGACTGCAATCTTACGTCTGTTTATGTGAAAATAAACTTCAACTGAACACTTCTGATTCAATAGGGAAAGGATTCAGATACCGTTGGATCAAGGATTTGGCAATTTTCAATCATTTTTCATAGCAACATACAGTAGGTAAGGCTACGAGATGTGGGCTGCAAATGCAGATGACCAATAAATGCCAGAATAGATAGAAAAAAATTAACTTGCTGACATTTGGATGTTAGGACACAATCTCTGTGACTTATTTATGTCAGATATTAGGATGCAAATACAAAGAGCTGTGAACTAGCACAGATGCCAGTTGTCAGCAGGGTAAAATCTAATAAGGTTAGTAAATGTCAAAACCTGAAAAGGGAAGGATATATTTTCCACTCCAAATAATGTAAATACTGCCACTGTACATGTTTAGAGGCTAATTCAAAATCTAGTGTAATCATTAACAACTTTTTATGTCCCCTATTAATTAAGTAGGGTGTAATTAATGTAGTGGTTCTTGCCACATATATATTACAAAGCCATTTCCAAGGTAGAGGGTATCAGATAAAAGAGACCACATCATAAGATTGGGAATCTAGACATTCCTTTAAGATTGATATATACCACTCAAAATAAACCCTTTGGGACTTGTATAATGAGCTCATTCATGAAAGCACAAAAATCATAAAATGCTGTAGCATACCTTTCCTCTTCTTAGTGATGGATCTTCTGCATAAGTCTCTTTCTCCTTACTCTCCTCTTTTTCCATGCAACATTTTCCACTCCCTGCCAATGGGCAGCATTCCTAAGAAAAATAATATCATTCCATGCTATTCAGGAATATTATGATAACACCGGAAAGAAAGCTAGAGGGGGTTACTTATTATTGTTTTCAATTATTTTATTGTTGTATATATCTTTCTGGCCTTCACAAAAGAATCACTTCTTCTATCCACTTTTGCAATAGAGCAGCATTTTCTTCCATTAATGGGCACTTTCAGCAAAATCAATGCATTGATCATCCATGGTTTTCTTACCGAAGAAAAAGCACTAAAGCTGTCCAGTATAGGTCTGTATCCAGTGCAACGGCACAAATTACCTGGAAGAAATGATCACACACAATAAATTTATTTCAGCGATCAATATGAATTTGGTATCCTTTTAATGCACGTGCCTCAGTTGGGCAGGTTAACCATAATTATAATCAACATAAACTTTACATAATTTACTAAAGAAATTTTTTTTGTAAAAAAACTACTTTGTAAGAGCAAACCAAAGCAGGAAGAAATATTTTCAAATAAACTTTTATTCAGAGCATAGAAAGAATGCAGTAGTTTTTCTTCCTAATAATTCTCTGCAGGCATAGGAGTTATCTCCACGGTAGAAGTGCTTCCCCTCTGATCAAATCTTTGCTCCCTTCAACAAAATAAATCTGTACATTAAGATTGTTCCCATAAACAAATGAAATGTTAAAGGATACACAAAGAAGGTAGCCTTCATGTGATTTTAATCACTTAAATCATGTGATTTTAATCACTTAAATCATGTGATTTTAATCACTTAAATCATGTGATTTTAATCACTTAAATCATGTGATTTTAATCACTTAAATCATGTGATTTTAATGTATTTATATATTTTACTGTATTAAATTAAATTATACATTAATTTGTGTATATGCTTTGTGTCCTTTGTACTTTAAAAATATTTCAAAATACTTAAGGCCAGCTGGAGTCAGGACCTGGATAGAAGGTTTAGTCATTGGTTATTCCGCTTTCTATTTTATATATTTAAATACAAGTGGAAAATAGAGAAGATAAATATTGGAGGTATTTGGTAGCAGAACCAAGAAAAAACTGTTTGGGAGGCAAATACTTAGATACACACAGGTAGTCCTTAACTTATGACTACAATTGAGCCCAACATTTCTTCTGCTAAATGAGACAGTTGTTAAATGAATTTTGCCCCATTTTACAACCTTTATTGCCACAGTTGTTAAGTTAGTAACATGGTTGTTAAGTGAATCTGGTTTCCCCATTGATTTTGCTTGTCAGAAGGTTGCAAAAGGTGATTTACCTGGCCCTGGGATACTGCAACCATCATAAATATGAGTCAATTGCTAGATATATGAATTTTGATCACGTGACTATAGGGATGCTGCAACAGTGATAAATGTGAAAAACGGGAATAAGTCACTGTTTTGAGTGCTTTGAACTGACGCTAAACATACTGTTATAAATCGAGGAGAACTTATAAAAATAGCCGCTTCTTTTGGTGTATGACTAAATTACTAACAAGCAGGGTTAAGAAAATAATTTTTGGGAGAAAGGCAGCCTACCATCCAAAGATGCAACAATCTGTTCCATGCTGGGTTCAGGATGATTTCTCAGGAGAGAATACATAGACATCACCATCCCGGGAGTACAGAAGCCACACTGAGAGCCAAAACACTTTGCCAGCCTTTCCTGGAATCAAAATAGCTAAATTTATGATCCACCGGAAAACATTATCTTGTAGATATACTTATTACTATTTTTTCATAGCCAGGACATGAATTAACTGTTGTTGCAATGATTTATTCATGAAATATTATTCTTATGACTTTATTATTCAAACTCTATACCAGCTTTAAGACTTGTTGACTTCAACTCCCAGAATTCTCCAGCTAGCAGCTGGCTGGAGAATTCTGGGAGTTGACGTCCATAAATCTTAAAGCTGCCAAGTTTGAAGACCTCTGCTCTATACTGTATTTACATATTTTTCTGCTGGTTGTTACAAAAAGCAATTAAGGATCAACTTTTACTTTTTAAAAAAAGAAAATGATGTTGTATATACAACATATGTCTAAACTAAGGCTACAGAAATTGTCACAACTGTCCTTTATCTTTTGCTACATACCGTCGGGCTTTGAAGATTTATTTATTCCGTGCGGCCGGCCTGGCATAGTTTCTAAACTGGCATAGTTTTAAATGTTATAATCTTATATGTTTTTTAGTAGGGATTTTAACTAGGTTTTAAGACAGGCTCCATTAGTTAATGTATTTTTAAGAGTTTCTATGTTTTTATTCGTGTTTTTATTGCTGCCTGTACACCGCCCTGAGTCCCGGAAGGGAGAAGGGCGGTATAGAAATTTAAATAATAAAAAATAAACAAACAAACAAACAAATAAATAAATACACACAAATCTTGAGCAAAAGCTGCATCACAAGGGCTGATGCATGTACAAATTTTCACCACATGCAGTACAACTACAAAAACAATGTTACACTTGTTTTTCACTGCCCTAAACTATAGCCTGCAGTGCAAGACTTAAGAAGAAATCTCCCTGATTGTTTTATCTCTGTATTACAAAGCTCCTACATGTCCACATTTTTTATGCAGGACCAGTGCCCAATTTGACAATTTGCCATATTTTTACTACCAAAATGAGTGAAAATGTTTCTGAACATGGAGCTCTCACCGTAAAAGACCCATGGGAACAGAGATCAGACAAGTGCATTATCATTTCAAAATGCTACATAAAAATTCAGTTACATGAGCCGCAATGGCACAGTGGTTAGAGTGGTTATAGTGCAGTACTGCAGGCTACTTCTGCTGATCACCGGCAGCAGAAGTTTGGCAGATTGAATCTCAGCAGGCTCAAGGTAGACTCAGCCTTCCATCCTTCCGAGGTCAGTAAAATGAGGAGCCAGATTTTGGGGGCAATATGCTGATTCTGTAAACTGCTTAGAGAGGGCTCTAAAGTGCTATGAAGCTGTATATAATCTATGTTTATTTTATTTATTTATTTATTTATTTAAATTTATATCCCGCCCTTCTCCACAGAGGACCCAGGGCGGCTATGTGCTATTGCTATTGCTCTTTGCTACAACCCTTTAAAGAATCTGTCATAAACCTGATCCTACATTGCAAGATGTATTGGGGGAGGGGGAGCTTCCCTATTCAGGTAAATGTGGGTCACAGCTAGAGCAGCAGATACCTTGGCACATATATCAATGGAAGGGAAGGAATCTTGCCACCACAACAGCCAGATAAGGAGAACAAAGCAAAAGAACTACTTAGCGAAATGGGAGCTAAGGAGATTGGGAACAGAAAACTGTTCCCAACTGAGTTATTTTTCAACTCAAATGGTATGAACTAGGCTTGAAAAAAACTATAGGTTCAAATTCTCAATTCAGTTTTGAAAGAAGCACTGTAAGTCATCATATCTTAATCTGTTTAACCGCTTATCTATTATTCTTACCTGTATAGGATTAAGTTTGGTCTTTGTGGTTCCCACTCCTTCTACAGTGGTTATTGCAGCACCATGGATGGAGCACAACGGAAGTAGACAAGAGTTCGCTGGAAAATGACTTTGGGATGTAAAGGAGAGTATCCACATGCATAACCATTAAAATAGTTGCAGATTATCTCCACACTATCTAATCTGGCATGTTCTATGGGACCTCAGCATTTCATAGCCCTCCAGAGAAACCCTACTATTGGGCCACTACCTTGGAATAACATTTGCTATACCTTGAGACAAAGTTGATGCAAATTTACATTAAACATCCATATATTGATTTTCATTAGAGATATAATAGAATTCAAAAATAATTCCTGTGATGTAAATTGAAATAAAAAGCTGTCAGAAGGAAGCCTGTGTGCTTGGTGGTCCCCTGCAAGCCCCCTGCTTTCTTTTTTTACACCTTCTTGCTTTGAAACCAGACTTGGACCAGACAGCCATAAGGAAAACATTAGAATAGCGGGCAGAGTACCAAATAGGATTGACTTAAAGGATGTATTCCATCAATCGCGATTCTCCAATTATAAACTGTTCTTACTTTGGTAATGATTCAAAAGAATTGCAGCCAAGAAAAGTGCTACAGAGATCCAGAAGCACCCCATCACCTTATATAATAAAGAAACTGGGGAGGGGCAGTGAATATCTTCTTTTTAAGCACTGTCGCTTGAACAGGTGTTTATTGTTTTAACTGAAACTTGACATCATTAAACCCATGTGGGCCCACTGAGATGCCAACCATTTTACTACTCTGTTTTGGGTATTCTTGACTGACAGAATTATTCTTTTTCTATCTGTATTTCCACAATTCTTTGGGGGGGGGGGTGAAAGCAACATCAGAGGATTTCCTTCATTTTGCATAATCTTTACACGGAATCCCACTTTCTGAAGGATACTGTATCTTTTTGGTTTCAGGATTATAGGTTGATATCATCACAGTGCAGGCCCCACAGCCTCCAATTCCACAGCCATATTTAGTTCCAGTCAGGTGGACTGATACAGTCATATTGTTAAGGAAAAAAACACTGATTCCCATCTAAGGCTACATATTTTCCCAGAACAATTTCCCCATTACTTTCAATTTCCATAGGGAGCAAATGGGAAGAAAATAAATACAGTTGAATCCTTGACTTACAGCCACAATTGGGACCAGAATGACAATTGTTAAGCAAGGCAGTTCTTAAGTAAGTCACGTCTGATTTTACAACCTTTTTTTGCCACAGTTATGAAGCAAATCATTGCAATTTTTAAGGGAATTGTGTGGTTGTTAAGCAAATCTGATTTGTCTTTGCTTGTCAGAACAAATACGAACCAAAAGGCTCTGTTTTCCTAGGAAACTGAGGTTTACTTCAGTTACAGGAAAATAATCATGCATTTTGCATAATCAACAGAATTTATTATATAATGCTGTAAAGAAAATGGATACGTTCCTTTCTCAGATAATTAAGCAAGTATTCTTCAGGATCAGGATAATTGTCTGTCACCTGCATTGAAAGAAAATTTAATCATTATAAGGATATAATGCACTTTTCCCCAATAGGCTTAATATTGCTTTTCAGAGTTGAAATTAATACCACGTGCTTTTTCTTTCCTCTTACTTGGGCTTAGCATTACAGGCTTACAAATCTCTTAACATGTTTGTATTAATTCAACTGAGACTTGAGTCATCTGTTAGAAGAGAAGGACAATGCAAAGTTGTTTGGGTTGCAGACATTCAGATACATAAGACCATTAGGATAAGAAGGGGACAGGTTGGGACATGGCATAAGCCATAAGAAAAAACATAGCAAATCAAAATATAAGAAATAGACATTTCTTAACATGATTATAGATGATTTTTTTAGTGGAATTTGACTTTGTAGTGTGCATTTTGGATTGTTAAGCACTAGATGTTGACATTTATGATTCCAGCTTGATTTATGATCTGAACAAATTATCTGTTCAAAACTCAGAAGTCGAACAGTCTAGTTCCTGATGTTGGCACTATTATTAAGAAGCACTTCTCAATCCAAACAAGTGATTTTCAAAAAGAAAAAAAATCTGCATATTTGGGAACCATAAACAATGGTAAAAGACTGGTAATATCTTTATTTAGGTATTATATTGGTAGCATTTCCATTCTTCTTATTTATTCCTAATAGGGGCATTGTATATAGAACGATTACAGTTATTAAAATTGGTGAGGATCTTTTTTAACCTCTTTGCTTCTTTCTGAGTGATTTACCTCTATTTAGCATCAGTATTTTGCATTCATTTTCTTAACTTATTCTTAATTATTTATTCTATTATTGTTGCAAATATAATTGTCAAAACTTAGCAAAAACCTGATAGGACATTTTTGGACAATTGGTAACAGGGAAGTTTTGAAAAGATTTTCAGATATGTAACATTATTCAGATATGTTTACTGATATGTAAACTTAAAGTCATTTCAGTTGCTAAATCTAAATATGCAAAAATAATAATCCCTGACTGGAACATGTTCTAGTTATGGCATGTTTGCAGAAAAGAGGTCAAGGCAAAGAGTAAGAAAAGACTGAAAAATGTTAACATACTGGAAATATGAATGAAGACAGGTTGTTTCCTGGGCATTTCTTTATATTTTAATGCCCTGCTTTGTGCTTTTATCACATTGTATTAGAATTCTAAAAATATAAAAAAGCAAAAATGTAGTTCACCAGACTTAAGGGGTGGGAACATTGAAAGTTCCACATTTAAACCTCTCCCTCAAAATTTTCTAGTTGAAAATTCATAAAATATATTTCTGGATGCCTTCTTGTTTTCTTGCATGTGTCATACAAACTAAAGTTCCTCTTGAGAATATCAATTTGTAGTACATCTGGTTAAAAGCTACTTAACGTATTTGTAAATTGATGCTATAAATAAAAAAAACTGCATAATTATCAGTTTTAAATAGAAAAAGAAATATTATCTGATTAGCAACTTTTCAGATGATTGTTTAGCAATGTCTTAATTAGCTTAGACTTGGCAAACCTTTACACTAATTACAATGATAAAATAATAGTTACATAATATAACAAAACCATTTCTTTAGCAGCTCAGTTCATTTAATTGGATTAAGATCACTGTATTTCTATCCTATCAGGCTGCATTCAAATACTTGGGAGAGTAATTTTACAAGTCAATAAATAATGTTGCAATTACATAGTTTTATTTCTGTGTAGACAATTGCTATTGCATGTACACAAATCTATCCCTTCTACTATAAAGATATAATACATTGCAAGTCAGAATGAATCACTGCAGTGTCAGGAATAATATACTATCATAAGGAATTCCTCCACCACCCTGCCTGGTTTTTTTTTTAAAGAGTATATGTTCTGTTAGAGAAAAGAAATCCTTACCTTCCTTCCATTCACAAAAAATATAAGCTCATCTGATGGTTGAGGACAAGCCATTTTGCAACTGAAAAGCACACTTTAAGAACTATCAGGAATGATGTGGTAAAAAATGAAGGATTTTACAGTGGCAGTCAATTTTTAAAAACTAAGCAACAAATGAAATAAAGAGGGGGGAGGAGCCTGAATAGAATTATTCAAAATCTCCTGGGAAGGTTGTTTTTCTTCATCTCCAAGCATAGGTGGATTTATTTAATTGCAAGAGTTTAACACTATTTAGATGTAAATCAAGTTACTTTACTGCACTAGGTTAAGTCTAGTGTTCAAGAATTGACAAGAAAACACCATCTGGACTTTTCCCTTAGAGGAAGTCATATTCATTTATTCCTATTTCACTTGCAGGTGTTCTAGAAGGTAGGGAATTTTAGGAAGAGAAACATCCAGGAAAATGATGGGAGAATTGGGGGGTGGGGGATATGCAACAAGTAAGAGATGAAAAACTCCCTCTCTTTACTCTGCTGGGAAATTCTGCTAGATCACAGCCTGATGAAATGGCACTCATGATGGAGTTGGAATCATGTTTGGTAAGCCTGGTGTTTTCCCAGTCCTTTAACTGGGTGAAATGGTGCACCATAGGGCAAAACCTTTTGAACCAAGGTACCTCAAATGGGCTAATTTACAGAATGCACCCAAAATCCAAGACTCAGGACTCAGCAGAACTGAAATTTGGCAAATTTTATTAAAACATAAACTTTAACATAAAATCCTTTGTGACATAATACAAAATGTCACAAAACATTTCCTGTGCTGATGTTTTGATTGTGCTATATAGTTCAACATAAGCTATTTTCAAGGCAATACATATCTGAATGCATCTGAACTTTTCCAGTGAAGGCAGTACATTAGAAGCTCTGTGATTGCTGAAGTCATTGAGAAATCTGGTAAAGAAATCTCTCTGAAAATATGACCATGAGTCACAGTTTTTTTTAATACTTTGCTAAAAGCCTATTTCATACAGTACAAAGTACAATATTTATTTCATTTAGGTATAGGATTATGGTATGTGCTAATATAATCACTAAAATCAAGGAACAATTTTACACTTTTTTCTTTATTTATAACATCTATGGACTACCAGAGTTTCAAAGGAGTCTAAGCAGTGTGCAATGCGAGAATATAAATTATTAATTACAAATGACTATACAGTATATAATACAAAACAGGCATACATATCTTGCCTCTGAAAATCCCATGATCAGTTCATGGGAGTCAGTCTGCAAAAAATGCTGTTATTACTGGATCGAAAGTTATGCAAATGCAAGTCACCATTGCCTGGAGGCAAGTTATTGCAAAGGAGGGATACTTCAGTGAGACTGCTCAATTTCATGTCCTCTTCCTGTTATACCTTGAGATAAAAGGGAACCTTCAGCAGACGCTCCTTTGTCACCCATTCTGTATGGGAAAAAGTTACTTGCAAAAGACTTCTATTAGATAGCCAGGTATCTAGCTATACATGAATGTATAAATATTGAGCAGTACATGAATTGCACTTTGAAATAATTGATAACTAATGCTGTTTCTGTGCTAATATTTGCAGCTTATAAAGCATGCAAACCATGACTTTTTGGGCGAGCTGAAGTTTTCAATGGTCTTCAAATGCATATAGCAAAAATACAGGAATCTAGTTATGAGATAACAATGCATCCTGTTCCAAGTAAAGGTCTCATACTGGGGTCCCCAACCCAGGGGTCTGTGGACTGGCACCAGTCCATGCCATGCCAAAAACCACACCATGCAAACAGCGAAGCCTCATCTGCAGGGTGCAGGCAGCACATGAAACCACACCTTCTCTGGTCCGCGGAAAAACCTCTCTCCATTGAACTGGTCCCCGATGCCCAAAGGTTTGGTGGATGCTACTTTAATAGACAGTCCAGGGTTGGGCCATAGGTGCCTGGCCACAGATTCTACCTGTCCATCAAGAGCTGTGAGTTCAGAAGAGTCCCAAGTTGTGGCTCATCTTTTTCTGGTGAAGAATAATCTAGCTGAGAATCAAAGTTGGTATTATCATGGTGTCAGTAGCCATAAGAGCTTTCAGTCACTCTGTTTTGCTTGGGTTCCTTCCAATTCAAGCGTGGGCAGTTTCCACACACTGCAACAACTTTTATTGGCTCTCCCATTCAGATCAGGGTGACAATATAGAGATGGATATCACATGCATATTGATAATAGCTCCTCCTGAACAGAATTGTGAGTTCTTCTTGCACTTTCATGTAGATGTTCAGTGGGACTGGAGAAAAGAACAACAACTAGAAATAGTTGATTTCTATGAGGAAATACTATATCATATGATCTTCATGAACAGGTTGCAGGAGATGGAGGTACCTGTATCACTAAAAACAAAAATATATCTGGTGTTTCATATCTGTAGTAGTTTTAGCTCTTTTTGCATGGGAGAATAGCAGTTATTCCCATGGATGTTTGTACAACCCATGAGGAAGGACGTTTGACACTATGATACAAGTCTCAGCTTCCGTGATTCTTGTATCCTGGTACAGAACTCACTTGAATCACCCTAGTGGACTCTTATGACTACCATAAGTCATAATTTTAAATAGAAAAAATGTTTTCTGAAGAGGAAAGAAGTAAGTTCTCACTTCACTTCTCTTGACTTACGGTAAATTTAGTAATCTCCTTTTGTAAAAGAGGTGGGGGGGAGGACATAGTGAAACTCACTGGAGAAAATACCTGACTGTGCGCTACATATATTTGACCCCAGGGAATTTCAGGCAATAGAAAAACATGTTTCAACTGGCCTTAGTTCTGATGCTGTGGGTGCCACATTGTGTATTATTGGAATTATATATATACTTGCAAGACCTGTAAAATTTGTTATTTAATCTGAAAGAACAGCACATTTCCGTAACATATCTCAAAGCAAACAATCTTCATGAATATCACCATGTAGCACTGGAGAAAGAAGAGTAACTTGATAACTTCTAAAATTTTTGGCTGGAAAAATTTCTCGAGTTTCACCTCTTGGGTTCTTGGGATTTTGTTGGGTCTAAGTGAGG